>CM022301.1:482175247-483585014 GCA_011799875.1 Thinopyrum elongatum | reverse complement strand
GAACAGTACTATGCTGAAGTTCGGATTTATGATCAGCAGAACAACTCAGACACCGAGTTACACCTTTTTCACGGATTAGGCGTGACGATTGAGATGGCAGTACATGATGCCGCCTACTCTGCTGTCGCACGTCTTCGAGGACAGTTCAGTGATATCTTGGATGACTCTGAGTTCCGATACATTCCGTATGCCCCTGCTGGAGATGCTACCGGATACTACACAGCTATCTGTGCCCCGTACGAGCCTCGCCGATATGACCACCGCGTTCTGATTCAGTGCACTCAGGCTCTGGATCGCACTGTTCGGGCTCTTGCCGTCGAGTTGGTTGCCACTCGAGCACGTCTCTACGATGCTATGACGCAGTTGATGCCCGCTGTTCGTGCAGGGATACATCCGGAGCACATCCTTTACCCGCGCAGGACTCAGATGTATGCTGGTATTGACTGGCCTGCTGTTGGAGGCCACACACCTACACGTGGACCTCTTCTTACAGTTCGAGACCGGGTTCTGCATCAGAGTGCACATGGAGCACAGGATCCTTCCGCGACGAATATTTGTCGTCCGCACTCGCAGTTACCCCGTTACAGTGGTTTTCTCCGACGTTGATGTAGCCTTTGCTATGTCTCGTTGTGTACTTCCTTACCGCGTGCCTGCGCGCCGCCTAGTATGTCTAGCTTTTAATTTGCGCTGTTATGCTGTCCGCATGTACCTGACTTTGTGTATGGATCTGTATGTCTTAATCGACTACTGTTATGTATCTATTACACTGCTTAAGGTATTGTCGTGTTACATCATACTTGTCGCTAAACACTCGCAATTGCTTTTACTAAACTACCCCCTGTTGATACGTAGCAGGATGGTTAGACCAGGTGGTCGTGGTCGTGGTCGTGCCCCTGAACGTCCACCACCGCCAGACTATATGGCAGCTATGATGCAACAGTTTGAGCTTAACCGCCAGTTCATGGTTGGAATCATGGCTCAGTTTCCGCATCAGAACAACCAGAACCAGAACCCAGCTTCAATAACTTTGACAGAGTTTACGCGACTCAACCCAACGCAGTTTCGCAACTCTGACAAGCCCCTGGATGCCGATGACTGGCTCCGCGACATCACTCACGAGATGGAGTCTGCTAATGTCGCCCCCGCCAACTTTGTCACCTTCGCGGCCTTTTTCTTAAAGGGCCCCGCTGCTCAATGGTGGGACACACACAAGCGTACTCTGCCTGTTGGAACAGTCATCACCTGGTATGAGTTCCAGGCTGCTTTCCGTGCACGTTACATCCCTCAAGCAATTATGGAACGCATGAAGACCCAGTTCCGCAACCTCACTCAGGGCAATAAAACCGTCGAAGCTTATCAGCGGGAATTTCTTGATCTCTCCCGCTATGCTGAAGAAGACATCGCCACAGATGCTCGCAGACAGGAGAAGTTCCGTAATGGACTACACCCTGACCTCAAGCTTGCACTAGCTGCTCAAGACATCAATGACTTCTCAACTCTAGTGAACAAGGCTATTCTTGTTGAGACCGCTCAGATGGAACACAAGGACTCGCAGAAGCGCTATCGTGATGCTGGCTCATCTTCGGGCTCAGCACCGAAGCGTAGAGTTTGGATTCCCAACAACGCGTTCCGTCCCAATACCTCTGCGCCAAAGAACAATGCTGCACCACGTCTGCCTCCTCCACCACCGAGGCCGTCAAAGGCTCAAGCTATTCAGAACAATGCCCCTCTTCGTCCTAAAGATGGTTTGTGTTTCAAGTGCCGCAAACCAGGCCACCAGGCTAAAGACTGCCGCCAGACTCAGAATCAGTTAGATTTTCCTCGTGCTGGCCGTGGATATGGCCGTGGCAACAATCAGACCCGCAACTATAATACTGGGTCTGCTTCACGTGGTCGTGGTCAGGCTTACAACATTGACATTGAAGAAGTCCAGGATCAACCTGCTACTGTGATGGGTACCCTTCTTGTTGACTCAGTACCTGCTTCTGTATTATTTGATTCAGGAGCATCGCATTCATTCATGTCTGAAGCATTTGCATTATCTCATGACATTGCGTTCGAAAAGATGAACCTGCCAATAGTTGTCCGTACCCCTGGAGGCCAATGTCAAACCACTATGATGGCACATAATGTCCCTGTTGAAATCGAGGAATTTGAATTCCTAGCTTCCCCTATTATCCTGAAGTCTTCCACCATAGACCTCATACTCGGAATGGATTGGTTGAAAGCTCACATTGCTTCGATCAATTGTGCCACTAAAATTATCCAACTTCTTCACCCCTCCGATGAGATAGTGAATTACACTGCCCGAATTACTCGAGACGCTGAAGCTGAGGTATATGTTATGAATGCTTTGAACGCCTCACCTCTGGAAGGGATCGAGAACGTACCTGTCGTTCGAGATTTTCCAGACGTCTTTCTAGAAGAACTTCCAGGCATACCCCCGGCTAGAGCTGTCGAGTTTGTCATTGACTTGAAGCCTGGCACCGTTCCTATTGCCAAACGACCTTATAAGATGCCTCCGCATCACCTTCTTGAGCTTAAGGAAGAAATCGACAAGTCACTTAAGAGTGGTTTCATCCGCCCCAGTTCCTCTGCTTGGGGAGCACCTTCACTCTTCGTTAAGAAGAAGGATGGAACTAACCGATTGGTTCAGGATTACCGGCCCATTAACCAAGCCACAATCCAGAATAAATACCCACTGCCCCGTATCAATGATCTTTATGATCAACTTGCCGGATCATCGGTGTTCTCTAAACTCGACTTGAGGTTGGGTTATCACCAGATCCATGTCCGTGAAGAGGACATTCCCAAGACTGCATTCGTCACTCGTTATGGCTCCTATGAATACACCGTCATGTCATTTGGCCTAACGAATGCCCCAGCTACGTTCTCCCGTCTGATGAATTATATATTCATGGATTACTTCGACAAATTCGTCGTGGTATATCTAGATGATATTCTGGTCTATTCTAAGAATAAAGAGGAACATGCTGAACATCTCTGCCTTGTTCTAGAAAGGCTCCGAGAACACCAGTTGTATGCCAAGTATTCCAAATGCGAATTTTGGCTTCCTGAAGTAACTTACCTTGGACATGTGATTTCCAAGGATGGGATTGCTGTTAACCCCGAACGAGTTCAGGCTATTCTCGACTGGACTCCCCCAAAGAATGTTAAGCAAGTCAGAAGTTTTCTCGGACTCGCTAGTTATTGCCGTCGATTCGTTGAGAACTTTTCCAAGATTGCAAAACCATTGACATATCTGCTTCACAAAGGTGTTAAATTTGAGTGGACAGAAAAATGTCAAGAAAGCTTTCAGACACTAAAAGATAAATTGACATCTGCCCCAGTACTAGCACCCCCGGATTCCCAAAAGGATTTCGTGATATACTGTGATGCATCTCGTCAAGGATTAGGCTGTGTCCTAATGCAAGAGCGCAAAGTGATTGCTTATGCCTCCCGACAATTGCGTCCTCATGAAGAAAATTATCCCGTGCATGATCTTGAACTTTCTGCGGTTATCTATGCCTTGAAGCTATGGCGACATTACCTTCTCGGTAACCGTTGCGAGATATAAACGGATCACCAAAGCTTGAAGTATTTATATACTCAACCAGATCTGAACCTTCGTCAACAAAGATGGCTCGAAACAATTGCCGATTATGATATGAATATTTCATATACCCCCGGCAAGGCTAATGTAATGGCCGATGCTTTGAGTCGCAAGTCCTATAGCAACAATCTTATGGTTCAAGAAACACAACCTCTTCTCCATGAAGAGCTTTGCAAATTGAACCTCCATATTGTTCCACAGGGTTATCTCAATACCCTGGTTGTCGAACCAGATTTAGAACACGGCATTAAGGTTATGCAAAGGTATGACACTGAAGTTGAAAAGATCAAGCGATACCTCGAGAAAGGAAAGCCGTCGGAATTCCATCTTGATGCAGATGGGATCCTATTTTTCCAACACCGTCTCTTCGTACCCAAGTTCAAGAATGAGAGGGAAAACGTTATGAAGGAAGCTCATGACACTCCCTTGTCCATTCACCCTGGTAGCACAAAGATGTACCGTGACATTTGTCAAAGATTCTGGTGGCCTAATATGAAGCGAGACATTGCTCGTTATGTTTCTGAGTGTGACGTTTGCCGCCGCGTAAAAGCTCAACATCAAAGGCCCGCAGGAACTCTGCAACCCCTGGGAATTCCTGAATGGAAATGGGACAAGGTCCAAATGGATTTCATTACTGGTTTTCCCAAATCCCAGAAGGGTAATGATGCTATATTTGTTGTCATTGACCGATTCTCTAAGGTTGCCCACTTTCTGCCTGTTAAGGAGACAATCACTGCTAGCCAGTTAGCAGACTTGTATGTTTCCCGAATTGTGTCACTCCACGGTGTTCCGTTGGAGATCAGTTCTGATCGTGGCAGCCTCTTCACCTCCAGATTCTGGAATAGTTTCCAAGAAGCTATGGGAACTCATCTGTCTTTCAGCACCGCTTTTCACCCTCAGTCACAGGGTCAAGTTGAACGAGTTAATCAAGTGCTCGAAGATATGCTTCGAGCTTGCGTCATCTCCTTCGGTAAGAAATGGGAGGAATCTCTCCCGTATGCCGAATTCTCTTACAACAATAGCTATCAAGCTAGTCTGAAGATGGCACCGTTTGAAGTTCTATACGGTCGTAAGTGTCGAACCCCTCTGAATTGGTCAGAAACTGGGGAACGCTCACTCGTCGGACCGGACATTATTCGGCAAGCTGAAGAACAAGTCCGTATTGTTCGTGAACATTTGAAATCTGCTCAGTCTCGTCAGAAGAGCAGCTATGACCGTAAGCACCAGGAAATGGTCTATCAACCTGGCGAACAAGCTTACCTTCGTGTCACTCCATTGAAAGGCACTCATCGGTTCGGAATCAAAGGCAAGTTAGCTCCACGCTACATTGGCCCGTTCCGTATTCTTGCCCGTCGAGGAGAAGTGGCATATCAGTTGCAATTGCCGCCAAACCTTTCTCAAGTACATGACGTCTTTCATGTATCCCAACTCCGCCGCTGCTTCAAGGATCCTATTCGAGCTGTGGATCATGAAGTGCTTGAATTACGGGAAGATCTGTCATATCCAGAATATCCCATCCGTATTCTTGATCAAGCTGAGCGTCGAACACGTCAAAAGTCAATCAAGTTCCTCAAGGTTCAGTGGTCAAATCATTCTGAAGATGAAGCCACTTGGGAACGCGAGGATCGTCTTCGCGAAGAATACCCCTGTTTCTTTCAGTCTTCCTCTTAATTCTCGGGACGAGAATTCTTAATAGATGAGGAGAATTGTAACACCCCCGGTGATTAGCAACAGTAATCACTTTTGATAATGACATGTCAGCAAGATTAATAGTGCATAATCATCATTAGCATCATATTGCATTTCAACTCCTAAGTCAAATTCAAATTTAAATGAAAGTGGAATATAAAAGTTGTCCAACATAGAAACTAAAATGTCAGATAAATAACAAATATTCCAGAGGCTATTCTAAAATTGGAACCAACATCATTGGAATTGGATAAGTGACTCGAACAACCTCAAACAGTGGATAAAGATAATATTTAATAACCATTTATTAAATCTGAAATAAATATGGAATTATATTTTGTCCAAACTAATTTTAGGTGTTAGCGAATAATGCACTGGTATTTATGAACTAGGTCTCATGTTTTACAAAAACCATTTTGAGGCCTAGCTATTTACTAGATTGAGAAAGGAGAATAAAAAAAAAGGAAAAAGAAACAGAAAAGGATAAAGGAAAAGAACCCCCCCCCTTCTCTGGCCCAACTGGGCCGAAGCCCAGCCGGCCGGCCCACCTGCGCCCCCCCTGGCGTATAGTGGACCCCAGTCCGGCCAAACCCTAACCCACTTGACCCCCCCCTCGCTCCACTCCCCCCCCATCTGGATCGGGACCCCCGACCGTCCGCCCCGGCCGTGCCCCGCTGCCGTCGCCTGGTCGCCGGCGCTCCCCGTCCACCCCGCCGTCGTCCCCGACCCTCGCCTCGCGCCCGCATGCCCGTCCCTCATCCACCCCGTGAGCCCCCCTCCTCTTCACCCCTTCCCCGCGGCCTGCCGCGCGCCGGACGCGGCCCCGGCAGCGCCCCGGCCAGCGCCCGGCCGCGCTCCGCCCGCGCTCGCCTGCTCGCGCACGCGCCGCGCGCACCGCGCAGCCGCCGCGCTCTGCCGCAAGCGCGCCCCTGCCCTCGCTGCCGCGCTCGCGTCGCTCCTCGCCGCCGACCGCCCGCGCACCACTCGCCCGCTCCGGCCGTACCCCTCCACGGCCCCGGCGTCTCCCTCGGTGGCCGCCCGCAATCGCCACGGCCCCCCCGCCGTGGCCTCGCCGGCGCCCGCGCCCGCCGACCCCGCGCCGCCCATGGTGCGCACCCGCGGGCCAGCGCCGTGGGCTGCGCCAGGCCCCGACCGTAGGCCCCCCTGGGCACTGCCCAGTGGGGCCCGAACCCCCTGTGACGCTGACTGAGAATGGGGCCCACGGCCCAGAAACGATTTTAAGAAAATAAAAATAAAAATAAATAAAAATAATTAATTAGTAATTAGTTAGGTTAATTAACCCTAATCAGACTAATTTAATTATTATAGTTTAGTAATTGTTAATTAGTTAATTAAACCTAATTAACCTAACAGCCTATGACGGGTGGGACCCACCCTGTCAGGTGGCTGCTGACGTCAGCATGATGTCATGCTTGACGTCATCAATCACTGTTTCGGATAATGTTGAATTAAATAATTAATTAAATTCAGAAATAATAAAAAACTTTAGAAAATCATATTAAATAAACCGTAACTCCGATGAAAATATTTTATACATAAAACTTGCTCAGAACGACGATACGAACCCGGATACGCCCTCTGTATTCCGTCAGATCCCGCCAACTATAAGAAGTTGAACAATTAGACCGATTTCGATAAATGATAGTGTCAACCCTAATAAATAAATCCGAATAAATTCCTAAATTATCTAAATCGTTTAGTTAGGCAGTAGAACACCCCGGCATATCATTTAGGCATGTCATACATATTGTTTGCATTATTGCCGTTGAAATTTATTGTTTTCCTCCCCTCCTTCTCTCTCGATAGACGCCGAGACCGACGACGCTGCACCAGGTTACGATCATACTCTACCGACGAGCAGCCCGTTGACGACCTCCCTCTCTTGCAGAGCAACCAGGCAAGCCCCCTCCCCCTTGAGCATTCCAGATATCGCCCATTCTATTCTCCTGCTTGCATTAGATTCGCTACTGTTAATGTATGCTCCATTCTGATGCATAGCCTGCTGTTGTAACCTGTTCATTGCTACCTTACCTGCCTATGAAAACTGTTTAGTATAGTTGGTATGAACCATCTGTGACCCCACCACCTTACTTTGTCGCCCCTGCTTGTTCATCGACGACTCGATCAACGTGATCGTCGATCGAGAGACAGACGCCTCACTTCACACCCCCCTTAGTTGTACGACTCTGCGTAGTAACTATCGAGTGCCGAGGGTGATACCTCGTAACGCACTCCTGATGAATACTCTGCAGCATAGCTGTACGGTCGTGGTCATCGAGGGTGATTCCTCCTTCTCCATGTCCGATACGACTCTGTGTGCAACCCCTCAGTGTGAACCTCGAGGGTGATACCTCATACGTTCACCCTGATGAATATGACCACACGTTTACTTGACCTTTTTCACAGGCGGGTCCACCCTGGTGGGTACCCGGGGGATCTATGATTTGGGTGTGCCGGAAGGGCACTCGAGTGTGACATTGTGGCGGAGCATCAGAGACTCTGATTGTCTTCCGCTTGATACTAATTGAGCCTATGGATTTGGGTGTGTGATCTGAGTGGGTCGACGTGCCCTATACGCACTACCCCACGGGGATTATGGTTATGGGGCCCTCTGCGATGTACGTTTCTCCGAAAGCTTATCAGACGTCATGATTCACACGTGCGGGCTGATCGTCGGGATTGGGCTGGATACTTCACTGGCGAGTTCAGTGTCGCGCCTGCACCCCGGCCAGCCACGCAACGCGCAGGGTGCCCAGGGCGATGGCCCGAGACCCCTGGGTGCATAGGTTAGTCCGGCGTGCTGACCTCTCTGCTGAGACCTAGGTAGAGCGCTGTTCGTGTTGATCTTCCGAGGACGGGCATTACCCAGCAAGTATGTCCGCGCCAGAGTTGATCGAGCGTGTTGGGTAACAGTAGTGCACCCCTGCAGGGATGAATCTTCTATCGATAGCCGGTCCTAGGTAAAGGACGCTCAGTTTGTGTATCCCGATCTACTACTTAAACTGGATACTTGTTACTATACTTGAAGCTTCGGGATTACTTTCTGCTGGGAGTCGAGGAAGGATCTTTGAGCTGTACTTCAACATGTTTGCTAAATAAAATGCTATTCTACTCTCTTCTACTGCTGCAAGATGATGGCTTTGAAAAGATGTTTGAAGATGCTAGTCTTCGATAGGACTAGGCCTTTCTCTCTATTCTGGCATTTCTGCAGCCCAGTCCACATATACAGCCTTTTCTCCATTGATAATGTTGCATATGTAGTATAGATCCTTGCTTGCTGAGTACTTCGGATGAGTACTCACGGTTGCTTTATTTTCTCTTTTCCCCCATATACCCCACCTTGATGATACACCAGACGATGGAGTCCAGGAGCCAGACGCCACCACCGGAGCCTACTACCAGGCGGGTCCAGAGGGCACGTACTACTGGATCGAGCCAGCTGACCAGGAGTAGGATCGGAGGCTCCCAGGCAGGAGGCCAACGCCTTTCGATCTAGTGTCGCTGTTTGTGCTAGCCTTCTTAAGGCAGAACTTGTCTAACTATGCCTGTACCCAGATATTATTTGTATGACTGACTTATGTATTCGGATCTTCGGATCCCTGGTCTGTAATATTGTGGACCTCCGTTTATTTGTGTTTAGAGTTGTGTTGTGATATCTTCCCGTGAGTCCCTGGGCTTGATCGTACACGTTTGCGTGTATGACTAGTGTACGATTGAACCGGGGGCGTCACACTTCTCCTTCAAAGATAAAGGGAAGACCTTCTTCTTGACTTAATCCTCGGGCAAACCTGCAAGCTTAAATAATCCACAAACTTCATCCACATAGATTAGATGCATATCAGGATGTAATGTTCCATCTCCTGCATAAGGATTAACTAGCAGTTTCTCTATCATACCCGAAGGAATTTTATAATAAATATTTTCACTAGGTTCAGTAGGTTGAGGGGCAACTCTTTGCTCTTCTGGTCGGGGTGAAGATACCCCGAACAAGCCCCTCAAAGGATTATTTTCCATAGCAAAAAGTCATAGTAAATTTCAGCACACTATATAAATGTTTCCTTACCAAAGGCGCTTCACTCCCCGGCAATGGCGCCAGAAAAGAGTCTTGATGACCCACAAGTATAGAGGATCTATCGTAGTCCTTTTGATAAGTAAGAGTTTCGAACCCAGCGAGGAGCAAAAGGAAATGACAAGCGGTTTTCAGCAAGGTATTCTCTGCAAGCACTGAAATTATCGGTAACAGATAGTTTTGTGATAAGATAATTCGTAACAAGTAACAAGTGTAACTAAGGTGCATAAAGGTGGCCCAATCCTTTTTGTAGAAAATGACAACCCTGGACAAACTCTTATATAAAGCAAAGCGCCCCCGAGGACACATGGGAATTGTTGTCAAGTTAGTTTTCATCATGCTCATATGATTCGCGTTCGTTACTTTGATAATTTGATATGTGGGTGGACCAGTGCTTGGGTGTTGTCCTTACTTGCACAAGACTCCCACTTATGATTAACCCCTCTTGCAAGCATCCGCAACTACGAAACAAAAATTAAGATAAATCTAACCATAGCATGAAACATATGGATCCAAATCAGCCCCTTACAAAGCAACGCATAAACTAGGGTTTAAGCTTCTGTCACTCTAGCAACCCATCATCTACTTATTACTTCCCAATGCCTTCACCTAGGCCCAAATCATGGTGAAGTGTCATGTAGTCGACGTTCACATAACACCACTAGAGGAAAGACAACATACATCTCATCAAAATATCAAACGAAAACCAAATTCACATGATTACTTCTAACAAGACTTCTCCCATGTCCTCAGGAACAAACGTAACTACTCACAAAGCATATTCATGTTCATAATTAGAGGGGTAATAAATATCATTAAGGATCTGAACATATGATCTTCCACCGAATAAACCAACTAGCATCAACTACAAGGAGTAATCAACACTATTAGCAACCCACAGGTACCAATCTGAGGTTTTGAGACAAAGATCGGATACAAGAGATGAACTAGGGTTTGAGAAGAGATGGTGGTGGTGAAGATGTTGATGGAGATTGACCCCCTCTCGATGAGAGGATCGTTGGTGATGATGATGGCTTCGATTTCCCCCTCCGGGAGGGAAGTTTCCCCGACATAACAGCTCCACCGGAGCCCTAGATTGCCTGTGCCCAGGTTCTTCCTCGAGACGGCGGCGCTTCGTCCCGAAAGCTTCCTTATGATTTTTTCCAGGTCAAAACCCTCCATATAGCAGAAGATGGGCACCAGAGACCTGCCAGGGGGCCCACAAGCCCTAGGGGCGCGCCCAGGGGGGTAGGGCGCGCCCCCCAGGCTTGTGGCCTCCTGGTGGGTCCCCTTTGGTATTTTCTTCGCCCAATATTTTTTTATATTCCAAAATAATTCTCTGTAAATTTTCAGGACTTTTCGATTTGTGCAGAATAGGTCTCTCGGATTTGCTCCTTTCTGGTCCAGAATTCCAGCTGCCGGCATTCTCCCTCTTTGTGTAAACCTTGTAAAATAAGAGAGAAAAGGCTTAAGTATTGTGCCATAACTTGTAATAACAGCCCATAATGCAATAAATATCAATATAAAAGCATGATGCAAAATGGGCGTATCATGTATCGCGGGCTTTGTTAATATAGTTGGATCATATGGTATTTTCCCCTCTCTATCTTGTTGTGATGAATTGAGTTTTCCCTTTGAGATTTCGTTTTATCGGATTGAATACTTTTATGGATTTGAGAGCACTTGATATATGTCTTGCATATGAATACCCGTGGTGACAATGGGGTATTATATTGATTCACTTGATATATGTTTTAGCACTCAACTCGCAGATTCCCGAGGTGACATTGGGGTAATCTATGCATCGGGGTTGATGCACGTTCTCGTCTTTGTTTCTCCGGTAGAAATCTTGGGGCACTCTTTGAGGTTCTTTGTTTTGGATCGTGTATTATGAATCTTAAATTGTTTGATGCGTATCGTATAATTAACTCATGGATACTTGTGGTGACATTGGAGTATCTAGGTGACATTAGAGTTGGTTGATGCGTATCATATGGTGTTATTTTAGTACGAACTCTTGGATAGATCGAATGGAAAGAATAACTTTGTGTTATTTTAATACGAACTCTTGAATAGATCGAACGGAAAGAATAACTTTAAGGTGGTTTCATACCCTACAAACAATTTCTTCTTATGTTCTCCGCTAGATAAGAACTTTGGAGTGATTCTTCATCGCACGTTGAGGGATGATTATATGATCCAATTATATTAGCATTGTTGAGAGATTGCACTAGCTAAAGTACGGACCCTAGTCCTCATTTTCAAGCATTGCAATACCGTTTGTGCTCACTTTTGTTACTTGCTACCTTGTTGTTTTTTTTGTTCCTATTACAAAAATCAATATCTACTATCATTACTACATTTGTATCACCATCTGTTCGTAGAACTAGTGCACCTATACAATTTACCATTGTATTTGGTGTGTTGGGGACACAAGAGACTTTTTATTATTTGGTTGCATGGTTGTTTGAGAGAGACCATCTTCATCCTATGCCTCCCACGGATTGATAAACTTTAGGTCATCCACTTGAGGGAAATTTGCTACTGTCCTACAAAACTGATGCAGAGCATCTGATACGTCTATTTTGCATCATGCTTTTATATCAATATTTATTGCATTATGGGCTGTTATTACACATTATGGCACAATACTTATGCCTTTTCTCTCTTATTTTACAAGGTTACATGAAGAGGGAGAATGCCGGCTGCTGGAATTCTGGGCTGGAAAAGGAGCAAATATTAGAGACCTGTTCTACACAACTCCAAAAGTCCTAAAACTTCACAGAGAGTCATTTTGGAATTAATAAAAAATATTGGGCGAAGAAAGCACCAGAGTGGGGCCACCAGCCAGCCACAAGGGTGGAAGGCGCGCCCTACCCCCTAGACGCGTCCCCCGTCCTTGTGGGCCCCCTGGCAGGCCTCCGACGCCCATCTTCTGCTATATGGTGTCTTTTACCCTGGAAAAAATCAGAAGGAAGCTTTCGGGATGAAGCGCCGCTGTCTCGAGGCGGAACATGAGCAGAACCAATCTAGGGCTCCGGCGGAGCTGTTCTGCCGGGGAAACATCCCTCCGGGAGGGGGAAATCGTCGCCATCGTCATCACCATCGATCCTCTCATCGAGAGGGGGTCAATATCCATCAACATCTTCACCAGCACCATCTCCTCTCAAACCCTAGTTCATCTCTTGTATCCGATCTTTGTCTCAAAACCTCAGATTGGTACCTGTGGGTTGCTAGTAGTGTTGATTACTCCTTGTAGTTGATGCTAGTTGGTTTATTCGGTGGAAGATCATATATTCAGATCCGTAATGATAATTAATACTCCTCTGATTATGAACATGGATATACTTTGTGAGTAGTTACGTTTGTTCCTGAGGACATGGGAGAAGTCTTGTTATAAGTAATCATGTGAATTTGGTATTCGTTCGATATTTTGATAAGATGTATGTTGTCTTTCCTCTAGTGGTGTTATGTGAACGTCGACTACATAACACTTCACCATGATTTGGGCCTAGGGGAAGGCATTGGGAAGTAATAAGTAGATGATGGGTTGCTAGAGTGACAGAAGCTTAAACCCTAGTTTATGAGTTGCTTCGTAAGGGGCTGATTTGTATCCATATATTTCATGCTATGGTTAGATTTATCTTAATTCTTCTTTCGTAGTTGCGGATGCTTGCGAGAGGGGTTAATCATAAGTGGGAGGCTTGTCCAAGGAAGGACAACACCCAAGCACCGGTCCACCCACATATCAAATTATCAAAGTAACGAACGCGAATCATATGAGCATGATGAAAACTAACTTGACAACAATTCCCATGTGTCCTCGGGAGCACTTTGCTTTATATAAAAGTTCGGCCAGGCTTGTCCTTTGCTACAAAAAGGATTGGGCCACCTTGCTGCACCTTGTTTACTTTTGTTACTTCTTACCCGTTACGAATTATCTCATCATACAACTATCTGTCACCGATTATTTCAGTGCTTGCAGAGAATACCTTGCTGAAAACCGCTTGTCATTTCCTTCTGCTCCTCGTTGGGTTCGACACTCTTACTTATCGAAAGGACTACGATAGATCCCCTATACTTGTGGGTCATCAAGACTCTTTTCTGGCACCGTTGCTGGGGAGTGAAGCACCTTTGGTGAGTGGAATTTGGTAAGGAAACATTTATATAGTGTGATGAAATTTACTGTCACTTGTTACTATGGAAAGTAATCCTTTGAGGGGTTTGTTCGGGGTATCTTCACCTCGACCGGGAGAGCAAAGAGTTGCTCCTCAACCTACTGCACCTACTGAAAATATTTATTATGAAATTCCTTCGGGTATGATAGAGAAACTGCTAGCTCATCCTTACACAGGAGATGGAACATTACATCCTGATATGCATCTAATCTATGTGGATGAAGTTTATGGATTATTTAAGCTTGCAGGTTTGCCCGAGGATGAAGTCAAGAAGAAGGTCTTCCCTTTATCTTTGAAGGAGATGGCATTGACATGGTATAGGCTATGTGATGACATTGGATCATGGAACTACAACCGATTGAAATTGGAATTTCATCAGAAGTTTTATCCTATGCATCTGGTTCATCGTGATCGGAATTATATATATAATTTTTGGCCTCGTGAAGGAGAAAGTATCGCTCAAGCTTGGGGGAGGCTTAAGTCAATGTTATATTCATGCCCCAATCATGAGCTCCCAAGAGAAATTATTATTCAAAAATTTTATGCTCGGCTTTCTCATAATGATTGATCCATGCTCGATACTTCTTGTAATGGTTCTTTCATGAAGAAGGTTATTGAATTCAAATGGGATTTATTGGAAAGAATTAAATGCAACTCTAAAGATTGGGAACTCGACGAAAGTAAGGAGTCAGGTATAAACCTTAAGTTTGATTGTGTTAAATCTTTTATGGATACCGATGTTTTTCGTGATTTTAGCACTAAATATGGACTTGACTCTGAGATAGTAGCTTCTTTCTATGAATCTTTTGCTACTCATGTTGATCTCCCTAAGGAGAAGTGGTTTAAATATCGTCCTCCCATTGAAGTTAAAGTAGTTGAACCTATTAAAGTTGAAGAAGAAACTATTACTTATAATGTTGATCCTATTATTCCTACTGCTTATATTGAGAAACCACATTTTCCTGTTAGAATAAAGGATCATGCTAAAGCTTCAACTGTGGTTCATAAGAGTTATACTAGAACACCTACACCCCCTGAGAAAATTAAAGTTGAACCTTGTATTGCTATGGTTAAAGATCTCTTGGTTGATAATATTGATGGGCATGTTATTTATTTCTGTGATGAAGCTGCTAGAATTGCTAAACCCGATGGTAAAGATAAACATAGACCCGTTGTTTCAGTTAAAATAGGAGATCATTGTTATCATGGCTTATGTGATATGGGTGCTAGTGTGAGTGCAATTCCTTTTTCCTTATATAAAGAAATTATGAATGATATTGCACCTGCTGAGATAGAAGATATTGATGTTACTATTAAGCTTGCTAATAGAGATACTATTTCACCAATTGGTATTGTTAGAGATGTTGAAGTCTTGTGTGGGAAAATAAAATATCCTGCTGATTTTCTTGTTCTTGGTTCCCCACGAGATAACTTTTGTCCCATTATATTTGGTAGACCCTTCTTGAATACTGTTAATGCTAAGATAGACTAGATAAAGATATTGTTACTGTTGGTTTAGGGGATATGTCTCATGATTTTAATTTCTCTAAATTTCGTAGACAACCCCATGATAAAGAGTTGCCTAGTAAGGATAAAATTATTGGTCTTGCTTCTATTTCCGTGCCTCCTACTGATCCTTTAGAACAATATTTGCTAGACCATGAAAATGATTTGTCTATGAATGAAAGAAGGGAAATAGATGAGATATTCTTTAATTAAGGGCCTATTTTGAAACACAATTTGCCTGTTGAAATCCTTGGGGATCCTCCTCCACCTAAGGGTGATCCTGTGTTTGAGCTTAAACAATTACCCGATACTCTGAAATATGCTTATCTTGATGAAAAGAAGATATATCCTGTTATTATTAGTGCTAACCTTTCAGAGCATGAAGAAAAGAGATTATTGAAAACTCTGAAGAAGCACCGTGCTGCTATTGGATATACTCTTCATGACCTTAAGGGCATTAGTCCAACTCTATGTCAGCACAAAATTAAATTGGAGAAAGATGCTAAACCAGTTGTTGATCACCAACGACGGTTAAATCCTAAGATGAAAGAAGTGGTAAGAAATGAAATATTAAAGCTTCTGGAAGCAGGTATAATTTATCCTATTGCTGATAGTTGTAACACCCCATGTATTAAGCTACAGTAATCACCCTTTTGATTATGCCATGTCATCATGATCAATAGTGCTTAATCATCATTAGTATCATATCTCTTTTCAAATTCAAATTCAAATGTAAATTCAAACTAAAAGTGAAAATAAAAGTTGTCCAAACCCAGAAACTAAAATGTTCATTAAATGGCAAATATTCCAGAGACAATTCTAAAATCATAACCAAACATTCACTAAATTAATTAACTGACTCAAACAGCAGTAAAACAGCACTATTTAATACCTTTTTAATTAAATAAAATCCCAAATGAAAACCTTTGGACTCAAAACCATTATATTGCAGTGGCTTATAATGCACCATATTTATTTGGGCTAGTCTCATATTTTACAAAAGTGTTTTGAAATAAAAACAAAAGACAAAAGACAAAACAAAACAGAAAACAGAAGAAAAACAGAAAAGAAAATAGAAAAAGGAAAAAGGCCCAGGGCAGCTGGGCCTAAGTCAGCCAGCCGGCCCAGCCCACCTGGCGCCGTCCCTGCCCCGCACTGCTCACCGCCCCCCCCCCCCCCGCGCCCCGCTGTCGAACGTTCTTCGTGCGCGCGCGCCCCCGAGCCCGGCCCCCCTCCCTCGCTGCACGACAGCGCGCTCTCGCGCTTTCCGTGGATAAGAGCAGCTCCCCGCGCTCCCCTGGTCACTTCTCTCCCTCCCTTTCCTCTACTCCCCCCTCACCGAGCGCCACCGCCGCCATGGCTCCGGCCTAGCCGCAGCCACCGCACCCTCCTCGCCGCCTCTCCGTGTCCCCGAGCTCCGCTGCGCTCCGCTACTTCGATTGCGCCGACGAGCCGAAGCCGAACGCCACCGCAGCGTCTTCCCCCGCGTCCTTCTTCAACCTTCGGCCGCCGCGACGTCGCCGTCAATTCTGGCGACCTCGAGCTACCCCGAGCCCACTGCCTTTTCCCTGGGGTTCGCTGTGAGCACTTCGTCCTCCTCCCCCTTCTCCCCGCGCACTCTCCGTAGCCGTCACCCCCAACTCGCCCGAGCTCACCGCCGCGGAGCACGTCGCCGGCGTGGCTCCGGCGACCAAATGGTCTCGGGCTCGTGCCCATTAGCATCGCCGCGTCGCGTAGGCCACCCCCAGCTGTTTTGTTCACTCGCTAGCGCACCGCAACGCCGAACCCGTCGCATGCCCGAAACGGCCGCTGCTGACATGCTCGCCGCTGTTGCTCCGGTGCATCTCCGGCGACGCCACCGCCCCCACTAGATGTGGACCATCGTCTGCTTTCGAACGCGACCGGCCGCGCTCAAAACCGTGCACCACAGCTCGATTCCGAGCTCACCGGAGCTCTCGGCTGCGTCCGGCGCTCGCCGGCGCTGTTCCGGCGACATCGCTGATGTGGCAGCCATGGGTCCTGCCCCGTGCCACTGACCGATGGGCCCGTGGCCCCCTGTTGACCGTTGACCCCGGTCAACTGTGCTGACTGGGCAGCACAGTCACTGACCGGTGGGCCCCACCCCTCTCTAATTAACCTGGTGATTAATTAAGTTAATTTAATTAATTTGTTAACCAAACACCCTATGACAGGTGGGGCCCCCCTCTGTTTAATTAGTTTAGTTAAAATTTACACACTGGATTAGAACTGAGTCTATGACATGTGGGCCCCACATGTCAGGTTTGACCTGGTGAGCCTCTGTTGATCAGCTGACGTCATCTTGAGGTCATGCTGATGTCACCCCCGCACTATTCTGGATAATGTCGATTTAAATTAATAAAATAATTCCAGAAAATGCTAAAATATTTAGAAAATCATATAAAATAATCCGTAGCTCAGATCGAAAAACTTTGTACATAAAAGTTGCTCAGAATTTCGAGACGAATCCGAATTCGCGGTCCATTCGTCTGCCACACGTCCCTAACTATCCGAACGTGCAACCGTCCCCCTCCGTGTCATCTATCCAAAAATGCCAAAGTTCGGGAAAACATTCCCGGATGTTTTCCCTCTTCACCTATATCGTGTAGCACCACGTCAGAACATCCCTAGCTCTGCGTATTGTCATGTCATGCTCTTGATTGATTTATATTTACTGTTTCTCCCCCCTCTTCTCTCTCGGTAGACCCCGACACCGACGTCGTCCCCGAGACCGACGCAGCTCAGGAGCCCGACGACACCGTTGACGACCTTGCCTTTGCCGCCGAGCAACCAGGCAAGCACCCCCCTCTTTGAGCATACTGATATCACCTATTCTTTCTCTCTCATGCTTGCATTAGAATTGCTGCTGCTACTGCTTTACCTATTCTGATGCATAGCCTGTTTATTGTAACCTGCTATTGATACCTTATCTGCTTATCCTAAACTGTATAGTATAGGCTGGGTAGAGACCTATCAGTGACCCCACTAGTCCCGACTGCCTCGCTGGATTATTAGAAGACCCGATCAACGGGATTGAAGACCAGGCCCCAGCACCACACATCACCCCCTTAGTTGTAACGACACTGCAGCGTTACTATCGAGTGCCGAGGGTGAAACCTCTTGTAGCACTTCTGATGTTAACTCTGTAGAGTAGCTATTCGGTCGTGGTCATCGAGGGTGATTCCTCCTTCTCCACTTCCGATACGACCCTGTCATGCAACACTCCAAGTGTGAACCTCGAGGGTGATTCCTCCTAAGTTCACCTTGATGGTTACATCGATTAGGAATCCAACGAGGGTGATACCTCGGATTCCCCTGATGTTATGGACACACGGATACTTGGACTGTACTACTGTTACTTGGAAGGCGGGTCGACCCTGAGGGGTACCCGCATGTGATGTGAAGGCAGGTTGCCTGGATGGTGCCCGAGTGAGAATACGAGGCGTGGCCGGGCATTCCTAGCCCTTGCCGCAAGTCCTCGAGACGGGGCAACGGGGTCACATCGATCGTGAGTCTCTGCTCGTTACCGCACCCCCAAGGTACTAATGATTTGGATATTTGATCTGAGTGGGCCTTTGGCCCGATAGCACTAACCATCACGCGGCAATAAATATGGGTACTCTGCACCGTGGTATCAGCCGAAAGTTCTGTCAGATGTCCAGTTCAGCATTGTGGCCGGGTCAGATCATGCCTTTGGCGCTGGTATCCACCCTGCTCGCAACGACCCGGAGTGCACAGGGCGACGGCCCAAGACCCCTAAGCGCTTAGGATGTAGATCGACGGGGACCTCTCTGCTGAGCTGTAGGTAGGGCTGCGGTGTGTCGTTTGACCGAGGCCGGGCATGACCCGGAAAAGTGTGTCCGGCCGGAGTTAAGCGAGCATGGTGGGTAAGTTGGTGCACCCCTGCAGGGAAGAACTAATCTATGCATAGCCGGATCCTCGGTAACGGACACTCAGAGTTGTATCCCGATCGATACAACTAGAATTGGATACTATGGCTCTCGGATTGCTTCTCGCAGGGAGTCGAGAAGGGATCTCAGGACGAGGTTGATAACTGTATGGCTCTGGGATTGCTTTCTCGCAGGGAGTCGAGAAAGGATCTCTGGGTGAGGTTGAGAATTAATGATATTACTACTTTATATTGTACTAATCTACACTCTTCTAATGCTGCAAGACCGCTGAAAATGCTAGTCTTCGATAGGACTAGGCCTTCCCTCTATTCTGGCATTTCTGCAGCCCAGTCCACATATACAACCTCTCTTTGATAATGTTGCATATGTAGTGTAGATCCTTGCTTGCTGAGTACTTCGGATGAGTACTCACGGTTGCTTTGCTTTCTTTTTCCCCCATACCCGTTTGATGCGACCAGATGACGGAGCCCTTGAGACAGTTGAGTTCGCCAACGATCGCTACTACTACCCCGAGAGTGGATTCTACTACGAGTTGGCCGACGACCAGGAGTAGGATCGAAGGGTCCCAGGCAGGAGGCCTGCGCCTTTTCGATCGTTCTTTTGCCCCGCCTTTTAAGGGCCTATCTGTGGTTTCTTTTATATCTGTACTCAGATATCTGATGCTTCCGCTGACGCTTGTATGCGAGCTTATGTATTCGAGCCCTCGAGGCCCCTGGCTTGTAATATAAAGCTTGTATGACTTTATTTGTGTTTTAGAGTTGTGTTGTGATATCTTCCCGTGAGTCCTTAGGCTTGATCGTGTGCATTTGCGTGTATGATTAGTGCACGATTGAGCCGGGGGCGTCACAATAGTCAGTGGGTAAGTCATGTTCATTGTGTCCCTAAGAAGGGAGGTATTACTGTTGTTCCTAATGATAAGAATGAATTGATCCCACAAAGAATTGTTACAGGTTATAGAATGGTAATTGATTTTCGCAAATTAAATAAAGCTACTAGAAAAGATTATTACCCTCTACCCTTTATTGATCAAATGCTAGAAAGATTATCCAAACATACACATTTTTGCTTTCTCGATGGTTATTCTGTTTTTTCTCAAATACCTGTGTTAAAGGTAGATCAGGAAAAGACCACTTTTACTTGCCCTTTTGGTACCTTTGCTTATAGACGTATGCCTTTTGGTTTATTCAATGCACCTGCTACCTTTCAAAGATGTATGACTGCTATATTCTCTGATTTTTGTGAAAAGATTGTTGAGGTTTTCATGGATGATTTCTCCATTTACGGAACTTCTTTTGATGATTGCTTAAGCAACCTTGATCGAGTTTTGCAGAGACATGAAGAAACTAATCTTGTCTTGAATTGGGAGAAGTGCCACTTTATGGTTAATGAAGGTATTGTCTTGGGGCATAAAATTTCTGAAAGAGGTATTGAAGTTGATAAAGCTAAAGTAGATGCTATTGAAAAGATGCCGTGTCCTAAAGATATCAAAGGTATAAGAAGTTTCCTCGGTCATGCTGGTTTCTATAGGAGGTTTATTAAAGACTTCTCTAAAATTTCTAGGCCTCTCACTAATCTCTTGCAAAAAGATGTTCCTTTTGTTTTTTATGATGATTGTGTAGAAGCATTTGAAATACTTAAAAAGGCCTTGATTTTTGCACCTATTGTTCAGCCACCTGATTGGAATTTACCCTTTAAAATTATGTGTGATGCTAGTGATTATGCTGTTGGGGCTGTTCTAGGACAAAGAGTTGATAAGAAATTGAATGTTATTCATTATGCTAGTAAAACTCTAGACAGTGCCCAGAGAAATTATGCTACTACTGAAAAAGAATTTCTAGCAGTTGTCTTCGCTTGTGATAAGTTCAGATCCTATATTGTTGATTCCAAAGTAACTATTCACACTGATCATGTTGCTATTAAATATCTTATGGAAAAGAAAGATGCTAAACCTAGACTTATTAGATGGGTTCTCTTGCTACAGGAATTTGATTTGCATATTATTGATAGAAAGGGAGCTGAGAACCCCATTGCAGACAACTTGTGTAGGTTAGAAAATGTTCTTGATGACCCACTGCCTATTGATGATAGCTTTCCTGATGAGCAATTAGCTGTCATAAATGCTTCTCGTAATACTCCATGGTATGCTGATTATGCTAATTACATTGTTGCTAAATTTATACCACCTAGTTTCACATACCAGCAAAAGAAAAAGTTTTTCTATGATTTAAGACATTACTTTTGGGATGACCCACACCTTTATAAAGAAGGAGTAGATGGTGTCATTAGATGTTGTGTACCTGAGCATGAACAGGAACAGGTCCTACGCAAGTGCCACTCCGAGTCTTACGGAGGACACCACGCTGGAGATAGAACTGCACACAAGGTATTGCAATCTGGTTTTTATTGGCCTACTCTCTTCAAGGATGCTCGTAAGTTTGTCTTGTCTTGTGATGAATGCCAGAGAATTGGTAATATTAGTAGACGTCAGGAAATGCCTATGAATTATTCACTTGTTATTGAACCATTTGATGTTTGGGGCTTTGATTATATGGGACCTTTTCCTTCCTCTAATGGGTATACACATATTTTAGTTGCTGTTGATTACGTTACTAAGTGGGTAGAAGCTATTCCAACAAGTAGTGCCGATCATAACACCTCTATTAAGATGCTTAAAGAAGTTATTTTTTCGAGGTTTGGAGTCCCTAGATATTTAATGACTGATGGTGGTTCACATTTTATTCATGGTGCTTTCCGTAAAATGCTTGCTAAGTATGATGTTAACCATAGAATTGCATCCCCATATCATCTTCAGTCTAGTGGTCAAGTAGAATTGAGCAATAGAGAGATTAAATTGATTTTGCAAAAGACTGTTAATAGATTTAGAAAGAATTGGTCTAAGAAACTTGATGATGCATTATGGGCTTATAGAACTGCTTATAAAAACCCTATGGGTATGTCTCCATATAAAATGGTTTATGGAAAGGCTTGTCACTTACCTCTCGAATTAGAACATAAAGCTTATTGGGCAATTAAAGAGCTCAACTATGATTTCAAACTTGCCGGTGAGAAGAGGTTATTCGACATAAGCTCGCTTGATGAATGGAGAACCCAAGCCTATGAGAATGCCAAGTTGTTTAAAGAAAAAGTTAAAAGATGGCATGACAAAAGGATACAAAAGCATGAGTTTAATGTAGGTGATCATGTTTTGCTATAGAACTCTCGTTTAAGATTTTTTGCAGGAAAAATTCTCTCTAAATGGGAAGGTCCTTACATTATCGAGGAGGTCTATCATTCCGGTGCCATCAAAATCAACAACGCCGAAGGCATAAATCCGAAGGTGGTAAACGGTCAAAGAATCAAACATTATATCTCAGGTACTCCCATAAATGTTGAGACCAATATTATTGACACCGTAACACCGGAGGAGTACATAAGGGACACCTTCCAGAATGTTTCAGACTCCGAAAAGGAATAGGTATGTGGTACGGTAAGTAAACTGACTCCAAAATGTTTCCAATGATAATTTTTCTCCGTTTTGGTATATTAAAAAAATAGGAAAATTAAAAGTAATCCGAAAGAGACACGAGGCGTCCACAATGGTGCAGGGCGCGCCCTACCCCCCTAGGCGCGCCCCCCGACCTTGTGGCCACCTCGTGTGCCCTACGGACTCCGTTTTCTAGCACAATACTTCTTTTGGTCGGTAAAAATTCATTATATAATCTCCCGAAGGTTTTGACCACCGTACCACAGCAAAATCCTCTGTTTTCATTTTGAGCTGTTTTCGTAGCAGTTTTGGAGTAAGATGTCATCCCAAGATTCAGAGGGAGAGAGCTATGTAGCTGATTACATTGCAGACCCCAAGGTTTATGGGGATGTGGAGTATTATTGTTGGACCACGGAGGAAGAAGAGGACTATGACCGGAAAGGAAAAGAAGAGACCAGTTCCGATGAAGAGGAAGTCCCACTACCCCAACCTGGGGACATGCACGTCGAGTTCAAAAAGTCAAGTCTTCCTAATAAAGCAAAGATACCTAAGATCGAGTTTATCCCTTTTCGTCTCTTGCAGGAAAACAAACAGGAACTATGTAAAAAGATATTAAGGCTTGAGCAGGAGATCGATGACTTAAGGGAGGAAAATGCTATCCTCAAGCGCAAGCTGAGAAGGAAGCCTACTTCATCAACAACTCCATCAGCACCACCTCCGAAGAAAGAGATCTGAATACATGGGTATGGGCACTCCCCTTGGTAACTGCCAAGCTTGGGGGAGGTGCCCCAGTATCGTATCACCATCACACCTTTACTTTTATCGTTTTTCTTAGTTCGATCCTTTTGGTTATATCTTGATCTAGTAGAATAAAGTTTTAATATGATCTAGCTTTGAGTTTTGTTTTGATCTCTATCTATGTAATCGAATCCGTGAGTTATATAATAAAGAGTAGTTTTGAGTTGAGGGCTTTGTTTTCTTGCTATGATCTTGAGGGAATAAAATAATAAAAAGATCATATATTGATCTTATGGAGAGTAATGACTTCACATATAAAGAGTATTATGAATAAAATTTGTTGGGAGTTGACAAACATAGTTTTGGTCATTGTTGCAATTAATAGGAAGTAATAAAGAAAGAGAGGCTTTACATATAAATATACTATCTTGGACATCTTTTGTAATTGTGAGAACTCATTAAAATATGACATGCTAAAGAGTTGATGTTGGACAAGGAAGACAACATAATGGATTATGTTTTCTTATATCCGAATAGAAGTTATATTGTCATGGATTCTCCAACATGTTGAGCTTGCCTTTCCCTCTCATGCAAGCCAAATTCTTTGCACCAAGTAGAAATACTACTTGTGCTTCCAAACATCCCTAAACCCAGTTTTGCCATGAGAGTCCACCATACCTAACTATGGATTGAGTAAGATCCTTCAAGTAAGTTGTCATTGGTGCAAGCAATAAAAATTGCTCTCTAAATATGTATGATCTATTAGTGTGAAGAAAATAAGCTTTATACGAACTTGTGATATGGAAGAAATAAAAGCGACGGACTACATAATGAAGGTCCTTATCACAAGCGGTAATATAAAGTGACGTTCTTTTGCACTAAGATTTTGTGCATCCAACCATAAAAGCGCATGACAACCTCTGCTTCCCTCTTTGAAGGGACTATCTTTTACTTTTATCTTCTACTCTTATACAAGAGTCATGGTGATCTTCACCTTTCCTTTTTACACTTTTTCCTTTTGGCAAGCACTATGTGTTGGAGAAAGATCCAGATATATATATCGACTCGGATGTAGGTTATCATAAAGTATTATTGTTGACATTACCCTTGAGGTAAAAGGTTGGGAGGCGAAACTATAAGCCCCTATCTTTCTCTGTGTCCGATGGAAACTTTGAACCCATAAGTATCGCATGAGTGTTAGGAATTGTGAAAGACTAAATGATAGTTGAGTATGTGGGCTTGCTGAAAAGCTCTTGAATTGACTCTTTTCGATGTTATGATAAATTGCAATTGCTTCAATGACTGAGATCATAGTTTGTTAGTTTTCAATAAAGTTTCTGATTCATACTTTACCTTGTGAATGAATTATTACTTTGACATAAGAAATTAAATGGCATAATATGTTGCTGTTCTAAAGATGATCATGATGCCCTCATGTCCGTATTCTATTTTATCGACATCTCTATCTCTAAACATGCGGACATATTTTTTGATATCAGCTTTCGCTTGAGGACAAGGGTGGAGGGCGCGCCCTACCCCCCTGGGCGCCCCCCCCCGTCCTTGTGGGCCCCCTAGCAGGCCTCCGACGCCCATCTTCTGCTATATGGTGTCTTTTACCCTGGAAAAAATCAGAAGGAAGCTTTCGGGACGAAGCGCCGCCGTCTCGAGGCGGAACGTGAGCAGAACCAATCTAGGGCTCTGGCGGAGCTGTTCTGCCAGGGAAACATCCCTCTGGGAGGGGGAAATCGTCGACATCGTCATCACCATCGATCCTCTCATCGAGAGGGGGTCAATCTCCATCAACATCTTCACCAGCACCATCTCCTCTCAAACCCTAGTTCATCTCTTGTATCCGATCTTTGTCTCAAAACCTCAGATTGGTACCTGTGGGTTGCTAGTAGTGTTGATTACTCCTTGTAGTTGATGCTAGTTGGTTTATTCGGTGGAAGATCATATGTTCAGATCCTTAATGATAGTTAATACTCCTCTGATTATGAACATGAATATGCTTTGTGAGTAGTTATGTTTGTTCCTGAGGACATGGGAGAAGTCTTGTTATAAGTAATCATGTGAATTTGGTATTCGTTCGATATTTTGATAAGATGTATGTTGTCTTTCCTCTAGTGGTGTTATGTGAACGTCGACTACATAACACTTCACCATGATTTGGGCCTAGGGGAAGGCATTGGGAAGTAATAAGTAGATGGTGGGTTGCTAGAGTGACAGAAGCTTAAACCCTAGTTTATGCGTTGCTCGTAAGGGGCTGATTTGGATCCATATGTTTCATGCTATGATTAGATTTATCTTAATTCTTCTTTCGTAGTTGCGGATGCTTGCGAGAGGGGTTAATCATAAGTGGGAGGCTTGTCCAAGGAAGGACAGCACCCAATCACCGGTCCACCCACATATCAAATTATCAAAGTAACGAACGTGAATCATATGAGCATGATGAAAACTAACTTGACAACAATTCCCATGTGTCCTCAGCAGCGCTTTGCTTTATATAAGAGTTCATCCAGGCTTGTCCTTTGCTACAAAAAGGATTGGGCCACCTTGCTGCACCTTGTTTACTTTTGTTACTTGTTACCCGTTACGAATTATCTCATCATACAACTATCTGTCACCGATAATTTCAGTGCTTGCAGAGAATACCTTGCTGAAAACCGCTTGTCATTTCCTTCTGCTCCTCGTTGGGTTCGACACTCTTACTTATCGAAAGGACTACGATAGATCCCCTATACTTGTGGGTCATCAGCATCCTATGGACATCACCATGTCAAGAGTCCGTTTGGCAAGTGACACGTGCGACATCTACTTCATGCATACAAAGTTGAATCATCTCCTTTACACGTGTCCACTTGTACTTTCGAGGAAGGTATACTACTTGACCCCTCTCTCGTGTGCATACATAGGTGTGAGCGGAGCTACACATTCATCATGGAGGAGTCCAAGCACAAGAGAACAACTACACCATTTGATACGTCTCCAACGTATCTATAATTTTTGCTTGTTCCATGATGTTATATTATCATTCTTGGATGTTTTACAATCATTTTATAGCAACTTTATATCATTTTTTGGGACTAACCTATTGACATAGTGCCCAGTGTCAGTTGCTGTTTTTTTCTTGTTTTTTATTTTGCAGAAAATCAATACCAAACGGAGTCCAAACGCAGCGAAACTTTTTGGAGATTTTTTCTGGACCAGAAGACACCTGTTGGGTCAAAGAGTACCAGAGGGGGGCTCCGAGGGGAGCACAACCCACCTGGGCGCGCCCTGGTGGGTTGTGCCCACCTCGGCAGCCTCCCGCACCGCCTCTTTGCTCTATAAATACCCTGAAAATCCAAAAACCCTAGGGGAGTCGACGAAACACAATTCCAGCCGCCGCAAGTTCGAGAACCACCAGATCCAATCTAGACACCATCACGGAGGGGTTCATCATCCTCATTGGTGCCTCTCCGATGATGCGTGAGTAGTTCATTGTAGACCTACGGGTCCGTAGGCAGTAGCTAGATGGCTTCCTATCTCTCTTTTGATTCTCAATAGAATGGTCTCTTGGAGATCTATTTGATGTAACTCTTTTTACGGTGTGTTTGTTGGGATTCGATGAACTTTGAGTTTATGATCAGATCTATTTTATCCATGAAAGTTATCTGAGTTTTGATCTCTTATATGCATGATTGCTTATAGCCTCATATTTCTTCTTCGAATCTTTGGTTTAGTTAGGCCAACTAGATCGAGTTTTCTTGCCATGGGAAGAGGTGCTTTGTGATTGGTTCGATCTTATGGTGCTCAATCCCAGTGATAGAAGGGGACATGACACATATGTATCGTTGCTATTAAGGATAACAAGATGGGGTCTATTCCTACATGAATAGATCTTGTCTACATCATATCATCATTCTTATTGCATTACTCCGTTTCTCCATGAACTTAATACACTAGATGCATGCTAGATAGCGGTCGATGTGTGGAATAATAGTAGTAGATGCAGGCAGGAGTCGGTCTACTAATCTTGGACGTGATGCCTATATAATGATCATTGCCTAGATATCGTCATAATTATTTGAAGTTCTGTCAATTGCCCAACAGTAATTTGTTTACCCGCCGTATGCTATTTTTCTCAAGAGAAGCCACTAGTGAAATCTACGGCCCCCGGGTCTATTCTTTATCATATTTTCTTTCCGATCTATTATTTGCCTCTTTTATTTTTAGATCTATTATTCCAAAAACCCAAAAATACCTTACTGCAATTTTTTTTATTTCGCGTTTCCGCGAGATCTATTTATCCAATCTACTACAAATTTATCTATCTTTTACACGGGAGGGATTGACAACCCCTCTTACGCGTCGGGTTGCAAGTATGTCTTCTTTGTGTGCAGGTACCGTTTACATAGTGTTGCGTGGTTCTCCTACTGGTTCGATAACCTTGGTCTCATCACTGAGGGAAATACCTATCGTAGCTGTGCTGCATCGTCCCTTCCTCTTCGGGTAAAATACGAACGCGGACACGAGCTATCACCATCCAAGACGGAAGCCTGGAAGCAGAGAAGGAACCGGCCAAGAAGAAGGTAGCAGCTCCCAGGCGACCCCATGCGCACGGGCCCCCTCAACCCCGTGCCCATGGGCCTCCCAGGCTGGACGGTCCTGAAGACCCCGTGCGCACGGGCGTGTACCCTGCCCACGGGACCCCCGTATCCACGGGCCTCATAGACCCCGTGCGCACGGGCTACCGCGTCAGGTCTCTGGAGACCCCATGCGCACGGGCTCCACTTACCCCGTGCACACGGGGCCCCCTGTAGGTTGCTGCGGGCTTAGCCCATGTAATCCCCATTTCGTCCCTCTTTACCCCTTCATGCCTTGGACCTATATATACTCCTCAATATCCTCCATTTAGACTTAGCTAAGATTAGATCTAGACATTAGAGCTTAGCTCATGTACCTCCCCTTGTGGGATTCCTCCTCTTGAGAGAGAGAGAGAGACACTCCATTGGAGTTCAAGGCCTCCTTTGGAGAAGATCCCTAGGGATTCAAGACCTCCTTGTGGGAAGGATCTATCTAGAGCATCAAGCCCTCATTTCCTTCATAGGATTTGGGATGAACTCTATCATGTATCTTGTTCCCCTTTGATTGTTTATGTACCTTGTGGATATTGTGTGTTTGTTGGTTTAGTGGATGTGTGATTGGACTTGTTCTTGAGTGTTCCTCTTGTGATTTCCCTTTGTGCTCTTCGTGTTCTTCATGGGATTCCCCTCCAATTTGTGAAAGATCTCCATCTAGGGTTCCACCCTGTAGGAGATATGCCCTAGAGGCAATAATAAATGTTATTGATTATCTCCCTGTTCATAATTAGGTTTATGTTCCATGCTATAACTGCAATGATTCTCGAGTCTACAAATAAAACGAGGCTTGGAGGGAAACTCATGTGCACGTGTGGGATAATAAACGGTAAAATGTATTCCTAGTCAAGCCTCTATGACTGGCTCAAGTATTGCATGATGATCCTGTTTTCCTGATCATGGGCATGACTATGCCGGCAATTTTGAGGGCACAATTGTTAGTAGAACATTTGTGTTGAATCGACCCAAAGTGATGTTATGCTAGGAGATTCTTTCGTCACAAGTTAATGGTTAATAACACAGAGATGGTTAACGTTTGCATAATTCCTCAGACCATGAGAGTATCGAGTTTCTTCATGCTTGATTCATGAACTTTGGGGTTTGTTAAACGCTATCCGTAACTGGATGGCTATTACGGCGGCTTACGGGTTCATGGGAAAGTATGTCAAGTAACTTGATAGCTCAAGATTGGGATTTGCTCCTCCAACGATGGAGAGATATCTCTGGGCCCTCTCGGTGTTACGGTATCCATCATCGTCTGGCCAGACACAGGGTGATTTGATCACAGGGATGCCGGAACATAGTAACGAGAAAAGAGAACAATACCGGTAACGAGGTAACTAGCATAGTGGACAAGTTGTTGATCCACGGGAATGCCAACATGTCTCACCTCGGGTATTTGTAACATATCGCGAAGCAATAGGAATAGCACACGACAACTGGAGGTTCACTCGGATTTTCATTCGTGTGGGTATAGGGGTCAATATGGGTGTCCATGGCTCCGATGTTGATCATTGATCGGAAGGGGTTCCAGGTCATGTCTATACTTCACCGAACCTATAGGGTCACACGCTTAAGGGTAATCTATCTGCTGAATACTAGACAGGGAGTCTGAGAGAAAATCACCGAAAAAGTTTCGGACACCGAAAAGTTTCGGACAGCGGAAAAGTTTCGCAGAGAGAGGTCACCGGATGAGTTCCGGTGAAACTGAAAAGTTGTTTCAGGGGATACCATTAAGTCAAAATGGTTTCGGCACATGCCTGATAATTCTTGGAGGATGCCAGAATCATTCTGGAAACTTCTGGGAATTTTCTGGAAGAAAAACCGGAAATGTTCCGGGGCTGCCGGAACCGCTTCAGATGCTTTTCGCAGATGAAATCACTAAACTGGAATTGTTCCAGAACGCGTTGAAAATTATTTTAGTGGGTACTGGAAATGTTCTAAGCCCACATAAATATTTTCAGTTCGAACGGACGCTGAAAAATGTCGTCATGAATAGTGAAAGTGCTTTTTGGAATTTTTTGGAAAACCACCTTTTAGGGCTTTTGCTAAAGGCTTCTAGAAGGTGATGTGGATGGATGAGAGCCCCCTTTGGGGGGCACCCCTAGGGGGTGGCCGGCCACATGTGGAGCTCCTCCTTGGAGCTCCACATGTCCTTTGGTTTCTCTCTTATGCCCTTGGAAAGAGTTTCCTTCATGGGTATTTTGGTATTTCTTGAATGCCCATCCTACCCCTTGGTTTTCCTATATAAGGAGGAGAGGGGGCTGCTCAATCCTTCATCCCTTCTCACATACAAGTGCCATGCAATGATCTGGCTTCTCTCTCCCTCCCACGAAAAGAGTTTTGTAGAGCCGAAAGGCTGTCTGGGTTCCGGTGGGAACTAGTTCTGGACGGCGAAGCCCTGCCGGATAGATGACACCGTATGTGTGCAACTCTGTAGAGAGGTCGTAGTTTCGATCTTAGTGCCCGAGGGGCTGTTCGAGAGTGCCTCCCGAAGGGCTGTCCAAGTGACGGTCCGAGCTCTGTGAGTCCTCCCGAAGGGCTGTCCGAGTGACCGTTCGAGTTTCGAAGGTCCTCCCGAAGGGCTGTCCGCGACACCGTCCGGGGGACTGTTCGACCGCCTCCCGGAGGGCTGTCTGAAGGGAAGACGAGGGGATACATCCTCGTGGTTGGGAGGTTGTAAATCCTAGCTGCGGGGATCTGCACCGCCGATCGTCATCGACTCTACTTCCGCTGCGCTACGAGTCGGTAACGAAAATGATCAAACCTTATATGCAGTCTCCATAGTGGTCCTGGGCTGGTGCGTAGGTCGGAATTTTTTGTTTTCTGCTGCATTACCCTACAGTGGCATCAAGAGCCGTGCTATGCGTAGATGCAGGTTGCGATCTAGAATACATAGTGATGTATGGGTGTTGCACAATATAATTAGGTAGTAGATGAGTTCTATTACTGAAAATTATTTGTGCGGGTAGCAGATGAAATCTGTTACCCGATGTTCTTGTTGCTTCCCTGGAATTTGCATATTTCTGATCTTGATAACAGCATGGTGGAGTTTCAATGTTCTGGCAATCCGCGATCCTGATTGATCAACGAAGTGCTAACAGTTCATTGAATTCCACCGTAGTTAAAAAGAAAGATGAAATTTCGCAGACAAAAGGGCAATGCAGATATGATCTGCACGGGGGTCATGTGTATGACGAAATTTAGTATGGGGTTCAAGATTTTATTATCTCGTGCTTCATACACCCCGCATTGTTAATCTAGCGACTTGAATTATCATACTTGATGATGGACGTTGGTAGCTTCGGTTTGTTTCGAAACCTTAGAAGCCACGTAAAACAAGTTTTTGCTTGAACCAATTAGAGGCGTCTAACTTGGTTTTGCAGGAGGGTTTGCATGTGCATGTGATGTGGTATAGCAGTGCTCATAATAATTTGATTATGTATGAGATGACTATATAATGTAAATTTATTAACATGACCTGCGTGTCATGATTCGGCATGATGGCTGGAGCCATATGATTGCACTTTAATGACCTGGGTGTCAACCTTGTTGTAATGCATTATTTTATTAGCTATAGAGATAGCAATATTATCTGGTGCATCAACAAGGTGGTGGCAATCTTCGCGAAGGAGAACACCGACGCGAATGCCGAAGACGAAGAAATACAAGACTTCTCCGTCAGAAAGGGCTATACCATATCATGCTTTTATGAATTGCTTGAGATGTTTATCCCTTATGATGCACCCTTCTTGATTGCGCGGTAGTCGCTTTTTATTAGGGTGATCTCTCACAAAAATATCAAGTAGTTAGTGTTCTCCCAAGTGTAGCACCGTCACGGCACCTAACTTTTCGGGGTATCACAGGATCTCCCTGGGTACGAACGATTAGGGATGTGTGAGGCGGGTGAGTTGAGACCTCGCAGCAAGATCACTTGGTTGTCTTGACGTTCTGGAAGGATCTCCCTGAGCTCGGAACACGCCCATCAAAAGATGAACAAGAGTCACATAGAGATGTGATCGGCAAGTTTGCCTACCGATTGAAGTTCGCGCCATCAGTGTTCATCTCGTTCAATGGCGTTGAATGGAAATGCGGGTCTTGTATCACTCACAATCAATTATGAGAGATATTGATTTGAGTGGGAGCGCACTGTTGAATTAACTTGTTTAATTCTCAGTGCAATTAATTGTGGACACTGTCTAAGTGTTATATGCATAATAGTTGTAGAATAATGGCTCGCGTTTCCACCTTCCCTATTAAAATTGAATAGCTGTTAAATATCTGGTTAAAACTTTACGGTTGGTAACGTAATGTGAGGATTGTCCTCAAGAGTGCCGAGAAGGACTTTGTCCTATCGCATACTTTCGGTATTCTCTTGCTTATGCTATGGATCATGTGACTCTCGTCCTTCGATCCAAAAGCTAGAATTCCGTTTCAGTCAAGTGCAATATGTTTGCTTCCATGAGACCCGAACTTCAAAAGTTTGGATAGTTATGTGATATTCATGGAATCTGAAAATCATTTTCAGAGACAGACAAAGGCTAAAAGATATGAGATATCCAAAGCAATGTTTGTTTGCAAACTATTAGTAAAAGAGTTTACTATGCATTAGACTGATAAGAGAGGGATCCAGAAGAACGCCTGTCATATGATGAAAGGTGAATAAAACAACAACTTAAATAGAAAGGAAGTGTCTGAAGGGTGTTAGTGAAACTTTCACGCCTAGGAAGTCTGGGGCTAACGCCACTCTTAAGTTGGGTGCTTCTTCTGAGAGTAGGAGAAATACTAAAAGTTAAACTGTTAGAAATATAATGGCAGAAAGAAAGAAGACTGGAATATCCAGCTCATGTATGAATGTCATACAAGTTTTTGATGTATAGAAGGCTAGTCAAAGATATAGTTCTTGGGAATTATGATTAATTTGTTAATCACTGATTCTTGGGTATTGTGAGTTAATCATAGAGATACCCGCTCGATTGCATTCTGTTGCAACTCGATGTAAGAACTACTATGGCCTGAAAGACTAGCCAGGAATGAGGTTTAGGTATACACAGGGAACATAGTAAATGTTACTATAACTTCCATCGGTGTATTACCGTCTGTATTTATTTTCATAATTCATTTAGAGTTTTACAAACTCTAGCCTTTGCATAAAGTAATCTTGCAAGAAGGTTGTTCATAAGAGAACTTTTTATGTTCGATGTTATGAATAACATAAGGGCCATACTTTCATTGAGAATGAGATGCATGTTATGAATAATGATAATAATATATTACCTCTGGATTTACTTTCATAATTCATTTTAGAGTTTTACACACTCTAGCCCATTGCACAATGTTTGTTGCAAAAGAGTTGTTCATAAAAGAACAATTGTTGTTCAGTATTATGAATAACATGAAGGGCCATACTTTCATCCAAGATGGGGTGTATGTTATGAATATTGATGGTAAAATGATACATCCATAACACTGACGCTAAATGTCGCAAGACTAAAAGAATACCACACAAGTGTGGCACTGCATTTGGTCACATTGGAGAAACCCGCATGAAAGATTCCATTATGATGGATTTTGAAGTCGTTTGATTTTTGAATCATCTGACACTTGCAACTTTCCTTCGAAAAGTGAAGTGACTGAAATACCGTTCACAGGCCATAAGGAACGAGCAAAGAATTTATTGGTGATCATACATTTTGATGTATGTAGTCCGATAAATGTTTTTGCAAGTAGTGGATTTATCTATCTTCAGAAATGACTCAAGTAGATATATGGATATTTACTTGATGAGACGTAAGTCTGAATTTTTTGAATTCATTCAAAAGGTTTTCAAATATGAAGTAGAAGTTATTGTAACAAGAATATTATGTTTCTACAATTCGATTGCAGAAAAGAATATTTGAGTTACAAGTTTAGCGAATGTCTGATGAGTTGTGAAAGGGGTTTCATAACTTGCACCTCCCGGAACACCACTGCAAGTGGAAAGTCCGTGAAGATGTAATCGAACCATTTATGACATGGTAAGATCAAAGATGGCATAAATAAATTTGCCATTATCCCTTTTAAAGAGTGATGCTTTAGAGATTGCGGCTTTTACAATGAAAAGAGCTCCATCGGGTCTGTTGAAATGACACCATGGTATGGTATGCCCAACCATGTTATATCTTTTCTTAACATTTGGAATATGGGGCTTGTGTAAAAGGTTACAAACCTATTCCAAATCAGACAAGTGCTACTTTGTAGGTTATCCCAAGTCATTGGGTATTCCCCCACCACTATACCGAGGCAAAAGTTTTTGCCACAAAATGGTATGCTTTTAAAGAGAATTGTTCTTGCAAAAGGTGAGTGGGAGGACAGTGCAACTCGACGAGATAACCAGTATCTTCGTCATCAGGTCAAAGGAAAGGAACCTTGGAAGTGATTCCGGAGTTTCCTACTGCGACTGATACGAAAGTCTCTACAATAAAATGTATGGACTTCGGTCGAACTTGCAACTGAACCACGTAGGCAAGGCTCGTGCAAACCTCTCAGGTGCGCAGACGAGATATTGTTGTTAGACAACAGTATACCTACGATACACAAGGAAGTGTTGATGGGCCCTGACTCCGGGATTGGCTAAATGCCAATATAATCCGAGATAGTTTCCATATAAATGATTCAAGATCATATCTTGATGACCCCTTCAGAAGACTTAGAGTCTAACGAACTTTTATGGAACTATAAACTGATATGGATAAAATGTTTTATCCATAAAGCTCGACTTGTTGAAATAACAAGTTCAAGGAGTTGACTACGATGAGGTTGTTTCATCGTAGCGATGCTTAAAGTCAGTTCGGGTTGAACTAGCAATTAATACAAATTTCATATCATGAGATATGAAACAAGGGATGACAAAAGGATTTCCATCTGATGGAAATGAAACCAAGGACTTGCATGTGTTACAGTCCAAGGTATTTTGTGAGTTCAGAGGATGCTAGTAAGGGTGCAAACTTCAGAGTTCCAGCGATGGACAGAAGAGAGCAAAGTGGAGTCGGAATCTTCGTGTTTTGATGAAATGGTCAAAGGAGTTTGACTTCATCAATGGGTAACGAAGATGCTTGTAATTCAAGAAAGTAAGTGGGAGCCTAATAATATTTCTAAAAACCTTGTGTGCTTGACACATTGTTAATTGGAAATAAAATTCTTGACACGAATTAGGACTTCATTTGAAAATAGTTTTTCGATGAAGTGCTTGGGCTAAATAGCCTCAATATTAGGCATAATGATCTATGGAGATAGATTTACCTAATGGGGCTAAGCAATAAATACATATTAACAAGATGCTAAAACTTTTTAGCATTTAAAACGCCAAGGAGTGATTCTTGCCGAAGTCACATGGAAAGAGTTTTTGCAAGACTCGGTGTCCCAAAACACTGATGAGCAATATACATGATGGAGATTCCACACACTCTTGTGTTTGGATTAATCATGTATTCCATGGTATGTACCTTGTGGATCTTGTGTGTTTGTTGGTTTAGTGGATGTGTGATTGGACTTGTTCTTGAGTGTTCCTCTTGTGATTTCCCTTTGTGCTCTTCGTGTTCTTCATGGGGTTCCCCTCCAATTTGTGAAAGATCTCCATCTAGGGTTCCACCCTGTAGGAGATATGCCCTAGAGGCAATAATAAATGTTATTGATTATCTCCCTGTTCATAATTAGGTTTATGTTCCATGCTATAACTGCAATGATTCTCGAGTCTACAAATAAAACGAGGCTTGGAGGGAAACTCATGTGCACGTGTGGGATAATAAACGGTAAAATGTATTCCTAGTCAAGCCTCTATGACTGGCTCAAGTATTGCATGATGATCCTGTTTTCCTGATCATGGGCATGACTATGCCGGCAATTTTGAGGGCACAATTGTTAGTAGAACATTTGTGTTGAATCGACCCAAATTGATGTTATGCTATGAGATTCTTTCGTCACAAGTTAATGGTTAATAACACAGAGATGGTTAACGTTTGCATAATTCCTCAGACCATGAGAGTATCGAGTTTCTTCATGCTTGATTCATGAACTTTGGGGTTTGTTAAACGTCATCCGTAACTGGATGGCTATTACGGCGGCTTACGGGTTCATGGGAAAGTATGTCAAGTAACTTGATAGCTCAAGATTGGGATTTGCTCCTCCGACGATGGAGAGATATCTCTGGGCCCTCTCGGTGTTACGGTATCCATCATCGTCTGGCCAGACACAGGGTGATTTGATCACAGGGATGCCGGAACACAGTAACGAGAAAAGAGAACAATACCGGTAACGAGGTAACTAGCATAGTGGACAAGTTGTTGATCCTCGGGAATGCCAACATGTCTCACCTCGGGTATTTGTAACATATCGCGAAGCAATAGGAATAGCACACGGCAACTGGAGGTTCACTCGAATATTCATTCGTGTGGGTATAGGGGTCAATATGGGTGTCCATGGCTCCGATGTTGATCATTGATCGGAAGGGGTTCCAGGTCATGTCTATACTTCACCGAACCTATAGGGTCACACGCTTAAGGGTCATCTATCTGCTGAATACTAGACAGGGAGTCTGAGAGAAAATCACCGAAAAAGTTTCGGACACCGAAAAGTTTCGGACAGCGGAAAAGTTCCGCAGAGAGAGGTCACCGGATGAGTTCCGGTGAAACTGAAAAGTTGTTTCAGGGGATACCATTAAGTCAAAATGGTTTCGGCACATGCCTGATAATTCTTGGAGGATGCCGGAATCATTCTGGAAACTTCTGGGAATTTTCTGGAAGAAAAACCGGAAATGTTCCGGGGCTGCCGGAACCGCTTCAGATGCTTTTCGCAGATGAAATCACTAAACTGGAATTGTTCCAGAACGCATTGAAAATTATTTTAGTGGGTACTGGAAATGTACTAAGCCCACATAAATATTTTCAGTTTGAACGGACGCTGAAAAATGTCGTCGTGAATAGTGAAAGTGCTTTTTGGATGGCTTCTTGGAGAAGCCACCTTGAGGGTCCTTTGGTATTTTTCCCCTTGGCTTCTTGGAGAAGCCACCCTTGGGCTTGGCCTATAAATAGGGGTGGAGGGGGCTGCCTAAAGACTCACTCCTTCTCACATACAAGTGCCATGCAATGATCTGGCTTCTCTCTCCCTCCCACGAAAAGAGTTTCGTAGAGCCGAAAGGCTGTCTGGGTTCCGGTGGGAACTAGTTCTGGACGGCGAAGCCCTGCCGGATAGTTGACACCGTATGTGTGCAACTCTGTAGAGAGTTCGTAGTTTCGATCTTAGTGCCCGAGGGGCTGTTCGTGAGTGCCTCCCGAAGGGCTGTCCAAGTGACGGTCCGAGTTCTGTGAGTCCTCCCGAAGGGCTGTCCGAGTGACCGTTCGAGTTTCGAAGGTCCTCCCGAAGGGCTGTCCGCGACACCGTCCGGGGGACTGTTCGACTGCCTCCCGGAGGGCTGTCCGAAGGGAAGACGAGGGTATACATCCTCGCGGTTGGGAGGTTGTAAATCCTAGCTGCGGGGATCTGCACCACCGATCGTCATCGACTCTACTTTCGCTGCGCTACGGGTCGGTAACGAAAATGATCAAACCTTGTATGCAGTCTCCATAGTGGTCCTGGGCTGGTGCGTAGGTCGGAAAATTTTTGTTTTCTGCTGCGTTACCCTACATGCCCTAGAGGCAATAATAAATGTTATTGATTATCTCCCTGTTCATAATTAGGTTTATGTTCCATGCTATAACTGCAATGATTCTCGAGTCTACAAATAAAACGAGGCTTGGAGGGAAACTCATGTGCACGTGTGGGATAATAAACGGTAAAATGTATTCCTAGTCAAGCCTCTATGACTGGCTCAAGTATTGCATGATGATCCTGTTTTCCTGATCATGGGCATGACTATGCCGGCAATTTTGAGGGCACAATTGTTAGCAGAACATTTGTGTTGAATCGACCCAAATTGATGTTATGCTATGAGATTCTTTCGTCACAAGTTAATGGTTAATAACACAGAGATGGTTAACGTTTGCATAATTCCTCAGACCATGAGAGTATCGAGTTTCTTCATGCTTGATTCATGAACTTTGGGGTTTGTTAAACGTCATCCGTAACTGGATGGCTATTACGGCAGCTTACGGGTTCATGGGAAAGTATGTCAAGTAACTTGATAGCTCAAGATTGGGATTTGCTCCTCCGACGATGGAGAGATATCTCTGGGCCCTCTCGGTGTTACGGTATCCATCATCGTCTGGCCAGACACAGGGTGATTTGATCACAGGGATGCCGGAACACAGTAACGAGAAAAGAGAACAATACCGGTAACGAGGTAACTAGCATAGTGGACAAGTTGTTGATCCACGGGAATGCCAACATGTCTCACCTCGGGTATTTGTAACATATCGCGAAGCAATAGGAATAGCACACGGCAACTGGAGGTTCACTCGGATTTTCATTCGTGTGGGTATAGGGGTCAATATGGGTGTCCATGGCTCCGCTGTTGATCATTGATCGGAATGGGTTCCAGGTCATGTCTATACTTCACCGAACCTATAGGGTCACACGCTTAAGGGTCATCTATCTGCTGAATACTAGACAGGGAGTCTGAGAGAAAATCACCGAAAAAGTTTCGGACACCGAAAAGTTTCGGACAGCGGAAAAGTTTCGCAGAGAGAGGTCACCGGATGAGTTCCGGTGAAACTGAAAAGTTGTTTCAGGGGATACCATTAAGTCAAAATGGTTTCAGCACATGCCTGATAATTCTTGGAGGATGCCAGAATCATTCTGGAAACTTCTGGGAATTTTCTGGAAGAAAAACCGGAAATGTTCTGGGGCTGCCGGAACCGCTTCAGATGCTTTTCGCAGATGAAATCACTAAACTGGAATTGTTCCAGAACGCGTTGAAAATTATTTTAGTGGGTATTGGAAATGTTCTAAGCCCTCAAAAATATTTTCAGTTCGAACGGACGCTGAAAAATGTCGTCGTGAATAGTGAAAGTGCTTTTTGGAATTTTTTGGAAAACCACCTTTTAGGGCTTTTGCTAAAGGCTTCTAGAAGGTGATGTGGATGGATGAGAGCCCCCTTTGGGGGGCACCCCTAGGGGGTGGCCGGCCACATGTGGAGCTCCTCCTTGGAGCTCCACATGTCCTTTGGTTTCTCTCTTATGCCCTTGGAAAGAGTTTCCTTCATGGGTATTTTGGTATTTCTTGAATGCCCATCCTACCCCTTGGTTTTCCTATATAAGGAGGAGAGGGGGCTGCTCAATCCTTCATCCCTTCTCACATACAAGTGCCATGCAATGATCTGGCTTCTCTCTCCCTCCCACGAAAAGAGTTTTGTAGAGCCGAAAGGCTGTCTGGGTTCCGGTGGGAACTAGTTCTGGACGGCGAAGCCCTGCCGGATAGATGACACCGTATGTGTGCAACTCTGTAGAGAGGTCGTAGTTTCGATCTTAGTGCCCGAGGGGCTGTTCGAGAGTGCCTCCCGAAGGGCTGTCCAAGTGACGGTCCGAGTTCTGTGAGTCCTCCCGAAGGGCTGTCCGAGTGACCGTTCGAGTTTCGAAGGTCCTCCCGAAGGGCTGTCCGCGACACCGTCCGGGGGACTGTTCGACCGCCTCCCGGAGGGCTGTCTGAAGGGAAGACGAGGGGATATATCCTCGTGGTTGGGAGGTTGTAAATCCTAGCTGCGGGGATCTGCACCGCCGATCGTCATCGACTCTACTTCCGCTGCGCTACGAGTCGGTAACGAAAATGATCAAACCTTATATGCAGTCTCCATAGTGGTCCTGGGCTGGTGCGTAGGTCGGAATTTTTTTTTCTGCTGCGTTACCCTACACACCCTACAACATTATGGTATCAGAGCCATGTTTTCTCATGAAATTGGAGCCCCCCTCCTTGTTTTCTAGCCTAATTTTGCTTGTTCTTGCCCAATTTTAAAAATTCCCCACAAAAAGAGCCATACCAATTTTTTTGTGATTTGATGTTTCTTGTGAGTTTTGGTTGATTTTAGTCCATGGATCTGGTGTATAGCAAGTAGATCCACCTCCAATTGCGTCCCCATAGCCTAATTTTTCTTTTCCCCCTTCGAATTTGACCTGAAAATCGTGAAATTTCCGCCACCCCCGTGTCCACGAGCCCCAGACCCCGTGTCCACAGCCCCCTGAAAAGTCTCTGGACAGCTCGTGCCCACGGACCTATACCATGCGCACAGGACCCCGTGCCCACGGCCTTTTGACCCCGTGCACACGGGCCTCCCAGGAACAGCCGCCAGCGTTTCACGTTTTCGGCCATGTCTCCCACTCCCGAACTCCGATTTGGGTGTTCTTTGGCTCGTTGAAAAGCTAGCGATGTGCCCGAGCTGCTCATCTTGGTTTTACCACCATTTGACTCCATAAAATTTTGTCCATTTTTGCATCTTTTGCATAGTCCCTTCGCCATAACTTCCGCACCACCGCATAAAACTTCCGCAAACTAACCCATTTTGGTTCCTTTGGTATTTGTGGTTGTTTGAGTTGTGATTTGAGTCTCCTAAGGTATTTCGGCTACTTAGGGACGGTTACATATTCATCAACCACCATGTGGAGCGATATGAGTACCACTAGTTCCATCGACTACATCCATCACGACATTCCGCGTTGACGACGATCATCCATCCTTTGAGACCATCTTCAACCGGAAGCAAGGCCAGTTACCCCCCGACTTCGTGAAAGGTAAGTGTGACAACGGTATCCATTCTGTCATAAACTTTTCCTTCCTTGCCATTACATCTTGATAGCCCCACCATCTTTGCGAATACCTTCATACCTATTGAGACTAGCTATCCGAGTATTGTCGGGCTTCGCGAAAACTTGTGCACCATAGTGATACGATATCATATTGTTGCATCATTTGATATATCATATAGTGCCATTGCTTGCTCCCATGCATATCTTGTCATACTTATCTCATGTTTGTGGTTGAGGCTCAATAAGAAAAGTGGTAAGGAAGAGAAGAGCAAAAAAAAAGCTTTTAAGCAAGAAAAAAATGATCATAAGCTTATATGCAAAGAGTGGAGCATGAAAAGAGATACTTGTGCATGAGGATACATGGAATAGGACACATTCTTATTGCATACATATAGGTTGGTGCCAAGTGGTGAATCGTGCCCAAGTGTGCAATCAAGCTAGTGCTCTCCTAGTGTTTGTGCAACACGAGCTTAATCTTGTTAGGCAATTTTTGTATTGCTCATCCCTATAGTTGAACAAGCCCCATTACCCCACCGTGTGTGTTTCTTTATTGCCCTCCTCTATATTTGCGATCACTTGCTTTGCATTTTGAGTCCTTTGGATTTATTTCAACATTTACAATATCTTGGACTTCAATTTGCATGAATTTGTGCCATTTGTCCTAACCAAGCCACTTGATAAGCTTTATTTTGTAGGTGTGAGTGAACAAGTCCGATACCAATTCCACTATTCTTTCATTTCACATTGAGTGACATGAGATACGTCCTCAACTTTGGGAAAAGGTAGCTTGGTATTGTTTATCTCATTTTCTACTCACCTTTGCTCGAGTCTTGTGATGGATAGGCAAAGCACATCATCTCTGGTCTACAACCACGATGACAAGTTCGATGCTATGAAGAACTCATCGACGCCAAGATGGACAAGCACATGGAGGAGCTCAAGGTCCTCATCAACAACCGCAAGCGGTCTTCCTCATCTTCTAGAAGACGCTCAAGTTCAAAGACTTCCGAGCTACCATCTCCGGCAAGTACACCACGGCATCGACACCGACAAGATCAGGCCGCTCAAGACCATCAAGGACGTGCCACAATAACGGAAGAGCGACCTTCCAGACGTGTGTTGGCCTTTCTGCCAACCCCGTGCACACGGGACCCCGTGCGCACGGGCTATACAGAGCCACGACATCAACCCCAAGGATGCGGATTCTTCAACACCTTTGGCATCTTCGCCAAGTGACTTCAAGGCATCTTCGCCTTTAGACGTACGACATCTTCGCCTACTCCATGAGCTCAAGTCCACTACTTCCACGAGCTACTATGACTTCACCGACGACGATGAGATTCCATTCTCTGGGACTCATGACCCCGAAGAGTACCTCGAGTGGGAGTGCAAGATGGACGACTACCTCAAGCTACACCAAGTCCCCTCCGAAGATCAAGTGAAGTGCGCCACAAGTACCTTCCATGACTACGCATCGACATGGTGGCTTCATAGACCTTCGACAAGCTTCACCATGACTTGGCCCACGATGAAGAAAGCGATGAGGCGAGAATTTGTGCCTTCCACCTACACGGAACAACTTCAACGCCAATTGGAGAACACCATACAAGGATCCAAGTCCCTCGACGAGTACTTCAAGAACATGAAGGAAGCCTTGCGACGAGCCGATGAAGACCCCATTTGGATGAAGTTCTACTTCATGATGGGATTGAAGAACGACATCTCCAAGACTATCTTCCTCGAGAACTACAAGTCCCTCGATGACAACTACATTGGTGCTCTCAAGGCGGAATGAGAACTCAAGAAGGCCAAGTCTACTCGACCCCGAGCTCACTTCACGACGACCACACTCCGCGACAACAAGCATGAGGATAGTACCACCGAGATGTCCAAGCCCAAGGAGCTGCAAGATGACGTTCCCAAGTTCGACTTCACCGCCATGCCTCTTTGTGGCATTGACGATGCCGAGTCTACTTCGACTCTTTTTCAAGACGGTGCGGCGATGAATATGACTACGGAGCAACTCAAAGATCAAGATTTGGAGGCGAGCGACATGGTGGAGAGCAAGGATGATGCTTCCATCTTTGGAGGCGAGAGTGATGATGTGCCATCTTGGGCCTTCATCCACGACGAGAGTGATGATGTGCCATCTTCGGCCTTCATCCACGGTGAGAGTGATGATGTGCCATCTTCGGCCTTCATCCACGACAACGAATACGAGACGGTTGAGCATGGGATTTTCCCTTCGACCACGGCGACATATGATGACTTGAGTGACTTTTGCCACCATATTGAGAGTGAGAGTGACTTCACCACTAGCCCCATATATGACGAGTTGCCCCAATTCCCATGTGAGGAGAGCCACCACCACCACTACTTGAGTGATTTGAGTAACTCCACCATATGTGACATTGAGTGCACCTACCTTGAGAGAGTGAGTGAGCCACCACCACATAGAGAGAGTGAGGTAGTTGATAGGGCATGTGAGGCTATTTCGATTTCTAACAACTTTTTCTCTACCTCTATTGTGTCTTCTCATTTGGTGCTAGGTCCCATATATAATGGCGTGCCGATCTTCGATGACTTTGTCCTTCCTTTGGATAAGACGATGGACATGGTGGACTATGATGCACCCCCCACATGGTCCCATCACGATGACGATGACCACGAGTTGGTTCTTGCCACCTCACCTACACCACATGAGTGGAATGACAAAGGTAACATAGGTGATGGTGATGCTCTAGTCCCACTAGTGGACATTCTTGGCATTGATTGCTTGCATGATGTTGATCCACCTATTACCATGCTTCATGCTAGTATGATTTCCCCATGCGATGATTTACCCATTTATGATGAGTTTGATGATTGTCATGTGGAGTCTATTAGTTGTGATGCTATGTTACATAGGACTTCTTGTGATAGTTCTCTTGGTCACATCATGTTTGACAATCCGCTTGACTTGTCATATGCTATGCATGAGATCAATCATATGTCATATTTGCAATCTCATCGTAGTGACTATGCATATGCCATTAAAATAAACCCAATTTGCACATATGGCATAGATGACAAACCCATGGTTATTGGCATTTGTTTCTCTTGTGATGATATTGATATGCTCCCTTTGCATCATTTACATCATATGCCATGCCATGACCACCTAGCTTCGAACATGCATTGTTTGCCATGTTATCAATTATCTCCATATTATGCTTCCGCTATTGCACATGAGGAGACCCCCATAGTTTCCTCATCCATATTAGGAGATTTTGATCCATCCTATGAATTGCATGATCCTAATACTTGTGTGCACAATATGCTTCCCATGAATGATGTGCCATGTAATTGCATTCTCAATGTGTGTCCCCATCACATTATACATAACAACTATTCTTTCATGATGGATGACATGTTCTTATACCATGCATCAAATTTCTTTGAGCGATGCTTATCTTGTGCTAACTCACACGTGCACATACACATCATGATGGATGATGTGTATATTTACCACGCACACACTTTCTTTGGTTTGTGTCTCTTTTGTGTAGGTACCCATGCATACTCGTTAACCTCGCAATCCCATGAGCTGACGAAACGAGCTCTAGAGAGCAATGATGATTTGGGACCCCATGGATTGGCCTTACCACCGCTCCCTTCGCGCAAAGACTTCGCGCATTTCTTCTACATGGCCCTCACATGGTTATGGGTAGTTTACCACTCCTCACTTTATGCCCATATTGCCACATGCACTATGCTTGATATGATCATTCATATGCCTTTGCCATGCATTTGCGACCCATGCTTTGCATTACACATGTTCCTTGATATTCATACTTGTATGTGTATTTGCAAGTTTGGTGGAGACATCTCTTGTTATTGCCATGTTCCATTTGTGCCCCATGCCTATGATGATACTTTGATCTCGCTTTGTGTTCGTGCTTGCCATATGTCATGTGCATTGCCTATGTCCACTATTTGCTCACATGACATAATTGCCATGATTTCCTCTAGTGTATTCCATCTTCGCTCCACTAGTTTGCACAACATGATTACTATGCTTGCTTTGTGTAGTGCATCACCCATGATTCATACTTGCTCATTTCATGCGGTTGATAGCCACTATTGCCATGCTTTGCACATGATTGCTATTGCTTCTTGTCATATATCTCCATGTGTTGCCTCTCTCATGCTAGATTTGCCATGTATTGAGTGCAACAGCTATTCTAGTCTTGCTCATGAGATTGCCCCCATAGCATTCTCGCATATACTTGGAGATTTTGACATAATTCTTGTGACGCATGCTTGCCTTCCTTCTTTGCACCATATGCCTCGTGCCATGAAAATTGCCATTGTTGCATCATATTTCTCATGCACTTTTACTTCTCATGGTTATGTGCAAGAGAAAAGAACCATCATGATGGATGATGTGTTTATCTACCATGCGCATACGTTCTTTGTTTTTGTTTGTGCATGTGTAGGATACTTGGACTTCGTGTCAACTTCCACGTCACGTGAGTTGACAATCCGAGCTCTTGAGAGCGAACCACCTTCTACCATGACGAGTCTACATTGCTTTTGCTTGTGCTTCGATATTGTGAAGGACACACAAGGACATGCTTTCGAGGTGATATCCTTCTCTTTCGAGAACACCCAAACCATGAGCATGCATACTGTGGATCATACTTCATGTGTTGCTTGCACCATGAGACTTATTGGTCATCTTTGACCACTTGATTGCACACATGTTAGAGATAGTGCTTTCATTCATGATTTCCACATTGCTATGCCTCATGACATATATGCCTTGTGTGTTGCATCCAACTTGTTGCCTACTTGCTCATATCACATGTTTGGTTGCACCAATGTCATCACTTCACATATGCCATGTCCCTTTGCTTGTCACATGCTTGACTTGATTGCCTCACACATGATGAACAATTGCTCTTTCTATTGTGTTGAGTGCCACTCGATTTTCACTACACCATATGCCCGTTATGCTTGGATTGCCTTGCACTTGCCCCATGTGTTTAGACATCTCATTATATTTGGTGTTGTGAATGATTCCTATGCATACCATAGACCATTTGTTGAGCGCTTTATGCATGCTTGCTATGAACTTGAGGTCGATGCTTATTCTCTTGTCACACATATTTGCATCACTACCTCACATTTACATGCTTGTTTCCATGATGACCTTGATCGTGCTCAATTTATATGCTTCAATGCCATGCCACACTTCTTTGTCACACCATATGCTATGCTTGATGATGACACTTGTTGGGTGAATCACCTCTTGAATGCTTGGTTTTGCACTAACGCTAACCACATTTGTTTTTCCAAGTGTTTGTTCTTCTTGCTTCTTTTGAAGGAATTACAAGACGGTGCGACATTGGAGAGTGCCCATTTCGAGCTACAAGATGATGAATGCTTGGTGATCATCAACTTCTACACGGCGACATCATCTCTTTCCCATGGTGATTTGGTTTTCGATCCGAGGTCGGATCTTTCCCAAGAGGGAGGGGATGATGCGGAGCATCCTATGGACATCACCATGGCAAGAGTCCGTTTGGCAAGTGACACGTGCGACATCTACTTCATGCATACAAAGGTGAATCATCTCCTTTACACGTGTCCACTTGTACCCTTCGAGGATGGTATACTACTTGACCCCTCTCTCGTGTGCATACATAGGTGTGAGCGGAGCTACACATTCATCATGGAGGAGTCCAAGTGCAAGAGAACAACTACACCATCCAAGACGGAAGCCTGGAAGTGGAGAAGGAACCGGCCAAGAAGAAGGCAACAGCTCCCAGGTGACCCCGTGCGCATGGGCCCCCTCAGCCCCGTGCCCACGGGCCTCCGAGGCTGGACAGTCCTGAAGACCCCGTGCGCATGGGCGTGTACCGTGCCCACGGGACCCCCGTGTCCACGGGCCTCATAGACTCCGTGCGCACGGGCTACCGCGTCAGGTCTCTGGAGACCCCGTGCGCACGGGCTCCACTTTCCCCGTGCACACGGGGCCCCCTGTAGGTTGTTGCGGGCTTAGCCCATGTAATCCCCATTTCGTCCCTCTTTACCCCTTCATGCCTTGGACCTATATATACTCCTCCATCTCCTCCATTTAGACTTAGCTAAGATTAGATCTAGACATTAGAGCTTAGCTCATGTACCTCCCCTTGTGGGATTCCTCCTCTTGAGAGAGAGAGAGACACTCCATTGGAATTCAAGGCCTCCTTTGGAGAAGATCCCTAGGGATTCAAGACCTCCTTGTGGGAAGGATCTATCTAGATCATCAAGCCCTCATTTCCTTCATAGGATTTGGGATGAACTCTATCATGTATCTTGTTCCCCTTTGATTGTTCATGTACATTGTGGATCTTGTGTGTTTGTTGGTCTAGTGGATGTGTGATTGGACTTGTTCTTGAGTGTTCCTCTTATGATTTCCCTTTGTGCTCTTCGTGTTCTTCGTGGGATTCCCCTCCATTTCGTGAAAGATCTCCATCTAGGGTTCCACCCTACAACAAAAACTCTGCGCTTGGAGGCCCAATACGAGTCTACAAGAACAAGTTGTGTAGTAGACATCACTACACACTGTTGATGTCCTTGTGGTTTGTTTGGTAGCATGGACACTTTTTGTGTTTTTTGGAAGCCTGGCCGAGTTGGGACTGGATACATAAATACACGGTAAAAACCATGTCATGCATACAGTTTGGTAGCTTGCATTCTCCTCAGCCTGCCCGAGAAAAGCGTACACATGCTTGTTTGGTAACAAGAATTTTCTCCCCAGATGATTACGCATGCATGGATGATTAATCTCACCTCTTATCCGTGTGTTAAACTTTACCCCAGGTGAAAATGGGTGCCAAAGGAGGAAGAGAATGACCATTTCAAGATTGAAGGTGTGGCAGCCCTTGGATGCCCTGCCGACTCAAGGTAGAAGAAGGTGTGGCGGCCCTCTGATGCTCATCCAATGGGACGAATCACATCCTTTGGGCCTTGCCCCTCTTGAAACAGCCGTCCCTCACCTCAATGATGACGGGCATCGGGGGATTCATGGGACGAAGGTGAGGTCGCCGGACCTTCACACCGCCGCGCGTAGAGGATGACTCAAGTCGTAATATATGCATGTACCCTATGCATTGTGCACTACATTGGACGTCGTCGTGGGGTGGAGCAATTAGCGATTCTCCCAAGACATACTAAGTCATCAGTTTAATAAAAAGATGTTGCTAATCGACTTTTCAACCCATACGTAACCACTTTTGTGATGCAATGTTATCTCAAATTAGTGTTTTAATCCATGAATCGAGTGTGGATTTTCTAGATGAAAAAAACATGAAAGAAAATAAAAGATATGGAGTCCACATTATGGTGACTCTGTGTTTGCGCATAGCGGTTGCGACCTCCATATCCATATGGAGCATGCTCCACATTCCATAAAGCGATCGGAGATATGGCAACTCTTTTAGAGTTGCTCTAAGCGGGACCTTAGTTGATAAAAAAACAAATGACACGCCTCGCTCAGATAGAGCGGATAAAGAGGGTGCTACCATTGAGAGTCGGCCAAGAAAATATTCGCCCGGCTCCTTGCCCCTTCTTCATAGGCGGTGCTTCCGTCGTGAGTGAGTATGGAGAAGGAAGCTAGGTACTCGTCTAGGTAGAGGTTCACCTCCATGGTGTTTGGTGTGATGTTGAGTCGGAGCTCCAATGCAGCGCCTTCGAGTGCCACCCAACGGTTGGCATTCTCTTAGGTGTCCTTTCAGGGTGGTAGATGATGACGAGAAGTAGATAGGGCAAGTGCTCCTTCAATAAGATCGAGCTTGTCCTTGATCTTGAGTAGGAGCCTTTATTCTTCCTTAGTTCTGCTGGCCATCGAGATGATGGAGGTGAAGAAGGGGAGTTCTATGATCAGCTGTTGCATAGTAGAGGATTTGGTCTTAAAAGGCAGCAACAAATACACAATATTACTCATGGTGGCTTTGTTGGAGTCTAACATAACAATACTAAAAGCAATTTTTTCTTAACTGGAGAAAGTCTAAGGTAGTGGGGGATCCCTTTCACCCCTCTTATTCAATATAGTTGTAGATTTTCTAACTAGAATGCTAGTCAAAGCTTTTGAAGCTAATCTAATTAGAGGTTTAGGTAAGTGTTTGGCCAATGAGTAGAGTTGCATCATGATGGGCGTTTGTCGCGAAGAAGCTATGACACTCACCACGAAGCATAGGCGATGGAGTGGCCGTCGGTTTTTGACAACTCGCCGACGATTCTTCTGGCCGAAGGGGGCCGAGGGGAATTGCAACGTTCTTGTTGACAGTTGCTTCATTTCTTCCTCTTGGCTTGGATGTTGCCGATAAGGAGGTACTTCGACTAAAACTTGAGTCCATATCTACTGCTTTCGGCATCAACTTATGTTGGCGGCTTTGATGTCCCAAGTGGTTTGTCCCCAGCAACAATAGAGTCGCATCTGAATTGAGGCCATTTGGACCCAACTGGAACCTTAGATCTTCTTCCAAGGTCCTTCTTGCATATTTCAGGGACTCAGTTCTAATTTTTAATTCTTATGAGTCCTTTTGTAAGCTTTGTACATGTATTGTTTGGATATTGATGAAGCTCTGTGGGTCCGTCGGATCCATCTGTTGTTAAAAAAAAAAAGATATGCGCCTCCACCTGGCTGCTCTTGACTCGCCAATGGTCGGCTGTCGGTGCTCCACCGCCCACGCCGGCGGCGGCTTCTTCCTGACGGTCGTTTAAAAAACTGTCATTCTCCGTGTCCAACAAAAACGATGCCCATCACAAGACACCGAATTGTGGACGGCCATCTAGGGCCCACGTTACAAGGTTGACTTGGATCGTTGCCTTCTTTTCTTTTCTCAACACAAGTCGGCAGGTAGGTACCAAAAAAAAAAACCAAGTCGGCAGGATATGGAAAGAACTAATTGAATTAGATAAAGAAATATTCAAATTGGAAGGGAAAGTGGTCGACGTGGAATTTAATATACGTACTGTTACCAAATGGATGGAGGCCACTCTTTGGCACTACAGCTCTGTTCTTGATAATGACAGCCAATCCAATGCTTAATTCAACGCTAGCTTAAAGGCCTCAATTATTGACACTTTAATCCTTGAGAGAAGCCGGATGCTGTGGCTACAAGAAGATCCCTGTCAGGTAGGTGTTGTGTTCCTCATCCTTCATTTCTCCTGTCCTTTCCCTTTCATGCCGACTTGTCAAGTTCCTTTTCTTGGTGATGGGTGATGCCCAATCCCTACGAATCAACTCGAAGCAAGATCCGCTATCTGAAAATATCTGCGTACATCATTTTTCTGATTTTTCACGGATCTGGTAGTTAATTTCCAGAGGTGTGCATAGGTTCCTCGTTGTTGCTTGATTTAATCGCCCTGCGCCATGGCCGGAGATGAAGACGAAGGCGAAATGGAGGCCTTGCGGGAGGCTCTGCAGCAGCAGAGTCTTGCCGTCGAGATGCTCAAGGCCGAGCTGGAGGAGGAGAGGCAGGCGGCGTCCTCGGGGGCCGACGAGGCGCTGGCCATGATCCTGCGGCTGCAGGGCGAGAAGGCAGCGGTGCGGATGGAGGCCGACCAGTTCCGGCGGGTGGCGGAGGAGAGGATCCTGCACGACGAGGACTCCCTGGCGTTCCTCAAGGCCGTCGTCTTCAGCCAGGAGATGGACATCACCTCCCTCAAGAACCGCCTGCTGGTCGTCTGCGGCAGCAACGGTCCTAGCGCGCCGGCCCCCGGCCGGGACGGCGTCATCGACCTCCCCTGGCTAAGGAGGTTGGCCCAGAAAGGCGTGTCGTCGGGGAGGAACGCCTCTCTCCCGGCGGCGAGGCTCGAGGAGCTATGCTCGGATCTCGACACCGCTGAGAACGTCGGCGACAGCAGGCCGGCGAGGACGGTGTCGGACATAGGGGAGGTGATCCGGAGGGAGAAGGAGTGGGTGAGGTCCAACGTGAGCCACCAGGCGTTGCCGCCGAGGCTGCACCGGTCGTCCTCCCACCGTCTCCCGCGGGCGCCGAGCTACACAGCGCAATGTGGCATGCCCAATGTCCATGACAAGTTTGAGGCGCCGGAGAGCGTCGCGTCCCATGCCCCTCCGAGATCCAGCAGGAGGTCATCGCCGGAGATAATCTCCGAAGAAGACGACGTGATCTCGTCGTCGACGCGGCGCGGTGACTGCAACGGCCCCAAGCCAAGCGACGAACACGCAAACGGCGCCATTGCTGATCTGGGAGCCGGCATTGATGAGATCAAATCCAGCGTGCAGATCCTCGCGACCGAGCTAGGCAGAATGAGGGAAACCAGCATGTCCAGAGGCGACGCGCAGATGCACGTGCTGGCCGAGATCTGCGCAAAGCTCGATGCCATGAGGCCCATGACCATCAGCAAGCAACAGAATGTTGTTTATGGAGGCAAGAAACACTCCAGCAGAGAAGTAGGCAGTTCTTCCAAAGGGGTGGTGGCTCTGCCTCAGAGTGAGCTTCTGATGAACCAGTTCATTGAGGTATGTGCCATTATCTCCTCTGCTCTGCTTGCTAGGCCCTTGGCCAAGGTTGCTGCATCCATGTCATTATTTAGGTGCTTCCTCATTTTCGTCCTAGCAGTTTTTCTACTGTATAAGCAACACAATCCGCTGTGGTAGACGTCAAAGCTTTTCCCTCCCAATTTCCATTCCTTCACTTTCTAGACAGTTATTTTTGTAATAAAAGACATCCCTCTGAGACAATGCTGAAACAAGATCGGCTTTCCGTTGTTGTTGTCCTGAAGAAATATTGCAGAGTATTTTTGCCATGGTCAATTTACTTTTGACACTGAAATTTGTGACGGTGGGTAACCCTGAAGTACTATACTCGAATTATTTTGACCATTTGCTTTTGAAGAAATACTTGAGAATAATTTTGTCCAAATTAACCAATGCAAGGAGCGTGATATGTATTTCTTTCTCTTCTATTTTTTAGGCTTCTTTGATTCGCAGAATTCTAAAAACGTGGGATACTGGTTTGAGGCTGTATGCCTCCCCTGTAATTTGTGTACCTTTTCTTCCATCTTTATGAAATGACGTGCAATTCTCTTGCGGTAAAAATAACGCGGGCATAAGAAAAAAATAAATAGGATTGTAATGTCATGACCATTTGAATTATACAGGATTTTGGTTTGTTTGATAGTATCATAGGAAAAAGCAAATGATTCTTACCAAGAGGTTTGAATGGATTATAAAGTTCCTATGAAATGTAGTACATAAGAATCTTTAGGAAAATTTTCTATAGGATTCAATCATATGAATCAAGCGACCAGACCAACACAGGAAAAATTCCTAAAGACTACAATCCTCTAAAATTCCGATGAGAATCCTTTGATTCAAAACGCCCCTCAGTGTGAAACTTGTGCTTGTTACCATTCCGTACCACTTTGAATTGCATCGTATGGAGCACACAAACTCCCTAAAAAAGCGTTCTTTTCTTTTATCAGTTCTTTATTTGCTCATTTCGATAAGTACTTCTTAATTATCTTAACAGGCAATGATGTACATACCGTGAGATCTATGAAGGGCTAGATGCTTTTTATTGGTTTTGGAGTTGATGGATTGACTGAAAGATTGTTGATTTCTTTACCATTCTCGCCTTTTTCTCGCCGAAGATGATGTGTACATGAGAGCTTGTGTGATACCGTTGTGGTGTTCTGTTAGGTATAGGTGTGCTGATTTTGTTAGCGTCACAGGAGAAGGTGACCTTGATGTAATGTTACCAGATTGATACTTGTACAAAAAAAAAATTATCTAGCTGTTCTTTTGTGATTTGGGCTGGTCAATAATGTTCTTTCCAAAAATATCTCTCCACATATCTCCATCAGGAAAAGCAAAATGTATTTTGCTACTCTCTCCAATCCGAATTATTTGACCTGCGTCAATTAATTGCCGCTCTTTGGACACCTTAATTGGATTTGGACCGGTCGTGTGCACCCGCAGCATGAGCATAATCAGCTTCACGGGGATATCACGAAGCTCTATTTTTGTTGACACCTTAGGACATGTCTGCACCAAGATTTTCCAGGGTTCAACACATGCGGAGAATGCCATGGCGTGATTGGAGGACCTGCAAATGGCATAAACTCCCGGCGGTGGCATGCCTCTGCTGAAACGGATCAAAAGCAGCACTCAGCCATCGAATTATTTGTCCTGCGTCAATTAATTGGCGCTCTTTGGACATCTTAATTGGATTTGGGCCGGTCGTGTGCGCCGCAACATCAGCATAATCAGCTTCACTGGAGTAGAACGAAGCTCTATTTTTGTTGACACCTTGGGACATGTCTGCATCAAGATTTTCATGGATTCAACACATGTGGAGAATGCCATGGCGTGATTGGAGCACCTACAAATGGCATAAACTCCCGGCGGTGGCATTCCTTCGCTGAAACGGATCAAAACCTGCACTCAGCCATCCACCGCCGCATCGAGCACTCCAGAGGTCCGCCAAAAGCCGTCAGATCAAACCCTTCGTGCCACCGCCGAATGCGCCGCAGCAGCCCCACAAATCGGCGACGCTACTGCCAAGGAAGGACGGCACGCACTTGTAGTTCCATGGGCGCGCTAGGAGCTTACAAGCCAACCAAGCCGCGCCGGCCACCACAATAGCGGTCGGATCCGGCAACACGATGGCCACGCCAGTCCAGGGACACCAGGAACCGGGCACACTTCCGTCCGTGCAAGATATGGGAGGAAAAAGTCTATTTAAAACCTTAAACTTGTAGAGGCTGGGCGAAACGAACACCCACATTGAAATTCCTGTCGATTGCACTCTGAACTATGCAATCCCGGTATATATCGAACTCTGACATTGTTTGAGGCATAAATACGCTGATGTGGTAAATGTCAACCGGGATTCGTTTGACTGGTGGGCAAGGGAGCGGCAGTGTTGACCACGACGCGCACCCGTCCTCCGCGCTGGGCCGCCCCATTTGTCTTTTTTCTTTCTGTTACACTGCTATAAAACATGCGCACAAGGTGATTCGAACTCACGACCTCCTATTTTCGGTGCAAACTGCAATAATCAACCAGGTCGCCTCACCTCTTGTGACTACTTTATTCCTTTTTCTTCTTTTCTTCTTTTCTTCTTTAGTTTGCTCATGGAAGCTCCTTAGCAGGGTGATTCTCATAAACTTTTCTTTCCTTTTTTTATCTAATGCATGAAACTTTTTTCAATCCGTGATTTTTTTTTACAAAACTTGTGGACATTTTTGAAACCCTGAACTTTTTTCAAATCCATGAACGCTTTTTCAATTTTACATTTTTTTCCAAAATACGTGAACTATTCTTTTGAAAATCCGTGAACTTCTTTTCAAAATCGTTGAAAATTTTCTAAATCTGTGAACTTTTTCCAAAATTCATAATTTTTTTATAAATTGATGAATTTTTCCCAAATATGTGAACTTTTCTGAAAATAGATGACCTTTTTTCAAAATCGATGAACTTTTTTCATACACAAGAACTTTTTTCAAAAATTGATGAAATGATTTTTAAAAATGATGAACTTTTTCAAAATCGATCAAAAATCTGTGAACTTTGTTTTCAAATTTCATGATCTTTTTTTAAAATTCATGAAGTTTTTCCAAATCCAGGAATTTTTTGCCAAATTCGTGAACTTTTTTCATTTCCGTGAACCTTTCCGAATTTCTACGGATCTTTTTCATTTCTGTGAACTAAAGAAAGGTCAAATAGATCTGTTTTCCGGATATTCCACAACTAAGTGAAGTCGACCTAGTTGTTAATGGCTACAACTGTCGAAGTACGGCGTACCCATCCAGAGTTCTAATCTTGTTACTTGCAAGTTAATAAGCTGAGCCCATTTTTCTTCTGAGTTTGCTGTCTGAGAGTAGGTTGCTGGGCCTCGCGGAGTACTCAAAGTGGACAGCGAGCTAGGCCTCATCGGGCAGGCCCGGTCTTTTTCCGTGCGCGCGTGCCTCGCAGCGCAACCAAGCCCGGCCATCCTTTGCCACGTCGACAATCCCCGTTTGGAAAACGACCCAGGGTTCTTTTTAGATTGGAATTGCACAGTTCAGGATGCAATCGACAAAGATTTCAATATGGGGTTCGTTTCGCCCAATCTCTACGAGTTCAGGGTTTGAAATGGACCTTTTACGATATAGTAGCGGCATATCTGGCCAAGGCCACCCCGACACAAGGAGCAGAGCATCCCACCGTCCGCCCAAGGTATGGAGCCATGACGCCGTCACAGGAGGACAAGCCGACACGCGACAAACGGGCCGCTCCACGACCGATGCACCGTAGCCAAAGCTGGCCAAACAGGCCGGCCTGGCACAGCACGGCCTGACCCGTGCTGTTTCTACCATATTGGGTGAAGGAAATATGCCCTAAAGGCAATAATAAAGTTGTTATTTTATATTTCCTTATATCATGATAAATGTTTATTATTCATGCTAGAATTGTATTAACCGGAAACTTGATACATGTGTGGATACATAGACAAAATACCGTGTCCCTAGTAAGCCTCTACTAGACTAGCTCGTTAATCAAAGATGGTTAAGTTTCCTAACCATAGACATGTGTTGTCATTTGATGAACGGGATCACATCATTAGGAGAATGATGTGATGGACAAGACCCATCCGTTAGCATAGCATATTGATCGTTCAATTTTATTGCTATTGCTTTCTTCATGTCAAATACATATTCCTTCGACTATGAGATTATGCAACTCTCGGATACCGGAGGAATGCCTTGTGTGCTATCAAACATCACAACGTAACTGGATGATTATAAAGATGCTCTACAGGTATCTCCGAAGGTGTTTGTTGGGTTGGCATAGATCGAGATTAGGATTTGTCACTCCGAGTATCGGAGAGGTATCTCTGGGCCCTCTCGGTAATACACATCATAAGAAGCCTTGCAAGCAAAGTGACCAATGAGTTAGTTACAGAATGATGTATTACGGAACGAGTAAACAGACTTGCCGGTAACGAGATTGAACTAGGTATGAAGATACCGACGATCGAATCTCGGGCAAGTAACATTCTGATGGACAAAGGGAATAACGTATGTTGTCATAACGGTTCGACCGATAAAGATCTTCGTAGAATATGTGGGAGCCAATATGAGCATCCAGGTTCCTCTATTGGTTATTGACCGGAGAAGTGTCTCGGTCATGTCTACATAGTTCTCGAACCCGTAGGGTCCGCACGCTTAACGTTCAATGACGATTTAGTATTATATGAGTTATGTGATTTGGTGACCGAATGTTGTTCGAAGTCCCGGATGAGATCACGGACATGATGAGGAGTCTCGAAATGGTCGAGAGGTAAAGATTGATATATAGGACGATGGTATTCGGACACCGGAAGTGTTCTGGAGGGTACCAGGTACATATCGGGTCACCGGAAGGGGTTCCGGGCACCCCCGGCAAAAGATATGGGCCTAATGGGCCAAGAGGGGAAACGCAGCAGCCAGCAGGGGCTGCTGCGCCCCCCATATGGGCCGCACCAGAGAAGAAGGAAAGAGGGGAAGAGAGAAGGATGGGGAGGGATTCGGCCTCCCCCTTCCTTCCCTCCTCCCTTCTCTTTCCTTCCTCCTCCGGTAAATAAGGAAGGGAGGGGCGCACCACTTGGGAAACCCCAAGTAGGATTCGGATCCTACTTGGGGCGCCCCATGGCTGCCTTTCCGCCCCTCCCACCTATATATATGTGGGGAGGGGGCGCCTAGAACACACAACATCAACTGTTAGCCGTGTGCGGGGCCCCCCTCCACATATTACACCCTCGGTCATATTTTCGCGGTGCTTAGGTGAAGCCCTGCGTGGATCACTACACCATCACCATCACCACGCCGTTGTGCAGACGGAACTCATCTACTTCCTCGAAACTTTGCTGGATCAAGAGTTCGAGGGACGTAATCGAGCTGAACGTGTGCAGAACTCGGAGGTGCCGTACGTTCGGTGCTTGATCGGTCGGAACGAGAAGAAGTTCAACTACATCAACCGTGTTGTCAAACGCTTCCGCTTTCGGTCTATGAGGGTACGTAGACACACTCTCCCCCTCTCGTTGCTATGCATCTCATAGATAGATCTTGCGTGAGCGTAGGATTTTTTTTTGAAATTGCATGCTACGTTTCCCAACAGTGACATCCGAGCCAGGTCTATGCGTAGATGATATGCATGAGTAGAACACAAAGAGTTGTGGGCGGTGATCGTCATACTGCTTACCACCAATGTCTTATTTTGATTCGGCGGTATTTTTGGATGAAGCGGCCCGGACCAATCTTACATGACCACGTTCATAAAACCGGTTCCACCGACAGACATGCAACTAGTTTTGCATAAAGGTGGCTGGCGGGTGTCTGTTTCTCCTACTTTAGTTGAATCGAATTTGACTGCGGCCGGTCCTTGTTGAAGGTTAAAACAGCAAACTTGATAAATCACCGTTGTGGTTTTGATGCGTAGGTAAGAACGGTTCTTGCTAGAAGCCCGTAGCAGCCACGTAAAACTTGCAACAACAAAGTAGAGGACGTCTGACTTGTTTTTGCAGGGCATGTCGTGATGTGATATGGTCAAGACATGATGTGATATACGTTGTTGTATGAGATGATCATGTTTTGTAAAAGTTATCGGCAACTAGCAGGAGCCTTATGGTTGTCGCTTTATTGTATGAAATGTAAACGCCATGTAATTGCTTTACTTTATCACTATGCGTTAGCGATAGTTGTAGAAGCAATAGTTGGCGAGACGACCACGATGCAACGATGGAGATCAAGGTGTCGAGCCGGTGACGATGGAGATCATGACGATGCTTTGAAGATGAAGATCAAAAGCACTGCTGGATCAAGAGTTCGAGGGACGTCATCGAGCTGAACGTGTGCAGAACTCGGAGGTGCCGTACGTTCGGTGCTTGATCGGTCGGAACGAGAAGAAGTTCGACTACATCAACTGCGTTGTCAAACGCTTCCGCTTTCGGTCTACGAGGGTACGTAGACACACTCTCCCCTCTCGTTGCTATGCATGTCATAGATAGATCTTGCGTGAGCGTAGGATTTTTTTTTTGAAATTGCATGCTACGTTTCCCAACATTGGGCTGTGTTTTAGGTCATATGTAAAACAATATGAAAAATATAAAAAGTCATAAACGGGTCGTGCCGAGCCTTCAGGCCCAGGCATGGCCCTAGGCGTGCCAGCGTGCCGCATGCCGGGCACAGTAGCCCGAGAGCAACTAGCCGAGGAGCGCTCGTTCGCAGCCTCCCCAAGGGTCACTTGGGGTGGGTTGAGAACGCGCCACTTGGCGCGCTCTCAGCCACCGCCACGTGTCACGCTCTGAACGCTCCTGCTGAATTTTTATTTATTTTTTCACACACGTTTTTGGCTTTTTAGATGTTTTTTCCGGTTTTTCGATTTCCACCGGTCTTTCTTAGCTTTTCGACAAATTTTTTTTTTTAAATTTGTGCGAAAAAACGCATTTTCTTCTTTTTCCCTCCCACGAGAGGCATGATTTTGCTTCCGCGAGAGGCACGGCTGTGCCTCTCAGAAACGAAAAAAATGTGTTCTCTTTTTTTTTCTTCCGTGAGAGACACGGTTTTGCTTCGTCGAGAGGCGCGGCCTCTCGAAAACGGATAAAAACGCGGTTTCTCTTTTTTTTTATGAGAGGCACGGTTTAGCTTTCACGAGAGGTATGGATTTGCTTCGGCGAGAGGCCCGGTCATGCCTCTCGGAAACAAACAAAACGCGTTTTCTCTTTTTGGTCCGTGAGAGGCACAATTTAGCTTCCACGAGGGGTATGGATTTGCTTCCGCGAGAGGCCCCGCCGTGCCTCTCAGAAACGAAAAAAAAACATGTTTTCCCTTTTTCGTCCGTGAGAGACACGGTTTTGCTTCCGCGAGAGGCACGATCGTGCTTCTCGGAAACGAAAAAAAACGTGTTTTCCTTCCGTGAAAGACATGGTTTTGCCTTTGCGAGAGGCACGGTCGTGCTTCTCAGAAACGAAAAAAAAATGTTTTTCTTTTTATTTTCCTTCCGCAAAAGGCACGGTTTTGCCTCCACGAAAGGCATCGGAAATGGCTTTCGGAGAGGGAAAAAAACATGCTCCCTGCTCGGTTTTTTCGTCTCGTTTTTTACGTGCGATTTAAAAAAAATCATCAAAACCTATCAACATGGGATCTAGTTTTGAAGATCTCAATGCGAGGAACCCAACGGTGAAAACGGTTCGAGATTTGGACACATGATTTAAGAGATGAAACGTTTTGAATAAACGAATCTAAAAAAAATTACATGTTGCGACAAGTGACGCACATGCAGTGCGTCGCAATCTGGGGAGGGCGAAATGACAATTGAAAAAATACTCCTTAATTAGTGATTTCGCGATAACCCGTGCCATGCCTGGCGCATGGCAGCAGGGCGTGCCGACGTGCTCGCGGGCCAGCCTGGTTGGCCCGGCCCGTTTGGCCAGCTCTGACCGCAGCTGTAGATAACACGGACATTCGCACGCCAACATCACCGCGTGAACGCGAACCAACCTGTGGTTGAATGGTTAGAGGGACTGTGGTATCCCCAGGCCTCAGCCCACCAGGGTTCAAGTCCTGATGCTCGCATTATTCCTGGATTTATTTCAGGATTTCCGGCGATGCGCATTCAGTGAGAAGAGATGTTCCCGTCGACGACGAGGTGCCTACGGTGACTTCGTAAATTTCAAGATGATATGCCGGCTCAGACTTTCGGAGGTGCTCATAAGGGTAGGGTGTGCGTGTGTACACTCATGGGGTGAGTGTATGCGCGTGTATATGAGCGTTTGCATCTGTACTGCGTTAAAAAAAACATCACCGCATGAACTAGTACAACATTACTCAAAGCACACTCTGAAACAAAATCAAGCCAGAGAAGGGCCCCGGTCGGCATTACACCGCCGGAAGTATTTCAGCCACCGTCTTCTCCCAGCCACTTGCAGGTAATTAGGCAACCGTTCCTCTCATCGCCTTCGTACTTCAGGCAGTGGGCCCCATTGTACGGACGATGTTTCTGGCGCCGCTCGCCTCCACAAGGCGCTTCCAGCTGCAAGCTATCATGCACCGTTTCCGCTCACTCTCATCGCCTTCGTACCTCCGGCAGCAGCCCACGCAGTACGTACCGGCGCCGCCCTCCTCCATGGCACCGTGCGGGCACAGCGCAAAGCACCGGGGGAAGTCCTCCTCGGGGATTTCTGCCAGGCATTTGTCTATGCAGTCTTCTTCCTCTTGCTTCAGTTCTCGTCCGGTCGCCAGCAGAAGCCCGGCGAGCAGGAGACACCCCACAACGCTACCCTTACACTTGGCACCCGTGTCCCGACTAGTTGACATGAGCTCGTGTCCCGGAGTATTTATGCACAGCGAATTTGAGACTGGAGATGGGCATGGACAGGCGAGAAGATGCAGTATTTATGCACGGCAAGCATCGATCCGACGGTTGCGCTCGGCGCGCACGGCGTCCCGTGTCCCGACGAGTTGACACGAGCTCGTGTCTCGGAGTACAATATTTGAATCGTTTGCGAGCCAGACCTGGATAGGGTGTCATTTGATCCATGGGCCATGCTCAGTTAAAAAGAAAAAACATATGGCAAATCAGATGACGCTTTTGACTTCGAGCACGGCCATGCAGATCATCAGTGACAGAAATGGATTGTCTTCTTGGCGTTGAATAGAGATTTTTTTTTCATGAATACGCAAGATTGCGTATCATTTCATTGATAGAAAGGAAGCGTATAGCAGAATTAGGGGGGGGGGGGGGGGGTGGTGCAAACTCAATGCCTTGTACACCAAAGGCAAGGCAAGGGGCCACAGAGCATTGGTGACGGGTTCCTCAGCCCGAGAACAGAAAAGGCCCTATGCTAGCAACGAGCTGAGTCCATGCGCGCCTGCCCTAGCCCAGGATCTAGCCTCATCCTGGATAGACGCGAAGAGTCACGAGATGGAGTGGGTCTCGCCGTCGAAAACGCACCTATTGCGCTGCCTCCAGATGGACCACGCCGTGAGAACAGCCAGCGTGGCTAGGCCCTTACGATGGCCAGAGGGGGATCCAGTGATGGCCGCCATGCACCATGGGAGGAACTCCTCATCACCGGAAGGAGGGGGTGGTAGCACGCACCCAGGCAAGCACGTCGTGCCAAATCTGGCGAGAGAAGGGGCAGCCAATGATGATATGCTACATGGTCTCCTCCGCCTGGTCACAGAGGGCGCATCGGTCATTGTGCGGCAGGCCGTGCCGGGCCAGTGTAGCGGCAGTCCAGCAACGATCAAGGTCGGCGAGCCAGGTGAACATCTTGGCGCGGAGGGGAGCCCAGCATCTCCATGTCAGGCGCCAGTATGGTGCAGTCGTAGATCCGGCGTACAAGGCCCGATAGCAGGATCTGGCCGAGTACTTAGCATCCACCGTCCATCGCCAAAGGATGCGGTCGGGGGAGTTTGAGAGGGCTAGAGGTCGGAGTAGTCTCTAGAGCTGCACATACTCGGCCAACGCACCCGGGGTCAAGGCGCCGTGGAGGTCAGCAATCCAGTTGCGGTCGTGGACCCTCTCCGCCACCATGCGCTTCCGCTGGCGTCGTGGCACAAGAGGAAGGAGAGACGGGGCGAGGTCCGAGATGGCCTGGCCACCGATTCAAGGATCCATCCAGAAACGACAGGTCCATCCGTCGCCGACGACCCAAGACGTGGATGCCCGAAAGATGGATGCGGCGTCTGGGTTGCTTGGGAGGTGCAGATGCGCCCAAGGTCTGGTGGGATCCGTGCATTGCAACCACAACCAACGCACTCGAAGCGAGATACCTTGGCGATGAAGGTCCGGAATGCCGAGGCCGCCAAGCTCGAGTGGGCGGTAGACACGCTGCCAGTTCACGGGGCCATGCCCTCCTCGGGTCTCGTTCCTACCGTGCCAGAGGAACTCTCGGATAGTGCGATTCACCTGCTTGAGCATCGGCGGGTAGAGAGCGATGACAAGCATGATGTGGGACGGGATCGCGCAAAGCACATGGCGGACCAGAGCGAGGCGCTTGCCATGGGAGAGAAGAGCCGCGCGCCATGTAGAGAGCTTCTTGGCCAGCTTCTCGAAGATCGGCAACAGCGATGTCGCGGAGGGCTTTCTAACCGGCAGAGGGATGCCGAGGTATATGATGGGGAAGCCAACGACGGCACAAGCAAGCTCATGATACGTCTCCAACGTATCTATAATTTATGAAGTATTCATGCCATGTTTACAGCAATTCTATATGGTTTTGGTATGATTTGAATGAAACTAACCTGGACTGACGTTGTTTTCAGCAGAACTACCGTGGTGTTGTTTTTTGTGCAGAAATAAAAGTTCTCCAAATGGAGCGAAACTTTTTGACGATTTTTTTTTGGAACAAAAGAGGCACTAGAAACTTCGTGGGAGGACCAGAAGGTGAAGGAGATGGCCACTACCTATCAGGGTGCGCCAGGGGCCTTGGCCGTGGGCTGATAGGTAGTGGGCACCCTGTGGCCCATCTTCGGGTGAAACCGACGCGAAAAAATTCTATAAATAGAGGAACCACCAGAAATAACCCTAGAACTTGGACTCCGCCGCCGCACGCCTCTGTACCTTTGAAATACCATTTGGAGCCCTGTTCCGGCACCCTGCCGGAGGGGAAAATCATCACCGAAGGCCATCTTCATCATCCCAGCGGCCTCCATGACGAGGAGGGAGTAGCTCACCCTCGGGGCTGAGGGTATGTACTAGTAGCTATGTGTTTGATCTCTTTCTCTCGTGTTCTTGATTTGGCACGAACTTGATGTTGGGGAACGTTGCATGGCAAACAAAAAATTTCCTACGCTCACCAAGATCCAATCTAGGAGATGACCATCTATGAGAGGAGAGATTGCATCTACATACCCTTGTAGACCGCTAAGCGGAAGCATGAAGAAACGCGGTTGATGTAGTCGAACGTCTTCGATATCCAATCACGATCCGTCCCGCGAACTCCCGATCCAAGTGCCGAACGGACGGCACCTCCGCGTTCAACACATGTACGGCTTGATGACGCCTTCACCTCCTCGATCCAGCGAGCGATGGTGAAGTAGTAGCTCGAGTCCCCCGGCAGCACGAAGGCATGGTGGCGGTGGTGGTGACGGAATCTCAGCAGAGCTTCGCTAAGCACTACGAACAGGAAGAGGGATGCGAGGGAGAGGAGAGGCAGCGCCGTGGCGTAGAAGGGTGCTCAAGGGGTGCGGCTGCCCTCTCTCTACCTCTCTATATATAGGGGAAGGGAGGAGGGGGTGGCGCCCCTAGGGTTTCCCCTAGGGGGGCGGCGGCCAGGGTAGATGGGATCTCCCCTAGGGTGACTTGCCCCCTAAGCCGGGTGGAGGGAAACCCTAGAGGGGGGGCGCCCCACCTCTCCTGGTCACGTGGGAAAGGGTGAGGGGGGCGCATAGCCCCTTAGTGGGCTGGTTTGCCCCCTCCCCTTGGCCCATGGGGCCCCCCAACACTTGTCGGGGCCCCCCAAAACCCCTTTCGGTCATGCTAGTCATCACCCGGTACCCCCGGAACAATTCCGGACTCCAATACCCTTCGTCCAATATATCAATCTTCACCTCCAGACCATTCCGGAGTTCCTCGTCACATCCGGGATCTCATTCGGGATTCCGAACAACCTTCGGTAACCACCATAACAACTCAACTATACTTATATCGTCACCAAACGTTAAGTGTGTAGACCCTGCGGATTCGAGAACTATGCAGACATGACCGAGACACCTCTACAGTCAATAACCAATAGCGGGACCTGGATGCCCATATTGGTTCCTACATATTCTACGAAGATCTTATCGGTCGAACCTCGATTTCAAGGATTCAGCTAATCCCGTATGAAGTTCTATCGGTATGTTACTTGCCCGAGATTCGATCATCGGTATCTCCATACCTAGTTCAATCTCATTACCGGCAAGTCTCTTTACTCGTTCCATAATACAAGATCCCATGGCTAACTCATTAGTCACATTGCTTGCAAGCTTCTTGTGATGTTGTATTACCAAGTGAGCCCTGAGATACCTCTCCATCATACGGAATGACAAATCCCAGTCTTGATCCATGCCAACTCAACAGACACCCTCGGAGATACCTGTAGAGCACCTTTATAGTCACCCAGTTACGTTGCGACATTTGGTACACACAAGGTACTCCTCCGGTGTCAGTGAGTTGCATGATCTCATGGTCATAGGAACATATACTTGACATGTAGAAAACGATAGCAACAAACTTGATACGATCACATGCTACGTTTATAGTTTGGGTCTTGTCCATCACATCATTCTCCTAATGATGTGATCCCATTATCAAATGACAACTCATGTCCATGGCTAGGAAACCATAGCCATCTTTGATCAACGAGCTAGTCCGGTAGAGGCTTACTAGGGACATGTTGTTGTCTATGTATCCACACATGTATTTGAGTTTCCGATCAATACAATTCTAGCATGGATAATAAACGATTATCATGAACAGGGAAATATGATAATAACTAATTTATTATTGCCTCTAGGGCATATTTCCAACAGTCTCCCACTTGCACTAGAGTCAATAATCTAGTTCACATCACCATGTGATTAACACCCAATTAGTTCTGGGTTTTGATCATGTTTTGCTTGTAAAAGAGGTTTTAGTCAATGGGTCTGCAACATTCAGATCCGCTTGTACTTCGCAAATTTTTATGTCATACTGTAGAAACTGCTACCATGCTCCACTTGGAGCTATTCCAAATGGCTGCTCCACTATACGTATCCGGTTTGCTACTCTGAGTTATCTGGATTGGTGTTAAAGCTTGCATCAACGTAACCCTTTACGGCGAACTCTTTTTCACCTTCATAACCGAGAAACTCTACTCAGAGTCATCCGGATTGGTGTTAAAGCTTGCATCGATGTAACCCTTTACGCCGAACTCTTTATCACCTCCATAACCGAGAAACTCTACTCAGAGTCATCCGGACTGATCCATTTTGAACTTCTTCAAAATCATGTCAAGCTATGTGCTCTGTGAAAGTCTTATCAGGCGTCTTGATCTATCTCTATAGATCTTGATGCCTAATATGTAAGCAGCTTTACCCAGGTCTTCCTTTGAAAAACTGCTTTCAAACAACCATGTATGCATTCCAGAAATTCTACATCATCCCCGATCAACAATATGTCATCCACATATACTTATCAGAAATGTTGTAGTGCTCCCACTCACTTTCTTGTAAATACAAGTTTCTTGCAAACTTTGTATAAACCCAAAAACTTTGACCACCTCATCAAAGCATATGTTCCAACTCCGAGATGCTTGCTCCAGTCCATAGAAGGATCGCTGGAGCGTGCATACCTTTTAGCATCCTTAGGATCGACAAAACCTTCTGGTTGTATCACATACAACCTTTCCTCACGGAAACCGTCAAGGAAACTTTGTTTTGACATCCATCTGCCAGATTTCGTAAATGAAAATGCAGCAACTGCTAACATAATTCCAACAGACTTTAGCATCGCTATGAGTGAGAAAGTCTCATCATAGTCAACTCCTTGAACTTGTCGGAAACTTCTTTGCGACAAGTTGAGCTTCATAAATGGTGACATTACCATCAGCGTCTGTCTTCTTCTTAAAGATCCATTTATTCTCAATGGCTTGCTGATCATCGGGCAAGTCCACCAAAGTCCATACTTTGTTCTCATACATGGATCCTATCTTGGATTTCATGGCTCCTAGCCATTTATTGGAATCCGGGCCCACCATCGCTTCTCCATAGCTCGTAGGTTCACCGTTGTCCAACAACATGACCTCTAAGACAGGGTTACCGTACCACTCAGAAGCTGTACGTACCCTTGTCGACCTACAAGGTTCGACAGTAACTTGATCTGTAGCTTCATGATCATCATCATTAGCTTCCTCTTCAACTAATGTAGGTGCCACAGAAACATCTTTCTATGCTGCGCTACTCTCTGGTTGAAGTAAAGGTTCAACAACCTTATCAAGTTCTATCTTCCTCCCACTCAATTCTGTCGAGAGAAACTCTTTCTCGAGAAAGGACCCATTCTTAGCGACAAACACTTTGCCTTCGGATCTGAGATAGAAGGTATACCCAACCGTCTCTTTTGGGTATCCTATGAAGACGCATTTGTCCGCTTTGGGTTCGATCTTTTCCGGCTGAAGCCTTTTAACATAAGCATCGCAACCCCAAACCTTAAGAAACGACAACTTAGGTTTCTTGCCAAACCACAGTTCATACGGTGTCGTCTTCACGGACTTAGATGGTGCCCTATTTAAAGTGAATGTAGTTGTCTCTAATGCATAACCCCAAAATGATAGTGGTAGATCGGCAAGAGACATCATAGAACGCACCATATCCAATAAGGTACGATTACGACGTTCGGACACACCATTACACTGTGGTGTTCCAGGTGGCGTCAACTGTGAAACAATTCCACATTGTCTTAAGTGATTGCCAAACTCATAACTCAGATATTCTCCCCCTCGATCGGATCGTAGGAATTTAATCTTCTTGTTACGATGATTCTCAACTTCACTCTGAAATTGTTTGAACTTTTCAAACGTTTCAGACTTATGCTTCATCAAGTAAACATACCCATATCTACTCAAATCATCGGTGAAGGTGAGGAAATAACGATATCCACTGCACGCGTCAACACTCATCGGACCGCACACATCAGCATGTATGATTTCCAACAAGTCACTTGCCCGTTTCATTGTTCCGGAAAACGGGGTTTTAGTCATCTTGCCAATGAGGCATGGTTCGCATGTGTCAAGTGATTCAAAATCAAGTGACTCCAAAAGTCCATCAGCATGGAGTTTCTTCATGTGCTTTACGCCAATATGACCTAAGCGGCAGCGCCACAAGAAAGTGGTATTATCATTATCAACTCTACATCTTTTGGCCTCAATGTTATGAACATGTGTATCACTACGATCGAGATTCAATAAACTATTCACATTGGGTGCATGACCATAGAAGGTATTATTCATGTAAACAGAATAACCATTATTCTCTGATTTAAATGAATAACCGTATTGCAATAAACATGATCTAATCATCTTCATGCTCAACGCAGACACCAAATAACCTTTATCTAGGTTCAACACTAATCCCGAAGGTAGAGGGAGCGTGCGATGATGATCACATCAACCTTGGAAACACTTCCAACACACATCGTCACCTCACCCTTAGCTAGTTTCCGTTTATTCCATAGCTTTTGTTTTGAGTTACCAATATTAGCAACTGAACCGGTATCTAATACCCAGGTGCTGCTAGGAGTACTATTAAAGTACACATCAATAACACGTATATCAAATATACTTTTGTTGAAGTTGCCAGCCTTCTCATCTACCAAGTATTTGGGGTAGATCCGCTACCAGTGACTGTTCCCCTTACAATAGAAGCACTTAGTCTCGGGTTTAGGTTCAACCTTGGGTTTCTTCACTGGAGCGGCAACTGGCTTGCCATTCATGAAGTTTCCATTCTTGCCCTTGCCCTTCTTGAAACTAGTGGTCTTGTTAACCATCAACACTTGATGCTCCTTCTTGATTTCTACCTTCGCGGCCTTAAGCACCGCAAACATCTCCGGGATCATCTCCATCCCTTGCATGTCATGGTTCATCAAGAGGCTCTAGTAGCTTGGTGATAGTGACTAGAGAACTCTGTCAATCACTATCTTATCTGGAAGATTAACTCCCACTTGATTCAAGCGATTGTAGCACTCAGACATTCTGAGCACATGCTCACTGGCTGAGCTATTCTCCTCCATCTTGTAGGCAAAGAACTTGTCAGAGGTCTCATACCTCTCAACACGAACATGAGCCTGAAATACCAATTTCAGCTCTTGGAACATCTCATATGTTTCATGGCGTTCAAAACGCCTTTGGAGCCCCGATTCTAAGCCGTAAAGCATGGCGCACTAAACTATCAAGTAGTCATCAGAACGTGTCTGCCAGATGTTCACAACATCCACAGACGACGCTAGAGGGGTTGGCACACCGAGCGGTGCATCAAGGACATAAGCCTTCTATGCAGCAGTGAGGACAATCCTCAGACTACAGCCCTATTCCGCATAATTGCTTACAAAATCTTTCAACTTAGTCTTTCTCTAGGAACGTATTAGAACAGGGAGCTATAGCGCGAGCTATTGATCTACAACATAATTTGCAAAGACAATTTAGACTATGTTCATAATAATGAGTTCAATTAATCATATTACCTAAGAACTCCCACTCAAATCGGCATCCCTCCGGTCGTCTGAGTGCAACACGATCCAAATTCACCAACCCAAGTCCGATCATCACGTGAGATGAGGTGGTTTCAATGGTGAACATCTCCATGTTCATCATATCTACTATATGACTCGTGTTCGACCTTTCAGTCTCCTGTGTTCCAAGGCCATGTCTGTACATGCTAGGCTCGTCTAGTTTAACCCAAGTGTTCAGCATGTGCAACACTGGCTTGCACCCGTTGTATGTGAATGTAGAGTCTATCACACCCGATCATCACGTGGTGCTTCGAAACGATGAACTTTCGCAACGGTGCACACTTGGGGAGAACACAATTTTATCTTGAAATTTTAATGAGGGATCACCTTATAATGCTACCGTTGTACTAAGCAAAATAAGATGCATAAAAGGATTAACATCACATGCAAATCATAAGTGACATGATATGGCCATCAACTTGTGCTTTTGATCTCCATCTCCAAAGCACCGGCATGATCTCCATCGTCACCGGCATGACACCATGATCTCCATCATCGTGTCGCCATCGGGGTTGTCACACCAACCATGCTTCTACTACTATTGCTACCGCTTAGCGATAAAGTAAGCACTACATAGTGCTTAATGATTGACACGCAGGTCATACAATAATTAAAGACAACCCTATGGCTCCTACCGGTTGCCGTATGCATCGACATGCAAGTCGATATAAACTATTACAAACATGATCATCTCATACATCAAATATATTTTATCATGTCTTTGGCCATATCATATCACAACATACCCTGCAAAAACAAGCTAGACGTCATCTAATTATTGTTGCATGTTTTACATGGCTGCTATGGGTATCTAGCAAGAATGATTCTTACCTACGCAAAGCCACAACGGTGATATGCAAGTTGCTATTTAACCTTCTACAAGGACCGCCTTTGTCGAATCTGATTCAACTAAGGTGGGAGAGAGAGACACCCGCCAGCCATCTTTATGCAACAAAGTCACATGTCAGTCGATGGAACCTGTCTCATGTACGTGGGCATGTAAGGTTGGTCCTGACCGTTTCATCCCACAATACCACTGAATTAAGAAAAGACCAAGGAAGGAAGCAATCTGAATATCAACGCCCACAAACTCCTTTGTGTTCTACTCGTGATGTCATCTACGCATAGACCTAGCTCTGATACCACTGTTGGGGAACGTTGTATGGAAAACAAAAAATTTCCTACGCTCACCAAGATCCAATCTAGGAGATGACCATCTACGAGAGGAGAGATTACATCTACATACCCTTGTAGATCGCTAAGCGGAAGCGTTAAGAAACGCGGTTGATGTAGTCGAATGTCTTCGCGATCCAATCACGATCCGTCCCGCGAACTCCCGATCCAAGTGCCGAACGGACGGCACCTCCGCGTTCAACACACGTACGGCTTGATGACACCTTCACCTCCTCGATCCAGCGAGCGATGGTGAAGTAGGAGCTTGAGTCCTCCGGTAGCACGATGGCGTGGTGGCGGTGGTGGTGGCGGAATCTCAGCAGAGCTTCACTAAGCACTACGGAGAGGAAGAGGGATGCGAGGGAGAGGAGAGGCAGTGCCGTGGCGTAGAAGGGTGCTCAAGGGGTACGACTGCCCTCTCTCTATCTCTCTATATATAGGAGAAGGGAGGAGGGGGTGGCGCCCCTAGGGTTTCCCCTAGGGGGGCGGCGGCCAGGGTAGATGGGATCTCCCCTAGGGTGACTTGCCCCCCAAGCCGGGTGGAGGGAAACCCTAGAGGGGGGTACCCCACCTCTCCTGGTCACGTGGGAAAGGGTGAGGGGGTGCAGAGCCCCTTAGTGGGCTGGTTTGCCCCTCCCCTTGGCCCATGGGGCCCCCCAACACTTGCCGGGGCCCCCTGAAACCCCTTTCAGTCATGCTGGTCATCACCCGGTACCCCCGGAACAATTCCGGTCTCCAATACCCTTCGTCCAATATATCAATCTTCACCTCCGGACCATTCCGGAGTTCCTCGTCACATCCGGGATCTCATCCGGGACTCCGAACAACCTTCGGTAACCACCATAACAACTCAACTATACTTATATCGTCACCAAACGTTAAGTGTGTAGACCCTGCGGGTTCGAGAACTATGCAAACATGACCGAGACACCTCTATGGCCAATAACCAATAGCGGGACCTGGATGCCCATATTGGTTCCTACATATTCTACGAAGATCTTATCGGTCGAACCTCGATGTCAAGGATTCAGCTAATCCCGTATGCAGTTCCCTTTGTCTATCGGTATGTTACTTGCCCGAGATTCGATCGTCGATATCTTCATACCTAGTTCAATCTCGTTACCGGCATGTCTCTTTACTCGTTCCGTAATACAAGATCCCATGGCTAACTCATTAGTCACATTGCTTGCAAGCTTCTTGTGATGTGGTATTACCGAGTGGGCCCTGAGATACCTCTCCATCATACGGAGTGACAAATCACAGTCTTGATCCAAGCCAACTCAACAGACACCCTCGGAGATACCTGTAGAGCACCTTTATAGTCACCCAGTTACGTTGCGACGTTTGGTACACACAAGGTACTCCTCCGGTGTCAGTGAGTTGCATGATCTCATGGTCATAGGAACATATACTTGACATGCAGAAAACGATAGCAACAAACTTGATACGATCACATGCTACGTTTATAGTTTGGGTCTTGTCCATCACATCATTCTCCTAATGATGTGATCCCGTTATCAAATGACAACTCATGTCCATGGCTAGGAAACCATAGCCATCTTTTATCAACGAACTAGTCCGGTAGAGGCTTACTAGGGACATGTTGTTGTCTATGTATCCACACATGTATTTGAGTTTCCGATCAATACAATTCTAGCATGGATAATAAACGATTATCATGAACAGGGAAATATGATAATAACTAATTTATTATTGCCTCTAGGGCATATTTCCAACACTTGATGTACTGCGAGCTTTGTTAATATAGTTGGATCATATGGTGTTTCTCCCTCTCTACCTTGTTGCGATGAATTGAGTTTTTACCTTTGAGGTTTCACTATTATCAGATTGAATATTTTTATGAATTTGAGAACATTTGATGTATGTCTTGCATATGAATACCCATGGTGACAATGGGGTATTAGATTGATTCACTTGATGTATGTTTTTGGCACTCAACTCTCGGATTCCCGAGGTGATATTGGGGTAATCTATGCATAGGGGTTGATGCACATTTTTGTCCTACATTCTCCGGTAGAAATCTTGGGGCACTCTTTGAAATTCTTTGTGTTTGATTGAATATTATGAATCTGAAGTTGTTTGATGCGTATCATATAATTGACTCACAGATACTTGTGGTGACATTGGAGTATCTAGGTGACATTAGAGTTTGTTGATGCGTATCATATGGTGTTATTTTAGTATGAACTCTAGGGCTGTTCGTGACATTTATAAGAATAGCTCAATAGATCGATCAGAAAGGATAACTTTGAGGTGGTTTCGTACCCTACAAACAATTTCTTCTTATGTTGTCCGCTAGATAAGAACTTTGGAGTGATTCTTTGTCGGACGTTGAGGGATTGCCATATGATTCAATTTGCTAGCACTGTGTAGAGATTGCATTAGTGAAAGTATGAACCCTAGGCCTTATTTCTAAGCATTGCAATACCGTTTGTGCTCCGTTTTATCACTTGCTACCTTGCTGTTTTTTATTTTCAGATTACAAAAGACCTATATCTACTATCCATACTACACTTGTATCACCATCTCTTTGCTGAAATAGCGCACCTATACAATTTACCATTGTATTTGATGTGTTGGGGACACAAGAGATTTCTTGTATTTGATTGCATTGTTGTTTGAGAGAGACCATCTTCATCCTACACCTCCCACAGATTGATAAATTTTAGGTCATCCATTTGAGAGAAAATTGCTATTGTCCTACATAACTCTGCGCTTGGAGACCCAACACGAGTCTACAAAAATAAGTTGTGTAGTAGACATCAGCTCAATATTGATGATGGCTAGATCGGCATCACCGCATTGGATGGGTGTGGCCGAGCACTTAATGAAGTTAGTGCAAAGCCCATATGCCTCCCCGAAAACATGCAGAAGCTCACGGATGACCCGGAGATCGTGGGTCGATGGGTGGCAGAAGATAATGACATCGTTAGCATAGAGGGATATGCTCGAGGAGGCGTGACGAGCCATGAGGCGCTGAAGGAGGCCGCGCCGATGGGCATGCAACAGCAGAGAGTTGAGGGCGTCAATGGCCATCGTGAAGAGCATGGGGGAGATGGAGTCTCCCTGTCGCAGGCCGCAGGCATGGGCGATCGGGGGGCAGGGGACCCGTTGATGAGGACCCACGTGCTGGAGGTGGACATGAGGATGACAATTCACTCAATCCAACGCCTTCTGAATCTCAGGTGTCCAAGGACGTCAATGAGGAAAGGCCAGGTGTTGAATAGAGATCTCTATTGAATACGATGAGTTGCTAATCCTTAGCGAGCTGGAGGATCGGCCCATTGCGAAGTACTCAAACTTGCATAGGAATGGGTTTAGGATGCCCGTCATCTTGAGAACTGATTGGCTTAATGTTATCAGAGCTCTCAAGTGCTCAACTAGCACACGCTGGCACAGAACATGTTCATCCGCCATGAACCTGTAGAGTTCGGGAAATTGCTGCCAAGTGTGTTCTTCACTGACACAACGAGGGAACGGGAAGTGGCCGCCCATGAGCAGTGGCGGGTCTAGGATCTCAACACAAGGGTGCCAGAGTTCAAAATTTTATAAAATTACACTACAGATTGAGCTTGAGTTAAACATTATCATAATCTCAACAAAGTCCCAGAATAGCATTAACTTGTTAGATAATTAGTGGCAGGTACATAGTACAAAGTATTTTGTGTAGAAATTATAGGATAATCTTTGTGTTGTTGTATTGATCTGACCCTCATAGGGGTATATATAGAAGTACAATAGGGAGAGAGACTTGGAGTACAATGCAAGACATTGTTTAAACCTATCTTATCTCTAGTTGTGCTTATCTCTACACAATTATATTTCTAACATTCCCCCTCAGTCGTAGCGGAAGTGAAAGCGGACAATTGCGACTGAATTCGAAGTCTTGGGCTTCCGTCGTCTTCTCCGCTGCGCCATCATCAACTTCGTCTCTGATGGGTCAACACCTAGGGCGGTGACTGCGTCACCTTCTGGTGCCTTCCTTGTATATCCTCTATTCCCTCCCGCAGTCACAGCGGGAGTGGCGTGAAAGCTGGTGACGACACGGACGTTGTTGACTGGAGTTGTTGCCGATATGTTGTTGTAGACGTAGTCGTGTGATCGATGTCGAGGTCGCCGATCGTGATGTAGCTGTGGTCGAAGTAGTCGTGGTCGATGTAGAATTCGTCGTAGTTGGTGTAGCCGCAATCGCCGGAGGCGCAAAAAATTGCACGATGTGTATGACGGAGCTGCAATCGTGTAGCCGACATTTTGCAACTGAAGAGGTACCATCGGAGGCGACGTTTTGTACCTTGAAAGGTACCGTCACAGGCGTCTTGCGAATGTCAGAGGACGCGGTTGTAGGTGAGCCCACCAGTTTTGCCAAGACTGGAGGAAACCCATCGAGCCCACAACGGTTTTGCCAGTACCGTGTGCGCGGTTGTAGTGGCTTTCACAAAAATGATGCCGGTTGTGTCGATGCAGTCTTAGCCGTCTGACGCGGTCAATGCCGTTGTCGGTGTTGTGCGTGTCTTGCAGTAGTACTGTTAGAGGACGCGTGGCCATCCTTGTGGACGAGGTTGCAGAGACGACGGCGGTGTGTTGACGAGGTTGTGGATGAAGACCACATTGATGTAGACCTTGGCGATGAAGTGTCGGCGATGGCGTTACAGCGGCATGTCGACGATGATGCGTCGCTTGAAGGCGTCCCTCCGCGACGACGATGTGTCGATGTCGTGCCGTGCTGAAGAAGTATGTTGGCTTGTAGCCCAGCATAGTCGTACAGCTCGATGTCGTTTGGCTCGGGTCGATGAATATTGATGCAGATCGCTCGGTGTAGGTTGATGTGTGGGCACGGTGTAGACGATCTCGGGCGCTCAGGTCAGCGATGCAGGAGACGTTGTAGACATGCCCGCAGGTCGGTGCAGATGGCTCGGTGTAGGTCGCTCGTGCGCCGGTGATTGATGATGCAGATGAAGTGCCTTCTGTAATTTGAGACATGACGCGTCGTGCCACGTAGCCTCTCGCTGGAGTCTGGTGCTGACGCGTGATCGGAATCGGAGTTGGCTGAAAATTCTTGTGGATGGTAGGCTGGTAGCGTGTGTGCGCACGCCGCACGTGGCCCACGATCAGGTTGATGCAGGTGTGTGAGCCCATGCATGAGGCCGCACTGTGCTCCCTAGATCGATTGCCCGAGCGTGGCTGGCCATCGCATGGGTGTTGCTGCCGACGTGCATAGCTTCGATGAGGCCGCATGCTCGTGGCTCTGGGACTGGAGGCGCGTCTGCGCGCCATGTAGGTCGGGGTGGGGCGCGATGGTTGATGGAGATTTGCTTCACCGGCTCGATCGCGTCAGGAAGTGCGCGGTGTTGATGTAGCCTGCATGTTAGAGCGCGCTGAGCGAGCGCCGCCTTGAGTCACACCGTGAAGATGCATGCGTGATGCGCCTCAATGGACGCGGGGACTGCCGATGAAGATGCGACTGGCGATGAATAGATTTGCACCGACCTATTGAATTTCTCACCGGATTAGACAGAAGGTAGTTGGATTTATTTGGTGGCTAAAAGAAAACGAATCTACTAGATGGAATTTCGAAACTGTACTACAAACTAACCAGAGAACCAATCTAATGTTGATCAATTGGGTGCCGCGCCCCCGGGGAGAGAAGAATAATCTCCCTGGGGGCAGCGTGATGCGACAATGATGTAAGGTTCTAGGATTGGCGTCGTTAGACAAGCCGCTCTAATATCATGTAAAAATTTCTTTCCTACTTGTAAAGATTGGAGTTGGTGATGAGTTCACATGTGGGAACACACAAATAAACAAATACACTACCCATATGTGAGACTATAAATTAACAAATGTTACTTTTACTAGGTGTGAGACCTTTCCCAGATAAACAAATACACTGTTACCCTAATATGAGAATAACACTCTTGTAAACACCCAAATTATAAATGCAAGTATGCCACTCCTATTCAAAATCGTGGTCTTGATTTTAGTTTCTCCGCACAACCAATTCTTTCGGTTCCATGTCATAGCAGAAGATGGCAAACAAATTGTAATTCAACGCGGCGATAGATGTTGTCCTCCTACCTAATCCATGATCTTGTGCATTCAACTTACTCACGCCCATTTTCCTGTGTTCTAAATTCAAAATGGTATCTCACTATAAATCTTGCAAAGGACCTACTAAGGCCGCTCAAGACACTTTAGCGACTGCAACATGATCTTTTATTATATCCGTACTCTTTTTTTAATCGTGAACCATGCAACAGCCGCAAGACATCATTATCTTTTGATGACCTAATAAGCCAGTGGTAATTCCTCTTTTTTACAGTTTCGTAACAACGCACGGGCAGTGTACTAGTATATAGGATAATCTTTGTGTTGTTGTATTGATCTGACCTTCATAGGGGTATATATAGAAGTACAATAGGGAGAGAGACTTGAAGTACAATGCAAGACATTGTTTAAACCTATCTTATCTCTAGTTGTGCTTATCTCTACACAGTTATATTTCTAACATTTTGCATTTTCAGAGGGGTTGCATGCCCAAAAGGCCAAGAGTTTGCAAAAAGGTGTGGCTAAGTCTATGACGACTGAGACTTAATCATAGTCAAGTGACATAACCTGTAAGAGAAAAAAGAGAAAAAAACCAAAGAAAAAAAATTGCACGGACCTCGATGTATGATCTCGCTAATATTGCATCGACAAGTCTCAGTCGACTGAGATGTAGCAAGACTGTGGTGGGGTTCTGCACACAATTTCTTGAGACTATATTATCGTGCTACTCGTAATCCTTACAATTCTCTCTTTAGGTATTGTGACAATATGTATTAGTATACTCGACTACGATTTGTAGCAAATCGACATTTATTTCACGCAATAGAACTGTGGTTACAAAGAAAGCCAGGCAGACGGATGCATCTAGATCTAAGGCCTCGTACAATGCTAAATGCTTAAAGAGATGCTTAAAAAAATAAATTAGATTTTTCTAAAACATCGGTGCCTATTTCTGCAGAAAAACTAAGTGTTTGTCCTATACAAATAAACACATGTATTTAAAAAAAGCCTGATTTATTTCTTTAAACATCTCTTCTAAGCACCTTGCATTGTACAAATACCTAAATGAACACGGACGCACGTCGTCAACATGAGCCAACTAGCATGCAAAGAACACAGACACTAAAGGTACTACTAGCAGAAATATATCAAGCAGTCGAAGAAGGACGTTCCTAAATCCATGCATCTTTCAAGGCAGCTTTCATCTTGCTTCAGTTCTCGTCCGGCCTCCACCTTCACCGCCGTCAAGGCGCGGCGGAGCTTCCACTGGCAGGTGACCATGCACCGTTGCCTCTCGCGCTCGTCGCCTCCGCGCTTCGGGCAGTAGGCCGGGCAGTCCGTTACACGGACGTTGTCTCCGGCGCCGCTCTCCTCCACCGGAAGGATTCCTCCCGCCGCCTTCTCCCGGCCGCCGGCGCCGGTGCCGCCACGCTGGAGCGCGCGCCCGCAGATTGCAGCGCAAATGAAGTCGGGCTCGCTTGACTCAATGCATTTATCAAAGCAGATTTCTTGTGTGGACACCATCTCCGCCGGCGTCACGGCCAGCAGCAGAAGCCCGGCGAGCAGGAGACACCACACAGCGCTACCCTTACCCATGGCTGCTGCCAGCAACTTCACTTTGCTTAGCTAAAAAGTGATTGCAGATAGCACCGGATGAGATGGGCATGGGCGGGCGAGAAGATGCAGTATTTATGCGTGCCGGGGGGGCGCATGACGACGTGCACGGCGACCTGCTCGGAAGAGGTGGGTGGCGCGGCCTGGCATCGATCCGACGAGTGCGCGAGGGCACGTGGGCGCGCACGGCGCTCTTCCGTGTCCCGACGAGCTGACATGGGCTCGTGTTCCGGAGTACTGATATTTTTCAATCGTTTGGGAGGCAGATGGATGCCGATGGGGTATCATCTGATCCATGGGTGCAAATTTTAATTCAGAAGATGGAGGGCAGTTCCCATGAGAGAGGAGAGTTGAGGTTAACCAATTGCTTCCAATCAGTCCACTTGCCTCGAGTATATCCAAGTATCGCGTGCGGCGTTTCCACCCTTGCTTCGTGGCCATCTGGGGAGGTACGTCGCGAGGTTTACCGTCTCAGGCTTTGTCTTCGGCTGCTGGATTTTGCACTATTAATAATATATAACTGCATGCATTGTCCTGATGATGCAGAGGTCGAGGGTTATCCTCGTTTAAAAAAATCCACCCTTGCTTCAATTCCATGCAGTTGTCGGATGGTTCACGCGATGGATTGATGTGTATGTTTGTGAATCGATATGTTTCGAGTAGATGAACACAAAACCAACTGAAATGTTAAAAATTTGACGTCAGATTTTTAAGCATGATAAATCTATAATACTTGGGATAATAAATTATGTTATAGTGAGCATGGCCGTTCTTTTGGGAAAACTTTTGATCCATTCAATCTTCAATCATGACAGAATAGCAAACACCAAAAAAAAAAACTACAGTCAGATTCGTAGACCACTTAGCGACTGCCACAAACACTGAAGCGAGCCGAAGGCGCGCCGCCTTCATCGCCCCTCCCTTGCTAGAGTCGGGCACAACTTGTTGTAGTAGACAGTCGGAAAGTCGTCGCTAAGGCCCCATAGGACCAACACACCAGAAAAGCAACCGCCGTCGGTGATGAGAAGATTAGATCGAAAGAATCCAACCTGAAGACACATGAACAAAGATGAACAAATACCGGATCCGAGCAGATCCACCAAAGGCAGCCACCTACCGAATCCCGTGAAATTCACCGGAGACACGCCTCCACACGCCCTTCAACGATGCACTACTAGGAAAAACCCTATAGGTACAATCTTAGTAGCAGCGAGGGTTAGAGCGTCGTCGCTACTGGTATGTAGCAGCAGCGCCGGTCGGAAATAGGCGCTACAAGTAAAAGGATAGCAGTAGCGCGGGCTTTCTAACAGGCACTGCTGCTAGATGGGCCCCACCATGTCCCCCGGGCCAGGCTACAGTAGCAACGCGGCCCCTATAATACGCGCTACTACTAAAGCCGTAGCAGTAGCGCTACCTTCCATACACGCGCTACTACTGTTTATACACGGCCCGGCTCCCAAGCACCGACTAGCAGTAGCGTTAGATCCCGGCCCGCGCTGCAGATAGTGTTTGTAGTAGCAGCGCTGGTTCAACACCCGCGCTACTACTATGGGCACCTTATCCACCCGGTCGTTTCATCTCCCTCCCTCACTCTTCCTCTCACACTCTCGCTCACTCTCTCTGACGCCGCCGCCCACCGCAGCCGCCCGACGCCGCCACCGAGGTATCTGCCTCCCTCCCTCCTCCTCTGGTCGCCTCCCTCCCTCCTCCCAGTGCCCTCCTCATTCCTCCGACCACCCTTTCCTCCCTCCTCTCCTCCGACCGCCCTCTCCTCCCTCCTCTCTCCTCCCTCCTCCCACTGCCCTCCTCACTCCTCCCTCTTCATCCGGCCGCCCTCCTCCTCTCTCCTCCCACTGCCCTCCTCCCTCCTCCCTCCTCCTCCTCACTCCTCCCTCCTCCCACCTCTTTCTGTATAGAATTTTTTAGTAAAAAAATTAGGTATAGAAATTTCTAGTAATAAAAATAAGGTAGACTTTGATTGTAGAATGTAGGTTTTTTGAATAAAATAGAACATAGAGCTTATATGAATATAATGTAGGTATTTGAATAGAATAAAATACAAAATATAGGTAGAATGGAGGTTTTTTGAATAGAGTAGATAGGTAGAATTTTGTTGTAGCATGTAGATAGAAATTTTTAGTAAAAAAATTAGTAAAAGAAATTTTGAGGTATAGAAAATTTTCAATTATAGAAATGTATTGGAATGCTATATGACAAATTTTGAGGTATTAAATTTAGTAATAGGAATTTTTAGTAAGAAAATTTAGGTATAGAAATTTTTAGTAATTTTCTTTTTCAATATAGAAATGTATTGGACATGTATTGGTTGTCTCTTTGGACACGTCCGAGCGGCCTATATTTTTTTCGGAATGTTGATTCATTTCCGTTTCGGCAAATTTCAGGCGCTCGATATGTCCTGTTTTAGCAAAGGTCATGCCGGATTTTTCGATGGATTTAAGCATGACTTGTGCTATAAAGTAGGAAATATCGAGTGCCCGTGATTTGCCGGAACAGGAATTAAATACAATTCCGGCAACTCATAGGTCTTTTTTATGTCATTACTCGATATAGGTAACGGGTTGACTGCCATTCTGACGGTCGAAATATCTGTGAGGGAGAGTCCACCATATAATGTTTAAATATGAGAGAGGAAGAATCCCGACTATTGTTGTGGGGGTCGCTTCCTTTCCTTCTTCTCGTGATATACCTTGGTAATGCACGAGAGGAGGAGGGGAAGCAACCATCACCAACGGTCGAAATATTTGTGACGGAGAGTCCACCATATACTGTCGAAATATGAGAGAGGAAGAATCCCGAATGTTGTCGTGGGGGTCGCTTCTTCTTCATTCGAAGGTGCTAGACATTTTGATGTAATGCACTTTCGAATGAACGGAGGAGTGACCATCACCGATGGTCGCAAATGTCAGAGAGGAAGAATCCCGACTGTTGTCGTGGGGGTCGCTTCTCCTTCGTTCAGTGTGCTAGACATTTTGGTGTAATGCACTCGGGAACGAAGGGAGGAGCGACCATCACCGACGGTCGAATATATCAGAGAGGGAGTGCCCACCATATACACCACGTGAGATGAGAGTTTTCAGGGAATGACTCGATAGACCGACAATCAACCCGTGATGAATAATAATGATCTGTGTGTTGAGTTCCTGTTATTTGCCATCGATTTTTAATATTTGACTTAGAAACACACGAAATGTCTGACGACGATATGATCCCTGAGTGCGACTACTGCGAAGACGACCGGGGTATGTGCGAAAGGATACCTGATACGTCTCCGGCGTATCTACTTTTCCTAACAATTTTGCTCTTGTTTTGGACTCTAATTTGCATGATTTGAATGAAACTAATCCGGACTGACGCTGTTTTCAGCAGAACTACCATGGTGTTGTTTTTGTGCAGAAATAAAAGTTCTCAGAATGGAACGAAACTTTTTAAAGAATTTTTATGGAATAAAAGAAAAATATGGGAGCCAAGAACCACCGGAGGGGGGCCCCTAGGTGAGCACAACCCACCAGGCACAGTTGGGAAACGTAGCATGCAATTTCAAAAATTTCCTACGCTCACGCAAGATCTATCTAGGAGATGCATAGCAACGAGAGGGGGAGAGTGTGTCCACGTACCCTCGTAGACCGAAAGCGGAAGCGTTAGCTTAACGCGGTTGATGTAGTCGAATGTCTTCGCGATCCAACCGATCAAGCACCGAACGTACGGCACCTTCGAGTTCTGCACACGTTCAGCTCGATGACGTCCCTCAAACTCTTGATCCAGCAAAATGTCGAGGAAGAGTTTCGTCAGCACGACGGCGTGGTGACGGTGATGGTGATGTGATCCACGCAGGGCTTCGCCTAAGCACTATGACAATATGACCGGAGGAGTAAACTGTGGAGGGGGCACCGCACAAGGCTAAGAGAATATCTGTTGTGTTCTAGGGTGCCCCCTGCCCCCGTATATAAAGGAGGGGAGGAGGAGGCCGGCCACCAAAGGGGGCGCGCCATGGGGGGAGTCCTACTAGGACTCCACTCCTAGTAGGATTCGGCCCCCCCTCCCGCTTTTCCTTTTTTCGGAGGTGGAAAGAGGGAAGAAGAGGGAGAGGGAGAAGGAAAGGGGGGCGCCACCCCCTTCCCTAGTCCAATTCGGCCTCCTCCCTTGTGGGGGGCGCACCAGCCCCTTGTGGGCTGGTTAGCCTCCCTCCTATGGCCCATATGGCCCATATCTTCCACCGGGGGGTTCCGGTAACCCCTCCGGTACTCCGGTATGTACCCGATACACTCCGGAACCCTTCCGGTGTCCGAATACTACCTTCCAATATATCAATCTTGACCTCTCGACCATTTCGAGACTCCTCGTCATATCCATGATCTCATCCGGGACTCCGAACAATCTTCGGTCACCAAAACACATAACTCATAATACAAATTGTCATCGAACGTTAAGCGTGCGGACCCTACGGGTTCGAGAACTATGTATACATGACCGAGACATATCTCCGATCAATAACCAATAGTGGAACCTGGATGCTCATATTGGCTCCTACATATTCTACGAAGATCTTTATCGGTCAAACCGCACAACAACATACGTCATTCCCTTTGTCATCGGTATGTTACTTACCCGAGATTCGATCGTCGGTATCATTATACCTAGTTCAATCTCGTTACCGGCAAGTCTCTTTACTCGTTCCGTAATGCATCATCCCGTAACTAACTCATTAGTCACATTGCTTGCAAGGCTTATAGTGATGTGCATTACCGAGAGGGCCCAGAGATACCTCTCCGATACTCGGAGTGACAAATCCTAATCCCGATCTATGCCAACCCAACAAACACCTTCGAAGACACCTGTAGAGTATCTTTATAATCACCCAGTTACGTTGTGATGTTTGATAGCATACAAGGTGTTCCTCCGGTATTCGGGAGTTGCATAATCTCATAGTCAGAGGAATATGTAAAAGTCATGAAGAAAGCAATAGCAATAAAACTTAACGATCATTATGCTAAGCTAACGGATGGGTCTTGTCCATCACATCATTCTCCTAATGATGTGATCCCGTTCATCAAATGACAACACATGTCTATGGTTAGGAAACTTAACCATCTTTGATTAACGAGCTAGTCTAGTAGAGGCATACTAGGGACACTGTGTTTTGTCTATGTATTCACACATGTATCAAGTTTCTGGTTAATACAATTCTAGCATGAATAATAAACATTTATCATGATATAAGGAAATATAAATAACAACTTTATTATTGCCTCTAGGGCATATTTCCTTCAGTCTCCCACTTGCACTAGAGTCAATAATCTAGTTCACATCGCCATGTGATTTAACACCAATAGTTCACATCTTTACGTGATTAACAACCATAGTTCATATCGCCATGTGACCAACACCCAAAGGGTTTACTAGAGTCAATAGTCTAGTTCACATTGCCATGTGATTAATACCCAAAGAGTATTAAGGTGTGATCATGTTTTGCTTGTGAGAGAAGTTTAGTCAACGGGTCTGCCACATTCAGATCCATATGTATTTTGCAAAATTTCTATGTTTACAATGCTCTGCATGGAGCTACTCTAGCTAATTGCTCCCACTTTCAATACGTATCCAGATTGAGACTCAGGGTCATCTGGATCGGTGTAAAAGCTTGCATCGACGTAACTCTTTACGACGAACTCTTCATCACCTCCATAACCGAGAAACATTTCCTTAGTCCTCTAAGGATAATTTTTTACTGCTGTCTAGTGATCTACTCCTGGATCACTATTGTACCCCCTTGACAAACTCATGGCAAGGTACACAACAGGTGTGGTACACAGCATGGCATACTTTATAGAACCTATGGCTGAGGCATAGGGAATGACTTTCATTCTCTCTCTATCTTCTGCCGTGGTCATGCTTTGAGTCTTACTCAACTTTATACCTTGAATACAGGCAAGAACTCTTTCTTTGACTGATCCTTTTTGAACTCCTTCAAAACTTTGTCAAGGTATACGCTTTGTGAAAGTCCTATTAAGCGTCTCGATCTATCCCTATAGATCTTGATGCTCAATACTTAAGCAGCTTCACCGAGGTCTTTTTATTGAAAAATTCTTATTCAAGTATCCTTTTATGCTATCCAGAAATTCTATATCATTTCCAATCAGCAATATGTCATCCACATATAATATCAGAAATGCTACAGAGCTCACACTCACTTTCTTGTAAATACAGGCTTCACCATAAGTCTGTATAAAACCATATGCTTTGATCACCTTATTAAAGCGTATATTCCAACTCCGAGATGTCTGCACCAGTCCATAGATGGATCGCTGAAGTTTGCGCACTTTGTCAGCACTTTTAGGATCGACAAAACCTTCTGGTTGCATCATATACAACTCTTCTTTAAGAAATCCATTAAGGAATGCAGTTTTGACATCTATTTGCCAGATTTCATAAAATGCAGCAATTGCTAACATGATTCGGACAGACTTAAGCATCGCTACGAGTGAGAAAATCTCATCATAGTCAATACTTTGAACTTGTCAAAAACCTTTTGTGACAAGTCGAGCTTTGTAGATAGTAACACTACCATCAGCATCCGTCTTCCTCTTGAAGATCCATTTATTCTTAATGGCTTGCCGATCATCGGGCAAATCCACCAAAGTCCACACTTTGTTCTGATACATGGATCCTATCTCAGATTTCATGGCCTCAAGCCATCTGTCGGAATCTGGGCTCATCATAGCTTCTTCATAGTTCATAGGTTCGTCATGGTCTAGTAACATGACTTCCAGAACAGGATTACCGTACCACTCTGGTGCGGAACGTACTCTGGTTGACCTACGATGTTCGGTAGTAACTTGATCTGAAGTTTCATGATCATCATCATTAGCTTCCTCACTAATTGGTGTAGGCATCACGGGAACTGTTTTCTGTGATGAGTTATTCTCCAATTCGAAAAAAGGTACAATTACCTCATCAAGTTTTACTTTCCTCCCACTCACTTCTTTCGAGAGAAACTCCTTCTCTAGAAAGGATCCATTCTTAGCAACAAAGATCTTGCCTTCGGATCTGTGATAGAAGGTGTACCCAACAGTTTCTTTTGGGTATCCTATGAAGACGCACTTCTCCGATTTGGGTTCGAGCTTATCAGGCTGAAGCTTTTTCACATAAGCATCGCAACACCAAACTTTAAGAAACGATAGCTTAGGTTTCTTGCCAAACCACAGTTCATACGATGTCGTCTCAACGGATTTAGATGGTGCCTATTTAACGTGAATGCAGCTGTCTCTAATGCATAACCCTAAAATGATAGTGGTAAATCGGTAAGAGACATCATAGATCGCACCATATCTAATAAAGTACGGTTACGATGTTCGGACACACCATTACGCTGTGGTGTTCCAGGTGGCGTGAGTTGCGAAACTATTCCACATTGTTTTAAATGAAGACCAAACTCGTAACTCAAATATTCGCCTCCGCGATCAGATCGTAGAAACTTTATTTTCTTGTTACGATGATTTTCCACTTCACTCTGAAATTCTTTGAACTTTTCAAACGTTTCAGACTTGTGTTTCATTAAGTAGATATACCCATATCTGCTTAAATCATCTGTGAAGGTCAGAAAATAATGATACCCGCCGCGAGCCTCAACACTCATCGGACCGCATACATCGGTATGTATTATTTCCAATAAGTCATTGGCTCGCTCCATTGTTCCGGAGAACGAAGTTTTAGTCATCTTGCCCATGAGGCATGGTTCGCAAGTATCAAATGATTCATAATCAAGTGATTCCAAAATCCCATCTGCATGGAGTTTCTTCATGCGCTTTACACCAATATGACCTAAACGGCAGTGCCACAAATATGTTGCACTATCATTATCAACTTTGCATCTTTTGGCATCAATATTATGAATATGTGTATCACTACGATCGAGATTCAATAAACCATTTATATTGAGTGTATGACCATAGAAGGTTTTATTCATGTAAACAGAACAACAATTATTCTCTGACTTAAATGAATAACCGTATCGCAATAAACATGATCCAATCATATTCCTGCTCAACGCAAACACCAAATAACATTTATTTAGGTCCAATACTAATCCCGAAGGTAGAGGGAGTGTGCGATGGTGATCTTATCAACCTTGGAATCACTTCCAACACACATCGTCACCTCGTCATTAACTAGTCTCTGTTCATTTTGCAACTCCTGTTTTGAGTTACTAATGTTAGCAACCAAACCGGTATCAAATACCCAGGGGCTACTATGAACACTAGTAAAATACACATCAATAACATGTATATCAAATATACCTTTGTTCACTTTGCCATCCTTCTTATCCGCCAAGTATTTGGGGCAGTTCCGCTTCCAGTGACCATTTCCTTTGCAGTAGAAACACTCAGTTTCAGGCTTAGGTCCAGACTTGGGTTTCTTCCCGGGAGTAGCAACTTGCTTGCTATTCTTCTTGAAGTTCCCTTTCTTGCCCTCGCACTTTTTCTTGAAACTAGTGGTCTTGTCAACCATCAACACTTGATGCAATTTCTTGATTTCTACCTTCGCCGATTTCAGCATCGCGAAGAGCTTGGGAATCATTTTCGTCATCCCTTGCATATTATAGTTCATCACAAAGTTCTAGTAACTTGGTGATAGTGACTAGAGAAATCTGTCAATCACTATCTTATCTAGAAGATTAACTCCCACTTGATTCAAGCGATTGTAGTACCCAGACATTCTGAGCACATGCTCACTAGCTGAGCTATTCTCCTCCATCTTGTAGGCAAAGTACTTGTCAGAGGTCTCATACCTCTCGACACGGGCAAGAGTCTGAAATACCAATTTCATCTTTTTGGAACATCTCATATGCTCCGTGGCATTCAAAACGTTTTTGAAGTCCCGGTTCTAAGCCGTAAAGCATGGTGCACTAAACTATCAAGTAGTCATCATATCGAGCTTGCCAAACATTCACAACGTCTGCATCTACTCCTGCAATAGGTCTGTCACCTAGCGGTGCATCAAGGACATAATTCTTCTGTGCAGCAACGAGGATATTCCTCAGATCACGGACCCAGTCCGCATCATTGCTACTATCATCTTTCAACTTAGTTTTCTCTAGGAACATATCAAAAATAAAACAAGGGAGCTATACGCGAGCTATTGATCTACAACATAATTTGCAAATACTACCAGGACTAAGTTCATGATAAATTAAGTTCAATTAATCATATTACTTAAGAACTCCCACTTAGATAGACATCCCTCTAGTCATCTAAATGATCACGTGATCCATATCAACTAAACCATGTCCGATCATCCCGTGAGATGGAGTAGTTTTCAATGGTGAACATCTCTATGTTGATCATATCTACTATATGATTCACGTTCGACCTTTCGGTCTCAGTGTTCCGAGGCCATATCTGCATATGCTAGGCTCATCAAGTTTAACCCGAGTATTCTGCACGTGCAAAACTGGCTTGCACCCGTTGTATGTGAACGTAGAGCTTATCACACCCGATCATCACGTGGTGTCTCGGCACGACGAACTGTTACAACGGTGCATACTCAGGGAGAACAGTTATACCTTGAAATTTAGTGAGGGATCATCTTATAATGCTACCGCCGTACTAAGCAAAATAAGATGCATAAAAGATAAACATCACATGCAATCAAAATATGTGACATGATATGGCCATCATCATCTTGTGCCTTTGATCTCCATCTCCAAAGCACCGTCATGATCTCCATCGTCACCAGCTTGACACCTTGATCTCCATCGTAGCGTCGTTGTCGTCTCGCCAACTATTGCTTCTACGACTATCGCTACCGCATAGTGATAAAATAAAGCAATTACATGGCGATTGCATTTCATACAATAAAGCGACAACCATAAGGCTCCTGCCAGTTGCCGATAACTTTTACAAAACATGATCATCTCATACAATAACGTATATCACATCATGTCTTGACCATATCACATCACAGCATGCCCTGCAAAAACAAGTTAGACGTCCTCTACTTTGTTGTTGCAAGTTTTACGTGGCTGCTACGGGCTTCTAGTAAGAACCGTTCTTACCTACGCATCAAAACCACAACGATTTTTCGTTAAGTGTGCTGTTTTAACCTTCAACAAGGATCGGCCGTAGTCAAACTCGATTCAACTAAAGTTGGAGAAACAGACACCCGCCAGCCACCTGTGCGCAAAGCACGTCGGTAGAACCAGTCTAATGAACGCGGTCATATAATGTCGGTCCGGGCCGCTTCATCCAACAATACCACCGAATCAAAGTAAGACGTTGGTGGTAAGCAGTATGACTATTATCGCCCACAACTCTTTGTGTTCTACTCGTGCATATCATCTACGCATAGACCTGGCTCGGATGCCACTGTTGGGAAACGTAGCATGCAATTTCAAAAATTTCCTACGCTCACGCAAGATCTATCTAGGAGATTCATAGCAACGAGAGGGGGAGAGTGTGTCCACGTACCCTCATAGACCGAAAGCGGAAGCGTTAGCTTAACGTGGTTGATGTAGTCGAACATCTTTGCGATCCAACCGATCAAGCACCGAACGTACGGCACCTCCGAGTTCTGCACACGTTCAGCTCGATGACGTCCCTCGAACTCTTGATCCAGCAAAGTGTCGAGGGAGAGTTTCATCAGCACGACGGCGTGGTGACGGTGATGGTGATGTGATCCGTGCAGGGCTTCGCCTAAGCACTACGACAATATGACCAGAGGAGTAAACTGTGGAGGGGGCACCGCACACGGCTAAGAGAATATCTGTTGTGTTCTAGGGTGCCCCCCTGCCCCCGTATATAAAGGAGGGGAGGAGGAGGCCGGCCACCAAAGGGGGCGCGCCATGGGGGGGAGTCCTACTAGGACTCCACTCCTAGTAGGATTCGCCCCCCCCCCCCCACTTTTCCTTTTTCTGGAGGTGGAAAGAGGGAAGGAGAGGGAGAGGGAGAAGAAAAGGGGGGCGCTACCCCCTTCCCTAGTCCAATTCGGCCTCCTCCCTTGTGGGGGGCGCACCTGCCCCTTGTGGGCTGGTTAGCCTCCCTCCTATGGCCCATATGGCCCATATCTTCCATCGGGGGGTTCCGATAACCCCTCCAGTACTCCGGTATGTACCCGATACACTCCGGAACCCTTCCGGTGTCCGAATACTACCTTCCAATATATCAATCTTGACCTCTCGACCATTTCGAGACTCCTCGTCATGTCCGTGATCTCATCCGAGACTCTGAACAATCTTCGGTCACCAAAACACATAACTCATAATACAAATCATCATCGAACGTTAAGCGTGCGAACCCTACGGGTTCGAGAACTATGTAGACATGACCGAGACATATCTCCGATCAATAACCAATAGCGGAACCTGGATGCTCATATTGGCTCCTACATATTCTACGAAGATCTTTATCGGTCAAACCGCACAACAACATACGTCATCCCTTTGTCATCTATATGTTACTTGCCCGAGATTCGATCGTCGGTATCATTATACCTAGTTCAATCTCGTTACCGGCAAGTCTCTTTACTTGTCCCGTAATGCATCATCCCGTAACTAACTCATTAGTCACATTGCTTGCAAGGCTTATAGTGATGTGCATTACCGAGAGGGCCCAGAGATACCTCTCCGATACTCGGAGTGACAAATCCTAATCTCGATCTATGCCAACCCAACAAACACCTTCGGAGACACCCATAGAGTATCTTTATAATCACCCAGTTACGTTGTGATGTTTGATAGCACACAAGGTGTTCCTCCGGTATTCGGGAGTTGCATAATCTCATAGTCAGAGGAATATGTATAAGTCATGAAGAAAGCAATAGCAATAAAACTTAATGATCATTATGCTAAGCTAATGGATGGGTCTTGTCCATCACATCATTCTCCTAATGATGTGATCCCGTTCATCAAATGACAACACATGTCTATGGTTAGGAAACTTAACCATCTTTGATTAACGAGCTAGTCTAGTAGAGGCATACTAGGGACACTGTGTTTTGTCTATGTATTCACACATGTATCAAGTTTCCGGTTAATACAATTCTAGCATGAATAATAAACATTTATCATGATATAAGGAAATATAAATAACAACTTTATTATTGCCTCTAGGGCATATTTCCTCAGGCGCCCCCCCTCGAGGCGCGCCCAGGTGGGTTGTGCCCACCTGGTGGCCCCGCTGACCCTATCTCCGACGCTATAAAATCCAATTTTTGGAGAAAAAATCTGTGAGAAAGAATTATCATGTTTCACGAGACGGAGCCGCCGCCACCTCCTGTTCTTCGTCAGGAGGCCAGATCTGGAGCCCGTTTGGGGCTCTGGAGAGGGGGGTCTTCGATCTTCGTCATCACCAACCCTTCTCCATCGCCAATTCCATGATGCTCCCCACCGGAAGTGAGTAATCCCTTTGTAGGCTCGCTGGTCGGTGAGGAGTTGGATGAGATTCATCATGTAATCAAGTTAGTTTTGTTAGGGCTTGATCCCTAGTATTCATTATGTTCTGAGATTGAAGTTGTTATGACTTTGCCATGCTTAATGCTTGTCACTTTGTGCCCGGGTGCCATGATTTCAGATCTGAACCGTTTATGTTATCACCATTATATCTATGTTCTAGATCCGATCTTGCAAGTCATATTCACCTATTACGTGTTATGATCCGTAAACCCCGGTGTGACAGTAATCGGGATACTTTTCGGTGATGACCGTAGTTTGAGGGGTTCATATATTCACTATGTGTTAATGCTTTGTTCTGGTTCTCTATTAAAAGGAGGTATTAATATCCCTTAGGCCTCGTTTGGCACAAGAGGGTTTCGCTGGCCCAATCCACCCGATCCCCCTTCCATTCGCCCCGATCCACGCGGGTCAGAAAGCACGAGGAGGCCCTCGCAGAACTGGAGCCTCGCCGAAGACCGCAACCTTCTGCTCACGCTACCGCCTCTCGACGTGTCGCCGCCGGCCGCGGCGTCCTCCTCGCGCTGCCGCCTGCAGAATCCTCTACGTGCCTCCGCCGGTGGCAGCCTCCTCGACGCGTCGTCGCCGCCACCAGTACATACATCTGCGCCGCCCTCTCCCGCTCCCCTCTGGGTCGCCCCCTCATGCCTCGATCCACGCGTCTAGTCTAGGATCTCGGCCATGGAGTGCTCCTCCTCCATGGATGAATATGGTAAATGATGTTTTGCCCTAGATAATAATTGTGGTTCTGGAGTATATTGTATCTTTTTTTTTTGCGACTAAATATATTGTATCTTGAATTCCTTTTTAACTAATAAAGTTTGATTGCCATAGTCTGCTCTAGATTGACTCATTTCAATGTTTGATGTGCACTTGTTGGCAAGAGCATATGATTCTATGTTTGTTCAGTGCATGGCTGCATCATCATACTAATCGGGAATCGATACGTTCTGCACTGTGATGTGCCTGCTATCTTAAAGAACCAGTTGCTTTTTGCACTAATGGTTTGTTGGCTAATTGAAACCAGGTTATTTTTTGGGGTTGTGTACAGTGTACATGCTATTGCTATTGCTATGAATGATGAAGACATTGTTGCATCTGTGTATATTTGTATGTGGTAATCGTTGAGCGAACTGGAGTACTAGAACATAGGTTGTCCAAGGTTTAGTCGAAAATAATCGGACTCCAAAGCTACACCATCCTATAGCACACTTAAACTTCTCTGTATGTCAGCATGGCTTTTTTTCAAAGATGATCTGAGTTTCAGATAATCTTGGACGATAGCTGCATATTTAACATGTAAAGAAACTATTGGTATGAAATTTGACAGACTTGTTATGAGTTCTGTAGTAGCAACCATGAACTCAGTTTTTTGGTGTTTATCAATTTTTTAAATTAGAATTCTATAGCAAGCAAACTGATTGTGTGCGATGATAGATAGGTTAGGTAGTATGTGGACACGGAAGTGTCAATACCTAGCCGACCTAGTCAAGACAGATTTTTACCTAGATCTTTACTGTATGGATAATCAATCCGAATTGCACTGCATGTCTGTAATGTACAATGTTGTTTGTTACTTATCATTTCTGTTGGAGACTGAGGGGAAGCATACTCATGTATAATATTTTACATTATAGATAGATTACTGTATGATTTTTTTATATAACTGTCTGTAGGTGACATGGAGAGATTAATTATCTGAACTATCGATTGTGGATGATGGTTAGTGTGTAATCTCTGTTCACATGCAAAGAATATCTGAGCATTTTGTTTTGGAGAAAAAGTATTATTTTATCTGTGCATTTTGTTTTGCTAGAGAAATATTCGTTGATTCGTAATCATAATTGCATTTCACATGTACACATTGGTGTCTGTTCTTCTATTTTCGAATGTCACTCTTTTCTTAATTCATTTAGCTTGCTTGAATAGGAAAGACCAACAGCCTCACAATCCTGTGAGATTTCCTTTTTGTAATGCTAGATGCTTTGGTACTTTGGCAGTTTGGCTCATCCATTCTTTCAGCTACAGTGTAGGTATAGGAAAGCTAGAATAATGCAAGCTGCAGAACCTGTATATAATAGATCTTCCATCTCCTCTCCTCTCTTTGTCTAAATTAAAAGCTATTACTATAGAGAGAATTTGATCCTCGCATTGGTTTTTTGTTAATCATTTACACGATCCGTTTACACTTGACAGTATCATATAATGCATTCATCATATTTAAGCCTCTCCTATCTGCTGTGTTGCCATTGTGAGCAATTATTGGTTGTCAGTCTATGTACATACACGGAAACATGTTTTTTCGCCTATTTATCTGAAGTTTTTAGTAGCAATAATATTGCTTACATGTTCATTTATCGAAAGTTGTTAGTAATACAAACTGCTGGTAAGGAAAACTACTATTCAACCAATGTTTCTTTTTGATGTTTTACAATTGTAATATCTAATGTCGCAGCAAGAAAACATTTTATTCTTTTGACGAGGACGGAGAAGAAGCCCAAACTCAGGGAGTCATAATGAAGCACTGGCCAGCAAGAGAAATTAATGACCCAAGTGAAACAGACACCAGCAATAGCTTCGTATGCCAGTTAAACATACATATTCCGATGAAGTAGATGAATGTTACATGGCACCTTGGTTGTTAATATTACTAGATTGTTGTGTCTTTTTTAACCCAACTGATTGCAATTTGAGGGTGTCACTTGTTCATTTGACCTGATGATGATCATCCCCGCAATATTTTGAGTAGTTTCTGCCAAATGCAGGGACTTGTGTATGAGATTTACAGTTTTGTAGCATGTTTTTCCTTCTATGAGCTGCTTAAAGATTGAATTTTTAAATGTACTTCCGATATTTGCATCATCTCAGCTCCATATAGCAACCCCCGCCTACCAAACAACATTTTGTAGCAAGGGGATTTAGGGATGGGAGGGAATTGAGAATTAGTGGGGATTTGAGAGCATTGGGTGGAGGAAAGGGGTTCACCCAATCCCCTGAAATCCCCTACCGACTTGGGGTTGGGAAACCTCTTCTGCCAAACAAGGCCTTAGTGGAGATTTGAGAGGATTGGGTGGAGGAAAGGGGTTCACCCAATCCCCTGAAATCCCCTACCCCCATGGGGCTGGGAAACCCCTTCTGCCAACCAAGGCCTTAGTTTCCTTATGGACCCCACTGCCACGGGAGGATAGGGCAAAAGATGTCATGCAAGTTATTTCCATAAGCACATATGACTATTTACGGAATACATGCCTACATTATATTTACGAACTGGAGCTAGTGCCGTATCGCCCTAGGTTATGACTGTTATATGATGAATATCATCTAACGAATTCACCGATCCAATGCCTACGAGTTTTTCACATATTGTATCTACTAAGTTACTATTGCTATTGCTGCTGTCACAACTGCTACAAAATCATTGCTATCACTGTTACCGTTATTGTTACTTTTACCATTACTATCAAAACTATCATATTACTGTGCAACTGATCATATTGCTGCAGATAATTAATCTCCAGGTGTAGTTGAATTGACAACTCAGCTGCTAATACTTGCAAATATTCTTTGGCTCCCCTTGTGTCGAATCTATAAATTTGGGTTGAATACTCTACCCTCGAAAACTGTTGCGATCCCCTATACTTGTGGGTTATCAATGCCTCATCTGCAAAATGCTATGTGCTTCACCGTCGTGCTGAAGGAGATTTTTGACGTTTTTACGGTACGTAACGAAGACAAGTGTTTTTCCGCAATTAAGCATGACTTGTGATTTTTGGCTTCAACGTGTAATTTCCAATTTTTACAATTCGAATAGTTCATCCCATGTCATGCAAGATTGTATAGCTGTAGCGCCCTTTGTTGCCCCGCGCTACGGGTAAGTAGCAGTAGCGCTTTGTCTTGACCAGCGCTACTGCTATACCTCTGTCTATAAGGTTTTCCCTGGTAGTGGGAGGGAACCGAGAAGAAGAGAGCTCACCTTAGGACGAAGCATGGTTTCACTTTTCGGGTTAAGCTATTTAATGCACCAAATAGTTCATATTTTGGTTGCTCAACTTAGAGAGGACTTTGCAAGGCCTATGAATTCAAGGAGGATATGAAAATAACCTTCGATCTTGAGCCCAGAGATGAAATTCACGATAATATCGACATTTGGGTGGATGTCGACACGCTTTCAATTCTACCTCTTTGTGAGTTTGTCAAATAAATTTGTTAAGTAATTTATATTGTTTATTTAAAAATCATTGACGGCTTATTTCCATTGACAGCTTATTTTCATTCTTCAAAAAATGTACGGAAGATAGTAGACAAAACCTACTACACTGATGGCTCTAAACTAACTTACGAGGAGAAAGATCATCTTGTCTCATTTATTATTGATGTTGAGACTTTCAATAACAATTATGAAACTCCTTGTAACACCCCAAAAACCGGGTTATCGATTTTTGTGCTATTATTCCTTCCTAGCTTTCCTCTCCTAAATGTTTCCTCTGGAATATGGTGAGTGACCAGGTGAATCCAGAAAATTCCCAACCTCTCAGTGCCTTCTCATGCTCTTGTGCCAGTCAAGCTCCTGCCAGGAAATCCCAAATCTCGTTCAAACCCTAGTTCCAAAATATTGGAACTGGAAATCCTGCCTTTGTGTTTACAAAGGAGCTATCATTTTTCTTGCTCTATTAATCCTCCCAAAATTTCCAGAGATCCTTCTTCATCCATAAACCCTAGATGTGCAAAAATATTGCCAAGTCTTATGAAATATTTCTCATATAGAATTAATTGCTTTTTCTGCCTTTCTGAGGAATTAAATCCAAAAAAAAAAATATCCATCTCCAAAGTTAATGAAAACTTGTGGAGGTATTCTTTGTGATCATATTGAGCTCTCATAAAAATATTGGCCATAATTAAATAGGGGAAATTGCATTTTCCTATATAAAGCCAATATTTCAATTTGGGCCCTTCCTAAAAGAACTACCATTTTGGTAGTTAGGAAGGTTCCCAAATAATTTGTGGAGCTTCTCCGGGATATATATTCACCATTTCCATCCAAAACCCTTGTTGCATAGTTCAAAATTTGAGCACAACATCCCTTTGCAAATTATGTCCAGATTTCCTGTTTTCAAAGGAAGTGCTTGATTCCTTGATCTCCTTGGGCTGAGATTTTGCAGGGTGATTCATTATGATATATTACCTCTGGATACCAAAAACCAGCCCATTCCATCTAGCCAATCTTCCTCAGCAAATTTACTAAGTTTCTGCCCAGAGGACAGCACTGTGAAGGAAGTACCATTTAGGAGTATGCAAATGGTATGAAATTTTTACAGTGCCTCCATCTGCCTAAATTATTGGTCTCCACCAAATTTGGGCCATTTCCATCTAGCGATTCTTTCCCAACATCCTCATCTTCATTTCTGGTCAGTGGGCAAGGTTACAAAGGAAGTACCATCTAGACTTGTTCATTGGTGCTGAAACTTGGCCAGGATGACTACCTTAGTAGATGGCTAACCCCTGCCCAAGATGAAGTCAAGAGGAGCACTGTGTTGACCACACCACATGATAAACAGTTTGCTGCTGGAAATTTGTTGATCACGGTGCAGTCACACCAGTGTTCTCCCGTGACTTCCAGCTACATAGGTAAACTCCAGGAAGCAAGGAGAACCCCCTAGACACGATTTGGCATCGAGCGCAGTGTGGCATCGCCGTGGCCACGTGGTGACCATGGGCAGAACGCGCCAAATGCAGTGCCCTGTGCACTGGAGCCTTCGGGGGCCTCCTCTGGCAAGCCACAGCTCGTCCGGGAGAGCCGGCGAGCTCCCCACCACTCGTTGGTGCCGTCTGGTCACATCTCCCACTCGCCCCGTAGCCTTTGGACGACCGTGCCGACCTGGGATGCTCCGCTGAATCTTCGCCACGGCACCGGGCGCCCCGCAGCTTCGGCCGGCGTCCGGCTCGATCCGGAGCTTTCCACCGAGCGCGTGCGATGTCTGGAGACGTCCTGCCCTTGTCCCTTAGCTCGTTGGCTGGCTGTGCCAATGTCGATTCCCCGCTCGACCGCCGCCACCTCGCCGCGGTCTGGAAGCTCGGTCCATCGTCGGCTAGCCCTTTCCCCAGCTATTTAAGGAGTGCCCCGAGTCCTTCTCTTCACCAGCGAGCCCCAGCCTCTTCCCCCTCGAGCCCACGAAGCCCTATGCCTTGCCAATGGCCGAGATGGCCGCCGCCGATCCCCTTGGCTAGCACCTACTCCTGGCCTTCCCCCTCCCTCTTTTCGGCACCCTAGAGTCCCCCTGGATCCGTGGAGCCGCCGCCGTCCTCCATTCCCTTCGAGGAACCTCGCCAGCGCCGCCCTTCACCTGCTGCACTTCGGCCATGGCGCCCAAGCAGCGGCACCAATGTTGTGGGTAGCCCCAACCGGCCCCGCGGCCACCCACGGGTGCGGCTTGGAGCGGCCGACCTCCCGAGCCCGCCGGTCGGCCCTCTGGAGCGGCGAGGCGACGGCTACGCCGGCGGCCAGAGCTCTCCCCTGTCTCTCTGTCGCGATGGAGAAGAAGCCAGGGAGGAGGAGAAAGAAGACGAGGTGGGGCCCAGCTGTAAGTCTCAGCGCCGACCTGGCCCACCCGTTGACTATGGATAAGTGGATACGTATTTCACGAAATACATTTTCTGCTAAGGAAAGCGTAAATGCCGAAGTACGCTTTCATTTTTTTTTCAGCCAGCGACCGAACGGATTAATTAATGAACATCCACCCGTTAAGGGCTAAAATCGACAGTTTCTGTCTGTTTTATCACTTAATGAGCGAACGGGCATATCTTTGCGACCGTAACTCTGATTGAGGTAAAACCAACGCCCACGTCTTCAGATCGTCGAGCCCGTTCCGATGGCATCATTTTCATAATGTTTTCACACTATGAAAAATGACCATTTTGCCCTTGCCCTTCAATCAGCCTCTTCGAGAGGAAAACTTTTCCGGCAAATCTTTCCGGAGTTTCGTCGCACTGCTTCTAGGTGTATTCATCGACCCCCAGGCAAGCCAACCTCTTATCATGAGCTCCGGACTTGCGTGATGATTTTGCTTGCACCCTGTGTATGTATTGCTGTACGTTTCGAATCATTTGTTATTGTGCACTACCATAGCCCTATTATTTTATATGTGCCTGATGCTAGTGTTATTTACCACATGATATCATGAATTACTTCCATGCCATGTTCTCCCATGCTAGTAACAATATTTTGAATACCATTATCATGTTAGTACCATGATTTGATCTCATGCCATGTTTGTCAACATTGTTATGATTTTGCTATGCTGTTGTTAGAGATTGTTCCCGCTTATAATCGTCGAGGTAATGGTGCGATGATGGAGATGTTGAATTGAATCTATAGACTAAACTTAGTTGGTTGATCAAGAGCCACCTGTCCGGACTTCCGTGCAGCCACATTTGCCGGTATGGGACGGCCTTGACTTGGTCTGGCTTTGTGCTCTATTATCGGTACCACCAAAGAGGGAAGGTTATGCGCGCGTGCTGCCCTGATCAGGTAGGCGGCGATAACCTTGTGAGCCCAGATGTTTGTTTAGCCCGGGAGTCCCCGTTTGGGACAGTTGTTTGGCCACGATGGTGGCAGGTGTCAGGAGTGACACAGGGGCCACCCAAGGCATGACTCCGGGGGAGGATGATTGTCGTTGGTATGATAGGAGAGTCACGGGTTAGGAAGGTTTCGTTGGAGCAAAACTGGTCCACCCGAATGGGATCACGAGGCCAGGTGCCCCATGGTGTGTGTAAAGTGCACAATCTCTGTAGAGTGAAAAATCTATTCGAATAGCCGCGTCCACGGTATTGGACAGTCCGTCCAGACCTCACTAGGTGGTCAACCGTAACAATGGTAATAATGATGGAAGAACTTGTCTTATGTTCGGAAGTTCCCAATGGATCATGAGTATTTCGAGGGTTGTGGGACAACCCAAGAAGAGAGTAAGTTGGTATTCGGTAACATTAAGCACTTTAAGCACCTAATGTGATCATTGCCATGCTATGTTATGTAGAATATATGCCTGATCCATGTTATGCCATGCTTGATCCATGTTTTCCTGTTAATTCCATGCCATGTTTAGAATAAATTCTGATACAAGCATAGGGCTCGCTTTGTCATCTGCTCGTTTGGATGCTATGTATTTGGTTGTCTTGCGAGTACATTCAAAGTACTCACCTGGCCTTGGACGCGGCCAGTTGCAGGAAAAGATCCATCGTGCTAGATCGTAACCCAGCCAGTCCTGTGAGTTGTGGAGCCCAGCCAGAGGCGTTGTTGCCACTGAACCAAGACCTCTGTTGCCATTTTAGTTAGCCTTGTAGCCATGTAATGTTGTTGTAAGCAACAGTATTGTAATACTCCATTTCATATAATAAAGCCATTTTGTGCCTGGAATTGCTATATCATGTCTTTGACGTGCGCCAGGTCTTATCCTGGGGGCTGGCGTGCATCGGCCCTCTATCGGGGTGCCACAGGACGTGGTATCAGAGCCAAGCTGGCTGTAGGTTACCCTAGCATCAAACCACCCCTATTTTTCAATTGGTAGTGAGCCCAACAGAGTTGACCCATCCCTGGCACCTGACACGGCCACTGTTGATCAACAGGCGGCGCAGTCAGAATTGACGTGTCCCTACCCAGCTCTCCGCCCATGCAGCCACCCTGGATTGACCGCGACCCAACCCCATTGTCTGTCGTGCCGGCGTATCTTCTACCCGGCACGAGAAGGATCCACGCCATGCTGGTGTGTCCCAGCCTGACTGCCTATTAAACCCCTCCCACCTGCGAGTCGCAGCTCTCTCCATTCAGTAAGCCAGATCCCCGCAAGAGAACCCAGACTAGTATGCCCAAACCAGCAGCCATCGCTAGTTCTTCCAAAGCAACCACTTTCCATAGCCGAACCTTGGCTAATGGTTATCCCGGCTTTCCTCCCATCCTTTCAAGTATGCTCACGCAAGCCCTTGGCTGTAGTGTTCCTCCGGTGTATCTGGTGTTCCAATCGGAACCCGTTCCCCACCTTTGTCGATTCTATGCGAAGACGCATATCAACCCAGGTCCAGCAGCGGATGGGAAGCCCATGAATTTTCAAGGCAAACCCATGCCCACCCCCGTGTTGGTTGTCCAGATAGCTGCCGCGAAAGCCATCACCCATCTTCGTTTCCAGTTTCCACAAGTAGCGGAGATGCAGGAGTTCCGCTATTTTCCCTCTTCATCCGACGCAGGTTGCGAGTTCTCCAGCGCAGTGGGAGACGCTGACCCAGCAATAGCTCACCTGGTTCAGTTCATTGCTGCCCAGGGGCTACTGCTCTCCGGCATTCTTGGAGAGTTCAAATCCGTTGACCGTGACACCCTTCGGGTTGTTACGGAAGAATACCGTGAGGCTCGTCAAACTGCATCCCAGGCCACCAGTTCCTTGTTGCCAAACCCAGTGCCACCTTCGCAGCTAGTACCACCCTCGCAATCCGTGAACCCATGTCTACCCGGCATCATCCACCCAAATTCCATTTGAGGAGCTATTCGGTGACTTCGTCGTCGGAATGTGTTCCGTCAGGTTTCGGCCGCAACCCAGCTAGTTGCGCCCCAACCCATAGAGATGTCCGACGATGAAGACGGAAGTTGGCTCAGCCTTCGTCCCCCAGGAGAGCCCCAGCAAGAGTAGGCCCATTTGTGGCTCCGGCAGTGAGTGTAGCCAGGGAATACCGCGAGTATGTGCGTTGCTAAGACTGTTTCTTTGCCCTCGTCTAGGATTAGGACCCTGTAGTTCGGAGTGAGTTGTTGCTGTTAGCTACTTAGTAAGGTTGTGCGTTGTTGTATGCTTGTATTGCTTGTACTGCTTGTGCTTGTGTGCTGTTGTAATGTTATGTATGCTCTGTGTGTTTGGTTCATCTGTCACTCTGTTAAGCAAAAATGTTTAACAGAGCTGGCAGTGGATTCTTAACAAGATTTTAGTCAGTAGAACACTTGCACCTAAGAACAATGGACTCGCCCGGAGTTCCTAATGAAATGCGAGCTGGTGTAGGTGTATGTATACCAGAAGTACATACACCCACTAGCATTAAAACACCTTAGTGTAATCTGCTCGATATGTTTCTTTCCTCTGTCTGCATTTTGCTACGATGTGCATTCCGCATGTGCTTGCATATTAGTTTGAATAGATTGCATGTGTATCGTGTGAGCAATGTCTGCACGCCAAGTTCATTCTCCTGAGTACAGCCACCGCAGTACTCGGGTAGAATGCAAAGCCACCTATCCATACATATCTGTGCCTACTACATTTGCCAGTTTTCCCGAACCCAGTGTTCTGGAAAACTAGCTCTATTCAATAAATCCCCTATCCCAAAATCTTTTCCCCGAACCCAGCTGCAATCTCGGAGAAATTCTGAGAAATTTTATTGCAGCATAAACCGTTACAACCCCTCCATTCAAGATCTAAACCCCGATTCTATCCCAACACTCACTCATTGTGGACGTTGCTCGACGAGGAGTTACCAGCAGCATGGTCTCTGCATTGATGCTAGTCCTCATGATCACCGCTGCCTCGGGGAGCCACCACTCGGGTAGCGGCACCCCGGCGATCATCGAGGATCATCGCACACAGCAACAGCGAGAAGCCAACCAATGCTGCCAGCAGACTCACCAAGAGGATGGTGATCAGCTCCGAACCCACGTCCGCCATTAACGCCTTGCCACGCGCTCCTGCAACCAGAAGGAAAAGGAGAAGAGGAAGAAGAAGTGAGGTAAGAGTGCGAGGTGGAAGGAACAAGAAAGAAAACTGCCATCGTTTTCATAGCCCAAGCCCGGTGTACGGTGAGCGAGGTCTAGGAGAACCGCACGTCGCTCGATCATGGGCATCCAGGAGGCGAATCCGCGAGCAGTGCCGCTCGGCGCTGGCCCGCGATGGGAGTGCTCTCTGCATTGGCCTCGTGCACGCCGCGTACTATCGTCGTGGGAGCTTTATGCCCTAGGAGCTAGGCATGCGCAGTGCCTAGCCACACTCAGGACAGCGCGGGACCGAGAGAGAACTGTTGGCCGAAGAAAGAATAAGAAGGCTGTCAGTGGGCCCTGGGCCCACCTGACAGCGAGAGGCCACTATTCCTTGTGGTGCCCCGAGCGTTTTTGGAAAAAAGAAATTCTAGTTTTTCTAAAAATGTCAGGGCTACGAGAGAAACCCAGCGGCCCCTACCCGTGGAGTAGATCCCGTGATATCCGTATCTCGATCTGGGTGTACCAGTTTTCAGTACTCTTAACTCGGTTGTTTCCAACTGCTAGGTTAAGACCCAACCCAGAGGTTTTTCCAGGAGGCATAATATTTGTTCTGAGCTAACCCTAGGAATCTCGAGGACGAGATTCTCTTACGGGGGGAAGGTTTGTAACACCCCAAAAATCGGGTTATCGATTTTTGTGCTGTTATTCCTTCCTAGCTTTCCTCTCCTAAATTTGTCCTATGGAATCTGATGAGTGACCAGGTGAATCCAAACAATTCCCAACATCTCAGTGCCTTCTCATGCTCTTGTGCCAGTCAAGCTCCTGCCAGTAAATCCCAAATCCCGTTCAAACCCTAGTTCCAAAATACTGGAACTCGAAATCCTGCCTTTGTGTTTACAAAGGAGCTATCATTTTTCTTGCTCTGTTAATCCTCCCAAAATTTCCAGAGATCCTTCTTCATCCATAAACCCTAGATGTGCAAAAATATTGCCAAGTCGTATGCAATATTTCTCATCTAGAATTAATTCCTTTTTCTGCCTTTCTGAGGAATTAAATCAAAGAAAATATCTATCCATCTCCAAAGTTAATGAAAACTTGTGGAGGTATTCTTTGTGATCATATTGAGCTCTCATAAAAATATTGGCCATAATTAAATAGGGGAAATTGCATTTTCCTATTTAAAGCCAATATTTCAATTTGGGCCCTTCCTAAAGGAACTACCATTTTGGTAGCTAGGAAGATTCCCAAATAATTTGTGGAGCTTCTCCTGGATATATCTTCACCACTTCCATCCAAAACCCTTGTTCCACAGTTCAAAATTTGAGCACAACATCCCTTTGCAAATTCTGTCCAGATTTCCTGTTTGCAAAGGAAGTGCTTGATTCCTTGATCTCGTTGGGCTGAGATTTTGCGGGGTGATTCATTATGATATATTACCTCTGGATACCAAAAACCAGCCCATTCCATCTAGCCAATCTTCCTCAGCAAATTTACTAAGTTTCTGCCCAGAGGAAAGCACTGTGAAGGAAGTACCATTTAGGAGTATGCAAATGGTATGAAATTTTCACAGTGCCTCCATATGCCTAAATTATTGGTCTCCACCAAATTTGGGCCATTTTCATCTAGCCATTCTTTCCCAGCATCCTCATCTTCATTTCTGGTCAGTGGGCAAGGTTACAAAGGAAGTACCATGTAGACTTGTTCATTGGTGCTGAAACTTGGCCAGGATGACTACCTTAGTAGATGGCTAACCCCTACCCAAGATCAAGCCAAGAGGAGCACTGTGTTGACCACACCACATGACAAATAGTTTGCTGCTGGAAACTTGTTGATCAAGGTGCAGTCACACCAGTGTTCTCCCATGACTTCCAGCTACATAGGTAAACTCCAGGAAGCAAGGAGAACCCCCTAGACACGATTTGGAATCAAGCGCAGCGTGGCATCGTCGTGGCCACGTGGTGACATTGGGCAGAACGCGCCAAATGCAGTGCCCTGTGCACTGGAGCCTTCGGGACCCTCCTCTGGCAAGCCGTAGCTCGTCCGAGAGCGCCGGCAAGCTCCCCACCACTCGTTGGCGCCGTATGGTCACATCTCCCCCTCGTCTCGTAGCCATTGGACAGCCGTGCCGACCTGGGTGCTCCGCTGAATCTTCGCCATGGCACCGGGCGCTCCGCAGCTTCGGCCGGCGTCCGGCTCGATCCGGAGCTTTCCACCGAGCGCGTGCGATGTCTGGAGACGTCCTACCCTCGTCCCTTAGCTCGTTGGCTGGCTGTGCCGATGTCGATTCCCCGCTCGAATGCCACCACCTCACCGCGGTCTGGAAGCTCCGTCCACCATCGGCTAGCCCTTTCCCCAGCTATTTAAGGAGTGCCCCGAGTCCTTCTCTTCACCAGTGAGCCCCAGCCTCTTCCCTCTCGAGCCCACGAAGCCCTCTGCCTCGCCAATGGCCGAGATGGCCGCCGCCGATCCCCTCGGCTAGCACCTACTCCTGGCCTTCCCTCTCCCTCTTTTCGGCGCCCTAGAGTCCCCCTAGATCCGTGGAGCCGCCGCCGTCCTCCATTCCCTCCAGGGAACCTCACCAGCGCCACCCTTCACCTGCTGCACTTTGGCCATGGCGCCCAAGCAGCGGCACCAGCGCTGTGGGTAGCCCCAACCGGCCCCGCGGCCACCCACGGGTGCGGCGAGGAGCGGCCAACCTCCCGAGCCCGCCTGCCGGCCCTCTGGAGCAGCGAGGCGACGGCTACGCCGGCGGCCGGAGCCCTCCCCTGTCTCTCTGTCGTGGTGGAGAAGATGCCAGGGAGGAGGAGAAAGAAGACGAGGTGGGGCCTGGCTGTAAGTCTCAGCGCCGACCTGGCCCACCGGTTGACTATGGATAAGTAGATACGTATTTCATGAAATACGTTTTCTGCTAAGGAAAGCGTAAATGCCGGAGTACGCTTTCATTTTTTTTCAGCCAGCGGCCAAGCAGATTAACTAATGAATGTCCACCCGTTAAGGGCTAAAATGGACAGTTTCTGTCTGTTTTATCACTTAATGAGCGAACGGGCATATCTTTGCGACCGTAACTCTGATTGAGGTAAAACCAACGCCCACGTCTTCAGATCGTCGAGCCCGTTCCGATGGCATCATTTTCATAATGTTTTCACACTATGAAAATGACCATTTTGCCCTTGCCCTTCAATCAGCCTCTTCGAGAGGAAAACTTTTCTAGCAAATCTTTCCGGAGTTTTGTCGCACTGCTTCTAGGTGTATTCATCGACCCCCAGGCAAGCCAACCTCTTATCATGAGCTCCGGACTTGCGTGATGACTTTGCTTGCACCCTATGTATGTATTGCAGTATGTTCCAGATCATTTGTTAGTGTGCACTACCATAGCCCTATTATTTTATATGTGCCTGATGCTAGTATTATTTACCATATGATATCATGAATTACTTCCATGCCATGTTCTCCCATGCTAGTAACAATATTTTGAATACCATTATCATGTTAGTACCATGATTTGATCTCATGCCATGTTTGTCAACATTGTTATGATTTTGCTATGCTGTTGTTAAGAGATTGTTCCCGCTTATAATCGTCGAGGTAATGGTGCGATGATGGAGATGTTGAATTGAATCTATAAACTAAACTTAGTTGGTTGATCAAGAGCCACCTGTCCGAACTTATCCGTGCAGCCACATTTGCCGGTATGGGACGACCTTGACTTGGTCTGGCTTTGTGCTCTTTTATCGGTACCACGAAAGAGGGAAGGTTATGCGCGCGTGCTGCCCAGATCAGGTAGGCGGCGATAACCTTGTGAGCCAAGTTATTTGTTTAGCCAAGGAGTCCCTGTTTGGGATAGTTGTTTGGCCACGACGGTGGCAGGTGTCAGGAGTGACACAGGGGCCACCCAAGGCATGACTCCGGGGGAGGATGATTGTCGGTGGTACGATAGGAGAGTCACAGGTTAGGCAGGTTTCGTTGGAGCAACACTGGTCCACCCGAATGGGATCACGAGGCTAGGTGCCCCATGGTGTGGGTAAAGTGCGCAACCTCTGCAGAGTGAAAAATCTATTTGAATAGCCACGTCCACGGTATTGGACAGTCCGTCCAGGCCTCACTAGGTGGTCAACCGTCACAATGGTAATAATGATGGAAGAACTTGTCTTACGTTTGGAAGTGCCCAATGGATCATGAGTATTTCGAGGGTTGTGGGACAACCCAAGAAGAGAGTAAGTTGGTATTCGATAACAATAAGCACTTTAAGCACCTAATGTGATCATTGCCATGCTATGTTATGTAGAATATATACCTGATCCATGTTATGCCATGCTTGATCCATGTTTTCCTGTTAATTCCATGCCATGTTTAGAATAAATTCGGATACAAGCATAGGGCTCGCTTTGCCATCTGCTTGTTTGGATGCTATGTATTTGGTTGTCTTGCGAGTACATTCAAAGTACTCACCTGGCCTTGCACGTGGCCAGTTGCAGGAGAAGATCCGTCGTGCTAGATCGTAACCCAGCCAGTCCTATGAGCTGTGGAGCCCAGCCAGAGGCGTTGTTGCCGCTGAACCAAGACCTCCGTTGCCATTTTAGTTAGCCTTGTAGCCATGTAATATTGGTAATACTCCATTTTCATATAATAAATCCATTTTGTGCCTGGAATTGCTATATCATGTCTTTGACGTGCGCCAGGTCTTATCCTGGTGGCTGGCGTGCGTCGGCCCTCTTTCAGGGTGCCACACTCCTCCACGTTATGGTCAATACATGCCACTAGTCTACATGTTGAACTACGATAACATCCATGGAAACGGCATGGTAAGATTTTTTACTATTATGACACTAGTGCATTGATATGTCTCCAACGTATCTATAATTTTTGCTTGTTCCATGCTGTTATATTATCATTCTTGGATTTTTTACAATTATTTTACAGCAACTTTATATCATTTTTTGGGACTAACCTATTGACATAGTGTCCTGTGCCAATTACTGTTTTTTGCTTGTTTTTTACTTCGCAGAATATCAGTACCAAATGGAGTCCAAACGCAGCGAAACTTTTTGGAGAATTTTTATGGACCAGAAGGAACAACTTGGGCCAATGAAGTACCAGAGGAGTGCCCCGAGGGGGGCACAACCCACCTGAGCGCGTCTGGGGGCCCAGGCACGCCCTGGTGGGTTGTGCCCACCTCAGTGGCCTCCCGCACCACCTCTTTGCCCTATAAATACCCCAATATTCCAAAAACCCTAGGAGAGTCGACGAAACACAATTCCAACCGCCGTAAGTTCCAGAACCACGAGATCCAATCTAGACACCATCACGGAGGGGTTCATCATCCTCATTGGTGCCTCTCCGTTGATGCGTGAGTAGTTCATTGTAGACCTACGGGTCCGTATGCAGTAGCTAGATGGCTTCTTCTCTCTTTTTGATTCTCAATACAATGGTCTCTTGGAGATCTATTTGATGTAACTCTTTTTGCGGTGTGTTTGTTGGGATCCGATGAACTTTGAGTTTATGATCAGATCTATATCCATCAAAGTTATTTGAGTTCTTTGATCTCTTTTATGCATGATTACTTATAGCCTCGTATTTCTTCTTCGAATCTTTGGTGTAGTTAGGCCGACTAGATCGATTTTTCTTGCCATGGGAAGAGGTGCTTTGTGATGGGTTCGATCGTGCGGTGTTCTTTCCCAGTGACAAAAGGGGCAGCAAGACACACATGTATCGTTGCTATTAAGGATAACAAGATGGGGGCTATTCCTACATGAATAGATCTTGTCTACATCATGTCACCATTCTTATTGCATTACTCCGTTTCTCCATGAACTTAATACACTAGATGCATGCTGGATAGCGGTCGATGTCTGGAGTAATAGTAGTAGATGCAGGTAGGAGTCGGTCTACTAATCTTGGACGTGATGCCTATATAATGATCATTGCCTGGATATCGTCATAATTATTTGATGTTCTATCAATTGCCCAACAGTAATTTGTTTACCCACCGTATGCTATTTTCTTGAGAGAAGCCACTAGTGAAATCTACGGCCCCCGGGTCTATTCTTTATCATATTTGCTTTGAGATCTATTTTTATTTACTTTTATTTTCAGATCTATTATTCCAAAAACCCAAAAATACCTTGCTGCACTTTTTTGCTATTTATTTTATTTCGTGTTTTATCGAGAGCTATTTATCCAATCTACCACAAAACTATCTATCTTTTTATCGTGGAGGGACTGACAACCCCTCATACGCGTCGGGTTGCAAGTATTTGTTCTTTGTGTGCAGGTACCGTTTACATATTGTTGCTTGGTTCTCCTACTGGATTGATACCTTGGTTTCATAACTGACGGAAATACCTACCGTAGCTGTGCTGCATCATCCCTTCCTCTTTGGGGAAATACCAACGTAGTTCAAGCGACATCATGCATCTTTTGCATACATTCTTCTAAAGCTAAACTGCATTGCTAACTATGTTATTATTATGCTCTTCAACAGAAAATCCTGAAGGATTGTGTGCCTCATCTGGTGCATACGAAAGGTTGCATTGATGTTATTAGCTTACGGCCAAGTCTACCTACGGTTCACCGCTGTGCATACATGATTTCTCAAAGAGATGAAGACCTCACAATCAAAAATGGGAAAAAGTTATGAATGATCGCAGGGAGCTACTTGGAGGAAACGTGGTGCAAAGCCCACGAATTGGAGACAAGATAAACTTCATTCTCCATAATGAAGAGTCAGGGGCTATCCTGTTTTATGCTATTTTACCTTAGAGAGGATAGCAGGTCCTGACTAGCTAGTACTCATGATCATGTGCTAAGAACAATTAACTAGTGTTGGTTATGACTATGATGACGAGGAGTTGTTATTGTGATGATGATGATGATGAGTGATGTGCTACAATGATGAGTTGTTGGATGACTATGATGATGATGAGTATGACTTGTTATTATGATAATGATGATGAGTTATTATTATGATGATGATGCCGGGTTGTTATATCATTATAATCATGATGAGTTATTATATCGGTGGGTGAAAGAAACATAGATTAGATTCAAGTGGAGGCAACATGGTGCAGATCCAAAGTACTACGTAGTTCAACACGTGGATAATGATATAACAATCTCTAAATTGCTACTGTATTAAACTCATAGTACTACGTAGTACAACACATGGATAATGATATAACAATCTCTAAATTGCTACTGTATCAAAACTCATAGTACTACGTAGTTCAACACCTGGATTAGATTCAAGTCCACGGATCTGCACCATGTTGCCTTCACTTGAATCTAATCCATATTTCTTTCACCCACTGATATAATAACTCATCATGATTATAATGATGTAACAATCTCTAAATTGCTACTGTATCAAAACTTGTATAACGGTGTATAAATACAGTACAAAACAATGCAGAAATGTAATGCACAGGAGTAGTAGTAGCGCAGGTACTGGGCCTGCTACTAGCAACTATCAGTAACGCGGGGTTGGGTCGACGCTACTACTATCCGAGTTAACAGTAGCGCGGGGATGACCGCGCTATTGCTCAACTTTAGCTGTAGTGTTGTACTAGTAGCGCGCCCACCCGCACTACTGCTATGCCAAAACCCCACACTACTGCTAGGGTTTTCCCTAGTAGTGATGCTAGATGCACCACCGGGACGGGGCCTAGACGGGGAGAATCTTATTTCATCATCAGGGAGCCCCCGCCACCTCGTCTTCCTGAGCAGGAGACAAACCCTAACAAAACTTCCAAAAGCACCTAAAAATGAGCATGACGAATTCTAGCAAAAAAATCATGACAAAGATTTGCCAGGCGGGCTGAAAATTGACATGCTCACGACAACATAAATTGTCATCCCAGCGTTCAATTTGTCATGCTTAAAATCTGACATCAAAGTGAAATCCAAAGCCAATTGCAGTTGAGTTCCTCCGTTGTGGGGGTGGTCGAGCCGAGGCGAGCAACCATGGTGAAGAGGATCTCGAGGGGGCACCAGCCGCCTGCCATTGTCTTCCCATCTACATTAGGCTCTTAAAGCATCTACAGCCAGACCTGGCAAATCCGCCCCCCTATATGGCCGCGGGCACGTCTGCGGACAGCGCCCGCCGGCCCCTCATATGTTGCGCCACACATTGATGACCCACAAGTATAGGGGATCTATCATAGTCCTTTCGATAAGTAAGAGTGTCGAACCCAACGAGGAGCAGAAGGAAATGACAAGCGGTTTTCAGCATGGTATTCTCTGCAAGCACTGAAATTATCGGTAACAGATAGTTGTGTGATAAGATAATTCGTAACGGGTAATAAATAACAAAAGTAAACAAGGTGCAGCAAGGTGGCCCAATCCTTTTTGTAGAAAAGGACAAGCCTGGACGAACTCTTATATAAAGCAAAGCGCTCCCGAGGACACATGGGAATTGTTGTCAAGTTAGTTTTCATCATGCTCATATGATTCGCGTTCGTTACTTTGATAATTTGATATGTGGGTAGACCGGTGCTTGGGTGCTGCCCTTCCTTGGACAATCCTCCCACTTATGATTAACCCCTCTCGCAAGCATCCGCAACTACAAAAGAAGAATTAAGGTAAACCTAACCATAGCATGAAACATATGGATCCAAATCAGCCCCTTATGAAGCACCGCATAAACTAGGGTTTAAGCTTCTGTCACTCTAGCAACCCATCATCTACTTATTAATTCCCAATGCCTTCTCCTAGGCCCAAATCATGGTGAAGTGTCATGTAGTCGATGTTCACATAACACCACTAGAGGAAAGACAACATACATCTCATCAAAATATCGAACGAATACCAAATTCACATGATTACTTATAACAAGACTTCTCCCATGTCCTCAGGAACAAACGTAACTACTCACAAAGAATATTCATGTTCATAATCAGAGGAGTATTAATTATCATTAAGGATCTGAACAAATGATCTTCCATCGAATAAACCAACTAGCATCAACTACAAGGAGTAATCAACACTACTAGCAACCCACAGGTACCAATCTGATGTTTTGAGACAAAGACCGGATACAAGAGATGAACTAGGGTTTGAGAGGAGGTGGTGCTGGTGAAGATGTTGATGGATATTGACCCCCTCTCGATGAGAGGATCGATGGTGATGACGATGGCGATGATTTCCCCCTCCCGGAGGGATGTTTCCCCGGTAGAACAGCTCCGCCGGAGCCCTAGATTGGTTCTGCCCAGGTTCCGCCTCGAGACGGTGGCGCTTCGTCCCGAAAGCTTCCTCCTTATTTTTTCTAGGTTAAAACACACCATATAGCAGAAAATGGGCGTCGGGGGCCTGCCAGGTGGCCCACAAGGACGGGGGGCACGCCCAGGGGGTAGGGCGCGCCCTCCACCCTTGTGGATGGCAGGTGGCCCCCCTCTGGTACTTTCTTCACCCAATATTTTTTATTAAATTCAAAATGACTCTCCGTGAAGTTTCACGACTTTTGGAGTTGTGCAGAATATGTCTCTAATATTTGCTCCTTTTCCAGCCCAGAATTCCAGCTGCCGGCATTCTCCCTCTTCTTGTAAACCTTGTAAAATAAGAGAGAAAAGGCATAAGTATTGTGCCATAACGTGTAATAACAGCCCATAATGCAATAAATATTGATATAAAAGCATGATGCAAAATGGACGTATCATACATCCACATACCTCAATTGCCGATCCTCGAATCCATGCACGTCGATCATACGATACAAACTGTCTGAATTCAACAATTCAAAATAAAGCAAAGCAAATCATAATTCAACAAACTAGACACGCCAAAATGAAATCAATGTTCGAGCGTGACAGATGGATTCGGATCACTGGTCGGGCGCCTACTCCGAGCAGAATGTGACCTGCTCCAGGTGGAATGTGTCCTGCTCTGCCTGCATCACGGCTGCCTCCTTCGCCTGCATCCGAGGCACATTATCCGCTGCCGCTACCGCCCTCACCGCCTTGTACTCCCTACGGTCGTTGATCTCCTTCTTGTCCGCAAGCCACTTTTTGCATGCTCATCCAAGAGGGTTTCGTCCGCCAACATGATCTTCCATCCTCCGCGCCCCGTGCGAGTTGCAACATCTCCTTCTCAAGCACAATCTTGCCAAATGTCTTGGCATTCTCGAGTTCCTATTTGATGGTCATCCGGTGAATACTGTTCTGTCCAACGGGGTCGGACGGTGTAATCCGCATCGGCACTCGGATGGAAGGAGTGTGGGGTTCCGGGCGCGGCAGGGGAGACAGCTGCTAGACCATGTCTGAACCTCCTTGCGATGCCGCCACCACCTCCCTCTCTCGCTGCCGGCGTCGCTGCAACTTCCGGGCATCGTTCTTCACCTTGCAAGACAGAGCCGACAAAGCGACGCTGATGGACGAGGCGGACTGCGTCTCCGTCGTGGCGGTCGGGGATGGGCTAAACGACATATTCGGCAGTGGATTGGGACCGGTGATGAGGATGGGGAGCAAGGGCGAGAACGGCAAGGGCTCGGACGCGAGAAAGGTTGGAGGGCGGCGGAAGAAGGAGGAAGGGTTTGGTGTAATTTGCGGTGGGGTCGGGCTGTCGAGTTCAACGTGGCGGGTGTGCCCGGACGCCCCCATATCCGTCCCATATATGAGCTAGATATGAGGGGTGCTGGTCAGTCCAGACATTTAAGGCCCGTTTAAGGAGTCCGTGTGGGTTGAAATTTTGTGATCGGTCAGTGACTGGGCGGCTCGCCCTGACGTATGAGGCGGGTTTGAGCCGCCCGGCTGTAGATGCTCTTAGCGGTAGGCTTGTGCACATCAGCGGCATCACCTCCGGAGCCATCAGCCGTGGATTGTGCAAACTAATGACCCCTGGCGATGGGTCAAGAGTCGAGGGGTGAATTCGTTTATGAAAAATCAATGGCGCCCAGTCAGCCGGTCATCGATGCAATGAACTCCAATTATTTGAGGTGGTCAGAAAAAATGACCGCGGTACTCATTCCTGGCGGCAGTCATCAGCGTCGTGCCTACTACCATCCTTTGCTTGTGACCCTGCTGCGGCCGTCATTGTTTGCTCGTCGATCGCTGCCACATTCGAGAATTTCTTGTCTGCTTCTTGATCGAGTCGCTTTCCGCTCTCGAACACATCGAACGGCTGCAAGGGGTGCTGCTCCCCATGAATCCAGACTGTGGAAGGGGTCAAAGACAAAAAATCAGGGGCGAACAATTTTTTCTCATGTAAACATAGTACAAACTACAAACGCGGATATTTACATACACGCACATACATTCATTTTATGAACACAAACATACCTTACCCTTATGTGCACATCCGAGAGACAGAGTGGGCGGGTCACAAAACTAATGAAATCATCATAAGAGCCTCGCTATCGACGAAAGCATCGCCTCCCACTAAAGAATACTCTGCCTTTATGGGTTGAGAATACAACCATCCATCTAGCCATCTTCAATCGCAGAGTGGTGGGGTGTTGTTGACAGTGTTGGTGAGTGTTGCAACCGTGAGGCGGCGAGGCTGCGAACCACGATGATGTTGGATGGGTGTTGCGAGGGTGGTGACGGCGGCGAGTGTCATTGATGCGATGAAGGAGACACACACACCACAAGACGCGCACGACGGCGCCACGATCTTGGCTTGCATCTGCCACAATGTCTAGTGGCGGGTGACTGATAACCCACAAGTATAGGGGATCGCAACAGTTTTCGAGGGTAGAGTATTCAACCCAAATTTATAGATTCGACACAAGGGGAGCCAAAGAATATTTGCAAGAATTAGCAGCTGAGTTGTCAATTCAACCACACCTGGAGATTAATTATCTGCAGCAATATGATTAGTAGCACAGTAATATGATAGTTTTGATAGTAGTGGTAACAGTAACGGTAACGGTGACAATGATAGCAATAATTTTGTAGCAGTTGTGACAGCAGCAATAGCAATAGTAACTTAGCAGAAACAATATGTGGAAAATTCGTGGGCATTGGATCGGTGAATTCGTTGGATGATATTCATCATATAACAGTCATAACCTAGGGCGATACGGCACTAGCTCTAGTTCATAAATATAATGTAGGCATGTATTCCGTAAATAGTCATACGTGCTTATGGAAAGAACTTGCATGACATCTTTTGTCCTACCCTCCCGTGGCAGTGGGGTCCATAAGGAAACTAAGGGATATTAAGGCCTCCTTTTAATAGAGAACTAGAACAATGCTTTAAAACATAGTGAATACATGAACTCGTCAAACTACGGTCATCACCAGAAAGTATCCCGACTATTGTCACTCCGGGGTTTACGGATCATAACACGTAATAGGTGACTATAACTTGCAAGATCAGATCTAGAACATAGATATAATGGTGATAACATAAACAGTTCAGATCTGAAATCATGGCACCCGGGCGCAAAGTGACAAGCATTAAGCATGGCAAAGTCATAGCAACATCAATCTCAGAACATAATGGATACTAGGGATCAAGCCCTAACAAAACTAACTCGATTACTTGATGAATCTCATCCAACTCCCTCACTGACCAGTGAGCCTACGAAGGGATTACTCACTCCCGGTGGGGAGCATCATGGAATTGCCGATGGAGAAGGGTTGGTGATGACGAAGATCGAAGATTCCCCTCTCCGGAGCCCCAAACGGACTCCAGATCTGGCCTCCCGATGAAGAACAGGAGGTGGCGGTGGCTCCGTCTCGTGAAACGCGATAATTCTTTCTCCTTGATATTTTTCTCCGAAAATAGGATCTTATAGCATCGGAGATAGGGTCAGCGGGGCCACCAGGTGGGCATAGCCCACCTGGGCGCGCCAGGAGGGGGGCGCGCCCTGGTGGGTTGTGCTCACCCAGGGGCCCCCCTCTGATGGTTCTTGGCTCCACTATTTTTCTTTTATTCCATAAAAATTCTTCAAAAAGTTTCGTTCCATTCCGAGAACTTTTATTTCTGCACAAAAACAGCACCATGGTAGTTCTGCTGAAAACAGCGTCGGTCCGGGTTAGTTTCATTCAAATCATGCAAATTAGAGTCCAAAACAAGAGTAAAAGCGTTAGGAAAAGTAGATACGACGGAGACGTATCAACTCCCCCAAGCTTAAACCTTTGCTTGTCCTCAAGCAATTCAGTTGATAAACTGAAAGTGAAAAAGAAAAACTTTTACGAACTCTTTTGCTCTTGTTTACATAAATAAGCTTAAGTAGCGCCCAGGTTTTCAGCAAGGATTATAACTAACCATGTCAACAATAACTCTTAGAAATTATATTAACTCACATCAATGGCATAAGCAACTAGCGAGCAATAATAAGATATCTCGAATGACAACACTTTGTCAAAACAATCATGATATAATATGACAATAGTGGTATCTCGCTAGCCCTTTCTGTGACCGCAAAACATAAATGCAGAGCACCTCCAAAGTTCAAGCAGCGACTAAACATTGTAATTCATGGTAGAAATGATCCAGTCATGATGCATCCAACATTAGCTATACACAATGCATGAGGATGACAATAGTGCTCTCAAATATGGCGCTTATTTGAGAAGGTGATGACACAACATAAAATTAAATAGATAGTCCCTTCACAGAGGGAAGCAGTGATATGCAGCGGTGCTAGAGCTCAGATTTTAAAACAGAGATAAATGAAATTTTGAGAAATGCACTGATGTCTACTACACAACTTGTTCTTGTAGACTCGTGTTGGGCCTCCAAGCGCAGAGTTTTGTACGACAGTAGCAAATTTCCCTCAAGTGGATGACCTAAGGTTTATCAATCCGTGAGAGGTGTAGGATGAAGATGGTCTCTCTCAAACAACCCTGCAACCAAATAATAAAAAGTCTCTTGTATCCCCAACACACCCAATACAATGGCAAATTGTATAGGTACACTAGTTCGATGAAGAGATGGTGATAAAAGTGTAATATGGATGGTAGAAATATATTTTTATAATCTGAATAAATAAAAACAGCAAGGTAGCGAACGATAAAAGTGAGCACAAATGGTATTGCAATGCTTGAAAATGAGGCCTAGGGTCCGTACTTCCGCTAGTGCAATCTCTGAACAATGCTAATCTAATTGGATCATATAACCATCCCCCAACGTGCGATGAAGAATCACTCCAAAGTTCTTATCTAGCGGAGAACATAAGAAGAAATTGTTTGTAGCTATTCTTTCCGATCGATCTATCCAAGAGTTCGTACTAAAATAACACCAAGTTATTCTTTCCGATCGATCTATCAAGAGTTCATACTAAAATAACACCAAAGCAAATTCAGATTCATAATACTCAATCCAACACAAAGAACCTCAAAGAGTGCCCCAAGATTTCTACCGGAGAAACAAAAGACAAGAACATGCATCAACCCCTATGTCACCTCGGGAATCCGCGAGTTGAGTGCCAAAACATATCTCAAGTGAATCAATATAATACCCCATTGTCACCACGGGTATTCATATGCAAGACATATATCAAGTGCTCTCAAATCCATAAAAGTATTCAATCTGATAAAATGAAATCTCAAAGGGAAAACTCAATTCATCACAACAAGATAGAGAGGGAGAAACACCATATGATCCAACTATATTAACAAAGCCCACGATACATCAAGATCGTGCCATCTCAAGAACACGAGAGAGAAAGGTTAAACACATAGCTACTGCTACAAACCCTCAGCCCCGAGGGTGGACTACTCCCTCCTCATCATGGTGGCCGCTGGGATGATGAAGATGGCCACCGGTGATGATCTCCCCCTCCGGCAGGGTGCCGGAACGGGGTCTAGATTGGTTTTTCGTGGCTACAGAGGCTTGCGGCAGTGGAACTTCTGATCTAGGGTTACCCCGAGGGTTTTTGTAATATTTGGGAATTTATAGGGCGAAGAGGCGGTGCGGGAGGCCATCGAGGTGGGCACAACCCACCAGGGCGCACCTGGGCCCCCAGGCGCGCCCAGGTGGGTTGTGCCCCCCTCGGGGCACCCCTCTGGTACTTCCTTGGCCCAACTTGTGTCTTCTGGTCTAGAAAAAATCTCCAAAAAGTTTCGCTGCGTTTGGACTCCGTTTGGTATTGATTTTCTGCGAAGTAAAAAACAGCAACTGGCACTGGGCACTATGTCAATAGGTTAGTCCCAAAAAATGATATAAAGTTGCTATAAAATGATTGTAAAACATCCAAGATTGATAATATGATAGCATGGAACAATCAAAAATTATAGATACGTTGGAGACGTATCAGCATCCCCAAGCTTAATTCCTGCTCGTCCTCGAGTAGGTAAATGATAATAACAGAATTTTTGATGTGGAATGCTGCCTAACATGTTCATCACATAATCTTTTCTTTGTAGCATGGACATTTGGACTTTTATATGATTCAAAGCAATAGTCTAGGTTTGACATGAAGATTTCAATACTCAAGCATATCAACAAGCAACCATGTTTTTCAAAATATCAACACTAAAGCAAGTTATCCCTAGCCCATTATGCTCAATCATTGATCCATTCATGAAACACACTCGCATATTAGCTACACCCAATGCTCAAGTACGATCATAGTGCCCCTTAGTTGGTGCTTTATAAGAGAAGATAGAGACTCAAAAAAATAAAAATTTCATAAAGTAAAAAGAAAGGCCCTTCGCAGAGGGAAGTAGGGATTTGTAGAGGTGCCAGAGCTCAAAGCGAAAAATTAAGAGATAAAACATTTGGGTGGCATGCCTTTCCTGTCAACGAAAATGATCGAGTAGTTCCTAATACTTTCCATGCTAGATATATCATAGGCGGTTCCCAAACAGAAAATAAAGTTTATTCCTTTTTCCACCATACTTTCACATTCCACGGCTAACCGAATCCACGGGTGCCGTCCATACCAACACTTTCCAAGGAATTTATTATTTGACAACATAAAGTAAATTCATTTTTCATTTCGGGACTGGGCATCCCTAATACCTTTGTCGTACTCTCGTGCAATGACAAGTGAATAAACACTCATCTTGAGAATAACACATCTAGCATGGAAAAATATCAGCCACCCCCTACCGTTTCATGAGTGGTATGAGCACACAAAAGAGAAATTTATTTTGAAAATTAGAGATGGCACATACAAATTTGCTTAGAACGGCACGGAAATATCGCATATAGGTAGGTATAGTGGACTCATATGGCAAAACTGGTTTAAGGATTTTGGATGCACAAGTAGTGATCATACTTAGTGCAAATGAAGGCTAGCAAAAGATTGAGAAGCATCCAACCAAGAAACGAAAAATCTCATAAGCGAGCATTAAGCATAACTAACACCGAATAATTCACCACAAGTAGGATGTAATTTCATTGCATAACTATTGACTTTCGTGCTTGCATAGGGAATCACAAACCTTAACATCAATATTCTTACTAAAGCATAATTACTCATAAACATGACTCACATATTATATCATCATATCACAAAACTGTTACAAGGAATTAAGTTTATTTTGTCCAATGATCTTCATGAAAGTTTTTATTATATCCCTCTTGAATATCTATCACTTTGGGACTAGTTTAATGTGTTGCTTTTGATAGTTCAAACAAATCTAAGTGAAGAACATAAGCATAAAAAATTTCTTCTCTCAAAATAATATAAGTGAATCATGAGAGAATTTCTTCAAAAATAATAAAGCACACCGTGCTCAAAAAGATATAAGTGAAGCACTAGAGCAAATGACAAACTACTCGAAAAAGATATAAGTGAAGATCATGCGAGTAGTTAAGTAAATGGGTAGCTATGTGAGGACTCTCTCTTATTTAAAACTTTTAGATCTAAGTATTTTATTAAAACAGCAAGCAAAACAAAATAAAATTACATTCTAAGAATAGCACACATCATGTGAAGAAGCAAAAACTTAGGCTCAACCAAGGCTAACCGATAATTGTTGATGAAGAAAGATGGGATGCCTACCGGGGCATCCCCAAGCTTAGATGCTTGAGACTTCTTGGAATATTAACTTGCGATGCCTTGGGCATCCCCAAGCTTGAGCTCTTTTGTCTTCTTCATTCCTCTCAAATCACGGTTTCCCTAATTCTTAAAAACTTCATCCACACAAAACTCAACAAGAACTCATGAGATAAGTTAGTATAAATCAATGCAAAACCTTATCATTATCTACTGTAGCAAATCACTAAAATATTATTCAACATTGCATACTAAATGCCTCTGCATATTTAATACTCCTATCCTCAAATAGTATCATTAAACAAGCAAACATATGCAAACAATGCGAACATAACAACAATCTGTCTAAACAGGACAGTCTGTAAAGAAATTCTGAAAATTTACAACACTGTATAAAACTTATCATATCTTATTTTGCAAAAAATTTCAACATTTTATCACATTCTGAATTTTCTGGAGAATTTTTGCAATAGCGATAAACTTTCTGTTTTGAAACAACAACTCATATACTTGCAAAATAAGCATGGTGAAGGCTATCCTTGCCACCTTTATTGAAATAAAAGATGAAAACCATTATTCTAAATAACAGAAAGAAAATCCTAATAAAATAAAATGACTCTCCAAGCAAAACTCATATCATGTGATGAATGAAAATACAGCTACAAGTGAGGTTACCGATAATGTTGAAGACGAAAGAGGGGATGCCTTCCGGGGCATCCCCAAGCTTAGTTGCTTGGATCTTCCTTTAATATTTCCTTTGGGGTGCCTTGGGAATCCCTAATCTTAGGGTCTTGTCACTCCTTATTCTTCTCATATCGATATCTCACCCAAAACTTGAAAACTTCAATCACACAAAACTTAACGGAACTTTGTGAGATGGGTTAGTATGATAAAGACAAATCATTCACTTTGGTACTGTAAAAGACAAGATTCATAATTATTCTCACACAATGCCTACTGTAATATACAATTTCCACAATTTATATTAAGCAATATAAGCCATAGAAACCATAAAACAAGCAAACTATGCATTGCAAACAGAATCTGTCAAAAACAGATCAGTACGTAAAGATCTGAATTAAGGTCATACTTCTATAAATCCAAAAATTCTGAAAACTTAGGAAAACGTATAAAATTTGTATACCCATAAACTGTAAAAAAATCAGAATTTTTTCATGTTCCAGTAAAAGATAGGAATTTCTCTACTGGACGCAAAAGTTTCTGTTTTTGCACTGAATCAAGTCAACTATCATCCACACTATCCCAAAGGCTTTACTTGGCATTTTATTGAAAAAAAAATCTATAAAACATGATAACTACAGTAGCCTAACCATGTGAACACACAAAAACAGTAGGTAAAAGTGTTGGGTTGTCTCCCAACAAGCGCTTTTCTTTAATGCCTTTTAGCTAGGGATGATGATTTCAATGATGCTCGCATAAAAGATAAGAATTGAAATATAAAGAGAGCATCATGAAGCATATGACTAGCACATTTAAGCCTAACCCACTTCCTATGCATAGGGATTTTGTGAGCAAACAATTTATGGGAGCAAGAATCAACTAGCATAGGAAGGCAAAACAAGTAAAACTTCAAGATTTTCAACACATAGAGAGGAAACTTGATATTATTGCAGTACCTACAAGCATATGTTCCTCTCTCATAATAATTTTCAGTAGCATCATGAATGAATTCAACAATATAACCATCACATAAAGTATTCTTTTCATGATCCACAAGCATATAATTTTTATTACTCTCCACATAAGCAAATTTATTCTCATCAATAGTAGTGGGAGCAAAGTCAACAAAATAACTATCATGTGATTGAAAGTTAAAATCATGATGACAAGTTTCATGGTTATCATTATTCTTTATAGCATACATGTCATCACCATAATCATCATAAATAGGAGGCATGCTTTCATCATAGTAAATTTTCTCATCAAAACTTGGGGGACTAAAAATATCATTTTCAACAAACATAGCATCCCCAAGCTTGTAGCTTTGCATATCATTAGCATCATGGATATTCAAAGAATTCATAATAGAAACATTGCAATCATGCTCATCATTTATGCCAAACATTTTATTGAATTCTTCTTCTATCAATTGAGCACAATTTTCCTTTCCATCATTTTCACGAAAGACATTATAAAGATGAACAATATGATGCAACCTCAATTCCATTTTTTTTGTAGTTTTCTATTACGAACCAAACTAGTGATAAAGCAAGAAACTAAAAGATTCGATTGCAAGATCTAAAGATATACCTTCATGCACTCACCTCCCTGGCAACGGCGCCAGAAAAGAGCTTCATTGACGGGATGTGAGTGCCGCTTACCTAACCTCCCCGGCAATGGCGCCAGAAAAGAGATTGATGTCTACTACACAACTTGTTCTTGTAGACTCGTGTTGGGCCTCCAAGCGCAGAGTTTTGTACGACAGTAGCAAATTTCCCTCAAGTGGATGACCTAAGGTTTATCAATCCGTGAGAGGTGTAGGATGAAGATGGTCTCTCTCAAACAACCCTGCAACCAAATAATAAAAAGTCTCTTGTGTCCCCAACACACCCAATACAATGGCAAATTGTATAGGTGCACTAGTTCGGCGAAGAGATGGTGATAAAAGTGTAATATGGATGGTAGAAATATATTTTTATAATCTGAATAAATAAAAACAGCAAGGTAGCGAACTATAAAAGTGAGCACAAACGGTATTGCAATGCTTGAAAATGAGGCCTAGGGTCCGTACTTCCGCTAGTGCAATGTCTCAACAATGCTAATCTAATTGGATCATATAACCATCCCCCAACGTGCGATGAAGAATCACTCCAAAGTTCTTATCTAGCGGAGAACATAAGAAGAAATTGTTTGTAGCTATTCTTTCCGATCGATCTATCCAAGAGTTCGTACTAAAATAACACCAAGTTATTCTTTCTGATCGATCTATCAAGAGTTCGTACTAAAATAACACCAAAGCAAATTCAGATTCATAATACTCAATCCAACACAAAGAACCTCAAAGAGTGCCCCAAGATTTCTACCGGAGAAACAAAAGACGATAACGTGCATCAACCCCTATGCATAGATTACCCCAATGTCACCTCGGGAATCCGCGAGTTGAGTGCCAAAACATATCTCAAGTGAATCAATATAATACCCCATTGTCACCACGAGTATTCATATGTAAGACATATATCAAGTGCTCTCAAATCCATAAAAGTATTCAATCCAATAAAACGAAATCTCAAAGGGAAAACTCAATTCATCACAACAAGATAGAGAGGGAGAAACACCATATGATCCAACTATATTAACAAAGCCCGCGATACATCAAGATTATGCCATCTCAAGAACACAAGAGAGAGAGAGAGATTAAACACATAGCTACTGGTACAAACCCTCAGCCCTGAGGGTGGACTACTCCCTCCTCATCATGGTGGCCGCCGAGATGATGAAGATGGCCACCGGTGATGATCTCCCCCTTCGGCAGGGTGCCGAAACGGGGTCTAGTTTGGTTTTTCGTGGCTACAGAGGCTTGCGTTGGTGGAACTTCTGATCTAGGGTTACCCCGAGGGTTTTTGGAATATTTGGGAATTTATACGGCGAAGAGGCGGTGCGGGAGGCCACCGAGGTGGGCACAACCCACCAGGGCGCACCTGGGCCCCCAGGCGCACCCAGGTGGGTTGTGCCCCCCTCGGGGCACCCCTCTGGTACTTCCTTGGCCCAACTTGTGTCTTCTGGTCCAGAAAAAATCACCAAAAAGTTTTGCTGCGTTTGGACTCCGTTTGGTATTGATTTTCTACAAAGTAAAAAACAAGCAAAAAATAGCAACTGGTACTGGGCACTATGTCAATAGGTTAGTCCCAAAAAATGATATAAAGTTGCTATAAAATGATTGTAAAACATCCAAGATTGATAATATAACAGCATGGAACAATCAAAAATTATAGATACGTTGGAGACGTATCATGCACCCTTCTTGTTTACTTCCTTGGGATCCACATCATCTTGATGGGAATCCTTGGAGTTGTAGTCATACTTGATGAAGTAGAACTTGATGTAGTCTTGGGAACCCACTTGACCAAGGCCTTAGGAGCTTCTTCAAATGCATCAATCTCCTCTTGAAGCTTATCCTTGCCTTTTGGCTTGTGGTCTTGTGGTGGAAGATCATCTTGAGCTTGTGTTCCCTTGAAAGAAGTGGGATCATACTTCTCTTATTGAGGAACAAACTTCATCTTGGGGTATTGATCTTCTTCCCACTCAACTCCATTGGCATTGAACTTGCGTTCAAAACCAACACCTTGATTATTCCGGTGCCTTCCTTGCTTGCGCACAATTTCCACAAATTGCTTACTTCCGGCAAGGCTCTTGTAAACACATTTCTCTATAATTCCCTTCAATAAGCTATTTTCTTGCTCAAGTGTAACTTGGCTAAGAGAATCATTAGTGGAATCAAGAGAACTACTAGAAGCAACAATATTGGATTTAACATGATTATTGTTACTACTAGAAGAAGAATCTTTTTTGCTCTTGTTGCTAGATTTTACTTGTGGCATGTAAGTAGACAAGAGTAAACGCTTGGCAATGTAAGAAGAACTTTTCTTACGAAGATCATCATTGATTGCTTTTAAGAACCCATGCTTTTGCTCTAGATTGAGCTTTTCAAAGTGTAGCTTCTCATGAGTCTTTAAAAGCTCTCGATGATCCTCTAAGGTAGTTTCATGAGCTAACTTAAGAGTGTTTAATTCTTTAGTTAGACGCTCAATCTCCTTCTTATCATTGTCATTCGTTTCATCTTGATTAGCATGATTAACAGCAATTTCATCATAGTTTTCGTCACTAGAGTTGTCAACAAGTAAATCATCATCACCTAGCAAATCATCATCATCACTATTGAAATCAACATACTCGGGGTGTGATACCTTGGGGCCTTTAGCCATGAAGCAACTTCCAATCCCTTCATTTGGTGAGTCAAATATGTCGTAGGAGTTGGATGACACAAGTGCAAGACCGGCAACACCTTCATCTTGAGTATGTTCGGAGTCGGAGTGATAACTTCTCTCGGAGTGGTGTTCGGAGTCGGAACCAGATACCCATTCACCAACATGAGCTTGATGTCTTCGTCTTGTGTAGCTATTTGATGACTTGTCCTTCCTTTCCGAATCCTTGCTTCTGCGAGAGGGTCTTTGTTCATAACGATCATCTCTACTCCTTCTCTCTCTTGGAGGTGATTCCTCTCTTTTACTCCTCCTTTTAGGTGAGTCTTGTCTTCTTTTGTAGGGAGCCGTACACTCATTGGAGTAGTGTCCGGGTCTTCCACAATTGTAGCAATTTCGTTCACGACTAGAAGATCTCTTGTCATAGTAGGACCTTGACTTGGAACTTCCCTCATTGCTTCTACTCTTGTAGAACTTGTTGAAGTTCTTCACCATTAGGCTCAATTCTTCATTGAAGACTTGTTTCTCACTTGATGATGTAGGAGCATCACATGAAGCTTTGTAAGCACCACTAGACTTGTTGTGAAGCTCTTCTTTATCCTTGAGTGACATCTCATGAGCAAAAATTCTACCAATGACTTCCGTTGGCTTGAGATCTTTGTAATTGGGCATCATTTGGATCAAAGTGCACACGGTATCATATTTTCCATCCAAGGCTCTTAGGATCTTCTTGATGATGAATCTGTCGGTCATCTCTTCACTTCCTAAGCTTTGACGACCCCGGCTTAATCGTGCACTAATCATACACGCAAATGCACACGACCAAGCCTAAGGACTCACTTGAAGATATCACAACACAACTCTAAAACATAAATAAAGTCATACAAGCTTTATATTACAAGCCAGGGTCACGAAGGCTCGAATACATAGCTCGATGGCATACAAGTGTCAGCGGAAGCATCAGATATCTGGGTACAGATATAACAGAGTTACAGATAGGCCTTTAAGAAGGCGGGGTAAAATAAAACACTACGATCGAAAGGCGTAGGCCTCCTGCCTAGGACCCTCCGAACCTACTCCTGGTCGTCGGTCGGCTCCTCGTAGTATTACTCGCCAGGAGGGTAGTAGTAGTAGTAGCCGTCGGTGGGGGCAGCTGGCTCAGGGGCTCCGTCCTCTGGTTACGACAAATGGATAAGGGGAGAAAACGAAAGCAAAGCAAACGTGAGTACTCATCCGAAGTACTCAGCAAGCAAGGATCTACACTACATATGCAACATTATCAAAAGAGGCTATATATGTGGACTGGGCTGCAGAAATGCCAGAATAGAGAGGAAGGCCTAGTCCTATCGAAGACTAGCATCTTCATCATCTTCAGCGGTCTTGCAGCATTAGAAGAGTGCAGATTAGCATAATGTAAAGTAGTAGTAGTATCATCAACCTCGCCCAGAGATTCTTCCTCGACTCCCTGCGAGAAAGCAATCCCTGAGCCATACTATCCAGTTATCATCTCAAGTGACCAGTTCTAGTTGTATCGATCGGGATACAACTCCGAGTGTCCGTTACCGTAGGACAGGCTATCGATAGATGTTTTCTTCCCTGCAAGGGTGCACCAACTTACCCACCACGCTCGCTTAACTCCGGCCAGACACACTTTTCTGGGTCATGCCCGGCCTCAGCCAAATGATACGCCGCAACCCGACCTAGGCTTAACAGAGAGGTCAGCATGCCAGACTAAACCTATGCCCCCACGGGTCTTGGGCCATCGCCCCGGGAACTCCTGCACGTTACGGGGCCACCGAGAGCAGACCTAGCAACCCCTTATACAAGCGCAGTTGCGTTCCCAGTCCAACTCGGCGTTTGCCGCTCCTTACTGACGTCAATTAAGCTTCGGCTGATGTATACGATGCAGAACGCCCATACTATGCCCACGTGATGGTTAGTGCTATCAGGCCAGAGGCCCCTCGGATCAAATATCCAAACCGTTAGTGGATTAGGAGTGCGGTAACGAGCAGAGACTCACGATCGATGTGACCCCATCACCCTGTCTTGAGGACTTGCGGCAAGGGCTAAGAGTGCCCAGCCACGCCTCGTATTCATTGCTCGGGCACCGTCCAGGTCCACCCGAATCTCGCAAGACCGTCGGGAACTCAAGTCCACCTCTACGGGGTGGTACCGCCTGTCCCTCCAGTCCTGAAGTATAAGTAACTCTCACGGGTACCCCTTAGGGCCGACCCGTCCTTATCCAGTTTAATCAGTATCAACAGTAATGTAAAGGCATTCGTGTGGCCACCACATCAAGAAGGAACCCGAGGCATCACCCTCGTTGGATTCCCACCTGATGTAAACATCAAAGTGAACTAAAGAGGCATCACCCTCGAGGTCCACGCTTGAGGTGTTGCACGACAATGTCATTATCAGGAATGGAGAAGGAGGAATCACCCTCGTTGACCATAACCGTTGAACTAACCTACAAGGTTATAATCAAAAGTGCTGACAAAGTATCACCCTCGACACTCGATAGTAACCCAGTAGCGTCGATCAACTAAGGGGGAAGTGAGGTGCGGTGTCGGGGCCTGGTCTTCGATCCCGTTGATCGGGTCTTCTGAAAATCCAGCGGGGCAGTCGGGACAAAGTGGGGTCTCTGATAGGTGTCTACCCAGCCTATACTAAACAGTTGAGGATAACAGGAAGGTATCAACAGCAGGTTACAATAAACAGGCTATGCAATAGAAATAGGATAACAGTAACAACAACAACTTCTAATGCAAGCATAAGAGAGAGAAGAATAGGCGATATCGGTATGCTCAAAAGGGAGGGTGCTTCCTGGTTGCTTTGCGGTAAGGGTCTGGTCGTCAGGGGCGTAGTCGACCTCTGGAGCTGCGTCGGCCTCGGGGACTATGTAGGTGTCGGGGTCTAACGAGAGAGAAGAGAGGGAGGAAACAAATAAATACACAGCAATAATGCAACACAGAGCATGCTATGCCTAGGATGCAGTGCAGGGTTTCCTAAAGATTTGTCTAAGTCATATTAGTTATTTTAGGATTAAGGTGGGATTTATTAATCGGTGTTTATGCACTATTTATCTACCGGAAACGGGCCGAAAGTTTTGGGTTCACCTACGTAGGGGGTTCCAACATGGAAACAGACGACACGATCAGATTCGTCTCGTCGTTCTGAGCAACTTTCACTTATTAAGTTTTTGATCCGAGCTACGGTTTATTTTCTACGATTTTCTAAAGATTTTAGTATTTTCTGGATTTATTTAATTTAGCAGAATTACTAAAAGTGAATTATGATGTCATCATGATGTCACTACTGCATCAGCGAGTCAAACTACCTGGTCCAGGTCAAACCTGACCTGCGGGACCCACCTGTCATAGACAGTGGGTTAACTAAACTAATTTGCAGAGTTTAATTAGCTAAGTGGGTCCCCACTGTCAGTGTAATTAGTAGTTGATTAGCACTAATTAAACTAACCGACTACACGGGACCCACCTGACAGAGTCAGCGGTGAACAGTAAAAATGTTGACCTGGTCAACAGGTCAAGGGGACCCACCGGGCCCACCCGTCAGCATCACAGGGGAGGCCACGTGGGTGCCACATCGGCCGGCCGGCGTTCAAACGCCGGCGGGCGCGTTTTGCGGAGGCGCGGCTCGGGAGGTGATCGGGTTTTGCGCATAGGGCACGGGGAGGAGCGTGGCTGGGTGCGTTCGACGCGGATCGGCATCGCATGTCGAACGGTGTTGGCCGGAGTGGCTGAAACGGACAGGGGCGAGCGCCACGAGCTCACCGGCGGCGAGGTGCTTCGGGCGAACGACGGCAACGGTGAAACGGGGCGCGCGCAGGCGATCTATCTAGCTAGGAACGACCTATACGCGTGCGCGAACACAACGGGCGCAGGCTCGAGACCATTTGGTCATCGGAGCCACGCCGGTGACGGGTTTTGCGGTGGCGCATTCGGGCGAAGCACGGGGCTAGCGCAACGAGGCTCGACCGAGCGCGGGGTTGGGTGCAACAGGCCCGCACGGACGTGTGATACGTCTCCAACGTATCTATAATTTTTGATTGTCCCATGCTGTTATATTATCATTCTTGGATGTTTTACAATCATTTTATATCATTTTTTGGTACTAACCTATTGACATAGTGCCAAGTGCCAAGTGCCAAGTGCCAGTTGCTGTTTTTTGCATGTTTTTTACATCGCAGGAAATCAATACCAAACGGAGTCCAAACACAGCGAAACTTTTTTTGGATTTTTTTGGACCAGAAGATATCCAGTGGGCCGGAGAAGCGCCTAGGGGGTGCTCTGAGGGAAGCACAACCCACCAGGGCGCGCCTGGAGGCCCAGGCGCGCCCTGGTGGGTTGTGCCCACCTCGGGTGCCCCCCGAACCGCCTCTTTGCTCTATAAATACCCCAATATTCCAGAAACCCTAGGGGAGTAGACGAAAACCAATTCCAGCCGCCGCAGAGTACAGAACCACCAGATCTAATCTAGACACCATCATCGAGGGGTTCACCACTTCCATTGGTGCCTCTCCGATGATGCGTGAGTAGTTCTTTGTAGACCTACGGGTCCGTAGTTAGTAGCTAGATGGCTTTCTCTCTCTCGTTTGATTCTCAATACAATGGTCTCTTGGAGATCCATATGATGTAACTCTTTTTGCAGTGTGTTTGTTGGGATCCGATGAACTTTGAGTTTATGATCAGATCTATCTTTTTATCCATGAAAGTTATTTGAGTCTTCTTTGATCTCTTATATGCATGATTGCTTATAGCCTCGTATTTCTTCTCCGATATTTGGGTTTTGTTTGGCCAACTTGATCAATTTATCTTGCAATGGGAAGAGGTGCTTTGTAGTGGGTTCGATCTTACGGTGCTTGATCCCAGTGACAGAAGGGGAACCGACACGTCTGTATCGTTGCTACTAAGGATAAAACGATGGGGTCTATTTCTACATAAATAGATCTTGTCTGCATCATGTCATCGTTCTTATTGCATTACTCCGTTTCTCCATGAACTTAATACACTAGATGCATGCTGGATAGCGGTCGATGTGTGGAGTAATAGTAGTAGATGCAGGCAGGAGTCGGTCTACTAATCTTGGACGTGATGCCTTTATAATGATCATTGCCTGGATATCGTCATGATTATTTGAAGTTTTATCAATTGCCCACCAGTAATTTGTTAACCCACCGTTTGCTATTTTTCTCGAGAGAAGCCACTAGTGAAACCTACGGCCCCCGGGTCTCTTTTCCAATATATTTGCTTTCAAGATCTATTTTGCTATTCGCTCTTTTCTTTATTTGCAACTTTTATTTTCAGATCTATTAAACCAAAAATACAAAAATACCTTGCTGCACTTTATTTTATTTGGCGTTCGATCTATCAATATTTACTACTCTCTCACGTCCGTTTACTAATTTTTGGCGTCGTTGCCCGAAAGGGATTGACAACCCCTTTTACACGTCGGGTTACGAGTACTTGTTATTTGTGTGCAGGTGTTGTTTACGTAGTGTTGCTTGGTTCTCCTACTGGTTCGATAACCTTGGTTTCATCACTGAGGGAAATACCTACCGCCGCTGTGCTGCATCATCCCTTCCTCTTTGGGGAAATACCGACGTAGCTTCAAGCCGCATCAACGTGCTGAGCATGATCGCAAGGTCGCTTCAGCTCGACGGACAGCGATGGCTTGGCTTCGAGCTCGCCGGCGGAGGCAAGGACACGGCAGCGACGGCGAGCTAGCTAGGAACATAGGCGGCCGCGGGAAGAAGGAATGGAGGAAGGGGGAGGCTCACCGAGCAGCCAAGAAAGGCCCTCGACAGCTTTGTAGCAGCAGTGGACGACAGAGATGGCGGCGGTCACCGGCGACGAGGAAGATGAAGACGAGCTCGATCCGCTCGATGCCGAGCCTGTCGTCTCCAGGGACTCGGCTCAGTCGACGCAGCGGAGGACGGCGGAGCTCCTTGACACCTCGCCGGGGCTCGAGGTCGTCGGGGAGCACGGGATCGACAGAGCAGAGGCGGCGGTGGCGCTCGGATGCGCTGGGGAACGAGGAGGAGAGAGCGAGAGAAGAGGGGGAGATTGACGGAGGAGACCAGGGGGGACGCTCTGGCTTCGGCCTTATCCCTGCCCGCGTCGGTGGCGTCGCAGTGTCAGCGTTTCGCCGGCGCGCACCGGTGAGGCCACTGGCGCTGCGACAACACGATAGAGAGAGAGAGGGAAGGAGGGAGAAAACGGGCCTGGTGGGCTGGATTCGGGGCACTGTGCACTTAAGCACAGTGCACAGTGCCTCTTTTTATTTTCTAGTTTCTGTTTTTGCTTTTTCATTTATCAAAGATTTTTTTGGGAATATTTTGAGCATCCAAATGAACTTGCAAAAATGTGAAACTTGCTCACACTAGTGTATTGCAATATCCAGCACTGCCACAAAAAGTTTGGGCATTTTTTGAACCCATTTGAAATCATTCAAAAATGATTAGGGCATTTAAGTGATGTTTTGGCTCTGATCAAATGCATTAGGCCCATTTAGATTTGATGATGATGTTGTGTTCCTTAACAGCAAATAGTTTTAGATTATTTGCAAAAAGGTGAACATTTTTCCCACAAGTTTTGAGCAACTTTATTTTACACTTTTGAATTTGAGTTGATTTTTAGAGAAGTATTTGAATTGTTTTGATTAACCACTATGACTAGGCACTGCAAATGAAGATGACTTGGCATACTTAGTAGAGTGTCACAGTGCTTATTACATGGGGGGTGTTACAAATTCTCCTCCTCTAAAAGAAATTCTCGTCCCGAGAATTTAGGAGGTAGAAGGAAAGAGGTCGGGATATTCTTCCCGAAGATGATCCTCGCGTTCCCAAGTGGCTTCATCTTCAGTGTGATTCGACCACTGCACTTTCAGGAACTTGGTTGTCTTCTGACGAGTGCGATGTTCAGCTTCATCGAGAATGCGGATCGGGTGCTCCTTATAAGAAAGATCATCTTGCAATTCGAGCATCTCGTGATCCACTGCGCGGTGCGGAGGTTCCTTGAAGCATTTACGAAGTTGCGACACATGGAAGATGTCTTGGATATGAGAGAATTGCGGTGGCAACTCCAATTTATATGCCACTTGTCCACATCTGGCAACAATGCGAAAGGGGCCGATGTAGCGTGGAGCTAGCTTGCCCTTGATTCCAAAACGACAGGTGCCCTTCATAGGAGTGACATGAAGATAAGCTTGATCACCTGGTTGATAGGTCAAGCCCCATCGTTTGCGATCATAGTTGCTCTTCTGGCGGTCCTGAGCCGCCTTGAGATTTGCTCGGACAATGTGGACATGTTCTTCGGCGTGTTGGATAATGTCTGGTCCCATGAGTGGTCGTTCCCCGGTTTCTGACCAATTCAGAGGGGTTTGACACTTACGTCCGTAAAGCACTTCGAAAGGGGCCATTTTCAAGCTAGCTTGATAGCTGTTGTTATAAGATAATTCGGCAAACAGAAGAGATTCTTCCCACTTCTTACCGAATGATATAACACAAGCCCGAAGCATATCTTCAAGCACTTGATTGACTCGCTCAACTTGGCCTTGGGATTGTGGATGATATGCTGAACTCCAGGTAATGTGAGTTCCCATAGCTTCTTGGAAACTTTCCCAGAACTTGGATGTGAAAAGACCGCCACGGTCCGAACTGATCTCCTTCGGAATACCGTGGAGTGAAACGAATCTGGAGATATACAATTCTGCTAGCTGGCTAGCGGTGATAGTCTCCTTGACAGGCAGAAAATGTGCAACCTTGGAAAGTTGGTCGACGACGACAAGAATATCATCGTGACCCTTCTGAGACTTGGGAAGAACAGTAATGAAATCCATTTGAACCTTATCCCATTTCCATAAAGGAATAGGGAGCAGTTGTAGAATTCCAGCAGGCTTCTGATGTTCTGCTTTAATGCGACGGCAAACATCACATTCAGCAACATATCGAGCAATGTCCTGCTTCATTCTGGACCACCAGTACCTCTGTCGAAGATCGCGATACATCTTGGTGCTACCCGGATGGATAGAAAGTGGTGTATCATGTGCCTCCTTCATGACTTTGTCAGTCATAAGTTCGAAGCGAGGTACCACAATGCGGTCTCTGAAATACAAGGTTCCGTCTTCAGCAATTGAGAAATCCCTATACTTCTCGAGGTGAAGCTCTTTCTTCATTAGATCTACTTCGGCATCTTTGGCTTGCGCAATCTTTACAGCTTTCTCAAGATCTGGCTGTACCACAAGGTTATTAAGAGAACCCTGCGGAACGATACGGAGGTTCAACTTGCGCAGTTCTTCATAAAGATGGGGTTGAGCTTGCTTAACCATGAGGTTGTTGCAATAGGACTTGTGGCTCAAGGCATCAGCCATCACATTAGCCTTGCCAGGGTATAAGAAATACCACAGTCATAGTCCGTAATTGTTTCCAACCATCGCTGTTGATGGAGATTAAGATCCGGTTGAGTGAACGAATACTTCAGACTCTGATGATCGGTACAGATCTCACACCGGTTACCAAGAAGGTAATGTCGCCACTGCTTCAATGCATATATCACAGCAGCGAGTTCGAGATCATGCACTGGATAGTTTTCTTCATGCGGACGCAATTGTCGTGAAGCATATGCAATTACCTTTCGTTCTTGCATTAGGACATAGCCTAATCCTTGATGAGAGGCGTCGCAATAAATTACAAAGTCTTTGTGAGAATCCAGAGGAGCAAGCACTGGAGCAGAAGTTAGCTTGTCCTTGAGGGTCTGGAAACTCTCCTGACATTTGTCTGTCCACTCAAACTTAACGCCTTTGTGGAGCAAGTTAGTCAGGGGCTTGGCAATCTTGGAAAAGTTCTCGACGAATCGGCGGCAATAACTTGCAAGGCCGAGAAAACTTCTGACTTGCTTGGTGTTCTTCGGAGGAGTCCAGTCAAGAATAGCCTGAACACACTCCGGGTTAACGGCGATACCATCCTTGGAAATCACATGTCCAAGGTAGGTTACTTCAGAAATCCAGAATTCGCATTTGGAGTACTTGGCATACAACTTGTGTTCTCGAAGCCTTTCTAGAACAAGGCGAAGATGTTCGGCATGTTCTTCCTTATTCTTCGAATATACCAGAATATCATCCAGATATACCACGATGAACTTATCGAGGTAATCCATGAAGATGTAATTCATCAGGCGGGAGAATGTAGCTGGAGCATTAGTTAGGCCAAATGACATGACGGTGTATTCATAGGAGCCATAACGAGTAACGAAGGCCGTCTTAGGAATATCCTCTTCCCGGACACAGATCTGGTGATAACCCAACCTCAAGTCGAGTTTAGAGAACACTGAAGATCCAGCAAGTTGATCATATAAATCATTGATCCGAGGAAGCGTATATTTATTCTGAATGGTTGCCTGGTTGATAGGACGGTAATCTTGAACCAACCTATTTGTACCATCTTTCTTCTTGACAAAGAGAGATGGTGCCCCCCAGGCAGAGGAACTAGGGTGGATGAAACCCTTCTTAAGTGACTTGTCAATTTCTTCCTTAAGCTCAAGAAGGTGGTGCAGAGGCATCTTGTAAGGACGCTTCGCAATAGGAGTGGTGCCAGGCTTCAAGTCGATAACAAACTCGATAGCTCTAGCAGGGGGTATTCCTGGAAGTTCTTCTGGAAAAACATCCTGGAATTCATGAACGGCTGGAATGTTTTCGATCCCCTCTAGTGGAGAAGTGTTCAACGCATTCAAGGCATAAATCTGAGCCTCGGCATCTTGAGTGATATGAGCATGATAATGCACTAACCCAGCTATTGGGTGCCTGAGATGTACGACTTTGGTGGCACAATTGATTGAGGCATAGTGAGCCTTCAACCAATCCATTCCCAGGATAAGATCAATTTTTGAATTATTTAGGATAATGGGGAAGGCCTGAAAATTCCTCCCTTCAATCACAACATTGACTTCAGGGCTAAACATGGAGGCTTGGCACTGACCCGCAGGAGTGTTTACTGCTAACGGATGGTGCAACTTCTCATAGTTAATGCCATGCATGAATGCGAAATGTTTGGACATGAATGAATGCGATGCTCCTGAATCAAATAAAACAGAAGCTGGTACTGAATTAACAGGAAGTGTACCCATCACAGTTTCTGGTTGATCCTGAGCTTCAGCCATGTTGACGTGATAGTTCTGTCCACGACCATAAGAAGGTCTGGCATTGTTGTTATGCTGCTGAGGAATTCCACTACCATTACCACGGCCAGCAGGAAGAGGCACTAGCTGATTCTGACTCTGAGAATAGTCTCTGGCACGGTGACCTGGCTGGCCACACTTGAAGCAGAGTCCACTGTCTGGACGTGGTGCAGGAGCTCGAGAGGGTGGAGCTCGAAGAGGCTGCCTCGGTGGTGGAGGAGGCAGACGAGGTGCAGCATAAGCAGGCCTGTACACTAGAGCTGTTGGACGGTACATGCTGTGAGGAATCCATATACGGCGCTTCTGAGAAGACAAGCCCGAAGATGAGCCCGCTTCACGGGTGCGTCTGGTCGCTCCCTTATGCTTCTTCAGACCAGTCTCGACCATAATAGCCTTGTTCACCAAGGTGGTGAAGTCAGGAAAGTCTTGGACGAGGAGGGCTAGCTGAATGTCATGGCGTAGCCCATCACGGAACTTCTCCTGCCTACGAGCATCAGTGGGGATGTCTTCTTCAGCATAGCGAGACAAGTCAAGGAACTCTCACTGATAGACTTCACGAGACTAAGGAACTCGGCCTTCTTCCAATCTATAACTCCTTGAGGAATATACCGGGCACGAAAAGCAGCCTTGAATTCCACCCAGGTGACGACAGTTCTAGGAAGTAGGGTCTGTCTGTGAGTGGCCCACCATTGTGCTGCGGGTCCCTTCAGGAAGTATGTCGCGAATGTGACATAGCTGACAGGAGGAACATCAGTTGACTCCATCTCATAGAAGATGTCACGCAGCCAGTCATCGGCATCCAATGGATTAACTGTGTTGCGGAATACCGATGGGTTGAGACGCACAAACTCTGGCAGCGTGATTGAAGCTGGCTGCTGGTTGGCATTGGGATGGGGGAATTGATCCATAATCCCCGTCATGAACTGACGGTTGAGTTCAAATTGTTGCATCATAGCGGCCATATAGTCAGGCGGTGGCGGCGGTGGTGGATTGTTATCACCCATCCTGCTAAATTCAACAGGGGTAGTTTAGCAGAGGCTATTGCGAGTGTTTAGCAACAAGCATGATGTAACACGATGGAATTTAAGTAGTATAACAGATGCTTAACAGTAGTCATTTAAGACATACAGATCCATACAGAGTCGGTTACCATCGGATAACATAACGGCGCAAATTCAAAAGCTAGACATGCTAGGCGGCACGCGGTAAGGAAGTACACAACGAGACATAGCAAAGGCTACATCAACGTCGGAGAAGACTGATGGAGCGAGGACTCTACAAGTGACTACATAGGGTGCCCTCGATAAAAGGGATTGTTGGGGATATTACTACTGGGTATAAACCGGCCAGGAGAGGCCGGATTATCCCCATAATGAGTTATTATACTTGAAGCCCACTTGGACAAAGATGGAGGCGCTTTATGAAGGCCCGGGGCCCAACGGCGGATTAAGGCCTGTAGACATAAACCGACATTGATATGTAAACTTGTGTTATAAGATAGAAAGAGTAGAGACCGAGCCAGACATGTTCATGAGCCGGCCTCGGGATCCTGTAAACCGACGGGCGTCAACCCATGTATATAAGGGGACGACCCGGCGGCGGTTTGGGGGGAGACAGACAACAACTCGAGAGCCAGGCATAGCGGATTCGCTCCCTGGTCATCGAAACCCTAGCAATTTCACAACAACTGGATTAGGCCTTTACCTTCACCGCAAGGGGCCGAACCAGTATAACTCTCTGCGTCCCTTGTCCGCTTTAACCCCTTTAAGCTAACCCGTCGCGATGGCTCCACGACTAAGTCCTTTCTCTAGGACATCTGCCATGACAAAACCACGACAGTTGGCGCCCACCGTGGGGCTATCGCACGATGGTTTCGAGTTCTTAGAGGGCAGCTTCGAAGGACTCAAGGGATACGCTGTGGGCCGGATGACCAAAAGTCGTCGCGGCAAGCTCTACATCAACGACGCAGGCTGGGGCCCTGAGGCCGGCTCGATTGAGTACGGGTACAGGGTCCCCTTCGGCGGCATTCACGTGTTCATTGGCAAGATTGGCGAACCGGACCCTGAGCCGGACATCTGCATCGACATCGTCGAAACGGCTTAGCGTGCGAGGTCTGCCCGGGTCAAGCCTGTCATGAAGCATGCCTTCGTGGGAGTCATCCACGGAGTGGAATCTGAAGATGGATCGGAGTATGATGGCGAAACCATTGTTTATTCTGGTGATGAGTCATCTACTGGAGAGACCGAGTCATTGTACCAGCTGCAAGATGGCCGGTTTGGTGGATGTTCCAATGGCGACAGTATTCCGGACTCTCTTGACACGCCAAGCCGGGTTGCGATCTTCATGGCCGGTACGCAGTCAGTGCCATAATCTTCGACCGCTGCGGCGATGATCTCCGGTTCAGCAGCGGCGACGGCCGCTGGGGCAGGAGGCCCTGCGCCATCACCGGCTCAGGCTCTGTCCGATTTATTTGACACCTTGGCAGCACTGTTAGCGGCCGAAGTCCGCCCGACGGATCAGGAGCGGCACAACGCAGAAGTGGCAAAGGTGAAGGATCAGATAGCCCAAGCCAAGGTGGATTTGGTGGCTGAAAACACCAAGATGGCTGCAGAGCGGGCTGAGTTAGATGCACAGGCCTATCAGCTTATGTTGGATCAGAACGCGTCAAATGATGTAATGAGGAGAAGGTACCGGTCTCACCTGCCCCCGGTTTACGAAGCCATGAATCTCTTCAACACGCCAGGGGCCGGAACCAGCAACCAGCCAGTGGTAAACCGGGTAGAAGCGCCTAGAACGGGGACGCCGGTTCAGCCACGCGCAATGGATCCGCCTCTTCAGAATAACATATCCCAGCATGTGCCCATGCCTTCGGGTCATTACACCAACCCCTTGGATAACATAGTCGCGGCCGCTTCACGATTGGCGGCCCTTCCAGTCGATGGTGAGTCCCCTGTAGCGGTGGAGACGCGACGGGCTAGGGAGCTCCTTCAGACAGCTTTAACTCAGCAACAGGCTTATTCGTACAGTTGCGAGAGGATTCATTCCACCCCCCGCCCAAGCCGGAGTTACAGCAGGCACGTTGATGAACCGGCTGTGTCTAGCAGCGCCCACAATCGTAATCTGCTACGAGGCCATAACCCGGCGGGTGGCGGTGTTGATGCTCAGGATGTGGTGGACCGTGCTAGGGCACGTCGAGAGGCTGAGTTAGCAGCACAGAACGCAGCCCGTCAGCTTACTCCGGTTCGTCCAACAACTCCGGTGGAACCAGGGGTTACCTCCAGCTCTTTGGGGGTGTCGTGTCTCGTCCCAGCATTACGCAATGTACGGCTGCCCAAGGACTTCAAGGGCCCACGTAAAGTGCCGAATTACACTGCTGATTTATCCCCCGAGTCATGGGTGGAGAGTTATGAAATGGCGATGGAGATGCTGGACGTAGATGATGCGGCATGTGCTAAGTACTTCACCATGATGTTGGAAGGGACAGCTCGCACTTGGTTGAAAAACCTACCAGCTAACTCCATTGGGTCATGGGCCGAGCTAAGAGCCCGGTTTATTCAGAATTTCAAAGACACGTGCAAGCAGCCCATGTCAATTGTGGATTTAGCTGCCTGTGTCCAGGAGAAAGGAGAATCAACAACCCATTGGGTGCGCCGAGTTTCAGAGATTTTGCATTCATCGGACCGCATCAACGCTGATACGGTCGTTTTGACGTTGGAAGGCAATTTTCGGTTTACGCCTCTTAAGTTGAAGCTGGGACGGCTCAAACGCCATTGCAATGACATGGGGACGCTTATGGCAGCTCTGGTGAAATACGCCGACTCTGATAGTACCAAGGACCCTGAATCTGATGATGACAAGACAGGAAAGGGAAAGAAGGGGGGCAGCACCAAAGGGCAGCAGCATAACTCGGCGGGGCATGGAAACATCGGTAAGCGTAAAGCGGATAACAGTTCAGATTTTGTAGCTAATACCAACGCACAGGGTAATGGCCAGCGTCGGAAGGGTAAACCGCCCCCGCGTGGAAGAGAACCAAGTCCCAATCCGGAGCGCCTGAATTACCTGTTGAACCAGCCCTGCCCAAAGCACGGATCGCGGGACAAGCCGGCCACGCACCTCTGGAAGGATTGTTATATTATGCGAGAATTCAAAGATTCAGATTTTTTCCGGAATGATAATGGACCGGCTGGCGGTTCAGGCCCCGGGTCTCATGGGCCGGGTTATGGTGGAGGCAGTTCCGGTTCAGGATTCCATGGTAATCAAAGCGGACATGGCAATCAAGGCAACCAAGGTGGTTATAATCATCAGGGGAACCAACAGCAACAGCAGCAGTCGGGTTACCAGAGCAACCCAAAGCAGTTAAACAGTGGACAGTACCATGTTTTCACCACCAGCCTGTGCAAGCGTGATCAGAAGCTTCATAAAAGGGCAGTGAACTCCGTTGAGCCAGCGGTGCCCCGTTACTTGCGCTGGTCTGAACAGCCCATTGTGTGGAGTCGAGAGGATCATCCACCTCGGGTTGATAATCCGGGTCATCTGGCGCTGGTGGTGGCACCTCAGGTGGGAGGTTACAAATTCACTAAAGTACTCATGGATGGGGGGAGTAGTATCAATATCCTTTATTATGAAACCTTCCATCGCATGGGGTTAACAGATAAAAATCTTAAACCGTCCAGCACGGTCTTCCATGGTGTGGTACCTGGTAAATTGGCGTATCCGGTCGGTAAGATAGCTCTGGAGGTTGCTTTTGGGGATGAGCATGATTCAAGATCAGAAACATTGACCTTTGAAGTGGTGAAAATCAAGAGCCCGTATCATGCCCTGTTTGGGTGGCCGGCTTATGCTAAATTCATGGCGAGGCCCTGTTATGTCTATCTGCAGCTCAAGATGCCGGGTCATAAGGGGACCATCACGGTACATGGGAGTCGTAAGATCGCTTTGGAATGTGAAGAAGGTGATGCGGCTTATGCGGAGTCGGTTTGTGCAACAGAGGAGTTGAAGTTTTACAAAGACAATGTTGATCCGGCAGATATGACTTCCTTGAAGAAGCCAACTACAGAGCATGACCCGGCCTTGAAGTTTAAGTCGGCTGATGAGACTAAGCTGGTTGATTTCATTCCTGGCGATTCATCCCAGCAGTTCAGCATCAGCGCTACCTTGGATCTGAAATAGGAAAGCGCGCTCATTGAGTTCATCCGTGAGAACCGGGACATCTTTGCGTGGAAGCCTTCTGACATGCCAGGTGTACCGAGGGAACTCGCTGAGCACACTCTTAATGTTGATCCCAAGTTTAAACCGGTCAAGCAGTTTCTCCGCCGGTTCAATGAAGAAAGACGCAAGGCTATTGGTGAGGAAGTGGCCAAGCTCTTGGCAGCTGGCTTTATTGTGGAGGTATTTCATCCTAAGTGGTTGGCTAATCCGGTGCTAGTACTTAAGAAAAATGGCACTTGGCGTATGTGTGTGGACTACACAGATTTGAACAAGGCTTGTCCAGCGGATCCTTTTGCCCTCCCTCGTATTGATCAAATCATTGATGCTACGGCGGGTTGCGAGCGTTTGAGTTTTCTGGATGCGTATTCTGGCTACCATCAGATCAAAATGGCAGTTAAGGACCAGGAGAAGACAGCTTTCATAACTCCCTTTGGAACCTTCTGCTATGTGTCTATGCCCTTTGGGCTAAAGAGTGCCCAGGCGACTTATCAGCGCTGTGTGCAGAACTGTCTTCATGATCAGATCGGCCGCAATGTTCATGCTTATGTGGATGATATTGTGGTGAAATCCAGAGAGAAGAAGACATTGATAGATGACTTGAAGGAGACCTTTGATAACCTCCGGGTTTATAAGATGATGCTTAATCCGGCCAAATGTGTCTTTGGTGTACCAGCAGGCAAGCTTTTGGGCTTTCTGGTGTCTAACAGGGGCATTGAAGCTAATCCGGAGAAAATCAAGGCCATAACTTCTTTGGCTAAACCGAAGTGCATCAATGATGTTCAACGCTTGGTAGGCCAGATTGCAGCCTTGAGCCGGTTTATCAGTCGCCTCGGGGAGAAGGCTATCCCTTTATATCAGATGCTGAAGAAGACGGACAATTTTGTCTGGAGCGACGCCGCCAATGAAGCGTTTGAGGATTTAAAGCGGCAGCTAGCCGAGCCGCCTGTCCTTGCTGCTCCTGTTGATAAAGAGCCTTTGCTGTTATATGTGGCTGCCAATGCCCGGGCAGTTAGCATGGCTATTGTGGTGGAGCGCAAGGAGACCAGAAAGGAGTATCCGGTTCAATGGCCGGTTTATTACATCAGTGAGGTACTTATTGAGTCTAAGCAAAGGTACCCACATTGGCAGAAGCTGGTATATGGAGTTTTTATGGCAAGCCGGAAGCTTAAGCAATATTTCCAGGGTCATCCCATCACTGTAGTCAGCTCTGCTCCTTTGGGGGAAATAATCTGGAACAGGGAAGCAACTGGCCGGATTGCTAAGTGGGCCATTGAGCTTGGACAGCACGGGTTAAATTATGTGCCTCGGACGACAATCAAATCACAAGCACTGGTGGATTTCATCAATGATTGGACAGAGTTACAGGCGCCAGAAGAGAAGCCGGATCATACTTATTGGACTATTCATTTTGATGGATCCAGGCAATTGGAGGGCTCGGGGGCTGGAGTTGTATTAACTTCCCCATGAGGTGATAAGTTTTGTTATGTTCTCCGTTTAATGTTCCCTTGCACTAACAATGCAGCTGAATATGAGGCCTTACTCCACGGTCTTCGGATGGCTAAGGAGATGAATTTGAGCCGGGTTAAGTGCTTCGGTGACTCGGACCTGGTGGCTCAACAAGTGTCTGGTACTTGGGATTCTAGGGATCCGCTCATGGTTGCATATCGTCGAGAGGTGGATATTGTTGCAGGTCACTTCAAAGGCTATCAAGTTGATCATGTGGACCGGCGGAAGAATGAAGCGGCGGACGCTTTAAGCCGTTTGGGTTCCCAGCGTAAGCCGGTTCCACCCAATGTCTTTTTGGATGTGCTGCATAATCCGTCGGTTAAACTTTCCACAGAGGAGGATCTGGCTGTTCCTGATCCGGAGGCTCAATTGGTGGCAGCACTTCATGCTATTCCGGACTGGACCGTCCCATATCTGGCGTACATGAACCGGGGCGAGTTACCAGAGGATGAGACTTTGGCCAGACAGATAATCCGGCGATCCAAGTCAATGACTATTATCAATGGCGAATTACATCGCTGCAGTGTAACAGGGGTGTTTCAACGTTGTGTATCTCCTGAAGAGGGCCGTGAGATCCTGTGTGAGATCCACGAAGGGGATTGTGGTCACCATGCCAGTTCAAAGTCCATGGTAGCTAAAGCTTTTCGTCACGGTTTTTATTGGCTGACGGCTCATGCTAATGCAGAGGACTTGGTGAAAAAGTGCGATGGTTGTCAGAAGTTTCACGCCGAGCTCATGTTCCGGCCCAGGAATTGAGGATGATTCCAATTACTTGGCCGTTTGCGACTTGGGGGCTGGATATGGTTGGGCCCTTTAAGAGATCCAAGGACAAGAAGACCCACCTTTTGGTGGCGGTTGATAAGTTCACTAAGTGGGTGGAGGCAGAGCCAGTCAGTAAGTGTGATGCAGCTACGGCGGTTCAATTCATCAAGAAGGTGATTTTCCGGTTTGGCTTTCCACACAGCATTATAACTGATAATGGTACTAATCTGTCCAAAGGGGCTATGAAAGAGTTCTGTCAGCATGAGCACATCCGGCTTGACGTATCTTCAGTGGCTCACCCTCAATCTAATGGTCAAGAGGAGAGAGCCAATCAGGAGATCTTGAGAGGCATCAAGCCCCGGCTTATGGTTCCTTTGCAACGGACACCGGGTTGTTGGGTGGAGGAGTTACCTTCTGTGTTATGGAGCATCAATACCATGCCCAACAGGTCTACAGGTTACACACCTTTCTTCATGGTCTACGGAGCAGAGGCGGTTCTCCCGAGTGACATCCGTCATGACTCACCTCGTGTGGCGGCTTATGTTGAAGCTGATAATGAGAAGGCACGGCAGGAAGCACTTGACCTGTTAGATGAGGAGCGTGACATTGCAGCAGCCCGTTCGGCGATTTATCAGCAAGATCTGCGTCGTTATCACAGCCGCCGGGTCAGAACCAGAACTTTTCAAGAAGGTGATCTGGTGCTCCGACTCATCCAGGATCAGTCGGATATGCACAAGTTATCGCCGCCTTGGGAAGGACCCTTTGTGGTCAGCAAGAACCTGCACAATGGGTCATACTATCTAATCGATGTTCGAGAGCACAAAGACTCACGTAAATCGGAGGAGGAGACCCACTGGCCGTGGAATATCGCTCATCTACGGCCTTACTATACCTGAGCCCTAGGCTCTGCCATGTACATAGTTATGACAATGTATATATTATGATCAATATAGTAAACCGGAGCCTCAGCTAAAGCAGGGTATCTATTGGTTTTTACATCAGGTGTGGTTACATGGAGATTTCTACTTATAAAGCGGCGTCCGGTTTATCCCTTGATTCAGCTTATCAAGCCATATATATAAATCACTTGGGGGCTTGGTCGTATTCGAACCTTAGCTACACCTCTTGATAGGCGCAAGGCCACCAGAAAAATCACTTGGGGGCTTGGTCATACTCGAACCATAGCTACACCTCTTGATTGGCTTAGAGCCAAAAAGAAAAATTACTTAGGGGCCAAAGAGAGTGTTCCAGAAGAACAACTCAAACATAGGCACCCACTGAGCACAGCTCAAAATATTGCTTGGGGATTCTTTGCTATCGCAATGAACAAAGAATCTACACTTGTAATAGGCTATCAAGCCACGGCTTGGAAGCCTGGTGTATACACCTAAAACCCCAGGTTAACCTGCCTTTTTTAAGTAAGTCACTCCGTCCAGGTAAACCTGGTATGACCCATTGAACTTCGACAAGTCAATCTCATAAGACCCTGAACTTGTCAAAGTTAAAACGACGATTGGTTAAAGATTGAGGTCCATCTTAAAAGGCTTTGTAAAATGGTTTAACTCAGCGGCCTGGCAGCCCATGAAAAGCCTCGGATTTGGGGCCTGGCAGCCCATGAAAAGCCTCGACTACAAGTTTTCATATGCTTTTATTTGCCAAGTTTTTTCGCCTTTGATGAGATTTATGATGATTTTGGTAAACCGGCGTTAATCAACCCGGCTCGACTTTCAACTACAAGTTGTCAGTACATGATTAGTCATATTCCGGTGCTTATTAACCCAGTCTAGTTTTGACTATAAGTCGCCAGTATTATATATGAGTAATCCGGTGTTTTTCACAACCCGGTATGGGTTTGTCATAAACCGGCACAATATGGAAGGAGTTATCAATACTCATGTTTGGGGTGTCGCCCTTACTACAAAAGTTGGTCAACCTACGATGTGATTCAATGTCACAGGTATCATTTATTTTCATATTTGATTATTTTTAACAGCCTTGTTTATAAACCCAGGCTATATGCTTGGGCATCATGACCCGTCCGGTGGTAAACCGCCAGGACAAGTTCAACTTTTTGTATGCAGGAACAGCCTGAATAAATCGCTCTGGATTATGAACATCATATATCTTAAGCATGGTGAATTAACAGTATCAAGCAAAGAAAATATGCACGATGGCATAGCAGACTAAGTGTTTAAACTAGCCTATTACAAGGCGTTTCAGTGCCCAAAAGAATAATTGTTTTTTGGCAAGTATTGCAGCACGCGGAAGGTTAAATCGGCCTCCGGATCATGACTCGTCACCAGGGTGCCCTGACGGTTGTGGATCACCTTGCGCTGGTTCATCCTCTTCCTCTCTACCCAGCGGCTGGAAGTCAATGGTGGCCCAATCAATCCCAGTTAACGCTCGGAACACAGCTTCATCGCTTATAAGTGTGGACGGTTCAACGTCAGGGGCATAGGTGTGCTTACGGATTGGTGGGATAAGATTTTGAGCCTCAGGGGTTGGTGCAGCAACCCGTTTGTTGTTGACATCATAACTCGCCTGGTAATAGGAAAGATCAGTTTCTTCAGCCAGTTGGCAAGATAGTGGACATACTTCCCGGTTTATTGCTCGGAGGTCCTCATGGCCAAATTCTGATACATCTTCTTTTAAGCTTGGATAGCCTTTAGCCACATCCACCGGATCAAGATCAGGCACCCATGCTTTTGCTCGGGTTAGTGTGGTCAGAGCACCAGCCCTGGCAGCAGATCTCTTTAGCTCTTCTACCCGGACAGGCAACATTGACAACCTTTCTAAGGTCTCCTTGATTAAAGTTGGGGGCGGCTTGTTGTGAGAAGCAGTGCAGATGATCCGTTGCACGCCGGTATATAACTGCTCTATAAGAGTATAGGCAGCCTTCAGCTTCTTCTGTACGTCAGAGCCCAGATGACTAATGCGAGTTCCTGCGCCATTATAAACATCAGTAAACCGGCAATGTATGGGATGATATGTTGAAAATTTAAAGCCAGGATATTTACCAAACACAGCAGCAGTCATGGCATGTATTTGCCGCTTTACACCAGTTAGCTCATCCACCACCGGTTTGAGAGCTGCTTCTGCGTCCTCGGCTCTTTTTTGCAATGCGGATTTTTCTTTGTCCCAATCCGCCCGCTCCTTGTTGAAACTCTCCTTCAGTTTTTCCATAGCGGCTAAGGCACTGGTAAGCTCATCTTTGGTTCTGGAGGTTTCTGCCTGCTGGGACTTGATGTTTTCTTGCAGATCAGCGGTTTGAGTTTCCTTTTTACTCAGCTCAGCCTATAAGAGATAAACATATCATGAATTGGCAGTGCATATTTGAAGTACCAGGCACATAACAAGTCATGCACCTGATACTTGGGGGCTAATGCATATTTCCTCGTAATCAGAAATTTCTGCAAGTCCCAAGTGCAATACAAGTATTACTCTTGGTACTTGGGGGCTAATGTATGCCGGTTCAAAGTGACATTATGAGTATTCTTCTAAAAGTCCCAGTTCATCTTCATCAATTAAACCGGCCCTTGGGGACTATACCGGCGAAAGCTGTAATATTGCAATTATAAGGTACCGTTTCATCTTAGAAAGATAACCCGGCCCTTGGAGGATAAGCATGCAAAGTTGAGATATTACAAAGTCCCGGTTTAGATGATTATCATAAACCGGTACTTGGGGGCTACTGGAGTTAATATTTGGAATTGAACACAAGAGAGAAGCAGTTATGCAGTTACCTCATATCGCTCCTTCATTAGATTCACTAAACCGGCTTCAAAGTCGCGGCTCGTGTACAGGCAGTTTAAAAAACCAGAATGGATGTCTTGGGCGTTGAGGTGAGCATAGGTTGACAAATCTGTGTTCCATTTGCCTTTGCCCATAGCAGAAACCTCGTCCTTGGCACTATGCTTCGATAAAGCAACAAGATTGCCAGGAGCGGTGTGTCCGATGCCAGTAATCATAATATCATCTTCTTTATCATCAATCGCCTTCACGGGAGTTGACGGTTTATCAGCAGCCTTAGCTGGGCTGGCCGACGTATCATCCGCGTGAGCCGGGCTAGTCGGTTTATCAGTGTGGCCTGTGGTGTCAACTTCTGTTTGTTCAACTATGAAGTTATAATCTTGAGACGGTGGATCATCATGTGTAACATCAATATTTGTTCTTTCCGGATCTGGAGTCTTCTCCGGTTCAATATCCACATTATCATCAGACGGTTTATTTAACCGGGCCTTCTTACTGGGTCTAGGCTTGGCACTGAGAAGAACAAGCATAAAGGTCAGTACAGTATGCAAACATAACACACTAAGGATAAGATTAAAGCATAACCTACCCAGGGACCGTCTTGAGGGTTGGAAGCTGTGTGGCCGTTGACTCGCCAGAGGACGAATTAGGTGTTCCCTGATAATTTGAATCAGACGGATTAAGGGGCTGTCAAAAACAACCCGCCTTGGGGCAAGAAATATCAGGAGTATAAGAGACCTCTGTTTGACGTTTCCGGACTGGAGTGTTCGGTAAACCGGCAGAGGTAACTACTTGGCCACTGTGCCGGGTTGTGTGGCGGGCTTCGTGTTGCTGTTTCTTCAAAAGAAAGTTTGGGTCCAAGTGAGCTAAGGGGTGAGAAAATTTTATTTTCCGGTTTGCTTGACGGAGTTTCTGTGTTGGCAGAGGGTCTGAACCGGAAGAAAGGATAGTTACCTCTGCATCATCAGCCTGGCTGCCTTCGGCGCCGTCCTGATAACAGTCGTTGTCAATAAGGTGTATGAAGAAAGAACCGAGAGAGTCAAGTTCTACCTCTGAGTCCGGATTAGCCGGATCCGCGTAAGCATTTGGTTCAGAAGATTCAGTGATCCTCTTCTTGGCAGGTTTCTTGGTGACCTTGGTCTTTGGGCAAAGTGGTTTGGTCGGTTTATCCTGTGGTTTTTTCTTCCAGAATGGGTCATCGCCCTGTGAAAGATGAACAAAATTTTGAGACTATTTGAAAAGGGGTAAGCTAAAACAAGAAAGTTGTGATTCTTACAGTGGGCGGCCTGTTGGAGACGCAGAAAGGGCTTAACCCGGTCTGGCTACAGACAGCTTCCGGTTCATTCAGTATTTTCTTGACAGCCTCCGTAATTTCGGCTTCTGTTAGCTGAATGTCGATGTGTCGTTGAGGGTCTTTCAAATCCCCAGTGTACTCACACATTAAACCGGGGCGCCGGCTTAAGGGCAGAATGCTCCAAGTTATCCAACAGCGAACAAAGTCGACACATGTCAAACCGTTTGCCATAAAGGCTCTGAGCTTTGACAGTTGTGGTGCATAGTTGGACCGTTCCTTGGCAGTCAGCCTTTGAGGGAAGGGATGAGTGTTGCTAAGCCGGTGGGGACGGTAACCCGGCAGAGGATTTTCATCAGTTGGAGATGTGTCTTTGCAGTAAAACCAAGTCTGATTCCAGTCCTTGGGGTGACTATGAAGCTTGGCATGAGGAAAGCTGACATCCTTCCTCTTTTGATTTGCCATTCCACCAAGCTCGGTGTTGGGTCCGTCTGTGAACTCTGTGCGACGGTTTAAGTAGAAGAAATCCCTGAACAGTTCGACTGTGGGTTCCTCTTGAAGATAGGCCTCACAAAATACTTGGAAATTGCAAATATTGGACACAGAGTTTGGTCCAATATCTTGAGGGTGGAGTTGGAAGCTGGCCAGCACATCCCGGAAAATTTTTGAACCGGGAGGGCTAAAGCCTCGACCCAGATGGTCAGTGAATACAACTACTTCTCTGTCCTTGGGTTCAGGAGGATTTTCCGGACCAGGGACCCTCCAGTGGATGACTTCTTTCTTGGCTAAAGCTCCAGTTGTGACACATATGTTTAACTGCTCTTAAGTAACCCGGGAAGGAACCCAGTTGCACTCGTAAACTTGCTTGGCCATTTTAACGGGAAGCTGAAACACATTTATTGCCGGTTTAAGATTTATGACGGGCGAGCATAAAGCAATGCAAGATAAGCAGAAGCAGAGGTATATACATATTGTAAAACCGGAGTTTGGTATTACTAAACCGGAGTCTGACAGTGGAGAAGGTGCAAAGATCAATGAATCGGTGGTTTAAGAGGGGACTAATGATGCCTACCGGATTATTGTTCTTTGACAAAGCTAAACCGCCTATATTGGTATGAAAGATACAGATCTAAAATACCTAAGTGAGGGAAAAACAAGTTTCACAAAGTGATATGATAATTTCAGATCTGCAGTGCTACAGAAAACTAGAATATATTCAGACCTAAAATACAGGTGCTTCAACAGTTCATCGGATTCAGATGAGTTTTTTTTATACGAAGAGGATGCTCTAATGAGGAAAAAAGGGGCTATGACTACGACCGCACAAGAAATATCAGATCCATTTATGGTACTAAGAGAAACAAGGACGAACAGCGCCGGAGCTTTTATGAACTCCGACGAACGCCGAAACCCTAATGGTGAATCTGGAGAAAGAGGAAAGGGACTTACAGATGCGGATGGAGCAGCGAAGGAGCACCGTGTTTTTCTGGTCCGTTCAAGTTGATGCAGCGGCCGGAGTTGAGGAAGAAGGCGGAGCTTGACGACGGCGGCTGTGAGTGACGGTCGGGTCGGCGCGAGGAAGGAGAAAGATGAAGAGGCAAGGGGAAAAATGAAACAGACCCTTCGGCTTTATTTATAAGGCGAATGGATAAGTGGCAGGCGCGAGAATCAAGGAGCCCAAAGCGGGATATGTGGTAGAGCTGTCGCCTCGATTGTTGGAGGCTCATTAATGAAGGTGAGAGACATACCATTTTTAATAACAGGTGACGTCATGGCGGTTTATCAAGATACCGGGAGATGACGTCGTGGCGGTTTACAAGATTTATGCGAAGATGCTGAAAGAGGAATTTTTCTCAAGTTGAAGATTGACATGAACCAGTTCAAATCAATCTGGGGCCTAATGTTGGGGATATTACTACTGGGTATAAACCGGCCAGGAGAGGCTGGATTATCCCCATAATGAGTTATTATACTTGAAGCCCACTTGGACAAAGATGGAGGCGCTTTATGAAGGCCCGGGGCCCAACGGCGGATTAAGGCATGTAGACATAAACCGACATTGATATGTGAACTTGTGTTATAAGATAGAAAGAGTAGAGACCGAGCCGGACATGTTCATGAGCCGGCCTCGGGATCCTGTAAACCGACGGGCGTCAACCCATGTATATAAGGGGACGACCCAGCGGCGGTTTGGGGGGAGACAAACAACAACTCGAGAGCCAGGCATAGCGGATTCGCTCCCTGGTCATCGAAACCCTAGCAATTTCACAACAACTGGATTAGGCCTTTACCTTCACCGCAAGGGGCCGAACCAGTATAACTCTCTGCGTCCCTTGTCCGCTTTAACCCCTTTAAGCTAACCCGTCACGATGGCTCCATGACTAAGTCCTTTCTCTAGGACATCTGCCGTGACAAAACCACGACAGGGATCCTGTAAGCAGAACCTGGCCCATATTCTTGAAGGAGGGGGGGGGGAATTTCAGAACTCCGGGTGGATGTGATCACGAGAACCTAATGTTGAAGTTAGTAAAATTTTAACCTAAATAGAAGAGTGATCAGAGTCCCAGAGTAAAGACGAGGAATAAAAGATCCTAATACCACCCAGTTGGCGATATGGGCCCGTAAGCCACACAGCCAAGTTAGTAAAACAGTTTTCGATTACTAGTGTAGGGTAACGCAGCAGAAAACAAAAAATTTCCGACCTACGCACCAGCCAAGGACCACTATGGAGACTGCATACAAGGTTTGATCTTTTCGTTACCGACTCATAGTGCAGCGGAAGTAGAGTCGATGACGAACGGCGGTGCAGATCCCCGCAGCAAGGATTTACAACCTCCCAACCGCGAGGATGTATACCCTCGTCTTCCCTTCGGACAGCCCTCCGGGAGGTGGTCGAACAGTCCCCCGGACGATGTCGCGGACAGCCCTTCGGGAGGACCTTCGAAACTCGAACGGTCACTCGGACAGCCCTTCGGGAGGCACTCACGAATAGCCCCTCGGGCACTAAGATCGAAACTACGACCTCTCTACAGAGTTGCACACATACGGTGTCATCTATCCGGCAGGGCTTCGCCGTCCAGAACTAGTTCCCACCGGAACCCAGACAGCCTTTCGGCTCTACGAAACTCTTTTCGTGGGAGGGAGAGAGAAGCCAGATCATTGCAATGGCATGTATGTGAGAAGGGATGAAGGAATGAGCAGCCCCCTCTCCTCCTTATATAGGAAAACCAAGGGGTAGGATGGGCATTCAAGAAATACCAAAATACCCATGAAGGAAACACTTTCCAAGGGCATAAGAGAGAAACCAAAGGACATGTGGAGCTCCAAGGAGGAGCTCCACATGTGGCCGGCCACCCCCTAGGGGTCCCCCTTCCAAGGGGGCTCTCATCCATCCACATCACCTTCTAGAAGCCTTTAGCAAAAGCCCTAAAAGGTGGCTTTCCAAAAATTTCCCAAAAAGCACTTTCACTATTCACGACGACATTTTTCAGCGTCCGTTCGAACTGAAAATATTTATGTGGGCTTAGAACAATTCCAGTACCCACTAAAATAATTTTCAACGCGTTCTGGAACAATTCCAGAATAGTGATTTTCATCTGCGAAAAGCACCTGAAGCGGTTCCGGCAGCTCCGAAACATTTCCGGTTTTCATCTTGAAAAATTCCCAGAAGTTTCCAGAATGATTCTGGCACCCTCCAAGAATTATCAGGCATGTGCCGAAACCAATTTGACTTTATGGTATCCTCTGAAACAACTTTTCAGTTTCACCGGAACTCATCCGGTGACCTCTCTGCGGAGCTTTTCCGCTGTCCGAAACTTTTTCGGTGATTTTCTCTCAGACTCCCTGTCTAGTATTCAGCAGATAGATGACCCTTAAGCGTGTGACCCTATAGGTTCGGTGAAGTATAGACATGACCGGAACACCTTCCGATCAATGATCAGCATCGGAGCCGTGGACACCCATATTGATCCCTATACCCACACGAATAAATATTCGAGTGAACCTCCAGTTGCCGTGTGCTATTCTTGTTGCTTCGTGATATGTTACAAATACCCGAGGTGAGACATGTTGGCATTCCCGTGGATCAACAACTTGTCCACTATGCTAGTTACCTCGTTACCGGTATTGTTCTCTTTTCTCGTTCCCGTGTTCCGGCATCCCCGTGATCAAATCACAAAGTGTCTGGCCAGACGATGATGAATACCGTAACACTGAGAGGGCCCAGAGATATCTCTCCATCGTCGGAGGAGCAAATCCCAATCTTGAGCTATCAAGTTACTTGACATACTTTTCCATGAACCCGTAAGCCGCCGTAATAGCCACCCATTTACGGATGACGTTTAACAAACCCCAAAGTTCATGAAGCAAGCATGAAGAAACTCGATACTCTCATGGTCTAAGGAATCATGCAAACATTAACCATCTCTGTGTTATTAACCATTAACTTGTGACGAATGAATCTCATAGCATAACATCAATCGGGTCGATTCAACACAAATGTTCTTCTAACACTGTGCCCTCAAAGTTGCTGGCATAGACATGCCCATGATCAGGAAAACAGAACCATCATGCAACACTTGAGCTAGTCTTAGAGGCCAGACTAGGAATACATTTTACCGTTTATTATCCCACACGTGCATATGAGTCTTCCTCCGAGCCTCATTTTATTTGCAGACTCGAGAATCATTGCAGTTATAGCATGGAACATAAACCTAATTATGAACAGGGAGATAATCAATAACATTTATTATTGCCTCTAGGGCATATCTCCTACAGACTCCCACTTGCACTAGAGTCAATAATCTAGTTAATGCTAATGCACTTTACACCTGTGGCACACCGGTGTAAATATGCTTCGCTTGTGGTATAGCCTGAATGTCCAACGGATCTGACGACTTCAGCTCCGTGTGTATCTTTGCATATCCTCGTGTTTTCACGCTTTCACAAAAGTCATATTTTGTGTGGACTTGGCTTGGTATGTATGCGAATCACAGGTCGAACCTGGATTCCTCAGACTGAGTTATGGAGCAACTACTTGCAGTAGTGTCCCATTGACAAAAGCCATCTTGGAACCATACTAAGTTCATGAATGAACTATATGATTCAACATCTTCTTTGCCGCTTTAAAAGCGGCAACGTACTTTGCCTCTGTTATAGAATTCGCCACAGTAACTTGTTTGGAACAATTTCCAACTACCGTGCCACCATATTGTGTATTGCACAAAACCATTAACTTTAATCGAAAATCGCATGGAGCATTGATGAAGACTGTATCGATGTAATTACTTACAACGAGCACTTCATAATCTCTTCTTGCGAGAAAACATGTTATCAGTACTACTATAGTACTCAATGACATCTTTCACTGTTGTCCCATGATCAGTACTTTGATCACTTTGGTATCCATACTCGCAACATCTTTGGAGTATTGGACATATCTGGTTGTTTTACATACCATGGAATACATGATTAATCCAAACACAAGAGTGTGTGGAATCTCCATCATGTATATTGCTCATCAGTGTTTTGGGACACCGAGTCTTGCAAAAACTCTTTCCATGTGACTTCGGCAAGAATCACTCCTTGACGTTTTTAATGCTAAAAGGTTTTAGCATTTTGTCAATATGTATCTTTGCTCAGCCCCATTAGGTAAATCTATCTCCATAGATCATCATGCCTAATATAAAGGCTATTTAGCCCAAGCACTTCATCAAAAAACTATTTTTAAATGAAGTCCTAATTCGTGTCAAGAAATTTATATCCAATTAACAATGTGTCAAGCACACAACGTTTCTAGAAATATTATTATGCTCCCACTTACTTTCTTGAATCACAAGCATCTTCGTTACCCATTGATGAAGTCAAAACCCTTTTAACCATTTCATCAAAACACGAAGATTCCAACTCCATTTTGCTCTCTTCTGTCCATCGCTGGAACTCTGAAGTTTGCATACTTACTAGCATCCTCTGGACTGACAAAATACCTTGGACTGTAACACATGCAAGTCCTTGGTTTTATTTCCATCATATGGAAATCCTATTGTCATCCATGTTTCATATCTCATGACTGAAATATGTATTAATTGCTAGTTCAACCCGAACCGAATTTAAGCAACGCTACGGTGAAACAACCTCATCGTAGTCAACTCCTTGAACTTGTTATTTCAACAAGTCGAGCTTTATGGATAAAACATTTTTATCCGTATCAGTTTTAAGTTCCATAAAATTCGTTAGACTCTAAGTCTTCCGAAAGGTGTATCAAGATTTTAATCTTGAAACATTTATATGGAAACTATCTCGGATTGTATTGGCATTTAGCCAATTCCGGAGTCAGGGCCCATCAACGCTTCCTTGTGTATCGTAGGTATACTGTTGTCTAACAACAATGTCTCGTCTACGCACCTGAGAGGTTTGCACGAGCCTTGCCTACGTGGTTTAGCTGCAAGTTCGACCGAAGTCCGTACATTTTATTGTAGAGACTTCCGTATCAGTCGTAGTAGGAAACTCTGGAATTACTTCCAAGGTCTCTTTCCTTTGACCTGATGACAGAGATACTGGTTATCTCGTCGACTTGCATTATTCTCCCACTCACCTTTTTGAAAGAACCATTTTCTTCAAAAAGCATACCGTTCTTTGTGGCAAACCTATTTGCCTCGGTATAGTGAGGGAGGAATACCCAATTGCTTGGGATAACCTTCAAAGTAGCACTTGCCTGATTTGGAATAGGTTTGTAACCTTTTACACAAGCCCCATATTCCAAATGTTTAAGAAAAGATATAACATGGTTGGGCGTACCATACCATGGCGTCATTTCAACAGACCTGATGGAGCTCTTTTCAGTGTAAAAGCCGTAGTCTCTAAAGCATCACTCTTTAAAAGGGATAATGGCAAATTTATATATGTCATCTTTGATCTTACCATGTCATAAATGGTTTGATTACATCTTCACGGACTTTCCATTTGCAGTGGTGTTCCGGGAGGTGCAAGTTATGAAACCCCTTTCACAACTCATCAGACATTCGCTAAACTTGTAACTCAAATATTCCTTTTTGCAATCGAATTGTAGAAACATAACTTTCTTGTTACAATAACTTCTACTTCATATTTGAAAACCTTTCAAATGATTTCAAAAGATCCAGACTTATGTCTCATCAAGTAAATATCCATATATCTACTTGAGTCATTTCTGAAGATAGATAAATCCACTACTTGCAACAACATTTATTGAACTACATACATCAAAATGTATGATCACCAATAAGTTCTTTGCTCGTTCCTTATGGCCTGTGAACGGTATTTTAGTCACTAAACTTTTCGGAGGAAATTTGCAAGTGTCAGATGATTCAAAATCAAACGACTTCAAAATCCATCATAATGGAATTTATCCATGCGGGTTTCTCCAATGTGACTAAATGTAGTGCCACACTTACGTGGTATTCTCTTAGTCTTACGACATTTAGCGTCAGTGTTATGGATGTATCATATTACCATCAATATTCATAACATACATCCCATCGAGAATGGAAGCACGACCCTTCATGTTATTCATAATACTGAACAACAATTGTTCTTTTATGAACAACCCTTTTGCAACAAACATTTTGCAATGGGCTAGAGTGTATGAAACTCTAAAATGAATTATGAAAGTAAATCCAGAGGTAATATATTATTATCAACATTCATAACATACATCTCATTCATAATGAAAGTATGGCCCTTATGTTATTCATAACACCGAACATCAAAAGTTCTCTTATGAACAACCTTCTTGCAAGATACCTTATGCAATGGGCTAGAGTTTGTGAAACTCTAAATGAATTATGAAAATAAATACAGACGGTAATACACCGATTGAAGGTATAGTAATATTTACTATGTTCCCTGTGTATACCTAAACCTCATTCCTGGCAAGTCTTTCAGGCCATAGTAGTTCTTACATCGAGTTGCAACAGAATGCAATCGAGCGGGTATCTTTTTGATTAACTCACAATACCCAAGAATCAGTGATTAACAATTTAATCATAATTCCCAAGAACTATATCTTTGACCAGCCTTCTATACATCAAAAACTTGTATGACATTCATACATGAGCTGGATATTCCAGTCTTCTTTCTTTTGCCTTTATACTTCTAACAGTTTAACTTTCAGTATTTCTCCTACTCTCAGAAGAAGCACTCAACTTAAGAGTGGCGTTAGCCCCGGACTTCCTAGGTGTGTTATCACACTAACACCCTTCGGACACTTCCTTTCTCTTTAAGTTGTTGTTTTATTCACCTTTCATCATATGACAGGCGTTCTTCTGGATCCCTCTCTTATCAGTCTAATGCATAGTAAACTCCTTTCATAATAGTTTGAAAACAAACATTGCTTTGGATATCTCATATCTTTTAGCCTTTGTCTGTCTCTGAAAATGATTTTCAGATTCCATGAAAATCACATAACTATCCAAACTTTCGGAGTTTGGGTCTCATGGAAGCAAACATATTGCACTTGACTGAAACGGAATTCTAGCTTTTGGATCGAAGGACGAGAGTCACATGATCCATAGCATAAGCGAGAGAATACCGAAAGTATGCGATAGGACAAAGTCCTTCTTGGCACTCTTGAGGACAATCCTCACATTACGTTACCAACCGTAAAGTTTTAACCAGATATATAACAGCTATTCAAAATTAATAGGGAAGGTGGAAACGCGAGCCATTATTCTACAACTATTATGCAAAACACACTTAGACAGTGTTCAAAATTAATTGCACTGAGAATTAAACAAGATAATTCTACAGTGTGCTCCCACTCAAATCAATATCTCTCATAATTGATTGTGAGTGATTCAAGATCCGCATTTCAATTCAACACCATTGATGGTAGCATCACTGATGACAAAAATCTCAATCGGTAGGCAAACTTGCCAATCACATCTCTATGTGACTCTTGTTCATCTTTCGATGCGTGTGTTTCGAGCTCATGACTTTCATGCCTGAACTTCAAGACAACCAAGTGATCTCGCTGCGAGGTCTCAACTCACCCGCCTCACACATCCCTAATCATTCGTACCCATGGTAGCATGTGATACCCCGAAAAGTTAGGTGCCGTGACGGTGCTACACTTGGGAGAACACTAACTACTTGATGTTTTTGTGAGAGATCACCCTAATAAAAGCGACTACCGCGCAATCAAGAAGGGTGCATCATAAGGGATAAACATCTCAGACAATTCATAATTAGCATGATATGGTATAGCCCTTTCTGACGGAGAAGTCTTGTATTTCTTCGTCTTCGGCATTCACGTCGGTGTTCACCTTCGCGAAGATTGCCACCACCTTGTCGATGCACCAGATATTATTGCTATCTCCATAGCAGATAAAATAAATGCAATACTTAAGGTTGACACGCAGGTCATTAAAGTGCAATCATATGGCTCCAGCCATCATGCCGAATCATGACACGCAGGTCATGTTAATTTTACATCATATAGACATCTCATACATAATCAAATTATTATGAGCACTGCTATACCACATCATATGCACATGCAAACCCTCCTGCAAAACCAAGTTAGACGCCTCTAATCGGTTCATGCAAAAACTTGTTTTACGTGGCTTCTAAGGTTTCGAAACAAACCGAAGCTACCAACGTCCATCATCAAGTATGATAATTCAAGTCGCTAGATTAACTTTCCAGGGTGTATGAAAACCGAGATAATAAAATCTCGAGCCCCATACTAAACTTCGTCATACGCATGACCCCCGTGCAGATCATATCTGCATTGCCCTTTCATCTGCAAAATTTCATCTTTCTTTTTAACTACGGTGGAATTCAATGAACTGTTAGCACTTCGTTGATCAATCAGGATCGCGGATTGCCAGAACATTGAAACTCAACCATGCTGTTATCAAGATCAGAAATATGCGCATTCCAGGGAAGCAACAAGAACATCAGGTAACAGATTTCATCTGCTACCCGCACCAATAATTTTCAGTAATAGAACTCATCTACTACCTAATTATTTTGTGCAACACCCATACATCACTATGTATTCTAGATCGCAACATGCATCTACGCATAGCACGGCTCATGATGCCACTGTAGGGTAACGTAGCAGAAAACAAAAAAATTCCGACCTACGCACCAGCCCAGGACCACTATGGAGACTGCATACAAGGTTTGATCTTTTCGTTACCGACTCGTAGTGCAGCGGAAGTAGAGTCGATGACGAACGGCGGTGCAGATCCCCGCAGCTAGGATTTACAACCTCCCAACCGCGAGGATGTATACCCTCGCCTTCCCTTCGGACAGCCCTCCGGGAGGTGGTCGAACAGTCCCCCGGACGATGTCGCGGACAGCCCTTCGGGAGGACCTTCGAAACTCGAACGGTCACTCGGACAGCCCTTCGGGAGGCACTCACGAATAGCCCCTCGGGCACTAAGATCGAAACTACGACCTCTCTATAGATTTGCACACATACGGTGTCATCTATCCGGCAGGGCTTCACCGTCCAGAACTAGTTCCCAACGGAACCCAGACAGCCTTTCGGCTCTACGAAACTCTTTTCGTGGGAGGGAGAGAGAAGCCAGATCATTGCAATGGCATGTATGTGAGAAGGGATGAAGGAATGAGCAGCCCCCTCTCCTCCTTATATAGGAAAACCAAGGGGTAGGATGGGCATTCAAGAAATACCAAAATACCCATGAAGGAAACACTTTCCAAGGGCATAAGAGAGAAACCAAAGGACATGTGGAGCTCCAAGGAGGAGCTCCACATGTGGCCGGCCACCCCCTAGGGGTCCCCCTTCCAAGGGGGCTCTCATCCATCCACATCACCTTCTAGAAGCCTTTAGCAAAAGCCCTAAAAGGTGGCTTTCCAAAAATTTCCCAAAAAGCACTTTCACTATTCACGACGACATTTTTCAGCGTCCGTTCGAACTGAAAATATTTATGTGGGCTTAGAACAATTCCAGTACCCACTAAAATAATTTTCAACGCGTTCTGGAACAATTCCAGAATAGTGATTTTCATCTGCGAAAAGCATCTGAAGCGGTTCCGGCAGCTCCGAAACATTTCCGGTTTTCATCTTGAAAAATTCCCAGAAGTTTCCAGAATGATTCTGGCACCCTCCAAGAATTATCAGGCATGTGCCGAAACCAATTTGACTTTATGGTATCCTCTGAAACAACTTTTCAGTTTCACCGGAACTCATCCGGTGACCTCTCTGCGGAGCTTTTCCGTTGTCCGAAACTTTTTCGGTGATTTTCTCTCAGACTCCCTGTCTAGTATTCAGCAGATAGATGACCCTTAAGCATGTGACCCTATAGGTTCGGTGAAGTATAGACATGACCGGAACACCTTCCGATCAATGATCAGCATCGGAGCCGTGGACACCCATATTGATCCCTATACCCACATGAATAAATATTCGAGTGAACCTCCAGTTGCCGTGTGCTATTCTTGTTGCTTCGTGATATGTTACAAATACCCGAGGTGAGACATGTTGGCATTCCCGTGGATCAACAACTTGTCCACTATGCTAGTTACCTCGTTACCGGTATTGTTCTCTTTTCTCGTTCCCGTGTTCCGGCATCCCCGTGATAAAATCACAAAGTGTCTGGCCAGACGATGATGGATACTGTAACACCGAGAGGGCCCAGAGATATCTCTCCATCGTCGGAGGAGCAAATCCCAATCTTGACCTATCAAGTTACTTGACATACTTTTCCATGAACCCGTAAGCCGCCGTAATAGCCACCCATTTACGGATGACGTTTAACAAACCCCAAAGTTCATGAAGCAAGCATGAAGAAACTCGATACTCTCATGGTCTAAGGAATCATGCAAACATTAACCATCTCTGTGTTATTAACCATTAACTTGTGACGAATGAATCTCATAGCATAACATCAATCGGGTCGATTCAACACAAATGTTCTTCTAACACTGTGCCCTCAAAGTTGCTGGCATAGACATGCCCATGATCAGGAAAACAGAACCATCATGCAACACTTGAGCTAGTCTTAGAGGCCAGACTAGGAATACATTTTACCGTTTATTATCCCACATGTGCATATGAGTCTTCCTCCGAGCCTCGTTTTATTTGCAGACTCGAGAATCATTGCAGTTATAGCATGGAACATAAACCTAATTATGAACAGGGAGACAATCAATAACATTTATTATTGCCTCTAGGGCATATCTCCTACAACTAGACTCAACTTCGGCCAAGGAGTTGGAAAGGGGGATTCCTAGAGGCAGTCGGCTCTGATACCAACCTGTGATGACCTCGGCTTAATTGTGCACTAATCATACACGCAAATGCACACGATCAAGCCTAAGGACTCACTTGAAGATATCACAACACAACTCTAAAACATAAATAAAGTCATACAAGCTTCATATTACAAGCCAGGGCCGTGAGGGATCGAATATATAGCTCGATGGCATACAAGTGTCAGCGGAAGCATCAGATATCTGGGTACAGATATAACAGAGTTACAGATAGGCCTTTAAGAAGGCGGGGTAAAATAAAACACTGCGATCGAAAGGCGTAGGCCTCCTGCCTAGGACCCTCCGAACCTACTCCTGGTCGTCGGTCGGCTCCTCGTAGTAGTACTCGCCAGGAGGGTAGTAGTAGTAGTAGCCGTCGGCGGGGGCAGCTGGCTCAGGGGCTCCGTCCTCTGGTTACGACAAATGGATAAGAGGAGAAAAAGAAAGCAAAGCAAACGTGAGTACTCATCCGAAGTACTCAGCAAGCAAGGATCTACACTACATATGCAACATTATCAAAAGAGGCTGTATATGTGGACTGGGATGCAGAAATGCCAGAATAGAGAGGAAGGCCTAGTCCTATCGAAGACTAGCATCTTCATCATCTTCAGCGGTCTTGCAGCATTAGAAGAGTGCAGATTAGCATAATGTAAAGTAGTAGTAGTATCATCAACCTCACCCAGAGATTCTTCCTCGACTCCTTGCGAGAAAGCAATCCTAGAGCCATACTATCCAGTTATCATCTCAAGTGACCAGTTCTAGTTGTATCGATTGGGATACAACTCCGAGTGTCCGTTACCGTAGGACAGGCTATCGATAGATGTTTTCTTCCCTGCAGGGGTGCACCAACTTACCCACCACGCTCGCTTAACTCCGGCCGGACACACTTTTCTGGGTCATGCCCGGCCTCGGCCAAACGATATGCCGCAACCCGACCTAGGCTTAACAGAGAGGTCAGCATGCCGAACTAAACCTATGCCCCCAGGGGTCTTGGGCCATCGCCGCGGGAACTCCTGCACGTTACGGGGCCACCGAGAGCAGACCTAGCAACCCCTTATACAAGCGTGGTTGCGTTCCCAGTCCAACTCGGCGTGCGCCGCACCTTACTGACGTCAATTAAGCTTCAGTTGATGTATACGATGCAGAACGCCCATACTATGCCCACGTGATGGTTAGTGCTATCAGGCCAGAGGCCCCTCGGATCAAATATCCAAACCGTTAGTGGATTAGGAGCGCGGTAACGAGCAGAGACTCACGATCAATGTGACCCCATCGCCCCATCTCGAGGACTTGCGGCAAGGGCTAAGAATGCCCACCAACGCCTCGTATTCATTGCTCGGGCACCATCCAGGTCCACCCGACTCTCGCAAGACCGTCGGGAACTCAGGTCCACCTCTACGGGGTGGTACCGCCTGTCCCTCCAGTCCTGAAGTATAAGTAACTCTCACGGGTACCCCTTAGGGCCGACCCGTCCTTATCCAGTTTAATCAGTATCAACAGTAATGTAAAGGCATCCGTGTGGCCACCACATCAAGAAGGAACCCGAGGCATCACCCTCGTTGGATTCCCACCTGATGTAAACATCAAGGTGAACTAAAAAGGCATCACCCTCAAGGTCTACGCTTGAGGTGGTGCACGACAGTGTCGTTATCGGGAATGGAGAAGGAGGAATCACCCTCGTTGACCATAATCGATGAACTAACCTACAAGGTTATCATCAAAAGTGCTGACGAAGTATCACCCTCGGCACTCGATAGTAACCCAGTAGCGTCGATCAACTAAGGGGGAAGTGAGGTGCGGTGCCGGGACCTGGTCTTCGATCCCGTTGATCGGGTCTTCTGAAAATCTAGCGGGGCAGTCGGGACAAAGTGGGGTCTCTGATAGGTCTCTACCCAGCCTATACTAAACAGTTTAGGATAACAGGAAGGTATCAAGAGCAGGTTACAATAAACAGGCTATGCAACAGAAATAGGATAACAGTAACAACAGCAACTTCTAATGCAAGCATAAGAGAGAGAAGAATAGGCGATATCAGTATGCTCAAAAGGGGGGGGTGCTTCCTGGTTGCTCTACGGTAAGGGTCTGGTCGTCAGGGGCGTAGTCGACCTCCGGAGCTGCGTCGGCCTCGGGGACTACGTCGGTGTCGGGGTCTAACGAGAGAGAAGAGGGGGAGGAAACAAATAAATACACAACAATAATGCAACACAGAGCATGCTATGCCTAGGATGCAGTGCAGGGTTGCCTAAAGATTTGTCTAAGTCATATTAGTTATTTTAGGATTAAGGTGGGATTTATTAACCGGTGTATATGCACTATTTATCTACCGGAAACGGGCAGAAAGTTATGGGTTCACCTACGTAGGGGGTTCCGACATGGAAACAGATGACACGATCAGATTCGTCTCGTCGTTCTGAGCAACTTTCACGTATTAAGTTTTTCGATCCGAGCTACGGTTTATTTTCTACGATTTTCTAAAGATTTTAGTATTTTCTGGATTTATTTAATTTAGCAGAATTACTAAAAGTGAATTATGACATCATCATGATGTCACTACTACATCAGCGAGTCAAACTGCCTGGTCCAGGTCAAACCTGACCTGCGGGACCCACCTGTCATAGACAGTGGGTTAACTAAACTAATTTGCATAGTTTAATTAGCTAAGTGGGTCCCCACTGTCAGTGTAATTAGTAGTTGATTAGCACTAATTAAACTAACCGACACGCGGGACCCACCTGACAGTGTCAGCGGTGAACAGGAAAAAGGTTGACCTGGTCAACAGGTTAAGGGGACCCACCGGGCCCACTCGTCAGCCTCACAGGGGAGGCCACGTGGGTGCCACGTCGGCCGGCCGGCGTTCAAACACCGGCGGGCGCGTTTTTGCGTCGGCGCGGCTCGGGACATGGTCGGGTTTTGCGGATAGGGCACGGGGAGGAGCGTGGCTGGGTGCGTTCGACGCGGATCAGCGTCGCGCGTCGAACGGTGGTGGCCGGAGTGGCTGAAACGAACGGGGGCGAGCGCCACGAGCTCGCCGGCGGCGAGGTGCTTCGGGCGAACGACGGCAACGGTAAAATGGGGCGCGCGCGGGCGATCTATCTAGCTAGGAACGACCTATACGCGTGCGCGAACTCAACGGGCGCAGGCCCGAGACCATTTGGTCATCGGAGCCACGCCGGCGACGGGTTTTGCGGCGGCGCATTCGGGCGGAGCACGGGGCTAGCGCAACGGGGCTCGACCGAGCACGGGGTTGGGTGCAACAGGCCCGCACGAACGTGCTGAGCACGATCCCGAGCTCGCTTGAGCTCGACCGGCAGCGATGGCTCGGCTTCGAGCTCGCCGGCGGAGGCAAGGACACGGCAGCAACGGCAAGCTAGCTAGTAACATAGGCGGCCGCGGGAAGAAGGAATGGAGGAAGGGGGAGGCTCACCGAGCGGCCAAGAAAGGCCCTCAATAGCTTTGTAGCAGCAGTGGACGACGGAGACGGCGGCGGTCACCGGCAATGAGGAAGACGAAGACGAGCTCGATCCGCTTGATGCCGAGCCTGTCGTCTCTAGGGACTCGGCTCAGTCGACGCAGCGGAGGGCGGCAGAGCTCCTTGACACCTCGCCGAGGCTCGAGGTCATCGAGGAGCGCGGGATCGACAGAGCAGAGGCAGCGGTGGCGCTCGGATGCGCTGGGGAACGAGGAGGAGAGAGCGAGGGAAGAGGGGGAGAGTGACAGAGGAGACCAGGGGGGACGCTCTGGCTTCGGCCTTATCCCTTCCCGCGTCGGTGGCGTCGCGGTGTCGGCGTTTGGCCGGCGCGCGCCGGCGAGGCCACTGGCGCGGCGACAACGCGATAGAGAGAGAGGGAAGGAGGGAGAAAACGGGCCTGGTGGGCTGGATTCGGGGCACTGTGCACTTAAGAATAAGTGCACAGTGCCTCTTTTTATTTTCTAGTTTCTGTTTTTTCTTTTTCATTTATCAGAGATAGTTTTGGGAATATTTTGAGCATCCAAATGAACTTGCAAAAATGTGAAACTTGCTCACACCAGTGTATTGCAATATCCAGCACTGCCACAAAAAGTTTGGGCATTTTTGGAACCCATTTGAAATCATTCAAAAATGATTAGGGCATTTAAGTGTTGTTTTGGCTCTGATCAAATGCATTAGGCCCATCTAGACTTGATGATGATGTTGTGTTCCTTAACAGAAAATAGTTTTAGATTATTTGCAAAAAGGTGAACATTTTTCCCACAAGTTTTGAGCAACTTTATTTTACACTTTTGAATTTGAGTTGATTTTCAGAGAAGTATTTGAATTGTTTTGATTAACCACTATGACTAGGCACTGCAAATGAAGATGACTTGGCATACTTAGCAGAGTGTCATAGTGCTTATTACATGGGGGGTGTTACATAAGCAGGCAATCTCATTTGTGATGAGAGCAAGCCTAGAGTACATTTCAGCGACACCTTCACCATCCTTCATTTTGAACTTGTCAAGTTGACTTTGAAGCACATCCAATTTGGACTCCTTGACGGACTCGGTACCTTCATGCATATCAACCAAAGTATCCCAAATTTCCTTTGCATTCTCAAGACGGCTGATTTTGTTGAATTCTTCGGGGCACAATCCGTTGAAGAGGATATCGCAAGCTTGAGCGTTGTATTGCAACATCTTCAATTCTTCCGTGGTTGCTTCATGATTCGGTTCTCTTCCATCTTCGAAGAATTCACCTTGCAAACCAATACATACAATAGCCCAAACGGTGGGGTTATGTCCAAGAATATGCATTTTCATCTTATGCTTCCAACTAGCAAAATTTGTACCATCAAAGTAAGGATCTCTACGGTGGTAATTTCCCTCGCTAGACGCCATACTCTCCTAGGTTGTGAAACCAAGGCTATGATCACCAAAGCTATGGATATCAAGGCAAATGGAGACCAAAGCTCTGATACCACTTGTAGGATCGAAAGTAGGTCTAGAGGGGGGGTGATTAGACTACTTGACCAAATAAAAATCTAGCCTTTTCCCAATTTTAAGTCTTGGCAGATTTTAGCAACTTAGCACAAGTCAAGCAATCAACCTACACATGCAATTCTAAGAGTATAGCAGCGGAAAGTAAAACATTGCATATGAAGGTAAAGGGAAGGGTTTGGAGAAGGCAAACACAATGTAGACACAAAGATTTTTGGCGTGGTTCCGATAGGTGGTGCTATCGTACGTCCACGTTGATGGAGACTTCAACCCACGAAGGGTAACGGTTACGCGAGTCCACGGAGGGCTCCACCGATGAAGGGTCCACGAAGAAGCAACCTTGTCTATCCCACCATGGCCATCGCCCATGAAGGACTTGCCTCACTCGGGTAGATCTTCACGAAGTAGGCGATCTCCTTGCCCTTACAAACTCCTTTGTTCAACTCCACAATCTTGACGGAGGCTCCCAAGTGACACCTAACCAATCTAGGAGACACCACTCTCCAAAAGGTAATAAATGGTGTGTTGATGATGAACTCCTTGCTCTTGTGCTTCAAATGATAGTATCCCCAACACTCAACTCTCTCTCACAGATTTGGATATGGTGGAAAGATGATTTGAGTGGAAAGCAACTTGGGGAAGGCTAGAGATCAAGATTCTTGTGGTTGTATTGGAATGTCTTGGTCTCAACACATGAGTAGGTGGTTCTCTCTCAAAAAATGAGTAGTGGAAGTGTAGGCACGTGCTGATGGCTCTCTCTTGAATAGAGAAGGGGGTGGAGGGGTATATATAGCCTCCACACAAAATCTAACCGTTACACACATTTGACCCAACTCGGTCAGACCGAATATAAGAACTCGGTGAGACCGATCCAGTTCAAAATGTGAATGTTAGGATTTTTGGTGGGACCGACATGATCAACTCGGTAGGACCGATGCGCTAGGGTTAGGGCAAAACCTCATCTCGGGGTGACCGATTTCAGCAATGAGCAAACAGAGAGTTGGTCAGGCAAACTCGGTGGGACCGATCGCTCCTTTCGGTGATACAGAAACATTATGAAAGGTAAACAGAGAGTTTGCATTGCGAACTCGGTGGGACCGATCGCTCATTTTGGTGAGACCGAAATGTTACAAAGGGAAACAGAGAGTTTGCAATCCCATCTCGGTGAGACCGAGATCCCTATCGGTGAGACCGAACTGATTAGGCTTTCTAGCTATGGCTATGTCAAAAGAACTCAGTGGCGCCAGATAGATCAAATCGGTGGGGCTGAGTTTGACTTTAGGTTTAGGACATATATGGAATTGAGAAAGTGGTTGAGGGCTTTGGAGCATATCACTAAGCATTTTGAGCAAGTAGACCATTAAGCAACACCTCATCCCCTTTTAATAGTATTGGCTTTTCCTATGGACTCAATGTGATCTTGGATCACTAAAATAGAAATGAAGAGTCTTGAGCTTTTGCCAATATTTGTCCTTAGCATTTTGAGGGGTCCACATCTCTAGTCCATGCCATTGCCAATCATTGAACTTTCTGAAATAATCAACTTGAATGGATATTAGTTCAATGAGCTATATGTTGTTATGAATTACCAAAACCACCCAGGGATTAGTTGCACTTTCAATCTCCCTCTTTTTGGTAATTGATGACAACATATAGATCAAAGCTTCGACAAATGATAATATGAATGAAATATATCATCGCTTTGAGAAGTATGTGATAAGCAAAAGCTCCCCCTAAATTTGTGCATTATTTAAAATTTGCTTTTGAATGCAAATGCACAATCGATTAGGATCATGGGTTACTCTTCCATGTCACATACATCTTGGTGGAGCGCTCAAAATGATAGAATATAAATAGCATGCACTCATCACCAAGGCAAACATGATTGATCATACACTAGTAATAAGATATCATCATTCAAGCACACATTAAAGCATAATATGATCAATCACATGATCATAAGAGTTTGAGATACTCTTATCTCACACACAAGCATAAATATTGTAGCAAACAAATGAGCAAATAACAAGCAAGAGAGGCAAACAAAAGCAAAACACTCTCTCTCTCTCGAAGCCTATGATCTATACACTTTCTCCCCCTTTGGCAACAAGTTACCAAAAAGCTTGAAAATGCATAGTGCTATGCGGCACTCTAAGCACGATCTCCGGGAGCTCCGGTGTGAGAAGATGGCATGGAGAGGACAGCATCTGCAAAAGCTTCCGATGATGACTGAGGAACTGGAGGAGTTGCAACTGGAGGGGCAACTGGGGCAGTGGCTGCAGGTGCTGAAGTGGTGGCTCTTGTGTCACTGACTGGCACAGCTATAGATCTGTTGGCTCTAGGCACTCTCTGAAATGCCTTTGTGGTAGCTCTTCCTCTCCTGTCCTCAGCTTCTTCTTGGAGTTGCTTAACTGTGGTCTGAATCTCTATGACCTTCAAGTCTAGATCATAAAATTTTGTTTCAATGATTCTCTCAAGACTTTCTTGATTTTGAGTCAGGGTAGCTAGTCCTTTCTCAATTATCACAGTGGCCTCAAGTAGATAGCTGAGCTGATCCTGCTTGGTCTTGAGATTTACAGCTGAGACATCTGGAACCTTGGAAATCTTTGCTGCCTTTGCTTTTTCTCTCTTCTCCTGAGCCTCCACAGATGTAGGATGTGATACATCCATGACAACAACATTGTCCTCAAAGTTTGGCCTCAGGGGAAGGTGCTCTCTGTCTAGCAGATATGTGCCTATGCGCATCTTGGAGTTGATGAGCATCTGAATGTGTGGGGCATATCCACATGACCTCTTCTGATCTGCTGCAGTCCTCTTAATTGTTTCAACAATCAAGGTCATCACCTTGAACTTCTCTGGCACATCAAACATATGTAACAAGTTAATTGAGTGCCCTCTGATCATCCTGTCATCTCCAGATTTGGGCAACAAGGTGTGCCTCAATATAGTGTTGATGGTTGGCAGCCCTGACAACAGATAGTAAATGGACCCAAACTTGTGAGTCCCCAAAGCATCATCTGGAATCTCCTTGTACATGTGTGCCATGGAGTCATGGCCTTTCCTGGGCTTTGCATAGACATCTGTGTCATCCTCTACTTCTTCAGGGGCATTGATCAGCTTGGCCCACTCAGCAATTGAAGATTGGTACCTAGTACCCTCAGTCATCCAGACTATCTTGCCATCTGGGTAAAAATGTGCAGTTGAATAAAATTGCATCACCATCTCATCATTCCATTTTGTCAATTTCTGACCAACAAACTTGTCAATTCCATTCATCCTGAAGCTCTCATGAACTCCAGGGAAGTAGTCTTCATTGTCATCAATGAACTTCCAGTCGACCCATCTCATGTCACTGACTATGGGCTTCTTGTCTAGGTGAATTGTCTCATAGAAGTCTTGCTGCTCCTTGGTGTGGAACCTGTAATCCACAGCAGTCCTTCTCCTTGTAGCATAGGGGTCTATCTGCCTCCATAGTCTGAGACCTACATCTTTTCTCACTTTCATGTTCTCTGCAATTGGATGAGTGTCATCATGATCTGGTATCTTTGGTTTTAGCTTCCTGAGCACTTGCTGCTCCTCATCTTCTTGAGCTTCAGGCACTGGGGCCTTGTTCTTCTCTACAGCTGAGATATTTCTTGTCCTTCTCTTAGGTGCTATTGGCTTTGGAGCTTGAGCTTGTGAAGATTGCTTGGGAGCTGTCTTGGGCTTGGATGGAGCAGCCCCAGACTTAATAGCATCTCCCATCAATTTCTGAGATTTCTGAGCTGGTGCAGCATCTTCTTCTTCCTCATCATCTTCATCTGGATCTCACATCATTGATGATCTGCCAATCACTCTGTCCATGGTATTCTTGACCCTTTCTTTCCTCTTCTTGCCTCCAGCAGCCTCTTCTTCTCTTGGTTCAAGAGTTAACTCCATGGTTTCCTGAGTTGAGGCTCATGTATTGCGTGAAAGTTGAAAAAGTTTGAGAACATCAAAAGTATGAAACAATTGCTTGGCTTGTCATCCGGGTTGTGCATGATTTAATACTTTGTGTGATGAAGATGGAGCATAGCCAGACTATATGATTTTTTAGGGATAACTTTCTCTAGCCATGCTATTTTGAGAAGACATGATTGCTTTATTAGTATGCTTGAAGTATTATTGTTTTTATGTCAATATTAAACTTTTGTCTTGAATATTATGGATCTGAATATTCATGCCACAATAAAGAAAATTACATGGATAAATATGTTAGGTAGCATTCCACATCAAAAATTCTGTTTTTATCATTTACCTACTCGAGGACGAGCAGGAATTAAGCTTGGGGATGCTTGATACGTCTCCAGCGTATCTATAATTTTTTATTGTTCCATGCTATTATATTATCTGGTTTGGATGTTTTATATGCATTAATATGCTATTTTATATTATTTTTGGGACTAACCTATTAACCCAGAGCCCAGTGCCAGTTTTTGTTTTTCCTTGTTTTTGAGTTTCGCAGAAAAGGAATATCAAACGGAGTCCAAACGGAATAAAACTTTACGATGATTTTTCTTGGACCAGAAGACACACGTAGGACTTGGAGACCAAGGAAAAGGAGTCCCGAGGCGACGGCAAGGGTGCAGGGCACGCCCCAGGAGGGCGCTCCCCTGCCTTGTGGGTCCCTCGGAGCTCCTCTAACCCTAATCTTTGGCCTATAAATTCCCAAATATTCCCAAACCATCAGAAGCGTCCACAAAAATACTTTTCCGCCGTCGCAAGCCTCTGTTCCCGTGAGATCCCATCTTGGGGCCTTTTCCGGTGATCTGCCGGAGGGGGATTTGATCACGGAGGGCATCTACATCAACCATATTGCCCTTCTGATGAAGCATGAGTAGTTTACCTCAGACCTACGGGTCCATAGCTAGTAGCTAGATGGCTTCTTCTCTCTCTATGATCTTCAGTACCATGTGTCTCATGGATGTTCTTGGAGTTCTATCCGATGTAATATTCTTTTGCGGTGTGTTTGTCAAGATCCGATGAATTGTGGATTTATGATTAGATTATCTATGAATATTATTTGAATCTTCCCTGAATTCTTATATGCATGATTTGATATCTTTGTATTTCTCTTCGAATTATCGGTTTGGTTTGGCCAACTAGATTGGTATTTCTTGCAATGGAAGAGGTGCTTAGTTTTGGGTTCAATCTTGCGGTGTCCTCACCCAGTGACAGAAGGGGTAGCAAGGCACGTATTTGTATTATTGCCATCAAGAATAAAAAGATGGGGTTTTCATCATATTGCTTGAGTTTATCCCTCTACATCATGTCATCTTACTTAATGCGTTACTCTGTTCTCTTGAACTTAATACTCTAGATGTAGGCAGGAGTCGGTCGATGTGTGGAGTAATAGTAGTAGGTGCAGAATCGTTTTGGTCTACTTGACACAGACGTGATGCCTATATGCATAATCATTGCCTTGGATATCATCATAACTTTGCGCTTTTCTATCAATTGCTCGACAGTAATTTGTTCACCCACCGTATTAATTTCCTTCAAGAGAGAAGCCTCTAGTGAAACCTATGGCCCCCGGGTCTATTTTCCCTTATATATTTTCAGTTCTATAAACCAAAAATATCTTGCTGCAATTTATTTACTTTTATTTTATTTTATGTTTTAGTAATCTTTTATATCTATCTCTATCAGATCTCACCATTGCAATTGACCGTGAAGGGATTGACAACCCCTTTATCGTGTTGGGTGCAAGTGTTTGATTGTTTGTGTAGGTGCATAGGTTGGAGACTTGCTTGTGCCTCCTACTGGATTGATACCTTGGTTCTCTAACTGAGGGAAATACTTATCTCTACTTTGCTGCATGACCCTTTCCTCTTCAAGGGAAAAACCAACACAAGCTCAAGAAGTAGCATTGACATCCAAGATAAATCATTATCCACTCCTAGCTACTTAAGCATGGCATGAGAAACTATAATCTCTAATTGTCATTGCAAATATGTTTGATCATAATATGCTGAATCATGGATACTAGGTTAAACATATTTACAAAAACAGAAAAAGTTGAGTTCATACCCGTTTCTCTCCGCCACAGCCAGTTCATCAAATATCGTCATTATTGCCTTTCACTTGCACGACCGAATGATATGAAAATAATAATAGAGCAATAGTGTCGTGGACTAAGCTGGAATCTGCAAACATTTTATTCAAGAGGAGAATACAAGGCAATTTGAGCTCTTTGTTACATCAACAATAATGCATATGAGAGCTACTCAACATTTTGATTGTGGTCTTCTCCTCGGTATGACTCAATAAAAGGAAAAGAAATTCAGAGAAACACACTGAAATATTTTTGGAGTTTTTAGTTTTTCTTGAACAAAGCAAATTAAAGAGAAGAAAAAACTATTTACACGGGAGAGCTCCCGACAAGCAAAAGAAGAACAAGGAAATCTTTTTGGGTTTTCTTTTAAATACTACAGCTAACTACACTAGAAAGAAAAACCGAAAAGAAACAAACAACATTTTTTTTGTGATTTTCTCAAAGTTTTTTAAACACACAAGAAGAAAGCGAGAAAATAAATCAAGCATGGATAATACAATGAAAAAGTGTGAACATCGACAACTCGAATGAAATGTGCGAACATGAAGGAAATGTCGGTGGGCATACGTACTCCCCCAAGCTTAGGCTTTTGGCCTAGCTTGGTAATCACCACTCGTAGTAACCCTCGGGTCCCATGTTGAAGTGCTGTGGAGCGGGCACCTGAGCGTCCCACTCCTGAGGCTCCTCCTCAGCTGCTGCCTGGTTGTTCCGATAGGCGATGATGTCCTCTGGCATGATCCTGTATCCGCCCCTGGCAATAGAATCAAACAAAGCAGGTGCAGGCAACGGGATAATATCACGGGTATTCTCACTGAAAACCAGGTTATAAGGAATATGAATAGTAGTGTTCTCGCCATCTGTCGTGGTTTTGTCACGGCAGATGTCCTAGTGTGAGGACTTAGTCATGAGGCCAACGCATCTATGTGGTAGCTTGAGAGGGGTTGAGCGGAATCGAGAGACGCAACACAAGACAAGGATTTAGACAGCTTCGGGCCCCAGGAAACATCATCCGGTAACAACCCTACATGCTGTTTGTGGCTAGGTCTCATTATCCTCACGAAGGAGTCGCCGTAAACCGGCTCTCCCAGTTATGTCTAGCCCTAAGATTATTCTTTTCTTTCCCCCTTTGGGGTGCCCTGCCCCTCCTTATATATGTTGAAGGGGCGGGTTACATGTAGAGTCCAACTTGGATTAAGACTTAAACTATTCTGACTTCTCTTCATGGGCTTCTTAACGTCTTGGGCTTCATAACGTCTCGGGCTTCATAACTCCTGGCAACCGAGTTATCACTGTCTGCCGGGTTATGACTGGTGCCGGTTTATGATGGTCTGCCGGTTTATGACTTCCTGCCGGTTTATGATTATCTGCCGGGTTATCATCTGACTTAACACCTGCCGGGTTATCATCTGACTTAACATCTATCTTAACTGTCTGCTGGTTTACCATCCGCCGGTTTACCAAGTCCCAGCTGGGTTATGACTCCGGCCGGGTCATACCACGGGGTATATCCCTGACATCAGCCCCCAGTTTAATTTGGATTTATCCATGTTAAACTGATCCTGATCATCCTTAAGTCCTTGTCATTTCCTTCTTCTAGAAAATCCGGGTCAATAGGCCAGCTTCATAATCAATTTGCTGACATTGGTTTGTCACAGAGAAATATTGTGAAGAATAACTCCTTTGACTCAGCTCCCAATGCTTAACAAAAATATTGGTCCTTGAAATACTCATATGATCTTCAACCGGTTTAAGGATATAGAACTCGCTGGTTTATCATTGTCAAAATTGCCGGTTTATAAATATTGATGGCACCGGGTTATAATTGTAGTTAACATCAAACTTGAAAATATACCTCTTATATGCCTATCACTTGTAGCCCCCAAGTCTTAAGAAGGTAGCGTAGCAACAGCTTAAGACTTGCTTCAATATAAATGTCACCGTCTTGAAGAAAACCGATTTGTTCATCTCCGTCATTAGTCATAAACTGAGTATTCCACATAAGTAGACCCCAAGTGCCAGGTTGTCATGCTTGCAGCAACCTGGGACTTGAAATCGCTGTATGCTCATAAAAACTTCAACCAGTGTAGCCCCCAAGGGCCGGGTCATTATGCAATAATGAGCAGGGACTTTGTAAATATAATTATGTAGTCTTTGAACAGCAACGTGTAGTCCCCAAGGGCCGGCTCAGTAAGATAATATTGAGCTGGGACTTTATATATACTTCATTGAGAATAACATTATATGATGTAACCCCCATCATGGGGCTTGAACCTTGAATTTTGACAGGAGCAATTGGTAGCCCCCAAGGGCCGGCTCATTATGATGTGATGAGTCGGGTCTTCGATGAGGTGAGCAAAAATGACTTTGCATTAGCCCCCAAGTACCATGGTACATGCTGGCAGTGACATGGGACTTGCATATTTGATGTAATTCTCAACTTGAATAATGTAGCCCCCAAGTGCTGGGTCGTAAGCCTGCAGCGACTCGGGACTATTCCTTCCATTGTAGAATAAATCATATCCATTGATAAAATAATAGCCATTGCGCTTAAAGCGACTTTGAAAACCTCAATCATAATATTGGTTATTGATAACCATAATAAAAATCCAGCCATATTGGCTATTAAAGATTTGAATAATATAATCCAATGATTTATAAGCGCATGATTCCAATGGCGCAATCCCAATATATACTGGCGACTTAATGTCCAAAGCCAGACCGGGTTAATAAACACCAGATAATTACTTTATCTCATACTGGCGACTTATAGTCAAAACCAGACCGGGTTAATAAGCATCGGATTATGACTAATCATGTACTAACAACTTGTAGTTGAAAGCCGAGTCGGGTTGATTAACGCCGGTTTACCAAAATCATCATAAATCTCATCAAAGGAGAAAAACTTGGCAAATAAAAGCATATGAAAACTTGTAGTCGAGGCTTTTCACGGGCTGCCAGACCCCAAATTCGAGGCTTTTCATGGGCTACCAGGCCACTGAGTTAAACCATTTTACAAAGCCTTTTAAGATGGACCTCAATCTTTAACCAATCATCATTTTAACTTTGACAAGTTCAGGGTCTTATGAGATTGACTTGTCGAAGTTCGACGGGTCATACCAGGTTTACCTGGACGGAGTGACTTACTTAAAAAAGGCAAGCTAACCCGGGGTTTTAGGTGTATACACCAGGCTTCCAAGCCGTGGCTTGATAGCCTATTACAAGTGTAGATTCTTTGTTCATTGCGATAGCAAAGAATCCCCAAGCAATATTTTGAGCTGTGCTCAGTGGGTGCCTATGTTTGAGTTGTGCTTTTGCAACACCCTCTTTGGCCCCCAAGTAATTTCCCTGGTGGCCTTACGCCGATCAAGAGGTGTAGCTATGGTTCGAATACGACCAAGCCCCCAAGTGATTTCCCTGGTGGCCTTACGCCGATCAATAGGTGTAGCTATGGTTCGAATACGACCAAGCCCCCAAGTGATTTTGTAGGAGTGGCATATAAGCCGGTTTAAAGGGTAATCATAGCTTTGCTTCAATGAGCAGGAAAGCCCCCATGTGATCAATAATATGATAAGCCAATAAGGTAGGATACCCATGTTTGAACCGCGCATCATGGCAACAGGTCCTCTTCGGCAACCTTTAAATTTTTACAAGAGATAAATTCTTCTTGAACCGGGATTTTGAACCGGATATTGAGAGCGTCAGAGCTTTGTAATAGACAGTTTCCTCTTAAACCGGATTTGAACCATATATTAAGGGCTTCAGCGCTGTGTGGGAGACGGGATTTCCCTTAAACCGGATTATAAATCGGAAGCATCATTGTGAGCCGGAATATTTCTGACGGCCTTTAAATTTTCATCAATACAACAGTATCCTCCGGGACCGGGTTATCTTTCCCTTCAACATCCTGTGGCACTTGAATTTGCTGAAACTGGCAAGACTTGCTGAGTCATATCATCGTAACCCCCGAGTCTTAAGACGACTCAAGGAGTTGCCTTGAGATTCTCCATATTTGACCGTGATATAAACCAGTATGAGTCATTCAACAACTCAGTGATATAATAGTCCCTTTTGAAGTAGACCACTTGTCCTGCATTAGAGAACTTGTAAGCCAGAGTAATTGTTCTTTTAAAGAAAGCAATACGTAACATAAAAATATACTGGATGGATTTCACGTGATTTATTTAGACGATGGAGGATCCGCGTCTATGAATAACCTCTAGTAACTTCAACGGTGTTTTAGCCACTCTCTCCGTTAAAAGCAAGGTGGCACTGACGAAACCGTAGCGAAGGTGGAGGCTTTAAAGCGCTGGAACCGGGCGGCTTAACGCGGATCCTCCGGGTCATGTTGACCCACCTTTTTTTTTCAGCACTCCCTGAATCCATGTACATCTGGTCACCATGCAATTCACTTGTATCCTGACGGAGCAGATTGAACTGCACGTCTCGTCCAACTGTGTCAATGCTAGCTCAAATTTGGCTATCATCTTCATCAACGTGATACAAGGGGACAATATTGTCATATGCAGCAATGCTAGTGCTAGACATTGCTCGGGGCGGCGGCTCAAGGTGCGGATGCGGAGGAGGCCGGGTCGCACGGCCGTGACCGCAGTGATGACTGCAACTCGGCGACAGAGCGCCGAGGTTGAGGGCGGCTCGCACCCGGCTGCCGGGGCTGCAGATAAGGAGACCCAGAGCGGCTGCGCTCATGCGCTGGCAGGGCAGAGCATAGGTGAGCCGGCGGCAAGGGCCATGGCGTCGAAAGTGGGTAAGGGCGGGTCGGAAAGTCCTGTAGCTCGACGTACGGCGGTTCGAGGCGAAGTGAGCCATGGTGAAAGCAGAAGCAAGGCGGGTCACGGCATCGACAGCGGCAAAGAAGCGCGGCTGCTCAGTAACTCTGGTGAGGCAATGGGCGGCTCGACGTGGCTACGGCGGTTTAGACATAGCACCGGAGAGATGGCGGCTTGTGGCAGAGGCGTTGGCGGCTCAACGCGGGTGAACAACAGTAGAGCAGTCTTCTTTTGTTCATGTGGATCCAGAGCTTGGCGATGGCGCAAGGCCGTGACAGCGGTGGCGGCTTAGCCATGGCTGAACCGTGGCAGAAGAAGCGAGGCACGGCGATTCAAAGCAGGGGTGTGAGCCGTTGAGGCGAGCGAGGCTGGCTTGTGGAGCTCGGGTGAGCGAGAGGCGGTTTAGACCGGCGCGTGGTCGGGTCAGAGAAGGGGAGCAGTATAAATGGTGCCTGGCCGGGTCAGCGCTGCTGGCTGAAGAAGAGAAAAGCTCGCGGCAGAGGAGCCGATGGTGAGCGAGAGGCAAGTCCGGATTAGCCACGGGTCGCGGCCATCTTTTCCAGGTCGTGGACCAGCAATCTTTGATTTTAATCTCCGAAACATACACAAGCTGGGACCTCCATCCGGATTAATTTTTCTTTTGCTCTGGGCGGTTTAGACGCAAGTCTCGAGTCCTCTACTAAATCGATGTTGATCACGACGGGATAACCTTCAGCCCCGGCGACTAGCGAGATAGCGGCCGAGCGGTTTACGGCGGCTGAACCGTGGCAGTTGCAGTGGTCAGGTCATGCCGTCGGAGATGAGGGCGGCTCAAAGCCACGGCGGAAACGGCCGCGAGGCAGGACCGGCTTGAGGCGCGGGCGCAGGTGAGGTCACGGAGGCGTGGGCCGCGAGGGCGGTTCAGAACAAGGCCGAGTAGTGGTGGCTCGAGGCAGCGCGAGATGCAGGGTGCCGAGCGCGTTGGAACGGAAGGGCGGCTCAGTGGCAGTTCAAGATGGAGATGGCAACCCGGAGCCGAGGCAGGCGGCCGCGGATGATTCAGAGCAGAAGAGGCGACAGCAATTCAGAGCAAATCCAAGCAAAAGCGAGGCCGAGACGGGCCAGCGCAGCCGTGACAGTGGCTCGGAGCGACAGAGGCAGAATGCGGATCCGCCAAGTCGGCACGGAGGAGCAGCAGAACCGGAGGTGGAGCCGCAGAACCGGCGCGAAGGACGCCGGAGACGGCCAGAGCGGCCACCCGGTCCGGGCACGCGGCTGTGGAGATGAGGGTACGCGGCCGGCTCGTCCGCTCCGATGAGGGCGGCTCAATGGCAAGACAGAGACCGGGCCAAGCCTGACGGCGGCGGCTTCAGAACTGCAGCGACATGCTGTAGACGAGGCGGGCCGGCTTGAGATTGACGTGGCTGGGCATGCAGTACTGCGGAACAGGGGCTGGCCCCTGACGAGCGGCGACTCACTGATGGAGGAGCAGGATGGCGACTCGCGGCCGAGGTACGCAAGAAGTGCCACGACTTGTGGTTTGCTTTTCCTTTGCTTTGGTTGCCATGTGAGCACTGAGTTGGACTACTATCAAAGACCAATTGACTTTTCCACCCCAGTCAGCTATGAGTTGACCGGCAGCTCAGAACGGAGTCTGCTCGGAGGCGGAGACGAGTTCGGCAGCTCAACAATGCGGTGATGGCAGCAGGCCGGTCCGGAACCGCGGTTGACACAGACGACGACTCAACGTGGCGCGGCCACGGTTGCGGCAGCTTGGCGCGAGGCTGACTCGGACTCGGCGAGTTACGGCGTTGAAGACCAAATCCTTCTCCGGGTCATCATACTATTGTGCTTCATCTAGTTTTACCAAACACAGAACTTGTATCCCCAACCAACAGCAGCGGCAGTTTTAATAGATCTTCAAGGAAACGCTCGAGCTTTGACTTTTGCCACTGGCGGTCAATTGGTGAACCAAAACGAACCGGCAACTCTAACCGTTTTGATTCTGGCGAGTTACCGATCGAAATTTAACGCGACGGGAGCGGAATAGGCCATAGAAAAAGACGATGGTATCGACGACTTGGACTTCTTTTCTTGGTGACCTGCGGCAGTTATCAGACTGTAACCTTAATCTTCCAGCCGGCTCTTCTCCATCCAGAAATTGCGAACTTCTCGATCTTTATGAGAGATCCCTTCAAGAACTCAACACCACCGTGCAGCGCCCCACGGTGGGCGCCAACTGTCGTGTTTTTGTCATGGCAGATGTCCTAGTGTGAGGACTTAGTCATGAGGCCAACGCATCTATGTGGTACCTTGAGAGGGGTTGAGCGGAATCGAGAGACACAACACAAGACAAGGATTTAGACAGCTTCGGGCCCCGGGAAACATCATCCGGTAACAACCCTACATGCTGTTTGTGGCTAGGTCTCATTATCCTCACGAGGGAGTCGCCGTAAACCGGCTCTCCCAGTTATGTCTAGCCCTAAGATTATTCTTTTCTTTCCCCCTTTGGGGTGCCCTGCCCCTCCTTATATATGTTGAAGGGGCGGGTTACATATAGAGTCCAACTTGGATTAAGACTTAAACTATTATGACTTCTCTTCATGGGCTTCTTAACGTCTTGGGCTTCATAACGTCTCGGGCTTCATAACTCCTGGCAACCGAGTTATCACTGTCTGCCGGGTTATGACTGGTGCCGGTTTATGATGGTCTGCCGGTTTATGACTTCCTGCCAGTTTATGATTGTCTGCCGGGTTATCATCTGACTTAACACCTGCCGGGTTATCATCTGACTTAACATCTATCTTAACTGTCTGCCGGTTTACCATCCGCCGGTTTACCAAGTCCCAGCCGGGTTATGACTCCGGCCGGGTCATACCACGGGGTATATCCCTGACACCATCAATAAATTGATAAGCTGCCATAGCCTGGCGATCTAAATAAACTTGGTTAAATGATAATCATGCTGGCGAATCTGAATGTCAAAATGACTCGCTAAACGAGTCGCATAAATACCACCATGAATTTTACCCTTGGACCTATTAAGGTGCAGGCGACGTGCAATGATAGCCCCAAGACTATAGCTATTATCGCCGTAAAGTGCATGGTGTAAGACAGCGAAATCGGGGGCACTAAGTGCACCAACCTTCTCTCTAGCAAGTAAACACTTCGCAATGAAAAGAGCAAAATAATGCACAGAAGGAAACTGCAGGCTAGTGGCGGTGACACTCGATACCCCTCTCTCATCTCCCACTGACAGAGTTCGATAAAAGTCCTCAAACTCTGCAGGCCTAGGCTCTCTTATTTCCCCGTCAGAAGGGATCAAGCATATATCACAAAATTCCATAAGTGGTATCTGACGGGTTTCAGCATATAAATTAAACTGCACCTCATGAGGGTTATTCCTACTCAGGAAATTAAAGCTTTGCACAAAGGAATTTGTAAGAAGATGGTGTTGTTCACACTCAGCTGCGATGAAATCGGTGAGACCAACATTAGCAGCAAATTGTGTGAACTCTTGACGGATCCCGGTTTCATCCATGAAGGGGTTGTGCAGCCACTCGCACGGCCGCACCTCCGCCATTCTCCGGGTGTGGAGATCATTGTCCGATGACTCCCCAATGACTCCCTTGGAGCTCTTCTTGGAAGCAAACTTCCTAAAGAAACTCATCTTATTCCTATGAACAAAATTCTGAAAATTTTAGTCCACAAAATTTTTGTCAACAAAAGTTCACAAGATTGATAGCAACTGCTCATAGAGATGTATAGAGGCCATATTGAGCATTCAAACTACTTAGAACTCTAAGAATTCAACATGCAAGCTCATCTACAGCAGCACCAAGAGTAGCTAATTATTCAAAATATAATCCACTAAAGCAAAAACTAATTGGACCAATGGAGGAGTCACATACCAAGTAGCAATCCCCCAAAATAGTTACGAAAATGGAGCTTCAAGCAAAGAGATCAAAATCTGAGGTTTGAGAGCAAGAACACGAGAGAGAGAGAGAGCAATGGTGATTTTTTCTGGAGGTACGTGTTGACATGGGCTAAAGAGATAAGTGAGGGGGCCCACATGGGGACCACAACCCACCAGGGCACGCCTGGGGCTGCTGGCGCGCCCAGGTGGGTTGTGCCCACCTGGTGCACCCCCCTCTGATGTTATTTGCATCAAAAATTCTTAAATCTTCAGAAAAAAAATCGTATTAAATTTTCAGGGCATTCTGAGAACTTTTATTTTTGGGTCATTTTTTTATTGCACGAAAAATTCAGAAAACAGACAAGACATGGCACTTTATTTTATTTAACTAAGAAAAACAGAAAACAAACATTGGAAATATAAAGTTGTGCTTACTAAATTCATCAACTTCATACCTCTAAAAAATGATCCATTAATAAGGTTGATCAAGTCTTATTAACAACCACTTTCGATTAGCATGAAACCAAAGAACTTTCGTAAAACACTAAGTTATCTCAACGGGGATATGCATATCCCCCACAATAAGCATTTCATATTTCTTTTTGGCAGTAGGTAGAGGTAGTTGAAAACTTCCAATAGTGAGTGTCGGAGATTTTTCAATAACATTAATACCATTCACTTGGAATTATTTCTTCAGAAAGTGCACCATATGCTCATTACCATTGATATGAAAAGTGACCTTGCTTTTATTGCAATCAATAACAGCCCTTGCAGTATTCAAGAAGGGTCTACCAAGGATAATCGACATGTTGTCGTCCTCGGGCATCTCAAGTATAACAAAGTCAGTTAATATAGTAACATTTGCAACAACAACGGGCACATCCTCACAAATACCGATAGGTATGGCAGTTGATTTGTCAGCCATTTGCAAAGATATTTCAGTAAGTGTGAGTTTATTCAAATCAAGTCTTTTATATAAAGAGAAAGGCATAACACTAACACCAGCTCCTAAATCACACAAAGCAGTTTTGACATAATTTCTTTTTATGGAGCAAGGTATAGTTGGTATTCCCGGATCTCCAAGTTTTTTAGGTACTCCATCCTTAAAAGAATAATTAGCAAGCATAGTGGAGATTTCAGCTTCCGGTATTTTTCTTTTATTAGAGATGATGTCTTTCTTATATTTTGCATAAGGGGCCATCTTTAATATATCAGTCAAACGAGTGCGCAAAAAGACTGGCCTAAGCATTTCAGCAAAGCGTTCAAATTCTTCATCATCTTTCTTCTTAGTTGATTTAGGTGGAAAGGGCATGGGTTTTTGAACCCATGGTTCCCTTTCTTTTCCATGTTTTCTAGCAATGAAGTATCTTTTATCATACTTTTTATTTTTAGGTTGTAGGTTATCAAGATCAACAGCTGGTTCTATCTCAACATCATTATCTGGTTGTTTATCATTGTCTGGTTGAGTATCTTAATGAACATCATCATTATCATTTTTATTATCACTAGGTGAATGTTCATTTCCAGATTGAGTTTCAGCATCAGAGATAGAAACATCATTATCATTATCAGGAAGTTTTTCTATTTCAGGTTCACTAGAGGCATGCAAAGTCCTATCATTTTTCTTTTTCTTCTTCTTTTTAGAAAGACTAGGTGCATCAGTGTTAATTCTTTGAGAGTCTTGTTCAATTCTTTTAGGATGTCCCTCGGGATAAATTGGTTCCTGAGTCATTTTACCTCCTCTAGTTGCTACTCTAACAACAAAGTCATTTATATTATTATTCATTTCATCTAGCAACTCTCTTTGTGATTTAGCAACTTGTTCTAGTTGAGTTTGAACCATAGAGGCATGTTTTCCTACACCTCTAACATCATTGGAGATTCTAAATAACAAGTCACTCAAGCTAGCAATCATATCAGAATTATATTTCAATTGTTTCATAACATTTTCATTGAAGTGATCTTGCTTTATAATGTAATTATCAAACTCATAAAGGCATTGACTATGATGCATATTGTAAGGATTGTCCCTTTCATTAAAGAATTTACCTCTACCACCTTGGGTGGTGGTGTGTCAAGTCCATGTATCTCTTCAATAGGAGGTAAATTTTTAACATCCTCTGCTTTAATACATTTTTCCTTCATAGATTTCTTTGCCTCTTGCATATCTTCCGGGCTGAGATGTAAGAAACCCCTCTTCTTTGCAGTGGGTTTATGCGGTGGTTCAGGGAGAATCAAATCATCATAATTTTTCAATATACTATTCAATAATTCCTCAGCTTGTTCAATAGTTCGTTCCCTGAAAACACAACCAGCACAACTATCTAGGAAGTCCCTAGAAGCATCGGTTAGTCCATTATAGAAGATATCAAGTATTTCATTTTTCTTAAGAGGATGATCAGGCAAAGCATTAAGCAATTGGAGAAGCCTCCCCCAAGCTTGTGGGAGACTCTCTTCTTCAATTTGCACAAAGTTAAATATTCCTGTAAGGCAGCTTGTTTCTTATGAGCAGGAATTTTTTTCCAGAGAAGTAATAAATCATATCCTGGGGACTACGCACACAACCAGGAGCAAGAGTATTGTACCATATCTTAGCATCATCCTTTAATGAGAACGAAAATAATTAGAGAATATAGTAATAGCAAATTTTATCCTCATGAGCAAAAAGGGTGGCTATATCATTCAATTTAGTAAGGTGTGCCACAACAGTTTCAGTTTCATAACCATGGAAAGGATTAGATTCAACCAAAGTAATCAACTCTGGATCGACAGAGAATTCATAATCCTTATCATCAACAAAGATAGGTGAAGTAGCAAACTTAGGATCACATTTCATTCTAGCATTCAAAGATTTCTCTTTCGGTTTGCATAATAATTTCTTAAGATCATCTCTATCATTGCAAGCAAGAAAATCTCTAGATGTCTTCTCATCCATAACATAACCTTCAGGTACCTTAGGCAATTCATATCTAGGAGAGCCAGGTCTAATAGGTGTTTGAAGATTTTGAGTTTCAGGCATTTCATCAGTTTCAACAATTTCATCAATTTCAGCTTCCCAATATCTTTAGCTCTAGCAATTTGTTCATCAAGAAAATCACCTAGTGGCACACCATCGTCAAGCAAGGTACTAGCATCATCATGAGTAGTATTTATAGAAGTAGCATCATCAATAACTTGTGACATATCAGGATTAATAGCATGTGGTGGTGTTGCAAGTCTACTCAAAACAGAAGGTGAATCAAGTGCAGAGTGTGATGGCAGTTCCTTACCTCCCCTCGTCCTAGAGGGAACAATCTTGGTTTTTGTATCCTTCAGATTCTTCATGGTGATAAATTGATAATAATCCCAAGTGACTCAACCAATATAGCTATGCTACCGGCAACGGCGCCAAAAAAAGGTCTTGATAACCCACAAGTATAGGGGATTGCAACAGTTTTCGAGGGTAGAGTATTCAACCCAAATTTATAGATTAGACACAAGGGGAGCCAAAGAATATTTGCAAGCATTAGCAGCTGAGTTGTCAATTCAACCACACCTGGAGATTAATTATTTACAGCAATATGATTAGTAGCACAGTAATATGATAGTTTTGATAGTAGTGGTAACAGTAACGGTAACGGTGACAATGATAGCAATAATTTTGTAGCAGTTGTGACAGCAGCAATAACAATAATAACTTAGCAGAAACAATATGTGGAAAATTCATAGTCATTGGATCGGTGAATTCGTTGGATGATATTCATCATATAACAGTCATAACCTAGGGCGATACGGCACTAGCTCCAGTTCATAAATATAATGTAGGCATGTATTCCGAAAATAGTCGTACGTGCTTATGGAAAGAACTTGCATGACATCGTTTGTCCTACCCTCCCGTGGCAGCGGGGTCCATAAGGAAACTAAGGGATATTAAGGCCTCCTTTTAATAGAGAACCAGAACAAAGCATTAGCACATAGTGAATACATGAACTCCTCAAACTACAATCATCACCGGAAAGTATCCCGACTATTGTCACTCCGGGGTTTACGAGTCATAACATGTAATAGGTGACTATAACTTGCAAGATCGGATCTAGAACATAGATATAATGGTGATAACATAAACGGTTCAGATCTGAAATCATGGCACCCGGGCCCAAAGTGACAAGCATTAAGCATGGCAAAGTCATAGCAACATCAATCTCAAAACATAATGGATACTAGGGATCAAGCCCTAACAAAACTAACTCGATTACATGATGAATCTCATCCAACTCCCTCACCGACCAGCGAGCCTATGAAGGGATTACTCACTCCCAGTGGGGAGCATCATGGAATTGGCGATGGAGAAGGGTTGGTGATGACGAAGATCAAAGATTCCCCTCTTCGGAGCCCCAAACGAACTCCAGATCTGGCCTCCCGATGAAGAACAGGAGGTGGCGGCGGCTCCATCTCGTGAAACGCGATAATTCTTTCTCCTTGATATTTTTCTCCGAAAATAGGATTTTATAGCGTCGGAGATATGGTCAGCGGGGCCACCAGGTGGGCACAACCCACCTGGGCGCGCCAGGAGGGGGCGCGCCCTGGTGGGTTGTGCTCACCCAGGGGCCCCCCTCCGGTGGTTCTTGGCTCCAGTATTTTTCTTTTATTCCATAAAAATTCTTCAAAAAGTTTCGTTCCATTCTGAGAACTTTTATTTCTGCACAAAAACAACACCATGGTAGTTCTGCTGAAAACAGCGTCAGTCTGGGTTAGTTTCATTCAAATCATGCAACTTAGAGTCCAAAACAAGAGTAAAAGCATTAGAAAAAGTAGATACGACGGAGACGTATCAGTGACTCCAACAACGGCGTGACGAGCTCACCGGCAGGTGCTTCGATCTCACCGGCTATAAGGATGATGTGAGCATGGCACCGCCGATCTGCGAACGATGACCATGGAACGACGAGCAACGCGGGAGGGTAGATGCATGGAGAGGAAGATGAAATCAGAGACGACGATCTGTTTCAAAGGCTAGGAATCAAGATGGGAATGGGTCGGGTCAGCCCGCTGGGTCACTAAAGAGATGCAAGGAATGGAAGAAGGTTCTTAGAGTTTATGGACAACTAAGTGCTTCCATCATCAGACCGGATGGAGTTGCAATGGGGCTTTGTACCTTTAATCAGGTATTAGCACGCCGAGAGCTCATGTGGATGATTGTGTTGCATGAATTGGTGTTCTCATTGGTGGAGTATATGATGGATTTAGAAGATTTCTCTCTAGTCTAAATCCAAGATTCAAGATGATATATAGAAAAACAGTGAAGGAGGATTGCATGAAAGCATTTAAGGAAGAGAAGCGAATTCTGCAAGGGATGTTCAAAAACTCCAAATCCAAGATTTCTTTGACTACGGACTTGTGGATATCAAATCAGACAGTGGGGTACATTTGCATCACATCTCACTACATTGATGAGGAGTGGAAGCAGCAGAAGATGATAGTGAAATTCACAGCTATGTAGATGCCGCACACAGGCATTGCAATGATCAATGTCATGGTGAATTCATAAGAGAATGGAACATTGAAGATAATCTCTTTGCTGTGACGGTCGACAATGCATCCAACAATGGTGCAATGATGAAGCTATTGAAGGCACATCTCTTGCTTAAGAAGATGTTACCTGGTGGTGGCAAGTTGTTTAACCAACGTTGTGTCGCCCATGTCATAAATCTGATATGTCAAGCAGGATTTAACTTCCTTGGTCCATTGATCAATATGATATGTGAAAGTGTGAAATATATTCGAAGCTCGACTTGAATATATTCGAAGCTCGCCAAGTTGAAAGGAAATTTTTCAAGAGATCGTTGAGCAACATGGTGTATCATGTGGGAAAACTCCAAGTCTTGATGTTCCAACTCACTTGATATAGCAAAAGAGTATCGCGGAGTGTTCGACTCTTTGGCCATTCAAGATAAACAATATACCTTCAAGCCATCTTTTGAGGATTGGAAAAATGCCGAAGATGTTTGCAGGCTACTGAAGGTATTTTATGAAGCACTAATGTGATATCCGACACAAAATATCCAACTGCTAACTTGTATTTCCATGAAATGTGGAAAGTGAAGTTGACCTTAGAGCAACAACATTATGAAGAGGATTTTGAGATGGACACAACGGTCAAATATATGAAGAGAAAATTCAAAAAGGTATTGGAAGATGTCATGGTTGAGCCTTTGTATTCCAGTGATTTTGGACCCACAATTCAAGTTGAAATATATTGAATTTTGATTTGGCCAAGGGTTTGGGAACAAAGCTGCATCAATGATTGCTAAAATAAAAATGTGTTCCAAGGGTTGTTCAACGAATACCTCCAATTGAATGACAATGGCTCAGATCCCATGTCACAAGGAGGTGATGATGACATGGATGTAAGTGGTGAAGATCCTATGGCTGATTGGGACGAACATGTCACCCTCACTGTTCGATCAACAAATTTGGATTCTATCGAATTTGATTCGTACTTGTCAAAGGTACCCATCCGTCGAAGTGATCAATTCAATATCCTTGCATGGTGGCAGACGAACTCAGGTGAATATCCAACGCGGAGTCGCATGGCAGCAGCTATCTTGGTGGCTCCTGCCTCTGCGGTGGCATTCGAGTCCGCCTTCAGCACAGGGAAGATGGTCCTATCAGACTTTCAAAGTCGAATGACCCCAACGACACTTGAAGCTCTTGTTTGCTTACAAGATTGGATACGGGCCACCAGTAAAGCCATACGACACAAGTTTTTTCTTTGTTTCTTATTAATGCTTCAAGTTTACAAATTCATGAATCTTTATTTTTGTTTTTCTGCATCTAATACTCAGCGTAGCTTGGCTTCAATTCATGACATTATAATGGACTTACAAGGTATGAGAAAACTTCTGATGTATATAATGCCATGTATATGAAAGTATATATTCATCACACTAGTTTCAGCACATTACTAGTTTTTGTGTGGATCAGGTGACACTACTTGCAGTGCAGTACACTTAAAGTATGAAGTCTGTCTTTTAATGAGGGATTTCATATCTACAGTTTGTTCCAGGGAAATATTTGCAAGATGCAATCCAAACATGTAGATTAATATATAGAGAGTGTTTTACACACAAAACTAGTGCTTTTGTTTTTTGCTTCCCCAAGTTATAGTTGATCTCTAATATATATTTCTTTTATCTCTCAGATATGAATCTGTAGTTCAAATTCATTTTTTTATTTTGGCATAAAAAATAGAAGAGGATTAATAGCTTTAACCTTTTCATCGCCAAACTATATTAAAAATATGCATTGCTAACTACAGTAACTTGATTAGAAGGCTGCCTTTCATTCCCTTTCATTCTTGCTTGTTGATATGCTTACGAGAATCAGGAATATTCTCTTTGTTCTAATCTTTGTTGCGGAGTGGATGACGGGTAGTGTATGATGGATATTTCGAAGTTTATTTTCTTGCAAATCAGAATTGGTTTTCTGGAACACACCTTTATATTTTGTGATCCATCCTAAATTAAGGCTTAATGAATAATAAAAGGTAGATCTATTTCAGAATTGTTCTTTACATTTTTATGTAGCAGCCAAGCACTACAACCCTGTTTCTGATGCAACACTTGTTGGTTCTATTATTTTTAACACATCACCTCTTTGTTTTAAATTGCTTTCTGATACTGTTTAATTCATAAAAATAAATAGTTGTGATTGTATATTGTGCAAATACGTGCAAACATTGTGTTTGGGTTGTATCTAAGGCGCAAATCATTTTTTTAGTATCTTGCTACTAAGAATATTCCTCTGTTCATAAATATATTACTAGGAAATATGCCCGTGCGTTGCAACGTGAGAAAAAAATATATTCACATTATAAAAAGCACACCACGTATAAGGCGTGAGAATCGGGATGTGCGGATGTGTAGAAATAAAAGAACTTTTACGAATTTTCAAGCTAGAACATTTGCCGGCCTGTCTTCATTGGCTTTTGCCAGGTGACCGGTGTCATATCTATATACTGCTAAAATATCCGATGCAAGAACATCAAACTATAGTAGGGGAAATTTAGTAACAGGTATCTAAAAATAAGTGGTATGAACATTTAAATTTTGTTTCCTTGATGCAGTGAAATCTTCCTAAGCATACGCATAACAACTTCTGACTTGTATATATATAAAAAAAACTCTATTTGTAGGTTTCTAGTTAAATGTCAGTGCATTGCAACGGGCAACAATGCTGATAAATAAATAAAATAGATGATACAACCTAAACCTTCAGAACATAGATGTATGTTTTGATAATCATGTTTAAGCAATTTCACCGACCAGATTGTGAATAACTATTTGACATCATAGATATGGGCCGGTTGGCCAGCTGCTTCGCTTAGTTTCAAGTTTCCTTTACACGTACGTCTCTGTTTGCTTCGTTCGTTCCGGTTTCCTTTCTTTGCACATACGTTCGTCAAGCGAATAAAACTAAAAAATAGCGTACATATGTGAAAATACTCAAGACGGGACCAAATAAAGTGGAGCCAAACCAAGAATACCTAATCCTTTTAATAGTAGGTATAGATTTAGTTGATGTGGACAGAATTACTCTTGTAACATTTCCTTGTAAATACAAATATCAAGGACTGATGCTTGTTGGAGCAATTGATGTTAACCTCCAGCAGATGATGAGGCAAAGATATGTCAGCTTTCTCTGTAACCTGCTGGATGTGAAAAGATTAGCATGTTGAACCTGCAATCTTTTGATCTTGTCTGAATCTGTTGGATTGAGGTCTTTAGCTTGACGCTCTTTGAAACCTATAATCTTTTAATCTTGTCTGAATCTGTTGGATTGAGGTCTTTAGCTTGATGCTCTTTGAAACCTGTAATCTTTTGATCTCGTTATTTTGCTGAATGTGAAAAGATTAGATATGTGAAAAGATTATTTCGTCTCATTTTACTGGACTGTGTAACTATTTGCTGACTTATCTAATCTTTTGGGACTTAATAAATTGACGAGGCCATAAATGTTGGACTGTGTAAACATTTGCTTCAAAAAACCTGTAATCTTCTGCATTGTGTAAATATATTGCTAAATTTTGGGTCGGCCTCATATACCCAATGGATCAGTGAGGCCACAAAATTCTGTTAAAATGGGCCGACCCATTTCCTCACATATTGACCTTGGGGCCAGAGGGCCAGGTCCGCTAAATCCTATTTGGCGCCTTTAGCGCCCGCTAAAGAGTTATTTACAATCCGGCGCATACCCCCTGAACACGCTGGGCCGGCCCAGTTTACCCTTTTTTTTCCTGGTCAAACTCGCAAAAAAGGCGCGCCACAGAGAATCGAACCCCCGACTCTGGATGGCAACGGGGACGAAACCCATCGGGTTTTGCCTTCCCAAACCCATCCCCACGAGAAAATCGTAAACCCGTCCCCGTCCCCATCACCGTGCGCGGGGCTAGTTTTTCGCCCGTCCCCTAAACCCATCGGGTTTCGGGGAACCCACGGGGAACCCATGAGAAAATCAAAATATTTAAACAAACATAGTGGTGACAAAGAATAACATTTCAGCAGCAAAACAGGCACATTTCAGCAGCATAACTTCAGCAAATTTCAACATAAAAAAAATAGTAGATGGTTCAACAGCTATATAGAGTGTATTTCAGCAGCATGATACCACATTTCAGCAACAAAGACTATCAGATTTCAGCAACAAAGATGATCAGATTTCAGCCATACATGGTTCAACAAGATGTGCAATTACACAAGTTCTAAAATAGAATTCTTGGTTCACAAATCACGCTCAGGCTTGGTCACATTGGGTTGGGCTGGATGAGTGCTTGGTAAAAAAAATGTAATTTCACGGGTATTGCCGGGTTTCGGGTTCGGGGACTATCGAAATGGGTGTAAACCCACGAAATGTGTCGGGTTGTATAATGTGCCCAACAACAGCCCCGCGGGGATGAAAAGATGCCCATCCCCGTCCCCTAATAGGGTAAAAACCCACGGGGACGTGGGTTTCGAGGCCCCATTGCCATCTTGACCCCCGACTTAATGGTTCGATACAAGCTGTACTATCCAACTAGGCTAGCGAACCACTTAGTAAATCCTTACGTCTATAGCCTTCTTTACTCGTCGCGAACCTGTTTTTTTTATTTTCCTTTTTGTTTTATCTTTTCTACTTACCTTTTTTCAATGTCTTTTTTCGTTTTTATTATTTGCCGTTCTTTTTGTTTTATTTTTTCTTTTTCAAATTTGATGATTTTTTTCAGATCTGATGAACTTTTTTCAAATTTGATCAACTTTTTTTCAAAAAGCGATGAACTTTTTTCAATTCGATGAATGTTTTCAAATCTGATGAACTTTATTTGAAAATCGATGAACTTTTTCTCCAACTCGATGAACTTTTTTCAAGTTCGGTGAACTATTTTCAGTATCAATAAACTTTTTTTCAAATTCGATGAACTTTTCTTGAAATCCGGTGAACTTTTTTTCAAATTCAATGAACTTTTTTCAAATTCAGTGAACTTCTTTCAAAATTGATGAACTTTTTTTCAAATTTAATGAACCTTTTTTAAAAACTGATGAACAATTATTTAAATTTGTATTTTTTTCAAATTTGATAAACTTTTTTTTAAATTGGGTGAACATTTTTCAAAATCGATGAACTTTTTGAAGTTTGTGAACTGTTTTTAAAAATCAGTGAGCATTTTTAAATTCACGAAATTTTCTAATTTTGGTGATTTTTTAATTTTTTAATTTGTTTTTTTTCAAATTCAATGGTTTGACCGGTCAACTGTGACTGGTGTAAACTCGATCAACACCGATCGAGAGAGACCGCTGGAACAGGGCGAGCGCAGGCTCCTTGTTGGGCCGGCCCATAAAGGGGGGCGTGCGAGCGCCAGCTACGCTCCCTGGCGCTTAAGGCGCTGGGGAGGAGCTCTCGCCAGGTCCGGGCCGGCCCATTCCCATCTTGAGCTAGGATCATCTATACTACTATTAAAAGAGCAAACATATTCTTTTCTAAGACCACCCATCAAGGGTACACAGTCAAATTACTACCGTCAGATTAGCTCACTTAATTAATCTAATTAGATCTAATGACTCAGATTATTCTAACCGGATGCCGTGCTTGCACGTAGCAGTTACCCTGGGCAGACGAAATTTTCCACCCCACGCATAATACCCTGCCAAGGCTCGTGGGCCCTTCATCTCCTCCGTAATTTTCTATCATTCCCTTTCTCTTCATCCCAACTGTCTCGCGTGATACCCGACATCGCAGTTCGGACGCCGCCGCCACCCCCGCCGAGGTGAGATCCCGCACCACCTCGTGCGCCCATGCCCGCCCTCTCACGTATTCCCATTGAGGAAGACGACGAGAACCTTGGCCATGCCTCCATCCTCTCCCCGGCGTTGCTCATCCGGCTCCTCGACCGCGACAGAGACAGGGACGGTCTCCACCTCGATGGACTTGGGCTTGGTCCTGCCGGACCTGGAGATGGCGGCAGAGAGGAAGCTGCCGAAGGTGGCCTTGGCCGGGGGACAGCTCACGGGCGCGCTTGCGACTGGCCAGGCTAGCCCGTACGGCCTCCCGCTGCTTGCCGAAATCCACCTTCCTCCGAACCTTCACGGGCCGTGGATGAGGCGGAAGAGCAGCTCGGAGAAGTCCTTGAGGTACCCAAACTCGGCGAGCGCGGCGGCGTTGCAGGTGAGCGTGCAGGGGTGATTGTCGTGCAGCCAGAGCACGACGTCGTAGAAGCCCTCCTTGTCCGACTTGCCCGTGCCGCGGAGGTTGCAGGCAAGGTTGAGCGCCGTGAGCGCGTCGTGTTCCCATCACGGAAGACGACGAGAGAATCTCGGGCACGCCGCCATCCTCCCTGTCGGCGCGCCCCCCGTCTGTCATCCCTCCACAGCATATCCAGTCCCTACCAACCAAGAGTCTCGCCGCTGGGCACAGGTACCTCAATCGTGTTGTGCTTCTCCGTTGTTGCAGTCGTGCAGTCGTACACTCATCTTGCAAGTAAGTGGCCGTCAATCCAATTGATTTCTTCCTCCGCACTTGATTTCTTACGGTGGCCTGAAAAGAAGCATCATTTTTAATGTACTTTATTACAGCTCACAATCACAGATTACTGCAATGCATAATACTTGGGATGTGTCATCCATTCTGAATAGGGAACCTTCTTAGGGGACATCATGTTCACTGAATATGCCAAACAGGTCATCCGATTTAGCATAGAAATCTCAAAAAAAAAAAAAAAAACCCCATCAAGTTGTGACTACAAGGTAGAGGAGTTTCTTCTCTGATGAAGATTTGATAGCTAACAACATACATGCAAGCATCGACCAGTTCAAGTCATATTCACCATCTCTAATTTTGATCTGCTAAGTCTGACAATGATTTGTAGAGTGTCCAATGGAGGTTCTTCCATTGGTATGTGATCCCAGCCTTTCCTTTCCTGATTAAAAAGAAAAACATATTCTGATTGCCTTTTCTGAACTTATCTTTGAGATAACTTGCATCCAACAGTTAAGTGCTCCAAGATTAGGCAATCAAAACTGAATTTATGACTATGCGTGTATGAAAAACTGTTAATATCTGCAGTTTGACTAATCTCTGGATCGGCTGGAGATGAGATTCTCTGGCTTTGGGGATGGTTATACATTTTATAGGTTATATTTCTCAGGAAGCGATGTTGTCTGGGTGTTGCGGATGAAAGAAGACTTGGACGTGGGCGTGTTGAGATTAATCCATGTGTGTATCTTCTACGAGTTGCAGAAGGTCAGGTACCGCTACCTCCATGTAAGGTGCACACAAACTGTAAAATTAAAACTATTGATCGTCCATCAGTGTGTTATACTACCTCGATATAAGGTCAGCCTTTTTCTCCATTTCCTGCAAGTACTTGACAAAATTCTCATTACGGAATCCACCTATTATGCATTATAGGCAGAAAATATGTTTATCCATTAGAAGCCAATCAATGAATTATATGCGTTGGCATGCACTGTTGGAGCCATGGTTCTTTGGGAATCTATTCAGGTGTACTAGGCACTTCTCAACACTGCCACAGTTATTATAGAAACCTCTTGAAATTTGCAATGCTCATCAGACCTGTCATGTGTCCAGTACAGGTCTTGCAGTCAACTATTCAGATTATTGACTGAGGGCGATATTTTTAGGCCTACGGAGTCTACAAAGGATGCACAAAGCCAAGATTAATTATAATTTTTGTAAATTGCATCGGTTTACTCATGTACCTGCTCCTTTGATGATTGTGATTCATTTGTGGAAATTTGAGTGCTTTCTTCGAATGTCCGGAAAAATGGTTCAACGCTTGTTTGCCTGAAATTGTAGATTAGCAAGACTAACATGTGTTGAGCATGTCAGTCTATGTGTGGGTAGGAATGAAACTGTAGATTATGCTAGAGACGAGTTTCTGAAAAAAGTCCTGGAGACGGCAGCGCTGCTGCTGCTCCTGCAATGGGCAAACTGGAGGCTGCAGTTCTAGGACATCAAGGAGGAAAGGAAGACATGGTTACTTCTAAAAGAGGTTAGTTGTTTCCCTACAGAAAAATAAATCTAGAGTTGTTTAACTGAACCTGTTCCAAATATGGTAGCTAATTACAGAACGTAGCACCATTTTCTAAAAATAGGGCTGGGTAGCATGAGCCAACCATGGGGGAGGATGTTTCAAGAGAATAAACTGATTGTAGCTACCAAACTGGTATTAGTAAGTTGTTGTTCCAAGTTCCTAGAGAACCACAGGGGGTGTATTCTTTTGTTATGTAAAAATGCTTTTAATGTGTAGTTCATCTGAGGAGTGCAAGCGGTCAGCTTGGAGCTGTCTATTGCCTCCGGCGAATGTCATCTCCCAGCTCGTGGCCTTGCCCTCAAGTTTTTTTCTTACTGTACTAAGCTGCAAAAGCTTTTTTATTGGTTATTTTAACTGGTTGCAAACCCACAATAGTCCATATAGAATCAGTGATAATAAGATTGCCCCTTTGTGTTTTCTGCAGAAAGTAGCCTCCATGCTTCTCAAATCTGGGTGTTGTTTTGTCCACAGGCTTTGATCTAAAGAGAAGCACATCGATGGAGAAAAAAGACATGGTCAAAGGCAATCTGTTTCAGGTACATACTCTGTACTGATTAAAACATATGAGCAAGGTTGCGACAATTATGCTCTATCTCAAAATGTTTTCTAAAAACTGACCCCATAAATTTTATTGTCTTTAAGCAGTAACATACAAATTTGTTCTCTAGGTCGTTTTGTCCATAGCTTTGGGTTTCATTCTCTTCATTGTGTTGGGATTTTAGAAGCATTGAGCAGTCGCATGGCAAGTACAAGGAACATCATCAGTACAACCGGGAGGTTGAAACAAGAAGTTGAGGTGATCAATCAAGGCAATAAATTGTAGTATCGTATTCTTCTGAATGAATAGGTACCATTCCCCGCTGTTACAAAATGTAATAACTGAATGGTGCTTTGTTTTTTTACCATTTACATTCCCCACCGCGACGATGACGAGCACTTGTGTTTTTTAGATGCCGCACCTCTGTTTTTGTTGACCTTTGATTCATGTATATATGTAAATTCTATGAAAATGTACCATAGGAAATGTGAATTCATAACTCTACGGTTGATGTAATCTATTGATTTTGACGTGTCTATGTTATGAGGATTCTGAGTAATGAAACACCTATTAAGTCTTTTTTTCATTGGTTTCTTGTTTTTCACGATGGTTATACCAGACACGGAAATATCATTTCCCTACTTTGCCTAACCTTGTTTTTGAAACACTACTTTGCCAAACTGGACACCCACATAACCCTTGCTCATGGTTGAACTATGAAATCCAACACTTAAAGATCCCATTAAGATTTTTTTTGCATGGTTAAACGTGCGTCGCACGTGCATGCTTTATGGTCCAACTAAGGTGACCGATCGGTTTTCCTAAAAAAAAAAAGTGACCGATCGGTCGATCGACGGCCAGAGAAGTGGCCATGACTCAAACCAAAGACATGGGTCATACCACGCTAGGTAGCAATGATTCAGCACCAGGCAAAAATAAATCCACCTGTCAGTGACCCAGCACGAGCAGATTCCAGAGTCTCCGTCCCACTCCACCTCTTTCTCCACGCCAAAACTAAACTAAAGAAGATTCATCTTCACCTAATCTCTCCCTCCTCCACCTACCCACCCCCAGCCGGAAACCCTAGCCCGCCCTCGCCGCCGGCGATGGCCGCATGAGCGATGCCCCTCCGAGGAAGCGCCCACCAGCCAGCTCCGTAGCTCGAGCAGCCGCCGCCGTCGTCGTAGCCGCCCTCGCGTCCTCCTTCATCGCCCTGTCCCCTCGCTGCGCTCCGGCCGCCGCGGGATCCAGGCCCAGCATGTCGAAGGCGAGCGTCTACACCGACGTCAACGTGGTGCGCCCCAAGGAGTACTGGGACTACGAGGCGCTCACCGTGCAGTGGGGGTAAGGCGCTGACGTCACGTCCTAATCATCAGTCATAGCTAATTTCTGTGTTCACTTTGCTAATGGCTTGTATGCTTGTAAATTTCGGTTAGTGCTGGGTGTGGTTTATTCGTTGTGGCTGCAAGGTTAGGCGTGTGTTAATTGAAATTTAGTGAGGTTCGGGGATTTTTCTTCATCCCCGTCGATTGCAGCTTGTGATTAGGGAATTGCAGTGTGGGTGCGTGCGTCCACGCGGAAATACGAGCAAAATAGTACTTGTTCGGATAAAACCGTGTGTTAAATGTTGCTTTGGTAGCTTTGGCATAAAGCCTATGAAATTAAGAAGTTACTTTGAGCAAATAACTTTGAGTTGAAGATTGGTGTTTGATTTCCCATGTCCATGTTCAGAAATATATATGGATTGAAGGATGGGGTTTTTCGTTCCAGTATAGTGCTTTTGACCTTGTCTAGCATTATGTTTCACTCAATATATAGTTAAATATTCTACTTAAAGTTCGGTAAATTGTGCCACATTTGTTCTTTCTCTCACCATGGAAATATGCAATTTTCCCACCTAATTCATTTGGACATGCCAAGATGTACGCTGTTCTTACTAGTCCACTTCTTTCCAATAACAGTTGTGGTCCTTCTAGTATACTTGAAATTTGTGCTGCGATCCTGCGGCGGCTCCAAGCAACCACAATAATGTACTTATATTTTCCATTCTATTGAGATCATCAAAATGTTTTCGTAATGAATAGGCAGAGCTCCTGTTGGTTTCTCGGGAAAAAAAATCATCATATTTGATGTACATCATGTGATACCAAGTGTATATTTGAACCTTCTAAGGACTGCGTTTGTTCAATTGATACACTTGTATTTTCTTTCCCTGCATCAACTTAGGCCCAGTTCTTTTGACAACCTATGGTGGGTTATGGCATAAGCCGCACCCTCTCCAGCTTATTCTAGAAGCCGGCCCCCTTTTTTTGGGGGCTTCTAAACTAGGCTTCTAGAATAGGCTGGGGAGGGGGTAGCTTATTTTGGCAGCCACCAACAGAATTGGGCCTTAGTTTGATTCTGTTGTCAGTTATTTTGATTGTATATTTAAGTGTGAAAAAGCATCGTGATTAATAGTTAGCTGATTCGCTGGCCCTCCTTGTTCCATCTGTACTTCATAAGAGACTGTAGGGAAAAAAGTGTGAATGTTTTCTACAACATGGTGATATGAATGCCTTTTCTAAGAATACCTGTCTTATCTTTGTGACTTCTAATCAGTAACGATTTGCTTTACAAATCAACTCTTAGGATTTATCCTCAGTATCCTTTTTTGGGTTAGTTTAATTCTTTTTGGCGAAAGGTAATTGGAACCCTAGCCTCTTATGCTTTTCATGTTTCCACTGAACTAATACCGTGCTAACCATTGCCACATCTCTGACCAGTGAGCAGGATGACTATGAAGTTGTCAGGAAAGTTGGAAGAGGTAAATATAGTGAAGTGTTTGAAGGCTTCAGTGTTAACAATAGCGAGAAATGTGTCATTAAGATACTCAAGCCCGTAAAGAAAAAGAAGGTACTATATGAAGCTTTGTAACTTATATTGAAATGTGAACTACTCATTTGCATGTTGAACTGTAGATTTTTTTATCCAGTAAGAATCCTTTTATGGATTATAAATAACCAAAAAGATTTCCATCAAGAGTAGAGCGTGCAACCAAGAAATATGGGATAGGAACATAAAATAAATTGAGTAAACAGTAATAAAAAATTAAAACTTTTCTAAAACTTACAGAATTTGCTTGAGTGCCAGGTCAGTAGTGTCCAGAAACTCTTTTAGTGTGAGGCCAGAAGTGTCACATTCTTTCTCTTAGCATCCTCAACAAGTCTCAGCATTATCTTTTGACCACTCTTAGCTGCTGCTTCGTCACTTTGTGATGGAGACTTGCGAGTTGCGAGTGTGTCATCATACCTGCCATGTCTCAAAAAGACACATAAGATGCTTGTCATCTTGGTCGCAAAATCTGTCTGTTCAAGCAATGTACCTTTTGAGAAACCTGGTAGGAGCACTGCCCATTCATTCAGAACCATGAAAGGTGACTGTAATAACAAAGTGACTTGTTTTTTAAGGGGAACAAAATAAGAGAACTCACAAACACCCGCATTGATCCCCTTTACCCACTCTCCTGGCTAAATCCCATTGGGCAACATCTTCAAAGGAAAGGGACACTACCTCCTGCAAAGTAACACGTTTTGTTGAGAAGAGCCAATAGGAAAACGATCAGATCCATGAAATGGAAAAGCTGATTGATGCCAGCCTTGTTTGATCATAAATCTGGATCTATTTTAATGATTAGAATAACCATCTGTTTGTTCATAAATTCCCAGAAAAGAGAAGATTAAGTCCATAGTTAATGCCCGCACATGCATTATTCTTACCATGTCATGCCTTGCACTTCCATTAAAAAAAGGCCTTTCTTGGTGATGAAGCTCTTAACCTACTTGTCATGTGTTTATACAGATTAAAAGGGAGATAAAAATACTTCAGAACCTCTGTGGAGGTCCAAATATCATCAAGCTGCTCGATATTGTCAGGGATCAACATTCGAAAACTCCCAGCTTGATCTTCGAATATGTCAACAACACAGATTTTAAAGTGCTCTATCCCACGTTGACAGATTATGATATTCGCTACTACTTATACGAGCTACTCAAGGTTTTGTTTACCATCCAGACTTATTTTACTGTGATATTCAACAAAACGCTTTGTCCTCTGGATCGGCAGAAAGATTTGTGGAATACCTTTAGATATCAGGAATATTGTTCTTCTGGAAATGTTGAAATTACATACTGTATTAGTTTATTTATTTGTGCTCCAATTACACCTGGTGTACTAGATCAGTATCATTAATCCTAATTATCAACTTCTTGAAAGGTTCTATGTGTAGCCAGCTCAAATGCATTAGCAACTAAAGTTCAGAATTAACGTCTGATAAAATAGTTGGCCCTGAATTTTACTGTGCTTTATGATCTAGGATTTAGTGAAACACCGTTTTATGAAGTTCTAGTATTCTTAAAAGTGCTGGTTTCAAGATATCAGTGATTGTTGAGCATTTTTTTTTTTTGCAAGATAAGTGCTAGGTCTCTGCTATATATTTTGAAGCCAAAGTCATAGTTTCAAACATGCAAGGATTTGCTTATTTGTGACATATTTCCTTTTTTGTTTATGGTTATACCATTCCAGGCATTAGATCACTGCCATTCACAAGGCATTATGCATCGAGATGTCAAGCCGCATAATGTTATGATTGATCATGATCTTCGAAAACTTCGCTTGATAGACTGGGGCCTGGCGGAGTTTTACCATCCAGGCAAGGAATACAATGTCCGTGTTGCTTCAAGGTTTGTGTAGATACAGTAAACTACTTGGTTGGTTATGTTATTTCTTACTACCCGTAAAAAAATATACTCCCTCCGATCCAAATTAATTGACTAAAGTTATACTCCCTCATCCCGAATTACTTGTCGTAGAAATGGATGTATCTAGAACTAAAATACATCTAGGTACATCCATTTCCACGACAAGTAATTCCGCATGGAGGGTAAGTGTGCGTCAATTAATATGGATTGGAGGGAGTACCATTTGTCTTGCTCCATAACTTATTTGCCTCGCGCTAGTGAAATCTGTCCTGGGAGCCATTCCAGTGCACCAGCTACTCGCCTTTGCACCGCCAAAAAAGACTCTGCGCCAAATTGAGAAGATCCAGCGCGGCTTCCTATGGGCCGGCCGCGCTGCGGCTAACGGCGGTCACTGTCATGTCAACTGGCGACGCATCTGCTGGCCCATCTCGCTCGGTGGTCTCGGAGTCCAGGACCTCGAGCGCGCTGGCCTCGCCCTGAGACTACGATGGCTTTGGTACTCTCGCACTGATCATGAGCACGCTTGGCATGGCCTGGACCTGCAGTTCTCTGCCGAGGAGAGGGCGCTCTTCTTCGCCTCCACCACTATGACCATTGGAGATGGCCAGACTGCACTTTTCTGGGAGGACCGCTGGATAAATGGACAGCCCATCAGTGAAATAGTCCCAGCCCTGTACAACTGCATCCCCAAGCGCCGCCGCAAGACTCGAACCGTCGCTCAAGGTATACAGGGCAACAGCTGGGCGAGCGACATTCATGGGACTGTAGGGATCAACGAGATTGGCGAATATGTGCAAGTCTGGCAGGCGATCGAGCACTTCTTACTCTCGGATGCCCCCGACCAGCTTGTCTGGAAGTGGACTACCTCTGGCACCTATACAGCGCGCTCCTGCTACCTTGCCACATTCCAAGGATCCACAACTTGTTTCTCCTGGAAGCTCATCTGGAAAAGCTGGGCGCCGCCATGTGTCAAATTTTTCCACTGGCTGGCCAACCTTGATAGGTGCTGGACTGCTGACCGCCTCGCTCATCATGGCCTCCAGCACCAGCCCCGGTGCCCGCTATGCGACCAGGCGCCCGAGACGATGCGACACCTGTTCCTGGAGTGCGCTTTCGCCAAACAAACCTGGCATGAGATCCTAGCTTGGCTAAGGATGACAATCGCAGGGCCAAACCAGGAGGATACTCTCATGGGCTGGTGGCTCCATGCCAAGCAAAACACGCCTACGCCGATGCGCAAGGGTCTCGCCTCCATTGCACTCCTGACGCCGTGGATGATTTGGAAGCAGCGCAACGAATGCATATTCGACAGTGCCCAGCCTCTTGTCCCAGTCCTGGTCTCTAGGATCAAGGATGAAGCTGAGCAATGGGCACGAGCTGGTGCTCGTGGCTTGCGGGTCATCTTACCCACCACCTGGGATGTACACTAGATTTTACCGATCCGGCATGAACTTGGCCTCTTAGGAGGAATGTAAAAAACTTCCTAATGTACTTCTTTCGGTGAAGTAGTTCAATCATTATAATTATACGTAGAAATCTGAGCAAATTACATTAAAAAAACATGTTCTATCACTACAAAACAATTTGTTTATCACTACAACATATTATTCATGTTAGCATGTTTTATTGCTTATTAGTCCATGCCGCATGTTCTGATTTTCATTTATATCTCCTTACGTATGCTTTTTAATATCTGAGCATAGCATTTTTTCCCCCATTTAATCCAGGTATTTCAAGGGACCTGAACTTCTAGTTGATTTGCAAGATTACGATTATTCTCTGGACATGTGGAGCCTTGGGTGCATGTTTGCTGGGATGGTATGTATGGATTATGAATACCCGTATATGTATCCTGGACTTAATGGGGTATTGGTATTAGGTCCGTAACTGACTCATTTGCTACTTGTTTTCATGGCTTGGCTGCAGATCTTCCGCAAGGAGCCATTCTTCTATGGCCATGATAACCACGACCAACTCGTGAAAATTGCAAAGGTGAGCCCCAGCTTGATTCTGGTATCTCTCATTTCTCTGGTAATAGAAGGCTTGTACTTCTTGCTAAATGCGTTTTAGTGATGCAACCAATGGTTTGGACTTTTTGCTGAAAACCTTATCCATTATGAAACCTGTTTTCTGTAGCATGCAGTGGGTTCCATGTTCTTGAGTTCAGTTAGGGTTAAGATTGCTCAATCTGATTGGATAAGATTGTATGTAAGAAAGACATATCTCCTATATCAGAGTTAAGGCAGTTTGATCAATAATCAAGGAATAAGTCACACCTCATCTTCCTTTCCACGGTGGCTCCTTTCTGTTGAGGCCCATGGCTAGGACCGCCCACTCCCAAATTAAAAATGCTCTGTACAGGACCCAATTTGCTGTTGAGATGGCACTAAACCCAACAGCCAGATAACATACAGTGATATTTGTCCTAAGGAGCTTTGCCTATGTTACACGTACTTTGCTCATTGTGTTCATATTTATGTACAGCCCACTTTATGCAATAAAACCACAATAACTTGGGGCTCCTTTGGTTCATAGGATAGGAATATCATAAAGGACAGCCCGGTGAAGGATAGGAAAATCATAGGAAGTGAGATGACATGTATCTCAGTTCCTCTATGGAAAGAGATGTAATTTGATGCATTGGATAGGAATTTTTCCATTGAGTCTAGGATAATGTTTTTTTCCTTTGAAATGTGAAGGATTGGTTCCTATCCTGCATAGGAATAGGAATTCATTCCTACAAACCGAAGGCTCCAAAGGAATTTTTCCTACAAAATTCCTATCCTTTAGTATTCCTACAAAATTCCTATAAACCAAAGGAGGCCTTACCCTGAATACATGGATACTTTGTCCAGCATAGTAGTGCCTTATTCGTGCCACTTGCCATTATTCTCAGGTACTTGGAACAGACAGTCTGAATGCTTACTTAAAGAAGTACCACCTTGAGCTTGACCCTCAGCTTGAACATCTTGTTGGAAGGTAAGCTGCATGCTTGGGGATGTCGATACCTTCCTCCTTTGTGCTTGAAGACTAAGAATTCTGACCTTTCCATCATTCCATGTATGTCATGTGCAGGCACAGTAGAAAACCCTGGTCAAAGTTCATTAATGCTGATAACCAGCATCTAGTATCTCCCGAGGTTAGTTAATGGCACTTGTATAACCAGTATATGTTTGATCGTGTGTTCTCTGCTTGACTGCATGATTTCATGTGTATTTTGTAGGCCATAGATTTTCTAGATAAGCTTCTTCGCTATGATCACCAAGATAGGCTCACTGCCCGTGAAGCTATGGTAAGTCAAAGACCGATAAACTTTGTTACGGTTCAAGACGATACTATAGTTTTGTTTCCTGGACCTGTCTTGATGAAGTTGCTCAGCCACGCATGTACTTTTGTCATTTGGACACATCATGTTCCGTGCTTTCGACCATATGTTTAGTCTTGCTTATCTGTTTTGAGTTCCAATAAAATATTTTCACACATCCAAGGTTCTATAACTGACCACTGATCAGTAACAATCATTTACTCTTCTTAGAGTTAATATGCTGCAAACGTGTATGTAGGCGCATCCGTACTTCCTTCAAGTGAGAGCAGCGGAGAACAGCAGGGCACGGCCACAATGACATTCAGTGTGAACCGTGTAAAGTGGAGCAGTTGCTGATTGTTACTGATCATCACATGATGGAGCTGTTACAATGGCAACTTGGTCCAACTAGCCGTCCTACTACTGAGATGACGGTCTTGAGTCGCTGTGCGTGGACGACCCAGAAAGAGCTTGTAACCTTGTATTTGTAAACTTAAGAGCACACTGTTTATACTCCAGGTGATAGTAGTTGATGAATGTGGCGACATGCATATCACCATTTCTGTAACAGGGTAAGTGAATTGTCTACATTGGGCATGAGCAGTCCTAAGATCCAACAGTATTAGAGTTGCAACAGTGAAATGTATGAGTTATTTGTGTTGGGATTAATCTGTATGGTTATTTAAATGTGTAACATTAAAGATGAGTGTTTATTTGGAATATCAAACATCAGTGGACAAAACCCGTATGCTTTGATATCTTACAAAATTTCTCTGAGTTGTGCCTGCACATGACATAGCGAAAAATCCATATGCACTTGGAAAAATGGTTGGACTGTTCACACAAGCCGTCCGAGTGTCTGACCATGCGACCTTGTGCAGAGTGATGATAACCATCAGGGAGCAGCACGCTCATCATATCTTTGCTGTACCACCTCTGCTTATACTAAATCGAACATCTTTCAAATTTGATCAAAACATCTTTTAAGTGTAACCAACGATACTTATTTTGGATCGGAGGGAGTACCATTTATCTACAACATAAATAATTTCGTTAGATTCACCATAAAACATGTTTTCATAATATATGTAGTTGATATTCATATATTTTTCTATAGAGTTAGTCAACCGTAGACATGTTTGACTTAGGACAAAGCTATAAGTTCAGGTATATTTTGGAACGGAGGAAGTAGTAGAAAAGAAGAGATACATGACCCAGACACCAAGATTAGACTAACACGCCTGTCAAATTAGCAGATGGAAACTGCAAGTTGTCTTCCCCCCTACCTCACTGGTTCATGAAGGCCGATGAAAATTGAATAAATGTAATGTACAGGTACATGATCGTGTAGAAAAAAAACGATTACTATGTATGTGTGGATCTATTTAGGACGTGGAGCCTCTGTTTGTTAGCCTCATTTACAGCGTCTTGTCTCTAATCCATTTCGTGGCGACCCATTTCTCTCCTCTGACCACTGGGCAGCTTCCATGAAGTGAAGTCTGCAGCAGCACATCCACAATAGAGTTAGAAATCCAGACATATTTGGCTGTGGGGCCATATGGCACCGATATTAGAACATGTACTGTGAATGAAAATTTGTGATAGGAAAAGCCATGCGAACTTGAGTGCCACGAACGTACCGGATCAATGGTGCCATTTACCATAAGGGAGTAAAACAAGAGGCCATCGCCCTTCCTCGGTTTTACCTTTAAGCCAATGCACTGTTCATAGTCGTAGCCTATGTTCATATTATCCCCATTCTGTAAATCAACAAAGAGTTCATTACAGTTCTACTGAAACAATGCGTAGCAAAACTTCCTAAGTGCCCACCTCATACGGGAACATGGTTTCTCCACCTTCCTCGACATCCGTGAGATAGAGCAAGAAAGATGCCACCTGTGGAAATGCAGTTCAATGGTTCATTAATTACATTCACCAATTGAATCAAGTAACTGAAGTCCCTTTTGTTCAGTGTTCAATCGAACAGACTGCGGACCAAAATATTTCTTAAAAGGACTGATGCAGAGTGAGTCGCAGTTGTGGAAAACCAAAACCAAGGAGACAAACAGAAAGGAATGCAGAGGACAGACTATGTTGAGATAAAACTTGTCATGTCGGATGTAGGGTTGTATGAAAAAAACATACTCCCTCTGTGTCAAAAACGCTCTTATATTATGGGACGGAGGGAGTACATGTGTTATGCACAGCTGTAAGCTTGGTAAAAAAACTTGTCTCAAGTTGAAAAAAGTATTCAACATAGAGCTCCAATTTAAGCAGAATGCAAGTGAAACTAGAACATACCCTTTGACTTTTTTGTGGACCATATTGAGCCGGGTCAAATGCATCATAGTGTGAAGCATACTTCTGCCCAATCTCATACCGAAGTACATTAAATGGCTGCAACATATGACAAACGTAAAATCAGTGACATACTGTAACAGTGTTTTTCTTAAATCAAAGAAACTTATCCCAAGGTTACATGGCACTATACAAACCTGGATGTTCAATGAGGATGAAAGCCGACAGTTTAGCACAAGAAACAACAATAGATCAATGTGGGAAAAAAGTTCAAGAAAAGATAAACAACCAGGTAAATGTAGACAACTTTAAAACCACAACACCGTGCAAGCTTCATGCTAATCCTACCACAAAGAGAGTAAATTTATCTTTACATTATCATTTCATATGATGAAGACAATAATTTCATTCTTTACACAGAAACTCTCTATACGCCAACATCATGTTAAGAAGTCACTAAAAGTGCAAAACTATGTTTACTTTTTTACACTAAGGTGCAATAATCTGGTCCAATAGGAAAGACTGACAATAAATGAACTAGAATGTGGTATGCGATCACTACTTACAGAATAGTACCTCTCCATGACTTCTTGGCATCATGGTAGCCTTTGCAATCTTCGTTTCAATTTCTGCAAGGGCTCCAGTTGGATCTTCTTCGGCACTAAGGAATGTGCCTGAGCTGTTTGGCAATATGATACAACCATTAGCTCATTGCAGAATTAGATAAGGTTGTAAGCATTTAGTTTTTGTAACAACAAGAGGCATATATTACTATAGATCAGGACAGTGAATCCCAAACAAGAGTAGTACTTCTGTACAAGAGTTTGAGCTTTTGTAAAAAAATGGTAGCTATTTCATGGGTTGAAATAGGACCAAAACCGTCATGCCTGTTTTCCCTCTTTTCTTTGCAACCGGGGTCTCCCAATGTCGAGCTCTGGTGCCTACCGTCCCCATATGTTCAACCTCAAATCTCAAAGTTATCCTCTAAGGGTAATCATGAACTTACAGTAACAAATAAGATTGGAGATTTGGAACAAACATATACAAGAAACAAATCCCATCTTATCAAGCGCATTGAAAACAAAGCACACATCTGATCTCGCTGTGTATTTGGCACCTCACAATCCCTAATAAAACATTTCACAATATCTGAATCGTATAGAGACTATGAGGTAAGTATTTGCACAACAGGTCAAGGGTTGAGGGTAATAGTGGAGAGACGGCGGTCGGTACTAAGAGAAGTAAACAGTTGGTAGATACCAGAACCGGACCAATTTTGTTTGCTTATTATTTAGATCTTCCACTTAAATTAGATCATGCGATTTAAAATAGTACTCCCTCCGTCCCAAAATAAGTGTCTCAGCCTTAGTACAACTTTGTACTAAAGTTCGTACAAAGTTGAGACACTTATTTTGGGACGGAGGGAGTAGTAATTACCTGCTGGTCTCTAATTCACTGGTCCAATTATCTAACCCTTATGATGAATGCTCTGGGACTGTAAGGAGTTAGTGTAAAGAAGAGTTACCTTGTCCTTATTCCTTTGGTAGTCTCCTCGCTTTCTCCTTTCCTTAAGGCCAATGTTGATGGCCTAAGCCGTGCCTTTGCAGTTTTTACTACATTCTCACACTGTTCTGCTGTTGCAAATTGTGGAAAATATAATGCACGAGGTTGCCAGCTCAAAATCTGTTCAAGAGGATCAGAGTTACATTACTAAAGCAGCATTGAGCAGATTCCTGAAGAAACTAAGAAGGAGTAAAGGCAGCATTTATTTACGTAGGTGAAATTGTGGTACAGGAAAAGGAAACACACGGCACACAACAAGAAGGCTAAGTGCAACTTTTCAAAAGAAATTAGTGTTGCCGTTCTTAAGGGCTAGGACAGTAGGTACTGAAGTAAGGAGCTGAACATGAGATTAAAATCCACACAGTACGCTGTATGCATATTCTTTTTTTCCCTCAACTTTTTGTAGATGCAAGCAAGTCAACATTTTGTAGCACTAAAATTGTTGTAAGAAATTTTTAAAACGTTTGAGATTTTAATTGTGCAAACTCACGAAAAGATGCGTATGGACTTATGTTATATTATACTTTCCCAACATGAGATGCGTGAGATAGGAAGTGATCGGGTACCCATCTGTTAGGTACATGGGTTACAGGAATTAAAACTAGCATTTCCATCTTTCACTCGTAATGAATGTCCTTGAAGCAACCAATTGCCAATGCAATTCTCCGACAAAATAGATCAAACTGGCTGGTACCAAAATTCAGATAAACAGTGTCCTTTTTCTGTAACAGCTTCCTTTGAATAAGCTATTTCCCATGCAATTGGCCAATACCACAACCAATAGGAACCTAGATAAACCACATAAGAGTCCTGAAGACTCGCTCAAGAGGCGGAAATGCGGGGTTACAGACGCTATGTAGTGCTCACAGAATCCAACATGTCTTGCATTTGCTGGTAATGTCATCAGGCGCAAAGATTGTGACACTCCACATGCGTAACGATATTCAGTTAGGAATATAACGTACACCCAAGACCATGATAATTGCATGGGAGCTAAACTAACAACCGGCAGTTGAGTTGCCCACAAAAATGCTACGCATCAAATCAAACTATTCACACTAAATCTGTTGTGCAGACAGTAGATACGGTATTCCAAATCGGAGGTACTTTGCACCGACAAATCACTCAACTGCAGTCTGCAAGTGACCGTCAGAACAGGCCACTCTGGCAAATTGTACTTCGCCACCGAATGCAGCGCTCGTCCTCACCAAAAATTTCACGAACGCCATCTTCCGTCGTTCCCAATGCTACGCTGACACCGCAAGCCTAAACTGAATCCCCGAAGAATAAAATGGCAATGCGACCAAAGGGAATAGGGACGAGACGGGACCTGGTAAGGGATCAAGGAGGGCGCGGGCTCGCCGGACTCCCCGTACGCCATCTCCGGCCAGACCGCCTCCATGAGCCGCTCCCTCCGCAGCGGCCGCTCCACGTCCTCCTCGCCCTGCGGATCCTGCCAAGGAACAACCGCCAGAGCCACCCCAGATCAGAAGCCCGCGCGCGACGAAACGAATCTAATGAGGCGGGCCGGGCGGGTTACCTGGGTGAAGAGGAGGGAGCCGAGGAAGCCGGCGAGGAAGAAGAGGGAGCAGGAGAGGAGCACCACGGGGAGCCGCAGCCGCGTCCGCATCAGCCCGCCGCCTCCCCCGCCGCCGCCCCGGATGGCTCCGCCGCCCTTCATGGCCGTTGATGCCTCTCGCGCCTGGCGAAGCGTGTCTGCGTGGGGGGAAGCGGGAGAGGGAGACGACGAGGACGGAGAGGCGCTCGGGAGGAGGCGAGTCTTCTCTGGGCGGTCGTGGAATGGCTGCTGAAATTGATGAGATGCGAGCGAGTGTACGATTGGTTTGTTTGTTATACGGGGGCCGTGCGCTGATCTCACACGCGTGCATGGGAGTCAATCAAGTGTGGCAGTAATTAAAAGTGGGCGAGTATAATTTACATCATAAAAAAATGCCTTACATCTTTAAGAAAGAGCTAACTCCAACGGATGATGTATAGTTGTGTTCCTAAATATTTGTCTTTTTAGACATTTCAACAAATAACTATATACGAAGCAAAATGAGTGAATCTACGCTCTAAAATATGTCTATATACATCCGTATGTGATAGTCCATTTAAAATCTTTAAAAAGACAAATATTTAGGAACGGAGGGAGTAGAAAACTTCAACTCCAATAGATGATGTATATTTGTGATCCAACGGATGATGTATAGTTGTGTTCCTAAATATTTGTCTTTTTAGACATTTCAACAAATAACTATATACGAAGCAAAATGAGTGAATCTACACTCTAAAATATGTCTATATACATCCGTATGTGGTAGTCCATTTAAAATCTTTAAAAAGACAAATATTTAGGAACGGAGGGAGTAGAAAACTTCAACTCCAATAGATGATGTATATTTGTGATGTAAAACCCAGCAAGTTCAATTACTGCTTCAATTGAAACATAATTCAAACATAGCAAGTTCAACTACTACTTCGTTTAAAACATAATCAGACACAATCCGAATTAAAACATAATTAAATGACTACCACTACTAATTCAAACTACTACATCCATCAAATTACTACTGCTCCAAGGACTACTACTAGCTGAAACAACTGCTTGAACTACATCGAAGATGAAACTGCTCCTCATCGGAGATCTTGAACTGCTCCCAGAACTCATCCTTGTCCGGGTCGTCGCACCCCTCGTCCTCCACTTCCGAGTCGCCCCAGTCCTCCCGACCCAGATTGACGGGGATCACCGATGAGGGGCCGGCCTCGTCCTCATTCTTCACCTCCTTCTTCTTCTGCGCGGCCTCGCACTTCCAGTAGAACTCGCGCTCGGCCTGGTGAAGATCTCGCGTGAACCTCGCCATCACCACCTCGTCGCTATCGCCGGGAGCAATGCAAATGGCGGCCTCTTCTTCTTCTTCTTCGTCGTCATCTCCTCATCCGAATACCCTGCAGTGCACCAGAACAACAACCACCACCGATGAAGAGTAGCGTACATCGAAAGGATCCACCTGAAAACACACGAACGTAGATGAACAACGAACAGATCAGAACAAATCCACCAAAGACAGATCCGCTAAAGGCACACCTCCACATGCCCACCGACGATGCTATTTCAACCCTAGCCGTCACCGCCAAGTTTCTCCCAAACGCCGCTGTCGGCCCAGTAGGAACCAGGGTACCACGACCCATCTGCCTGCGGCCCGGGAGGCAACCCTTGGGGCGGCCCACGAGAGACGGCTCTGCCTTTCCGAAACAAGTCACCTCGCGAGGCCCCTCCGCCGCCAGGCGAAACGCTATAGAAATCAACAAGTGGTGGATAGCGTCGTCAGGCCACCTAGGGAGGCCACCCTGCGAAGGAGGCTGCGTGGCACCAGTCGCGCGGCATGTGCCCACCACGTGGGTGACGTCCTGCTGTCGGGATAAGGATGGCAGGGCGCAACCAAGACCAGATTTCATTTTGGTGCTAAGGGAGCAGCTGTGCCTACCTGCCCCCAAAGCAAGTCCTAAAGGTTTCCCCTTTGGTGATAGAAGACCAATACAGTGGCGCGGCAGGACAGAGGTCATCATGGAGCCCCTGGCACGTCATGGATAACACCTTTTGCAGGCGAAGACCACCTTTCGTCAGAGAAGCACCGACGCATGTCCCCTTTCAAATTGTCGCCCTGTGGTAGCCCTTTCCCGCTCATATTTTCGGGGAAGAGGCCCAAGGCATCTATATAAGGGGCAGAGCGGCCACCGTAGCAAAGGATCGACTCCTGCCCAAACCCTAGCATCATTGCTAGCCCCAAAGAGCTCAAGCTCACCTTGTAGCTCCAAGAGAGCTGTCCACAAGCAATAAAACCAAGCAGGAGTAGGGTATTACACCGCACGGTGGCCCAAACCTGGGTAGCCCGCCGTGTCCTTGCCGTGCCTAGCTCATAGCTTCGTAGACGCAAAGCCAGGCCCCAGAGCTCGAACCAGGGTTTTCGAGGATTTCCCATGGCTCAGAATCAATCCCCTGATATTTGGTGCGCCAGGTAGGAGGCATGGTCTTTCCGCCTCAAGCTTCAACACCGCCATGGCCGACGCTCGACGCGCCCGTGCTCAGCGCTGGGCCAACCGCGTCCAGACGGAGCCCGTCGTCATCCCCCGCGTTCGTCGGGCTCGTGCAGCCAACATGGGCGCGGAGCCGGAGGCGGAGGCCTCCTCCGACCACCCGTCGGTTGATAACCCACAAGTATAGGGGATCGCAATAGTTTTCGAGGGTAGAGTATTCAACCCAAATTTATTGATTCGACACAAGGGGAGCCAAATGATATTTGCAAGTATTAGCAGCTGAGTTGTCAATTCAACCACACCTGGAGATTAATTATCTGCAGCAAAGTGATCAGTAGCAAAGTAGTATGATAGTAGTAGCAACAGCAATAGTAACGGTAACAGTGATAGCAATGATTTTGTAGCAAGTGCAACAGTGACAATAGCAATAGTAACTTAGCAAGAACAATATGAGAGAAATTCGTAGGCATTGGATCGGTGAATTCGTTGGATGATATTCATCATATAACAGTCATAACCTAGGGCGATACCACACTAGCTCCAGTTCATAAATATAATGTAGGCATGTATTCCGTAAATAGTCATAGGTGCTTATGGAAAGAACTTGCATGACATCTTTTGTCCTACCCTCCCGTGGCAGCGAGGTCCTATTGGAAACTAAGGGATATTAAGGCCTCCTTTTAATAGAGAACCAGAACAAAGCGTTAACACATAGTGAATACATGAACTCCTCAAACTACGGTCATCACCGGGAAGTGTCCCGACTATTGTCACTTCGGGGTTGCCGGATCATAACACGTAGTAGGTGACTACAGCTTGCAAGATCGAATCTAGAACATAGATATAATGGTGATAACATAAACGGTTCAGATCTGACATCATGGCACCCGGGCCCAAAGTGACAAGCATTAAGCATGGCAAAGTCATAGCAACATCAATCTCAGAACATAATGGATACTAGGGATCAAGCCCTAACAAAACTAACTCGATTACATGATGAATCTCACCCAACTCCTCACCGACCAGCGAGCCTACGGAGGAATTACTCAATCCCGGTGGGGAGCATCATGGAATTGGCGATGGAGAAGGGTTGGTGATGATGAAGATCCCCCTCTCCGGAGCCCCAAACGGACTCCAGATCTGGCCTCCCGATGAAGAACAGGAGGTGGCGGCGGCTCCATCTCGTGAAACGCGATAATTCTTTCTCCCTGATTTTTCTCTCCAAATATGTGATTTTATAGTATCAGGGTTGAAGTCTGTGGGGCCACCAGGTGGGGACAACCCACCTGGGCACGCCTGGAGGGGGGCACCCTGGTGGGTTGTGCCCACCCAGGTGCCCCCCTCCTGTGGTTCTTGGCTCCAGAAATTTTCTTTTATTATATAAAAAATCCTCGCGAAGTTTTGTTCCAATCCGAGAACTTTTATTTCTGCACAAAAACAACACCATGGTAGTTCTGCTGAAAACAACGTCAGTCCGGGTTAGTTTCATTCAAATCGTGCAAATTAGAGTCCAAAACAAGAGGAAAAGCGTTAGGAAAAGTAGATACGACGGAGACGTATCAACTCCCCCAAGCTTAAACCTTTGCTTGTCCTCAAGCAATTCAGTTGATAAACTGAAAGTGAAAAAGAAAAACTTTTACGAACTCTTTTGCTCTTGTTTACATAAATAAGCTTAAGTAGCACCCAGGTTTTCAGCAAAGATTATAACTAACCATGTCGACAATAACTCTTAAAAATTATATTAACTCATAACAATGGCATAATCAACTAGCGAGCAATAATAAGATATCTCAAACAACAACACTTTGTCAAAGCAACCATGATATAATATGACAATAGTGGTATCTCGCTAGCCCTTTCTGAGACCGCAAAACATAAATGCAGAGCACCTCCAAAGTCCGAGCAGTGGCAAAATATTGTAATTCATGGTAGAAAAGATCCAGTCATGATGCACCCAACATTGGCTACACACAATGCATGAGGATGACAATAGTGCTCTCAGGTTCTGGCGCTTATTTGAGAAGGTGATGACTCAACATAAAAGTAAATAGATAGTCCCTTCGCAGAGGGAAGCAGTGATTTGCAGAGGTGCCAGAGCTCAAGTTTTAAAACAGAGGTAAATGAAATTTTGAGAAATGCACCCTTCTTATTTACTTCGCGACCATTAGTTATCGGCATCTTCCATGCTAAACACATTAGTGGCGGTTCCCAAGCGATAAAAGTAAAGGTTGACTCCCCCTCCACCAACAATCACACTCCACGGCTTGTCCGAAACAACGGGTGCCGTCCATACCAACAACATTCCTGGGGTAGTTTTGTTTAATTATTTGCAATTTGAATTTGGGACTGGGAATCCCTATTACCGCCCCTCTCGTGCAAGGACGAGTGAATAAACACTCATCATGAGAATAACCCGCTTAACATGGAAGATACTGACTACCTCCTGTCGCTCTATGAACAATCCAGGCACACAAAAAAGGATATTTATTTAAAGTTTTTTAGAGGTGGCACATGCAAATTTACTTAGGACGGCAGGGTAATACCGCATATAGGTAGGTATGGTGGACTCATCTGGAATAACTTGGGTTTCAGGGTTTTGATGCACAAGCAGAATTCCCACTTAGTACAGGCGAAGACTAGCAATTAGGTTGAGAAGCGGCCAGCTAGAGAGCAAAAACGGTCATGAACATGCATTATGCATAAGTAACATTTGATACTAGCATGAGTAGGATATGAACACCATGAACATAAATATCATAGAGGCTATGTTGGTTTTGATTCAACTACATGCATGAACATGTGCCAAGTCAAGCCACCCGAACATTCAGAGGAGGATACCATATCATCATACTACATCACAATTATTTTAACGCAATGTTGACATCCAAGATAAATCATTATCCACTCCTAACTACTTAAGCATGACATGAGAAACTATAATCTCTAAGGGTCATTGCAAACATGTTTGATCATAATGAGCTGAATCATGGATACTAGGTTAAACATATTTACAAAAATAGAACAAGTTGAGTTCATACCCGTTTCTCTCTGCCACAACCAGTTCATCAAATATCGTCATTATTGCCTTTCACTTGCAGGACCGAACGATATGAAAATAATAATAGTGCAAGAGTGCCGTGGACTAAGCTGGAATCTGCAAACATTTTATTCAAAAAGAAGAAAACAAGGTAATATGGGCTCTCCGTTAGATCAACAACAATGCATATGAGAGCCACTCAACATTTTCATCGCGGTCTTCTCCTCGGTATGACTCAATAAAAAGAAATTCAGAGAAACACACTGAAATATTTTTGGAGTTTTTGGTTTTCTGAAAGAAAGCAAATTTAAGAAAGGAAAAACAAAAACGAGAAAACCTATTTACACGGGAGAGCTCCCAACAAGAAAAAGAAGAACAAGGAAATCTTTTTGGGTTTTGTTTTTAAATACTATAGCTAATTATGCTAGAAAATAAAATAAAAAAAGAAGCAAGAAATAATTTTGTATTTTCTCAAAGTTTTTTAAACACACAAGAAGAAGGCGAGAAAATAAATCTAGCATGGATAATACAATGAAAAAGTGTGGACACCGACAACTGGAATGAAATGTGTGAACATGAATGTAATGTCGGTGGAAATACGTACTCCCCCAAGCGTAGGCTTTTGGCCTAACTGGGTAATCTCCATCAGTAGCCTACATAATGGTTGGAGTGATAGCTCACGGAGGCTCTAGGTGCAGATGTCTCAGCCCGTCGTGCAGCCACAACTGCCGCGTTATGTGCTCAGGCCTCGCTCTCAAGAACATAATATCTTTCCTTGCTGTGAACATCAAAGAGAGCAGGTGCAGGCAAAAAGGTGTCCACGACGGACCTTTTATTAAACAACAGGTTATAAGTAAAATTATGGGGTTCACCACTAAGGATCTTATGACGTTTCATAACATCGAAGTCAAGGTATTGCGTGGGTAAGATGGGGTCATAAGGCCAAGGTGAAACACCTAGCTCTCTTGCTAAGCGCGTGGCGTAAATCCCACCATAAAAATATCCACTACCAGCGTTGTGTTGCAATCTACGTGCCACTATCGCTCCAAGGTTATAACTTTTGTCACCGGTGAGAGCGGTGCGGATAAGGCTCAAGTCTGGGGCACAAAGTGTACTACAATCTTGTTTGCCTACAATGCATTTTCCATTAAATAGTGCAAAGTATTGGATTGAGGGAAAATGAATGCTCTTTTTTCTACCTTGAGTCACTCCTCTAGTCTCACCATAGCATAGGCTAGTCAAGAATATCTCAAACTCCGACCTTGGTGGCTCGTCTAATGAACCCCAAAACGGAATTTTGTAGTGATTAGAAAATGTCTCTAGAGGTATAGTAAATGAATTGTCATATAGTTTAAATGATACTCTGGACTCACGAGGATGGAATTTAAATTCTTTGGTAAATGATTCAGTGAGGCTGAGGTGTTGGTTGCACTTATCTGCAATGTAGGAACCGAGCTCGACATTGTGAACATATTGCTCAAATTCTTCTTTAATGCCCACACGCACCATATAATCGTTGCATGGCCATAAACATGATTTGGTGGCGGCATCTCGAATGGAATTTTCACTTGGTTCAACATAAAACCGGTGAACGGAGCTGCTACTAGAAGATGCCTCCGAGGACCTCCGCCTCGAAGAACTCCTTCCAAAGCGGTTCATCATATTTGCGTACAATTTTCTGAAAATTTTTGGGTCACAAACTTTTATCAACAAAACTTTACAAGATTGATAGCAACTACTCATAGGGATGCATAGAGGCCATATCAAGCATTCAAACTACTTAGAACTCTAAGAATTCAACATGCAAGCTCATCTACAGTAGCACCAAGAGTCACTAATTATTCTAAATATAAACCACTAAAGCAAAAACTAATTGGACCAATGGAGGAGTCACATACCAAGCAACAATCCCCCAAAACAGTTTCGGAAATGGAACTTCGAGCAAAGAGATCGAAATCCGTGGGTTTGAGAGCAAGAACATGAGAGAGAGAGCAATGGTGATTTTTTTCTGGAGGTAGGTGATGATATGAAGTGAAGGGATAAGTGAGAGGGCCCACGTGGGGACCACAACCCACCAGGGGCGCGCCTGGGGGTGCTGGCGCGCCCAGGTGGGTTGTGCCCACCTGGAGCACCTCCCTCTGATGTTATTTGCACCAAAAATTCTTAAATAATAAAAAAAATCATATTAAATTTTAAGAGCATTCTGAGAACTTTTATTTTTGGGTCATTTTTTTATTGCACGGAAAACTCAGAAAACAGGTAAGGCATGGCATTTTATTTTATTTAACTAATAAAAATAGAAAACAAAAAGTAGGGACAGAAGGTAGTGCTCACTAAATTCATCAACTTCATACCTCTCAAAAATGATTTATTAATAAGGTTGATCAAGTCTTATTAACAACCACTTCCAATTAGCATGGAACCGAAGAATTTTCGTAAAACACTAAGTTACCTCAATGGGGATATGAATGTCCCCGACAATAAGCATTTCATATTTCTTTTTGGCAGTAGGTAGAGGTAGTTGAAAACTTCCAATAGTGATTGTATGAGATTTTTCAATAACATTAATATCATTCACTTGGAATTATTTCTTCGAAAAGTGCACCGTATGTTCATTACCATTGATATGAAAAGTGACCTTGCTTTTATTGCAATCAATAACAGCCCCTGCAGTATTCAAGAAGGGTCTACCGAGGATAATCGACATATTCTCGTCCTCGGGCATCTCAAGTATAACAAAGTCAGTCAAGATAGTAACATTAGCAACAACAACGGGCACATCCTCACAAATACCGATAGGTATGGCAGTTGATTTATCAGCCATTTGCAATGATATTTCAGTAGGTGTGAGTTTATTCAAATCAAGTCTTTTATATAAAGAGAAAGGCATAACACTAACACCAGCTCCTAAATCACATAAAGCAGTTTTCACATAATTTCTTTTGATGGACCAAGGTATAGTTGGTATTCCCGGATCTCCAAGTTTTTTAGGTACTCCATCCTTAAAAGTATAATTAGCAAGCATGGTGGAAATTTCAGCTTCTGGTATTTTTCTCTTATTGGTGATGATGTCTTTCATGTACTTTGCATAAGGAGGCATTTTTAAGATATCAGTCAAGCGAGTACGCAAAAAGACTGGCCTCAGCATTTCAGCAAAGCGTTCAAATTCTTCATCATCTTTCTTTTTGGTTGACTTAGGTGGAAAGGGCATAGGTTTTTGAACCCACAGTTCTCTTTCCTTACCGTGTTTTCTAGCAACAAAGTCTCTTTTATCATATCTTTTATTCTTGGTTTGTGGGTTATCAAGATCAGCTGCTGGTTCTATCTCAACATCATTATCTGGTTCTTTATTATTTGATTGAGTGTCTTCATGAACCTCATCATTGTCTTTTTCATTATCAGAAGGTGAGTGTTCATTACCAGATTGAGTTTCAGCATCAGAGATAGAGACTTCATTATCATTATCAGGAGGTTTTTCAACTTCAGGTTCACTAGAGGCATGCAAAGTCCTATCATTTTTCTTCTTCCTTTTCTTTTTAGAAGGACTAGGTACATCATTGTTAACTCTTTGAGAGTCTTGTTCAATTCTTTTTGGGTGTCCCTCAGGATAAAGTGGTTCCTGAGTCATTCTACCTCCTCTAGTCATTACTCTAACACCATGATCATTGATATTATTATTCATTTCATCAAGCAACTCTCTTTGAGATTTAGCAACTTGTTCTAATTGAGTTTGAACCATAGAAGCATGCTTTCCTACACCTCTAACATCATTTGAGATTCTAAATAATAAGTCACTCAAGCGAGCAATCACATCAGAATTGTATTTCAATTGTTTCATAACATTTGCATTGAAGTGATCTTGTTTTCTAATGTAATTATCAAACTCATAAAGGCATTGACTAGGATGTTTATTATAAGGAATATCACCTTCGTCGAACTTTAGTAAAGAATTTACCTCTACCACCTTAGGTGGTGGTGGTGTTTCAAGCCCATGTATTTCTTCGATAGGTGGTAAATTTTTAACATCCTCTGCTTTAATACCTTTTTCCTTCATAGATTTCTTTGCCTCTTGCATATCTTCAGGACTGAGATATAAGATACCCCTCTTCTTCGGAGTAGGTTTGAGTGGTGGTTCAGGAAGAGTCCAATCATCATAATTTTTCAATATGTTATTCAATAATTCTTCAGCTTGTTCAACAGTTCGCTCACTGAAAACACAACTAGCACAACTATCTCGAAAATCCCAAGAAGCATCGGTTAGTCCATTATAGAAGATATCAAGTATTTCATTTTTCTTAAGAGGATGATCAGGGAAAGCATTAAGCAATTGGAGAAGCCTCCCCCAAGCTTGTGGGAGACTCTCTTCTTCAATTTATGCAAAGTTAAATATTTCCTGTAAAGCAGCTTGTTTCTTATGAGCAGGAAAATATTTTTTAAGAAGTAATAAATCATATCCTGGGGACTACGCACACAACGAGGAGCAAGAGTATTGTACCAAGCCTTAGCATCAGCCTTTAATGAGAACGGAAATAATTTGAGAATATAATAGTAGCGAATTTTCTCATCATGAGCAAATAGGGTGGCTATGTCATTCAACTTAGTAAGATGTGCCACAACAGTTTCAGTTTCATAACCATGGAAAGGATCAGATTCAACCAAAGTAATCAACTCTGGGTCGACAGAGAATTCATAATCCTTATCATCAACAAAGATAGGTGAATTAGAAAACTTAGGATCACATTTCATTCTAGCATTCAAAGTCTTTTCTTTATACTTGCATAATATTTTTTCCAGATCATCTCTATCCTTATAAGCAAGAATGCCTCTAGTTGTCTCCTCATCCATAACATAACCTTTCGGTACCTTTGGCAATTCATATCTAGGAGAACTAGGTCTAATAGGTGTTTCAAGATTTTCAGTTTCAAGCTCTTCATCAGTTTCAACAATTTCATCAGTTTCATCATTCTCAAAAGCCTTAGTTCTAGCAAGTTGTTCATCAAGAAATTCACCTAGTGGCACATTATCATCAAGCAAGGTACTAGCATCATCATGAGTAGCATTCATAGCAGAAGTAGCATCATCAATAGCTTGCGACATATCAGAATTGATAGCATGTGGTGATGTTGCAAGTCTACTTATAACAGAAGGTGAATCTAAAGCGGAGCTAGATGGCAGTTCCTTACCTCCCCTCGTCTTAGAGGGAAAAATCTTAGTCTTAGCATCCTTCAGATTCTTCATAGTGATAATTTGATAATAATCCCAAGTGGCTCAACAAATATAGCTATCCTCCCCGGCAACAGCGCCAGAAAAAGGTCTTGATAACCCACAAGTATAGGGGATCGCAACAGTTTTCGAGGGTAGAGTATTCAACCCAAATTTATTGATTCGACACAAGGGGAGCCAAAGAATATTTGCAAGTATTAGCAGCTGAGTTGTCAATTCAACCACACCTGGAGATTAATTATCTGCAGCAAAGTGATCAGTAGCAAAGTAGTATGATAGTTTTGATAGTAGTAGCAACAACAATAGTAACGGTAACAGTGATAGCAATGATTTTGTAGCAAGTGCAACAGTGACAATAGCAGTAGTAACTTAGCAAGAACAATATGAGAGAAATTCGTAGGCATTGGATCGGTGAATTCGTTGGATGATATTCATCATATAACAGTCATAACCTAGGGCAATACGGCACTAGCTCCAGTTCATAAATATAATGTAGGCATGTATTCCGTAAATAGTCATAGGTGCTTATGGAAAGAACTTGCATGACATCTTTTATCCTACCCTCCCGTGGCAGCGGGGTCCTATTGGAAACTAAGGGATATTAAGACCTCCTTTTAATAGAGAACCGGAACAAAGCATTAACACATAGTGAATACATGAACTCCTCAAACTACGGTCATCACCAGGAAGTGTCCCGACTATTGTCACTCCGGGGTTGCCGGATCATAACACGTAGTAGGTGACTATAACTTGCAAGATCGGATCTAGAACATAGATATAATGGTGATAACATAAACGGTTCAGATCTGAAATCATGGCACCCGGGCTCAAAGTGACAAGCATTAAGCATGGCAAAGTCATAGCAACATCAATCTCATAACATAATGGATACTAGGGATCAAGCCCTAACAAAACTAACTCGATTACATGATGAATCTAATCCAACTCCTCACCGACCAGCGAGCCTACGAAGGAATTACTCACTCCTGGTGGGGAGCATCATGGAATTGGCGATGGAGAAGGGTTGGTGATGACGAAGATCCCCCTCTCCGGAGCCCCAAACGGACTCCAGATCTGGCCTCCCGATGAAGAACAGGAGGTGGCGGCGGCTCCATCTCATGAAACATGATAATTCTTTCTCCCTGATTTTTTCTCCAAATATGTAATTTTATAGTATCAGGGTTGAAGTCTGCGGGGCCACCAGGTAGGGACAACCCACCTGGGCGCGCCTGGAGGGGGGGCGCGCCCTGGTGGGTTGTGCCCACCCAGGTGTCCCCCTCCTGTGGTTCTTGGCTCCAGAAATTTTCTTTTATTATATAAAAAGTCCTCACGAAGTTTCATTCCAATCCGAGAACTTTTATTTCTGCACAAAAACAACACCATGGTAGTTCTGCTAAAAACAACGTCAGTCGGGGTTAGTTTCATTCAAATCATGCAAATTAGAGTCCAAAACAAGAGGAAAAGCGTTAGGAAAAGTAGATACGACGGAGACATATCATCGGTGAGGCAGCATCAGCAGCAGCACCAGCAGCAGCCACCACCGGCGTGCACGACCACGGCAACCTCGCTCGCCTGCTGCGACCCACCGACCCGTAGGCTGCGCTCCACATGGTGCAAGAGCTGCTACGCTACCGCCGGGGGGGACGACGGCTACGAAGCCTTGCTCACTTGCATGACCGGGCTCATCGACGTCGTCAGGGATGCTCCGACCCCTTCGCGCCCTCTGGACCCGCCGTCATTGCATGGTGCGCGGGCGAGTTAGGACGCACCTCCTCCACCTCCTTCAGCAACGATGACGCGACGCTTCACCGCCGGGATCGCTCGCCTGAGCCCTCCCACAGCTCCTCCCCTGCCGCACGACGACAACCCGAGCTGCCAAATCTTCCAGCGTGGGCGGCCGGAAGCGCGGGTGCTCATCGAAAGGCAGGGCGAGCGCTAGAACCACACCATCCAGGAGGTTGCGGTCGCCGGGCGCCAGAACCGCGCCGCCCACGCAGGCGGCATCGTCTCCATCGTCGGGGGCTGCCTAGCCTTCACGCGCGAGCTCCGCCGCATGGTGTGGCCTGCGAAGTTCAAGCCGGAGCTGCCTCCCCGCTATGACGGCACCGCCAACCCCGTGGAGTTCCTGTCGCTCTACTCCCGGAGTACCCAGGCCGCCGAGGGTGGTGACAAGGTCATGGCGAACTAGTTCCCCATGGTCCTCAAGGATGCGACACGCTCGTGGATGATGAACCTTCGTGAGGGCTCCATCTCCTCGTGGGTCGTGCTGTGCCGCAGTTTGTTGCCAACTTCAAGGGCCTCGTCTGCCACTTCGGCATCCCCAACCGCATCATCACTGACAACGGCTCGCAATTCACTAGCGGCCTCTTCGAGTCATACTGCATCGGCATCGGCACGCAGATCTGCTACGCCTCAGTGGCCCACCCAAGGAGCAACGGCCAGGCCGAGCGTGCTAACGCTGAGGTCCTCAAGGGCCTCAAGATAAGGAGCTTCAAGAAAAAGCTCACGGCCTGCAGCAAGGGCTGGCTCGACGAGCTCCCTCCGTGCTGTGGTCAATCCGCGCGACTTCCACCAAGCCTACCGGTGAAACACCGTTCTTCCTCGTGTATGGGGTTGAAGCAGTCCTCCCTACTGAGCTCAAGCACGGTCCCCGCACGTCCTCACTTTCGATGAGGCTCGGCAGGACGGCTTGCGGGAGGCTGATCTGCTCCTCCTCGAGGAAGTGCGCCGCTAGGCTACCTTCCGAGCAGCACGATATCAGTGGGCGCTGCGTCACTATCACAGCCGCAACATATGCCCCTGTATGCTCGAAGCTGGCGACCTTGTCGTGCGATGGATCTTCTCTAGAGAAGGACTCCACAAGCTCTCACCCATGTGGGAAGGACCCTTCAGGGTGGGGCACGTTTCCCGGCCTGGCACGACGCGTCTAAAAATGGAGGAGGGTGTTCCGGTACAAAACACATGAAACATCCAACACCTCCGGAAGTTCTATCCATGACCTCATGCATACGAGCGAAGTGGAGCTGTACATGCTCCGGAGCCTCCTCTGCATTATTGCTGGCCGCGAGAGCTCCCGCCCACAACCCAGTGGAAGCCCCATGCTCCGCGCTAGCGGACTACTTACCTGAGGGGCCGCCTGGCCATCGCATCCTCAATCTGACCCGTGTAAAGCATGGCAGCGCAAGATGGAGCTGTACACGCTCCGGAGCCTCTCTTTCTATGTGCCACGAGGCTGCGAGAGCTCCTGCCCACAACCCTGTGGAAGCCCCATGCTCAGTGCTAGCGGACTACTTACCTGACGAGCCGCCTGGCCACCGCATCCTCAAGCCGACCTGTGTCAAGCATGGCAGCATGAAGGGCGTGCACTCGCGATCTCCCCCATGCGTATCACGCGAGCCGAGGCTGGGCATGGTGCCTGTGCTTGGGTCAGTCCCAGCAGCGCCGCAAAAACCCAAGTGACTAAGCTCTAGCTCGCAGGGCCGCTCCCATGCACGTCACCTCACCAAGGTCCTTGGTGTTGGGAAACGTTGCATGGAAAACAAAAAAATTTCTACGCACACGCAATGATCTATCCATGGAGATGCATAGCAACGAGGGGGGGAGTGTGTCTACATACCCTCATAGACCGTAAGCAGAAGCGTTTCACAACGCGGTTGATGTAGTCGAACTTTCTTCGCGCTCCAACCGATCTAGTACTGAACGCACGGCACCTCCGCGTTCTACACATGTTCAGCTCGGTGACGTCCTCCGTCTTCTTGATCCAGCAAGACAACGAGGTAGTAGATGAGTTCCGGCAGCACGATGGCATGGTGACGGTGATGTGATCTCCACAGGGCTTCGCCTAAGCACTACGAAAATATGACCGAGGGAGTAAACGGTGGACGGGGGCGCCGCACACGGCTAAGATAATGTTGTGTCCTTGTGTGGCGCCCCCTCCCCATGTATATATAGGTGGGAGGGGAGGGGAGGCAGCCAGGCGCGCCCTAGGGCTAGCCGCCGGCCCCTGCCTTGCCCTGCGCCCCCCTTTCCTTGTATGAACAAGGGGGAAAGGAAAGGGGGGGGGGGAGAGGGAAGGAAGAGAGAGTCCAACTCCACACTTTCCTTTCCTCCTCCCCTTTCCTTTCCCTCCCCATAGAGGGTGCACCAGCCCTTGTGGGCTGGTGTGCTCCCTCACTTGGCCCATAAGGCCCATATCTTTGCCGGGGGTGCCCGGAACCCCTTCCGGTGACCCGATGGCTCCCCGGTGCATCCCGAAACACTTCCGGTGTCCGAATACCATCGTCCTATATATCAATATTTACCTCTCAACCATTTCGAGACTCCTCGTCATGTCAGTCATCTCATCCAGGACTCCGAACAACATTCGGTCACCAAATCATATAACTCATATAACACTATATCGTCAAGGAACGTTAAGCGTGCGGACTCTACGGGTTCGAGAACTATGTAGACATGACCGAGACACCTCTCCGGTAAATAACCAATAGCATAACCTGGATGCCCATATTGGCTCCTACATATTCTACGAAGATCTTTATCGGTCGAACCGTTATGACAACATACGTAATTCCCTTTGTCCATCGGTATGTTACTTGCCCGAGATTCGATCGTCGATATCTTCATACCTAGTTCAATCTCGTTACCGGCAAGTCTCTTTACTCGTTTCGTAATACATCACCTCGTGACTAACTCCTTAGTCATTTGCTTGCAAGCTTATGATGTGTATTACCGAGAGGGCCCAGAGATACCTCTCCGATACTCGGAGTGACAAATCCTAATCTTGATCTATGCCAACTCAACAAACACCTTTGGAGATACCTGTAGAGCATCTTTATGATCACCCAGTTATGTTGTGATGTTTGATAGAACACAAGGTATTCCTCCGGTATCCGGGAGTTGCATAATCTCATAGTCGAAGGAATATGTATTTGACATGAAGAAAGCAATAGCAATAAAACTGAACGATCATTATGCTAAGCTAACGGATGGGTCTTGCCCATCACATCATTCTCCTAATGATGTGATCCCATTATCAAATGACAACGCATGTCCATGGTTAGGAAACCTTAACCATCTTTGATCAACGAGCTAGTCTAGTAGAGGCTTACTAGGGACACGGTGTTTGTTTATGTATTCACACATGTATTTAAGTTTCCGATCAATACAATTCTAGCATGAATAATAAACCTTTATCATGAATAAGGAAATATAAAATAACAACTTTATTATTGCCTCTAGGGCATATTTCCTTCACTTGGTGCTCTTGTCTCCTCATGTGACACCCACAGTCGACCTCGTGAGCGCGCTCCGCTGTGTTACTTGCAAAAACTTGGCAATCTCGCTGATGCAGGACACCAGAGGCCTCGCGAGCGACCTCTCATGCTCTGATACCAACCTGTGACGCCCCCGGCTTAATCGTGCACTAATCATACACGCAAATGCACACAATCAAGCCTAAGGACTCACTTGAAGGAATCACAACACAACTCTAAAACATAAATAAAGTCATACAAGCTTTATATTACAAGCCAGGGCCTTGAGGGCTCGAATACATAAGCTTGATGTCATCAAGCATCAGCGGAAGCGTTAGATATCTGAGTACAGATATAAAAGAGAAACAGATAAGCCTTTAAGAAGGCGGTGCAAAACAAAAGCTACGATCGAAAAGGCGTAGGCCTCCTGCCTGGGACCCTCCGATCCTACTCTTGGTCGTCGGCAAGCTCGTAGTAGTAACCACCCTCGGGGTAGTAGTAGCAGTCATCGACGGGGGCAGCTGTCTCAGTGGCTCCGTCATCTGGTTGCATCAAATGGATATGGGGAAAAAGAGGAAGCAAAGCAACCGTGAGTACTCATCCGAAGTACTCAGCAAGCAAGGATCTACACTACATATGCAACATTATCAAAGAAAGGTTGTATATGTGGACTGGGCTGCAGAAATGCCAGAATAGAGAGAAGGCCTAGTCCTATCAAAGACTAGCATCTTCAGCGGTCTTGCAGCATTAGAAGAGTGTAGATTAGTACAATATAAAGTAGTAGTAACATTAAGTATCAACCTCGGCCAGAGATCCTTTCTCGACTCCCTGCGAGAAAGCAATCCCAGAGCCATACTATCCATTTATCATCACAAGTATCTAGTTCTAGTTGTATCGATCGAGATACAACTCCGAGCGTCCGTTACCGAGGATCCGGCTATGCATAGATTAGTTCTTCCCTGCAGGGGTGCACCAACTTACCCACCTTGCTCGCTTAACTCCGGCCGGACACACTTTTCTGAGTCATGCCCGGCCTCGACCAAACGACACACCGCAACCCTACCTAGAGCTCAGCAGAGAGGTCCCCGCTGGTCTACATCCTAAGCGCTCAGGGGTCTTGGGCCATCGCCCTGTGCACTCCGGGTCGTTGAGTGCAGGGTGGATACCAGCGTCGCCTCGGATGGCCGACACGATCCGATCGTGCCGCAATGCTGAACTGGACGTCTGACAGAGCTTTCGGCTGATGCATACGATGCAGAGTTCTCATAACTTTCCCGCGTGATGGTTAGTGCTATCGGGCCATAGGCCCACTCGGATCAAATATCCAAATCGTTAGTGGGTTGGTAGTGCGATAACGAGCAGAGACTCACGATCGATGTGACCCCGTCGCCCTGTCTCGAGGACTTGCGGCAAGGGCTAAGAATGCCAGGCCACGCCTCGTATTTATCTCTCGGGTACCCTCCAGGTCAACCCGTCTTCACATCACTCGCGGGTACCCCTCAGGGTCGACCCGCCTTTCCAAATAACAGTTGTACAGTCCAAGTATCCGTGTGTCCATAACATCAGGGAATCCGAGGTATCACCCTCGTTGGATTCCTTCTCGATGTATCCGTCAAGGTGACCTCGGACGAATCACCCTCGATGGGTTCACACTTGAGGTGTTGCACGACAGCGTCGTTATCGGGTGTGGTGAAGGAGGAATCACCCTCGATGACCACGACCAAACAGCTACTCTTTAGAGTTAACATCAGAAGTGCTATACGAGGTATCACCCTCGGCACTCGATAGTAACGCTGCAGTGTCGTACAACTAAGGGGGTGATCTGCGGTGCCGGGGCCTGGTTGTCGATCACGTTGATCGAGTCATTTGATAATCCAGTGGGGCAACTGGGTCAAAGTGGGGTCTCTGGTGGGTCTCTAACCAGCCTATACTAAGCAGTTTAGGATAAGCAGGTAGGTATCAACAGCAGGTTACAATAAATAGGCTATGCATCAGAATAGGATAACTCAAAGCAGTATCAAATTCTAATTCAAGCAAGAGGGAGAAAGAATAGGCGATATAGGCATGTTCAAAGGGGGGGGGGGTGCTTGCCTGGTTGCTTGGCGGCAAAGGCAAGGTTGTCAACGGTGTCATCGGGCTCCTGAGCTGCGTCGGTCTCGGGAACTGCGTCGGTACCGGGGTCTACCGAGAGAGAAGAGGGGGAGGAAATAGATAAATACACAGCAAACGTATGCAACACATAGCATGCTATGCTAACGTGAAGTGCAGGGTTGCCTAAAGACATGTCTAAATTATATTAGTTATTTTAGGATTAAAGTTGGATTTATTAACCGGTGTATATGCACTATTCATCTATCAGAAACAGGCTAAAAGTTGCGGGTTCACCTCCATAGAGGGTCCCAACACGGAAACAGATGGCACGGTCGGATTTGTCTCGTCGTTCTGAGAAACTTTCATGTACAAAGGTTTTTGATCCGAGCTACGGTTTATTTTCTATGATTTTCTAAAGTTTTAATCATTTTCTGGACTTTATTTAATTAATTTAAATCAACATTATCCAGAACAGTGTTTTGGTGACATCAGCATGAGGTCATGATGATGTCAGTGGTCAACAGTCGGCTGGCCAGGTCAAACCTGACATGTGGGTCCCACATGTCACTGGCTTAAAGGTTAACAGAGGGGTTAATTTAGCTAATTAGGTTTATTAGCGCGTGGGGCCCCATTGTTAGTGTCAGAACTAATTAACTATTCAGTTTTAATTACAAAACGTTGATTAAGTGGGTGGGGCCCGTATGTCAGTGTCTGATTAAGTCGGGTTAATTAACACTTAATCTAATCCAAAACTAATTAAGCGCGGGACCCACCAGTCAGTCTCACACGGGCGTCACTAGTGACCCCCGTTGACTGGCCACATCAGCACGCCGGTGGCTAGTCGCCGATGGCCATTTTCGCGGCGGCGCGGCTCGGGTTTCGCTGGAAATCGGCTACATGCCACCGTTTTGGACGCGGTTGGGCTCGATCGACCCGGAAGACGATGCCGCATCCAACCGGAGTGGTTGCGGGGCCGAAGGTGGTCGGAGGTGACGGCGCCGAGCATCGCAGCGGACATCGGACTTTGTCCGTTGGTGGATCCGTTGATGTGGGGCACGAGGAAGCACGTGCGGGTGCGCGTAGGGGTCGCGGGGAGGAGCTGAGCATGCCTATGTGCTCGGACGGCCTTGGCAGCGACTACAACAACGGCGATTAGATATGCGGCAGAGACGAGCTCCGGTGAGGTCGCTGGGGATGGCTACGAGGACGAATCCGTGCGGGGAAGAGATGGGAAGGGAGCGTGGGCTTACAGGGAGCCTGTAGGTGAGCTCAGTGTGCGCGGGGAAGGCTCCATGGTGCCGGAAACGTCGACGAACGCCGGCGAACCGTAGGTTGAAGATGAGCTCGTGGGGCTCGCGGTGATGTCTCCCGACGCCAATGGCTTGGCGCAGGCGGCGTAGCAGACGGCGGTGGAGTGCTACAACATCTCGGCGAAGGGTGGGGACGACAGAGAGCGCGGGATCGACAGCGGTGGCGATGGAAGCTTTTGGGCGAGGAAGAGAGTGCGCGAGGGAGAGGACGAGGGGGAAAATGAGGGTGACTAGGGTTTCCAGGGGTGCGGGGAGCTTATCCACCTCCACAGCTCGGCGGATGGACGATGCGTGCGGCATCGGCGACGTGTCGGTGGGCGCGGCCGACAGCGCGCGGGGTAGGGGACGAGCGCGGTGGTGGGCTGGGCTGGTTACTGTAGCCCAGAGGCTTGAGTGCACAGTACGCCCGGCCTTTTTCCCATTTTCTATTTCTGCCTTTTGCTACAGAAGGTTTTAAGAATTAAAAGAAGCTGGCAAATGACTTAGTGTAAAAGTGAAACTTGGCCACAAAAGTGCAATGCAACATTATGCCCTGCCACAAAAAGTTTGGGGTCAATTGAAGAAGTCTAAGCATTTTTGGAAATTGGAAAGGCCAAAATAAATGCTGCTGAACCTCTAAATTAATTCACAGGGGCATTTTGGGAATTCAAAAGAGGTAGGTTTCAACATGACAAATATTTAGGGAATATTTGCCAAATTATGAACTATTTTAATTGCATGACAGAAGAAGTAAATATTTGACATGCAATTTGAATTTGAATTTGAAGCAAATTTTGAACAAGTGGCATTTTGGCTTAGTAAAGCAGGATGACAAGGCCGCCATTAGAGGAGGATTACTGTGGTGTGATGCTGGGGATGTTACAAATCTCCTCCACTCGGATCAAATATCCAAATCGTTAGTGGGTTGGTAGTGCGGTAACGAGCAGAGACTCACGATCGATGTGACCCCGTCGCCCCGTCTCGAGGCAAGGGCTAAGAATGCCTGGCCATGCCTCGTATTTATCTCTCGGGTACCCTCCAGGTCAACCCGTCTTCACATCACTCGCGGGTACTCCTTAGGGTCGACCCGCCTTTCCAATTAACAGTTGTAAAGTCCATGTATCCGTGTGTCCATAACATTAGGGAATCCGAGGTATCACCCTCGTTGGATTCCTTCTCGATGTATCCGTCAAGGTGACCTCGGAGGAATCACCCTCGATGGGTTCACACTTGAGATGTTGCACGACAGCGTCGTTATCGGGTGTGGTGAAGGAGGAATCACCCTCGATGACCATGACCAAACAGCTACTCTACAGAGTTAACATCAGAAGTGCTATACGAGGTATCACCCTCGGCACTCGATAGTAACGCTGCAGTGTCGTACAACTAAGGGGGTGATGTGCGGTGCCGGGGCCTGGTTGTCCATCACGTTGATCGAGTCATCTGATAATCCAGCGGGGCAACTGGGTCAAAGTGGGGTCTCTGGTGGGTCTCTAACCAGCCTATACTAAGCAGTTTAGGATAAGCAGGTAGGTATCAACAGCAGGTTACAATAAACAGGCTATTCATCAAAATAGAATAACTCAAAGCAGTAGCAAATTCTAATGCAAGCAAGAGGGAGAAAGAATAGGCCATATAGGCATGTTCAAAGGGGGGGGGGGGGGGGTGCTCGCCTGGTTGCTCGGCGGCAAAGGCAAGGTCGTCAACGGTGTCGTCGGGCTCCTGAGCTGCGTCGGTCTCGGGAACTGCGTCGGTATCGGGGTCTACCGAGAGAGAAGAGGGGGGAGGAAACAGATAAATACACAACAAACATATGCAACACAGAGCATGCTATGCTAACGTGCAGTGCAGGGTTGCCTAAAGACATGTCTAAATTATATTAGTTATTTTAGGATTAAAGTTGGATTTATTAACCGGTGTATATGCACTATTCATCTATCAAAAATAGGCTAAAAGTTGTGGGTTCACCTCCGTAGAGGGTCCCGACACGGAAACAGATGGCACGGTCGGATTCGTCTCGTTGTTCTGAGCAACTTTCATGTACAAAGTTTTTCGATCCGAGCTACGATTTATTTTCTATGATTTTCTAAAGTTTTAATCATTTTCTGGAATTTATTTAATTAATTTAAATCAACATTATCCATAACAGTGTTTTGGTGACATCAGCATGAGGTCATGATGATGTCAGTGGTCAATAGTCGGCTGGCCAGGTCAAACCTGACATGTGGGTCCCACATGTCAGTGGCTTAAAGGTTAACAGAGGGGTTAATTTAGCTAATTAGGTTTATCAGCGCGTGGGGCCCCATTGTCACTGTCAGATTTAATTAACTAATTCAGTTTTAATTACAAAACATTGATTAAGTGGGTGGGGCCCGTATGTCAGTGTCTGATTAAGTCGGGTTAATTAACACTTAATCTAATCCAAAACTAATTAAGCGCGGGACCCACCAGTCAGTCTCACACGGGCGTCACTAGCGACCCCCGTTGACTGGCCACGTCAGCACGCCGGCGGCTAGTCGCCGGTGGCCATTTCCACGGCGGCGCGGCTCGGGTTTCGCCGGAAATCGGCTACAAGCCACCGTTTTGGACGCGGTTGGGCTCGATCGACCCGGAAGATGATGCCGCATCCAACCGGAGTGGTTGCGGGGCCGGAGGTGGTCGGAGGTGACGGCGGCGAGTACCACAGCGGACGCCGGACTTCGGCCGTGTGTGGATCCGTCGATGTGGGGCACGAGGAAGCACGTGCGGGTGCGCTTAGGGGTCGCGGGGAGGAGCTGAGCATGCCTATGTGCTCGGACGGCCTTGGCAGCGACGACAATGACGGCGATTAGATATGCGGCAGAGACGAGCTCCGGTGAGGTCGCTGGGGACGGCTATAGGGACGAATCCGTGCGGGGAAGAGAGGGGAAGGGAGAGCGGGCTTACAGGGAGCCTGTAGGTGAGCTCAGTGTGCGCGGGGAAGGCTCGACGGTGCTGCAAACGTCGACGAACGCCGGCGAACCGTAGGTTGAAGATGAGCTCGTGGGCTCACGGCGATGGCTCCCGACGCCAATGGCTTGGCGCAGGCGGCGTAGCAGACGGCGGTGGAGCGCTACGACATCTCGGCGAAGGGTGGGGACGACGGAGAGCGCGGGATCGACGGCGGCAGCGATGGAAGCTTTTGGGCGAGGAACAAAGTGCGCGAGGGAGAGGACGAGGGGGAAAATGAGGGTGACTAGGGTTTCCAGGGGGTGCGAGGAGCTTATCCACCTCCTCAGCTCGGCGAATGGACGATGTGTGCGGCATCGGCGACGTGTCGGTGGGCGCGGCCGACAGCGCGCGAGGTAGGGGACGAGCGCGGTGGTGGGCTGGGCTGGTTACTGTAGCCCAGAGGCTTGAGTGCACAGTACGCCCGGCCTTTTTCCCATTTTCTATTTTTGCCTTTTGCTATTTTTGCCTTTCAAACTCCAACGGTGGAGCATAATTGAAGGAAGAGGACGACCATTATGATCTTTGGTGTACTTTTATCCATTATGATTTTCGATGTAATTTTATTCATTATTGGTCGTTTCCTGAGTTATGGAGCGGAGGGAGTAATGTCTATTGTTTTACTTGATAATTATCAGATATAAGATGCCCTTTGGAGTACTACAATTTGCTTGCCAGAAGATAATGGTTGAGTACTCTCCCCACTGAACCCATTCAGACTTGAAGTATTTAGCCAGATTAACCACCGAGGAAAATTGTCTCAGTACTCTTCAGACAATGGTTAAACCGAAAATTTGTAAATCAACTATGTTGGGATCCTTCTGTATCCTTTACAGTACCCAAAAGCAAAAGGTGAAGATACTTCAAGACTTTGAGTGGACAAGGATAAAAGGAAAGGCAGTTTTTCATCAGGTGGCATTCAATTTTTTTTTAACACGTCGGGCTTACGCCTGCCTGAACCTTTATTGCCAACCGTCAGGTGGAGTTCAATTCATTGACTCAAACATTAACAATCTATCAAAGCATGTGTGAGTCAGTTCACTCCTGAGGGAATTCGCAAGATTTTCCCTGAGAACAGCACTTGCCATCAGACATACTCCCTCTGTAAATAAATATAAGAGTGTTTAGATCACTACTTTAGTGATCTAAACACTTATATTTCTTTACGGAGGGAGTACTACTTTATGTACTCATTATACTTTGGGAAACAGATAAACCTTTTTTTTTTGCGGGAAGGGAAATAGATAAACCTAACCCTAGGCACTCCAGAAATGCTAAAAACCAAACTTTTATAGCAGCGGAGAATGCAATGGCTTTCAAAGTGGCATACTACCTTAGGATGTTAATGCTAGCTCAGCCAGCTTTGCCTTGTCTTGCCGAATATAGCACAGCCAGCAAGTGCCACCACTTGTTGTCTACTGCTCTAGTGGTAAAATTAATATGCCATTGAACTGGCACCTCACTTTCTTCGCGCGCCACGCCAGAATATGATAAAAGAGCATGGCTGTAGGATATTCCACATAAGTTCGGATTAACGTACTTATGAACATACATACGCATGTGCAGTAATACAAGTATGTAACATGTGCACAATGTTGACACCAATACTATGAAAAAACTACATGCCACTGCAAAATCAGCATACAAATGGTCAATTCCCGCATGCCACTGTTACTCTGTTAGACATGCAACTAAAATGCATAGATATGCAACAGCCAAATTCAAAGAAAATTTTATGCCACTGTGAAATACTCCCTCCTTCCCAAAATAAGTGTCTGGTTTTGGTTCAAATTAGTTCAAATTTGAACTAAAACCACGACACTTATTTTGGGACGGAGGGGGTAACACATAAAATGTGCTTTGAAGATTTGCAGCGACATGCCAGCAATTATATGTTCCGTGGAAACATATCCATAAACACAAACATTTCCAGCAATATATAATTGATTTTCCCAGTTTAAGATTAAAAGGCAAAGTGACCAAATTTCACACCAAGGTTCAGGGAAGTGTCCCTAGAGATCAGATTAACTTATGGACTATGAAAATGGTAGGTGGAGATGCTTACATAAATTTAGACTATAGTTCTTTCCTCCTTTGAACAAATCATTTTCAATTCAGGGTTCTTAGTTGTATAGTGTCGGGTGCTCTTCTAAAGAATACATTATTCGCTAGTTCAAGCAAGGAACAAAGAACATGATGCAAGAATGTCAAGGGTATAGCTAGCTTACCATCGTAAGATCATCTATTTCATGGAAATCGATTTGTAATTCCAGATATCAGACATCAGCATGGTTTACGTCAAACATGCAGAATAGTGAACAGCCTCAGAAAAAAAAAGTGAACAGCCTCAGAAAGTTTTAGTGATCACAAAGATATTGTCAAACAAGAACATTGAATTCCTGAAACTGCTGCTTGTTTCTCATGGTACTCCCATATCAACTCCTTTTTTACCACTAAAGATCTTTTTGCTTAACTGACGAATATGAGACAACTGCAGCTCTAGGAAACTCCTAAAGCTCCATTTTCTTCTTTGAGCATCCTCAAGATCTAAAGATCTGTATGCCAGAGCCACCAGATACAGTGCTGGATGCAATCTCCTGCCATTTCGGTTTTAAGTGCATAATGACGTCACAAATGAATAGATAGAATCAACAGTGACACATGTAAATTTTAACATAAAACAATTAATAAGCATCTACTTAACATAAAGTAACATAAGTCATGATCTGCAGCCCTTGCAACTCAAGCTTCCATAAAAGAGAAGTTCTGGAAGCAAGAGTTTCAACATATTTTCATGTGAATGCATCCTATGAGGTTTTGTGCAAATTAAATCTGGAAAGACATGTATCATATTATACAAGAGCCTGGCTAGACAGGAAAATATTGGACAGTAAGCTTGACTATAAAACTGCAGAGCAGGAAATTACCAACATGGGTGAGATTATTATGTTTTGTCTTTTTACGCAGATGTAAGTATGTAACTAGAAAAAACAATCCAACCTAGGCAATAAGAGACCTTATGAAGCTTACTTTTCAGAATGTTCATTGACACCATGCCAATGTCTCGGTGATGGAATTGTCCTCCCTTTCTTGTCTCTCCCAAATGTCTCGATGTACCAACCACCAGTGTCATGCATGTAACACCGCGGCTCAAAAAGCCAAAACCTGTAAACAAGAACTTCACAGGTGAATATGCACTGAATCCATTTTGTTGAACAATTTACTTGTGAAAATTAATAAAAAAAAGTACACTTGTTGAGTAGTAGTAGTACAATTCTTTAACGCACTACTGATTCTTTATCTTCTTTGCGCAAGAAGACCCTTAACTGACAAGATGTGTTTCACTTGGATGCTGCTGCTATGCCCCTATTCACATTCAGAGAGCATTCTGAGTTTGCTAGTTTTGCGGCAATTCTTTCAGTAAGAACATTTTCACCACTAAACAAATGGGATGAGAGAAAGAATTGCCTTAAGGTGGACTACAGTAGTGAACATGCATATCATTCCAACAATAGTAACTGTGAACTGAACACCTATGTAAGATTACCTATCCAGTCTTTTCACCAAGACAGTTGATGCATGGAACAAATCTCATGGTTCCCCACAAATATGCAGCATGAGTACAACCCAACATAGAAAGGAACACATACCTGCTGGGTGGCAACCGAGCCCTGCTACATCGACACTCGCAGGGTGAAACTTCATCTCCAAATTGATACCAGTGCATGTGTTTAACCTACAACATACAAATTTGCAGCAATATCCAACAAAAAATGCCGTCTAAAATGTGCACTTAAATTCCACACTGAACCATACATATACTTGATCTAATAGAATGTGGGAAAGGTATGCATACCATCAGCGTCCTGTGCTTAACAATTACATGGGTCTTTATTCCATGGCCATCATAGACACAGCAAGATCCTTCCTCTCCACTGGTGTCCAATCCAGTGATTGTTCCAAGGAGAAGATGCTCTTGTATCACATCAGGTGCAACCACTTCATTTGGAACAAGAAATACATGTATGTGATCTTCCAAGTCTGAATTGTCAATACAATTGCACTTGAGCCTCCTATTTGCAGTGGCCACTACTCTCCCACATATCTGCAATTGAATGTCCTTGTAGGCATCTGATGGAATACTGTCACTATCCTCATTCTCTTGCTTGTGAATATTTGCATGCCCAGGTATTGAACATTTCTCCACGTTTACTGCAACATTTGGACTAACCCTGCAGGTTCCAGAACCAGAATGTGTCAGCTTCTCACGACAAGCATCAGACAGCTCTCGGACGCTATCGACTAGACTGACAATACCAAGCAGATCACGGCCAGATACAAGGTGCAATAGCTCAGATGTCTCATACACAGACCTCTCCTCGGCTTCAAAGCAATCAGGAAGGAGATCCACGGACTCAACCTCGGGGCCATAGTATGCAGCATGGACTGCAGAGTACAGTTCACTCTCAAGTCTATCGAAATAACCTGAACCCGTCGCAATCCTCTTTTTTGTAACAATGTCATCAACAGTGAGCCTGTACCATTTAAGCCACTCGACAACATTACTTTCTCTAGGCATCACAATGCCTGAACTATATGGATATGGATATACATATTGCGATGGCCTGGGATGCTTCTGTATAACTAGCCTCTGCGAGCGCAGGAAGCTGTCATAATGAGCTCTTCGCTGCGAATCGGATAGGATCTGCGACATGGTAAAAAAAAGGCTCATGTCTCATGAGCAATATGCGAAATATTACATTTCTTGTAGTGAAGTGATCTATGCTATGCAAATAGTACAAAAATACTACTAGCACTGAAGTAATTTCCAACTCCCAAATGAACAATTGATTTGGGCATATCCACAACCGGTGGCAAAATTAGAATCCACACGGTCTGATATTGACTAGTACCACAACATATATGCATACTAGAGCAATCGAACTGAGCAGATACCTCGTAGGCCGCGAGGATCTGAAGGAACCGTCGGGAACCGGCGGCGGCAGCGACGTCGGGGTGGGTCTCCTTCGCGAGGCGGTGGAAGGAGGCCTTGATCTCCGCGGAGGAGCTCGTCTCTCCCACCCCGAGCACGTCGTAGGCGTTGCTCCCTGCTCCCTCGTCGTCACGGGCGGCCGTGCTCGCCGGCCGGCAGCGCGACGCGAGCGGGAGCGGGAGGACCGCCCCGCCGCGGAGGAAGAGAAGCCGCCGGAGCTCCGCCGCGCGAAGCGCCATTATTAACCTGCTGCCGGTGATGTCTCTGTCGAATGGGGCCGGAGTGGCGGAGTGACACCGATGGCCGCCTAGCAGACGTGATGGGATTCACTCAGTTGTAACGTTTTTTTTTAGAACACACTCCGTTTTTTATTTTTTGAGGGGAGAACACACTCACTTGTAAGGCGAGCTCCAACGCGTTACCGGTCCGTCCCTGCTCGTTTCGGTCCAAACAGACAGAAAAAATGACCGAACCCGCCGATGCAAATGAACATGTGTTCGTTTTCTGTCTATCCCGACCCATTTTCAGCCCAAATTTGGTATGTGTTTGCGTCGAAACAAACATAGCAGGACACGCGTCCTTGTCCTTCCCTGGCCCGGACACAACCCTCACATTTCCCCATTTTCTCACAAAAACCATCCCTCCCGCCCACTCCCTCCATGACCACCGCCCCGCAGAACCCCTTCGCCGCCATCTCAGCCGCCACCTCTGCCCGTCCCGCAGCCCCGAGGAAGAAGAAACCGAAGACGGAGCTCTCGCCGGCTGAGTTCGCCCGAGAGGAGAGGTCGGAGGGTCGCTGTTGTGGAGAGAAAAGCCGCCGCCCAGGTCGCCCTCGTCGCCGCCTCGCAACACAAGGCCGCCGTTGAGGACAACGAGGCCCTCGTCGTCAAGGCCACGCAGGCAGCGACGACCCACACTCTCCTCATGCTCGGATTTAGCCGACCTGCGCCGGCCATTCTTTCCGCCGCCGCCATGGCCGCGGCAAGCACATGTTCGTCGGCCATTCGCCTCCTACAGGGCCAGTCACTGAGCTCCTCCACAACACCGCAAACGGCCGGTCTTCATCCGACGCACGAGCATGCTGCGACCTGCTTCTCCACGTCGTCGGACGACAGCGTGATCGCTCCGGCCATCCCCGCCCCCTCGGTCGTCATTGACCTCAACGTCACGCCTGGGTCCGGTGGCGCCGGCCAGTCGACCACCGGGATGCAAAGTAAGCAGCCGCGGGCAACTTGGGCGATCGAAGCAGTTTCTATGGGTTGCAGAACAGTTTCAGTGGTAGTGGTCCATTGCCCAATTAGTCTGCCCGCATCAACGTCCTGTGTGGGCGCAACAGTTCCTTCAACGGCACATGCACCATCCGTGGCAGATGTGCGAGATTGCTCCTTCTCTCTGCTGGGCTCTTCACCATCCACTTCAACACTGGTTGAACGACCAGCCGGTAACTTGGCGGCATCCACTTCAACACTGTGCAGTCGAACTAGTAGCGACAGTAGGCATGTCATCAGCGGATGTGGCAACTGGTAGCTCGTTTTCAGCCGCGTTAGCTGACGACCCAAGCTTGGAATGGATGCGATCCAGTGGGTATTTCGTGTTGGGATTCCCCCTGGGGACAACAGTCTTCTTTCCCCTAAATATGGCACAATAAACATAGAACAAAGTAACAAACATTACATACCGACATGTGTGCACACAAGTCATACAAAACAAATAGAATTAGCAGAAAAGAGTGATGTAAGAAATAGATATTATCACTAGCATAATTAGCATGGCAATTGATCAGTTTCTGGTGCATAAGTAGTTGCCATGTGTTGTTGTTCAAATAAATTGCAAATAATGAGAAATGTTGCACACATCGTCCAACTGATTTTGAAACCCTAATTTACTTGATTTGCCATGTAGGGTCTATTTGATTTGACATATGTATAATGCTAGATTATCGTTGATAACAATAATAACAAGGGAAGAAGAAATTTCTTGTGTAATGTTAACAATTGCCATGTGATGTGAATTGGTTTTGCCATGACCAACATACATGAGTTGCCACATAACATTTATTAAAGTTGCCATATGAATTGTTAATAAAGATTGCCATGTGCGGCGTAACTGATTGAGTTGTCAGTCTAACGAGAAAAGAAGAGATACCTCATGGTATTTTTCCTCACGTCCTCCAGAACAATAGGATCTCCAGTGTTGGACGATACTATACGAGGAGACAAGCGTGTGGACGTAATGCCAGCAGGAGGAGCAGTGCCTAATCCAGTGGAGGGCTCTTTCTTCAACCGGGAAGAAGCGCAAGACGACATCCACATGTTTCTGCTTAGAGGATCTACCCCCAACGGTCGCCGTGTTGAGCGCACAGAAAACACATGCAAAAAAAGAGTGAGAACAGAGATGCGTGGCCTATAACGAATGGAAATCTTTGGTAAATGATGAAACCATGTCAGGAAGGAACGAAAAACCAGACCTCCTCCTAGCAGCGACAGGATCGGTCCTAACCCTCTTGTCGGCAGGAACCAGAGCAGCATCCTCTGGCGCTCTTCCCCTTTTTGAAGTAGAAATGCCAATGTTGCTCGCGATGGAAGAAGCATTTTTCCTCTGTTGTTGCAACAACCGGTGAAGCCTGGTCAGTTGCAGCTCCATCCTAAACTTCTCGTTCTTCATCGTATTCACTGTCCTGGTTCACATTCTCCATATCATTGTCTCCATCCTTGTCAACACCAGCACCACCAAACCAGCTCTGAACAGCTCCTCTTGGGTATCAAGGAGCTCCTGAGAACTATTGCGGTCGTACCGGCCACGGCAAGCAGTTGGACGATGTGTGCGTTCGCCAACGAATGAAGCAAAATGCCTGACGACTGCATCGCCATCAGAACCAGACAATGTCGTCCAGCCCTCAACCAACTTCCCAAGCAGGTTGCTCATGCAAGACGCAAACTACCGACTAGAGGCTCTACAGGAGCCCTCACCTGATGTGGACAAACAAAAACAAATGCACACATTGTGTGGAGGGGGAACAAAGAAGGAATCATAAAGTGACAATTGGGAATGGGTCATGTAACAAAGAATGTGTGGAAAAGGGCGTGTTGAATTACCCCGAGGGAACAAGATGAGGTTGAATGCACATCCAACCATTTGTTGAAATTGTGTGGGCCACCAAAGAAACTGTAGTCAATTGAATGCTTGGCCACCGGCTGCATGCAGTGGAGAGAGGTCAGTGGTACGAAAATAGATAACAGAAACTTATAAAAGGTAAATACAGGTTTCCTAAACTTTGACAGCAAAGATGGATCACACGTATGGGGGAACACGGAATGCCATCTGAAAGAGTTCAATATTTTCCCGTGTGTGTGCTTGCATTGTTGCCATGTGGTTTGTTTACAAGCCGGAGTTGTCACATGCAATTTTTCAATTTGGTGTGAGGGATTGATACATCCATTTTGCATCATGTTTTCCTACTGTTATTTATAGTGTTTTTATGCAATATAATACTTTGTGGAGTAATTCTAATGCCTTTTCTCTCATAATATGCAAGGTTTACACAAAGATGGAGAATACCGGCAGCTGGAATTCAGGACCTGAAAAAGCTATATCAGAGATACCTATTCTGCACATCTCCAAATGAGCTGAAATTTTATGGAGAATTATTTTGGAATATATAAAAAATACTGGAGAAAATAACTACCGGAGGGGGCCATCCCAAGTGCCCATTAGGCACCAGGGCGCGCCACCCCCTCCAGGCGCGCCCTGGTGGGTAGTGGGGACCCAGGCCCACCTCTGGTGCCCATCTTCTAGTATATGAAGTCGTTTGACCTAGAAAAAAAATAAGGAGAGAACTTTTGGGATGGAGCACCGCCGTCTCGAGGCGGAACTTGGGCAGGAGCACTTTTGCCCTCCTGCGGAGCGATTCCGCCGGGGGAACTTCCCTCCCGAAGGGGGAAATCGAAGCCATCGTGATCATCAAAAACCCTCTAATCTTTGGGAGGCCAATCTTCATCAACACCTTCAACAACACCATCTCATCTCGAACCCTAGTTCATCTCTTGTGTTCAATCTTTGTATCAAAACCTCAGATTGGTATCTGTGTGTGACTAGTAGTGTTGATTACATCTTGTAGTTGATGCTAGCCGGTTTATTTGGTGGAAGATTATATGTTTAGATCCATTATGATATTTATTACTCCTCTGATCTTGAGCATGAATATGTTGTGTGAGTAGTTACTTTTGTTCTTGAGGCCACGGGAGAAGTCATGTAGCAAGTAATCATGTGAATTTGATATTAGTTTGATATTTTGATGATATGTATGTTGTGATTCCCTTAGTGGTGTATGTGAACGTCGACTACATGACACTTCACCATCTTTGGGCCTAAGGGAATGCATTGTGGAGTCGTTATTAGATGATGGGTTGCTAGAGTGACAGAAGCTTAAACCCTAGTTTATGCGCTATTCCGTAAGGGGCTGATTTGGATCCATACGTTTAATGCTATGGTTAGATTTTATCTTAATTCTTCTTTCGTAGTTGCGGATGCTTGCGAGGGGGGTTAATCATAAGTGGGAGGCTTGTTCAAGTAAGAACAGCACCCAAGCACCGGTCCACCCACATATCAAATTATCAAAGTAGCGAATGCGAATCAAACAAACATGATGAAAGTGACTAGATGAAATTCCCGTGTGTCCTCAAGAACGTTTTACTTATTATCTGAGACCGTTCCGGCCTGTGCTTTGCTACAAAAAGGATTGGGCTAACTTGTTGCACTTATTGTTACTATTGTTACTTGTTACTTGTTACAAGTTACAAATTATCTTGCTATCAAACTACCTGTTACCGACAATTTCAGTGCTTGTAGAAATTACCTTGCTGAAAACCGCTTGTCATTTCCTTCTGCTCCTCGTTGGGTTCGACACTCTTACTTATCGAAAGGACTACGATTGATCCCCTATACTTGTGGGTCATCAGGGATACACAAATTTGCCATGCCCCAATCAGACAACCAAATGTTTGAAAGGAAAGATTCATTGATTTCACATTGTCATGCATGCTCTGTATGATTTGCTGTGGTTTATTTGTGGAGGAAATAAACTGTCTACAAAACTGACATATGTAAGAGGAAAAAAGATAAACTAACCTATAGTTTGCCATACTTTATGTCAGATATCCTATCTGCAGCGAGGACTGCCTTGACAACGTCATAATTCCAAGCAGATATGATAAATTTATGTGGAGGAGGTGGGTCTCCCAACAGAAGGGGGTCGACAGTGGAGATGTCAAGACTATCAACATACATGAGCTGGAAACACATAAATGTCATGGTATATGAAAGGAGCCAAAAAAATGTCAGTTAGACTTATGTCAGTGGAAGTAGAAAATATTTGTCATGAGCAGAGTGATATTTTTGCCATGTATAAATTATTTTGTTTGCCTTCTGTGACATGCTACATTTGCCATGTATGTAGAATTGTATTTGCCATGGGCAGTGCTATAACAACCAGGTGGATGTTAAAAAAATTGTCGTGCGGAAGCGTAATTATGAACTAATGAATTTGCCACAAATGTAGTTGCCCACTTGTGATGAACTGTGATTGTCTTGTGTAATGTATTGCAGCTGCCTTGTGTGAGCAATAGTTGCCATCTGTTAACAACTTCCGTTGCCATGTATCATCAATTATAGTTGCCATGTGTCATTAATTGTAGTTGCCACTTGTGGTCAATCATAGTTGCCATGTGTGATGAACTGTAGTTACCATGTGTGTACAACTGTAGTTGCCATGTATCATTAACTATACTTGACATGCGTGATCAACTATTGTTGCCATGTGTGGAAGACTATAGTTGCCATATGTGATGAAGTATAGTTGCCACTTATTTACTTCTTACACAAGTTTTGGGAAACTAGGTTTGCCAGGTTGAATGCACTATACTAAGCGTGTCGGATTCGCTAGATTGCCAAAAGGTAAAAAATCTACCATGAGTAAGCATTTCCAAAAACATTTACCATTAGGTGAAGACGAAGGCCATCTAGTACATCTTTTTTGCAAAGGAATCATGAAGCAAGTCAGCAATAAACTTGCACCAATTAATGTTTTTAACATCTTTCAGTTTGTCCTGCAGAAATTGAAAAAATGGACACACATGAACAGTTAAAAAAACAAAGATTGGAAAAGCATGCTAGTACAAGACAACAAAAAAGAAGATAGAAAAATGAAAAAAAATAAAAGAAAGTGCGCCAGGATGGAGAGCATCTCTTGCTTGGGCGAAGGGACATGGTTGGTGCAAACACGGACGAGATTAGGTACATGAGCAGCTTCATCTTGAACATATCAGGGTTTTTGTAGCAGCCAACGAACTTGCGAGAGCAGTCATGCTAGGCATGGATCCCTCTCCAGGGAACAACCGGGGGGAACAAACGTTCCTCAACATTATTGTCCACCTTGTAAGGCACTTCCATTCCGCCATGGGGCACACCTAGCATGGAGAAAATAGAGTCCTCATCCAGAGGGAGCCTTCTTTCCCGGAATGACAAATTCTCTTGACGCACGGTCATAAATCTCCTCGAGCCAATCACACACGGTGTTCACTAAGTTTGTGCATCGCACATCCATCAATGTCTGCATCCCCATCCCCATCTCCGCAACAGCTGCCTTCTGATCTTTGCTGAATCCCTTGTCCAGTTCAGTAAGACGTTCTTGTGAAGCCCTATTGCGGGGTTTCTTCTTCCGGAAACAGTTGACCAAAGAGTACAGAAATGAAGGGCATTAGAGAAGGGAAGCTTGTATTTGCATTTGAAAAAGGAATTAGAATATATGTTCCACCATGAGTATAGAAAATGCACGAGGCGTGGTTGTTTCAGAAAATAATGTGGTGTCCGTGTTTGACATGTACCATGAGCTGGAATTGCCGTGTAAAGAATAAGGTATTAACCAGATGCAAAGTACTAAAAATTGCCATGTGGCAGATACTGTAACAAGAAAGCATGAAGTGTGAACAAGGTAGTTGCCATGTAAGTTGTGTTGTAGGTGCCATGTGCAATAAAGGAATGTTGCCATGTTAAATTTGATTAAAAAATCCATAATGCACGAAGGAACTATCAGGAACATGATGAAAAGTAAGAAGAAAGAACCTCTTTCTTGCCACCAGCCACATCATTCCGTGGCGGCGGCTCCATCAACTCATCGTCCTCATCTTCCTGGTGATTGCGAACCATGATGCTGCAAAAAGATCAAGTGCACAAAAAAGAAAAAAGATGTAAGTCAATAGTGTAGCAGCATAAAAATGTTTGATAGGGAGTTGCCATGTTCTTACAACAGGTTGTGAGGGATCTAAAAATAGAAGAAAAATGCCGGTAGTGTGGCATGCCCAACACAAGTTCATATGATGATAATTTTGTTGAAAACAAACATGTGTATTGTTGGGGAAAACAGAGTAATGTAGCAGAAAACAAAACTGTGCCAGTTATAATTGCCATGTTGTTTGCCATAGCAGCTGATGAAAGTTGCCATGCTTCTATTCCCCTGGCATGGCAAATGATTCATTACTGGTACACATAAGATGCCATGTACTCAATACCTTAGTACGACAAGTGTTTATGATACGACATGTGTAGAGTAGCAAAAAGTTGCCATGTTCATTGCAAGGCAGTTGATGGATACTGGTCCAAAGAAAATTGACATGTTTATTGCTGAGAAGTAATGAAAATTGCCATGATTATATTCTGTATAGTGGCAACTGATACAATTGTGGGTTAGATAAAATTGCCATGTTTGCTAGTCACATGTATGTCAAAATGTCTGTTTGTTTTCAAGTTCCGACACAGGATTAGTTATCATGTTGCATTGCAATAGAATGGCAATCAAGGTGTTGAACAAGAGGAAGTTACCATGTTCTAATTAAGCAGAATGGCAAAATGTTAAGATTCTCATTCAGAGAGAGTTACCATGTATGAAAAATCAACATGGATAACTATAAAACAAAAATATAAAATGTAGGAAATGTGGCATCCATAACACAAGTGCAAAACATGGTAAGTTAGTTCAAACACACATGGGGACTGTTGCCTGATACGTCCCCAACGTATCTATATTTTTTTATTGTTCCATGCTATCATATTATCCATCTTGGATGTTTTATATGCATTAATATGCTATTTTATATCATTTTTGGGACTAACCTATTAACCTAATGCCCAGTGCTAGTTGCTATTTTTCCTTGTTTTTATCTTTACAGAAAATCAATACCAAACGGAGTCCAAATGGAATAAAACTTTACGATAATTTTTCTTGGACCAGAAGACACCTAGGAAGCTTCGGGAGGAGGCCAGCAGACCCACGAGGAGGCCACAAGCCCTAGGGGCGCGCCACAGGGGGGCCTAGGCTTGTGGGGCCCCCGCAGATCTCCTAACCCTAATCCTGGCTCCATAAATACTCAAATATTCCCCGTATACCAGAGGGCACACCAAAAATACTTTTCCACCGCCGCAAGCTTCTGTTCTCGTGAGATCCCATCTTGGGGCCTTTTTCGGCACTCCGCCAGAGGGGGATTCGATCACGGATGGCCTCTACACCAATCTTGCTGCCCTTCCGATGATGTGTGAGTAGTTTACCACAGACCTAAGGGTCCATAGCTAGTAGCTAGATGGCTTCTTCTCTCTCTTTGATCTTCAATACAATGTTCTCCTCGATGTTCTTGGAGTTCTATTCGATGTAATCTTCTTTTGCGGTGCGTTTGTTGAGATCCGATGAATTGTGGATTTATGATCAGACTATCTAAGTCTTCTCTGAACTCTTTTATGCATGATTAAGATAGCTTTGTATTTCTCTCTGATCTATCGATTTGGTTTGGCCAACTAGACTGGTTTTTCTTGCAATGGGAGAGGTGCTTTGTGATGGGTTCAATCTTGCGGTGTCCTCACCCAGTGACAGTAGGGGTAGCGAGGCACGTATTTGTGTTGTTGCCATTAAGGATAAAAAGATGGGGTTTTTACCATATTGATTGGATCTATCCCTCTACATAATGTCATCTTGCTTAAGGCGTTACTCCATTCTTGCTAACTTAATTCACTAGATGCATGCTGGATAGCGGTTGATGTGTGGAGTAATAGTAGTAGATGCAGGCAGGAGTCAGTCTACTTGTCACGGACGTGATGCCTATATTCATGATCATTGCCTTAGATATCTTCTTAACATTGCGCTTTTCTATCAATTGCTCAACAGTAATTTGATTACCCACCGTATGTTTTCTTCAAGAGAGAAGCCTCTAGTGAAACCTATGGCCCCGGGGTCTATTTCTCATCATATATTTTCAGATTTATAAAACCAAAAACCCAAAAATACCTTGCTGCAATTTATTTATATTTACTTTATTTTGCCTTTTTACTTATCTTTTATATCTATCTCTATTAGATCTCACTCTTGCAAGTGACTGTGAAGGGATTGACAACTCCTTTTTCGCATTGTGTGCAAGTGTTTGTTAGTTTGTGCAGGTGCATCTATTGGGGACTTGCTTGTACCTCCTACTGGATTGATACCTTGGTTCTTAACTGAGGGAAATACTTATCTCTACTTTGTTGCACCACCCTTTCCTCTTCAAGGGAAAAATCAACGCAAGCTCAAGAAGTAGCAGGAAGAATTTCTGGCGCCGTTGCCGGGGAGGTTCTACATCAAGCCTACCAAGTACCTATCGTAAACTCTCATCTCTTGCACTTACATTATTTTCCATTTGCCTTTCGTTTTCCTCTCCACCACTTCTAAAACGTTTTCAGAAAAATACAAAAATATTTGCCTTTTTATTTGCCTTCTTTCCGTTTGCCTTTATGTCTTAATTGGGTTGTTTACTTGTTCGCTTGGCATAATTGCATATTTATTCCAAATCAGACACAAAAAGTTTATGGATCCTCATCCACTTGCTAATCTTTTTAAAAGATCCAAATATGACAAACCAATTGCTAGTGAGTTGAGTGCACTAGATTATCTTTATGAAGTTTTGCTTGAAATTCGTGATGAAGTGTTAAAAGAAGAAATTTATAAAGTGATTCACGATAGCTCCTTGGATGAAAAGCATGATTGCAATGATGTTATTATAAATTCTATTAATGTCAATTGTCCTAATAATATGCAAAACCTCAAGCTTGGGGATGCTAGTTTTGCTATGTCCACTACTTATTGCAATGATCATGATTGGGGTGATAATGCTTCTTATGATCTTGAAAATTTATTTAAGCCTCATGATGAATATGTTTGCGATAATATTGAAAATGGGTTTGGAAGAGTGTCAACTCTAGGTAATATTGATCCCACTACTTCGGAGAGTGTTCAATCTTATGAATTTTTTGATAAGAGTGGGCTTGGAGAGGTCATGACTTTATTTGATGATAATCCCACTATTTTGGAAGAGAGTCAACTCTGCATGCATGTGGATCATGTAGAGGATATGTTATGTGATAGCTATATTATTGAATTTGAATATGATCCTACATGTAATTATTATGAGAGAGGGAAATATGGTTGTAGAAATTTTCATGTTACTAAATTACCTCTCGCTATGTTGAGATTGCTATTGTTTCTTTCTTCTTCCTTGCATATGCTAGTTTTTCCTTGTCTTGATAAATCTTTTTCCTATAAAATGCCTATGCATAGGAAGTATGTTAGACTTGAACTTGTTTTTCACATGCTATATGATGCTCTCTTTGTGCTTTAATTTTTTGTCTTTCATGTGAGCATCATTAAAATTATCAACGCCTAGCTAAGAGGCAAGCGCTTGTTGGGAGACAACCCAATATTTTTCTTTTCTATTTTTATGAGTATACACAATATTACCTCAGTTGTAATTGTGTTTTTGTGTTTTAATTAGTGTTTGATCTAAGCAAGACCTTTGGGATGCTTTGGTATATCATTGATTTGGTTTTGCTGAAAAACAGAAACTTTTGCGTCCAGTAAGAGAATTGTTAAAATTCACTGGAGCGTGGAAAAATTCTGAGTTTTTTTACAAAAGATTGATATATGAATTTCCTACGTTTTCCTAAGTTTTAAGAAGTTTTGGATTTACAGAAGTATGACTACTATTCTGGTCTTTACAGACTATTCTGTTTTTGACAGATTCTGTTTTCGATGTGTTGTTTGCTTATTTTGATGAATCTATGAGTAGTATCGGGGGGTATGAACCATGGAGAAGTTAGAAAATCAGTAGATATAATACCAATATAGAATTAGAATGAGTTCACAACAGTACCTGAAAGTTGTCGGAATCGGGGCTCTGCGGAGCCAACAAGGTTCGAACTTTGGGGCGTGTGCGAAGATCTAGCCTAGACGCAGCCTCAAGATCATCGCCTCATGGCTTGGCCTCGTCGAGCTCGTGCAAGCGGGGGAAGGATGGGACATGGAAGTTTACCCAGGTTCAGGCCACCTTGCGGTGTAAAACTGTAGGATCCAAAGTAGGTCTAGAGGGGGGTGATTAGACTACTTGACCAAATAAAAATCTAACATTTTCCCAATTTTAGTTGTGGGCAGATTTTAGCAACTAGTACCAATCAAGCAATCAACCTACACATGCAATTCTAAGAGTATAGTAGTGGAAAGTAGAACATTGCATATGAAGGTAAAGGGAATGGTTTGGAGAGTGCAAACGCAATGGAGACACAGAGATTTTTGGCGTGGTTCTGATAGGTGGTGCTATCGTACGTCCACGTTGATGGAGACTTCAACCCACGAAGGGTAACGGTTGCGTGAGTCCACGGAGGGCTCCACCCACGAAGGGTCCACGAAGAAGCAAACTTGTCTATCCCACCATGGCCATCTCCCACGATGGACTTGCCTCACTCGGGTCGATCTTCACGAAGTAGGCGATCTCCTTGCCCTTACAAACTTCTTGGTTCAACTCCACAACTTGACGGAGGCTCCCAAGCAACACCTAACCAATCTAGGAGACACCACTCTCCAAAAGGTAATAAATGGTGTGTTGATGATGAACTCCTTGCTCTTGTGCTTCAAATGATAGTCTCCCCAACACTCAACTCTCTCTCATAGATTTGGATATGGTGGAAAGATAATTTGAGTGGAAAGCAACTTGGGGAAGCCTAGAAATCAAGATTCTTGTGGTAGGATTGGTATATCTTGATCTCAACACATGAGTAGGTGGTTCTCTCTCATAAAATGTATGGTCAAAGTGTAGGCACGTTCTGATGGCTCTCTCACATATGGAGATGGGGTGGAGGGTGATAATCCCCAAGTGCAAGGAATCATCATAGCAATTTCCAAAGGTGGAAGTGATAAGTATGGAGTGTCGAACCCACAAGGAGCTAAAGGTAAGATCAATATTCTCTCAAGTCCTATCTGCCACTGATACGACTCTACGTGCACCGAACGTTTGCTTCCATCTAGAAACGAGAAATAAAACTACGTTGTGGGTATAAAGAGAATGGCTTTGCATGACATCGGAGAACTAAAATATAAAAATAGGTGCTGTTAACATAAAGTTAGAATATATTACTATATACTATAAATAGCGAGTGTGGAATAATGATGGATCGGTGTGCGGAATTATCCTAGGCAATTGTTAACAAGATCGGTAGTCATTATTGCAATTTTATATGAGGGAGAGGCATAAGCTAACATACTTTCTCTACTTGGATCATATGCACTTATGATTGGAACTCTAGCAAGCATCCGCAACTACTAAAGATCATTAAGGTAAAACCCAAACATAGCATTAAAGTATCAAGTCCCCTTTATCCCATACGCAACAACCCCCTTACTCGGGTTTAAGCTTCTGTCACTCTAGCAACCCACTACAAGCGAATCATGAACGTATTGCAACACCCTACAGCGGGAATCCTTCACGTGTGCGCGGCACGGAAGGCACCATAGGACAGCACCAAAATAAAACATTCAACTCAAACCAATCTAGATCATCAATCAACCCAAAAGACAAAATAAATCTACTCAAAATATCATAGGATGGCAACACATCATTGGATCATAATATGTGGCATAAAGCACCATGTTCATGTAGGGGATTACAGCGGGGTGCGGGAGAGTGCACCGCTTAAAAGAGACGAGGAAGGTGATGAAGATGGTGATGTGGATGAAGACGATCACCGCGGCGATGATTCCCCCGGCGGCACTCCGGCACCACCGAGAGAGAGAGGGAGAGAGTCTCCCCCTTGTGCTTCCTCCTCCATGGCCTCCCCCCTAGATGGGGAGAGGTTCTCCCTCTGGTCCTTGGCCTCCATGGTGATGATGGCCCCCACCGGCTTCCTCCTCCATGGCCTTCGGTGATGATGGCCCCCTCCGGCAGGGTGTCGGAGAGGGCCTAGATTGATTTTTTCATGGCTACAGAGGCTTGCGGCGGCAGAACTTACGATCCAGGGTTCTTTTTGGAGGTTTGGGCATTTATAAGAATTTTTGGCGTCGGTTTCACGTCAAGGAGGTGCCCGAGGGGCCCACAAGCCCTCAAGACGCGCCCAGGGGGGTAGGGCGCGCCCCCCTAGCTTGTGGACTCCCCGAGACTCTTCTAGTCCATCTCTGGTGCTTCGGGGGTCTCTTTTGGTCCATAAAAAATCACCGTAAATTTTCAGCCCATCCCGAGAACTTTTATTTCTGCACAAAAAATGGCACCACGGTAGTTCTGCTGAAAATAGTGTCAGTCCGGGTTAGTTCTAATCAAATCATACCAAAACCATATAACATTGTTGTAAACATGGCATGAATACTTCATAAATTATAGATACGTTGGAGACCTATCAGCATCCCCAAGCTTAATTCCTGCTCGTCCTCGAGTAGGTAAATGGTAAAAGAAATAATTTATGAAGTGTGAATGCTAGCATAGTGCATAAATTTGATCAATGATAGTTCTAAACACTTTTTCTAGCATCAATATATATTATAAACAGTAGCTCATCTCATAAAACTTCTCATGATCAAGTAGCAAGCTGTTCACATGTTAAAGTATAGACCATAAACTTTCTTGAAAACTAACAAACTACGTTCTCAGTCATCAAACAATTGCAATTCATCTTATTTTCAGGAAGGGTCTATGTAAGAGCTTTGATTTAGCAAATTCCACATACTCAACTATCATATAGTCTTCCATGATTGCTGACACTCAAAGCATATTTTTAGAACAAATAGCATCCGTCAAACACAGAGAAAGATAGGGGCTTAATGTTTCGCCTCCCAACTTCTTTATCATATAGATAATTGTCACCAATAATAATTCATGATAAAATATATTTGAATGGCCATATATGCTTAGATCTTTCCCCATCACATGATGCTTGCCAACTAGAGAATAATTGAGGTTGAAATAAGAAGGAATACTATTGACTCTTGCATAAAAGTAAATACATGAAAGTAAAAGATAGGCCCTTCGCTGAGGGAAGCAGAGGTTGTCATACGCTTTTTATTTTTGGATGTGCAAACCCTTAATGCAAAGGAACGTCATGTTGTATTGCCCTTTGTGATAGCAACCTTTATTATGCAGTCCGTCGCTTTTATTTCTTTACCATCACAAGTTCGTACAAAGCTTATTTTCCCTTACAATAAAAGATCATACATATTTAGGAGCAATTTTTATTGCTTTTTGCACCGATGACAACCTACTTGAAGGATCTTATTCAATCCATAGGTAGATATGGTGGACGCTTATGGCAAGAAACTGGGTTTAAGGGTTTTGGATGCACAAGTAGTATCTCTACTTAGTACAAAATTTTGGCAAGCAAAAGATCCTAAGCAAGCACCACATGTTGGAGGATCCATAACAAAGGTATCAATCCAATACACTACAAAAAAATACACTTTCGTGATGATACGTGTTTGTCACAGTAGGTCACGTTTTCTGTCATGCATGTACATCCATGACGATTTTATGACAGAATCAAGATAGTCATACCTGTGCTGTCATAGAAGTGTTCCATGAGATTACCAAAGTTATCATCACGGAAGTGTCCACTTCCATGACGATAAATCATGCGTCATAGAAGTGCTTTCGTCAAGGGTAACCGACACGTGGCATCCACCGTAACGGGTCGCCGTTAAGCTATCGGGTTCCGGTTTGGATCCGATAACCCGTTAATAGCCAGGACCAATGGGGATTTTCCACGTGTAAAATCATCATTGGCCGGAGGAAACACGTGTCGGCTCCTCGATTGGCCAGATGTCGTCCATCCAACAGAGGAGACGTGCCTCTGATACGTCGACACATGGCAGGGCCAACAAAGGCCCATATAGGTTAAAAAGGCCGGCCTAGTCAATGGCCCGTAGTATTTACTCAGGTACTAGTGGGCCAGCCCACTAATGGCCTGCTTAAACTTGGCCCATTTACGACCCAAAGCCAGATCTGGCCCGTTATTTATTCGCTGAGTATTTGGGCCCAATTACGGCCTAGTGACATTTCGGCCTGTTAGAGGCCCGATGTAGACATGGGCCCATTTCAGCCCGGTGTGTCTTTTGGCCTGGGAATGGCCCGTGTTGCCAATGTGCCATATATGGTCCGACGCGACATCCAGCCCACTAACGGCCCGTGATCAAGGTGGCAACAGTTCAGCCCAACGTGACTTTGGGCCTGTTAAAGGCCAGTCGTATAATTTGGCCCGTTGATGCCTCTACTAAGCTTTCGGCCTCTTAAAGGTCCATGATATCAGTGGGCCAACTAAGGCCCGAGATATGTTTCGGCCTGGTAATGGCCCGTCATATAACTGGGCCAATAATGGCCCGGCATACATTTCAGCCTGCTAAAGGCCCGTGGACGACTATTGAAAATTGAGGCCCAACATGCATTTCGGCCTGCTAAAGGCCCATGGTATCTTCTGGGCCGTAACAGGCCAGCAGAATATTCAGCCTGTTAATGGCCCGAAGCTACATGGGCCCAACTAAGCGCTGGGTCCACTAAAGGCCCAACTAAACTTTGGGCCGAATGGAGGCCCGTGTAAGTTGTGGGCCTGGCGCAAAGTGTGAAGGCCCCAATGGCCTTTCAGGCCCAAGAAAGTTGCAGGCTGGCCAAATTGTGGCCCGCTAAAATGCAGGCCCGTTAGAGGCGAATGTTTTGGCCCAGTCGCCTACATCAGATTTTCGTCGTTTTTTTTCAGATAGCGAATGATGGCATATACGGTAACTCGTAGGAATTAAGAACAAACCTACTCTATACAATAAAGAAATTACGGCATAGTAACTTAGAATAAACCTACACTATACAATAAAGGATTTATGGTATATTACATCCACTGAGCAACGAAGTTCGCCACCAGGGATCATAAAGCGCAACGAAGAAGCAGATTACAAAAACTGGGCGCCATTGCAGCGTAACAAAATAATACTGAACCAAGACCACTTCCAGGACAGCTCAAGAGAGGTTAGCCTTGCGAGGGAGCTGTTGTGCAAGCTGCTGAGCAAGGCTGTGAGACTGGCCTAGCATGTCGGTCATAGCTTCCAGCTGTAGCTATTTAGCAATGAGGTTCTCATTGGTGTTCTCCGCGATCTTTCTTAGAGATAGGTCTTCAAGTCGAAGTTGAGTTGAAGAATGCCTTTCTGCTTGAACTTGGGAATGAAGAAGTCGAACTGATTCAGACAGCGAATTCTGTGAGCTTGTCTGACTGCTAGTCTCAAGTAACTTGAACACTGCATCAACACATGACTTTGGGGTTGTCTCGCTATCTGCATGATGTTTTGCCTTCTTTGCTGCAATATATGTTGGGTTTGTCTCATAGCCTTCAGCAGACTTGTGCATGCCATTAGGCATATCACCCTGAAACAAGCAGAGAGATGACATGTTTTGCATGTGTATAAACAAAGATAGCAACTGTGTTGTCAATTCCATCCAATTTCAAATTAGAAAATAAAGAGTCAGTTCAAAATATCAATAGCATAATTTGGCATTGTTCATAATGCAGGCAGCTTCACCACACTACTGGATTACCATGTCAACAAAACAAGCATAGATGAAGGGCAAAGACAATCATTGTATCTATTTTGGTTAATGTGCATGGCATGTTGTTCATATCATCAGCCACATCAGTAAGATAAAACAGGAGATGACAAGGTGCAAACGTGGGCAGCTTCACCACACACTAGATTATAGATCCACAAAACCAAGCATACATATAGGGAGTATTGAGTAATGTGCATGGTATGAATAAGGAATTTGGTTTTACAACTAAAACTTGGAACTTACAGTTGTTGCGAACATGCATTTTGATAGAAACATCAAACTAAACAACAGTTGACGATAGGGAGTATGAGCAAATTAAACAGCAGTTGACGATAAAGGCTTTAGAAGGACTGACTTACATTAACAGTTAACACCGGCTCTATAATGCCCTTCTCCATGTCAAGGGAAGGATAACTCAAGAATTTTAGCACAGAAACTTCTTCATAAGCATTGCCTGTACTCTGCATTTTGTAGAGAGTAATTATAGATATGATAATACTGGAAGGGATAGAGGATAATGAAGATAAGATGCAGATTCATGCTACATAATCAACTACCAATCCCTGTAAGTACAAGCGTTACAGGACAAAATGTACTGACAAGAGCAATGGGCTACACTTCTGTACTAGCATTGTCTGTGTATTCAACTTTTTGTTAAGATTAAATATAGATCTGATATTTTTTAGTAAATGGTGGGCGAGGGAGATAAGATGCAAAATGCTACACAATGAACCAATCCCTCCTTCCCATAATATAAGAGTGTTTTGTACACTGGTGTACTATACAAAACGCTCTTATATTATGGGACGAAGGGAGTAGCTGTTAATGTAAGTACAGTGATAGACGACGTTCAGTCCTTACAAGAGGACTGCAGAGCTAAACCTCTTCAAAAGCATTAGGTTGATTCTAAATTTATGTAAGAGTCGATATGGATCTTATAATGTCCACCAAATGGAGGATAACAAGGCTAACATGTGCAGTGATGCTACATAATCAACCAGCTATGAAAGTAAGTATGGTCATACAGGGCAAGAGGTACTCACAAGAGCAATGCAGTGTGCAGTATAGTTGCGAGATTCTGTGGTCCCTTGAGAATGAATGTTCTTATGCAAATAGTTTTCGTACAAGTGAGACGGTAAGGCACATGCAGAAATGTAGTTCAAATTGTGATGTGATATCATAGACAGTACCTTACGCTGCAGACGAGACCAATGTGTAACAAGATTATTCCAGTCACTGTCTGATAAATGTAGCACCGGAGACTTTACAGAAATTTCATTTAGAGGCTTGCCATCGAAGTGCGCTTGCCTCAGGTAGGAACGATGCTTCATCAACGAGTGCCTGAAAAGCGCAACCAACCCTTGCTCGTCTTGACTATCCAGTTTGGTCCTCGCCTATTTAAAAGAATGAAATCTTGTGTCTTCTGTCAGCAGAAACATATGCACTAATTACCATGAATAACATTAGTACATTACTTACACGTAAGTTGCGGAGGAAGATTGGAAATTCTTCTGTGTCTGTGGTATAATCTTTCCATGAAGGAAAGATGCGCACAAAGTTCCTGACAACAATATAAACTTCGTCTTCTAAACTGGGAAGAAGTGGAACATGGGTCCTATTTCCTGCAATTGGGGCTCGCTCTCGTTCGAAAAGGGATTTGGCAACTGGATTTGGTGTACTCTTTGTTGGAATGGGTGTTTTGCGTCGTAGAGCTGGTGCTATGTCAACTGGCATCATCATACTATTTGCTGCAGTTGGGGTCTGCTGAGTTGGGGCATCAAAGATGACCAGCGTAGTAGGGCTAGAGTCTGCTAGACTTGGGGCCGTGTTTTGTGGGTCTGGTGATATTGCAACTACACCTAATGGGCTATTTGATTTATCAAGTGTCACTACCTTTTCCAAATACTTTGTTCGTGCTCCTCCGTGATCAGCAATCGCCCTCTTCCTTTTGAAAGTCTGATACACAAGAACAACATTTGAATGGATAAATATGGTATGATGACAGATGGAATATGTACTGAAAATGGATAGGCAGGGCGTACTCACATACACGATGTGTAAACTAAGCTCATGGCAGTGCAACAAAGTAGAAGCAATGCAAAGCATCAGTTGCAAGATATGTGCGACCAATATAACCTTGGAAAGTTAGAGCAAGCACCTTGATGGGTGAATAAGATAGGGCATCTGCCTCTGACTCCTCCACTAGGGAGCTACATTGACTTAGGGCTCCCTCTAGCTCAGAATCATTGTTAGGATCATATTCTGAGCACGAATCTGTAGGTGGAGAGCGTTTGCATTGCATTGCATCTAGACTTGATTTCAGTCCCTTAATGCCAAGTTTGACAGCCATGGCATTGTTCTGCTTTATTCTTTTCATGCGCGCAAGCTCACAATCATTATGATGCTGTTCAGTATATGAGATTCATGAAAACATAAAAAGTAGTCAGATTATCTATGGAATGCATTGCGGATTCAACTCAGAGATTGTCTCCCTACAAACCCCTACGTATACAAAGTTCATCCCCCAACCGTGCTGACCAAACCACACACAGAAATACAAACCTCTTATGTCTCTATAACGAGCGGACACACATTTCAAAACTGAAGTAGGAACATTAGAATCATATCAAATTCGTATTTGAACAAATAAACTAAGGAATTATGAGTGGCATAATGTTTAGCTTCAAGGGTGGAGTGCTGGTAGTGCGACAAAAAGCAAGTAGGCAGATTGTATTCCATGTAGAAGATCGTAGTCTATGTAGAAGGTGGATATGACACTTTCTTTCTATACAATGCAGTGTTTGTTGCCCACACATGATGGAAGAGATCACACAGAGAAATACTATTCACTCATGTCTTCGGTTCCAGTATTTTGAAACAGGGTGGTCCACCCTAAAAGAATATTGACAACAAATATGACAAGGCAAGCATAGAGGTAGTGAATCAATCATTACTTGTGAGCTTACTAGGACAAGTATGCAGAATTGTAACCGCAGTAAGAGACCGTCCAAAATCTGAATCAAGAAGTTGGTCTAGCACTTATTGTTTGCAACTAATCGACGTGAATAATTGGATATCATATCGAATGAGTAAGAAAGACAAGTAAAATTGTCAACAAACCTGGCCTGCAGTAGTAATCCGGGTCAATGTCCCTATGACCAACAATCCAACATGACTAGTGTCTGTTCCTAGGGCCAGAATTTTGAAACCCTGTGAACTTTACAGGTACTAAAGATTACTGAAATATCTGAACCATTAAGTGTAGGTAGCACTCAGTACACAACAAACCCTAATGACAGTCCTGCCTAATGAGTAATGAATCAATTAGAAAATGGGTGATGAGGAGTGGCTGCTGAGTGTTGAGGACGTATCTCAGGATAAATCGGGTTGGCTTAGTGGGTGATGCATGCCTGGGCCCTGAACGGACTGGGAAGGTAAGCACGGCGGCGCGCCCGGGCAGCGGTGACGTTATTGGGCGAGCAACTCCTGACCTCCTGTTAGTCCGGCGTCTCCTCCTAGAGTCATGCCGTCCGGGGATGGTGAGGTAGGTGGCTGGGGGCGAGTAGAGATCGGAAGCACAACAGAACAAAGGGGAATCAGGGTCTGGGCCGACCCAAAATCCCAGGGTGGGCCACGGCCCACCGTGGGCACCCTGTAGATCCACACCCCAGCGGCGTACATGCATTTTTGAAACTAAATTAGGAACATTTAGCTGACCAATTAAACGACTCTGTTTTAATAATATCAGATTCGTATTTGAACAACTAAGCTTGTTTAGCTTGATGGGTGGAGCAGTGCTATTATGACACGAAGCACGTAGGCTGATCGTATAGTGATCATAAAAGGGGGGAATCCTAAGCATGATCAATTAAACCCTATTGTGACTGTGCCATGGCAGATTTGAAGCTGCAAACCGCAGAAATGCTATTTAGCAACCATTGTTTGCTTCGAACTAAGAACTAAATTTTAAGAGCTGAAAAGAAAGTACAGTAACCAAGTTACGATCTATTTTCTGGTTGAGATCAAAAAGTTGAGCAGATATGAAGTAGTACCACCTCTCTTGCGGCGGTGTGTAGGCATCAGGGGTGCGATGGCTGTCGGTGGCGTTGAAGCAGATCTGCGACGGTAGACGGGTGCATCGGGCGATAAGTCCCGTTGCGGTGGACGAGAAGGTCGTGGGAGCGGCCCCGGCAAGGAGGACGATGGCGCTGATGAAGCGAGAGGACGCGATGCAAGGCTCCTGGTCCGTCGCCGTGGATGAGAAATGTCCATCTCTAGCAGTGGATGACGCGGTCTTGGTAGGCGCTCCAGCACGGTGGAGGACGGCGGCGATGGATGGGGTGGAGGACGGCGGCGATGGATGGGGTGGAGGACGGCGGCGATGGATGGGGTGGAGGACGGCGACGATGGATGGGGTGGCAGACGGAGGAGGCTGGTGTGGGGATGGTGTTCTAGCGTGGACGTTGTATGAATGGGAAAATGGAGGGAGAGGTACGGGGAACCATGTTTTTGGGACGCGCCTATCTGAAATATGGGAAAGTTACGAACTTAGCCCCCGTTTAAAATTTGGACGCTCGTCGGTTGGGGATAGGACGGTAATCTCGCATCTCCCCCAATATTTGCCCAGGGCGATTTCGGACGAGGAGAGGGTTTTTGGCGCCCATGGTGTATGAACGGGGCTGACAGGTAGGGCGGTTGTGTCACGTCTGAGTGAAGTTACAAACCTGCCCCTATTAAAAATATTTACCTACATCGATTTCGGCCGAGTCGAGTTTGTTTTGCCGCCCACCGTGTATGAATGGGGAAATGGAGGGAGAGACAGAGGTTTTTCGGACGAGCTTGAATCAAATGTGTTTTTCCGCCCATGTTTTGCGCCCACCGTGTCTGAATGGGCTCAGAGGCGGTCGTGTCACGTCTAATTGAAGTTACTAACCTACCCCTATTGAGAGCGGTGGAAATCGGGCCGATGGATTGTCCGTGTAAGGGGTAGACAGTAATTTCCATCTCGCAAACACTGGCTTCGGGCAGCCGACGTGGGAGTGGATATTTTGCCGCTTCTTTCAAATTTTGGGACAATAAGCATTCACGTTTACCCTGGCAATTAAATTTGAATCCATTTTGTAATCTTATACGAATCTTTATAAATCATTCTATGTTTTTTATATATCTTGAAAAGCGCAACAAAGATGTATTCCACTCTCATATATGAATATGATTTACAAATGCCGATACTCGAATTCAGAAGGTAGAATCCAGTTTAAGGTGAATTCGAATATTTGAAACCACTTTATGTCCAACTCAAGTGTAACATGTATGACACATGCAGCATATAGTGTACTCCCATTTAGATATGTACACAAGCGATGTCTCAAGATTCAAAATACTGAGTCAATCAACCAATAATGTACAAAACTAACAGACATATAAACACTTATAGAGTATATGGATCAATAATATCAACTAACATACATAAGCCAGGCCGCTGTACTTTTTTTTGCTAGAAGAGCATCATTTTTTTAGCAAAGCTAGTACAACATCTTGGCCCTTTTAGATCCGTGCCACTTAAGGACCATCTATACTACTATTATTGCTGAATGCAAATTCAGCCCGATTGGCATATTTGTAGGTCTGGCATAGCAATCAAAATGAAATGTCTCAGAGTCTTATCAATTAATACAGACTCGTGCTAAAAAAATTACAAACCAAAAAACAAAAAACATTTATTACATGATCTCTAGAACAAATGGTTTGCTCGATTACATGAACAAACAACACAAAGGTTATTCAACGATGGAAAAAACATTTCACCTATGATTTACCAAGTGGGAATTTAATTTCCTTTTTTCCTTCAGGACCTTAACAATGCGGTCAGTCTCAGCTTGCTTTGTTTTGAAATCCACCACATATTTAATGGTTGTCTTGAGTACTGCTTGTGATTGTGTTGTTTGCTTCCTCAACATGTCAACTTCATCTTTAAGTGCAGAAGCAGAATCTCTTTCTACCAATAGTTTAGCCTCTAGAGCATCAATAGTTGGTAATTCATGATGCACGATTGGGCCGGTGCCACTGCTGTGGGATGATACAACGTCCATGGGGCTAACCTGTTTTGCCATTAAAGTTCCGATTGGATTCCGAAAAGTTGAAGCTAGCAAAACATCTCAACTGGGAGTTAGAACAACAAACCAGTTAAACAAACAAGGAATTAAAGAGTTTCGATTGGATGCTGAAAAGTAGTTATTAACATCATTGTAACCAGTTGCAGCAGCAAAGCAGTTAAACAAACAAGTTTTGCAAAAGGTACCTGTTGTGGCATTGGAGTTTCTCTTGGATCCAGAAAAGTTGAGTAGCTAGTAACATGATTAGAGCAACCGGTTGCAGCAGCCAAGCAGTTAAACAAACAAGTTTTGCAAAAGGAACCTGTTGTGGCATTGGAGTTTCTCTTGGATCCTGAAAAGTTGAGTAGTCAGTAACTTGATTAGAGCAACAAGTTACAGCAGCAAACCTGTTACACAAATATATTTTTGAAAATGTACCTGTTATGCAATTGGACTTCCAATTGGATCCTGAAAACTTGAAGTTAGAAGATGATTACAGCAACAAGTTACAGCAGCAAACCAGGTAAAGAAGGAAGTTTTTGAAAATATACCTGTTGTGCCAACGGAGTTTCAGTTGGATCCTGCAAACTTGAATGTTAGCAATCATAAATAAAGTGTTGCAAGAGCCATAAGAAACTAACATCAAACTAGTAAAAACTAACCAGTTTTGGCAACGTATTTAATTACACATGAACTAGTAAAACTAACAAGTTCTTGGCAACGTATTAAAGTAACAAGTCGGTACCGTTTACCAGCAACACAGACATCTGTAAATATCTTTGATGTAAGCAAAATGATTCTGACACACACACACACACACACACACACATATATATATAAGTTAAAAAGACGTTGTCCCTCATATAAACCTGACAGTTGTCTGTCTATGAACATGCAAACATTACTAGTGCTACAAGTGATAACAACAAATCATTTAAACAAACAGGGTATCAGAACATAAATTACACATGAATTTTGCTGCACCCTAGAAGTACATATGACCAGCTATCTACGTGCTTAAGTATCTATTTAAGTTCAGGCAAACAGGTAATTCTTAACAGTAAGTATCAAACACATAGATAGGCGCAGTCTATAATAGGACTAACAGGCTATGGCATTATATAATTAGTAGCAAACTAAATTAAGCCAAGCAACATAATTGAACAATTTTGCAATCAGTGGCTAACTAAAATTCCGAGAAGCAGGTAACTGAACTTACGCTAGCTCTTTGTACAGGCACACTGCAACCATTTTTCGCTTACATGGTTCTACGAAGGAGTCCATCGCATCAATTGCTTGGATACGCAGTCCCAATACTTCTTTCTTCCCACACTGCATTTGTAAGTCGAATGGTTAATCTGATAAGATGGTGCGTCCTTGATATGTTATATGCGGACGGGTTGTCAGACTAGTTGTAGCAACACACATCACACTGGCTTTTACTGTATATTTCATGCGATTACATTTGGCATATTGAGATCTAAGCAATCTCCAATAGGATGAAAAGACTGGCATCATTCACATTATTGGCGAACTCAGTTCACAGAAACAAGCAATTCAACCGTTCTGTGGGTAAATCAAAAGCGCCACTGAAATCTTTTTCACTACCCCAATCATACACGCAAAACCGGGCGACGCCACCATAGGGGCTGGTATGGGCGGCCGTCTCGGGTGGCTAGAAAGTGTGCACCTAGTTTGAGTCGTCCAGGTTGGCCCACACTAGTTTTGTTCGTCCCAGCGCATGAGCAGGCAATGTAAAAAATGAAGAAAACCGTTTCAATTTGGATGGGCCAATAACGTAAGTGCAAGGCATGCCCTATAGTAGGCTCGCGGCCCAAACGAGCGCCTCCCATATCGATCGACAGCAGGAAAAATCCCCAATTCGTTCGCTCCAGCCTCCAGTCTGGTTCGCTCCTAACCTAGCCGCCGCTGGACAGACCGACACAGCACTTCCTCGTGCCCTCGTTGGACGCCGGTCGCCGGGCTTCAAGCGAATGGAAGATCCAACCTTGGGTGTAGCCTGCGTGGGAGGCAGCAGCGGCAGCACGGGCATGGCATCGAGCTTGCGCAAACGGACAGTCGCAGCTTGCAAGAGCAGCATGCGCAACGAGCAGGTACATCACATCCCTGATTATATCTAATTCAACTGTTCAATTTCTGGCCAATAGTTAAACCTGACGGTGTTGTAAAACTGCTTGTATGTAGGGAATCTATAAGAAAATGAAACCAATTTCTGCTTATTTTATAACTCCCCCAATCAATACTGAACTGACTGAACCTGATGTGTCTAATCAAGTTTCCGGTGCAAACATACAAGCTCATGTTGTTCTTGAGCCTGAAGTGTCTAATGAACAGACTGCTAATGAAGGATTTGATGCAAACATTTTATATGCTCATGGTGAAGAACATATAGTGTCTAATGAGGGATCTAATCCAAGCATTTTGCAAGCTCACATTCAAGGATTTAGTGTCTAATGATGATCTGCTATGTTGAGAGAGAGAGAGAGATTTGCAGGAATTGATAACAAGCAAATTATAGTACATTTTCATGGCTTGAGGAAACGTCGAGGCCATCTACCAGAAAGTCCCCGTATCATGACAACCTAACATAAATACTTTTCTAATCTGTTGTTTGAAACTATTGGCATACTTGTGCAGGATAGATATATTGATATGCAGTTTGCGCACTGGTTATAGGTGCAATTACACTTGGATATTTTTGGCCAGAGAATGAATAATTCAAGCAGGTACAGTCCATGTTAGTAGTCCTTGTACACCATGTTGCATTTTGTGTTTTTTGGTGCATACATCATTTAGTGTTTTATAATCTGGAACTACTTTGGATCATTAGCTGGTTTTCAAAGTGCATGTAGCTTCACATTTCTCAAGTTATGTTGATTTCCGGAGTGCAAGTGCCTTTGTATTTTTTAAGTTAAATTTTTGCCCCTGGTAACTTGAATTCGTGGATCCGCCACTGCACACAAATCATACACGCAGGCCAGTACGAATTAAATGAAATGCAGGGACTTACGCTAGCTCGTTGTATAGGCTCACTGTAGCTCTGCTTGCTCTTGGGATGTTCCATGTACAAGTCCATGTTACAACTAGCTTGGATGTGCAGGCCTTGTGCTCCTTGCATCCCCCTCTGCATTTTTGACACGGCGAATGGTTGATCAAATGAGAGGAATCGACCTTGCTGTTGTACCGGAGGACAGGTACTTACAAGGTTATACAAGCGTGCAGGATGTGTACCAGATCCCGTAGCGCCGTCATGCTTCGCTAAAAAATGGTTTTGCTTGTTTCAGATGATATCTCCAGAAGAAATAAGAGTTAAAGTCAGAGTTGCATAGGTGTGTAAGCTAAGAGAGCAGTAAAAGGATATCCAAACATCGTCGGAACAGTGCACAAGGGAGTGATATGTGGATACCTAGTTCGGGCCGGCGTTTGGGCATGCTCGCCTAGCTAGAGTGCGGGTCACTTCAGAGCCGTTGAGCGTGATGCGCTGGCGTTGGCTGGCCGCGTACGGATGCAGATCTCGAGCGGCAGCGAAGCGCTATGATGCGGTGGATGAGGCTGTTGGTGAAGCACCAACGCCGTCGGGGGGGGGGGGGGGTGGAGGTGCGACGATGTTCTCAGTGAAGTGGCCCCGGTGAGGTGGGAGACGGCGTCAGTGAAGCGCACCTGATGCGGTGGAAGTCGGTGTCTGAGGCACGTCGGCTGCGGCGGCCGACGTTGTGGGTGGACCACCCGGTGCGGTGGACGAGGGGGTAGATGAGGTAGCTCCGGTGCAGTGGTGAGGCGCGACCGTCGTCTTCATCGTCATCGTCCGGCACAGAGGTGGGGAAAGAGACGAGACGAAGGGCAATTCGAATTTTGCTTGGGTTGGCGGAGAATTAGGGATTTGAGAGCTCTGGGCGCGGAAGGGGGCGGGGGAGAAGGGAGATTTTGTAGGGCTGGAATTGGGGCCGCCAGATATTTCAATCCGAAACGTGGAAGCGCGAATTTTTTTTGTCGTCGTTCTTTTTTGAGAATGACACACGCGACCACCACGACACGACCCTGGTCTGCCTAGTGTGCCTATATTTGAGAATGCAAATGAATCTTCTTTCATTGGCAAATGAATCTTGTACTATGTATTACCATGCCCGTATTTTCCTTGCAAATAATTAGTCCTTCAAAACGAGATACTATGAATTAATTAATGAGGAGTTCTTTGAATTAGAATGTGTTTGTCACATAGCGATCTCCAATTCAAACGTGGATTTCGCATTTCAGGGTATCCACGCTACTTTTTTAATACAAAATCATATATGTATAAGATGAACACCATGGTAGTGAGAAAACTTTGGATGGATTCAAGCATATGACCACACACATACAAAATACCACAACAATCGAGTCAATATCAACCTTTCCAAACCTAGTATGGCATGAATTCGAAATAAATACGAAAGCCATATGCATGGTCCTCAATTCAAATATTACAATGTACACTAAATTAAAACGTTAATATCAAGTCCAGTACTATCTACATTCAAATGTTGTCTCGGCACACACGCTATATACTTCCTCTATTGATCAATCTTCCTCTCCTAACCACCTTACAAAGCTATTGGTTTCCGCACATTCATTCTTTCTCTCCATGTTTCTATCTCTAACTCTCACACACCCACCATTGCACTCCATGCCGAGCTCTCTCTCTCTCTCCCCATCCCACACTCTCTCGGTAGATACGTGCATTGCCTATCTAGAACCCCCTCCCTCCCTCTTGTGCGCACGCACGCACATTGTCTATCTAGGTCACTCTCGAGAGACCATCTCACTCTTTCTTCCGCACAGCGGCCCACACTCGCTTAATCTCTCTCCCTCTCTCTATTTATCTAAGTCTCGATTAACCTCACTTTCTCTCACACACAGATGATATATCTCCCTGTTCGGGCCTCATCGACACACTCTATACTCTCTCATGCAGATTGTCTATCTAGATCAGTTTCTCCAAGCCATTCCACTTATTCGACCTCATGGCGGCCCATGCTCGCTCAATGTCTCTCTCTCTCTCTCTCTATGCATGTCTCGATTGACCTCGCTCTTTCTCACACACAAACGATATATCTCCATGTTTGGGCCTAATTCGACATATTCATAGTGTATACTCTCACACACACATTGTCTATCTAGGTCACTCTCTCCAACCTGTCTCAATCTTTCGATCGCATGACGACCCACACTTGCTCAATCCCTCTCTCTTTATCTATGTATCGATTGACCTTGCTTCCTCCCACACACAAACAATATGTGTACTTGTCTATGACTGGATCATCTCTCAAGCTCTCTCTTACAGCCCTCACCCTTCCCAAAAGCTCAATCGGACAATATCTATCCACATCATATATATCTTTTCAACGAATGTTGGGGCACACTCACTTTGTCTCTCTATCTATGTCTCGATTGACCTCGCTTTCTCACGCCATCTCTTCCACACATTGAAGCTACCTCTCCATCCCTCACAGAGCCGGAGCTATTTACATTGTGAGGGGGACTCCAACGTTCGATTAATTTGTGAAGGCATTTATTCCGGTGGGTTTAGATTATATTTTTGTAGCATTCGCCCCACAACTACTCGAAACACCGTTGCAACCCCCGCCCCTCCCCCAATTGTTCTCCCCCTGGATTGGTCACCGTTCTCTCGCACGCCCTTTCTAACCTTCCACGTCGCACCATGGTATTTTTGCAAAAAAACTCTGGTGTTCTCTTTAATTATTACAAATAAGCTACAAACTACACACTCGGAGTCCACCTGTAATGGAACAAATTTCGACCCAGAAATTAAAGTGCTACAAACTACACACCAGGGGGCCCAACTGTCGTGGAGCAAATTTGGAACCATATCTACACCCCTATATATTGTGTGAATAACTTTGAAAGATGGTCGTTGGATGAAGCCAATCCGACGGTGCAGAGACGGCAAATCCGAGCACCACTGGCCATTGGATATCTTCTACATTCCACCACATGTACAATCTAGAAGACTACATGGTTGAACTTAAGCATAATGCACAAATCTCAAAACACAAGCACTTCTCCTTTGTTCTAGAGTCTTCTGTATCATAATTGCCCAATTTTCTTTTTTCTAAATGAATTGCCATTATTTGTTTTTTTACTTTATGCTCTACAATGCACAATTCAATGAATCCTAAAATAGATTAACTTTTTTATAAAACATATTGATTTTGAATGAGATGAACTATAAGAATTAAATGAACATCTACATCATGCATATATGAATCAAAGCTTACATGCTATGGAGTGGTATTTATTCATAATTTGGTTGCCAAATCTCATGTGTGCAATGCACATGTACCTTACTAGTATAAATTAAAAATGAAAAAGGACGAGGATCGAACATGCGACCAGGGCCTTCAAGCCGCACGTCAATAGGCAACATAGTAGCAACGTTTGTTGTCCTCCCCTTTGTTGATATAATGTTTTTATATTACCACAACCTATTTAATGGACAACATGTTTTCATATTAACTTTAGTACATTAGTGGGACCGGCTCGTGAGCACATACTATTCCACTTCACTTACTGGTGGGTTCCATGTCTGCTCTCTCTCTCTCTCTCTCTCTCTCTCTCTCTCTCCTCCCCGTCCACGTTTAGACGCATGGGCAAACATGAAGAACGCGCGGGCGGTGTGGCCGTTGAACGAATCTGGACGCGTTCACAAGTTACGGCACCAGTTTCACGTAATCCCTACTCTTATAAAAAACAGAGTTGGTGATGATGGTGTGCCTACCATCCTGCAATATAGGCCGTCCGATTTATATCTGACGGATAGGAAGGAAACTATGGCAATTTTGCAAAAAGATACCCACACGCCTCTCCACATTTGCAAATAAGGCCTTCCCTCGTTCATCCTTTTCTCCCACAAGATAAACTACTGATACGTCTCCGTCGTATCTACTTTTCCTAATGCTTTTCCTCTTGTTTTGGACTCTAATTTGCATGATTTGAATGAAACTAACCCGGACTGACGCTGTTTTCAGCAGAACTACCATGGTGTTGTTTTTGTGCAGAAATAAAAGTTCTCGGATTGGAACGAAACTGCGCGAGGATTTTTTATATAATAAAAGAGAATTTCTGGAGCCAAGAACCACAAGAGGGGGCACCTGGGTGGGCACAACCAACCAGGGCATGCCCCCCCCTCCAGGCATGCCCAGGTGGGTTGTCCCCACCTGGTGGCCCCGCAGACTCCAACCCTGATGCTATAAAGTCATATTGTCGGAGAAAAAAATCAGGGAGAAAGAATTATCGCGTTTCACAAGACGGAGCCACCGCCACCTCCTGTTCTTCATCGGGAGGCCAGATCTGGAGTCCGTTTGGGGCTCCGGAGAGGGGGATCTTCTAGTAGCAGCTCCGTTCGTCGGTCCTATGTTGAACCAAGAAAAAATTCCATTCGAGATGCAGCTACCAAATCATGTTTATGGCCATGCAATGATTATATGGCGCGTGTGGGCATTAAAGAAGAATTTGAGAAATATGTTCACAATTCCGAGCTCGGTCCCTACATTGCAGATAAGTGCAACCAACACCTCAGCCTCACTGAATCATTTACCAAAGAATTTAAATTCCATCCTTGTGAGTTCAGAGTATCATTTAAACTATATGACAATTCATTTACTATACCTCTAGAGACATTTTCTAATCACTGCAAAATTCCATTTTGGGGTTCATTGGATGAGCCACCAAGGTCGGAGTTTGAGATATTCTTAACTAGCATTTGCTATGGTGAGACTAGAGCAGTGACTCAAGGTAGAAAAAAGAGCATTCATTTTCCCTCAATCCAATACTTTGCACTATTTAATGGAAAATGCATTGTAGGCAAACAAGATTGTAGTACACTTTGTGCTCCAGACTTGAGCCTGATACGCACCGCTCTCACCGGTGACACAAGTTATAACCTTGGAGCGATAGTGGCACGTAGATTGCAACACAACGCTAGTAGTGGATATTTTTATGGTGGGATTTACGCCGCACACTTAGCAAGAGAGCTAGGTGTTTCACCTTGGCCCTATGACCCCATCTTACCCACGCAATACCTTGACTTCGATGCTATGAAATGTCATAGGATCCTTAGTGGTGAACCCCATAATTTTACTTATAACCTGTTGTTTAATAAAAGTTCCGTTGTGGACACCTTTTTGCCTGCACCTGCTCTCTTTGATGTTCATAGCAAGGGAAGATATTATGTTCTTGAGAGCGAGGCCCGAGCACATAACACGGCAGTTGTGGCTGCACGACGGGCTGAGACTTCTGCACCTAGAGCCTCCGTGAGCTATCACTCCGACCATTATGCAGGCTACTGATGGAGATCACCAAGTTAGGCCAAAAGCCTAAGCTTTGGGGAGTACGTATTTCCACCGACATTACTTTCATGTTCACACATTTCATTCCAGTTGTCGGTGTCCACACTTTTTCATTGTATTATCCATGCTAGATTTATTTTCTCGCCTTCTTCTTGTGTGTTTAAAAAAACTTCGAGAAAATACAAAAATATTTCCTGCTTCATTTTTTTATATTTTTCTTTCTAGTAGAATTAGCTGTAGTATTTAAAAAGAAAACCCAAAAATATTTCCTTGTTCTTCTTTTGCTTGTTGGGAGCTCTCCCTTGTAAATAGTTTTTCTCGTTTTTGTTTTTCCTTTCTTAAATTTACTTTCTTTCAGAAAACCAAAAACTCCAAAAATATTTCAGTGTGTTTCTCTGAATTTCTTTTTATTGAGTCGTACCGAGGAAAACACCACGATGAAAATGTTGAGTGGCTCTTATATGCATTATTGTTGATCTAACAGAGAGCCCATGTTACCTTGTTTTCTTCTTTTTGAATAAAATGTTTGCAGATTCCAGCTTAGTCCACGGCACTCTTGCACTATTATTATTTTCATATCGTTCGGTCGTGCAAGTGAAAGGCAATAATGACGATATTTGATGAACTGGCTGTGGCAGAGAGAAACGGGTATGAACTCAACTTGTTCTGTTTTTGTAAATATGTTTAACCTAGTATCCATGATTTAGCTCATTATGATCAAACATGTTTGCAATGACCCTTAGAGATTATAGTTTCTCATGCCATGCTTAAGTAGCTAGCAGTGGATAATGATTTATCTTGGATGTCAACATTGCGTTAAAATAATTATGATGTAGTATGATGATATGGTATCCTCCTCTGAATGTTCGAGTGGCTTGACTTGGCACAAGTTCATGCATGTAGTTGAATCAAAACCAACATAGCCTCTATGATATTTATGTTCATGGTGTTCATATCCTACTCATGCTAGTATCCAATGTTACTTATGCATAATGCATGTTCATGACCATTTTCGCTCTCCAGCTGGCCGCTTCTCAACCTAATTGCTAGCCTTCGCCTCTACTAAGTGGGAATTCTGCTTGTGCATCAAAACCCTGAAACCCAAGTTATTCCAGATGAGTCCACCATACCTACCTATATGCGGTATTACCCTACCGTCCTAAGTAAATTTGCATGTGCCACCTCTAAAAACTTCAAATAAATATCCTTTTTTGTGTGCCTGGATTGTTCATAGAGCAACATGAGTTAGTCAGTATCTTCCATGCTAAGCGGGTTATTCTCATGATGAGTGTTTATTCACTCGTCCTTGCACGAGAGGGGCGGTAATAGGGTTTCCCAGTCCCGAATTCAAATTGCAAATAATTAAACAAAACTCCCCCAGGACTGTTGTTGGTATGGACGGCACCCGTTGTTTCGGACAAGCCTTGGAGTGTGATTGTTGGTGGAGGGGGAGTAAACCTTTACTTTTATCGCTTGGGAACCGCCACAAATGTGTTTAGCATGGAAGATACCGATAACTAATGGTCGCGAAGTAAATAAGAAGGGTGCATTTCTCAAAATTTCATTTACCTATGTTTTAAAACTTGAGCTCTGGCACCTCTGCAAATCACTGCTTCCCTCTGCGAAGGGACTATCTATTTACTTTTATGTTGTGTCATCACCTTCCCAAATAAGCACTAGAACCTGAGAGCACTATTGTCATCCTCATGCATTGTGTGTACCTAATGTTGGGTGCATCATGGTTGGATCTTTTCTACCATGAATTACAATGTTTAGTCCTGCTCGGACTTTGGAGGTGCTCTGCATTTATGTTTTGCGGTCTAAGAAAGGGCTAGCGAGATACCACTATTGTCATATTATATCATGGTTGCCTTGACAAAGTGTTGTTGTTTGAGATATCTTATTATTGCTCGCTAGTTGATTATGCCATTGATATGAGTTAATATAATTTTGAAGAGTTATTGTCGACATGGTTAGTTATAACCTTTGCTGAAAACCTAGGTGCTACTTAAGCTTATTTATGTAAACAAGAGCAAAAGAGTTCGTAAAAGTTTTCTTTTTCACTTTCAGTTTATCAACTGAATTGCTTGAGGACAAGCAGAGGTTTAAGCTTGGGGGAGTTGATACGTCTGCATCGTATCTACTTTTCCTAACGCTTTTCCTCTTGTTTTGGACTCTAATTTGCACGATTTGAAAGAAACTAACCCGGACTGACGCTGTTTTCAGCAGAACTACCATGGTGTTGTTTTTGTGCAGAAATAAAAGTTCTCGGATTGGAATGAAAGTTCGCGAGGATTTTTTATATCATAAAATAGAATTTCTGGAGCCAAGAACCACAAGAGGGGGGCACCTGGGTGGGCACAACCCACCAGGGCGCCCCCCCTCCAGGCGCGCCCAGGTGGGTTGTCCCCACCTGGTGGCCCCGCAGACTCCAACCCTGATGCTATAAAGTCATATTTTCAGAGAAAAAATCAGGGAGAAAGAATTATCGTGTTTCACGAGATGGAGCCGCCGCCACCTCCTGTTCTTCATCGGGAGGCCAGATCTGGAGTCCGTTTGGGGCTCCGGAGAGGGGGATCTTCGATCTTCGTCATCACCAACCCTTCTCCATCGCCAATTCCATGATGCTCCCCACCGGGACTGAGTAATTCCTTCGTAGGCTCGCTGGTCGGTGAGGAGTTGGATGAGATTCATCATGTAATCGAGTTAGTTTTGTTAGGGCTTGATCCCTAGTATCCATTATGTTCTAAGATTGATGTTGCTATGACTTTGCCATGCTTAATGCTTGTCACTTTGGGCCCGGGTGCCATGATTTCAGATCTGCACCATTTATGTTATCACCATTATATCTATGTTCTAGATCCGATCTTGCAAGTTATAGTCACCTACTACGTGTTATGATCCGGCAACCCCGGAGTGACAATAGTCGGGACACTTCCCGGTGATGACCGTAGTTTGAGGAGTTCATGTATTCACTATGTGTTAATGCTTTGTGCTGGTTCTCTATTAAAAGGAGGCCTTAATATCCCTTAGTTTCCAATAGGACCCCGCTGCCACGGGAGGGTAGGACAAAAGATGTCATGCAAGTTCTTTCCATAAGCACGTATGACTATTTACGGAATACATGCCTACATTACATTTATGAACTGGAGTTAGTGCTGTATCGCCCTAGGTTATGACTGTTATATGATGAATATCATCCAACGAATTCACCGATCCAATGCCTACGAATTTCTCTCATATTGTTCTTGCTAAGTTACCACTGCTATTGTTACTCTTGCACTTGCTACAAAATCATTGATATTAATGTTACTGTTACTATTGCTATTGCTACTACTATCAAAACGACCATACTACTTTGCTACTAATCACTTTGTTGCAGATAATTAATCTCCAGGTGTGGTTGAATTGACAACTCAGCTGCTAATACTTGCAAATATTCTTTGGCTCCCCTTATGTCGAATCAATAAATTTGGGTTGAATACTCTACCCTCGAAAACTGTTGCAATCCCCTATACTTGTGGGTTATCAACTACTCACACAAATGCATCTTGATGTTCTGTGCAATGCACGGGCATCTTGCTAGTACTAGTACTAGTCTTGGAGTATGTAACAAGTTTAGGAACAAAAGTGACCGTGACAGACAAGTTAGGCTAGTAGTATCTATTAACAATTAAATGCATGGATAAATAGATGTATCGCCTATAGTGCACGAACAAGGGGACTGCTCGCGCCCTACAAGTATTTGGAACTGGCTTCCCTAAAAATATATTTGGAATTGACGTGGTATTTAATATGAAATGTTTGCGATGAGAAGGAATACATGTCGCTTGATGACGTTTGATACGTCTCCGACGTATCTATAATTTATGAAGTATGCATGCCATGTTTACAACAATTTTATATGGTTTTGGTATGATTTGATTAGAACTAACCCAGACTGACGCTGTTTCAGCAGAACTACCGTGGTGTCATTTTTTGTGCAGAAATAAAAGTTCTCGGAATGGGCTGAAAATTTACGATGATTTTTTATGGACCAAAAGAGAACGCCGAAGCACAAGAGTTGGACCAGAAGAGTCCCGAGGCGACGACAAGGTAGGGGGGCGCGCCCTACCCCCCGGGAGGGTGCTCCTACCTTGTCGCTGCCTCGTGGACCCCCTTGACGTGAGACCAACGCCAAAAATTCCTATAAATACCAAAACCCCCAGAAAGAAACCTAGATCGGGAGTTTCGCCGCCGTAAGCCTCTGTAGCCACGAAAAACCAATCTAGGCCCTCTCTGGCACCCTGCCGGAGGGGGCCATCATCACCGGAGGCCATGGAGGAGGATCCTGGAGGGGGCCATCATCACCATGGAGGCCAAGGACCAGAGGGAGAACCTGTCCCCATCTAGGGGGGAGGCCATGGAGGAGGAATCACAAGGGGGAGACTCTCTCCCCCTCTCTCTCGGTGGCGCCGGAGTGCCACCGGGGGAACCATCGCCGCGGTGACCGTCTTCATCAACATCACCATCTTCATCACCATCCTCATCTCTTTTACGCGGTCCACCCTCCCGCACCCCGCTGTAATCCCCTACTTGAACATGGTGCTTTATGCCACATATTATGATCCAATGATGTGTTGCCATCCTATGATGTTTTGAGTAGATTTCCTTTGTCTTTTGGGTTGATTGATGATCTAGATTGGTTTGAGTTGTATGTTTTATTTTGGTGCTGTCCTATGGTGCCTTCCATGCCGCGCACACATGAAGGATTCCCTCTGTTGGGTGTTGCAATACGTTCATGATTCGCTTATAGTGGATTGCTAGAGTGACAGAAGCTTAAACCCGAGTAAGGGGGTTGTTGCGTATGGGATAAAGGGGACTTGATGCTTTAATGCTATGGTTGGGTTTTACCTTAATGATCTTTAGTAGTTGCGGATGCTTGCTAGAGTTCCAATCATAAGTGCATATGATCCAATAAGAGAAAGTATGTTAGCTTATGCCTCTTCCTCATATAAAATTGCAATGACGACTACCGATCTTGTTAACAATTGCCTTGGATGATTCCGCATGTCGACCCATCATTATTCCACACTCGCTATTTATAATATATAGTAATATATTATAAATTCATGTTAACAGCACCTACTTTTATATTTTAGTTCTCCGATATCATGCAAAGTTATCCTCTTCATACCCACAACGTAGTTTATTTCTCGTTTCTAGATGGAAGCAAACGTTCGGTGTACGTAGAGTCATATCAGTGGCAGATAGGACTTGAGAGAATATTGATCTTACCTTTAGCTCCTTGTGGGTTCGACACTCCATACTTATCACTTCCACCTTTGGGAATTGCTACGATGATTCCTTGCACTTGGGGATTATCAAGCTCTTTTCTGGCGACATTGCCGGGGAGCAATAGCGTGGGGTTAATATTTTCGTGTAAGTATGTTTGCTTTCTTCACTAAGTAGATTTTGTTTTCCCTTTTTGTTTTCTTTAGTTGTGGGTGAAACAAACAATTTTTTTTTAAATGCAAATTACAAAAAAAAATTACTTGCCTCTTATGCTTAAAAAGTTTTTCAAAAAGAGAAGTGATTGGAAGGTTGTGCATTGGAGAAGTGAGGATCGACCTTGAACACTTGTGTTCATGCTCATGGAAACAATGTAGAATTTTTCATATAAGTTTCTCAAAAATAATTATCCCCTTGTATATCCATTGTATTATATAAATAATGTGCCTAGATTTGCCTTTAGGATGATTAGATTGCTTGTTTGGTATGTGCGGTGCAAAAACAGAAATTTTTGCTGTAGTGCGTGAATTTACATTTTTTTTACTGGAACATGAAAAAATCCTGAAATTTTTACACAGTACTGATATGCTAATTTTTTATTTTTTCCTAATTTTTCATAATTTTTGGAGGTACATAATTATATGAAATATTCAGATTGCTACAGACTGTGCTGTTTTTGACAGATTCTGTTTTCTACGTGTTTTTTACTTATTTTAATGAATCTATGGGTAGTATCGGGGGGTATGAACCATGGTGAAGTTGGAATACAGTAGATATAATGCTAATATAAAATTGGAATGAGTTTACAACAGTACCTTAAGGTAGTGATTTGCTTTATTATACTAACGGATCTCACAAGGTTTTTTGTTAAGTTTTGTGTGGATGAAGTGTTCAAAGATCGAGGAGTTATCGATATGAGAAGAATAAGGAGAGGCAAGAGTTCAAGCTTGGGGATGCCTAAGGCACCCCAAGTAAATATTCAAAGTATACTCAAGCATCTAAGCTTGGGGATGCCCTGGTTGGCATCCCATCTTTCTTCCTCAACAATTATCGGTATACCTCGGTTTTTGTTTTGTTCACATGATATGTGTCTTTTGAGTTTATTTTTGATTTCTTCTCCTTTATGCACCATGCTAGTGTGAGATAGCCCTTCAATGATTTATAGAATGCTTCATGTGCTTCACTTAAATCTTTTGAGTATGGCTTTATAGAATGCTCTTTGTGCTTCACTTAAATCTTTTGAGTATGGCTTTATAGAATGCTCTTTGTGCTTCACTTAAATCTTTTGAGTATGGCTTTATAGAATGCTTCGTGTGCTTCACTTATATACTTTGATCTTGGATATTGGTCAACCTATATTAATTGTAGAATGCTCCATGAACTTCACTTATATTTTTTGGAGTATGGATAAGATTATCATCGGAATTGGGCTTGGAAGAGTATCATTAAAATATCATGCCTGGCTAAAAAGGGCATTAAAGAAAAGCGCTTGTTGGGAGACAACCCAATATTTACCCCTACTGTTTTTGTGTGTTCTCATAATTTTGATACTGTAGTAATCATGTTTTATAGCTTTTGTTTCAATAAATTGCCAAGTAAAGCTTTTGGGATAGTGTGGATGATAGTTGATTTGATTCTGTGCAAAAACAGAAACTTTTGCATCCAGTACAGAAATTCCTATATTTTACTGGAACGTGGAAAAATTCTGAAATTTTTAAAGTTCATTTATATACAAATTTTATACGTTGTACGAGTTTTTCAGAACTTTTGGAGTAACATAAGTATGAGATTAATTCATATCTTTACAGACTGTTCTGTTTTTGACAGATTCTGTTTTCGATGCATAGTTTGCTTGTTTCCTAGTTTCTATGGCTTATATTTCTCAATATAAATTGTAGAAATTATATGGTACAGTAGGTATCATGTGATAAGTTTTTTGAATCTTGTCTTGACAGTACCAAAGTGAATGATTTGTTTTATCACACTAACCCATCTCACGAGGTTCCGTTAAGTTTTGTGTGACTGAAGTTTTCAAGTTTTGGGTGAGATATCGATACGAGGAGAATAAGGAGTGGAAAGACCCTAAGCTTGGGGATGACCAAGGCACCCCAAGGTAATATTCAAGGAAGACTCAAGCGCCTAAGCTTGGGGATGCCCCGGAAGGCATCCCCTCTTTCGTCTTCAAAACCATCGGTATACCTTAATTACTCGGAGCTGTATTTTTATTCGTCACATGATATGCATTTTGCTTGGAGCGTATTTTCATTTTACTTGTAGTTTGAATAAAATCATTGGATCTAAAATCTTGAATGAGAGAGAGTCCTCCCATGGCTATTTAATTATTTGACTACTCATTGATCTTCACGTATATCTTTATGGAGTAGTTTTGTCATTTACTCCCGTGCTTCACTTATATCCTATGAGTAAATGGTTGAATGAATTGAATATCGTAAATCTGAAATTATACATGCTTCATATGCTTATACCATGGGGAGTAATGACTTCAGATATAAAAAGTATAGGTTGTAAAATTTATTGAAAGTTAGCAAACACAACATTGGTCACTTGAACAATTCATGAAAGAATATTGAAGGAAGAGAGATTTCACATATAAATATACTATATTGGACATCTTCTATGATTGTGAGCCCCTTTAATTATTTTCAAACTTGAGCAAATTAGTTGAAGTTGGACAAGGAAGACAACGTAATGAGTTATGTTTGGTATATTTGTATAGAAGTTATATTGTTATGGATCCTCCAACATGTGGTGCTTGCTTAGGATCTTTTGCTAGCCAAAATTTTGTACTAAGTAGAGATACCACTTGTGCATCCAAAACCCTTAAACCCCATTTCATGCCATGAGTGTCCATCATATCTACCTATGGATTGAATAAGATCCTTCAAGTAAGTTGTCATCGGTGCAAAAAGCAATAAAAATTGCTCCTAAATATGTATGATCTTTTATTGTAAGGGAAAATAAGCGTTGTACGAACTTGTGATGGTAAAGAAATAAAAGCGACGGACTGCATAATAAAGGTTGCTATCACAAAGGGCAATACAATGTGACGTTTCTTTGCATTAAGGGTTTGCACATCCAAAATTAAAAAGCGCATGACAACCTCTGCTTCCCTCTGCGAAGGGCCTATCTTTTAATTTCATGTATTTACTTTTATGCAAGAGTCAATAGTATTCCTTCTTATTTCAACCACAATTATTCTTTAGTCGGCAAGCATCATGTGGTGCGGAAAGATCCAAGCATATATGGCCATTCAAATATATTTGATCATGAATTATTATTGTTGACAATTATCTATATGATAAGTAAGTTGGGAGGCGAAACATTAAGCCCCTATCTTCCTCTGTGTTTGACGGATGCTATTTGTTCTAAAAATATGCTTTGAGTGTTAGCAATCATGGAAGACTATATGATAGTTAAGTATGTGGAACTTGCTAAATCGAAGCTCTTACATAGACCCTTCCTGAAAATAAGATGAATTGCAATTGTTTGGTGACTGAAAGCCTAGTTTATTAGTTTTCAAGAAACTTTATGGTCTATACTTTAACATGTGAATAGCTTGTTACTTTATCATGAGAAGTTTTATGAGATGAGCTACTGTTTATGATAAAGAATAATGCTAGAAAAAGTGTTTGCAACTATCCTTGATCAAATTTATGCACTATGCTAGCATTCACACTTCATAAATTATTTCTTTTATCATTTACCTACTCGAGGACGAGTAGGAATTAAGCTTGGGGATGCTGATACGTCTCCGACGTATCTATAATTTATGAAGTATTCATGCCATGTTTACAACAATTTTATATGGTTTTGGTCTGATTTGATTAGAACTAACCCAGACTGACGCTGTTTTCGGTAGAACTACCACGGTGTCGTTTTTTGTGCAAAAATAAAAGTTCTCAGAATGGGCTGAAAATTTACGGTGATTTTTTATGGACCAAAAGAGAACCTCGAAGCACAAGAGTTGGACCAGAAGAGTCCCGAGGCGACGACAAGGTAGGGGGCACGCCCTACCCTCCGGGAGGGTGCTCCTACCTTGTCGCTGCCTCGTGGACCCCCTTGACGTGAGACCGACGCCAAAAATTCCTATAAATACCAAAACCCCCCAAAAAGAAACCTAGATCGGGAGTTCCGCCACCGTAAGCCTCTGTAGCCACGAAAAACCAATCTAGGCCCTCTCTGGCACCCTGCCGGAGGGGGCCATCATCACCGGAGGCCATGGAGGAGGATCTCGGAGGGGTCCATCATCACCATGGAGGCCAAGGACCAGAGGGAGAACCTCTCCCCATCTAGGGGGGAGGCCATGGAGGAGTAAGCACAAGGGGGAGACTCTCTCCCCCTCTCTCTCGGTGGCGCCGGAGTGCCATCGGGGGAACCATCGCCGCGGTGATTGTCTTCATCAACATCACCATCTTCATCACCATCCTCATCTCTTTTACGCGGTCCACTCTCCCGCACCCCGCTGTAATCCCCTACTTGAACATGGTGCGTTATGCCACATTATGATCCAATGATGTGTTGCCATCCTATGATGTTTTGAGTAGATTTCCTTTGTCTTTTGGGTTGATTGATGATCTAGATTGGTTTGAGTTGTATGTTTTATTTTAGTGCTGTCCTATGGTGCCTTCCGTGCCATGCACACATGAAGGATTCCTGCTGTAGGGTGTTGCAATACATTCATGATTCGCTTATAGTGGGTTGCTAGAGTGACAGAAGCTTAAATCTGAGTAAGGAGGTTGTTGCGTATGGGATAAAGGGGACTTGATGCTTTAATGCTATGGTTGGGTTTTACCTTAATGATCTTTAGTAGTTGCGGATGCTTGCTAGAGTTCCAATCATAAGTGCATATGATCCAAGAAGAGAAAGTATGTTAGCTTATGCCTCTCCCTCATATAAAATTGCAATGACGACTACCGATCTTGTTAACAATTGCCTAGGATGATTCCGCACGTCGACCCATCATTATTCCACACTCGCTATTTATAATATATAGTAATATATTCTAACTTCATGTTAACAGCACCTACTTTTATATTTTAGTTCTCCGATATCATGCAAAGTTATCCTCTTCATACCCACAACGTAGTTTATTTCTTGTTTCTAGATGGAAGCAAACGTTCGGTGTACGTAGAGTCGTATCAGTGGCAGATAGGACTTGAGAGAATATTGATCTTACCTTTAGCTCCTTGTGGGTTCGACACTCCATACTTATCACTTCCACCTTTGGGAATTGCTACGATGATTCCTTGCACTTGGGGATTATCAACGTTTTATATTTAATTTGATACGGCTCTAGCAGAACATTCAATCGATCAAACCATAGATTTCATTCAGTCTGACTGCGACTTTACATTCATACCATGATCAAACTAAAATAATGCAACTGATAAATCCCAAACGTTCAGATTTTAAGCATGGCAATCCGAACGTTTTTCATGGCATATTTAGATCACGCGGTGGCGGCGGAGGCGTCTTACGGCGGGAAGCGGCTTATCTACCGTGATCTGTGTGTCGTCGGGCCACTGACCGGCGACGATGGTGGCGTCTTGCGCCATTGTTGGCGTACTCCTGGATGTTGGCCCTAGCTTCAAGGAAGGCTAGAATGTTCTGGACTTCGGTCTCCAGGAGCCAGTCAACTTGCGGGAGGAGGCGACTGGCGTTTGTGCAAGGAAGCTGTCGACGGCGGCGATCCATGCCGCTGAGGGGGGGGCACTGGCACCGGCGCGGCGACATGCTCTGGCAATGGCGCGGCGGAGACATTCGTGTGCACGGGCACCGGCACGGGTGTGCGCGTCAGTGCACACGCAGGCGCATGCGCTGGCAGGTGCATGGGCGCGTGAAAGTCAACGGGGACCTCGTGGAACCCCGTGGCTTCAAGCTTGGCGACAATGTGCGGGTCCCAGGCCATCAATGCCACGGGGATGGGCGCTGGCGCAGTCGGGGCGACGGGAGCTGAAACGGGAGCAGTGACAGGCGCGGCGTCTTCCCGCAAGGCCAGTTCAAGCTCGTCCCAAAGCGCCTTATATTCTTGAGACCCTGGCTGGGTGTCTTCCTCAGGAAATTGGAAGACGAAGGGCAGACCATCATGATGCGACTTGGCATACGGTGAGGTCAGGCTGGTTGGAGGTAGACGACAGGAGAATCTGAGAGGAAGAGAGAAGATTGTAGTAAGACCGAGGAGTGCGGGGGTGATTTAAAATGCGGCGCCGACGCCATTAAAAGTGGGGGTAGTTGGGAGGAAGGTGGGCGGCGGAGCCTGGTCAAAGGGCTCACCTCCCGGTGAGCCTGCGCAGCGGCCTGCTAGCACGCCTCCCGGTCAGCCGGTGCAGCGGTCTGCTCGCACGCCTCCCGTCGACTCACACGCTTGCTCGGATGGCACCTGCCGATGAGAAGCGGGACTCGTGGTGGCACGTAGGTCTAACGCCCACGGTTTGAATAGTGAAACCGTTCACGTTAACGTGACATATCTTTGTTCCAAAATACCTTGGCTCTTCATTTGTGCAACTTTTCATAAGCAGCTTGTCTCTTGAACAAAAAAATACGACAGACTATTTGTGACATATCACGTGACCATTCTCAGTTTCATGAATTTCAGGTCAGTTTTGGATTTTCTGGAATTTAAATCCAGGATTCGAAACAATATCATAACTTGCGTCATGAAATAAATTTTCAAGCCATACATCTTTACTGTTGTAGATGTTAATATTTCTTAAGAAAGGATTTGGTCAAACATTTTGCTTAGTTAGACTTCAGAAAAATTATATATGCAGAGTAAAAAGATAATCCCTCCGTACCAGTGCATTGCCTGATATAGTGACTCTAGTAGGCACGAACAACGCACGAACAAAATCAACAAACGGAGCTCCATTCTGTGCTCATCCTGGTGTAGTACTATTAGTACTAGGCAATGGAGTTGATGGGTGACCTTGGGTAGCGGCGACCAAGGGAATTGAACCGTGCTCGGCACGGTAGGTAACGTGGGCTAGTTACTAAAGCATCCCACCATTGTTCAACGGTTGTCATTATGGACCGGGGACATGAGGGGAATTTCCTAGGGCTGGAATTCTGGCCGCCAGATATTTCGACTAGAAAAGCAAAGGCTCGAGTGGAGGCGCGAAGTTTAATATCGCGGTTCTTTGGGTTTGGGTTGGCTAATGTGCGTATCACAGACGCCACCACCAGGACACGAGCCCAGGTCTGGCTAGTACGCCGTCGGGTGCTACCATTTGAAAATGCGAAAGGAATCTTTTTTTAATTGCCGAACGAATCTATATGTATTACAATGCCCGTATTTTCCTTGCAAATAACTAGTCATTCCAAAAGGCACGGTAACTGATTTATGACGAGTTCTTGAATTAGAGTGAGTTTGTGATATAGTGATCTCAACGTGGATGTATGACCATGCATGTATGACACGAATTCAAAACTAAAATGTAAGCCATGCATGGTCCTCAGTTCAATATTTAAAATGCACAACAAGTTGAAACATGAATATTAAGTCTAGTACTATGTACATGCAAATGTTGTGTTTAGGTCTCTCCATCGACACCCCCCCAACCACCACACATACTTCATGTATCGATCGATCTTCATTTCTTTGTTAATAGAGCTATTGGTATCCGACACACGCCCGCTTATTATTTCTCTTCACGTTTCAATCTCCAGTTATGTCACACCCGCCCACACACTCTCAACAAATGTATTTCTCACACACAACCTCGTCGTGCCCTCCATGACAAACCCTCCCTCTCTCTCAAGACACGTATGTTGCCTTTGTAAAACACCTTCACCGTGCGCGCACACACAAAGTCTATTTAGGCCACTCTCGGTAACTATCTCCCTCCAGCCCTCACTGCAGCTTCGCCGCACGATATCTCGGTGTATCGTCTTTAACATTCGAGTGTACGCTATGACACACTCACTCGATCTCTCCCTCTATAAATGACTCGATTGACCTTGCATTCTCGCGTCGTCTCTCTCACACCTAGACGCTCCCACTACACCTCTTGCATAGGCGGAGCTATGTAGATTGTCGGGTGGTAACCCCTCGACCTTAGATAAAATTCTGAAGCTCTGTTTAGGATTGTTTGGATTATATTTTTTGAACATTATATTTGTCCCCACCCTCCCAAACACCGATGGGTTGTGCACCCCCCCGAGAGAATATCATGTGCCCCCACACCTTAGATGCTATATGGTGATACGAGTTCCTTGGAGCATGTAGATCTGAGATATAGCGGCTCATAGATGTCTTAATATAAACAAGAAACCTTAATGAGTTTGGGAATTGCACACAATTAGTACGAAAACTACTCAGATGCCCTTGGATCCCATATCCAACGGCCTCGATGCTTGTATCATCCTAGCATCTAAGATGAGGGAAGATCTCATATTATCTTGTGTTTAAGAATATCACGTGCTACCACACCTTAGATGTTGTGGTGATACAAGCTCCTCAGAGCCGTTGCATCTGAGATCCAACGACTCCTTGGTGGTTCAAATGTTTTTGCAGAAAATCCCCCAAAGAGTTTGGGTGCAGCCCACAAGCACAAAGACTACTTAGATGCCATTGGATCTTAGATCGAACGACCTCGAAGCTCGTATCACCGTAGCATCCAAGCTGCGAGAGCACCTGATGTTTTCTCGCATGGGGGAATATGAGGTGCTCCCACACCGTAGACTCTATGGTGATACGAGTTCCCGAGAGATCTAACGGCTCGCAGTAGGAGATTTGAATGTTTTTGCAATATAGGCCTCAAAGAGTTTGGGAATTGTGCAGAAAGTACAAATATTACGGACATGGCATTGGATCTCAGATCCAACGACCTAGATGCTCATATCACTGTAGCGGCTAATTAAGCTACGGGGAGCACCTAATATGAGCTACTGGGAGCCGATGGATCCAAGATCCAGCGGCTCACACGAGGCCTGAATGGTTTTTTTGCAAAAAAAACCTTGGAGAGTTTGGAAATTGCGCATAATTACAAAGACTACTCCCAAGCCATTGGATCTCAGATCCAACGACGTAAAATCTCGTATCACCATAGCATCTAAGCTGCGAGGAGCATGTGATATTCTATGCCGCTGTTATTTTTGTTCCTAAACTTGCAAAATATGTGTAACTGGTGCCGTAACTTGTCTAACCACGCAAAGTGTTTGTGCAAAAAAACCATCCTACACTGAAATATCGGAACAACACACGGGATGCCCACTTGTCATTGATCAAATTTGGACCTAAAACTAACAAATCTGAAGGACGAGATTCGAACCGGCAACCTGGAGTACAAAGCGTACGTCGATAGCCTGAAACCGCAATGGTTGTTGGCTTTGTCGCATAACATGATTTTATACAGTATTACATTGAGTAGAGTAGAGGGAGTGGCTCGTCAATAGGTGCATTAATGTTGACTGACTTACTGGTGGGTCCCATGTCTGCCATCTCTCTCTCTCCTCTCCATCTAGTAGTACAACCTTTAGACGCACAGGCACACATGAAGAGCAGCGCGAGCTTGCCGTGGTGTTATTATAACTAAAAAAATGCTAGGAAAATAGATGAATCGCCTAGAACAAGAGACGTTGTGGCTGGTTGAGACGGAGCTAACCACACCTATCCTCCGTGCCACATTAGCATGATGAAGCTGTGTGGCTAGTGGGGTGTTTTCGACCGACTGGCTGGGTCCCGAGGTGGAACCATAGGTAGTTTCATATAGTTTATTTTTACACGCACATTTTCCCTCCGTGCCGAGACGTGGCACACCCTAGCGCGCGGTTTTTGGGTCCTCCCGGGTGGTGTACGCATATTTCTTCCTTGCCGAGACATGGGACGCCCTACCGCGCGTTTTCTGGGTCCTCCTTGGTTGTAGCGCCAAACCAAGTAAATGAGTCGTCAAATCACAAAAGCCCACCTTTCCCGCCGAGTACATCAGTGAAGCACGGTGGCTAGCTAGTTGGGCTAGTGCGACCGAGTAGCTAGGCCGCCGCCACATTTGTTTTTTCACCCTTTTTTTCTCTCCTTGCTGGTAGGTAAATTTAAATATCCACCGCTGCGTTGCACTGGTCTTTGGGTTCGGTAGGATTTTTATTTTTTTGATTGACGGGAGCAGGCACGGCAACAATTAGTCATGATGACTCCGCCTGTAAAACCCACTACTCCGTGAAGTGAAAAGTCATCGACTAGTGTTTTCCCATGGTGAAAACCAAAAGATTCACCCCGCTCCTCGGTTGGCTCCCTCCGCCTTCCCGTAGATTGCATTGCCTTTCAGCCGTTTCGCCCCCTTTGCTTCCTCTCCCCATTGCTTCTACCTGGTTCCATGGTGGCGTACCAGATGACGGACTCTGCGGCGAGGCACCTGACACAGGAGCTCCATGCCAAGGATGCGGAGCTCAGCGCCAAGGACGTGGAGCTCCATGAGCTCAAGGAGGAGAGGAGTGCCATGCTCCTCCTTTATGTGCGGGAGTTCACGGAGCTTCAAAAGCGGCAGGCGTCCACCACAAAGATGCTCGAGGCATCGGCGGCGTTGCTGCAGAAAGCGGGAGATACGATAGGCGGTCAGGCGAGCCGGCTGGAGCGCGAGCGGGCCGATTGTGACGAGGTCCAGGATCACCTCAACCACTTGGTGGACCATGTTGCCACACATGTGTTGCGGCTACGTGATGCCTACCGTCGTGCCAGCGTGACCTTGCCGGCCGGCGGGCTAAACCCGTTCGACCACCCCGTCGACTTCAATGAGTTGCAGCTTCCGGACCTGGTCTCCTTCTTCACCTATATCTCCGAGGAGCTGAGCCGTCTTCGCACGATGGTGGGGGCAAAGCTGGACAAGGAGGGGTTGCGGGTGGCTGTCACCATTGCCGGACGAATCCTCTCAGGGCTTCGTCACCGGAATCCATTCGCGCCATTAGATGCCGTCTTTGACGAGCTGGCTCCCGTCGACCGGGAACGGGCTCTGCGGGCGGTGCTGATACGTCTCCAACATATCTATAATTTTTTATTATTCCATGATATTATATTACCTATTTTGGATGTTTTATATTAGCTATTTTATATTATTTTTGGGACTAACCTATTAACCCAAATCCCAGTGCCAGTTTCTGTTTTTTCCTTCTCTTTGAGTTTCGCAGAAAAGGAATATCAAACGGAGTCCAAACGGAATAAAACTTTACGATGATTTTTCTTGGACCAGAAGACACACGTAGGACTTGGAGACCAAGGAAAAGGAGTCCCGAGGCGGCAGCAAGGGTGCAGGGCGCACCCCAGGGGGGGTGCCCTCTGACTTTTGGGTCCCTCGAAGCTCCTCTAACCCTAATCTTTGGCCTATAAATTCCCAAATATTCCCAAACCACCAGAGGCGTCCACAAAAATACTTTTCCGCCACCGCAAGCCTCTGTTCCCGTGAGATTCCATCTTGGGGCGTTTTCCGGCGATCTGCCGGAGGGGGATTCGATCACGGAGGGCATCTACATCAACCCTATTGCCCTTCCGATGAAGCGTGAGTAGTTTACCTTATACCTACGGGTCCATAGCTAGTGTCTAGATGGCTTCTTCTCTCTCTATGATCTTCTATACCATGTTCTCCTCGATGTTCTTGGAGTTCTATCCGATGTAATATTCTTTTACGATGTGTTTGTCGAGATCCGATGAATTGTGGATTTATGATCAGATTATCTATGAATATTATTTGAATCTTCTCTGAATTCTTTTATGCATGATTTGATATCTTTGTATTTCTCTTCAAATTATCGGTTTGGTTTGGCCAACTAGATTGGTATTTCTTGCAATGGGAGAGGTGCTTAGTTTTGGGTTCAATCTTGCGGTGTCCTCACCCAGTGACATAGTAGGGGTAGCGAGGCATGTATTGTATTGTTGCCATCAAAGATAAAAAGATGGGGTTTTCATCATATTGCTTGAGTTTATCCCTCTACATCATGTCATCTTACTTAATGCGTTACTCTGTTCTCTTGAACTTATTACTCTAGATGCAGGCAGGAGTCGGTCGATGTGTGGAGTAATAGTAGTAGATGCAGAATCGTTTCGATCTACTTGACACGGACGTGATGCCTATATGCATAATCATTGCCTTGGATATCGTCATAACTTTGCGCTTTTCTATCAATTGCTTGACAGTAATTTGTTCACCCACCGTATTATTTGCCTTCAAAAGAGAAGCCTCTAGTGAAATCTATGGCCCCGGGGTCTATTTTCCCTTATATATTTTCAGATCTATAAACCAAAAATACCAAAAATATCTTGCTGCAATTTATTTACTTTACTTTTATTTTAAGTTTTAGTAATCTTTTATATCTATCTCTATCAGATCTCACCATTGCAATTGACCGTGAAGGGATTGACAACCCCTTTATCGTGTTGGGTGCAAGTGTTTGATTGTTTGTGTAGGTGCATAGATTGGAGACTTGCTTGTGCCTCCTACTGGATTGATACCTTGGTTCTTTAACTAAGGGAAATAATTATCTCTACTTTGCTGCATCACCCTTTTATCTTCAAGGGAAAAGCCAACGCAAGCTCAAGAAGTAGCAGGAAGAATTTTTGGCGCCGTTGCCGGGGTGGTTCTACATCAAGCCTACCAAGTACCCATCATAAACTCTCATCTCTTGCATTACATTATTTGCCATTTGCCTCTCGTTTTCCTCTCCCCCATGTCTAAAATGATTTTCAAAAAAATACAAAAAGATTTGCGTTTTTATTCGCCCTTCTTCCATCCGATCTTTTGTTTGCTTGAACTCATCACCACGAGTGACTTTGGCATGGCTGAAACTGATGATGGCCTGACTCCTAAAATTGGACGTTCAGGAAATCTGGATGTTAAAACTTTCGTTTTGGGACAAGGGAATTTTATGGAAAAAGAACATATACAAGAATTTTTCAATTGTGTAGGCAATTTGCCTCTCGACGATGTTCCCATACTTAAAAGGACTAGAACTTATGCGGAAGCTATTTCAGCAGTAGTTCCGAAATTTGAACATAGATTCATCCGTACTCATCCTACTTTGCAAAGATTGTTTTATGAGCTACCCGTGATAAAAGATCCTAAGGCTAAAAAGATTGCTACCCAAGTTCTTAAGAATGAGTTTGATCACATAGTACGGGAAGCTAGGGATTTTTTTTATCATTACGGTATGAATCGTGAAAAACCAGTGATAGATGAGATTCTTAACAATAGCGACTATGCTTTGAGACATTTGTTTGGAAATAATCAAATTTTTTATGAGAATCTCAAAAAAGAAAATCCCCGTTTTAGATATGATCCAACAAGTTTTCAATGATGTTAATCAACAGTATTCTAGGATTGTAGCCGGGAATCAAAGGGGATACGTAGAGGGGCAGCTTAATAATGCCAAAATTTCTATGGATAATGTGTTTCAAGTTGTCTTTGCAAAACCTCCCGATAAGAACACATCCATGGGATTGCATACCAAAGATGACAATACCAAGATCTATTGCGTTATGCCTAGCTAGGGGCGTTAAACAATAGCGCTTGTTGGGAGGCAACCCAATTTTATTTTTATGTTTTTTGTTTTGCTTCTGTTATTGAATAAAATACACATTATTACCTCTGTAGTAATTGTGTTTTGGTGTTTTAATTATTGTTTGAGCCAAGTAAGACCTTTGGGATGGCTTACGGTGATAGTTGATTTGATCTTGCTGAAAAATAGCAACTTTTGCGTCCAGTTGCAGAATTTTAATAATTCATTTAAGTGACTAAAAACTCTGAATCTTTTACACAAGATTGACATGAAAATTTCCTCTGTTTTCCTAATTTTTCATAATTTTTTAAGTAACATAAGTATTAGAACAATTCGGATCTTCACAGACTGTTCTGTTTTTGACAGATTCTGTTTTCTATGTGTTATTTGCTTATTTTGATGAATCTATGGGTAGTATCGGGGGGTATGAACTATGAAGAAGTTGGAATACAGTAGATATTGCATAAAAATAAATAAAGAATGAGTTCACAACAGTACCAAAAGTGGTGATTTTATTTTCTTATACTAACGAATCTCATGTGTTTTCTGTTGAGTTTTGTGTTGTGAAGTTTTCAAGTTTTGGGTAAGGATTTGATGGACTATGGAATAAGGAGTGGCAAGAGCCTAAGCTTGGGGATGCCCAAGGCACCCCAAGGTAATATTTAAGGACAACCAAGAGCCTAAGCTTGGGGATGCCCCAGAAGGCATCCCCTCTTTCGTCTTCAATCCATCTGTAAATTTACTTGAGGCTATATTTTTATTGACCACATGATATGTGTTTTGCTTGGAGCGTCTTGTATGATATGAGTCTTTGCTTTTTAGTTTTACACAATCATCCTTGCTGTACACACCTTTTGAGAGGGACACGCATGAATCGTGAGTTTATTAGAATACTCTATGTGCTTCACTTATATCTTTTGAGCTAGGCAATATGCTCTAGTGCTTCACTTATATCTTTTTAGAGCACGGCGGTGGTTTTATTTTATAGAAATTGTTGAACTCTCTTGCTTCACTTATATTATTTTGAGAGTCTCTAAACAGCATGGTAATTTGCTTGGGTTATGAATTTAGTCCTAATATGATGGGCATCCAAGAGGGATATAATAAAAGCTTTCATATAAAGTGCATTGAATACTATGAGAAGTTTGATTCCTTATGATTGTTTTGAGATATAAAGATGGTGATATTAGAGTCATGCTAGTGAGTAATTGTGAATTGGTAGAAATACTTGTGTTAAAGTTTGTGATTCCCGTAGCATGCACGTATGGTGAACCGTTACGTGATGAAGTCGGAGCATGATTTATTTATTGATTGTCTTCCTTATGAGTGGCGGTCGGGGACGAGCGATGGTCTTTTCCTACCAATCTATCCCCTTAGGAGCATGCGTGTAGTACTTTGTTTCGATAGCTAATAGACTTTTGCAATAAGTATGTGAGTTCTTTATGACTAATGTTGAGTCCATGGATTATACGCACTCTCACCCTTCCACCATTGCTAGCCTCTCTAGTACCGCGAAACTTTCGCCGGTGCATTACACCCACCATATACCTTCCTCAAAACAGCCACCATACCTACCTATTATGGCATTTCCATAGCCATTCCGAGATATATTGCCATGCAACTTCCACCGTTCCATTTATTATGACACGCTTCATCATTGTCATATTGCTTTGCATGATCATGTAGTTGGCATCGTATTTGTGGCGAAGCCACCATTCATATTTTTTTATACATGTCACTCTTGAGTCATTGCACATCCCGGTACACCGCCGGAGGCATTCATATATAGTCATGTTTTGTTCTAAGTTTCGAGTTGTAATTCTTGAGTTGTAAGTAAATAAAAGTGTGATGATCATCATTATTAGAGCATTGTCCCATGTGAGGAAAGGATGATGGAGACTATGATTCCCCCACAAGTCGGGATGAGACTCCGGACGAAAAAAAAGAGAAAAGAAAAAAGAGAGGCCAAAGAGCCCAAAATTAAAAAAATGAGAGAAAAGAGAGAAGGGGCAATGCTACTATCCTTTTTCCACACTTGTGCTTCAAAGTAGCACCATGATCTTCATTATAGAGAGTCTCCTATTTTGTCACTTTCATATACTAGTGGGAATTTTTCATTATAGAACTTGGCTTGTATATTCCAATGATGGGCTTCCTCAAATTGCCCTAGGTCTTCGTGAGCAAGCGAGTTGGATGCACACCCACTTAGTTTCTTTTTGAGCTTTCATACACTTATAGCTCTAGTGCATCCGTTGCATGGCAATCCCTACTCACTCACATTGATATCTATTGATGGACATCTCCATAGCCCGTTGATACGCCTAGTTGATGTGAGACTATCTCCTTCTTTTTGTCTTCTCCATAACCACTATATTCTATTCCACCTATAGTGCTATATCCATGGCTCACGCTCATGTATTGCGTGAAAGTTGAAAAAGTTTGAGAACATCAAAAGTATGAAACAATTGCTTGGCTTGTCATCGGGGTTGTGCATGATTTAATGCTTTGTGTGATGGAGATGGAGCATAGCCAGACTATATGATTTTTTAGGGATAACTTTCTTTGGCCATGTTATTTTGAGAAGACATGATTGCTTTGTTAGTATGCTTGAAGTATTATTGTTTTTATGTCAATACTAAACTTTTGTTTTGAATCTTATAGATCTGAATATTCATGCCACAATAAAGAAAATTACATGGATAAATATGTTAGGTAGCATTCCACATCAAAAATTCCATTTTTCTCATTTACCTACTCGAGGACGAGCAGGAATTAAGCTTGGGGATGCTTGATACGTCTCCAACGTATCTATAATTTTTGATTGTTCCATGCAATTATATTATCTAGTTTGGATGTTTTATATGCATTAATAAGCTATTTTATATTATTTTTGGGACTAACCAATTAACATAGAGCCCAGTGTCAGTTTTATTTTTTCCTTGTTTTTGAGTTTCGCAGAAAAGGAATATCAAACGAAGTCCAAACGGAATAAAACTTTACGATGATTTTTCTTGGACCAGAAGACACACGTAGGACTTGGAGACCAAGGAAAAGGAGTCCTGAGGTGATGGCAAGGGTGCAGGGCGCGCCCCAGGGGGGCGCCCCCCTGCCTTGTGGGGCCCTCGGAGCTCCTCTAACCCTAATCTTTGGCCTATAAATTCCCAAATATTCCCAAACCACCAGAGGCGTCCACAAAAATACTTTTCCGCCGCCGCAAGCCTCTGTTCCCGTGAGATCCCATCTTGGGGCCTTTTCCGGCGATCTGCCAGAGGGGGATTCGATCATGGAGGGCATCTACATCAACCCTATTGCCCTTCCGATGAAGCGTGAGTAGTTTACCTCAGGCCTACGGGTCCATATCTAGTACCTAGATGGCTTCTTCTCTCTCTATGATCTTCAATACCATGTTCTCCTCGATGTTCTTGGAGTTCTATTCGATGTAATATTCTTTTGCGGTGTGTTTGTCGAGATCCGATGAATTGTGGATTTATGATCAAATTATCTATGAATATTATTTGAATCTTCTCTGAATTCTTATATACATGATTTTATATCTTTGTATTTCTCTTCGAATTATCGGTTTGGTTTGGCCAACTAGATTGGTATTTCTTGCAATGGGAGAGGTGCTTAGTTTTGGGTTCAATCTTGCGGTGTCCTCACCCAGTGACATAGTAGGTGTAGCAAGGCACGTATTATATTGTTGCCATCAAGGATAAAAAGATGGGGTTTTCATCATATTGCTTGAGTTTATCCCTCTACATCATGTCATCTTACTTAATGCGTTACTCTGTTCTCTTGAACTTATTACTCTAGATGCAGGCAGGAGTCGGTCGATGTGTGGAGTAATAGTAGTAGATGCAGAATCGTTTCGGTCTACTTGACACGGACGTAATGCCTATATGCATAATCATTGCCTTGGATATCATCATAACTTTGCGCTTTTCTATCAATTGCTCGACAGTAATTTGTTCACCCACCGTATTATTTGCCTTCAAGAGAGAAGCCTCTAGTGAAACCTATGGCCCCTGGGTCTATTTTCCCTTATATATTTTTAGATCTATAAACCAAAAATATCTTGCTGCAATTTATTTACTTTTATTTTATTTTACATTTTAGTAATCTTTTATATCTATCTCTATTAGATCTCACCATTGCAATTGACCGTGAAGGGATTGACAACCCCTTTATCGCGTTGGGTGCAAGTGTTTGATTGTTTGTGTAGGTGCATAGATTGTAGACTTGCTTGTGCCTCCTACTGGATTGATACCTTGGATCTCTAACTGAGGGAAATACTTATCTCTACTTTGCTGCATCACCCTTTCCTCTTCAAGGGAAAAACCAACGCAAGCTCAAGAAGTAGCAGGTGGCACCCTGCATCACCAACGTCGTGCGCCTCGAGAAGCTGATGGACTTTGGTGGTGTTTAGGAGTCCTCTGCATGGGCGTGTCCATGTCTCGGCGCAACATGATCGTTGGATCAAACTCAGACGGTGCAGATCAGTCACTGTAGCACAAAGCGTGTGGGTGTGTTTGGTTGCATTCTCATCTCAATATAGTTGTTCCCTCTTCATGCATGCTCATCTTAGCACCCCTCTTCATGCATGCTCCTAGTGTATTTGTGTTAACCTACTACTATGGACTCATGCACCCTTCATGCACTCTCCCAAACACCCAAAAGAGGGCCGAGAAGGGAACTTTTGCTCCCATGCACCCTTCATACACCCTGCCTAACACTGATTCATGCTTCATATGGTTCATGTCCAGTGGAGTACTGTAGCACAGTACTCTCTGTGCGCTGTAGACCTAGTTCTGTTAACATTGATCTCACCATTCATTCTCGACCGGACAGTCAAAAAAGGGGTATGTTACATTACTGTTCATATAGTTGACATGCGCACAACATCATTTGTTATCGTCATATCTTACTACACTAGCAACAAGATTATATAGTACTGACGTATGAACCACTGCACATGGCTAGTAGTAGGAGTAATGTGTAAGTTCAAGTGGCTTCTGTGTTTCGCCCTTCTCCGTCGTAAGAGTGGAAACGCTTGCTGTAATCATTTTTTTTTCAGAAACAGTGGACACGCTCTATCGTGCGGATCCTCCTCGACGGTCGTCGGGAACCTTGCTACTCACTTTCACCGAAGTGTGAGATAGCCAGCATCGGGGTCCACTTTCCATGCACTAAATTACTACGTACTAGAGTGCACAACTGCACGGTAGACTGCACCGGTCGAAGCGCCGCAGTAATGCCCAATGAGCCATCAAATCACAAAATCCCCACCTTTCCAGCAGTAAGTTGGACGGACGAAGCAACCATCTTTTCACTCTTCTCCCTCATCTTCCTCTCTTGAAGAAAACCCCAACTCTCTTCTCCCTCATCTTGTTCCTCATTTCTTCAAGAAAACTCCGACGCGCTTCTGCCATTGTTCTTCTCTCCCAAAGAAGGAAAGGTGAGCGCATCAATGGTGTTGCTTCTGGCCAAGGCCCAGTCTTGCAACCCTGAGACTGATCCTATAACTCCCTCTCTGTTCTTCTTTTGGGTTTGTGATTATGGTTTCTTTTCTTTTATTTCTATTTGACAGTTTCTTGATGGACCCTGGAGCACTGGCCGAAGTGATGTCTATGGCTCTGGCCAAAACTGTCGATGCTCAGGCTACGAAGAAGTGCAAGCACCCCACCGAGACTACCGCAGACAAGCTCAAGGTCATCGCCCTGTCCAAGCCCCCCTCTCCGGGATCCCTCGTTAAGCAAGTCCAGGTAATATCTCTTCTTGACGATCTTTTTGGCGATCCTGATCGTGTTTTTTCATCTAACACGCAGTACTAGTACTAGTAGTACAACTTTCTGGGTGATCTTGCATGTGATTTTTGTGTGGCAAACGACGGTTCTAAATTGCTCTTTTGACCAAAACATGCGAGAGGTTGACATACATATGATTATTGCACATAACACTGATTTCTTATAGATCACTTTCAACTACTTTATGAACATCAATGCTAGCTGTAGGAAATGCAAGATTTTAGCTCTCATGCCTTTGAAGAGAGTATAGTAGCCTCAGTAACTTGTGTTACGGATATTGCAAGTAATCCCTCTGCTCTCATGCCTTTGAAGACATGTTCTAGTGTCTTTGATCACTCATTTCTGTGCGTATATGTAGTCTTATATGGAGTAAAATATCGAAAATCATCTTATATTTCTGAACGGAGGTAGTAATAAAATATTTGGTTTCTGTTTTAATTAGAACCAGGTCCGCGGTGGAGATGAAGTTCTCAAAGTCATGCCGTGTGAACTGGAAGACCTGAGGATGAGTTCTACTACTAAACTATCCAGCTGCCGTGTCCTTGTCGCCACGTGTTGTGAACATGTGTTTTCCGGTAGCATTGTTGTCAGGCGTGTTCTCGAGGGTGTACTTCACCACAACAATTTCCTAGTTGTGCCTTCGATTACGAAGGGTGTGGTTCTTGTAAAGCTTCCCGACAAATCTGATGTGGACTGTCTTCACCGTCATGTTTATGAGTGGAAAGACCACTCTGTTAGGTTCTCCAAGGTTGACGAGATGTCGATGGTGCCGGTAGACATCTCTCACGAAGTCCATGGCCTAGTCAGTTATGTGGGGTACATCCCGTAGGTCGGTGGCAAGAAATAGTCTGCAGAGTTTAATTAGTGCAACTTTGCTTGTCTGTAGTAAGTACTATTGTTCAGTACTTGATTTGTGTGTGTGAACCCTGTATTGTTTAGTACTGCCGCTTTTGTTGTGTGGTGAGTCCTGAGAACAATCTATGTTAATGTCTGTCCACTCAATTCAGTCTGTATATTTTGAAGTATCCAGATCATCTTTTTTGTGAGGACGGTTTATCAATTATGGTTACACTCCAATATCTGTATGCATTGCAGGGTTTATGGCACCCACCAGGATTTCCAGTCCCATGGATGTTCGGTCCATACGATTTGTCACGACCTTTCGACTGTCCTGCTTGTGGGAGTAAGCGAGGGCCCTACATGCCACCCGTAATTCGACGATCAACCTTCAATTTAGAACTTGAACATAGTGATTTCCTGGTAAGGATTCACTCGTTTCACATCAAGTAAATCTTATTGATTTACTGTCTAAATCTTATTGATTTACTGTCATGTTTTCTTACTTTTGCTGCAATTTTACGATGCAGGTTTTGCCATGTGACATTTGTTACAGAATAAACTGTTTGGTTTGCTCTATGATGGTTATTTTTGCAGGTTTCACTTCTTATGTCGTGTCAGTAACGAAGGCACTATCCATCACTTATATTACTGGACACAATTGGATCAGTCTGTTGTCTGAGTATAATCTGAAGCCCTATGATGAACTGTAGTTTGGTTTAACAAAAACGCCAAAATTAGTCCTTCTCGCGTTTAAAAGAAGTGAAGAAAAAGGCTGAATCAAGGTCACGGAGCCTAGTGAAGTTAGAAAGCTGAAGTATGAAATCATAGCAGAACAGAGACGATCGCTGCTGTCTCGCACATCGGTACCACCTTCAGCATCGGATCGAGCACCGGCACCTTCTCCGACGGCACTGGCTCTAGCACTGACAATGGCATCAGCTCTGTCTGATCCACCAAAGGATTGGGCACCGACTGCGTCAGCGGATTAGGCTGATCTACCGGAGGATCGGGTACCGACACGGGCACCTGCTTCGACACTGGCACCAGCTCCACAAGGAGCACCATCTCCGGCAGCAGCTGCGGCACTACCAGTCGCACTGGCACGGGCTCCAGCAACGGCTCCGGCACCTGCACCAACACTTGAAGTTGCACTTGCATCTGCTCCGGCCCGTGCAGCGGCAATGGAACCAGCACTTGCACCGGCAAGAGACTGGGCTGCAGTTCGCACTGCATATACCAAAGTCCTTACAAAAACTGACATCTCCACCTTGTTGGTAAGCATTGGCAGCCCAAGTGCTTCGTTCTTTTTTCTTTCCATGTTGTTTCACATGATTCATTGTGTTGATCTAACTGTTTGTGTATGTCTTCTTGTTTGCAAACAGAGAATTTCTAGATCAACGAGGGAGTTGTTCAATAATCCGGGCGACCGTGGCCAAGTTTCTCTTACGATGCGCAGCCTTGGTGTGAATGAACCTGCTCAATATACCATAAGTACAAAGGATGGTCGCATGATGATTGATGCTAAAGGATGGCCAAGGTTCAAAACTCTATCAAATCTTGCGGTAGGGGATGATGTCAAAATCAAACTTTCTCGGCAAGGAGAGCTGGTCCAAATCAACTTTGAAATTCTTTAGTAGCAGCATGCAACTGCCGAACTGATCTATCCTCCAAGAGCTTTTGATGTAATAATATGGCATGGTGAAACAAGTGTCCTATGTGTATAAGTAGTACGAAAGTATTATTTATCATGTAGGATATCGTGAAAGAATTGCAACTCGGATTGCTGGTTAGGAACTGTCGTTCGATTTCATTCTAACAGCTGTCGTGCTTTATTTAATTTTCTGTATTTGCCTTGCGACAGCATCTAAAACCAGCGACGTATCGATCGCTTGCAATATGAAATGCGCTGAGTTAGAACACATGGGCCCCCAAACAAGCAGGCCCACCGGCCTGTGGCCCAAAGTCCAGAACCGTCAGCCTATCTGAGTATTATATTCTCATCTGAACCCCCATATTATGTTATATATATTCCCCTTGATTTTTCTTATGTATAAAGTTATGTGATACTAGTTACTCCTGCCTTTCTACTTCCTTTCGCTCATATGTGGGGCATCCAGTTACTCTTGTGGTAGGGGATATAAAATATTTTTATATTTCTTTACAGAGGGAGTATCTCTCTATCGAAAATATATTTATGTGTAACTAGTTACTCCTGCCTTTCTGCTTCCTTTCGCTGATATGTGGGGCATCTGGCAACGGGGTCCACGTGCCATGCACCAAATTAGAGTGCCCAACTGCACGGTAGACTCACACCGGTCGTAGCGCCGCAGTAATGCCCAATGAGCCGTCAAATCACAAAAAACCCCACCTTTCCAGCAGTAGCAGTAAGCTGGACGGACGAAGCAGCAATATTTCACTGGGCCTGAATCCCCTTCTCCCTCGTCAGCTTGTTCAAAGAAAACCTCCTCTCGGCGATTGCGTAGGGTTTTCTCATGGAGAACCAGGTACGAATTCTTCATCCATCCCTGATAAATCCTAGTCCCTTGGTCGCGGGTAATCCTAGGATGGCAGCCGCCGTCGTTGATGCATTTTTCTTCCTACTGAATCTAGTGTGTTTCATTTGGAGTGCCCGAAGTGCGAGGACCCTACAGGTTTCTGCGCCCTCGGCGAGACGCCACACTTGTTCCTTCTCATCCTAACACAGGATTTTAAAACATGCACAGTATGTTCCTAGAGTCCTCTTTTCTATCCGGGAGGGTGCGGTTTTTTGAACATGCTGTCGACTAATTTAGAAATTTGGATTGCTATATTTCTATAAAAGGTACTAGTACCATGGTCAACACTGACGTGAAATAGGAAATTATTTCTAGATTTGGATAGCGAATACATTGTGTTCTCATATTATTTTTCCTGCAGTGCATTCCTTGCTCTGCCAGAACACATGTACTCAAGATGGTCGGCCTTGCCATAACTGAATACACCAGTTTAATGGTCACATTGAAGACAAGCCATGGATATAAGTTCCGAGTTGGGTTCATGAACCAAGAAGATCGCTGCTTTTTTTATGGCCGAACTTGGATAAACTTTCTCAAGTGTTACAAACTGAAAGTTGGCGCACGAATGTTGATGGAAATAGCAGACCTTGGTCTCATCTTCACTGTGATCTTCCACCCCGACGTCATTCCAGTAGTTCATCCATGTTAGTTTTGTATCTGGTTCTTGCATGTTGCCTCGATTACTTCTTAATCCACCTATTCTGTCTAACTAATCACAATTTGACTTCAGAAGTAGCAACGATTTGTGATTCCCTTCTCTCACGAAGATGCTATTTCTAACTAATATTTCTTATAATTGGTGGCACGCGTAGGTTATTTCAAAGTTAAGCACACTACTCGTTTGTTATTCTATAAGAACTCGACTGTTACTAATGGCACTGAAGTTGACTGGGACGACATCCACCAGTTCCTACACTTTATTGATCGTCTTGAGGTCCTTGTGGGGCGTTTCAATGGTGGAAGGCCACATGGGATATGTGTGCCACTGGTGCACATGTTGAACAGGTCCAACTGTGTCAAGAAACTTATGGTACGAGCTGTTTTCTGTTATATATGTTGTTCATAAACTCTTGCTTATACACAGTTTTACAGCTGTGATCTTCTTGAAACAAAAACTGCCCAGTTCTATTGTTCCTATACAGATGCCTGACCATGGTCGGGTCAGACTTGCGCTTGGTCACAACATGATGTTTATGTCGACCTACTCCATTTCCCTTGGAGGTTAAAAGATACTTATTCATGGGTGGTCTTAAATAATGAAGGCCCGTCCATCTTGGAGAATAGGACAGAAGGTTATGCTCATGCTTTTCCATGGCTCTAAAGCGAATATCCTGTTTATTGACCACATTGTGAGATGAAGCCGCTTTCAGAAGGTTGTGGATGCGCGGAGTGGCACCTGGGCCTTGTCCTGTGGCTTGGTGGCCTTACCCTTGGTTAACTGTAGGCAAGGTAGCACTGTTCGAGGCGTGCTTTGTACGGTTGAACCTGTATAAGTACTCATACTGCTTTCAGCTATGGTTGTTAAGTGCCCTGCTGGTTTCAGTTAAGGTTGTTAAGTACTCCTACTGCTTTTACAGTCTGTCGTGTTTCTCCAGTCTCATCTTCCTTCGGCCGCCAAAACCAAACCAGCGCCAGCGGGGCTGCCTGCTTCCGCCTCCCACGGCTGGCTGCGCCTCAGCGCACGCATCGCCGCCCCACCGTCTCCTAAATCGTTAACGTCGACATCCGAGGCCTCACCGTCATCCTCCGCGCGCTTTGGTGCGCTCGCCGCGGCGCAGCCCTCTCGCATTGTCAACATGGTCAACAAACAAGAGGAATCGGGAGAGGACTGTACGTCGAGAGGATGACAGTAGGGACGCACCATGTCCATGGCCGTACGCAAGCAAGTTCCTCACTTTTTGTTATATACTCCATTGTCAGCGTATAGAAAAAGAAAATGCTTCCTCCTAGTGGTTTGCTGACATCTGGGATCCACGACATTGTCAGCGTATAGTCAATAGACAAGAGAATAGCACAAGATCGGCTGACACCTGGGACGTAGCTGCTCGAGCAGTATTTTTTTTGTTATTGTTCAGACGGAGCAGGGTTTCAACTGGGCTGTGGCCCGTCTAGCCCAGGCTTCTATTTCTCGTTCACCACATGACCAGCCCAGCAATTTTTTCTTTGTGAAAATGGCTAGCCCAGTTTATTTTTTCTGAAGAATACCGAATCCATGCCTACTTATTTTTCTTCACCCTGCTGGGCTGCAACTCTTTCAAGACGGCTGCAAATCTTAAAAGTAATACGAAATGGGTTGTAAATATAAAAAAACACGACAAATTGGCAATTACTTTCAAATTTCTAAATTTTTCAACATTTTCATATTCCAATTTCACTAGGCTTTAACCTAATTTAAATATATCTTCAAAGTACTTTAAATCTGGCTCGACATTTCGGTATTAAAAATAGTTTGGAACCCACCGAAATATGCAAAATTTAGTTTAAATTTTTAACCCTGGCCCTGGCCAACAAAAAAAATGGACTGCAATAAATTGCATAAGAAGTTGCAATGAGCTGTAAATTATTTAAAAAAACTGGGAATGGTATGACTTGTGGGCCTATTAAGTTGACGCGTACGCAAGATTTTTTTACTTATTATATACGTCAACAAACGATTCTAGCAGACGTGCCCGTTGGATGACAATCCAACGGCCATCGTGCTTCTTCAATCTCTGATCTTCTTACTCCAGCCGCCAAATCCAGCGCCGGCGGGACCGCCTGCTCCCGCCTCCCGTGGCTGGCTGTGCTGCCGCGCTGGCCTCACCGCCCCCTACTACTCCCACCGCTGGCCAGGCCATCCCTCTACTCACCCACATCCCTCCACTGATGTTGCTTCGCCGCCTCCGGGTCATTCCCTTCCTGGGTCTCGCCGTCGTCCATCGTGTTAGTGTTCTCGGCACGGCGTGGTCAACATTGTCAACAAACGACAACATCGGAAGAGGGATGTACATGTAGAGGCTGACAGTTGGGGCCCACATGGTCCATGGCCGCACGCAAGCAAGTACCTCCTTATTACGCCAAAAAGAATGAATCCTCCCCATGACAGCTGGGACCCACCAGCTATATCTTGGCACGGAAGGAAGTGCCTCCTTATTAAGTGAAAAATAACGAGTGCTCCCTATGACAGCTGGGGCCCACCAGATTTGAAGGCTGACTTGTGGCCCTACTAAGTTGACGCGTACGCAGGGCTTTGTCAACTTAGTCAACAAACGATTCTATCACCAGTGACCATTGGATTGTGAACATCCCACGGTCGTCCTGCTTCTTCAACCTCTGATTTTCTTGCTCCAGCCGTCCAAACCACCGCGTGCTCCTGCCTCCAGTGGCCGGCTGTGCGGCTGCGCAGGCCTCACCACCCCCTACTACTCCCCAGTACTGCTACTCCCACCCCTGGCCAGGCCATCCCTCTACTCACCCACACCCCCTGTTATTCTGCGGCGACGACAGCCTCACACCGCAGCCGAACCAGTCAACCCTCGTACTACCCTCCGCGTGTTCCCCGGCTTCGGATCGTTCCCTTCCTAGTTCGCGCCATCGTCCACCACCTTGATGCTCTCGGACGGTACGGCGTCATCAACGCGGTCAACGAACGACAGCCATCAGAAGAGGACTGTACGTGGAGAGGCTGACAGCTGGGTCCATGGCCGCACGCAAGGAAGTGCCTCCTTATTACGCGGAAAATAATGATTCCTCCACCTGACAGCTCGGACCTACCGGAAGGGCCTTTGTATTTCACGAAAAAAACGTTCCCCCCTGACAACTGGGACCCACCGGCTTTATCTTCGCACGGAAGGAACTGCCTTCTTACCCCCTGATAGCTGGGACCCACCAGGTTGAAGCGAACGTAGCGTTATCTGTCTGGCCGCGAACGTGTACGTACATAGCGGTCGATCGGTCTCTCTGCAGCGATGTACAGTGGCCGAGTAAGGAGCGGCACGTGTTGAAGTACAGGCGCCGACGTAGCATGTCACGCAGTCCCGTCTATATCATGTACACGTACGTACAACCACGCGGCAAGATAGTAAATACGGCTACGTACGTACATACGGGCGGGGTCTCTGACGCGTACAGCGACGTCATCCTGTTCATCGGCAGCCAACCGGCTGGGTCGGAATGGAGTAAACAGCGTCGCGTGTTCATTGGAAGCCAACCGGCTTGGATGGAACAGCTGAAACGAGGTCTGGTGTACCGCAGAACGGAGGAAACGGCCTTCTGTTCGACCGCGTATGGTCGATACGGGGTCCTGTTCATCGGGAAGGGTCTGGCGTACCGCAAAATGGAGGAAACGGACTTCTGCTCTAGTGCCTACGGTCGAAACGGGTTGTTGTGGATCGGCAGGGGTGTGGCGTACCGCAAAACGGAGGAAACGGACTTGTGTTGGAGTGCCTACGGTCGAAACGGGGTCCTGTTCATCGGGAGGGGTGTGGCGTACCGCAAAACGGGACTCCACGGGCTACTGTTCATCCACCGGCGACTTCCTCCAGCCTCCACCTGCTACTGTTCATCCACCGTCGACTTCCTCCTACCTCCACCAGCTACTGTTTATCCACGGGGTCCTGTTCATCCAGCCTCCACCGGCTACTGTTCAACCAGCCCTCCATGGGGTCCTCTTCATCCAGCCTCCACCGGCTACTGTTCAACCAGCCCTCCACGGAGTCCTGTTCAACCAGCCCTCCACGGGGTCCCTCCACCGGCTACTATTCATCGACCCCCGCCTCCTCGATCGGGGTCCTGTTCATCCAGCGGCAATGGCCTCTACTACCACGGGATCCTGTTCATCCAACCCCCACCGGGAACTGTTCATCCAAATCCTACCGGGGACTGTTCATCAAGAGGCAGCTTCGATCGGCTTCAGTTAGCAGCAGTAGCAAAGGAATCACTCGGGTTCAGTTAACATCCAAGGGATCGATCGGGGTTTAGTAACGTAGCTAGTGCAATCTCTCGTGTTCAGTTAGAGCCCAACGCCTCGCTCGGGTTCAGTTAGAGCCCAACGCCTCGCACACACACGCGCATACGTGTACGAGAGAAACGCGCAAACCTCCGTGCATCGCTCGGCCTCGACCACCCACCGTAACCAGGAACTCCCCAAAATTTTCCTCGCCCTCGCTTCTACCACGATTTTTTCCGTCATGGACGGCCCAAAGAATGTCATGCAGATGCGTCTCCGGCCCGCCCAGGATGAAAAGCCCATTTTCTGTCATGATTTTTTGTCATAGAAGTAGGAGCCCACCACATCTATGATGATACCGGGTTTTGTCACGATTATCGTCATAGAAGTGTCATAACCATGATAGAAAAAAAATTCGTTCGGCCCAAAATGTCACGGATGTGTCTTTTGTTTGTAGTGGTAGGTGGAACACACAAGTCTCCAATAGATGCACCTGTACAAACTAACAAACACTTGCACTCAACGCGAGAAAGGGGTTGTCAATCCCTTCACGGACACTAGCAAGAGTGAGATCTAATAGAGATAGGTATAAAAGATAAGTAAAAGTGTAAAATAAAGTAAATATAAATAAATTGCAGCAAGGTATTTTTTTATTTTTTATTTTATAGATCTGAAAATAATACAATAGAAAATAGACCCGGAGGCCATAGGTTTCACTAGAGGCTTCTCTCTTCAAGGAAGCATACGGTGGGTGAACGAATTACTGTTGAGCAATTGATAGAAAAGCGCATAGTTATGACGATATCCAAGGCAATGATCATGAATATAGGCATCACGTCCGTGACAAGTAGACCGACTCCTGCCTACATCTACTATTATTACTCCACACATTGACCGCTATCCAGCATGCATCTAGTGTATTGAGTTAACAAGAACGAAGTAACGCCTTAAGAAGGATGACATGATGTAGAGGGATAGATCCAAACAATATGGTAAAACCCCCATCTTTTTATCCTTACTGGCAACAATACAAATACGTGCCTCGCTACCCCTACTATCACTGGGTGAGGACACCACAAGATTGAACCCAAAACAAAGCATCTCTCCCATTACAAGATAGATCAATCTAGTTGGCCAAACCAAATCAATAGATCGGAGAGAAATACAAAGCTATCTTAATCATGCATAAAAGAGTTTAGAGAAGACTCAAATAATATTCATAGGTAATCTGATCATAAACCCACAATTCATCGGATCTCAACAAACACACCGCAAAAGAAGATTACATCGAATAGATCTCCAAGAACATCGAGAAGAACATTGTATTGAAGATCAAAGAGAGAGAAGAAGCCATCTAGCTACTAGCTATGGACCCGTAGGTCTGTGGTAAACTACACACACATCATCGGAAGGGCAGCAAGGTTGGTGTAGAGGCCCTCCGTGATTGAATCCCCCTCTGGAAGAGTGCCGGAAAAGGCCCCAAGATGGGATCTTACGAGAACAGAAGCTTGCGGCGGCGAAAAAGTAGTTTTGGTGTGCCCTCTGGTATACGGGGAATATTTGGGTATTTATGGAGCTGAGATTAGGGTTAGGGGAGTCCCGAGGGGCCCACAAGCCTAGGGGCCGCCCCCCCTCGGGCGCGCCCCTAGGGCTTGTGGCCCTCTCGTGGCTCCTCTGGCCTCCTCCCGAAGCTTCGTGGTTGTCTTCTGGTCCAAGAAAAATCCTCAAAAAGTTCCGTTCCATTTGGACTCCGTTTGGTATTGATTTTCTGTAAAAGGCAAAAACAAGGAAAAAACAGCAACTCGCACTCGGCACTAGGTTAATAGGCTATTCCCAAAAAATGATATAAAATAACATATTAATGCATATAAAATATCCAAGATGGATAATATAATAGCATGGAACAATAAAAAATGATAGATACGTTGGAGACGTATCAAGCATCACCAAGCTTAATTCCTGCTCATCCTTGAGTAGGTAAATGATAAAAACAGAATTTTTGATGTGGAATGCTACCTAACATGTTTATTAAGTAATCTTTGTTATTGTGGCATGAATATTCAGATCCATAACATTCAAAACAAAAGTTTAATATTGACATAAAAACAATAATACTTCAAGCATACTAATAAAGCAATCATGTCTTTTCAAAATATCATGACTAAAGAAAGTTATCCCTACAAAATCATATAATCTTGTCATGCTCTATCTTCATCACACAAAGTATTTATCATGCACAACCCCGATGACAAGCCAAGCAATTGTTTCATACTTTTGACGTTCTAAATCTTTTTTAATTTTCACGCAATACATGAGCGTTAGCCATGGATATAGCACTATGGGTGGAATAGAAGGTGGTAGTAGACAAAAAGGAGAAAGAAATTATCACACCAACTAGGCAAATTAATAGGCTACGGAGATGCCCATCAATTGATATCGGTGCAAGTGAGTAGGGATTGTCATGCAACGGATGCACTAGAGCTATAAGTATGTGAAAGCTCAAATGAAAACTAAGTGGGTGTGCATCCAACTCGCTTGCTCACGAAGACCTAGGGCAATTTGAGGAAGCCCATCATTGGAATATACAAGCCATGTTCTATAATGAAAAATTCCCACTAGTAATATATGAAAGTGATAACATAGGAAACTCTCTATATGAAGAACATGATGCTACTTTGAAGCACAAGTGTGGAAAAGGATAGTAACATTGTCTCTTCTCTCTTTTCTCTCATTTTTTTATTTTTTAATTTTCTTTTTCCTTTTTTTCTCTTTTTTTCTTTTTGGGCTCTTTGGCCTCTTTTTTTCATAAGTACGGAGTCACATCCCGACTTGTGGGGGAATCATAGTCTCCATCATTCTTTCCTCATATGAAGCAGTGCTCTAATAATGATGATCATCGCACTTTTCTTTACCTAATATTAAAGGACGGAGGCTTTCATAGTTCTCCATACGTTATTCTATTTATACGGTTTAATAAAATATATATGCGAGGTGGTTCCACTCTTTACCTATAATAATCTTTCATAGTTCTCCATACGTTTTCTATTAAAGGGAGGAGGCTTTCATAGTTCTCCATACGTCATCCCTTTATATCCGTTGATTTTATGTTAATCACAAATATTGACGGCTGAGATTTAAGAGGAGGTAGGTTTCTCTGTCTTTTTCTTTCGACCGAACGGATCGATCTGTCCTAGCAATCGATCTCTGGTCTGGCTGGCCCAGGTGAACTCGATCGGCCCAATATGAACTGTCTGGCCCAGTGAACTGGATCAGCCCAAACCCAACAGTGTGCACGATGGATCGATTTCTTTCTTTTTTGTACGGGAACACAATGGATCGATCTTTCAGGCGTTCCGATCGAATTTTCCCTAGACCGTATGGCTGCGTTCCCTAGATCGAACTTTCTTTTCTGGCCGTTTATATAAATATACATCCAGATACGTGAGGGTCTACGCGTGGCTGCCAGGTTTCAAGCGAATCATCAGACAGAAGCAGCGGTAGCATGGTTGCAGATGATCAAGGCGCGACACCGTCTGAGATCTCATGACGAGCCAGCCGGCTTACGGTTACGAGTCTGAGGCCAAGCACAACACTCACCTTCCACTGACAAGGAGGCTGCTCGCCGCCGCCACCGCCCTGATGTAGATGTGCGCGGGTGGTTAGCGACATGCCCGAGTGATGGAGTTCCTGCAGGGCAGACCATGGTGACCGTCACAGTCGCCGTGACCGCTGGCGCCAGATTCCTCCTCCTCGCTGCAAGAAAACAAAGGGAGATTTGTTATACCCAAGGAGTAGCCATCTGCGTATTAGATTATCTATTGAACTGCACAGTGTATGTACTGACTACTTTCAAGGTAATTTAGGTGAAACCATGCATGATATTAAATCGTGTTGTACTTCCAGGACTATGATTGTGCCTGGGCTGCAGCCGGCATAATTCATCTGTAGCGTATGACCTGTTCTGTATTTTGGGGATTTATTTGTCTTCTGAAAGAAGCTAGCTTTGACGGATTTAGGTGTAATTTATTTAGAGAAGGAAAACTGTACGAGGCAAACGAATGGCAGGAAAGACTAACAAGAGGGCGCGGGACTGTTTGAGCTGGCATGCTGGATCCATGGCGGCTGGTGCTTTTCCGAGATTTGAGCACTGGCCCAACAAGAAGGTGCAGTGGTATACCACTGTGTCGTTGCAGCCTCCCTCTTCTCAAGCAAATAGCTTAATTATTGAATGCATGCATCATCTGCTTTTTCTTCATTGACTAAGAAGTACCTATTCAAGGTAATGATTTTCTTAGTGAGAGGCAGCACGGTGGTTGGCAGGGGAACACCGTAGCCGCGTCCACCAGACACCAGTCCACTGCCACGTCAAGGGAGATTTTTTTTTAGAACGAAGACGCAAGAAGCGTCCGGCTTTAAATTAATAAAGCCCTCCGAACAGGCAGCATCCAGTGAACGATACAAACGTAAGACAAAAGACAGCAACGGCCGAAGCCCAAGTTAGGTACATGCAACCGGCCTAAGCCTGAATAAGATAAAACCAGTCTAAACACATAGACAACCGGCGGGAGATTGAAGCAGACCAACAGCAGCTTAGTGACGAGCAGCAGTCTGGATTAAGCGGATCCGCTCCATAGCCTCCTGCATCCGCTCAGCGTCCCGCCGTTTCCCCAACGGCATCCAGGTTTGGAGGAACAAGTGGCATTTGAAAATAATGTCAGCGGGGTGAGAAGGGAATTTGTGCTCAATAGTGATTTTGTTTCTAATAGTCCAAAGAGCCCATAAAAGCGCCCCTACGCATCACCATAGTACTCGAGCATATCCACCCCTATGGGCCATAAGAATAGCACGGAGCTCACTGCCCGAGTGAGGGTTCCAGTTCTGATCGAAGGCGTCCCGGACCGCACTCCAAGCGAACCGGGCTAAGTGGCAATTGAAGAATATGTGATTTGCGTCTTCAGGCGCACCACACATCGCACAACTGCCATCGGACGACCCATTTCGTTTAGCAATGTTGTTAGAGGATGGGAGGCGGTCACGAAACATTTGCCAAAGGAAGATTTTGATTTTGAGAGGGATAGACACTTTCCATAGCCCCCTAGCTATATCCAGTGCCGGACCCTCCGTTAACTTAGCGTATAACGACTTGACCGAGAACTTCCCGAAGCTCGTGAGGGACCAGGAGACCTTATCAGGTTTGGGTCGCAGCACCACGCCGGCTAGCGCATTGCATAGCCCCTCCCAACAGGCTCGTTCAGGGTCAAGGAGAGGCCGCTTAAAAGAAATAGCTGGTGGGGAGGATCTAAGCACGTCAGCGATGAGGATTTCAGTATTAGTAGCAAGTTGGTAGATGGAGGGGTGGCTGCGCCACAACGGCTCTGAACCATACCAGTGATCGAGCCAGAATCTCGTGGAGTTGTCGTCGTTGACACGAAGTTTAGCTCCTAACGCAAAGACCGGTTTAACAACCTGGATCCCGTTCCAGAAGGTCGACCCTTTGGCCTTAGAAGTAAGGAAATTCCCATCGGGAAAATATTTGGCCCGAAGGATATCCACCCAGAGCCCCTGCTCGTTTTGGGAGAGTTTCCACAGCCACTTGGTAAGAAGAGCAACGTTCATAAGTTTGGAATTGAGGATCCCTAGGCCGCCATATTTCTTTGGACTACATAACGCTGCCCACTTGACCAAGTGGTACTTCTTTTTGGACCCAGTTCCTTCCCAGAAGAACTTGGATCGAGGTGTGTCAAGCTTGGCATGAACACCGTCCGCCAGGAGAAACATGCCCATGGTAAACATGGGCAAGGAAGAGAGACTGGTGTTCGTCAGAATAAGCCTAGGAGCCGAAGACATGAACCTACCGCGCCAAGGACTAACCCGGTTCGCCACCTTGCCATATAAGGGCTCCCACTCGTGGATAGATATGTGTTTGTCTGAGATAGGGAGGCCCAAGTACTTAAGCGGAAAGCTCCCAAGCTTACAGTTAAGAAGGTTGGCTACGCGAGAAGCGATGGGGTCAGCCATCCCAATGGCTATCACCTCACTCTTGAGAAAGTTGATCTTAAGGCCTGAGACGATCTCAAAAGCTAGAAGGATGAGCTTAATCGAGGCTATACTATGGTCGTCAGGCTCGAAGAGCAACATGGTGTCGTCCGCATATTGAAGGTGCGTGACACCTCCAGGGATGAGGTGTCGGACGACGCCGCGGATGTGGCCGGCACCCTTAGCCTTATTGATCATGGCCGAGAGGGCATCCACAACAAGGTTGAAGATCAGAGGAGAGGAGGGGTCTCCCTACCTAAGACCTCACTTGTTGCGAAAGAAGTTCCCAACTTCTCCGTTTATTGACACCGCAGTCTGGCCCCCCGAGACCAGCTGCATGATACGGTGGACGAAACCTGACTCGAATCCCTTTCGATCCAGGACCTCGTGAATGAACTCCCAATTCACTCGCTCGTAGGATTTTTCGAAGTCCAGCTTAAGGAGCACAACCGGCTGCCGGGTTCGTTTTAGTTCGTGGACTATCTCCTGAAGCACAACCGGCCCTTCGAGAATGTTACGACCTTTGAGAAAAGCCGACTGAATATGATTGATCACTCTCTGTGCAACAGGGGCGAGCCTCGTCGTATAGGCCTTCACGCAGATTTTGAAAGGAACGTTAATGAGAGTAATAGGGCGGTATTGCTTAATCGTGTCGGCCCCTTTGACCTTTGGGATTAAGCTAATAACCCCGTAGTTGAGACGCGATATGTCTACTGTTCCTAACGCAAAGCCATTGATAATATCGTAGAACAGAGCTTTTAACGCAGGCCAAAACCGATGAAACAAAGCCACCGGCCAGCCATCCGGGCCGGGGGCAGTATCGATCTTCATCGAGCCGACAGCCCTATAAATTTCCTCCGTGGAAAAGGACAGGGCCAGAAGGTCGTTTTCGGCCTGAGAAACGCGAGCGTCGACCCCCCAAAAGTCGGCTCGAAGGCGCAGATGTTTCTCCTCAGCTGTTCCCAACAAGTTGAGGAAGAACTCGTAAATGTGGGCCGAGATATCCGCTTGGCTCACTAACACCCCTTGATCAGCTTGAAGCCTCAGGATCGAGCATTTCTGTTTACGCCCGTTGGCGTAAGCATGAAAATATCCGGTGTTGGCGTCTCCCTTGGTAACCCACTTGACGCCGCCCCTACGGCACCAGTACTCCTCCTCTTCCCTGAGGATGAAGAGCCCTGGTTTTCTAGAGCGTAGCGATTAGCCCACTCAGCCTCGGAAAAGGTTCTGGAGTCTGCTTGAGCGTTGAGGGATTTGATTTCATCGATAAGAGCTTCCCTTGCTCGCTTCGCCTCACTACCGTGGTTTGCCCCCCAACCACGGAGGAAGCCGCGTAAAGCCTCGGCCGCAGAGATCCATAGATCCATTGGCCCCCTAGGGCGACCAGCCGCGGCAATCGCTTGCTCCCAGCGAGCGATGATCAGAGGGACGAACCCGTCGACCTCGAACCAGCCAGTTTCAAAATAGAAGCGCGGGCTGCGTTTGATCCTATCCTCCCCTGAGGCTAAGATAAGCGGGACATGGTCCGACCCGATACGAGTTTCCGCTACAAGCGTGCACAGGGGGAAGAGAATTTCCCAATCTGTCGAGACGAAAACGCGATCAAGGACACTACGAACCAGGGCTAATTGTTTGTTAGTCCACGTATATCTAGCACCAGTCCTAGCAATTTCCCGCAAGGCGGATGCCGCAATTGCATTATTGAACAGTGCCACCCTTGGCCAGTCAATATTGCGGGTGTTTTTATCAGCCCCCGAGCGGATAAGGTTGAAATCACCCCCAAGAATGATGGGGATGTCAGCGGCTTGCTTGGTCCCAACCAGAGCTTGGATTTGCCCCAGAAAATCCACCGCACGTGAGTGGTCGACCGGGCCATAGACGCACACTATCGCCCAGACAGCTAAGGACACTCGATGTTTGATCGTAGCCGAAATAAAGAAGGAACCCGATTCCCAACTTACCACATCACATACATCACGATTACAACCCAAAAGAAGCCCGCCCGAGTGTCCACAAGAGGGAACCCAACCCCACGAGAAGCGATGAAGGGGGTCGAAGGCCGCAAGATCACTAAAGGTGAAATCAGCTTTGATTGTCTCTTGAAGCGCAACGACATCGATCTGTTCACGAGCAATATATTCTCTAAGCTGGGTACGCCGGCCCGAGTGGCCACATCCCCTAATATTCCAGAACAGGTATCGCATTAGATAATACGGTTACAGAGGCGAACCCCTCTGGAGGTCACCGGTTTTGCCACTCTTTTCTTGGCCGAGGCACGGCTGGTGGAGGGGGTCGCTTCAGCCTCCCTGGCTACAGCCCCTCCACCCAACAAAACGAGCACCTGAGCGCCAGGCACAACCCCAACTATGTCCTGTGCAGTCTCAGTCGCAGAGATGGCCTCCCTGGCCTTGGCCGCAGCCGCAGCTTCTGCAAGAGCCGCCTGGGCTTCCTCGCGCGCTCGGATCATAGAAATAATCGCACCACCCTCCTAGATTGAAACCACTATCGTCGAGAATCGAAGCTAATTGCGGATCAGAGAAAGCATTTAGAATTTTGTATGAGGGGGGGGATTACCTGAGGTCTCGAGGTTCTTGTCAGCATGGAGAAGCTGGGCACTCTCCAGGGAAGAAAGCTTCCCCAGCGCCGCCTTGGATCTCGCGCTTGGAGCCCGCTGGGTCACCGGTGTCGCCTTGGAATGCTTGGCCTTTGCGGCCGCACCCGCTGAGCCCAGCGCAGCCTGAAGATCACCGCTCGCTAGAGCAGCCGGCGACGGGAGAGACAACACTGCAGGGTTGGCCGCCGGCTTCTGGCCTGCCGTCTTCTTGGGGGCGCGCTCAGAGCCACCAGAAATGCGACGGCTAGACAGGGGAGAGCGGAGGGGTGGTTCGTTAAGCACACATCCGGCGTTAGAGCCCTGGAGACCGGGCGAGACCGGGGCGGAGGAAGACGCAACCCCAACCACCAGCACACCACCCACAGCAGACTTAGAAACAACAGCCACCTTCATGTTTGAGCCGTACTGATCAAACGACCGCTCCAGAGAACGGGCCGTGGGAGGGCTGCTCCCAGCCGTATCCAGCACCGCGAGCGCCCCTGGCTCCGGTGCATCCTTGTCCATAGGGGGATCGCGCACATTGATGCCCAGCTGATCCCAAGTATCAGTGTCGATCGACGTGTCAGGCATGCTGTCATCGGGGTCTTCGTCGCGACATGCCATCTCCACATCATTGGCTTGGCCACCAGGTAGACCTCCCTGGCCCCCTTGGCCCCCATGGTCGTCCTTCTTCTGCCCCATCGAACCACCGGCCCCCGAGCCAGACGGGCCACCGCGCTTGTCGGAGGGCCGCGGAGGAGCGTCGTTGGGACCTGGCGCCGCTGACCCATCCCCTGGGCGTTTCGGCAGCCGCTCCACCTCAACCTTGATATCATATCCCTCGTGGTTGAGCCAAACCTGAACGAAGCCGTTCATCTTATCTGGAGCTTTACATCCGAACTTCATCCTCACCGGCCCCAACCGGATGAGGGAGAGCTCGTCCACCACAATAGGTCTCCCGAGCATCTTGAGCCCCTCCATCAGCCGATCAACGCGGCGGTGCTTCTTTGGAATGCCGTGAAGGCGGATCCAGACCTCAGGCATTGAGAGAGGCACAATCTCTTCGTGGATGGAGTCGCGGACCAAAACTGTGATGTCGTTGATAGAGAGGAAGAGCTTGCCACTAGATTTTTCCATGTGGAGCAGATCAGCAAAGGGAAAAATCACCGAGAAATCGTTGTCACCGACCTGCGAGATCTGCCAGTCCCAGTCCCCAGCCACCATATGTTTCAGCTCTTGCTTGAGCGTGCGAAGCGAGAGCATCCCAGGCTCCGCCGAAAGGATTGCGCCATTGATAGCCTTCAGGTCAGGGCCCTCATCCTCGTCCATGTCTTCAAACTCCATGCAGAAGAAACCTTCTCCTGGGATGGCACTGCCCATGATCTGAAGATGCAGATGTTTGCCCCTTGACGGGCAGTAGGCAGAGGCATGGCCCTCCTGCTTGCAGATCACACAGAGAGGGGGAAACTTGCATTTAGCTTGGAAGTGGCCCGTCCACCCGCACTTGAAACACTCAGATCCAATCTCTTCTTCGACCGGGATGGGCGCCGCCGCCGAACCCCGAGGCGCGTCCGGCAGAGCCACCGCCAAAGGCTCAGCCGATGCCCGCAGTTTCTTCGCCAGCGGATCCCCGTGGCCCCCACCACACAAGGGATGCTCCTGCGGCTTGCGCTCGAGCTCGCGGCGCCGCTGACCCTGCTTGCGCTCCTTCTTTCGATCCTACTGCGCCCACCAGGGCGGAGGAGGACCCCAATCCCCCTCGCGCCGTAGGAGCCTTGACCTTGACCTTGCCCGTAGCCGCCGCCGTCGCTCCGACCCGCAGCCCTAGCCCGCTGGTCACGCTTGGCCTTCGCACGCAGCTCCTTCTCGCGCCGCCGCTCCGCCTCCGGAACCGGGGGCTCCATGGGACGCTTCTCCGCCCGCCGGTCACCCATGGCCGTCACCTCAGCGAAGAAGAGGAAGAGGGGAGGAGGAGGGGGAGAGATCTGGCGGAAGAGGCAAAGCGCCGCACCTCACTGGGAGTAGCCGGAAAACCTAGCAAAGGGTCTCGCACTCCGCTGCGCAGCCATATATAGCGAGACGCCACGGGCCCCCGAGCCACCTGCGAGACAGGCCGAGGAGCGTGGGCCAACGGAGGGCCCGACCCAATGCTGCCAGTCGAACACCCCCCAGCCCCTGCTATCACCGAGCCAGGCACGGGCCCCTACGACACCAAGCCAACAGAGGCCGGCCCAGGCCCAGCAGGCGCAACCGGGCCCAGCAAGCGGGCCTGTGAGGGATAGTCATGCAGCAGAGCTAACCCTAGACCTGCCGCCGGCACCACCGTCCCCGCCGCCGCCCCCCGCACCGGAGAAGACAGGGGGGAGCACCGGCCACTCCTCCGGAGTCGACACACCAGAGCGCAGGCCCACCTCCAGCACGGGAGCAGGCGACAACGGGCCAGCACCCCGCGGGCCTGAAGCCGAAGACACCGGCGGCCGCAAGAGCCGAGCCGCAGTCGCCCTCGATCCGCCGTCGCCCGGAGCAAAGCGGCGACGCCGGCCGCCCTGGCCAGCGCCGCCCTCCACCGCCTGCTGGATGAAATCTCCCAGCGTCACACCTGACGAAGGAGCGCCAAGCCGAGGCGAGGGGATCCCATCCTCCTCGTCGGAGTCGTCCTCCGCCAGGGCCTAGAAGCGGCTCCCGCACACACACCCCGCCGGCCCCGAGGCACCCACCGAGGCCGAGCGCGCCGGAGAACCGCAGGAGCCCCACCGGACCTGAACCCACGCGCCCGCCGCGCCGAGATCTGCGGGGAGAGGCGGGGCGCCGCCCGCAGTCGCCCGCAGTCGCCTCCAACGGCTCTTTGTTTTCGAAACCCATCAGATGCGGCTGACCTCTACGAGCAATCAACGGCGGCGAGAGTCTGCCATAGAGAACAGACTTGAAAACGGCGTCCACAAAATTGCATTATCAGGGGCGGCGCCATGCAGAGGCGAGACCTACGGGGGCGGCACCTATGCCCCGACAACGGCAACAGTAAGGTTTAAATCAGGTACAAAGCGACACAACCTCACCTTCTATCTCGACATGGACGGGTCTAGCTTCAGGTTCATCATACACAAGTATGAGATTCAGCTCCTGTTTGTTTAAAATACCTTGGTTATTTTCACTGGTTCAAAAAAGATGTGATATATTTTCAGCAAGAGCTCTTTGCTAGTGACGTATATGTGTGAAGTTCTTTTCTTTTTTCACTTGGTCAACATCTTTGGGCTTACACTTTATAATTAATGCAGTTATCATGAGAATGTGTTAAGAGGCTAATGGAAATTCTAATTGGACATGTTCAATTTGTCGTGGCATTTGCAGTTGTAGTATTCACTACGTAGCAGTTTCACATAAAAGGAAAGAGAAGCCAAGGCAGAAGCAGACTGGCTGGGATGTCTCAAATTTATTTTGTGCCTGTTCCAAGGCTTTTTTAATAGATGATTCCATGTTTTTGTGTGATATTTGGATATATTGATGAAATCAGCATCTTCGATTATTCAGGTCATAACTGAAGAGTTTATGATGAACCATGCTGAGTACATGCAAAAAGGTATGATCACGAGAAGCAACTTTCATATTCTTATGTCTGGAGGTTGTCCTTTTAAAACTCTACCATATTGCACTATCGTTTTGTTTCTCACGTTGCAACACACGAGCATGTTTGCAAATAACTTATGACATTAAAACAATCAGAATTATGGTCATGTTAATCAAGAAAATAACTTAGGTGTATATGTAACCTGATCAGTTTCTACACTCCCAATCCTATTAATACATGTTTTCATGAAATTTCTTTCTTTTGTGTTAGTTAAAACTAGCAGGGTGACCCGCGCATTTGCGCGGCTAGCTTTCTTGTGTATTTCCCAAGATATTTTATATATTATTAAGTTATTGTTAGTTATTGGAATGTTGTTAGGTTACCATTTAAAAAATATGAAAAAGCATAGCGGCATGACATGATATTAAACTTATTAGGCCCCTGTGTGAACTGCCATTCAATTTGCTTTACATCTAAACAGTCATGTTTTGGACAAAACTCGTATAAGTAGACTAGATTATTCTTATTTCTAACCTTTGGTATCTGGTAACGAAAGACGGCCAATGGCAGACTTGTAGAATCGTAGCATTTGTACTTATCCATTATCATAATCACATTCCCTATATCCTTCTTGTTTATGTTTTCACCAATTATTCAAATAAAATTTACACCGAAAATAAAATCTATATAGTGGTAAAAAAATGAAATACCATTGATAACTAAACATTGTGTTCTCTTTCTCAATCAGTATCAATGTTGGCGTAATGCAAAAAAAGTGCAATGTCATTTTCTAAATTAGACGTTTTCATATATAATATATTCCGAATTTGCTTTCTATTGATATCTCATCGAGTTCGCATGAAAAGGAAAATTGATAATCTTCTCACTCTTAGTATATAGAACATCATATATGTAAAAAAAAAAGAACAATTGTACTGTTTATCCACCTAATATGAATTTTTCTAATGTTGGCCAAGAGAGAAAATATAAGCAAGTCTTATACATCTAACACTAATATGATCTGAATCCACCATGGTCATTTTTGTATATTGTTCAAAATACTCAAAAGTATTCTGTCTAACTCACTCTCGAAGTAGATTACCTATTATTATATGTTCCATGTTGTTTTGCATTGACTTACATTCAGTATACATAACCAAAATATCTTATTAAACAAACACTACTAAAATATCGTTCTCGATACCTCTCATTGTAGCTTGTTTTGCATGATCATGCACAATTGTTGCTCTTCCTACTTTGCTTGCCGACCTATATGGTAGCTTATATAATTATTAATGCACAGGTGAGCCTAGAATTCAACTTTCGTACTTATCGATTATCATATCCCTTTTTTCTCTGCCGTCTAGATTTATATTTTGAACATTTTATTCAAATAACTTTTACACCAAAAAAATTTAAAAGTGGTTAAAAATTTGAATACCAATGGTACCTAATCATTTATTTTTCTTACATTTGCGCAACTTTTTTGCAATTAGTGTCGATTTGTCAAAGGGATTGGATTAGTGGCTTACCCATTCAGTGACTTTGGCACTGGACGTTCCAAAAACGGGTACTATTGGATAGGGTGAATTAGAGAATAGACAGAGGTCCGTTGGCATTTCAGCCTTTCTTCTCCATTCAGGGCCTATCCGAAAGAGAATACAATACCTCTTGGTCTTGAATATCAGAATAGGACGAACGAACCGGCCTCCGCGGGTATCTTTGCTTCGGAACAAAACCCTGCAATCAAATAGATTGTCCCAAGGGCGCCATATTCTAGGAGCCCAAGTTATGCTATTGAAAATTCGTTCCTCTAGCAGTTCGGTTTACGCATTCCGTTCCCTTTTTCAAACTCTATAGTTTGCAGTTACTGACGGGATTTACACTTGGGTGTGTTTTTTATTGGGCATTGTCGTTTTTTTATTGGGCATTGTTGTTAACTCTGGATGATGCACCTAGTTAATAATCTGATGGGCTGACATATGGCTGGTGGGGGGAAATCCTATAAGGTTTGGTCTTTTTCTTCGTTAGATCCGATCTACAGGATGCCACGTGTAAATCCTGGATTTTCTTCCTCAAGTAAGCTGTTTGCACACGTCCATGTTTTTGCTAGAAAGATCCGCTCTAAAACACTTTTGAATGTACTTTCCTCGTACCTCCATAATTTTATTTCGCTCAAGCTGTGTGCACATGTCCATGATTTGCTAGAAAGACTCTTAGATGCACGTTTATAATTTCAACAAATCGCCCAGATGCATCGCATCTAAATCTAGTCTCGAGTAGATGACACATTTGAATCGACTTGATGCGTTGACAGTCGGTTAATAAAAGCTACTTCCTCTGTTTCTAAATATGTCTTTTAAAGATTTCAATATAAACTACATACGGAGAAAAATGAGTGAATCTACACTCAAAACTACGTCTACGTACATCCGCATGTAGTTCATATTGAAATCTCTAAAAAGACTTATATTTAGAAACGGATGGAGTATGTTGGAACTTGTTGTAAACTTGAACCAATGCCTGTGATTCCCGTCGGGACAGTACATCATCAATTGAAGATGTTTTCGCTGCCATACGTGGTTTTCGACCTTTGCATAGCCATCTGACCTTGCCACTTCTTCCTCTTCATGGTAGTAGACCACATGATAGACCCATCACCCATGGGCCTTGTGTATGTCCGAATTAAATTACAATCTTCAATCAGCGTCAGTGATCGAAAATTGAACGGAGCCGTGGCCAACCAACGCCAATCGCGCCGGAACAGTCGCCAAATCCTGTATAACTGCTGCTTTTGGCACTATTTGGTCAACCGTTCATTGACCACCCAACCTTCTCACTTCTAGATTGAGCTCTCGTAGTAGACTGCATCATAGACTATCAGGACCGCTGTTCGTTATTAGCCTCCCGTCGCTGTATTGAGCTCGACGGAGACTTCAGGCTACGGAGTCCATGCGTGTACTGAATATTACTTCTGTGTGTGCTTCTGGTTCGACGTGGTCAACAATTTCTAGAGTTTGTGAGTGCATGTGTAGTCATGGATGTGTGGCCGTGTGTTTCATTTGCTGGAAATAAATCACGTTGTAAAAATCAATATACCAATCACGCATATGGAAATCAATTTAGGTATAGAGACGTGTGTCCGTCCTTTTTGAGTCAAAAGATGTGCATGTGCGGACGTGCCCCCACTTATTTATCGGATGCCTCCAGGGACTGCACGTGTCCCTCTTTTGGAAGGAAACTAATCGTAGAGGAAGTCAGACTGTTGTGTTTTGATTCCTAATCTCTACTCCTAATGAAGCAGTTGGTTGCCTGGTACTTCGGTTTTATTTTCGTCCGGTTTATTTTCGTCTCACCTCCCACGTTAATTTTTCTTCTTCGCACTTAAAACCGAATCGCGTCTGATACTCCTTTCATCTATTCGTGCTTGCTTTGGCAGGTGTCGATTCAATCCAATCATGTAAATATTTGGTAATTAAGAATTCAAAAATAATACCATATATATGAGGTCACCTTCCAAACAGATCACCTTTCTCTCCAATTTATTTCTCCCACCGATCCTCTTTCATACTTAGCTCTACTAAAAAAAACACAACCGTCAAAGCCACGCCCTCAAATGATCACAGAAAAAAACGAACAAAAAATGTAGCGATGCAACGGACGAACCGGGAGCGAGGCCCCCTCGCATCCCCACCTGCTCGTGCCCCCTCCCCTCCATCTCTTCCTCCCGAGTCCCGACCTGGGCTAGGGTTCCGTACGCCGCCGGCGGTGTCTCGCCCCCTCACCACATACGCATTTCTCCTTTTCATCCCCACTTGAAACTGAAACCTACTCATGCCTCTCCTTGTCCCCCCCCCCCCCCCCCCCCCCCCCCCCCCCCCGCCATTGCAGTGCCAACCATGAACGCGACTCCCATCTCGATCCAACAACTCCTTCTCGATCTTCTTCCTAGGGTTCCCCGCCTCCACCGCCGCTGCCATCCCGGATCGCGGAGCCCCAGGGCAGCTCGCCACCGCCACCATCACGGAACCCCAGGGAGGGTCAAGACGTCAGGCAGGCCGTGCTTGTGGCGAGTCGATGCCACCGCCGCTAATATTCAATCCTAGGGACGACACCGCCGCCACCGCCATATAGGAAACGAACAGGGCAGGGCGTGCGTGGTTGCCTTGCGGGCAGCGATGAACAGCGCAAGGCCATGCCCTGCTTGGAGGAGGAACACATGTTTTTTCTGCTCGTTTTATGTTTTTTTTGTTTCCTGTATGACAGTCTGTTCATCTCATCGTTGGGCCTACAGTGTGGGCAGTATGTGGATTCAATTTCTTGGTGAGATGTGCTTTTCTGTATCTTGGTATCATTGGATTTTGGTTTGTAGGTTTGGGAACTGAAATTCGTATCTTGCAGCAAGGGGAATTGGATGGATTGAAACCTTGAAGTTGAACATGAATGGGCACATTCATGGATAGACAGTGGTCGACCAAGGATTTTTGTTTGGTGTTGAGCATATTAGTAGATGGCGTCTTACCGAAAAATGGCAGGTGGTAGTGTGATATTGTTGTGAATTTTGCTCTCTTCTTTTAATTTTCTTTAATATGAAATATCGCCATGCGTTTATGTAGGCAAGTATGTTGACTGGGTTGATGTGGAGCTAGAGAAACTTGAGAGGACATAGGAGGTGTTATTGTGAATTGTGCTAAATTTTGTTTTTTTAGGAAGACAATCATCTTATACTAAAACTGAAAGACTAAGCTCAATTCCATGTTTGAAGCCTTGTATACAGAATGCTCTAATTCATACTGGACTGCCATTCCTGACATGGCAATGGTTTCAAGGTATTGTTTGAGCTGATATGGAGGGACTACTTCAGATTTCATTCGGCAAAATATGGGAACTCCATTTTCTTACAAGGTAAATAAGATATAAAATTGTATCATTCTGAACTTTTGCCTTTCATGTATATTACGGAAAGGATGCACACATGTTTTTCTTCTTCTGTGATCTCCTGTGATCATTAATTCTGAAAGAAATCTGCTGTGATTATTAATTCTGAAAGAAATCTGAATAATTGCAAGAGTGAGGAGGAAAAAGCAAGAAAATTCTGACCATTTGGGTCATGGTCTTGGAGGATGATTGCTGGTGCAGTGCTCACTCGACGCTCTAATTTATCTTATTCAAGCTGTAGGTCTAGATTAATTTTTATCTTAATTGGATGTTAAACGATTAATCAATTCCTCGGGGGCCTCCTGCACCGCCTCTTTGCTCTATAAATACCCCAATATTCCAGAAACCCAAGGGGAGTCGACAAATATCAATTCCAGCCGCCGCAAGTTCCAGAACCACCAGATCCAATCTAGACACAATCACGGAGGGGTTCATCATCCTCATTGGTGCCTCTTCGATGATGCGTGAGTAGTTCATTGTAGACCTTCGGGTCCGTAGTTAGTAGCTAGATGGCTTTCTCTCTCTCGTTTGATTCTCAATACAATGGTCTCTTGGAGATCCATATGATGTAACTCTTTTTTGCGGTGTGTTTGTTGGGATCCGATGAACTTTGAGTTTATGATCAGATCTATCTTTTTATCCATGAAAGTTATTTGAGTCTTCTTTGATCTCTTATATGCATGATTGCTTATAGTCTCGTATTTCTTCTCCGATATTTGGGTTTTGTTTGGCCAACTTGATCTATTTATCTTGCAATGGGAAGAGGTGCTTTGTGATGGGTTCGATCTTACGGTGCTTGATCCCAGTGAAAGAAAGGGAAACGACATGTATGTATCGTTGCCATTAAGGATAACAAGATGGGGTCTATTTCTACATAAATAGATCTTGTCTACATCATGTCATCGTTCTTATTGCATTACTCCGTTTCTCCATGAACTTAATACACTAGATGCATGCTGGATAGCGGTCGATGTGTGGAGTAATAGTAGTAGATGCAGGCAAGAGTCGGTCTACTAATCTTGGATGTGATGCCTATATAATGATCATTGCCGGGATATCGTCATGAGTATTTGAAGTTCTATCAATTGCCCAACAATAATTTGTTTCCACCGTTTGCTATTTTTCTCGAGAGAAGCCACTAGTGAAAATTACGGCCCCGGGTTCTCTTCTTTAATATATTTGCCTTCAAGATCTATTTTGCTATTCGCTCTTTTAATTATTTGCAACTTTTATTTTCAGATCTATTAATCCAAAAACCCAAAAGTACCTCGCTGAATTTTCTTTTCTTTTATTTGCATCTTTCAATCTACTACAATTTTGTCTATCTCGTTACCCGAAAGGGATTGACAACCCCTTTTACACGTCGGGTTGCAAGTATTTGTTCTTTGTGTGCAGGAGCTGTTTACGTAGTGTTGCGTGGTTCTCCTTCTGGTTCGATAACCTTGGTCTCATCACTGAGGGAAATACCTACCGTCGCTGTGCTGCATCATCCCTCCCTCTCTGGGGAAAAACTGACGTAGTTCTAGCAGACATCAAGAGGAGTTTCTGGCGCCGTTGCCGGGGAGACATCATCAACATCAACCAGGTTCCTAATCACAAATCTCATCTCCTTGCAATTTACATTATTTGCCATTTGCCTCTCGTTTTCCTTTCCCCCACTTCACAAAAAATTGCCGTTTTATTCGTCCTCTTTTTCGTTCGCCGTTTTCTCGTCAGATCTGTTTTTGAGTGCAATCTTGTTGCAAAGTCACCATGACTCAAGAGAACACCAAGTTGTGTGATTTCTCAAATACCAACAACAATGATTTTATTAGCACTCCAATTGCTCCTCCCGCCACTAGCGCGGAGACTTGTGATATTAATATTGTTTTGTTGAATCTTGTTATGAAAGATCAGTTTTCCGGTACTCCTAATGAGGATGTCGCGTCCCATCTTAACACATTCGTGGAATTATGCGATATGCAAAAGAAAAAAGATGTGGACAATGATGTTGTGAACTTGAAATTATTTCCGTTTTGTTTGCGAGATCACACAAAAATTTGGTTTTCCTCTTTGCCTCGCAATAGTATCGATTCTTGGAATAAGTGCAAGGATGCTTTTATCACTAAGTTTTTTCCGCCCACGAAAATAATTTCCCATAGAACCCAGATCATGAATTTCAAGCAACTTGAGCATGAGCATGTTGCACAATCTTGGGAAAGGATGAAAATGATGCTAAGGAATTGCCCAACTCATGGGTTAAATCTTTGGATGATCATACAATTTTTTTATGCGGGATTGAATTTTGTTTCTCATAATCTTTTAGATTCCGCCGCGGGGGGTACTTTTATGGAAATTACTTTGGGTCAAGCTACTAAATTACTAGATAACATCATGGCAAATTATTCACAATGGCATACCGAAAGGGCTCCTACTAGTAAAAAAGTTAATTCGGTAAAAGAAATAAATTCTTTGAGTGAAAAAGTTGATGCTCTTATGAAGTTGGTTGCTAATAAAAATGCTCCTATTGATTTTAATGATATGTCTTTGTCTACTTTGATTGAGCAAAATAGTGATGTCATAGATGTGAACTTTATTTCGCGAAACAACTTTAATAACAATGCTTATAGAGGTAATTTTAATCCTAGGCCTTTCCCTAGTAATTCCTCTAATAATTATGGTAATTCCTATGGTAATCCTTCTTATAATAATAATAGAAACACCTCTGATCTTGAGAATAATATTAAAGAATTTATCAATACTAAAAAAGTTGTCAATGCTACAATCGAAGAAAAGCTGAATAAGATTGATGATATGTCTAGAAGTATTGATAGAATTTCTCATGATGTGGAAAATCTCAAGATGAAAATTTTTGTGCCTAAGGTTGAGGAATCTATTAAAGCTCTTTATGTTTCTATGGATGAAAGTAAGAAAAGAACCGCTATGCTTAGAGCTAGATGAGAATTTTTAGAAAAAGCGTTTTGTAGTGATTGCTTTCATAAAAGTGATGAAGATCTTAAAATGATTGGTGTTTCTTCTATTGATTCCTTATTTTGTAAAATTAAGATTGATGATAAAGGGACTGGAGAAGAGTAAACTTTAGCTAGAAGGCGTCCCAATAATTTGGAGGGTGAAAATCTTGTTGAAATTTTTGATAAAAGTGGGTTTGAAGAGGTCAAGACTTTAATTAGTGATGTGCCCACTATTTTGGATTACAAAGACTTTAATTATGACAGTTGCTCTTTGGTTGATTGTATTTCTTTGTTGCAATCCATGATAAATTCACCCCATGCCTATGAACAAAATAAAGCTTTTACTAAACATATTGTTGATGCTATGATGAAAGCTTTTGAAGAAAAGTTGGAATTAGAAGTTTCAATTCCTAGAAAACTACATGATGAAAGGGAACCTACTATCAAAGTCAAGATTAAAAATTATGAGTGTTTTGCTTTATGTGACTTGGGTGCTAGTGTTTCTACAATTCCTAAATCTTTATGTGATGTGCTTGGTCTTACCGATATTGAAGAATGCTCTTTAAATTTGCACTTGGCGGATTCTACTATTAAAAAGCCTATGGGCAGAATTAATGATGTTCTTATTCTTGCAAATAGGAATTATGTGCCCATATATTTTATTGTTCTTGATATTGATTGCAATCCGTCTTGCCCAATTATTCTTGGTAGACCTTTTTACGTACTATTGGTGCCGTGGTTGATATGAAAGAAGGCAATATTAAATTTCAATTTCCACTAAGGAAGGGTATGGAGCACTTCCCTAGGACATGAATTAGGCCACCTTATGAATCAATCATGAGGGCATCTTATCGATCTCGAAACAAAGTTGACAACACGTAGATCTTTTGCGTTATGCCTATCTAGGGGCGTAAAACGATAGCGCTCGTTGGGAGGCAACCCAACTTGTATCTTTTGGTTTTTTGGTTTTCTTGCTGTTTTCAATAAAATACCCAATTATGCCTCTGATTAGATGTGTTTTTGTGGTTTAAATTAGTGTTTGTGCTAAGCAAAGCCTTTGGGGTGACTTGAGTGATAGTTGATTTGATCTTGCTGAAAAACAGAAACTTTTGCACTCAGGAAAACAATTCTTATTTTTTACACAAGAGTGATTTTGAGTTGATTATTTTTGAATAATATTAATAAAAAAATTACTCACGTTGGCCTAATTTTTCAGAAATTTTGGAGTTACAGAAGTATTCGAAGTTTTCAGATTGCTACAGACTGTTCTGTTTTTGACAGATTCTATTTTTTTTTGCGTTGTGTGCTTGTTTTGATGATTCTATGGTTTTCTTTGAAGAGTTTTTGCCATAGAAAAGTTGGAATACAGTAGATATAATGCAAAAATTAAATATGAATGGGTTTGCAACAGTACTTAAAGTAGTGATTTGTTTTCTAATACTAACGGATCTCACGAAGGTTTTGTTGAGTTTTGTGTGATTGAAGTTTTCAAGTTTTGGGTGATATTACGATGGATGAAGGAATAAGGATTAGTAAAAGGCTAAGCTTGGGGATGCTCGAGGCACCCCAAGATATTATTCAAGAAGTATCAAGCAACTAAGCTTGGGGATGCCCCCGAGTGGCATCCCCTCTTTCTTCTAACGACCATCGGTATTTTACTTGGAGCTATATTTTTATTCGTCACATATTATGAGTTTTACTTGGAGCGTCTTGTATGATTTGAGTCTTTTCTTGTTTTGCTTTTTATTTTTAAGTCTTGAATCCTTGCTGGACACACCTTTTTGAGAGAGCCAAAAACTATGCTATACTTGCTCCTATGCTTCACTTAAATTTTTAGAGCCTTGGAATTGCTCTAGTGCTTCACTTATATCTTTTTGAGCACGGTGTGCTTTGTATTTTTGAAGAAATGCTCTCATGCTTCACTTAGATTTATTTGGGAGTTAGTAAAATTTTGAAGAAATTCTCTCTTGCTTCACTTAGATTAATTTGAGAGAAAGAAATATTATGCTCATGTTCTTCACTTATATTTTTTTGAGCTTATGAAAAGCAACATATGAAACTAGTCCCAAAGTGATAGATATCCAAGAAGGATATAATAAAAACTTTCATGAAGATCATTGGAAAAAATAAACTTGGTTCTTTGTAATAGTTTTGAGATATGACGATATAATATGTGAGCCATGTTGATGAGTAATTGTGCTTTAGTAAGAATATTGGTGTTAAGGTTTGTGATTCCCTATGCAAGTACGAAAGTCAATAGTTATGCAATGAAATTATATCTTACTTATGGTGCATTATGCGGTGTTACTTATGCTTAATGCTTGCTTACGAGATTATTCGTTTCTTGGTTGGGCGCTTCTCAATCTTTTTGCTAGCCTTCATTTGCACTAAGTATGATCACTACTTGTGCATCCAAAACCCTTTAAACCAGTTTTGCCATATGAGTCCACTATACCTACCTATATGCGGTATTTTCGTGCCGTTCTAAGCAAATTTGTATGTGCCATCTCTAATTTTCAAAATAAATTTCTCTTTTGTGTGCTCGTACCGCTCGCAAGGCGGTGAGGGGTGGCCGATATTTTCCATGCTAGATGTGTTATTCTCATGATGAGTGTTTATCCACTTGTCATTGCACGAGAGTACGGCAAAGGTATTAGGGATGCCCAGTCCCGAAATGAAAAATGAATTTACTTTATGTTGTCAAATAATAAATTCCTTGGAAAGTGTTGGTATGGAGGGCACCCGTGGATACGGCTAGCCATGGAAAGTGAAAGAAATGGTGGAAAAAGGAATAAACTTTATTTTCTGTTTGGGAACCGCCTATGATATATCTAGCATGGAAAGTGTTGGGAGCTCTATGTCGTTTTCGTTGGTGGGAAAAGTATGCCTCTCAAAATGTTTTTATCTCTCAATTTAAGCTTTGAGCTCTGGCACCTCTACAAATCCCTACTTCCCTCCGTGAAGGGCCTTTCTTTTACTTTATGCAATTTTTATTTTTAATTTGAGTCTCCATCTTCTCTTACAAAGCACCAACTAAGGGGCACTATGATCGTACTTGAGCATTGGGTGTAACTAATATTCGAGTGTGTTTCATGAATAGATCAATGATTGAGCATGACGGGCTTGGGATAACTTGCTTTAGCGTTGATATTCTGAAAGACATGGTTGCTTGTTGATATGCTTGAGTATTTAAGTTATCATGTCAAAACTAGACTATTGGTTTGAACCATATAAAAGTCCAAATGTCCATGCTATTAAGAAAAGAATATGTGATGAACATGTTAGGCAGCATTCCACATCAAAAATTCTGTTTTTATCATTTACCTACTCGAGGACGAGCAGGAATTAAGCTTGGGGATGCTGATACGTCTCCAACGTATCTATAATTTTTTATTGTTCCATGTTGTTATATTATCATTCTTGGATGTTTTACAATCATTTTATATCATTTTTTTGGTACTAACCTATTGACATAGTGCCCAGTGCCAGTTGCTGTTTTCTGCATGTTTTTTACATCACAGGAAATCAATACCAAACGGAGTCCAAATGCAGTGAAACTTTTTGTGGATTTTTTTTGGACCAGAAGACATCCAGTGGGCCAGAGAAGCACCTGGGGGCTGCTCCGAGGGGAGCTCAACCTACCAGGGCACGCCTGGAGGCCCAGGCGCGCCCAGGTGGGTTGTGCCCACCTCGGGGGCCTCCCGCACCGCCTCTTTGCTCTATAAATATCCCAATATTCTAGAAACCCGAGGGGAGTCCACGAAAATCAATTCCAGCCGCCGCAAGTTCCAGAACCACCAGATCCAATCTAGACACCATCACGGAGGGGTTCATCATCCTCATTAGTGCCTCTCCGATGATGCGTGAGTAGTTCATTGTAGACCTTCGGGTCCGTAGTTAGTAGCTAGATGGCTTTCTCTCTCTTGTTTGATTCTCAATACAATGGTCTCTTGGAGATCCATATGATGTAACTCTTTTTTGCGGTGTGTTTGTTGGGATCCGATGAACTTTGAGTTTATGATCAGATCTATCTTTTTATCCATGAAAGTTATTTGAGTCTTCTTTGATCTCTTATATGCATGATTGCTTATAGCCTCGTATTTCTTCTCCGATATTTGGGTTTTGTTTGGCCAACTTGATCTATTTATCTTGCAATGGGAAGAGGTGCTTTGTGATGGGTTCGATCTTACGGTGCTTGATCCCAGTGAGAGAAAGGGAAACGACACGTATGTATCGTTGCCATTAAGGATAACAAGATGGGGTCTATTTCTACATAAATAGATCTTGTCTACATCATGTCATCATTCTTATTGCATTACTCCGTTTCTCCATGAACTTAATACACTAGATGCATGCTGGATAGCGGTCGATGTGTGGAGTAATAGTAGTAGATGTAGGCAGGAGTCGGTCTACTAATCTTGGACGTGATGCCTATATAATGATCATTGCCTGGATATCGTCATGAGTATTTGAAGTTCTATCAATTGCCCAACAATAATTTGTTTCCACCGTTTGCTATTTTTCTTGAGAGAAGCCACTAGTGAAAACTACGGCCCCCGGGTCTCTTCTTTAATATATTTGCCTTCAAGATCTATTTTGCTATTCGCTCTTTTATTTATTTGCAACTTTTATTTTCAGATCTATTAATCCAAAACCCAAAAATACCTCGATGAATTTTATTTGCATCTTTCAATCTACTACAATTTTATCTATCTCATTACCCAAAAGGGATTGACAACCCCTTTAACATGTCGGGTTGCAAGTATTTGTTCTTTGTGTGCAGGAGCTGTTTACGTGGTGTTGCGTCGTTCTCCTACTGGTTCGATAACCTTGGTCTCATCACTGAGGGAAATACCTACCGTCGCTGTGCTGCATCATCCCTCCCTCTCTGGGGAAAAACTGACGTAGTTCTAGCAGACATCAGCTACTTGCCGGCCGACATCGCTCACCGGGCCCCCGAGAAAGGCTAAGCCGTGCCCACGCCAAGCTGGGCAAGAGGGTGGTTTTCCTCCCCCACTTCATCCGGGGGCTGGGATTCCTGCTACACCCCTTTCTGCCGGGATTGATGTTCTTCTACAGGTTGGACTTCCATGACCTAGCCCCCAACTCCCTCCCCCACATCTCGGCCTTCATCATCGACTGCGAGGCCCTCCTGCGAGTTCAGCCGCATTTTGGCCTGTGGCTGAAGGTGTTCAATGTCAAGCCGAAGGTGGTCGGCGACGCTCAGGAGGACTGTGGTGGAGCAATGATCAGCAAGCTCACCAGAGTGCAATGGCCGGAGGGTATGTTCATCGACACTGTCAAAGTGTGGCAAAAGGAATGGTTCTATATAACAGAGCCACGGGATGCGGCATAGACGGCAGCTCCCGAGTTTAGATCCGGACCCCCAAGGAGATTGGCCTTGTGGACCAAGAAAGGTCTTGATTGGGGATCCGCCGACGAGGTGAAGAAACTGCAGACACGCATTTCTAATGCGATAGAGACCGGCGCCAAGTTGACCAACGTGGTTCAGATAATGCTCCGTCGCCTCCTCCTTCCTTGCCAGCAGAGGGCGAGTCTGATGTGGTCTTACAAGCCCGAAGACCCGGCCACCATGCAATACCTCTTCGGCACCACCCACGACAAGGTGTGGAGTCTGCTGTTCAAGCCGCAAAATTAGTGGCCGGCCGAGGAAGAAAACATCAGCCTCGACGCCGCAAATCCCCCGAGGAAGGTAACTGATCCTTTGCCCGATTTGAATTCGGACGCTCATACTGTCCAAAGTTCGGTCTAAATCTCTTTTTGTTGCCTTCACAGGGTTGACTCGAAAAGGCCAAGAAGACCAGCAGCTCGGCTCTGCTGCCCGAAGAGCCTCGGTCAGCTCAACTGGGGGAGATGCTGGTCGTGGTGCCTTACAAGGTGCCAAAGAATAAAGGGAAGAAGAAGAAGGATCTGCCGGAGGCCTCCGCTTGAGAGACCGTCCGGACACCAACGATGGAGACGCTGCGGCCCCGTCTGCCCAAGACAGGGAGGAGGACGAAGATGAGGAGGAAAGTGCCTCCTCCCACTCCAAGAAGAGGACGGCGTCCAAAGACGTAGAGGAGGAGCAACCTTCTTGGGCCCCGAAGAGGCAGTGCAGGCCCAAGTTAGTCATGCCGGAGAGCTCGGACTCCGATGAGGAGTCTGTGGCTTCTGAAGAGGTCCCGGAGAAGGACCATAGGGTCAAGCCCCCCGCTACAAGGTATGAACTTCAGCATTGCTTATTTCATTTTTACTATTCCCTTACCGACGAAAACCGATTGTGTGGTGTCGCAGCCCCCCGCGCGGCCACCCTGCCGAGCAGACCTCGGAGGGGACCTCTCCGCCTGCACACCTCCCCTGGTCCCCGAAGAGGCCGAGGAGGTGCTGTCTCGAAGGACCCCTCCCCGTCCGAACACGGGGGAGGGGGGCGACGCAACCATGGCTGAGGCTGATGCCTTGGTCACCAAAGACCAGGAGGGTGTGTCCCTCCTGGCGAATACGGGCAGAGAGTCCGGACCCTCCCAGCCAGCCGCACCTGAGCCCCCAAGGCCCTCACGGGTGCTGGTCCCGCCTTCCGACGAAGGAGGGCTGAAGTCCCGCCGCCCGCACCGAACACCAACAACCAGGCGGTGGCGGGCTGGCCGGACGCGATGGAGGAGTTGGTGAACAACTCCGTTATCGTCAATGAGCGCCGCGCCCTTATGGGTCCGGTTCTACTGGGTGTTCGGTCCGTCCACACCGGACTGAATGACACTGTCCAAGGCCTTTTAACAGGCTTCGAGGTGAGTCAAGTAATGCTCCTTCTCCGCAAAACAGATATATTCTTTGAGTAGGCCTTGTGCATAACAGCCCCCGAGACTCTGTGAGGATTTGCAAAAAACCTTACAGAGGGTCGAATTTCCGTAGGCCAGTATTAAAGTGTCATTGTTGATTTGATATCACAGGCGTCGTCCTTGGCCGCGGCTTTTAATGCCACTACCCTGGAGGAGATGGATAGGAAGCTTAAACGCTCCGATGAAGAGCTTGACCTCGTCAACAAATGGCTTGATGAGGCGCAAGGTAAGCCCCTGTCAAAATGCATAGTGAACACCGCCGGACACCTATGTTCCGGATTGTATGCTGAGCACATGGTGTTTGGTGACTATAGCTGCTGCTGCGGAGGTTGAAGGCCTTAAGGCCGCATTGAAGAAGGCCAAGGCCGAGGCGGCCGAGAAGAAGGCGACTGCAGAGAAGGCGGTTGCCGAACTCGAGACGACGAGGACCGCCGGCAAGAAGCAAGAGGCTCGAGTGGCCGAAGTGCAGGTGGAGCTCAAGGATGCTGTCACGAAATATGAGGCCCTTGAGCAAAAAACAAAAAGAGCAGTTCGCCGAGTTATCCAATGCGGAAAAAGAGCTTTGGGAGACCAGAACGGAAGTGCGGGGTGCCCGGGAGGAGCTCCGCCAAGTGAAGCAAATCGCAGATGGTAAGAAATACTTACTGCAGAGTGTTTTTGGTGGCAACAGGTTCACCTTGCTGACACGGGTCTGGCGCTCCGCAGGCATTTTTGCCGAACTTCCGAAGAATGCGGCGGCCACGGCGGAGCACTATGTCACGCGGGAGGAGGACTCCGAACGGCGGCTTTTCTGGTCACAGTTCCAGGCGCCCGAGCACCCTCCCCTCCTCAGCAACCAGATGAAGCAGCTGATGGAGATGCATCGGATGGCCAAGCCGGCCCTGAAGGACCTGTGTGTCCAGTTGTGGCCCACAGAGCCTATTCCGGATAGCTACTTTGGCCTGGTGCAGAAGCTGCGTGATGCGCCGCCCCAAATTGATACAGTGAAGCGTTCTGCATGCCTCGAGGGAGTTAGGCTGGCCTTTGCGAATACCATGGTTCATTGGCCTAAGATCAAGAAAATGGACATGGGCACTGGTCCCCCGCCAGTTGGAAAGGAGCATCGCCATCCCGAGTTGTATTTCGCACAAGTTATGGATGGTGCTCGGGCGATAGAGGGCCAGTGTTCAAAGGATGTAATCATTGGCTGATTGTATTAAGTCGTCAACTGGACCTTGTGCTTTATAATGTGACCCATTTGCATGTTTTAAATTATGATGATTTTATTTTGACTCCTGTGCGGCCGTTTGTTTATTCTGAAAGTTGCCATTCATCGGCTTCAGCCCCCAAGTGAATAACACGAGGGGTGTTTCTCCTCCGCACAGTTACCCTTAGCCGACGTCTCGGTGCCTGAGGGCGGTAGTGCGTGAGAGAGACTAGGCAATCGGACTATGCGGCTTTATTACTTTCACTTAGCGATAGGAGCTTGACTGCTAGAGCTAATGACTAGCCCCCCTAGTGCTTTGTGATGTACGGGGAAGTCGAGGCATGCCTTTAATCACGTGGTCTGTACTAGGACGAACCCTTTGTGTGACACGGAGAAATTTTTGAGTTTAACTCTTGTCATCGGATCACCGACCAGTTGACGCCTGCTATGACAGTCAGTTTTCGGCTTTCTCCCCTGAGGTGCTTAACTGGGCTAGCCAGAAGTACAATCGCAGGGGTTCTCCCTTTACCTTCTTAGCCGAACATGCGGAACGTAAGAAGGCAATGATGACCCACAAGTATAGGGGATCAATTGTAGTCCTTTCCATAAGTAAGAGTGTCGAACCCAACAAGGAGCAGAAGAAAATGACAAGTGGTTTTCAGCAAGGTATTTTCTGCAGGCACTGAAATAGTCGGTAACAAGTAGTCTGATAGGAAGATAATTTGTAACGAGCAAGTAATGGTAACGGTAAACAAAGTGCAGCAAGGTAGCCCAATCCTTTTGTGGCAAAGGACAGGACAAAATGGTCTCTTATGATAAGCAAAGCGTTCTTGAGGGTACACGGGAATTTCATCATATCACTTTCATCATGTTGGTTTGATTCATGTTCGCTACTTTGATGGTTTGATATGTTGGTGGACTGGTGCTTAGGTGCTGTTCTTACTTGAACAAACCTCCTACTTATGATTAACCACCTCGCAAGCATCCGCAACTACGAGAAAAGTATTAAGATAAAATCTAACCATAGCATTAAACTTTTGGATCCAAATCGGTCCCTTACGGAATAGCACATAAACTAGGGTTTAAGCTTTTGTCACTCTAGCAACCCATCATCTAATTACTACTTGACAATGCATTCCCTTAGGCCCAAATATGCATGGTGAAGTGCCATGTAGTCGACGTTCACATGACACCACTAAGGGAATCACAACATACATATCATCAAAATATTGAACACATATCAAGTTCACATGATTACTTGCAACTTGATTTCTCCCGTGACCTCAAGAACAAAAGTAACTACTCACAAGTAATAATCATGCTCAAGATCAGAGAGGTATTAAATAGCATAATGGATCTGAACATATAATCTTCCACCAAATAAACCATATAGTAATCAACTACAAGATGTAATCAACACTACTAGTCACCCACAAGTACCAATCTAAGGTTCCAGTACAAAGATTGAACACAAGAGATGAACTAGGGTTTGAGAGGAGATGGTGATGTTGAAGATGTTGATGGAGATGGCCCTCCCAAAGATGGGAGAGTTGTTGGTGATGACGATGACGATGATTCCCCCCTCCGGGAGGGAAGTTCCCCCGGCGGAATCGCTCCGCCGGAGGGCAAAAGTGCTCCTGCCCAAGTTCCGCCTCGAGACGGCGGCGCTTTGCACCGAAAGTCCTCTCCTTATTTTTTCTTGGTCAAAATGACTTATATATCATAAGAGGGGCACCAGAGGTGGGCCGAGGAGGGCACAACCCACCAAGGCGCGCCTGGGCTCCCTGGCGCGCCCAGGTGGGTTGTGCCCACCTGGTGGGCCCCCTATGGTAGTATTTGCTCCAATAATTCTTAAATAATCCATAAAAAATCTCCATGAAGTTTCAGCTTATTTGGAGTTGTGCAGAATAGGTAGCTCTGACGTGCTTTTTCAGGTCCAGAATTCCAACTGCCAGTATTCTCCCTCTTTGTGTAAACCTTGCATATTATGAGAGAAAGGCATTAGAATTACTCCCAAAAGCATTATTATGCATAAAAACATTATAAACAACAGTAGGAAAAGATGATGCAAAATGGATGTATCAACTCCCCCAAGCTTAGACCTCTCTTGTCCTCAAGCGAAAAACCGAAATCGAAAAACATGTCCACATGCTTAGAGAGAGAGGTGTCGATAAAAACAAAATACGGACATAGAAGCATCATGCATATTATTATAACAGCAAGGAATTTTAACATAAAACATTATCAAACAACTTTTGTCACATAACTATTATCATATAACTTCCCATGAACAAGTAACAATTCATCACAACATCGAAGTATAAAGCATAAACACTATTGAAAACCAACAAACTATGTTCTCAGTCAACTTTGCAACTACAATTCATCATCATTTCAGGAAGGGTCACCTATCGGAGCCTTTAGGCAAGTCCATATAATCAACCATCATTTAATCTTCTATGATTGCTAAGACTCACAGCGTACCCATGAACAAAAAGTTTCAACCGGACACATAAAAAGATAGAGGCTTATAGTTTCGCCTCCCAATGCATTTACCTCAAGGGTGATGTCAACAATAAAAACTCATGCCCACTCATATTCAACTGGATATATGTGCCTAGATCTTTCCTCACCACATGATGCTTGCAAAAAAGATAAAATAATAAAAAAAGGAATAGGGAAGAAAACTTTGACTCTTCATAAAAGTAAATGCATAAAAGTAAAAGATAGGCCCTTCGCAGTGGGAAGCAGAGGTTGGCATGCGCTTATTTGTTTGCATACCAAATCCCTTAGTGCAAAAGAACGTCACGTTACATTGCCCCTTATGATGGCAACCTTTATTACGCAGTCTGTCGCTTTTATTATTTTGCCATCACAAGTTCGTGCAAAGCTCAATTTTCTCTTACACTAAATGATCCAACACATTTAGAAGCAATTTTTATTGCCTTTTTGCACCGATGACAACTTACTTGAAGGATCTTACTCAATCCATAGGTAGGTATGGTGGACTCTCAAAGTAAGATTTGGGTTAAGGGTTTTGGATGCACAAGTAGTATCTCTACTTAGTGCGGAATTTTTTGCTAGAAAAGACATTGGGCGTGCACCACGTGTTAAAGGATCTATGACAATATAACTTCTATGTGAATATGAACAAACATAAATCATTACGTTGTCTTCCTTGTCCAACGTCAACTATTTAGACACAAAATATTTAATGGGGGCTCACAATCATAAAAGATGTCCAAGATAGTGTATTTGCATGTGAATCTTCTCTTCCCTTATTAATTCTTTCATGAATTGCATCATTGACTAATGCTATGTTTGTCAATCTCCAATAAATTTTACTACTTATACTCTTCCTTATGTGATGTCATTACTTACCATAAGATTAGCATATGATCTTTTTCATTTATTTTCCTTTCTTTTATTGCAACATTAAAGTAAAGAGACAAAACTCAAACTACTCTTTTATTATATATCTCGGACACGATTATAACGATAGATAAATCACTAAGCAAGCACTCGAAAAGAAAGGATCGAACTAAACATTTATTCAACTAAATCATAGGAAAACTAATGATCGAACTAAAATAGATGAAAGCAAAGATAGTGGTGGTGATACGATACTGGGACACCTCCCCCAAGCTTGGCACAAGCCAAGGGGAGTGTCCATACCATGAACTCAAGTGTCCTTTGGTGGTGAAGAAGGTGGTGGTGGTGACGAGGTAGTAGCAATCTTGTCTTCCGGTTTCCATGGCAATGGCTCACCATCATAAGAGGAGGAGCGAGTCTCACGAGTCCTGCAACTAGCAGCCAAACTCATACCTTTAAACTTTGCCTCATATTCAAAGACTTGGTTTTGGAGATCATTGATTTGACTTTGTAGAAAGTTGATTTGGTCGTTGAAGGTGAAGGTGAAGGTGAAGGCGATGTCCTTCATGGATTTGCCATCCACCTTGAGATCACGGGTGTAATCCGCGATCATGAGGTGATTGGCATTGAGTCCACGTTCCACCATCCCCTTGCACTTGAAGGCCTCCTGCTCCATAGCTTTGAGCCGAGAATCCACGGTCCCCGTCCCCTTGGGGCCCTGGACATCCCAGATGTGGAGCACCCCCTCACGCATCTCAGTGGCTTTTGGGTGCTGCATCACCTCCCGCAGATACGGGTTGATGATGTTCTCAAAGAACTTGTCCTTGGTGCTCGAAGCGGCGATGGCGATCTAGATCTATCAGAAAACAGCAAGAAAGAAGAACAGAAGATTTCTCCGCGATACGGTGGTCAATAGGTTCGGGGGGTATATAAAGATTTTTTTATCTTGGGAAACAAGCAAACGAGAGAAAAACGGAGTCCGGAAGGTACAACAGGTGGGCACAACCCACCTGGGCATGCCTGCCAAGGTTGCCTTCCTGGTTGTTTCTTATTTTCCTAATTTTTGTTATATTCCAAAACTGACAAAAAATATGTTTGCGGATTTTTCGGAGTCCGTTTACTTACCGTATCATGTACTGATGTTGGCTTGAACTACGTCGGTATTTCCCCAAAGAGGAAGGGATGATGCAGCACAGCAACGGTAGGTATTTCCCTCAGTGATGAGACCAAGGTTATCGAACCAGTAGGAGAACGAAGCAACACTACGTAAACAGCACCTGCACACAAAGAACAAATACTTGCAACCCGACGTGTTAAAGGGGTTGTCAATCCCTTTCGGGTAACGGTGCCAGAAAATGGCAAAAGGATGTGAGATAAATTGTAGTAGCTTGGATAAATAGATCGCGAATAAAATAAAGTGAAGCAAAATATTTTTGAATTTTTAGAAATATAGATCTGAAAATAAAAGTGGCAAATAAATAAAGAGGCAAATAGCAAAATAGATCTGAAAATATATGATGAGAAAATAGACACGGGGGCCGTAGATTTCACTAGTGGCTTCTCTCGAGAAAAATAGCATACGGTGGGTAAACAAATTACTGTTGGGCAATTGATAGAACTTCAAATAATTATGACGATATCCAGGCAATGATCATTATATAGGCATCATGTCCAAGATTAGTAGACCGACTCCTGCCTGCATCTACTACTATTACTCCACACATCGACCGCTATCCAGCATGCATCTAGTGTATTAAGTTCATGAAAAAATGGAGTAATGCAATAAGGATGATGACATGATGTAGACAAGATCTATTTACGTAGAAATAGACCCCATCTTGTTATCGTTAATAGCAACGATACGTACGTGTCGGTTCCCCTTCTGTCACTGGGATCAAGCACTGTAAGATCAAACCCATTACAAAGCACCTCTTCCCATGGCAAGAAAAATCGATCTAGTTTGCCTAACTAAACCAAAGATTCTAAGAAGAAATACGAGGCTATAACCAATCATGCATATAAGAGATCAAAAGACTCAAATAACTTTCATGGATAAAAACATAGATCTGACCATAAACTCAAAGTTCATCGGATCCCAACAAACACACTGCAAAAAGAGTTACATCAAATAGATCTCCAAGAGACCATTGTATTGAGAATCAAAAGAGAGAGAAGAAGCCATCTAGCTATTGCCTACGGACCCGTAGGTCTACAATGAACAACTCACGCATCATCGGAGAGGCACCAATGAGGATGATGAACCCCTCCGTGATGGTGTCTAGATTGGATATGTGGTTTCTGGAACCTGGTGGGTTGTGCTCCCCTCGGAGCCCCCCTCAGGTACTTTCTTGGCCCAACTTGTGTCTTCTGGCCCAGAAAATCACCAAAAAGTTTCGCTGCGTTTGGACTCCGTTTGGTATTGATTTCCTGCAAAGTAGAAAAACAAGCAAAAAACAGCAACTGGCACTGGGCACTATGTCAATAGGTTAGTCCCAAAAAATGATATAAAGCTGCTATAAAATGATTGTAAAACATCCAAGAATGATAATATAACAGCATGGAACAATCAAAATTATAGATACGTTGGAGACGTATCAGCATCCCCAAGCTTAATTCCTGCTCGTCCTTGAGTAGGTAAATGATAAAAACAGAATTTTTGATGTGGAAAGCTGCCTAGCATGTTCATCACATATTCTTTTCTTTGTAGCATGGACATTTGGACTTTTATATGATTCGAAGCAATAGTCTTGTTTTGACATGAAGATTTCAATACTCAAGCATATCAACAAGCAACCATGTCTTTCAAAATATCAACACTAAAGCAAGTTATCCCTAGCCCATTATGCTCAATCATTGATCCATTCATGAAACACACTCGCATATTAGCTACACCCAATGCTCAAGTATGATCATAGTGCCCCTTAGTTGGTGCTTTATAAGAGAAGATGGAGACTCCAAATAAAAATTGCATAAAGTAAAAGAAAGGCCCTTCGCAGAGGGAAGTAGGGATTTGTAGAGGTGCCAGAGCTCAAAGCGAAAAAAGTAGAGATAAAACATTTTGGGTGGCATGCTTTTCCTGTCAATGAAAACGATCGAGTAGTTCCCAATACTTTCCATGCTAGATATATCATAGGCGGTTCCCAAACAGAAAATAAAGTTTATTCCTTTTTCCACCATACTTTCCCTTTCCATGGCTAGCCGTATCCACGGGTGCCCTCCATACCAACACTTTTCCGAGGAATTTATTATTTGATAACATAAAGTAAATTTATTTTTCATTTCCGGACTGGGCATCCCTAATACCTTTGCCGTACTCTCGTGCAATGACAAGTGAATAAACACTCATCTTGAGAATAACACATCTAGCATGGAAATATATCAGCCACCCCCTACCGTTTCATGAGCGGTACGAGCACACAAAAGAGAAATTTATTTTGAAATTAGAGATGGCACATACAAATTTGCTTAGAACAGCATGGAAAATACTGCATATAGGTAGGTATAGTGGACTCATATGGCAAAACTGGTTTAAGGATTTTGGATGCACAAGTAGTGATCATACTTAGTGCAAATGAAGGCTAGCAAAAGATTGAGAAGCATCCAACCAAGAAACAAAAAATCTCATAAGCGAGCATTAAGCATAACTAACACCAAATAATGCACCACAAGTAGGATGTAATTTCATTGCATAACTATTGACTTTCGTGCTTGCATAGGGAATCACAAGCCTTAACACCAATATTCTTACTAAAGCATAATTACTCATCAACATGACTCACATATTATATCAACATATCGCAAAACTATTACAAGGAATCAAGTCTATTTTGTCCAATGATCTTCATGAAAGTTTTTATTATATCCCTCTTGAATATCTATCACTTTGGGACTAGTTTAATGTGTTCCTTATATAGCTCAAACAAATCTAAGTGAAGAACATCAGCATACAAATTTTCTTCTCTCAAAATAATTTAAGTGAAGCAAGAGAGAATTTCTTAAAAAATTTACTAACTCTCAAATAAATCTAAGTGAAGTATGAGAGCATTTCTTCAAAAATACTAAAGCACACCGTGCTCAAAAAGATATAAGTGAAGCACTAGAGCAATTCCATAGCTCATAAAGATTTAAGTGAAGCATAGAGAGCAATTCTAACAAGTCATAGCATAATTTTGCCTCTCCCAAATAGGTGTGTCCAGCAAGGATTCATGACTAAAAATAAAAAGCAAAACAAGCAAAGACTCATATCATACAAGACGCTCCAAGCAAAACTCATGATATGTGACGAATAAAAATATAGCTCTAAGTAAAATACCGATGGTCGTTCGAAGAAAGAGGGGATGCCACTCGGGCATCCCCAAGCTTAGTTACTTGCTTCTCTTTGGATAATGGCTTGGGGTGCCATGGGGCATCCCCAAGCTTAGGCTCTTCTTACTCCTTGTTCCTTCATCCACCGTAATCTCACCCAAAACTTGAAAACTTCGTGAGATCCGTTAGTATAAGAAAACTAATCTTTACTTTAAGTACTGTAGAAAACCAATTCAAATTTTGTTCTTGCATTATATCTACTGTATTCTAACTTTACCATGGCTCATAACCTCCAATACAAACCATAGATTCATCAAAATAAGCACACAATGCAAAGAAAACAGAATCTGTCAAAAACAGAATAGTCTGTAAAGATGGGAATTGTTCTCATACTTCTGTAAGTCCAAAAATTATGAAAACTTAGGACAACAGAGGAAATTTTTATATCAATGTTTTGTAAAAAATTTAGAATTGTTCATCGCTCCTGTGAATTGTTTTACTGGACGCAAAAGTTTCTGTTTTCCAGCAAGATCAAATCAACTATCACCAAAGCTATCCCAAAGCCTTTACTTGGCACAAACACTAATTAAAACACAAAAAACACAATTATAACAGTAGCATAATTGTGCAAACTCTCAAGAACAGAAAGAAAAAGATAAAAATAAAATTTATTCATTGGGTTGCCTACCAACAAGCGCTATCGTTTTACGCCCTTAGCTAGGCATAATGCATAGATCTAACATCTAAGTATTGTCATTCGTAGTTTTGGCAAATTTTGTAAGGGCTTTCTCAAACCCGGGAGGCTCTTTGCGATTCTCTAAATTCTCAGGAAAAGAAACCATCTTGAGATCTAAAATATCCAACCACTTATTGCAAAGGGTAATCAAAGTATTCATGCGATTGAGATTTCCACTAATATGTTTGAGGGGTTCATTATATTTTTGCAACTCGACCATATGTTTATGCAAATCACTCAACTTGTCTAAAATTTGAACTCCTTCTTGAGTAAAGCTAATCCCCTTTTTGGTTGGTGGAATTCCCAAAATTCCATCTAATATTTCATAAGCAGTATTAGCATCAAGTTTAATAAAATTTCCTTTAGCAGCAAAATCCAAAAGTTGTCTATGATGCAAGGCTAATCCTATATAAAAGTTCCGAAGCAAAACCCTTGTGTCTCCTTTAAGATTGCTAATACGATAAGATTCTATTAGTCTATACCAAGCATCTTTCAAATTTTATCCTTGTCTCTGCTTGAAGTATAGAACTTCAAAATCTAGAGATAGAGGAGGGGTCGTGCTAGACATAGTGTTAAAGTGGACAAGCAAGATCACACTCATAAACAGATCTGACGAGAAAACGGTGAACGAAAAAGAGGGCAAATAAAACGGCAAATTTTTGTGAAGTGGGGGAGAGGAAAATGAGAGGCAACTGGCAAATAATGTAAATTGCAAGGAGATGAGATTTCTGATTAGGAACATGGTAGATGTTGATGATGTCTCCCCGGCAACGGCGCCAGAAATTGGCACGTGGCCGGGAGACTATCTTGACTTGATCCTCCCCGGCAACGGCTCCAGAAATTCCTTTTGATGTTGGCTTAAACAACGTCGGTATTTCCCCAAAGAGGAAGGAATGATGCAGCACAGCAACAGTAGGTATTTCCCTCAGTGATGAGACCAAGGTTATCGAACCAGTAGGAGAACCAAGCAACACTACGTAAACAGCACCTGCACACAAAGAACAAATACTTGCAACCCGGCGTGTTAAAGGGGTTGTCAATCCCTTTCGGGTAACGGCGCCAGAAATTGGCAAACGGACGTGAGATAAATTATAGTAGGTTGGATAAATAGATCGCGAATAAAATAAAGTAAAGCAAAATATTTTTGGGTTTTTAGAAATATAGATCTGAAAATAAAAGTGGAAAATAAATAAAGAGGCAAATAGCAAAATAGATCTGAAAATATATGATGAGAAAATAGACCCGGGGGCCGTAGATTTCACTACTGGCTTCTCTCGAGAAAAATAGCATATGGTGGGTAAACAAATTACTGTTGGGCAATTGATAGAACGTCAAATAATTATGACGATATCCTGGCAATGATCATTACATAGGCATCACGTCCAAGTTTAGTAGACCGACTCCTGCCTGCATCTACTACTATTACTCCACACCTCGACCGCTATCCAGCATGGATCTAGTGTATTAAGTTCATGAAAAAATGGAGTTATGCAATAAGAACGATGACATGATGTAGACAAGATCTATGTATGTACAAATAGACCCCATCTTGTTATCCTTAATAGCAATGATACATACGTGTCGGTTCCCCTTCTGTCACTGGGATCAAGCACCGTAAGATCGAACCCATCACAAAGCACCTCTTCCCATGGCAAGAAAAATCGATCTAGTTGGCCTAACTAAACCAAAGATTCGAAGAAGAAATATGAGGCTATAAGCAATCATGCATATAAGAGATCAAAAGACTCAAATAACTTTCATGGATAAAAACATAGATCTGATCATAAACTCAAAGTTCATCGGATCCCAACAAACACACCGCAAAAAGAGTTACATCAAATAGATCTCCAAGAGACCGTTGTATTGAGAATCAAAAGAGAGAGAGGAAGCCATCTAGCTACTACCTACGGACCCGTAGGTCTACAATGAACTACTCACGCATCATCGGAGAGGCACCAATGAGGATGATGAACCCCTCCGTGATGGTGTCTACGTTGGATCTATGGTTTCTGGAACTTGCGGCGGCTGAAATTGATTTTCGTCGACTCCCTTAGGATTTCTGGAATATTGGGGTATTTATAGAGCAAAGAGGCGGTGAGGGAGGTGGCCAAGGTGGGCACAACCCACCTGGGCGCGCCTGGGCCCCCAGGCGCGCCCTGGTGGGTTGTGCTCCCCTCGAAGCCCCCCTCAGGTTCTTTCTTTGCCCAACTTGTGTCTTCTGGTTCAGAAAAAATCACCAAAAAGTTTCGCTACGTTTGGACTCCGTTTGGTATTGATTTCCTGTGAAGTAAAAAACAAGAAAAAACAGCAACTGGCATTGGGCACTATGTCAATAGGTTAGTCCCAAAAAATGAAATAAAGCTGTTATAAAATGATTGTAAAACATCCAAGAATGATAATATAACAGCATGGAACAATCAAAAATTATAGATACGTTGGAGACATATCAGCATCCTCAAGCTTAATTCCTGCTCGTCCTCGAGTAGGTAAATGATAAATACAGAATTTTTGATGTGGAATGCTGCCTAACATGTTCATCACATATTCTTTTCTTTGTAGCATGGACATTTGGACTTTTATATGATTCAAAGAAATAGTCTAGTTTTGACATGAAGATTTCAATACTCAAGCATATCAACAAGCAACCATGTCTTTCAAAATATCAACACTAAAGCAAGTTATCCCTAGTCCATTATGCTCAATCATTTATCCATTCATGAAACACACTCGCATATTAGCTACACCCAATGCTCAAGTACGATCATAGTGCCCCTTAGTTGGTGCTTTATAAGAGAAGATGGAGACTCAAAATAAAAATTGCATAAAGTAAAAGAAAGGCCCTTCGCAGAGGGAAGTAGGGATTTGTAGAGGTGCCAGAGCTCAAAGCGAAAAAAGTAGAGATAAAACATTTTGGGTGGCATGCTTTTCCTGTCAACGAAAACGATCGAGTAGTTCCCAATACTTTCCATGCTTGATATATCATAGGCGGTTCCCAAACAGAAAATAAAGTTTATTCCTTTTTCACCATACTTTCACTTTCCATGGCTAGCCGTATCCACGGGTGCCCTCCATACCAACACTTTTCCAAGGAATTTATTATTTGACAACATAAAGTAAATTCATTTTTCATTTTGGGATTGGGCATCCCTAATATCTTTGCCGTACTCTCGTGCAATGACAAGTGAATAAACACTCATCTTGAGAATAACACATCTAGCATGGAAATATATCAGCCACCCCCTACCGTTTCATGAGCGGTACGAGCACACAAAAGAGAAATTTATATTGAAATTAGAGATGGCACATACAAATTTGCTTAGAACGGCACGGAAATACCGCATATAGGTAGGTATAGTGGACTCATATTGCAAAACTGGTTTAAGGATTTTGGATGCACAAGTAGTGATCATACTTAGTGCAAATGAAGGCTAGCAAAATATTGAGAAGCATCCAACCAAGAAACGAAAAATCTCATAAGCGAGCATTAAGCATAACTAACACCGAATAATGCACCACAAGTAGGATGTAATTTCATCTAGCTACTGCCTATGGACCCGTAGGTCTACAATGAACTACTCACGCATCATTGGAGAGGCACCAATGAGGATGATGAACCCCTCCATGATGGTGTCTAGATTGGATCTGTGGTTTCTGGAACTTGCGGCGGCTGGAATTGAATTTCGTCGACTCCCCCAGGGTTTCTGGAATATTGGGGTATTTATAGAGCAAAGAGGCGGTGCGCCCTGTTGGGTTGTGCTCCCCTCGGAGCCCCCCTCAGGTACTTTCTTGGCCCAACTTGTGTCTTCTGGTCCAGAAAAAATCACCATAAAGTTTCGCTGCGTTTGGACTCCGTTTGGTATTGATTTCCTGCGAAGTAAAAAACAAGCAAAAAACAGCAACTGGCACTGGGCACTATGTCAATAGGTTAGTCCCAAAAAATGATATAAAGCTGCTATAAAATGATTGTAAAACATCCAAGAATGATAATATAATAGCATGGAACAATCAAAAATTATAGATACGTTGGAGACGTATCACGTACCTCCTCTGGTTTAGTTATTCTGGAGTGTTCCGAAAGGTCTCTTTTATGTGTTCCTCACGTGTCTTGGTTTGAATAATATTGTTTTCAACATTAATAGGTGTACCTGAGATATAGTGTTTAATTCTTTGCCTGTTGACCACCTTCGGGTTAGTACCTTCGGCATTATTTATTTTGATAGCTCCAGAACGATAAACTTCTTCAATGACATAAGTTCCTTCCCATTTAGAGAGAAGCTTTCCTGCAAAGAATCTAAAACGAGAGTTGTACAACAGAACATATTCTCCAACTTTGAATTCCCACTTTTGGATTCTTTTATCATGCCATCTTTTAACTTTTTCTTTAAATAACTTGGCATTTTCATAAGCTTGGGTTCTCCATTCATCTAACGAGCTAATATCAAATAACCTCTTTTCACCGGCAAGTTTGAAATCATAGTTGAGTTCTTTGATTGCCCAATATGCTTTATGTTCTAACTCAAGAGGCAAATGACAAGCCTTTCCATAAACCATTTTATAAGGAGACATACCATTGGATTTTTATATGCTGTTCTGTAGGCCCAAAGTGCATCATCTAATTTCTTAGACCAATTCTTCCGGGACCTATTGACAGTCTTTTGCAAAATTAATTTTATTTCTCTATTGCTAAGTTCAACTTGACCACTAGACTGAGGATGATAGGGTGATGCAATTCTATGGTTAACATCATACTTGGCAAGCATTTTACGGAAAGCACCATGAATAAAGTGTGAACCACCATCAGTCATCAGGTATCCAGGGACTCCAAACCTTGGGAAAATAACTTCCTTAAGCATTTTAATAGAGGTGTTGTGATCAGCACTACTAGTTGGAATAGCTTCTACCCACTTAGTAACATAATCAACAACAACCAAAATATGTGTATACCCATTAGAGGAAGGAAAAGGTCCCATGTAATCAAAACCCCAAACATCAAATGGTTCAACAGCAAGTGAATAATTCATAGGCATTTCTTGACGCTTACCGATATTACCTATTCTTTGGCATTCATCACAAGATGAGACAAACTTACGAGCATCCTTGAAGAGAGTAGGCCAATAAAATCCAGATTGCAATACCTTGTGAGCAGTTCTGTCTCCCGCATGATGTCCTCCATAAGCTTCGGAGTGACATTTCCGTAGGATTTGTTCTTGTTCATGCTCAGGTACACAACGTCTAATAATACCATCTACTCCTGCTTTATATAGGTGTGGATCATCCGAAAAGTAGTGTCTTAAATCATAGAAGAATTTTTTCTTTTGCTGGTAAGTGAAAATAAGTGGTATATATTTAGCAACAATATAATTAGCATAGTCAGCATACCAAGGAGTGTTATGCGAAACATTTATTGCAACTAGTTGCTCATCAGGAAAACTATCATTAATAGGTTGTGGGTCATCAAGAATATTTTCTAACCTAGACAAGTTATCAGCTACGGGGTTCTCAGCTCCTTTTCTATCAGTGATATGTAAATCAAATTCTTGTATCAAGAGAACACACCTAATGAGTCTAGGTTTATCATCTTTCTTTTCCATAAGATATTTTATAGCAGCATGATCAGTGTGAACAGTAACTTTAGAATCAACAATGTAAGATATGAATTTGTCACAAGCAAACACCACTGCTAAGAATTCTTTTTCAGTAGTAGCATAATTTCTTTGAGCACTGTCTAGAGCTTTACTAGCATAATGGATAACATTTAGTTTCTTATCAACTCTTTGTCCTAGAACAGCACCAACAGCATAATCACTAGCATCACACATATTTTCAAAAGGTAAGTTCCAATCAGGTGGTTGAACAATAGGTGCAGAAGTTAAGGCTTTCTTAAGTGTTTCAAAGGCTTCTACACAACTATCATAAAAAACAAATGGAACATCCTTTTGTAAAAGATTTGTAAGAGGCCTAGAAATTTTAGAGAAGTCTTTAATAAACCTCCTATAGAAACCAGCATGACCAAGAAAACTATGAATACCTTTAATATCCTTTGGACATGGCATTTTCTCAATTGCATTGACTTTAGCTTTATCCACTTCAATACCTCATTCAGAAATTTTATGCCCCAAGACAATACCTTCATTAACCATAAAGTGGCACTTTTCCCAATTCAAGACAAGGTTAGTTTGCTCACATCTCTGCAAAACTCGATCAAGGTTGCTTAAGCAATCATCAAAAGAAGATCCATATACAGAAAAATCATCCATGAAAACCTCAACAATCTTTTCACAAAAATCAGAGAATATAGCAGTCATACATCTTTGAAAGGTAGCAGGTGCATTGCATAAACCAAAAGGCATATGTCTATAAGCATAAGTTCCAAAAGGGCTAGTAAAAGTGGTTTCTCTTGATCAGGTTGTGAAACAGGTATTTGAGAAAAACCAGAATATCCATCAAGGAAACAAAAGTGTGTGTGCTTTGATAATCTTTCCAGCATTTGATCAATAAAAGGCAAAGGGTAATGATCTTTTCTAGTTGCTTTGTTTAATTTCCTGAAATCAATAACCATTCTATAGCCAGTGACAATTCTTTGTGGATGAAAGCACAAGTGCTCCCTGGGTGATTTTGGTAATTAATGTCAACATATCTCTTGTTGGACTAATACTTTCACCTAGTGTATTTCAGACGAGTTCAACCATGGCGTGGTAAGGACAAGAGGATGTGGAACCCCTTCAAGATGCTAAGGACAAAGATTGGCAAAAGCTCAAGACTCTTCATTTCTATTTTAGTGATTCAGGATCACATTGAGTCCATAGGAAAGCCAATACTATTAAAAGGGGATGAGGTGTTGCTTAATGGTCTACTTGCTCAAAGTGCTTAGTGATATTGCTCCAAAACCCTCAGCCACTTTCTCATTTCCACATATGTCCAAAACTCAAAGTCAAACTCGGCCCCACTGATTTGATCTATCCGGTGCCACCGAGTTCAGTTGACATAGCCACTGCCAGAAACCCTAAACAATTCGGTCACACCAATATGCATCTCGGTCTCACCGAGATGGCCCTGCAAACTCTCTGTTTCCCTTTGTAACATATCGGTCTCATCGAAATGAGCGATCGGTCCCATCGAGTTTGCTTGACCAACTCTCTATTTGCTCTTTGCTGAAATCGGTCTCACCGAGTTCATGCAATCAGCTTCACTGAGATGAGGTTTTGCCCTAGACCTTGCACATCGGTCCCACCGAGTTGTTCCAGTCGGTCCCACCGAGATTCCTAACGTTCACATTTTGAACTGAATCGGTCTCACCGAGTTCTTCTATTCGGTCTGACCGAGTTGTGTCAAATGTGTGTAGCGGTTGGATTTTGTGTGGAGGCTATATATACCCCTCCACCCCCTTCTCCATTAAAGAGAGAGCCATCAGAATGTGCCTACACTTCCACTACTCATTTTCTGAGAGAGAGCCACCTACTCATGTGTTAAGACCAAGATATTCCAATCCTACCACAAGAATCTTGATCTCTAGCCTTCCCAAGTTGCTTTCCACTCAAATCATCCTTTCACCATAGCCAAATCTGTGAGAGAGAGTTGAGTGTTGGGGAGACTATCATTTGAAGCACAAGAGCAAGGAGTTCATCATCAACACACCATTTATTACCTTTTGGAGAGTGGTGTCCCCTAGATTGGTTAGGTGTCGCTTGGGAGCCTCCGACAAGATTGTGGAGTTGAACCAAGAAGTTTGTAAGGGCAAGGAGATCGCCTACTTCGTGAAGATCTACCCGAGTGAGGCAAGTCCTTCGTGGGCGATGGCCATGGTGGGATAGACAAGGTTGCTTCTTCGTGGACAATTCGTGGGTGGAGCCCTCCATGGACTCGCGCAGCCGTTACCCTTCGTGGGTTGAAGTCTCCATCAAGGTGGATGTACGATAGCACCACCTATCGGAACCACGCCAAAAATCTTCGAGTCTACATTGCGTTTGCGCACTCCAATCCCATCCCTTTACTTTCTTGCAATTAGCATGCTTTACTCTTTCCGCTGCTTATACTCTTGCCATGCTTGCTTGAAATGTATTGTGAATGCTTAAAGTTGTACTAAAACTCCACCTCACCTTGAAGATCTTAAAAATTGCCACTTTTACTTGTTGAGGGTTGATGTTGGCTTGAACTACGTCGGTATTTCCCCAAAGAGGAAGGGATGATGCAGCACAGCAACGGTAGGTATTTCCCTCAGGGATGAGACCAAGGTTATCGAACCAGTAGGAGAACCAAGCAACACTACGTAAACAGCACCAGCACACAAAGAACAAATACTTGCAACCCGACGTGTTAAAGGGGTTGTCAATCCCTTTCGGGTAACGACGCCAGAAATTGGCAAACGGGCGTGAGAAAGTTGTAATAGATTGATAGATGCAAATAAAAGCAAATAACATTCAGCAAGGTATTTTTGGGTTTTTGATAATATAGATCTGAAAATAAAAGTGGCAAATAAACAAAAAGGCAAATAGCAAAATAGCAAAATAGATATGAAAATATATGATGAGAAAATAGACCCGGGGGCCTTAGATTTCACTAGTGGCTTCTCTCGAGAAAAATAGCATACAGTGGGTAAACAAATTACTGTTGGGCAATTGATAGAACTTCAAATAATTATGACGATATCCAGGCAATGATCATTATATAGGCATCACATCCAAGATTAGTAGACCGACTCCTGCCTGCAACTACTACTATTACTCCACACATCGACCGCTATCCAGCATGCATCTAGTGTATTAAGTTCATGGAGAAACGGAGTAATGCAATAAGAACGATGACATGATGTAGACAAGATCTATTTATGTAGAAATAGACCCCATCTTGTTATCCTTAATAGCAATGATACATACGTGTCGGTTCCCCTTCTGTCACTAGGATGAAGCACCGTAAGATCGAACCCATCACAAAGCATCTCTTCCCATGGCAGGAAAATCGATCTAGTTGGCCTAACAAAACCAAAGATTCGAAGAAGAAATACGAGGCTATAAGTAATCATGCATATAAGAGATCAAAAGACTCAAATAACTCTCATGGATAAAAACATAGATCTGATCATAAACTCAAAGTTCATCGGATCCCAACAAACACACCGCAAAAGGAATTACATCCAATAGATATCCAAGAGACCATTGTGTTGAGAATCAAAAGAGAGAGAGGAAGCCATCTAGCTACTGCCTATGGACCCGTAGGTCTACAATGAACTACTCACGCATCATCGGAGAGGCACCAATGAGGATGATGAACCCCTCCGTGATGGTGTCTAGATTGGATCTGTGGTTTCTGGAACTTGTGGCGGCTGGAATTGATTTTCGTCGACTCCCCTAGGGTTTCTGAAATATTGGGGTATTTATAGAGCAAAGAGGCGGTGCGGGAGGTGGCCGAGGTGGGCACAACCCACCTGGGCGCGCCTGGGGGCTAGGCGCGCCCTGGTGGGTTGTGCTCCCCTCGGAGCCCCTCAGGTTCTTTATTGGCCCAACTTGTGTCTTCTGGTCCAGAAAAAATCACCAATAAGTTTCGCTGCGTTTGGACTCCGTTTGGTATTGATTTCCTGCGAAGTAAAAAACAAGAAAAAACAGCAACTGGCACTGGGCACTATGTCAATAAGTTAGTCCCAAAAAATGATATAAAGTTGCTATAAAATGATTGTAAAACATCCAAGAATGATAATATAACAGCAGGGAACAATAAAAAATTGTAGATACGTTGGAGACGTATCAAGGGTCTAATCACCCCCCCTCTAGACCCCTCTTCTCGATCCTTTCAATTGGTATCAGAGCTTTGGTCTCCATTGCTTTGGTTTAATCACCAGTGGAGGAAGATGGATGAGTCTGCGATTGGGAGTATTAGACGTAGAGTGCCTATGCTTGACGGAGAGTTCTATAGTGCTTGGAAAAATGAGATGCTTGAGATTTTCAATGAATATAATTTGAACAAGTATATTACTAGCCCTTGTGCGCCTCCTATTGATCCCTTGCATCCTACCCCCGATGAGTACGTTGACATGTCCCGCAATCTTAGAGCTATTGATCTTATCATTAGAGGATTGCCTAGAAATTTGCATCTATGCTTGCCTACATTTGAATGTGCTTATACTATATGGAGATACCTTGAGGAGCGCTTTCCAAACTATTCCTTGAAAAATCTAGATGGGATTCTTCAAAAGTACATTGTGATACGTCTCCGTCGTATCTACTTTTCCTAACGATTTTCCTCTTGTTTTGGACTCTAATTTGCATGATTTGAATGAAACTAACCCGGACTTACGCTGTTTTCAGCAGAACTACCGTGGTGTTGTTTTTGTGCAGAAATAAAAGTTCTCGGATTGGAACGAAACTTTGCGAGGATTTTTTAATCAATAAATACGAATTTAGGGAGCCAAGAACCACCAGAGGGGGGCACCTGGGTGGGCACAACCCACCAGGGCGCCCCCCTCCAGGCGCGCCCAGGTGGGTTGTCCCCACCTGGTGGCACCGCAGACTTCAACCCTGATACTATAAAATCACATATTGGGAGAAAAAAAATCAGGGAGGAAGAATTATCATGTTTCACGAGACGGAGCCGCCGCCACCTCCTGTTCTTCATTGGGAGGCCAGATCTGGAGTCCGTTTGGGGCTCCGGAGAGGCGGATGTTCGATCTTCGTCATCACCAACCCTTCTCCATCGCCAATTCCATGATGCTCCCCACCGAGAGTGAGTAATTCCTTTGTAGGCTCGCTGGTCGGTGAGGAGTTGGATGAGATTCATCATGTGATCGAGTTAGTTTTGTTAGGTCTTGATCCCTAGTATCCATTATGTTCTGAGATTGATGTTGCTATGACTTTTCCATGCTTAATGCTTGTCACTTTGGGCTCGGGTGCCATGATTTCAGATCGGAACCGCTTATGTTATCACCATTATATCTATGTTCTAGATCCGATCTTGCAAGTTATAGTCACCTACTACGTGTTATGATCCGGCAACCCCGGAGTGACAATAGTCGGGACACTTCCCGGTGATGACCATAGTTTGAGGAGTTCATGTATTCACTATGTGTTAATGCTTTGTTCCGGTTCTCTATTAAAAGGAGGTCTTAATATACCTTAGCTTCCAATAGGACCCCGCTGCCATGGGAGGGTAGGACAAAAGATGTCATGCAAGTTTTTTCCATAAGCACATATGACTATTTACGGAATACATGCCTACATTATATTTATGAACTGGAGCTTGTGCCGTATCGCCCTAGGTTATGACTGTTATATGACGAATATCATCCAACGAATTCACCGATCCAATGCCTACGAATTTCTCTCATATTGTTCTTGCTAAGTTACTACTGCTATTGTTACTCTTGCACTTGCTACAAAATCATTGCTATCACTGTTACCGTTACTATTGCTGTTGCTACTACTATCAAAACTATCATACTACTTTGCTACTGATCGCTTTGCTGCAGATAATTAATCTCCAGGTGTGGTTGAATTGACAACTCAGCTGCTAATACTTGCAAATAATATTTGGCTCCCCTTGTGTCGAATCAATAAATTTGGGTTGAATACTCTACCCTAAAAAACTGTTGCGATCCCCTATACTTGTGGGTTATCAAGACCTTTTTCTGGCGCCGTTGCCGGGGAGCATAGCTATATTTGTTGAGTCACTTGGGATTATTATCAAATTATCACTATGAAGAATCTGAAGGATGCTAAGACTAAGATTTTTCCCTCTAAGACGAGGGGAGGTAAGGAACTGCCATCCAGCTCCACTTTAGATTCACCTTCTGTTATAAGTAGACTTGCAACACCACCACATGCTATCAATTCTGATATGTCACAAGTTATTGATGATGCTACTTCTGCTATGAATGCAACTCATGATGATGCTAGTACCTTGCTTGATGATAATGTGCCACTAGGTGAATTTCTTGATGAACAACTTGCTAGAACTAAGGCCTTTGAGAATGCTGAAACTGATGAAATTGTTGAAACTGATGAAGAGCTTGAAACTGAAAATCTTGAAACACCTATTAGACCTAGTTCTCCTAGATATGAATTGCCAAAGGTACCGGAAGGTTATGTTATGGATGAGGAGGCAACTAGAGACATTCTTGCTTGTAAGGATAAAGATGATCTAGAAAAATTATTATGCAAGTATAAAGAAAAGACTTTGAATGCTAGAATGAAATGTGATCCTAAGTTTGCTACTTCACCTATCTTTGTTGATGATAAGGATTACGAATTCTCTGTCGACCCAGAGTTAATTATTATGGTTCAATCTGATCCTTTCCATGGTTATGAAACTGAAACTGTTGTAGCACATCTTACTAAGTTAAATGACATAGCCACCCTATTTGCTCATGACGAGAAAATTCGCTACTATTATATTCTGAAATTATTTCTGTTCTCATTAAAGGGTGATGCTAAGGCTTGGTACAATACTCTTGCTCCTGGTTGTGTGCGTAGTCCCAAGGATATGATTTATTACTTCTCTGAAAAATATTTTTCTGCTCATAAGAAACAAGCTGCTTTACAGGAAATATTTAACTTTGCGCAAATTGAAGAAGAGAGTCTCCCACAAGCTTGGGGGAGGCTTCTCCAATTGCTTAATGCTTTGCCTGATCATCCTCTTAAGAAAAATGAAATACTTGATATCTTCTATAATGGACTAACCGATGCTTCTAGGGACTTCCTAGATAGTTGTGCTGGTTGTGTTTTCAGGGAGCAAACTATTGAACAAGCTGAAGAATTATTGAATAACATTTTGAAAAATTATGATGATTGGACTCTTCCCGAACCACCACTCAAACCTACTCCGAAGAAGAGGGGTATCTTATATCTCAGTCCTGAAGATATGCAAGAGGCAAAGAAATCCATGAAGGAAAAAGGTATTAAAGCAGAGGATGTTAAAAATTTACCACCTATCGAAGAAATACATGGGCTTGAAACACCACCACCACCTAAGGTGGTAGAGGTAAATTCTTTACTAAAGTTCGATGAAGGTGATATTCCTTATAATAAACATCCTAGTCAATGCCTTTATGAGTTTGATAATTACATTAGAAAGCAAGATCACTTCAATGCAAATGTTATGAAACAATTGAAATACAATTCTGATATGATTGCTCGCTTGAGTGACTTGTTATTTAGAATCTCAAATGATGTTAGAGGTGTGGTAAAACATGCTTCTATGGTTCAAACTCAATTAGAACAAGTTGCTAAATCTCAAAGAGAGTTGCTTGATGAAATAAATAATAATATCAATGATCATGTTGTTAGAGTAATGACTAGAGGAGATAGAATGACTCAGGAACCACTTTATCCTGAGGGACACCCAAAAAGAATTGAACAAGACTCTCAAAGAGTTGACACTGATGTACCTAGTCCTTCTAAAAAGAAAAAAAAATGATAGGACTTTGCATGCCTCTAGTGAACTTGAAGTTGAAAAACCTCCTGATAATGATAATGAAGTCTCTATCTCTGATGCTGAAACTCAATCTGGTAGCGAACACCCACCTTCTGAAAATGAAAAAGTCAATGATGAGGTTCATGAAGATACTCAAACAAATAATAAAGAACCAGATAATGATGTTGAGATAGAACTAGCAGCTGATCTTGATAACCCACAAACCAAGAATAAAAGATATGATAAAAGAGACTTTGTTGCTAGAAAACACGGTAAGGAAAGAGAACCGTGGGTTCAAAAACCGATGCCCTTTCCACCTAAGTCAACCAAAAAGAAAGATGATGAAGAATTTGAATGCTTTGCTGAAATGCTGAGGCCAGTCTTTTTGCGTACTCACTTGACTGATATCTTAAAAATGCCTCCTTATGCAAAGTACTTGGAAGACATCATCACCAATAAGAGGAAAATACCGGAAGCTAAAATTTCCACCATGCTTGCTAATTATACTTTTAAGGATGGAGTACCTAAAAAAATTGGAGATTCGAGAATACCAACTATACCTTGCTCCATCGAAATAAATTATGTGAAAACTGCTTTATGTGATTTAGGAGTTGGTGTTAGTGTTATGCCTTTCTCTTTATATAAAAGACTTGATTTGAATAAACTCACACCTACTGAAATATCATTGCAAATGGCTGATAAATCAACTGCTATACCTATTGGTATTTGTGAGGATGTGCCCTTTGTTGTTGCCAATGTTACTATCTTGACTGACTTCGTTATACTTGAGATGCCCGAGGATGACAACATGTCGATTATCCTCGGTAGACCCTTCTTGAATACTGCAGGGGCTGTTATTGATTGCAATAAAAGCAAGGTCACTTTTCATATCAATGGTAATGAGCATACGGTGCACTTTCCGAAGAAACAATTCCAAGTGAATGGTATTAATGTTATTGAAAAATCTCCGACAATCACTATTGGAAGTTTTCACTTACCCCTACCTACTGTTAAAAAGAAATATGAAATGCTTATTGTTGGGGACATTCACATCCCCATTAAGGTAACTTAGTGTTTTACAAAAGTTCTTCGGTTTCATGCTAATCGGAAGTGGTTGTTAATAAGACTTGATCAACCTTATTAATGAACCATTTTCGAGAGGTATGAAGTTGATGAATTTAGTGAGCACTACCTTCTGTCCCTACCTTTTGTTTTCTATTTTTATTAGTTAAATAAAATAAAATGAGATGCCTTGCCTGTTTCCTGAGTTTTCCATGCAATAAAAATATGACCAAAAAATAAAAGTTCTCAGAATGCTCTGAAAATTTAATACGATTTTTTTTCTGAATATTTAAGAATTTTTGGTGCAAATAACATCAGAGGGAGGTGCTCCAGGTGGGCACAACCCACCTGGGCATGCCAGCACCCCCAGGCACGCCCTGGTGGGTTGTGGGACCCATGTGGGACCCCTCACTTATCCCTTCACTCCATATCATCACCTACCTCCAGAAAAAAATCACCATTGCTCTCTCTCTCTCGTGTTCTTGCTCTCAAACCCACGGATTTCGATCTCTTTGCTCGAAGATCCATTTTTCAAACTTATTTCGGGGTATTGTCGCTTGGTATGTGCCTCCTCCATTGGTCCAATTAGTTTTTGCTTCAGTGGTTTATATTTAGAATAATTAGTGACTCTTGGTGCTGCTGTAGATGAGCTTGCATATTGAATTCTTAGAGTTCTAAGTAGTTTGAATGCTTGATATGGCCTCTATGCATCCATATGAGTAGTTGCTATCAATCTTGTAAAGTTTTGTTGATAAAAATTTGTGACCCAAAATTTTTCAGAAAATTGTACGTGAATATGATGAACCTCTTTGGAAGGAGTTCTTCGAGGCGGAGGTCCTCGAAGGCATCTTCTAGTAGCAGCTCCGTTCGCCGGTCTTATGTTGAACCAAGTGAAAATTCCATTCGAGATGCCGCCACCAAATCATGTTTATGGCCATGCAACGATTATATGGAGCGTGTGGGCATTAAAGAAGAATTTGAGCAATATGTTCACAATGTCGAGCTTGGTCCCTACATTGCAGATAAGTGCAACCAACACCTCAGCATCACTGAATCATTTACCAAAGAATTTAAATTCCATCCTCGTGAGTCCATAGTATCATTTAAACTATATGACAATTCATTTACTATACCTCTAGAGACATTTTCTAATCACTACAAAATTCCATTTTGGGGTTTATTAGACGAGCCACCAAGGTCGGAGTTTGAGATATTCTTGACTAGCTTATGCTATGGTGAGACTAGAGGAGTGACTCAAGGTAGAATAAAGAGCATTCATTTCCCCTCAATCCAATACTTTGCACTATTTAATGGAAAATGCATTGTAGGCAAACAAGATTGTAGTACACTTTGTGCCCCAGACTTGAGCCTTATCCGCACCGCTCTCACCGGTGACAAAAGTTATAACCTTGGAGCGATAGTGGCATGTAGATTGCAACACAACACTGGTAGTGGATAATTTTATGGTGGGATTTACGCCACGCGCTTAGCAAGAGAGCTAGGTGTTTCACCTTGGCCTTATGACCCCATCTTACCCACGCAATACCTTGACTTCGATGCTTTGAAACGTCATAAGATCCATAGTGGTGAACCCCATAATTTTACTTATAACCTGTTGTTTAATAAAAGGTTCATCGTGGACACCTTTTTGCTTGCACCTGCTCTCTTTGATGTTCAATGCAAGGGAATATATTACGTTCTTGAGAGCGAGGCCCGAGCACATAACGCGGCAGTTGTGGCTGCACAACGGGCTAAGACATCTACACCTAGAGCCTCCATGAGCTATCACTCCGACCATTATGTAGGCTACTGATGAAGATTACCAAGTTAAGCCAAAAGCCTAAGCTTGGGGGAGTACGTATTTCCACCGACATTACATTCATGTTCACACATTTCATTCCAGTTGTCGGTGTCCACACTTTTTCATTGTATTATCCATGCTAGATTTATTTTTTTGCCTTCTTCTTGTGTGTTTAAAAAACACTTTGAGAAATACAAAAATATTTCTTGCTTCTTTCTAGTATAACTAGCTGTAGTATTTAAAAAGAAAACCCAAAAAGATTTCCTTGTTCTTCTTTTTGCTTGTTGGGAGCTCTCCCGTGTAAATAGTTTTTCTCATTTTTGTTTTTCCTTTCTTAAATTTGCTTTCTTTCAGAAAACCAAAAAACTCCAAAAATATTTCACTGTGTTTCTCTGAATTTCTTTTTATTGAGTCATACCGAGGAGAAGACCATGATGAAAATGTTGAGTGGCTCTCATATGCATTGTTGTTGATCTAACATAGAGCCCGTATTACCTTGTTTTCTTCTTTTTGAATAAAATGTTTGCAGATTCCAGCTTAGTCCACGGCACTCTTGCACTATTATTATTTTCATATCGTTCAGTCGTGCAAGTGAAAGGCAATGATGACGATATTTGATGAACTTGCTGTGGCAGAGAGAAACTGGTATGAACTCAACTTGTTCTGTTTTTGTAAATATGTTTAACCTAGTATCCATGATTCAGCTCATTATGATCAAACATGTTTGCAATGACCCTTATAGATTATAGTTTCTCATGTCATGCTTAAGTAGCTAGGAGTGGATAATGATTTATCTTGGATGTCAACATTGCGTTAAAATAATTGTGATGTAGTATGATGATATGGTATCCTCCTCTGAATGTTTGGGTGGCTTGACTTGGCACATGTTCATGCATGTAGTTGAATCAAAACCAACATAGCCTCTATGATATTTATGTTCATGGTGTTCATATCCTACTCATGCTAGTATCCAATGTTACTTATGCATAATGCATGTTCATGACCATTTTCGCTCTCTAGCTGGCCGCTTCTCAACCTAATTGCTAGCCTTTGCCTGTACTAAGTGGGAATTCTGCTTGTGCATCAAAACCCTGAAACCCAAGTTATTCCCGATGAGACCACCATACCTACTTATATGCGGTATTACCCTGCCGTCCTAAGTAAATTTGCATGTGCCACCTCTAAAAAAACTTCAAATAAATATCCTTTTTTGTGTGCCTGGATTGTTCATAGAGCGACAGGAGGTAGGTAGTATCTTCCATGTTAAGCGGGTTATTCTCATGATGAGTGTTTATTCACTCGTCCTTGCACGAGAGGGGCGGTAATAGGGATTCCCAGTCCCGAAAGGTTGAAGAGATGGTAGATGTGAAGTTTGATGAATCTAATGGCTCACAAGTAGAGCAATTGCCAATTGATGTAGGAGACAAGGATCTCCATTGGCAAAATTCGTCCAACGGAGGTGAAGAAGAGTACTTCGTCCATTCAAGTGGAAGCCTCAACTTCACGACAAGGTGAACCACAAGTTGACTTGGAGGCATCCACAAGTGGAACACATCAAGATGAAGGAAACAAGGAAGTACAACAAGATGAACCTCATCGACCTCCTTCTCCACCTCCACAAGAGAACAACAATGCCAACAACAATGAAGAAGGACAAGAAGAAGAAGACAATGAAGAGGATGTTCCACCCCGACCCAAACAAAAGCTCTCACGAGTTAGAGCAAGAGTCTCAAGAGATCATGCCGTTGAACAAATCTTTGATGATATTCAAACCGGGAGAATTACTCACTCTAAAACTCGTTTGGCTAACTTTTGTGAACATTACTCATTCATTTCTAGTATTGAACCTATGAAGGTTGAAGAAGCCCTTGATGATCCGGATTGGGTGAACGCTATGCATGAAGAGCTACACAATTTCGAGAGGAATCAAGTATGGACATTGGTTGAAAAGCCGGAAGACAACCACAATGTCATTGGAACCAAGTGGGTGTTTCGGAATAAGCAAGATGAGGATGGACAAGTTGTACGCAACAAGGCCCGTCTCGTCGCCCAAGGCTACACTCAAGTCGAAGGTATGGACTATGGTGAGACATATGCCCCCGTTGCTAGACTTGAGTGCATACACATCTTACTTGCTTATGCCAATCACCATGATATCACTTTATACCAAATGGACATTAAAAGTGCTTTTCTAAATGGTGAAATTGAGGAGGAAGTTTATGTTAAACAACCTCCCGGCTTTGTTAATCCTAAGAAACCTGATCATGTTTACAAACTTCACAAAGCTCTTTATGGTCTTAAACAAGCTCCTAGAGCATGGTATAAATGCTTGACCAAGTTTCTTATTGAAAAAGGCTTTGAAATTGGGAAGATTGATTCTACACTTTTTACTAAAAGGGTTAATGGTGAATTATTTGTGTGCCAAATTTATGTGGATGATATCATATTTGGTTCTACTAACCCCCTTTTTAGTGAAAAGTTTGGAAGGCTAATGTCGGAGAAGTTTGAGATGTCTATGATGAGTGAACTCAAATTCTTTCTTGGTTTGCAAATCAAGCAAACTAAGGAAGGTACCTTTGTCTCTCAAACAAAGTATACCAAGGATCTTTTCAAGAAGTTCAACATGCAAGAAAGCAAAGGTATGAAAACACCCATGCCTACTAGTGGACATCTTGACTTGACTAAGGATGGCAAACCGGTTGACCAAAAGGTTTACCGCTCTATGATTGGTTCATTGTTATATCTATGTGCCTCCCGTCCCGATATTATGCTAAGTGTGTGCATGTGTGCACGATATCAAGCGGCCCCCAAAGAATGTCATCTTAAGTCCGTGAAAAGGATAGTGAGATATTTAATTCATACACCAAACTTTGGCATTTGGTATCCTAAGAGGTCATCTTTTGATCTTGTTGGCTACTCCGATTTGGACTATACCGGTGACAAGGTTGATAGAAAGTCCACTTCGGGTACTTGTCAATTTCTTGGTAGATCTCTTGTGTCTTGGTCCTCCAAGAAACAAAACTCGGTATCCTTATCCATCGCCGAAGCGGAATACATTGCCGCCGGATCATGTTGTGCTCAATTACTTTGGATGACCCAAACCCTTAAGGATTATGGGATACATGTGAAACATGTTCCATTGCTTTGTGATAATGAGAGTGCCATGAAGATTGCTCACAATCCCATGCAACATTCTTGAACTAAGCATATTGAAGTTCGTCATCATTTCATTCGAGATCATATTGCTAAAGGAGACATCAATCTTAAGCATGTTCGTACCGATAAGCAATTGGCGGATATATTCACCAAACCGCTTGATGAGAAAGTGTTTTGCCGTTTGAGAGGTGAATTGAATATCATTGATGCCTCAAACTTGGAGTAGAAACTCCATTTGGAAACATGCAAGGCATGAGCCTTTTATGACTAATCCTTGATATTTCTCTTATGATGTTGATTATATGTCTTGGATCTATACTTGCACCCTTGCATGTTATCTAACCCTTGTAGGTACTTGGATGAATTCAAATCTATGAGATTGCAAGTCACTCACATTTTGAGCAATCTCTACATCACCAAGTCCCTATGATATGGTTGTTGATTACAAGGAAGCATGAATCCACTCAACATATCCTTTTTTACTATCTCAATTGGAATCTAGATTCATGATTGTCATTTTGGATACACAAGTGCTTTTCCTTGCAAGACTAGCCCATGTAGGAATATGAACTCAAACTCCAAGTGGTGCTCCCAACTCATGATGGACTACATCAACTTTGAGCATCCAACATAAGTTCGACTACATGATCAAGATCAACACCACCCACGGTATGTCATTCCATCTTAGAGAAGCATTGCCCCAAGACATGAGACAAAGCAACTCAACGAGATGTCAATACATCAAAATGCTTAAATGAAAAATGGTAACCCCATTTTAAGCTTAAACAATGAGTATGACCTATGATCAACTGATCTCACTTGACTCCTAAGTCAATATACTCTAACATAGGTGACTATGTCGCTGACCCCTTCTAGATGAAGTTCTCTAGTGTTTCTCTATTCACTTACTTTTTGTTCTTGCATATATTTCTTGCTATCTTGTTCCCCTTATAAAAAAAACTTCATCTAGATCTATTTTCTTAACCTGTTTTTTCTGTGTCTTCTGTATCTAATTCATTGCAAATCTTTCAGTAAATTCCTTGCAAATCCCTGTGAGATTTAATTTGCTTAGTGAGGTGAGTTGACAAATTTTTTACTCTGTGTTGAACTCGGTCCCTCCGATCCAAACCTATCGGTCTGACCGAAGCACAAGGACTCCTTGTGAATAGTTCATCGGTACAACCGACATGGACTAACTCGGTCGCACCGATCAGGATATTCTGTGACTCTGTTCACTCGGCGTCACCAACGAGAAACAATCGGCATCACCGATTTCAACTCTGAGAAAAAGTTTTCCCATCTTTACTACCTATTTTCTTCAGCTCCACTCAATGATTCTTATCCTCTACCCGCATCTTAAACTACATGCTGCTTTGTAGTGTGTCTCAAGGACCAAACTTATTTGACTCATGCTCCAGAAGTACCCTTCTTGGAAATTGATGTCAAAGGGGGAGAGAGAGGACATCAAAGCTTATCATATGAGCACATCTAAGCTCTTCCAGATATTAGTAAAACAAAGAGGAGAGAAGTCACATGTCTTTAAGAGGGGAAAGACATGTCAATATTTGTTTGATCTTAGCTATTGCTATCATTCTTGTTGCTCTGAATTTTGGTTGTCTACACCAGTTCTTGCTCTGATTTTCTCTCAGCCTACCTTCTCCCATTATCCAATCAGATTCAGGGGGAGAAAGAGTTCACATCTAGGGAAGAAAATCTTTGGAATTCATTGATTATCTTTAAAGTCTTTGTGGACATGTCAATATCTAAATAGACTACCTAGTACCTACCCATTACATGTCATCCCAGTCTTGGTACTCTTGTGGTTTCCTGAAATTGCTTTGTATAGAGTGTTCTTATGTTATCTAACCTTGTTTTCTCAAGTCCACTCCTTCAAAAGTCAGGCCAAGACCACAAGGTAAGTATATGCATGATACTCATGTGCATGATGATCTCTTGCTGATGTACATATTGTTTGCAAGAAGGATCCATGAACATGGAGGTACACCTTCTATACACATCATTTGCTCTGATGCATATAGCCAAGATACATGTAACTCATTGCTTGCTCTGTCATGCTCATGCATTCGCATGTTCTTATATTCTATCTTCACATGATTGCATACATGTAGGGGGAGCCTATGCATGTTACACGTCTTTCCAAAGCTTTACTTGTTACTCTTCTTATCTCTTATCTAAAGCTTTGATGTACGTTGTCAACAATTACCAAAAAGGGGGAGCTTGAAAGCACAAGTGCTCCCTGGGTGATTTTGGTAATTAATGTCAACATATCTCTTGTTGGACTAATACTTTCACCTAGTGTATTTCAGATGAGTTCAACCATGGCGTGGTAAGGACAAGAGGATGTGGAACCCCTTCAAAATGCTAAGGACAAAGATTGGCAAAAGCTCAAGACTCTTCATTTCTATTTTAGTGATTCAAGATCACATTGAGTCCATAGGAAAGCCAATACTATTAAAAGGGGATGAGGTGTTGCTTAATGGTCTACTTGCTCAAAGTGCTTAGTGATATTGCTCCAAAACCCTTAGCCACTTTCTCATTTCCACATATGTCCAAAACTCAAAGTCAAACTCGGCCCCACTGATTTGATCTATCCGGAACCACCGAGTTCAGTTGACATAGCCACTCCCAGAAACCCTAAATGATTCGGTCACACCGATACGGATCTCGGTCTTACCGAGATGGCCCTGCAAACTCTCTGTTTCCCTTTGTAACATTTCGGTCTCACTGAAATGAGCGATCGGTCCCACCGAGTTTGCTTAACCAACTCTCTGTTTGCTCTTTGCTGAAATCGGTCTCACCGAGTTCATGCAATCGGCTTCACCGAGATGTGGTTTTGCCCTAGCCCTTGCACATCGGTCCCACCGTGTTGTTCCAGTCGGTCCCACCGAGATTCCTAACGTTCACATTTTGAACTGAATCGGTCTCACCGAGTTCTTCTATTCGGTCTGGCCGAGTTGAGTCAAATGTGTGTAACGGTTGGATTTTGTGTGGAGGCTATATATACCCCTCCACCCCCTTCTCCATTAAAGAGAGAGCCATCAGAACGTGCCTACACTTCCACTACTCATTTTCTAAGAGAGAACCACCTATTCATGTGTTGAGACCAAGGTATTCCAATCCTACCACAAGAATCTTGATCTCTAGCCTTCCCAAGTTGCTTTCCACTCAAATCATCTTTCCACCATAGCCAAATCTGTGAGAGAGAGTTGAGTGTTGGGGAGACTATCACTTGAAGCACAAGAGCAAGGATTTCATCATCAACACACCATTTATTACCTTTTGGAGAGTGGTGTATCCTAGATTGGTTAGGTGTCGCTTGGGAGCCTCAAACAAGATTGTGGAGTTGAACCAAGAAGTTTGTAAGGGCAAGGAGATCGCCTACTTCATGAAGATCTACCCGAGTGAGGCAAGTCCTTCATGGGCGATGGCCATGGCGGGATAGACAAGGTTGCTTCTTCGTGGACCCTTCGTGGGTGGAGCCCTCCGTGGACTCGCATAGCCGTTACCCTTCATGGGTTGAAGTCTCCATCAACGTGGATGTACGATAGCACCATCTATCAGAACCACGCCAAAAATCTCTGAGTCAACATTGTGTTTGCACACTCTAATCGCATCCCTTTACTTTCTTGCAATTAGCATGCTTTACTCTTTCTGCTGCTTATACTCTTGCCATGCTTGCTTGAAATGTATTGTGAATGTTTAAACTTGTGCTAAAACTCCACCTCACCTTGAAGATCTTAAAAATTGCCACTTTTACTTGTTGAGGGTCTAATCACCCCCCCCCCCCCCCCTCTAGACCCCTCTTCTCGATCCTTTCAGTGGAATAAGTTCATTTTTATCATTGGGAACAACAGTAATACCTCCTTTCTTAGGGACACAATGAACGGGACTCACCCATCTACTATCAGCTATGGGATAGATTATACCTGCTTCCAGAAGCTTTAATATTTCAGTTCTTACCACTTCTTTCATTTTAGGATTCAAACGTCGTGGGTGATCAACAACGGGTTTAGCATCAGGTTCCATATTAATTTTGTGCTGACAGAGAGTGGGACTAATTCCCTTAAGATCATCAAGAGTATACCCAATAGCAGCTCGGTGCTTCTTCAGAATTTTTAATAATCTTTCTTCTTCACGCTCAGAAAGGTTAGCAGTAATAATAACAGGATATATCTTTTTCTCATCAAGATAAGCATATTTCAAAGTGTCAGGTAATTGTTTCAATTCAAACACAGGATCACCTTTAGGTGGAGGAGGACCTCCTAGAGTTTCAATAGGCAAATTATGTTTAAGCAGAGGTCGTTGTTCAAAGAAATTTTTATCTATCTCACTTCTTTCATGCATATGCATATCATTTTCGTGGTCGAGCAAATATTTCTCTAGTGGATCAGTTGGAGGCACAACAATAGAAGCAAGACCAATTATTTCATCCTTACTAGGTAATTCTTTCTTATGAAGTTTTCTACTAAACTTGGAAAAATTAAACTCATGAGACTCATCACCAATACTAACACCGACGGTTTGTTTCTTACAATCTATTTTAGCATTAACGGTGTTCAAGAAAGGTCTACCAAAGATAATGGGACAAAAGTCATCTTGTGGGGAACATAGAACTTGAAAATCAGTAGGGTATTTTATTTTCCCACACAAGACTTCAACATCTCTAACAATCCCAAGTGGTGTGATGGTGTCTCTATTAGCAAGTTTAATAATAATATCTATGTCTTCTATTTCAGCGGGTGCTATGTCATTCATAATTTCATGATATAAGGTAAAAGGAATAGCACTCACGCTAGCACCCAAGTCACATAAACCATGATAACAATGATCTCCTATTTTTACTGAGACAAGAGGCATGCCAACAACAGGTCTATGTTTATCTTTTTCATCGGGTTTAGCAATTCTAGCAGCTTCATCACAGAAGTAAATAACATGCCCATCTATATTTTCTACGAAGAGATCTTTAACCATAGCAACACTAGGTTCTACTTTGATTTTTTCAGCAGGTTTAGGTGCTCTAATATGACTTTTATTGACCACGGTTGACAGCTTAGCATCTTACATTATCCTAACAGGGAAAGGTGGTTTTTCAATATAAGCAGTAGGCACAACTGGATCAACATTATAAATAATAGTTTCATCTTTAACCACAACTGGTTCTTTAGTTTCTTCTTTAATAGGTGGATGATATTTAAACCACTTCTCCTTGGGGAGATCAACATGAGCAGCAAATGATTCACAGAAAGAGGCTACTATCTCAGAGTCAAGTCCATATTTAGTGCTAAACTTGGGAAAAGCATCGGTATTCATAAAAGATTTAACACAATCAAACTTAAGCTTAATACCTGACTCTTTACCTTCGTCGAGTTCCCAATCTTCAGAGTTGCATTTAATTCTTTCTAAAAGATCCCCCCTGAATTCAATAGTCTTCTTCATAAAAGAACCAGTACAAGAAGTATCTAGCATGGATTGATCATCACGAGAAAGCCGAGCATAAAAATTCTGAATGATAATTTCTCTTGAGAGCTCATGATTGGGGCATGAATATAACATTGACTTAAGCCTCCCCCAAGCTAGAGCGATACTTTCTCCTTCATGAGGCCAAAAATTATATATGTAATTCCAATCACGATGAACTAGATGCATAGGATAATTTTTTTGGTGAAATTCCAATTTCAGTCGGTTCCAGTTCCAAGATCCAATATCATCGCATAGCCTATACCATGCCAATGTGTTTCCCTTCAAAGAAAAAGGGAAAACCTTCTTCTTAGCTTCATCTCCGGGCAAACCTGCAAGCTTAAATAATCCACAAATTTCATCCACATATATCAAGTGCATATCAGGATGTTCGGTTCCATCTCCTGCATATGGATTAGCTAGCAGTTGTTCTATCATACCCGAAGGAATTTCGTAACCAATATTTTCAGTAGGTGCAGTAGGTTGAGGAGTAACTAATTGCGGTTCCGGTCGAGGTGAAGATACCCCGAACAAACCCATCAAAGGATTGTTCTCCATAGTAACAAGTGACAATAAATTTTAGCACGTAGTAATAATTTTTCCTTACCAGTTTCCACTTACCAAGAGCGCTTCACTCCCTGACAACGACACTAGAAAAGAGGCTTGATGACCACAAGTATAGGGGATCAATCGTAGTCCTTTCCATAAGTAAGAGTGTCGAACCCAACGAGGAGCAGAAGGAAATGACAATTGGTTTTCAGCAAGGTATTTTTTGCACGCACTGAAATAGTCGGTAACAAGTAGTTTGATAGTAAGATAATTTGTAACGAGCAAGTAATGGTAACGGAAAACAAAGTGAAGCAAGGTAGCCCAATCCTTTTGTGGCAAAGGACAGGCCAAAACGGTCTCTTATGATAAGCAAGGCGTTCTTGAGGGTACACGGGAATTTCACCATATCACTTTCATCATGTTGGTTTGATTCGTGTTCGCTACTTTGATAATTTGATATGTGGGTGGACCGGTGCTTAGGTGCTGTTCTTACTTGAACAAACCTCCTACTTATGATTAACCCCCTCGCAAGCATCCGCTACTACGAGAAAAGTATTAAGATAAAATCTAACCATAGCATTAAACTTTTGGATCAAAATCGGTCCCTTACGGAATAGCGCATAAACTAGCACTACAAAAAAAAAGACATCCGTGACATTTTGGGCCGAACGAAAAAAATTTCTGTCATGCTTATGACACTTCTATGACGATAATTGTGACAAAAGCGCATATCATCATAGATGTGGTGGGCTCCTAATTCTATGACAAAAAATCATGACAAAAAATGGGCTTTTCGTCATGGGCGGGCCGGGACGTACCTGCATGACATTCTTTGGGCCGTCCATGACGGAAAAAATTGTGGTAGAAGCGACGGCGAGGAAAATTTCTGGGAGTTCCCGGTTACAGTGGGTGGTCGGGGCCGAGCGATGCACGGAGATTTGCGCGTTTCTCCCATACACGTACGCACGCGTGTGCGAGGCGTTGGGCTCTAACTGAACCCGAGCGAGGCGTTGGGCTCTAACTGAACCCGAGCGATTGCACTAGCTACGTTGCTGAACCCCGACCGATCCCTTGGCTGTTAACTGAACCCGAGTGATTCCTTCGCTATTGCTGCTAACTGAAGCCGATCCAAGCTGCCTCTTTATGAACAGTCCCCGGTGGGGGTTGGATGAACAGTTCCCGGTGGGGGTTGGATGAACAGTTCCCGGTGGGGGTTGGATTAACAGTTCTCGGTGGGGGTTGGATGAACAGGATCCCGTGGTAGTAGAGGCGGTTGCCGCTGGATGAACAGGACCCCGATCGAGGAGGTCGGGTGGATGAACAGTAGCCGATGGAGGGACCCCGTGCAGGGCTGGTTGAACAGGACCCCGTGGAGGGCTGGTTGAACAGGAGCCGGTGGAGGCTGGATGAATGGGACCCCGTGGAGGGCTGGTTGAACAGTAGCCGGTGGAGGCTGGATGAACAGGATCCCGTGGATGAACAGTAGCTGGTGGAGGCTGGAGGAAGTCGACGGTGGATGAACAGTAGCGGGAGAAGGCTGGAGGAAGTCGACGGTGGATGAACCCCGTGGAGTCCCATTTTGCGGTACGCCACACCCCTCCCGATGAACAGGACCCCGTTTTGACCGTAGGCACTCCAACACAAGTCCGTTTCCTCCGTTTTGCAGTACGCCACACCCCTCCCGATCAACAGCACCCCGTTTCGACCGTAGGAGCTCGAACACAAGTCTGTTTCCTCCGTTTTGCGGTACGCCAGACCCTGTTTCGGCTGTTCCATCCAAGCCGATTGGCTCCCGATGAACACGATGCATTCCGACCCAGTCTGTTGCCTCCCGATGAACACGACTCTGTTTCTCCGTTCCGACCCAGTTGGTTGGCTACCGATGAACAGGACCCCGTCGCTGTACGCGTTCGAGACCCCGCCCGTATGTACATATGTAGCTGTATTTACTTTCTTGCAGCGTGGTTGTACATACATGTACACGATATAGACGGGACTGCCTGAACAGCTACCGCTCCTTACTGGGCCATGGTTCATCGTGGTAGAAAGACCGATGGACCAGTATGTACGTACACGTTTGTGACCAGAATGACAACGCTACGTACGCTTCGACCGGGTGGGTCCCGGCTGTCAGGGAGGATAAGGAGGCACTTCCTTGTGTGCGAAGATATTCATGGTGGGTCCAAGCTGACAGGGGGAGGATTCTTTTTTTGCGCGTAATAAGGAGGCACTTCCTTGCGTGCGAAGATGTAGCTGGTGGGTCCATCTGTCAGCCTCACCGATGACAGATCTCTTCTGATGGCTGTCATTCGTTGACCACACCACGCGGACAGCACTAGGCGGTGGACGACGGTGAGGCAGGGAATGACGCGAAGCCTGGGAACATGCGGAGGGTAGTACGAGGGTTGACTGGTTCGGTTGCGGTGTGAGGCTGCCGTCACCACAGAATAACAGGGGGTGTGGGTGAGTAGAGGGATGGCCTGGCCAGTGGTGGGAGTAGTAGGGGCGGTGAGGCCTGTGCGGCAGCACAGCCGGCCGTGGGAGGCAGGAGCATGTAGTGGTTTGGACGGCTTGAGCAAGAAAATCAGAGGTTGAAGAAGCAGGACGGCCGTTGGATGTTAACAATCCAATGGTCACTGGTGATAGAATCGTTTGTTGTCTAAGTTGACAAAGCGCTGCGTACGCGTCAACTTAGTAGGGCCACAAGTCAGCCTCCAAATCTGGTGGGCCCCAGCTGTCATGGGGAGCACTTGGTATTTTTCGCTTAATAAGGAGGCACTTTCCTTCCGTGCGAAGATATAGCTGGTGGGTCCCAACTGTCATGGGGAGGATTCATTCTTTTTGGCGTAATAAGGAGGTACTTGCTTACGTGCGGCCATGGACCATGTGGGTCCCAACTGTCAGCCTCTCCATGTACATCCCTCTTCCGATGTTGTCGTTTGTTGACAATGTTGACCACGCCATGTCGATAACACCAACGCGATGGACGACGGCGAGACCCAGGAAGGGAATGACCCGGAGGCGGTGAAGCCACAACAGTGGACGGATGTGGGTGAGTAGAGGGATGGCCTGGCCAGCGGTGGGAGTAGTAGGGGGCGGTGAGGCCTGCGCGGCAGCATAGCCGGCCACGGGAGGTGGGAGCAGGCGGTCCCGCCGGCGCTGGATTTGGCGGCTGGAGCAAGAAGATCAGAGATTGAAGAAGCACGACGGCCGTTGGATTGACATCCAACGGTCACGTCTGCTAGAATCATTTGTTGACGTATATAATAAGTTAAAAAAATCTTGCACACGCGTCAACTTAATTGGCCCACAAGTCAGACCATTCTCTATTTTTTTAATAAGTTACAGCTCATTGCAACTTCTTATGAAATTTATGCAGTCCATTTTTTTTGTTGGCCAGGGCCAGGGTTGAAAATATAAATGAAATTTCACATATTTCGGTGGGGTCCAAACTATTTTTAATACCGAAATGTCGAGCCAGATTTAAAGTACTTTGAAGATATATTTAAATTAGGTTAAAGCCCAGTGAAATTGGAATATGAAAATGTGAAAAAATTCAGAAATTTGAAAGTAATTGCCAATTTGTCGTGTGTTTTTTATATTTACAGCCCATTTCATATTACTTTCAAGATTTGCAGCCGTCTTGAAAGAGTTGCAGCCCAGCATGGCGTAGAAAAATAAGTAGGCCTAGATTGTGTATTCTTCAGAAAAAATAAACTGGGCTCATTTTCACAAAAGAAAAAATAGCTGGGCTGGTCATGTGGTGAACGTAAAATAGAAGCCTGGGCAAGACGGGCCACAGCCCAGTTCAAACCCTGCTCCATCTCAACAATAACAAAAAAAATTGCTCGAGCTGCAACGTCCCAGGTGTCAGCCGATCTTGTGCTGTTCTCTTGTCTATTGACTATACGCTGACAATGTCGTGTGTCCCAGATGTCAGCAAACCACTAGGAGGAAGCATTTTCTTTTTCTATACGCTGACAATAGAGCATATAACAAAAAATGAGGAACTTGCTTGCGTACGGCCATGGACATGGTGGGCCCCTACTGTCATCCTCTCCACGTACAGTCCTCTTCCGATTCCTCTTGTTTATTGACCATGTTGACAATGTGAGAGGGCAGCGCCACGGCGAGCGCACCAAAGCACGTGGAGGACGATGGCGAGGCCTCGGACGTCAGCGTTAACGATTTAGGAGACGGTGGGGCGGTGATGCGTGCACCGAGGCGCAGCCAGCCGTGGGAGGCCGAAGCATGCGGCCCCACCGGCGCTGGTTTGGTTTTGGCAGCTGGAGGAAGACAGGACTGAAGAAACACGACAGACTGTAAAAGCAGCAGGACTACTTAACAACCTTAACTAAAACCAGCAGGGGCACTTAACAACCATAGCTGAAAGCAGTATGAGTACTTATACAGGCTCAACCGTACAAATCACACCTCGAACAGTGCTACTTTGCCTACAATTAACCAAGGGTGAGGCCACCAAGCCGCAGGACAAGGCCCAGGCACCACCCCGCGCATCCACAACCTTCTGAAAGTGACTTCATCTCGCAATGTGGTCAATAAACAGGATATTCGCTTTAGAGCCATGGAAAAGCATGAGCATAACCTTCTGTCCTATTCTCCAAGATGGACGGGCCTTCATTATTTGAGACCACCCATGAATAAGTATCTTTTCATCTCCAAGGGAAATGGAGTAGGTCGACATAAACATCATGTTGTGACCAAGCGCAAGTCTGACCCGACCATGGTCACGCATCTGTATAGGAACAATAGAACTGAACAGCTTCTGTTTCAAGAAGATCACAGCTGTAAAACTGTGTATAAGCAAGAGTTTATGAACAACATATATAACAGAAAACAACTCGTACCATAAGTTCCTCGACACAGTTGGACCCGTTCAACGTGTGCAGCAGTGGCACACATATCCCACGTGGCCTTCCACCATTGAAACGCCCCACAAGGACCTCAAGATGATCAATAAAGTGTAGGAACTGGTGGATGTCATCCCAGTCAACTTCAGTGCCATCAGTAACAGTCGAGTTCTTATAGAATAACAAACGAGTAGCGTGCTTAACTTTGAAATAACCTACACGTGCCACCAATTATAAGAAATATTAGTTAGAAGTAGCATCTTCGTGAGAGAAGGGAATCACAAATCGTTGCTACTTCTAAAGTTAAATTGTGATTAGTTAGAAAGAATATGTGGATTAAGAAGTAATCGAGGCAACATGCAAGAACCAGATACAAAACTAACATGGATGAACTACTGGAACGACGTCGGGGTGGAAGATCACAGTGAAGATGAGACCAGGTTCTGCTATTTCCATCACATTCGTGCGCCAACTTTCAGTCCGTAACATTTGAGAAAGTTTATCCAAGTTCAGCCATAAAAAAGCAGCGATCTTCTTGGTTCATGAACCCAACTCAGAACTTATATCCATGGCTTGTCTTCAATGTGACCATTAAACTGGTGTATTCAGTTATGGCAAGGCCGACCATCTTGAGTACATGTGTTCTGGCAGAGCAAGGAATGCACTGCAGGAAAAATAATATGAGAACACAATGTATTCGCTATCGAAATCTAGAAATAATTTCCTCTTTCACGTCAGTGTTGACCATGGTACTAGTACCTTTTATCCAAATATAGCAATCCAAATTTCCAAATTAGTCGACAGCATGTTCAAAAAACCCCACCCTCCCGGATAGAAAAGAGGATTCTAGGAACATACTGTGCATGTCTTAAAATCCTGTGTTAGGATGAGAAGGAACAAGTGTGGCGTCTCGCCGAGGGCGCAGAAACCTGTAGGGTCCTCGCACTTTGGGCACTGCAAATGAAAAACACTAGATTCAGTAGGAAGAAAAATGCATCAACGGCGGCGGCTGCCATCCTAGGATTACCCGCGACCAAGGGACTAGGATTTATCGGGGATGGATGAAGAATTCGTACCTGGTTCTCCATGAGAAAACCCTACGCAATCGCCGAGAGGGGATTTTCTCTGAACAAGCAGACGAGGGAGAAGGGAATTCAGGCCCAGTGAAATATTGCTTCTTCGTCCGTTCAGCTTACTGCTAAAGCTGGAAAGGTGGGTTTTTTTGTGATTTGACGGCTCATGGCAGACGGCAAAGGAGCGGAAAGCGGACGGCAAACCTCTTTGCCGTCTGCCACTGATGGCAAAGGTGCCCGGCAAAGAAAGCTACAGTAAAGAGGTTCTTTGCCGTCTGCTTTCTCAAAGCGGACGGCAAAGACCCTTTGCCGTCGGTGGCAGACGGTAAAGAACGTGGACGGTAAATAACAGGCGTTATCCATGTTAGGTGGCTAACGCGAGGCTTTGCCGTCTGCCAGCAGACGGCAAACATGCCCTCCCCTTTTGCTGTCTGCCTTGTGACATCAGCAGATGCATCAGTAGACCCAGCTCTTTGTCGTGTCACAGACGGCAAACCTCTCCAGCCTTTGCCGTCTGCCACGGACGGCAAAGTGACCAAATGGGTCAGCTCCCAGGTTGCACAGGTTGCTGCCACGTGGCCTCTTTACCGTCTGTGGTGGACGGCAAAGGCCCCTTTACCGTCGGTGGCAGACGGCAAAGAGCTGCATTGCCTCTTTTTGTTCTGTTTTTTCTTATATCCAACCATTTTCACAGCAAATATATGATATTTCACAGCAAACATATATATATTTCACACCAAACATATGAGATATCGAACACATAGATAGCAAGTTCCTCATACATATGACATCCAAATACATAACAAGTTCAACATACATAGTTCATCCATACATATTACAAGTTCCACAACCCAAGTTCCACATTGTTCAAAAATGAAAACAGAAAGGGAAAACAAGCCCTCCAACAATGCAAAGCTTCCATGAAGTTAATGAAATCTGCAAAATGGGAAACAAAAAACTTAGAAGAAGAAGAAGAAGTATATGACATTTATGAGCTAACTTTGGTAAAAAAATGACATTTATGAGCTAACTTAGGCAAAATGGATCATTTTGGAGCTAACTTAGCTAAAATGGGTCATTTTGGAGCTAACCTAGGTAAAAATGACATTTATGAGCTAACCTAAGTAAAATGGATCATTTATGAGCTAACCTATCTAAAATGGATCATTTTGGAGCTAACCTAACTAAAATGGATCATTTTGGAACTAACTTTGGTAAAATGGATCATTTTGGAGCTAACCTAGGTAAAATGAATCATTTTGGAGCTAACCCAGGTAAAATGGATCATTTTGGAGCTAACTTAGGTAAAATGATCATTATTGAGCTAACCTAGGTAATTATGCCATTTTTGAGTTAACTAAGCATATTATGCCATTTTTGACACAAGTAAGCTAAGTATAGGTATTTATTGAGCTAACCTAGGTAACTATGCATATTAGAGCTAACTTAGCATATTAGAGCTAACTTAGGTCATTTTGGAGCTAACTTAGGTAAAATTGATCATTTTGGAGCTAATTAAGCTTATTATGTCATTTTCGAGGAAAATAAGCTAAGTATATGACATATATGAAGTTACCAAGGTTGTTATGCCATTTCAAACCTAAGTAAGCTAATTATGCCATTTTTGACATAAGTAAGCTAAGTGTATGTCATTATTGAGCAAACCTAGGTAACTAAGCATATTAGACATAACTTAGCATATTAGAGCTAACTTAGGTCATTTTGGATGAAACAAAGCTAAGTATAGATCGTTTTAGAGCTAACTAAGGTAAAATGGATCATTTTGGAGCTAAGTAAGCTTATTATGTCATTTTGGAGGAAAATAAGCTAAGTCTAGGTCATTATGGTAAGCATATTGGAGGAAATAAAGCTAAGTCTAGGTCATTATGCATTTGTTAAGCGCCTGCACTCAGCATCGATAACCTTTACCGCGGCCTCCTCGTATCCCTCCTCACACCTGTAGAAGGTCTACAATCAAACGGGACAACATTGATTAGTACAATAACTAGCTATTTGAAGATTTTTAATTGTGTAAAGTTGAAATTACCCAAAACTTTCTGATCACCATCTCTGCCCTCGTGTGGCACAAGACATCGTCGACCATCTCCTCCGGTGGGGCCGGGGCAGCCAAGTAGTGCTCCCACCTCAATCCTAGCTCTGGAACCTCACCCTCACCGGGCAACATGACAAACCCCGGGAAGTTTTGCCGGCAAAGCACACCAAGCACGGTGTTGGGCCTGTGCACAACATCAGCATGGTGCCAACCCCTGCAGTATGACAAGGCTAATGCATTAGACATTTGAAGAAACGTAAAGGCAAATGTTACAAAAATAGTAAATGCACTTACCTCTCCCCATCAAGGAAAATCAACCACCTCTACTCACTGGTCGCCGGCACGGGCGGGAGCCATGTACAACCACGCTGGTAGACGGTGGCCCCCTCAACCACCTTGCCCTCGCTATCAGTCGGATCCCTGCCACCAGCAGCATGGCCACTCGACCCCTCAGGCAGATCCGGCTAGGTACCCCATCCTGACGTCTCCTAGGATGTACCCTGGTCTGGAGTCTCGTGGGCCAAAGGCCCGTCGACCCAAGGCTCGTGGACCAGAGTCCGCGTAGCCTCCTCCTCAGACATGTCCACCCTAGCAGTCCTGTGCTGGTGTGAATCAGCTAGGGGTGGCGGCCAGTAAGGCGTAGGAGCCTGCCTAGCTCTCCCACGGCCATGTCCTCCCCAACCTCCTCTCTTCTTCCCTCCCCGACCTCCTCCCCCGATGGGCAACGACGCTGATGAAGAAGCACCCACCGGTGTCTTCATGCTGTTGACCAACGCTCTCCAGAGAGTCTGGGGTGGAATGGAAGTACCCCTCCCACCACGCGCCGACGAAGAAGGAGCCTCGGAGCGCTCCTTACCCGCGCCCACCATCTTTCAATACCTGCCATGGCATAGAGTAAACGAAATTAGTACAACATAAAAAAAATTAATACCGACATGAATAATAATATGCATATAACTTAAGTGTATCATCATCAAGTACAACATAAAAAAATTGAATACCTAACATGAACTCGACCACTCAGCGATCCTCGACCATCGACCCCTCGACCCTCGACCCGTCGACGACCCTCGACCCTCGACCCCTCGGAGATCCTCGACCCCTTGACCCTCGACCCCTCGGCGACCCTCGACCCCTCGGCAATCCTTGACCCTCGACCCCTCGGCGGTCCTGTCAAACACCTTCACTGTGAGCATGGTGTGGCTGTTGTCATAACTTAAGATGTGGACATGCCCGAGCTGAAGGTCATCAGCGCGGGCGAACTGATTCCATCTGTTCTTCGCGCATGGATGGAAGCAGTTCACCCGTGCTCATGACCTTCAGCTCGGGGACGTCCGCATCTTAAGCTATGACACCAGTTGGTCAGCACTCGGACCAGAAGATCCTCGACCATCGACCCCTCGACCCTCGACCCCTCAACCCCTCGGTGATCGTCGACCCCGCGACCCTCGACCCCTCGGCAATCCTCGACCCTCGACCCTCGACCCCTCGACGGTCCTGTCGAACACCTTCACTGTGAGCATGGTGCGGCTGTTGTCGTAGCTTAAGATGCGGACATGCCCGAGCTGAAGGTCATCAGCGCGGGCGAACTGCTTCCATCCGTTCTTCGCGCACGGATGGAAGCAGTTCACCCGCGCTCATGACCTTCAGCTCGGGGACATCCGCATCTTAAGCTACGACACCACTTGGTCAGCACTCGGACCGGAAGATCCTCGACCATCGACCCCTCGACCCTCGACCCCTCGACCCTCAACCCTCAAGCCTTGACCCCTCGGCGGTCCTGTCGAACACCTTTACTGTGAGCATGGTGCGGCAGTTGTCGTTGCTTAAGATGCGGACGTGCCCGAGCTGAAGGTCATCAACGCGGGCGAACTGCTTCCATCCGTTCTTCGCGCACGGATGGAAGCAATTCATCTGCGCTCATGACCTTCAGCTCGGGGATGTCCGCATCTTAAGCTACGACACGAGTCGGTCAGCACTCGGACCGAAAGATCCTCGACCGTCGACCCCTCGCCCCTCGACCTTCTTTTCTTTCCTTTTCTACTTTTTCTACTTCTTTTTTTTCATCTTTCTTCTTCTTCTAATTATCTAAACCTAAGACTAGCTAGCTCTAACCTAAAGCAAATACTGATTAACCTAAACCTAGACAGTAAAAGATAGAAACAAAACTCACCTTGAGGGCCGGTGGAGGAGGGTCGGCGCGGTGGTGGAGGAGGGCCGGCGCAGGAGGAGGAAGGCCGCGGGGTGGCGCCGCAGTCTGCTCCGGTGGTGGGGGCCGCGGGGAGGCGCCGCGGCTCCAAGGTCGTCGGGGGAGGGGAGGGCGCAGGGTCCGGGGAGCTGGGCGGCGGGTGAGGTCGTCGAGGGAGGGGGGCGGCGCCGCGGCCTGCTCCGGCGGTGGGGCATCGCGGGGAGGCGCCGCGGCTCCGAGGTTGTCGGGGGAGGGAAGGGCGCAGGGTCCGGGGAGCGGGGCGGCGGGTGAGATCATCGGGGGAGGGGCGACGGCGGGTGAGGTCGTCGGAGGAGGGGCGGCGGCGGGTGAGATCATCAGGGGAGGGGTGGCGGCGGGTGAGGTCGTGGGGGGAGAGAGAGAGGAACAGAGAGAGAGAGGGGTTGGGGCCGGGCAGACGGCAAAGATAGGAAAGCGGACGGCAAAGATATGTCGGACGGCAAAGATTTGACATAGCCAGCTCCACGCCCCAGTGGGGCCCAGCTAGTCTCTTTGCTGTCTGCCTTTGGGCCCATTACCGTCCACAGGCTGACGGCAAAGAACTAACAGATGGCAAACTGTATCTTTACCATCTGCTTGTTCTTTGCCATCTTTTTTTTGGAAGCGGACGGCACAGACCTTCTCTGCCGTCCGCTAGCGGATGACAAAGAACTAGCAGATGGCAAATTCCTTGATTCCTGTAGTGATTGGGCATTACTGCAGCGCTAGGACCGGGGTGAGTCTACCGTGCAGTTGTGCAGTCTAATTTGGTGCATGGCACGTGGACCCCGTTGCCGGATGCCCCACATATCAGCGAAAGGAAGTGGAAAGGCAGGAGTAACTAGTTACACATAAATATATTTTTGACAGAGAGATACTCCCTTTGTAAAGAAATATAAAAATCTTTTATATCACAACTTTATACATAAGAAAAATGAAGGGGAATATATATAACATAATATGGGGGTTCAGCTGAGAATATAATACTCAGACAGGCTCACGGTTCTGGACTTTGGGCCACAGGCCGGTGGGCCTCCATGTTTGGGAGCCCATGTGTTCTAACTCAGCGCATTTCATATTGCAAGCGATCGGTACGGCGCTGGTTTTAGATGCTGTCGCAAGGTGAATACAGAAAATTAAATAAAGCGCGGCAGCTGTTAGAATGAAATCAAATGACAGTTCCTAACCAGCAATCAAAGTTGCAATTCTTTCACGATATCCTACGTGATAAATAATACTGTCGTACTACTTATACACACAGGACACTTGCTTCACCACGCCATATTATTACATCAAAATCTCTCGGAGGATAGATCAGTTCGGCAGTTGCGTGATGCTACTGAAGAATTTCAAAGTTGATTTGGACCAACTCTTCTTGCCGAGAAAGTTCGATTTTGACATCATCCCCTACCACAAGATTTCATAGAGTTTTGAATCTTGACCATCCTTTAGCATCAATCATCATGCGACCATCCTTTGTACTTACGGTATATTGAGCAGGTTCATTCACACCAAGGCTACGCATGGTAAGAGAAACTTAGCCACGGTCGCCCGGATTATTGAATGACTCCCATGTTGCTCTAGGAATTCTCTGTTTGCAAACAAGAAGACATACACAAACAGTTAGATCAACATAGTGAATCATGTGAAACAACATGGAAAGAAAAAAGAACGAAGCACTTGGGCGGCCAATGCTTACCAAGAAGGTGGAGATGTCGATTTTTGTAAGGACTTTGGTATATGAAGTGCAAACTGCAGCCCAGTCTGTTGCCGGTGCAACTGGTGGTTCCGTTGCCGCTGCACGGGCTGGAGCAGATGCAAGGGCAACTTCAATTGTTGGTGCAGGTGCCGGAGCCGTTGCTGGTGCCCGTGCCGATGTGACTGGTAGTGCCGTTGCAGCTGCCGGAGATGGTGCTCCTTGTGGAGCTGGTGCCAGTGTTGGAGCAGGTGCCCGTGTCGGTGCCCGACCTCCGGTAGATCAGCCTGATCCGCTGACGCAGTAGGTGCCCAATCCTCTGGTGGATCAGACTGTTCTGCTGCCGCTGTAAGTGCTAGAGCCAGTGTCGTCTAAGAAGATGTCAGTGCTCGATCCGATGCTGAAAATGGTACCGATGTGCGAGACAGCAGTGATCGTCTTTGGTCTGCTATGATTTCATACTTCAGCTTTCTAACTTCACTAGGCTCCATGACCTTGATCCAATCTTTTTCTTCACTTCTTTTAAACGCCAGAAGAACTAATTGTGGCGTGTTTGTTAAACCAAACTGCAGTTCATCATAGGACTTCAGATTGTACTCAGACAATAGACTGATCCAATTGTGTCCAGTAATATAAGTGATGGACAATGCCGTCGTTACTGACACGACATAAGAAGTGAAACCTGCAAAAATAACCATCATAGAGCAAACCAAATGGTTTATTTTGTAATGAATGTCACATGGAAAAACCTGCATCATAAAATTGCAGCAAAAGTAAGAAAACATGACAGTAAATCAATAAGATTTAGACAGTAAATCAATAAGATTTACTTGATGTGACATGAGTGAATCCTTACCAGGAAATCACTATATTCAAGTTCTAAACTGAAGGATGATCGTTCAATTAGGGGTGGCATGCAGTGTTGGAAATATGCCCTAGAGGCAATAATAAAGTGGTTCTTATTATATTTCCTTGTTCATGATAATCGTTTATTATCCATGCTATAATTGTATTGACCGGAAACTCAAATACATGTGTGGATACATAGACAACAACATGTCCCTAGTAAGCCTCTACCGGACTAGCTCATTGGTCAAAGATGGCTATGGTTTCCTAGCCATGGACATGAGTTGTCATTTGATAACGGGATCACATCATTAGGAGAATGATGTGATGGACAAGACCCAAACTATGAACGTAGCATATGATCGTGTTAAGTTTATTGCTATCGTTTTCTGCATGTCAAGTATATGTTCCTATGACCATGAGATCATGCAACTCACTGACACCGGAGGAGTGCCTTGTGTGTACCAAACGTCGCAACGTAACTGGGTGGCTATAAAGGTGCTCTATAGGTATCTCCGACGGTGTCTGTTGAGTTGGCATGGATCAAGACTGGGAATTGTCACTCTGTATGACGGAGAGGTATCTCAGGGCCCACCCAGTAATACAACATCACAATAAGCTTGCAAGCAATGTGACCAATGAGTTAGGCATGGGATCTTGTATTACGGAATGAGTAGAGAGACTTGCCAGTAACGAAATTGAACTAGGTATGGAGATACCGACGACCGAATCTTGGGCAAGTAACATACCGATAGACAAAGGGAACTGCATACGGGATTAGCTGAATCCTTGACATTGAGGTTCGACCGATAAGATCTTCGTAGAATATGTAGGAACCAATATGGGCATCTAGGTCCCGCTATTGGTTATCGACCGTAGAGGTGTCTCGGTCATGTATGCATAGTTCTCGAACCCGCAGGGTCTACACACTTAACGTTTGGTGACGATACAAGTATAGTTGAGTTGGTATGGTGGTTACCGAAGGTTGTTCGGAGTCCCTGATGAGATCCCGGACATGACGTGGAACTCCGGAAGGGTCCGGAGGTGAAGATTGATATATTGGACGAAGGGTATTGGAGTCCGGAAGTGTTCCGGGGGTACCGGGTGATGACCAGCATGACCGAAAGGGGTTTCGGGGGGCCCCGGCAAGTGTTGGGGGCTCCATGGGCCAAGGGGAGGGGGCAAACCAGCTCACTAAGGGGCTGTGCGCCCCCCTCACCCTTTCGCACATGACCAGGAAAGGTGGGGCGCCCCCCTCTAGGGTTCCCTCCACGCAGCTTGGGGGGCAAGTCACCCTAGGGGAGATCCCATCTGCCCTGGCCGCCGCCCCCCAGGGGAAACCCTAGGGGTGCCACCCCCTCCTCCCTTCCCCTATATATAGAGAGGTAGAGAGAGGGCAGCCGCACCCTTGAGCACATCTCCACGCCACGGCGCTGCCCTTCTTCTCCCTCGTAGCCCTCTTCCTCTCCGTAGTGCTTAGCGAAGCTCTGCTGAGATTCCACCACCACCACCGCCACCATGCAGTCGTGCTGCCGGAGGTCTCGAGCTACTACTTCACCATCGCTCACTGGATCGAGGACGTGAAGGCGTCATCAAGCCGTACGTGTGTTGAACGCGGAGGTGCCGTCCGTTCGGCACTTGGATCGGAGTTCGCGGGACGGATCGTGATTGGATCGCGAAGACGTTCGACTACATCAACCGCGTTTCTTAACGCTTCCACTTAGTGATCTACAAGGGTATGTAGATCCAATCTCTCCTCTCGTAGATGGTCATCTCCTATATTGGATCTTGGTGAGCGTAGGAAAATTTTTGTTTCCCATGCAACGTTCCCCAACAGTGGCATCATGAGCTAGGTCTATGCATAGATGACATCACAAGTAGAACACAAAGGAGTTTGTGGGCGTTGATATTCAGATTGCTTCCTTCCTTTGTCTTTTCTTGATTCGGCGGTATTGTGGGATGAAGCGGCCCGGACCAACTTTACATGTCCATGTACATGAGACCGGTTCCATCAACAGACATGTGACTTTGTTGCATAAAGATGGCTGGTGGGTGTCTGTCTCTCCCACCTTAGTTGAATCGGATTCGACAAAGGCGGTCCTTGTAGAAGGTTAAATAGCAACTTGCATATCACCATTGTGGCTCTGCGTAGGTAAGAATCATTCTTGCTAGATACCCATAGTAGCCACATAAAACATGCAACAACAATTAGAGGACGTCTAACTTGTTTTTGCAGGGTATGTTGTGATATGACAGGGCCAAAGACATGATGAGATATATTTGATGTATGAGATGATCATGTTTTGTAATAGTTTATCACGACTTGCATGTCGATGAATACGGCAACCGGCAGGAGCCATAGGGTTGTCTTTAATTATTGTATGACCTGCGTGTCAACCATTAAACTCTATGTAATGCTTTACTTTATCACTAAGCGGTAGCAATAGTAGTAGAAGCATGGTTGGCGTGACAACCCCGATGGCGACACGATGATGGAGATCATGGTGTCATGCCGTTGACGATGGAGATCATGCCGGTGCTTTGGAGATGGAGATCAAAAGCACAAGTTGATGGCCATATCATGTCAATTATGATTTGCATGTGATGTTAATCCTTTTATGCATCTTATTTTGCTTAGGACGACGGTAGCATTATAAGGTGATCCCTCACTAAAATTTCAAGATAAAATTGTGTTCTCCCCAAGTGTGCACCGTTGTGAAAGTTCGTTGTTTCGAAGCACCACGTGATGATCGGGTGTGATAGACTCTATGTTCACATACAACGGGTGCAAGCCAGTGTTGCACATGCGGATCACTTGGGTTAAACTTGACGAGCCTAGCATGTACAGACATGGCCTCAGAACACAAGAGACCGAAAGGTCGAACACGAGTCATATAGTAGATATGATCAACATGGAGATGTTCACCATTGAAACCACCTCATCTCACGTGATGATCGGACTTGGGTTGGTGAATTTGGATCGTGTTACACTCGGACAACTGGAGGGATGTTGATTTGAGTGGGACTTCTTAGGTAATATGATTAATTGAACTCATTATCATGAACAATAGTCTAAAGTTGCCTTTGCAAATTTATGTTGTAGATCAATGGCTCGCGTAGTAGCTCCCCTGAATTTCAATGTGTTCCTAGAGATAGCTAAGCTGAAAGATGATGGAAGTAACTTTGTGGACTGGGCACGTAATCTGAGTATTATCCTCACGGCTTCCCATAAGTCTTATGTCCTTGATGCACCGCTTGGTGCACCATCCCCCCAGCGACTGTGGAGGTTGTGAACGCCTGGCAGTCGCGTGTTGATGACTACCCAATAGTTCAGTGCGCCATGCTTTATGGCTTAGAGCCGGGACTTCAAAGGAGTTTTGAACGTCATGGAGCATATGAGATGTTCCAGGAGTTGAAGTTTATCTTTGAGAAGAATGCCCGGATCGAGAGGTATGAGACCTCCGATAAGTTCTATGCCTGCAAGATGGAGGAGAACGGGTCTGCTAGTGAGCACATACTCAGAATGTCTGGGTACTACAACCGTCTGGCTGAGTTAGGTATTGAGATCCCGCCATAGGTTGTCACTGACAGAGTTCTTCAATCGCTACCACCTAGCTACAAGAGCTTTGTGTTGAACTATAACATGCAAGGCATGAGCAAGTCAGTCTCCGAGCTGTACGCGATGCTAAAATTCGCTGAGTCAGACATCCAGAAGGAGCATCAAGTGTTGATGGTGAATAATACCACTAGTTTCAAGAAAGGCAAGGGAAAGAAGGGAAACTTCAAGAAAGGTGGCAAAGCAGTTGCTCCGCCCGTGAAGAAATCCAAGGCTGGACCCAAGCCGGAGACTGAGTGCTTCTATTGCAAGGGAGCTGGCCACTGGAAGCAGAACTGCCCCAAGTATCTGGCCGACAAGAAGGGGCCCAACGTCAACAAAGGTATATATGATATACATGTTATTGATGTGTACCTTACCAACTCTCGTTGTAGTGCCTGGGTATTTGATACCGGTTCGGTTGCTCACATTTGCAACTCAAAGCAAGAACTACGGAATAGACGGAGGCTGGCAAAGGACGAAGTGATGATGCGCATGGGAAATGGTTCCAAGGTTGATGTGATCGCCGTCGGCACGCTCGCTCTTCGATTACCAACGGGATTAGTGATGAACCTGAATAATTGTTATTTAGTGCCTGCGTTGAGCATGAACATTATATCTGGATCTTGTTTAATGCGAGATGATTACTCATTTAAATCAGAGAATAATGGTTGTTCTATTTATATGGGTAATATCTTTTATGGTCATGCACCCATTGTAAGGGGTTTATATTTATTGAATCTCGATAGTTATGATACACATGTTCATAACATTGATGCCAAAAGATGTAGAGTTAATAATGATAATACCACTTTCTTGTGGCACTGCCGCTTAGGTCATATTGGTGTAAAGCGCATGAAGAAACTCCATGCTGATGGACTTTTGGAGTCACTTGATTTTGAATCACTTGACACATGCGAACCATGCCTCATGGGCAAGATGACTAAGACCCCGTTTTCAGGAACAATGGAACGGGCAAGTGACTTGTTGGACATCATACATACTGATGTGTGTGGTCCGATGAGCGTTGACGCGCGCGGTGGATATCGTTACTTTCTCACCTTCACCGATGACTTGAGTAGATACGGGTATATTTACTTGATGAACCATAAGTCTGAAACATTTGAAAAGTTCAAGCAATTTAAGAGTGAAGTTGAGAATCATCGTAACAAGAAGATTAAATTCCTACGATCCGATCGATGGGGAGAATATCTGAGTTATAAGTTTGGCAATCACTTAAGACAATGTGGAATTGTTTCACAGTTGACGCCACCTGGAACACCACAGCATAATGGTGTGTCTGAATGTCGTAATCGTACCTTATTGGATATGGTGCATTCTATGATGTCTCTTGCCGATCTGCCACTATCGTTTTGGGGTTGTGCATTAGAGACTGCTCCATTCACTTTAAATAGGGCACCATCTAAGTCCGTGGAGACGACGCCGTATGAACTGTGGTTTGGCAAGAAACCTAACTTGTCGTTTCTTAAGGTTTGGGGCTGCGATGCTTATGTCAAAAGGCTTCAGCCGGAAAAGCTCGAACCCAAAGCGGACAAATGTAACATCCCAATTTTCAATTTGGATGTTAACATATAGATCATTCATATGCATTCATCATTTGAGCATTTTTGCATTTGAATTTGTTGGAAAGTTGATCCAAGAAACTTTAAGCAACTCAAGGACCAATTGAGAGAGTTGGAGGTTTCACAAAAATCCATTTTTGAATTATCAAAACTTGGAAAATTGGATCAAATTATTTTTTTCAAAATTCTTTTCCAATTATTTTAAAATAAAGAGAGAAGAAAACATGACTTCTTCAAAAATAGAATAAAAATGTTGGAAATTGAATTTTGAGTAAAAATAAGTTTATTGGATTTTTATTTGCAAAAATATTTATTTTATTTGTTTTATTAGCACTAAAATGTTTGTTTTTATTTTAGGCATTTAGGCCAAGAAAAATGTTCACTAGGTCATATATAAGGCCATATAATTATGTGAATTTTTCTCGAATTTTTAGAATTTTATTTATATTAGTTTTTCATGTTTTTCTCTCTCTGGAAAAAAAATTAAAAAAAAAACTTCTTCAGACCAACTGGGCCGAAGCCCAGCCGGCCCAGTGCCCCGCCGTCCCCGAGCCGGACTCCGGCTAGGAGTCCGCCGCCTCGCCCTTGCCCCCTCCCCAAGCCGGCCTCGCCTCTCCCCTCCTATATATACGGAGGCCCCCGGCCCCTCCTCTCCACAAGTCGACGCCGCCTCCCGTCGCCACTGCCGCACCGCCGCCACTGCCGCTTCCGCGCCACCCCGCGTCGCTGAAGCCCCGCCGCCGCCTCGCCGAGCCCCGCCGCCTCACCGGAGCCCGCGGCCGACGCCGTAGCCGCCGCTGCCGCCGTCGAACCCGCCGCCGCCGCCATCGAAAATCGTCCGAACCGGTATAAAAACCGATCCGAACCGCCCGTTTTTTTCGGTTTTTCTTTTTAGATCGGTTTATTGTTTTAGGTTAGTTTATTTAGCGAACGCTCGTTCGTTTAGCTTCTGTTAGCGAACGAATTCGTTAGATTAGGTTCTGTAGCGAATGTTCGTTCGATAGGATTTTTCTTTTTCTGTTTAGTTTTCGACCAGGGACCCGTCCATGATATTTTTCTTCGCAGATTAATCCCTGATCTTTAAACCCTCACAACTTTTTGCTTGTTTGTCCAAATCCAACGAAACCACTGCCAAATTTTTCGTCTTGATCCCCTCTGTTCAGATAATCAACTTGGACATGTTTTTGAAAATTTAAAATTTGGTTTCAAATAGATTTGAATTTGAACTTCTTTTGATCGTAGTTTGAGTTTCGTAATAAATTTTGACCGATTCTTTTTGCGAATCAAAGCTCTTCACTTGAACTTTCTGTTTAGATCTTTTATTCGGTTTTACCTTTGCATCTAATGCTTGAGTGCTTATGTATGCTATTGTTTGTCTACGATAGAGTATCCGGAGTGCGAAGCTTGCTACTACAAATCTCTAGGGTTTTTCGATCGTCAGCAAGGCAAGTTCACACTTTGATCATACTTTTCAATACCCAGTTTTCACTATGCATTAGTTTCACCCTCAAAGATTGCATGAGTAGGATTGGGAACATGTGGCCTTGCTATGTAGTTCATGAGGTAGGAACCTATGATCTTTGAAACACCCTAGGAATATTCGTTGTGTCATATGTTGCTTAGCCATGCTCGTAGACGGGGATTGGTATGTGAGAATCATGCAAGTTGTGAGAGATGTTAACTAAGGGAAACTTAAGGTGACTACATTAATACACATCTGGGTGGATTAGTTGCAGGCACCTGGAGAATCCAGTATTGTCCTAGGGGATCCCGGAGGACCCGTGTGATCACCCTACGGAATGCCACCCAGGCTCAAAGGGATCATAAGATTATTCATGCTAGAAACTTCCGTGTGCATCCACAAGCCATTATGGGCTCTAGCATAGTTGAGTATGTTGTGTGACCTCTTTCAGTGGTAGGCTAGCAGATGTAGGGGAAGTAGGTGGTACTGTCTACCCAGAGTAAAGAGTTAACGCTTCGGAAAGACTGTGTCTCGGTCATCCGTTTCTCAAACACCATGTAGTGCGAGAAATCCAATGGAGGAGATCGAGTCTTGTGGGGAAAAGTGCGCAAACCTCTGCAGAGTGTATAAACTAATCATGGTTAGCCGTGTCCCCGGTTATGGACATCTTGAGTATCTGGTACTTGAATTATTGATTTGATCTCATCACTCTATTTAATGAAATTGTTGGGTTACTAATGATTTGGGAATTTGGGATTGAGTTGGAGGAACCTTCTCAATAACGGCATCAACTTGGTAAAAAAAGCATTCCTTTGTTGTAGGGAAAAATTGGCTTTATGCAAAATTAAACTTAGAGCCTCCACCAGCCAAATATGCATGTAGTGATAGATATTGTTCATCATTATCCTATGGTGTGAATTTGCCAGTAATTCAATGTACAGACCTACATGGCTGCAACGTCTCATGTTGCAGGAATTCTTACGACGAGTAAGTAATACGTTAGGGTTACGATGTCTACACTCAACTTTGCCGTTGGCGTTGTTGGGAACTCCACAACCTTGTTGTTACTTTCGCTATATGGATTGAGGTAATAGTATTTACGTTACTTTATACATGTGATTTACCTCTGTTATAAATCCTCGAGTACTGTGTGTGTCAGCATACCGATCCAGGGATGACACTTAAGCACAGAGACTTGATCCATTTGGGTCGGGTCGCTACAACAAATGCGTCTTCATAGGGTACCCAAAAGAGACGGTTGGCTATACCTTCTATCTCCGATCCGAAGGCAAAGTGTTTGTCAGTAAGAACGGGTGCTTTCTCGAGAAAGAGTTTCTCTTGAAAGAATTGAGTGGGAGGAAGATAGAACTTGATGAGGTTGTTGAACCTCTACTTCAACCAGTGAGTAGTGCAGCGCAGAAAGATGTTTCTGTGACACCTACGTCGGTTGAAGAGGAAACTAATGATAGTGATCATGAAGTTTCAGATCAAGTTACTATTGAACCTCATAGGTCGACAAGGGTACGTACAGCTCCTGAGTGGTACGGCAACCCTGTCTTAGAGGTCATGTTGTTGGACAACGATGAACCTACGAGCTATGGAGAAGCGATGGTGGGCTCGGATTCCGACAAATGGTTAGAGGCCATGAAATCTGAGATGGGATCCATGTATGAAAACAAAGTATTGACTTTGGAAGTATTACCTGAAGGGCGAAAGGACATTCTGAATAAATGGATCTTCAAGAAGAAGACGGACGCGGACGGTAATGTCACCGTCTATAAAGTCGACTTGTGGCAAAGGGGTTTTCACAAGTTCAAGGAGTTGACTACGATGAGAGTTTCTCACCTGTAGCGATGCTTAAATCCGTCATAATCATGTTGGCAATAGCTGCATTTTTTGATTATGAAATCTGGCAGATGGATGTCAAAACAGCGTTCCTTAACGGTTTCCTTAAGGAAGAGTTCTATATGATGCAACCGAAAGGTTTTGTCAATCCAGAGAATGCTGACAAAGTGTGCAAACTCCAGCGATCCATTTATGGACTGGTGCAAGCATCTCGGAGTTGGAATCTTCGCTTTGATGAGGTGATCAAAGCGTTTGGGTTTATACAAGTTTACGGAGAAGCTTGTATTTACAAGAAAGTGAGTGGGAGCTCCATAGAATTTCTAATATTATATGTGGATGACATATTGCTGATTGGAAACAATATAGAACTTTTGGAAAACGTGAAGGAATATTTGAAAAAGAGTTTTTCAATGAAGGACCTAGGAGAAGCTGCTTTCATATTAGGCATCAAGATCTATAGAGATAGATCAAGATGCTTGATAGGACTTTCACAAAGCACATACCTTGATAAGATTTTGAAGAAGTTCAAAATGGATCAGTCCAAGAAGGGGTTGTCACCTGTTTTGCAAGGTGTGAAGTTGAGTCAGACTCAATGCCCAGTGACTACAGAGGATAGAGAAAAGATGAGTGTCATCCCCTATGCCTCTGCCATAGGCTCTATCATGTATGCGATGCTGTGCACAAGACTGGATGTCAGCCTTGCCATAAGTATGGCCGGAAGGTTTCAAAGTAATCCAGGAGTGGATCACTGGACAGCGGTGAAGAATATCCTTAAGTACCTGAAAAGGACTAAGGAAATGTTTCTCATTTATGGAGGTGATCAAGAGCTCGTCGTAAAGGGTTACGTCGATGCAAGCTTTGACACTGATCCGGATGACTCTAAGTCTCAAACCGGATACATATATATTCTAAATGGGGGAGCGGTAAGCTGGTGCAGTTCCAAGCAAAGCGTGGTAGCTGATTCTACATGCGAAGCGGAGTACATAGCTGCCTCGGAGGCAGCAAAGGAAGGTGTCTGGATGAAGCAGTTCATGACAGATCTTGGAGTTGTGCCCAGTGCAATGGACACGATGACTTTGTTCTGTGACAACAATGGTGCCATTGCTCTAGCCAAGGAACCAAGGTTTCACAAGAGGACCAGACACATAAAGCGACGCTTCAATTCCATCCGCGATTACATCAAGGAGGAAGACATAAACATTTGCAAAGTGCATACGGATCTGAATGTTGTAGATCCGTTGACTAAACCTCTTCCACGGGCAAAGCACGATCAACACCAGAACTCTATGGGTGTTAGATTCATTACCATGTAATGCTAGATTATTGACTCTAGTGCAAGTGGGAGACTATTGGAAATATGCCCTGGAGGCAATAATAAAGTGGTTATTATTATATTTCCTTGATCATGATAATCGTTTATTATCCATGCTATAATTGTATTGACCGGAAACTCAAATACATGTGTGGATACATAGACAACAACATGTCCCTAGTAAGCCTCTACCGGACTAGCTCGTTGATCAAAGATGGCTATGGTTTGCTAGCCATGGACATGAGTTGTCATTTGATAACGGGATCACATCATTAGGAGAATGATGTGATGGACAAGACCCAAACTATGAACGTAGCATATGATCGTGTTAAGTTTATTGCTATCATTTTCTGCATGTCAAGTATATGTTCCTATGACCATGAGATCATGCAACTCACTGACACCGGAGGAGTGCCTTGTGTGTACCAAACGTCGCAACGTAACTGGGTGGCTATAAAGGTGCTCTACAGGTATCTCCGACGGTGTCTGTTGAGTTGGCATGGATCAAGACTGGGATTTGTCACTCCGTATGACGGAGAGGTATCTCAGGGCCCACTCGGTAATACAGCATCACAATAAGCTTGCAAGCAATGTGACCAATGAGTTAGGCACGAGATCTTGTATTACGAAACGAGTAGAGAGACTTGCCAGTAACGAGATTGAACTAGGTATGGAGATACCAACGATCGAATCTCGGGCAAGTAACATACCGATAGACAAAGGGAACTGCATACGGGATTAGCTGAATCCTTGACATCGAGGTTCGACCGATAAGATCTTCGAAGAATATGTAGGAACCACTATGGGCATCCAGGTCCCGCTATTGGTTATCGACCGTAGAGGTGTCTTGGTCATGTCTGCATAGTTCTCGAACCCGTAGGGTCTACACACTTAACGTTTGGTGACGATATAAGTATAGTTGAGTTGTTATGGTGGTTACCGAAGGTTGTTCGGAGTCCCGGATGAGATCCCAGACATGACGAGGAACCCTGGAAGGGTCCGGAGGTGAAGATTGATATATTGGACGAAGGGTATTCGAGTCCGGAAGTGTTCCGGGGGTACCCGGTGATGACCAGCATGACTGAAAGGGGTTTCGGGGGGCCCCGCCAAGTGTTGGGGGGCCCATGGGCCAAGGGGAGGGGCAAACCAGCCCACTAAGAGGAAGTCCGCCCCCCTCACCCTTTCCCATGTGACCAGGAAAGGTGGGGTGCCCCCCTCTAGGGTTCCCTCCACCCGGCTTGGGGGGCAAGTCACCGTAGGGGAGATCCCATCAGCCCTGGCCGCCGCCCCCCCCCTAGGGGAAACCCTAGGGGCGCCACCCCCTCCTCCCTTCCCCTATATATAGAGAGGTAGAGAGAGGGCAGCCGCACCCTTGAGCACATCTCCATGCCACGGCGCTGCCCTTCCTCTCCCTCCTAGCCCTCTTCCTCTTCGTAGTGCTTAGCGAAGCTCTGGTGAGATTCCACCACCACCGCCGCCACCACGCCATCGTGCTGCCGGAGCACTCGAGCTACTACTTCACCATCGCTCGCTAGATCGAGGAGGTGAAGGCGTCATCAAGCTGTACATGTGTTGAACGCGGAGGTGCCATCCGTTCGGGACTTGGATCGGAGTTCGAGGGACGGATCGTGATTGGATCGCGAAGACGTTCGACTACATCAACCACATTTCTTAACGCTTCCACTTAGCAATCTACAAGGGTATGTAGATCCAATCTCTCCTCTTGTAGATGGTCATCTCCTAGATTGGATCTTGGTGAGCGTAGGAAATTTTTTGTTTCCCATGGAACATTCCCCAACATGCAGGTCCCCCGCTTACTCCCACAAGCAGGACAGTCCAAAGGTCGTGACAAATCGTATGGACCGAACATCCATGGGACCGCAAATCCTTGTGGGTGCGATAAACCCTGCAATCCATACAGATATTGGAGTGTAACCATAATTGATAAACCGTCCTCACAAAAAAGATGATCTGGATACTTCAAAATATACAGACTAAATTGAGTGGACAGACATTAACATAGTCTGTTCTCAGGACTCACCACACAACAAAAGTGGCAGTACTAAACAATACATGGTTCACACACACAAATCAAGTACTAAATAATAGTACTTACTACAGACAAGGAAAGTTGCACTAATAAAACTCTGCAGACTATTTCTTGCCACCGACCTACGGGATGTACCCCACATAACTGACTAGGCCATGGACTTCATGAGAGATGTCTACCGGCACCATCGCCATCTCGTCAACCTTGGAGAACCTAACAGAGTGGTCTTTCCACTCATAAACATGATGATGAAGACAGTCCGCATCAGATTTGTCGGGAAGCTTTACAAGAACCACACCCTTCGTAATCGAAGGCACAGCTAGGAAATTGTTGTGGTGAAGTACACCCTCGAGAACACGCCTGACAACAATGCTACAGGAAAACACTAGTTCACGACCCGTGGTGACAAGGACACAGCAGCTGGATAGTTTAGTAGTAGAACTCATCCTCAGGTCTTCCAGTTCACACGGCATGACTTTGAGAACTTCATCTCCACCGCGGACCTGGTTCTAATTAAAACAGAAACCAAATATTTTACTACTACCTCCGTTCAGAAATACAAGATGATTTTTGATATTTTACTCCATATAAGACTACATACACGCACAGAAATGAGTGAACAAAGACACTAGAACATGTCTTCAAAGGCATGAGAGCAGAGGGATTACTTGCAATATCCATAACACAAGTTACTGAGGCTAATATACTCTCTTCAAAGGCATCAGAGCTAAAATCTTGCATTTCCTACAGCTAGCACTGATGTTCATAAAGTAGTTGAAAGTAATCTATAAGAAATCAGTGTTATGTGCAATAATCATATGTATGTCAACCTCTCGCATGTTTTGGTCAAAAGAGCAATTTAGAACCGTCATTTCGCACACAAAAATCACATGCAAGATCACCCAGAAAGTTGTATTACTAGTACTAGTACTGCGTGTTAGATGAAAAAACACGATCAAGATCGCCAAAAAGATCGTCAAGAAGAGATATTACCTGGACTTGCTTAATGAGGGATCCCGAAGAGGGGGGCTTGGACAGGGCGATGGCCTTGAGCTTGTCTGCTGTAGTCTCGGCGGGGTGCTTGCGCTTCTTCGTACCCTGAGCCTCGACAGTTTTGGCCAGAGCCATAGACATCACTTCGGCCGGTGCTCCAGGGTCCCTCAAGAAACTATCAAATAGAAATAAAAGAAAAGAAACCATAATCACAAACCCAAAAGAAGAACAGAGAGGGAGTTATAGGATCAGTCTCGGGGTTGGAAGACCGGGCCTTGGCCAGAATCAACACCATTGATGCGCTCAGCTTTCCTACTTTAGGAGAGAAGAACAATGGCAGAAGCGCGTCGGGGTTTTCTTGAAGAAATGAGGAACAAGATGAGGGAGAAGCGAGTTGGGGTTTTCTTCAAGAGAGGAAGCTGAGGGAGAAGAGTGAAATGATGGTTGCTTCGTCCGTCCAACTTACTGCTGGAAAGGTGGGGTTTTTGTGATTTGACGGCTCATTGGGCATTACTGCGGCGCTTCGACCGGGGTAGTCTACCGTGCAGTTGTGCACTCTAGTACGGAGTAATTTAGTGCACGGCAAGTTGACCCCGATGCTGGCTGTCCCACACGTCGGCGAAAGTGAGTAGCAAGGTTCCCGGCGATCATCGAGGAGGATCCGCACAGTAGAGCGTGTCCACTGTTTCTGAAGAAAAAAATGATTACAGCAAGCGTTTCCACTCTTACGACGGAGGAGTGTGAAATATGGCAGCCAGTTGAGCTTACACAGTACTCCTACTACTAGGCATGTGCAGTGGTTCATACGTCAGTACTATATAATCTTGTTGCTAGTGTAGTAAGATATGACGATAACAAATGATGTTGTGCGCATGTCAACTATATGAATAGTAATGTAACATACCCCTTTTTTGACTGTCCGATCGAGAATGAACGGTGAGATCAATGTTCACGGAACTAGGTCTACAGCGCACGGAGAGTACGGTGCCACAGTACTCTACGGAACATGAACCATATGAAGCACGAATCAGTGTTAGGCAGGGTGTATGAAGGGTGCATGGGATGGGAGCAAAAGTTTCCTTCTCGACCCACTTTTGGGTGTTTGGAAGAGTGCATGAAGGGTGCATGAGTCCACACTAGTAGGTTAACAAAAATACACTAGGAGCATGCATGAAGAGGGGTGCTGAGATGAGCATGCACGAAGAGGGAACAACTATATTGAGATGAGAATGCAACCAAACACACCCACACGCTTTGTGCTATAGTGACTGATCTGCACCGTCTGAGTTTGATCCAACGGTCATGTTGCGCCAAGACATGGGCATGCCCATGCAGAGGATGCCTAAACACCACCAAAGTCCCTCTTCTTATCGAGGAGCACAACGTTTGTGATGCAGGGTGCCACCGCCCGCAGAGCCCGCTCCCGGTCGACGGGAGCCAGCTCGTCAAAGACGGCGTCCAATGGCACGAATGGATTCCGGTGACGAAGCCCTGAGAGGATTCGCCCCGCAACGGCGACGGCCGCCCGCAACCCCTCCTTGTCCAGCTCCGCCCCCACCATCGCGCGGAGACGGCTCAGCTCCTCGGAGATATAGGTGAAGAAGGAGACTAGGTCAGGAAGCCACAGCTTGTTGAAGTCGATGGGGTGGTCGAACGGGTTTAGCCCGATGGCCGACATGGTCGGGCTAGCACGATGGTAGGCATGTGGGACGGTTGTGGCAACATGTGTGTGGCAACATGTACCACCAAGTGGTTGAGGCGATCCTGGACCTCGTCACGATTGGCCCGCTCGCGCTCCAGCCGGCTCGCCTGGCCGCCTATCGTATCTCCCGCTTTCTACAGCAACACCACCGACGCCTCGAGTATCTTTATGGTGGATGCCTGCCGCTTTTGAAGCTCCGTGAACTCCCGCACGTAAAGGATGAGCATGGCACTCCTCTCCTCCTTGAGCTCACGGAGCTCCACGTCCTTGGCCCTGAGCTCCGCATCCTTGGCCTGGAGCTCCTCTGTCAGGCGCCTCACCTCAGACTCCGTGATCTGGTGCACCGCCATGGAACCAGGTAGAAGCAATGGGGAGAGGAAGCAAAGGGGGCGAAACGGCTGAAAGGCAATGCAATCTACAGGAAGGCAGAGGGAGCCAGCCAAGGAGAGGGGTGAATCTTTTGGTTTTCACCATGGGAAAACACCAGTCGACAACTTTTCACATTAGGGAGTAGTGGGTTTTACAGGCGGAGTCATCATGACTAATTGCTGTCGCGCCTGCTCCCGTCAATCAAAAAAATAAAAATCCTGCCATGCCTGCCGCACCCAAAGCCCAGAGCAACGCCACGGTGGATATTTAAATTTACCTGCCGGCAAGGAGAGAAAAAAAGGGGTGAAAAAACAAATGTGGCGGCGGCCTAGCTAATCGGTCACACTAGCCCAACTAGCTAGCCACCGTGCTTCACTGATGTACTCGGCAGGAAAGGTGGCCTTTTGTGATTTGATGACTCATTTACTTGCTTCGGCGCTGTCGGATTCAGGGCTCCGCAGACCCAAGAAAGGTTCGAACTCTGGGGTGCGTGCGAAGAACTCAATCTCCCCAGCCTGCTGACTCGTCGATCTCACCGCCTAGCTCGATGAACAGGAAAGGAAAGGGACTCAGTAGTTTACCCAGGTTCGGGCCACCTTGCGGTGTAAAACCCTACTCCTGCTTTGTGGTGGATTGGCCTCGAGGTGGGCTGAGGATGAACTAGTACAGAGGGAGAACAACCTCAGGAGGAGTGTTCTTGTGCTGGTGTGAGCTGGTGAGGATGATCTGGTTTCCCCTATGGTGGTGGCCTAGCTATACTTATGGTGGCCTTGGTCCTCTTCCCCCAAAATGAAGGCGGGAAGGGATCCCACAATAGCCAAGTTTGAAGGGAGACAAGTAGTACATCTTATCCTAATGAAAGGTGGTCTTCGCCTGCAAAGCTTCTACTCATGACGTCGTGGTGGGCTCGGCGATGACCTCCGTCCTGCCGTCTTGGTCTTGTAGCACGGGAATGGAAACCTTAGGCTGATTCCTTGGGACTCTGCGTCTGCGCGTGCTTCCTTAGCACCGAAGAGGAAACCTGATGTAATGCACCTACTGGCGCCCGCCTAGCCTTGGTCGTCATGGCTTGCATCATCTGAACCTCACGAGGTGGGGCTTGCATGGAAATCTCCGCTCCTCAGGAGCCGGCCTGGGGAAGCCGCTCCCTCCGGAGGTCTTGGCGTCGTCCGCCTCGCGAGGCTTGGCCCCGCGCGAGGGTCTAGTGTTGTTGATGCTGGAGAAGGGTCGTACCAGGCTGTTGATGAAGCCACGCTGTGGGCCGCAGGCAGGCAAGTCTGGGTACCCCGGTTCCCAGAACGCCGACAGTAGCCCCCGGGCCCAAGGCGCGCTCGGACTTGGCTTTGAGGCGAAGCCAAAGGGCAAGGGCAAAGCGCCGCGGGCCCTAACCGCCTGCGGACCCGATCGACATGTGGCGCTTGATGGGACATGGGCGTCTCCGCTTCCCACGCTGCCTCGGCAACCGTCCGACTTGACAATATCCTGCTGCATGCAAAAAGATCATCACTACCGGAGATCATGGAGGCCGGCGGTTGGCCTCCCTCTGGCTATAAATGGGAGGAGGGGCGGAGCCCCTTGCTCATCTCCGTCTTCCCGCTGCTTGCTTCTTCTTCTTCCCTCTCGCCTCACCGTCTTGTCGAAGCACCATGGCGCCGGGGAGGAGGTTTTCCACGGCGGAGAAAGGGAAGGCCCCCAAGGAGGGGTCCGACTCACCGCCGCCCAAGAGAGGCCGTGGGAGACCCCGAAGGCACACAGCGACTCCGGCGGTGGCCCCTCGAGGGCGCAGGCACGCTCCTCCGACAGCGGGCGCCGCCTCCGGCAGCCGCGGTGGAGCTTCTTCCCGCGGCAAGGGCTGCCACAGCCGGGGCGGCTTCGGCGATGAGGGAAGGCACGCGGTGGTCGTCCGGCCGCCACGACCGCGCTCCCACTCATCCGACGCGCTCCCGGAGTTCGTCGTGTGGTCGGAGAGGCCAGTGCGCATCTGGTTCCAGCTGCCACACTCCTTTGCGAGCGCGCTGCCGGCCGGAGGGCCTGGCGGCCTCTGGCTGCAGGCCGACGGCTGCTGCAGCAAGGCCTCCTGGGTGGATGTCGAGGTCACCGCTGCCGGCAACGTGTTCCTGAACCGCGGGTGGCAGCCGTTCGCCCGCGCACGCGGCCTGCATGGGAGGTGCACCCTCCACTTCAGGTACGACGGCGCCGCGACCCTCTACGTCAGGGTCTTCAGGTAAAGCGGCTGGTGCCTGGGTTGCTGCCCGGAGAGCGACAGCGATGATGAAGATGACGGCCACGGCGCCGTTGCTGGCGGTGAGCTTGCCCTTGGCGATGGCCGTGCCGGCTCCAGCAGCGGGGGCTCCTCTTCTGGGCAGAGTACGAGCGACGGCGACTGCGACAAGCCACCACGCCGCCGGGCTCGGACCGGGGAGGGCAACGAGCCGCATCACCGGCGCGCCCCGATGAAACAGGAGGAAGACTCCGACTAAGCTTGGGTGTCGTCGGGGCCGGGCCTCAGGAGTCGCCGTAGTCGCGCAGCTTGCTTTTGTTTCTTTTTTCCTCCTGCACTAAAAGAAGTAGAAGGCCCTGTTGGGGCATGTAATGAACCCTGGCGCTTGCGCCGTTATGCTATGCTCGTTGTTTTAATATCATGTTGTGATGTCCATATTTCTACTAGGTGCGTTCAGGGTAACTTAGCTCGATGTGCTCGTGGTAGGCTTCCATGTCGCGAGGGCATGCCCTTCCAGGGGCATCTTCCAAGGGCTTCCTTCTTGAAAACTCGGGGGTCGTTGAGTCCTCGGGAGTCGCTGAGCCTCGGGAGGCGTCGTGTAGCTGCAGGGTTAGAAAACCTCATGAAGCATCTCATCCTACCTCGCACAAACCCCTGAGCACGGGTTGGTTGTAGCCAGTACACCGCGTCGCGATGCCCGGAGGCATGGACTTAACATGGTGCGCATGCCCGTGAGCTCATTCGAGGGCGTCACGCGAGGATTAAGGCGCCGAAGCTGGGGCAGCAAGGTTTTGGCGAGGTGTGGTCGCGGGCGAGCCCGAGCGCACACACACCGTACCTAGCCCCCGCGCGCGGGGCGCGCGAGGAGAAGTGACGGGCAATTGCCGCTCTTCCTAGGACAAGGTTGGAGAGGCGAACACTGTGAAGAGAGAAGAAGAGTGAAACTTTCCAACTCTTGCAAACGAAAGACGCGAAAGCTCCAAATTTCACTCAAGAAGTCGAAAACCAGCTACAGAAAGCAAGCAAAAGAAAGGCCGCGTCCGGCACCTAGACTAGTCTTCTTGTCTTCCCACCAGCGCGGAGCATGGGGCCTCCACTAGGACGTGGGTGGGAGCCCTCATGAGGCCCAGGGGTGGCACTCAGGAGACTCCGGGACGTGTACAGCCCCAACTCATTATTACGTGAGAGTGTCACAAGCGGAGACCTTCACAGGCCGGGGCCTTGCTTCATGGGTAGAACTTCCGGAGGTGCTGGATGTTCCAGGCGTTTTGGATGGGGATCCCGTCCTGCTTCTCCAAGCGCGCGGCGCCAGGCCTGGAGACACGGGCGATCCTGAACGGGCCCTCCCACATGGGTGAGAGCTTATGCAGCCCTTCCCTGGAGAGCACCCGCATCAGGACGAGATTACCCACCTCGAGCGCCTGCTGGTACCTCGCTGCCAGGAGCGAGGCCTGGCGGCAGCGTTCCTCCCCCAGCACGAGGTCCATCCCCCGCGGGGCGTCCTGGCGTGCCTAGTCAAACGCCAAGACTCGCGCGAAGCGATGCCTGACCTCGTGAGGGAGGACCGCCTCGGCTTCGTAGACGAGGAAGAACGGGGTCTCGCCCGTCGGCTTGGTTGCAGTGGTGCGGATGGACCACAGCACGGACTGGAGCTCATCGAGCCAGCCCCTGCCGCAGGCCTCGAGCTTCTTCTTGAAGGTCCTCACCTTGAGGCCTCTCAGGACTTCTGCGTTGGCGCACTCGGCATGGCCGTTGCTTCGAGGGTGTGCCACCGAAGCGTAGCATATCTGCGTTCCAAGGTTAGCACAATATGTTTTGAAAAGGTTGTTGGTGAACTGCAAGCCGTTGTCGGTGATGATGCGGTTAGGGACCCCGAAGCGGCTCACTAGGCCCTTGATGAACTTGACGGCCGAGCCGGCCGGGATGGCGCGGATGGCCTCCACCTCCGCCCACTTGGTGAACTTGTCGATGGTGACGTAGAGATAGCGGTAGCCCCCGGGCACTCGAGGGAATGGACCCAGGATGTCCAGCCCCCAGACCGCGAACGGCCATGAGAGCGGGATGGTTTGGAGTCCCTGGGCAGGCTGGTGAATCTGCTTGGCATGAAACTGACAGGCCTCACAAGATCTTACCAGCTCGGTGGCATCATTGAGCGCCGTGGGCCAGTAGAATCCGCTGCGGAACGCCTTGCCGACGAGGGTGCGTGATGAGGAGTGATGCCCGCAGTCTCCGCCATGTATTTCGGCTAGCAGCTCGCATCCCTACTTCTTGGAGATGCATCGTAGAGAAACATCGTTCGGTCGCTTCTGGTAATGCTCACCGTCCTGAATGCAGTACGCAGTGGCCTGGTGGGCGACTCGCTCTGTGTCTTCCTCCTTCTCTGGCAAGGTGCCTTGGAGCAGGTACATCTTGAACTCCTCGGTCCAGCACCCCTCCTGAGGCTCGAGCGCGAGGAGCAGGCGGGCTCCCGAGGTCGGGCCGCAAGCTGGGGCGCCTGAGAGGGGCGCCTGGGGAAGCTCCTCCTGAAGCAGTGCTTGTGCTGCAGCGGGTGGAGCCGCCGACGGCTTGAAAGGCCGCTCCTCGAAGACGCCGGGCTCCTGAGGTAGACGTCGGGACGCCCTCTTGGCGATGTTGTCTGCCTCCTTGTTTGTGCCATGCGGTACATGCTGCAATTCCAAGCCCAAGAATCGTTTCTCAATTTTGCGTACCTCCTCGAGGTATGCCTCCATGTGCTCGTCCTTTGGCTTGTACGCCTTGTTGGAGAAATTGACGAGGAGCTGGGAGTCACACCTGATGGTGAGGCGCCTTATCCCTAGGGCTGCCGCAGCCTTGAGGCCGGCGATTAGGCCCTCGTATTCCGTGATGTTGTTGGAGACCTTCTCGCCATGCTGGAAGCAGAGCTGCACGGCGTAGTAGAGCTTGTCTTGTGTGGGCGAGATGAGCACGGCTCCAGCCCCCAAGCCCTGACGCACGAACGATGCGTCGAAGTACATGGCCCAACCATCCGGTGCTTCGCTTCCGGGTGCGAGAGAACGGTCCTCACCCACTTCCCGGCCAGGGGCGTCAATCCATTCTGCCACAAAGTCAGCGAGTGCCGCACCTTTGATGATCCTGGTGGTGCCGAACTCTAACTGGAATGCCTGTAGTTCGATGTTCCATTCGGCGACCCTTCCCGCGGCGTTCGGGCTCCGGAGCACCCTCTCCAAGGGGTAAGCCGAGACAACCTTGATGGGGTGACCTTGGAAGTAGTGACGTGGTTTTCGGGAGGCGACAAGGAGTGCCAGCAAAAGCTTCTGCGGCATGGGGTAACGCGCCCGAGCATCGCGCAACACCGTGCTGACGAAGTATACTGGGTGCTCGACGAGGGCGGATGCATTGGCGGGGTCTTGCACCTCCTGAGGCTGAGGGACCTCAGGAGCTTGGTCGTTGGTCGAAGCAGCCGTGTCCTCCGGAGCGCCATCCTCAGGGGCTCAGTGCGGTAGTTGTCGCGCGTGCCGAAGGTGACGGGGAGGCGGATCTACCCTAGGGGACGTTGAGGCCGGCACCACCGTCGATGAGGGTCCTGGTGACTGCTACGTTGCAGATGGTGGGGGTGCAGAGCATAGGGAGCACGCCGGCGCCAACCGTGGTCTTGGGGTGGTCCCCTGAGTCAAAGGTGAGGTTTGCCTTTGGCGCCGCCCAGCCCGGAGGAGCAACCCGCTGCGCGCGAGCGGCACCCACTTGGCGGAAGAACTGCTTGACATGGCGATCCGAAGCTGGCGCCTGCAACCCGCCAAGGATGGCCGCGACGGCGTGAGGCGTCGGCACCGCGGGGCGCGCGATGGAGAGGTCGTCAGCCCTCGCCGGTGCCGTCTACGCGACGCGGGCGGCGAGAGCGGTCCGGCGCTCAGCACGAACTCGAGGAGCGTCGGCCATGGGAACGGTGGACCAGCGGCGTATCGGCCGGCGGAAGAGAGGCTCCGACGCACCCCTACCTGGCGTGCCAAATGTCGAATTCAGGGCTCCGCAGACCCAAGAAAGGTTCGAACTCTGGGGTGCATGCGAAGAACTCAATCTCCCCAGCCTGCCGACTCATCGATCTCACCGCCTAGCTCAACGAACAGGAAAGGAAAGGGACTCAGCAGTTTACCCAGGTTCGGGCCACCTTGCGGTGTAAAACCCTACTCCTGCTTTGTGGTGGATTGGCCTCGAGGTGGGCTGAGGATGAACTAGTACAGAGGGAGAACAACCTCAGGAGGAGTGTTCTTGTGCTGGTGTGAGCTGGTGAGGATGATCTGGTTTCCCCTATGGTGGTGGCCTAGCTATTTTAAAGGTGGCCTTGGTCCTCTTCCCCCAAAACGAAGGCGGGAAGGGATCCCACAACGGCCAAGTTTGAAGGGAGACAAGTAGTACATCTTATCCTAACGAAAGGTGGTCTTCGCCTGCAAAGCTTCTGGTCGTGACATCGTTGTGGGCTCGGCGATGACCTCCGTCCTGCCATCCTAGTCTTGTAGCACGAAAATGGAAACCTTTGGCTGATTCCTTGGGACTCTGCGTCTGCGCTTGCTTTCTTAGCACCGAAGAGGAAACCTACTGTACTACGCCTGCTGGCGCCCGCCTGGCCATGGTCGTCATGGCTTGCATCATCTGAACCTCACGAGGTGGGGCTTGCATGAAAATCTCCGCTCCTCAGGAGCCGGCCTGGGGAAGCCGCTCCCTCCGGAGGTCTTGGCGTCGTCCTGCCTCGCGAGGCTTGGCCCCTCTCGAGGGTCTTGTGTTGTTGATGCTAGAGAAGGGTCGTACTAGGCCGTTGATGAAGCCACGCTGTGGGCCGCAGGCAGGCAAGTCTGGGTACCCCGGTTCCCAGAACGCCGATAGGCGCTACGACCGAGGAGGACCCAGAAAACGCGTGGTAGGGCGTCCCACATCTCGGCAAGGAAGAAAATATGCGTGCACCACCCGGAAGGACCCAAAAACCACGCGGTAGTGTGTGCCACGTCTCGGCACGGAGGGAATATGTGCGTGTAAAAATATACTGTATCAGACATACTACCTATGGTTAGACCTCGGGACCCAGCCAGTCAGTCGAAAACACCCCACTAGCCACACAGCACATCATGCTAACGTGGCACGGAGGATAGGTGTGGTTACCTCCGTGTCGACCAGCCACAACGTCACTTGTTCTAGGCGATTCTTCTATTTTCCAAGCATTTTTTTAGTTATAATAACACCATGGCAAGGTCGCGCAGCTCTTTGTGTGTGCCCGTGCGTCTAAAGGTTAGACGATGGAGAGGAGAGAGAGATCGCAGACATGGGACCCACCAGTAAGTGAGTCAACGGTCATGCACATGTTGACGAGCCACTCCCTCTACTCTACTCAACGTAATACTATATAAAATCAAGTTATGCGACAAAGCCAACAACCATTGTTGTTTCAGGCTATCAACTTACGCTTTGTAGTCCAGGTTGCTAGTTCGAATCTCATCTTTCAGATTTGTTAGTTTTAGGTCCAAATTTGATCAATGACAAGTGGGACCCCCGTGTGTTGTTCCGATATTTAAGTGTAGGATGGTTTTTTTTGCACAAACACTTTGCGTGGTTAGACAAGTTACGGCACCAGTTACACGTATTTTGTAAGTTTAGGAACAAAAATGCCAGTGGCATAGAATATCACATCCACCCCGCAGCTTAGATGCTATGGTGATACGAGTTTTTACGTCGTTGGATCTGAGATCCAATGGCTTGGGAGTAGTCTTTGTAATTATGCGCAATTTCCAAACTCTCCAAGGTTTTTTTTTGCAAATAAAACATTCTGGCCTCGTGTGTGCCGCTGCATCTTGGATCCAATGGCTCCCAGTAGCTCATATTAGGTGCTCCCCGTAGCTTAATTAGCCGCTACGGTGATACGAGCATCTAGGTCGTATGATCTGTGATCAGATGCCACATGCGTAGTACTTGTACTTTCTCCGCAATTCCCAAACTCTTTGAGGCCTATATTGCAAAAATATTCAAACCTCCTACTATGAGCCGTTAGATCTCCTGGGAACTCGTATCACCATAGAATCTACGGTGTGGGAGCACCTCATATTCTCCCGTGCGAGAAAACATCAGGTGCTCTCGCAGCTTGGATGCTACGGTGAAACGAGCTTCGAGCTCGTTCGATCTGAGATCCAATGGCATCTGAGCAGTCTTTGTGCTTGTGAGCAGTGGCCGAACTCTTTGGGGGATTTTCTGCAAAAAACATTCGAACCACCAAGGAGTTGTTGGATCACAGATCCAACGGCTCCGAAGAGCTTGTATCACCAAAGCATCTAAGGTGTGGTAGCACATGATATTCTTACATACAGGAGAATATGATGTCCTCCTTCATCTTAGATGCTACGGTGATACGAGCTTCGAGGTCATCGGATATGGGATCTAAGGGCATCTGAGTAGTTTTTGTACAAATTGTGTGCAATTCTCAAACTCATTAAGGTTTCCTGTAAAAATATTAAGACATCCTGTGAGCTGCTATATCTCAGATCTACAAGCTCCAAGGAACTCGTATCAGCATATAGCATCTAAGGTGTGGGGGCACATGATATTCTCCCGGGGAGGGGGGGTGCACAACCAATCGGTGTTTGGGAGGGTGGGGACAAATATAATGTTCGAAAAATATAATCTAAACAATCCTAAACAGAGCTTCACAATTTTATCTAAGGCCGAGGGGTTAACCCCCAACAATCTACATAGCTCCGCCTATGCAAGAGGTGTAGTGTGACCGTCTATGCGTGAGAGAGACGACGCGAAAAAGCGAGGTTAATTGAGTCATTTATAGAGGGAGAGATCGTGGGAGTGTGGCCTAGCGTACACTCAAATGTTAAAGACGATACACCGACATATCGTGCGGCGAAGCTGTGGTGAGGGCTGGAGGGAGATAGTTACCGAGAGAGTGGCCTAGATAGACTTTGTGTGTGCGCGCATGGTGAAGGTGTTTTACAAAGGCAACACATGTGTCTTGAGAGAGAGAGAGAGGGAGCGTTTGTCATGGAGGGCACGATGAGGTTGTGTGTGAGAAATACATTTGTTGATAGTGTGAGGGCGGGAATGGCATAAATGGAGATCGAAATGTGAAGAGCAATAATGAGCGCGCATGTGTCAGATACCAATAGCTCTATTAACAAAGAAATGAACATCAATCGATACATGAAGTATGTTTGGGGGGGGTGGGGGTCGATGGAGAGACCTAAACACAACATTTGCGTGTATGTAGTACTAGACTTAATATTCATGTTTCAGTTTCCTATGCATTTTAAATATTGAATTGTGGGCCATGCATGGCTTACATTTCACTCCCTTCGTTCCTAAATATTTGTCTTTTTAGAGATTTCAAATGGACTGCCACATACGGATGTATATAGACATATTTTAGAGTGTAGATTCACTCATTTTGCTCCGTATGTAGTCACTTGTTGAAATCTCTAAAAGACAAATATTTAGGAATAGAGGGAGTATTTTTCAATTCGTGTCATACATGCATAGTTTGGAAAAATAGATGCACTATACTTATTGGATTGTTGTTGTATTCGTGTGTGTGTGTGTGTGTGTGTGGTCATATGCTTGATACATACAAAGTTTTCTCACCACCATACCGTTCATCTTTTAAATTTGAATTTGCAATGAAAAACTTACTGGGGATACCATGAAATGTGAAATCCACGTTGAGACCACTATATCACAAACTCACTGTAATTCAAGAACTCGTCATAAATCAATTACCGTGCCTTTTGGAATGACCAGAAATTTGCAAGGAAAATATGGGCATTGTAATACATATAGATTCGTTCGGCAATTTAAAAGATTCAGTTCGTATTCTCGAATGGTAGCACCCGACGGCGTACCAGCCAGACCCGGGCTCGTGTTGATCCTCAAAAAAAACCGGGCTCGTGTCCTTCTGGTGGCGTGCGTGGTACGCACATTAGCCAACCCCAACCACTCAAGCCTCCGCGTTTCGAGTCGAAATATCTGGCGGCCAGAATTCCAGCCCTAAGAAATTCCCCTCATGTCCCCAGTCCATAATGACTACCGATGAACAATGGAGGGATGCTTTAGTAACTAGACAACGTTACCTACCATGCCGAGCACGGTTCAATTCCCTCGGTCGCCGCTACCCAAGAATAGGATGAGCACAGAATTGAGCCCCGTTTGTTCGTGCCTAGTACTAGAGTTAATATATCAGGCAATGCACTGGTACGGAGGGATTATCCTTTTAGTCTGCATATATAACTTGTCTGAAGTCTAACTAAGCAAAATGTTTGACCAAATCCTTTCTTAAGAAATATTAAAATCTACAACAGTAAAGATGTATCGCTTGAAAATTCATTGCATGATGCAGGTTATGATATTGTTTTGAATAATGGATTTTAAATTTCAGAAAATCCAAAAGTGACTTGAAATTCATGAAACTGAGCATGGTCTCGTGATATGGCACAAATATGATGTCGTAATTTTTTTGTTCAATTTGAGACAAGCTGCTTATGAAAAGTTGCACAAATGAAGAGCCAAGGTATTTTGGAACAAAGACATGTCATGTTAACGCGAACGCTTTCACTATTCAAACCGTGGGCGTTTATGTGCCGCCATGAGTCCCGCTTCTCATCGGCAGGTGCCGTCCGAGAAAGCGTGTAAGTCGACGGGAGGCGTGCGAGTAGACCGCTGCGCCGGCTGACCAGGAGGCGTGCGAGCAGGCCGCTGCGCGGGCTCACCGGGAGGCGAGCCCTTTGACCAGGCTCCGCCACCCACCTTCGTCCCAACTGCCCCCACTTTTAATGGCGTTGGCGCCGCAGTTTAAAATCACTCCCGCACTACCCGGTATAGCTACAATCTTCTCTCTTCCTCTCCGATTCTCCTGTCGTCTACCTCCAACCAGCCTGACCTAACCGTACGCCATGCCGCATCATGATGGCCTGCCCTTAGTCTTCCAGTTTCCTGAGGAAGACACCCAGCCGGAGTCTCAAGAACATAAGGCGCTTTGGGACGAGCTTGAACTGGCCTTGCGGGAAGATGCCATGCTTGTCCCCGCTCCCGTTCCAGCTCCCGTCGCCCCGACTACGCCAGCGCCCATCCCCGTGGCATTGATTGGCTGGGAACCGCACATTATCGCCGAGCTTGATGCCACGGGGTTCCATGAGGTCCCCACTGACTTTCACGCGCCCGTGCACCTGCCAGCGCATGCGCCTGCGCGTGCACTGACGCGCGCGCCCATGCCGGTGCCCGTGCACCTGCCAGCGCATGCGCCTGCGCGTGCACTGACGCGCGCCCGTGCTCGTGCACATGAATGTCTCCGCCGCGCCGTTGCCAGCGCCTGTCCCCCTGCGGGTGCCAGTGCCCCCCTCAGCGGCATGGATTGCCGCCGTCGACCGCTTCCTTGCACCAACGCCAGTCGCCTCCTCCCGCCAGTTGACACGCCTCTGGAGACCGAAGTCCAGAACATTCTGGCCTTCCTTGAAGCTAGGGCCAACGTCCAGGAGTACGCCAACAACGGCGCAAGACGCCGCAGTCACCGTTGCCGTCGGTTAGTGGCCCGACGACACACAGAGCACGGCAGAGGAGCCGCTTCCCACCGCAAGACGCCCCCGCCGCCGCCGCGTAATCTAAATTTGCCATGAAAAACTTTCGGATTGTCATGCTTAAAATCCGAACATTTGGGATTTATCATTTTCGTTTATTTTAGTTCGATCGTCGTATGAATGTAAAGTCGGAGTCAGACTGAATGAAATCCATGGTTTGATCGATTGAATGTTCTGCTAGAGCCGTATCAAATTAAATATTAAACGTCATCAAGCCACATGTATTCCTTCTCATCGCAAACATTTCATATTAACTATCACGTCAATTCCAAATATTTTTTTAGGGAAGTCAATTCCAAATACTTGTAGGGCACGACCAGTCCCCTTGTTCGAGCACTAGGCGATACATCTATTTATCCACGCATTTAATTATTACGGAGTAGTAGATAAATAGTACTACAACTAGCCTAACTTGTCCGTCACGGTCACTTTTGTTCCTAAACTTGTTACATGCATAATACTACTAGTACGTGAAACTGGTGCCATAACTTGTGAACGTGTCCAGATATGGTCAACGACAACATCGCCCGCGCGTTCTTCATGATTGACCGTGCGTCTAAACGTAGAAGGGGAGGAGAGAGAGAGAGAGAGCAGACATGGAACCCACCAGTAAGTGAAGACAAATAGTACATGCTAACGAGTCGGTCTCACTAATGTACTAAAATTAATATTAAAACATGTTATCCATTAAATAGGTTGTGGTAATATAAAAACATTATATCAACAAAGGGGGTACAACAAACGTTGCTACTATGTTGCCTATTGACGTGCGGCTTGAAGGCCCTGGTCGCATGTTCGATCCTCGTCCTTTTTCATTTTCAATTTATATATGGGTCCAAATTTGTTCCATGACAGGTGGGCCCCTCGGTGTGTAGTTTGTAGCACTTTAATTTGTGGATCGAAATTTGTTCCATTACAGGTGGACTATCGGTGTGTAGTTTGTAGCTTATTTGTAATAATTAAAGAGAACAACAGAGTTTTTTTTTGTAACAAAGTGGAAAAAGGGGGTTGTGTAGTTGAGAGAGTTAGAGATCGAAAAATGGAGAGAAAGAATGAACGTGTGTCGGAAAGCGATAGTTTTCTAAGGTGGTTAGGAGAGGAAGATTGATCGATACAGGAAGTATGTAGCGTGTGTGCCGAGGGGGGGGGGCTAAAACCAACATTTGAATGTAGACAGTACGAGACTTAATATTGACGTTTCAATTTAGTGTACATTGTTAGATTTGATTTGAGGACCATGCATATGGCTTCCACAATTATTTCAAATTCATGCCATACTAGGTTTGGAAAAGTTGACATTGACTCGATTGTTGTGCTATTTTGTAGGTCATATGTTTGAATCCATACAAAGTTTTCTCACTACCATGGTGTTCATCTTATACATATGAATTTGTATTTAAAAAGTAGCGTGGATACCAAGAAATGCGAAATCCACGTTAGAATTGGAGATCGCTATGTGACACACACTCTAATTCAGATAACTCCTCATTAATTAATCTATAGTATCTCGTTTCGAATGACTAATTATTTGCAAGGAAAACACGGGCATGGTAATACATACAGATTCGTTTGCAAATGAAAGAAGATTCGTTTGCATTCTCAAATGTAGGCGCAACAGGCAAACCAGGGTCATTTCGTTGTGGTCGCGTGTGTCGTACGGACGCTAGCACCCAGCCACCCACCCCCTCCCCCTCCTCCCCCCTCCCCCCCCCCCCCCACCCCCAAAAAAAGTTCGTGCTTCCATGTTTCGGATTGAAATATCTGGCGGCCCCAATTCCAGCCCTGCAAAATCTCCCTTCTCCACCGTCCCCTTCGCGCCCAGAGCGCTCAAATCCCTAATTCGCCGCCAACCCAAGCATAGTTCGAATCGCCCCTCGTCTCGTCTCTTTCCCCACCTCTGTGTCGGATGACGACGACGAAGACGATGATCGCGCTTCACCACCGCACCGGAGCTACCTCATCTACGCCCTCGTTCACCGCATCGGGTGATCCACCGACAACGTCGGCCGCCGCAACCGACGTGCCTCACAGACACCGACTTGCACCGCATCAGGTGTGCTTCACCGACGCCGTCTCCCACATCACCGGGGCTACTTCACCGAGCACATCATCGCACCTCCACCCCCTGAGGTCGTTGGGGCTTCACCAACGGTCTCGTCCACCACATCGTAGTGCTCCGCTGCCGCTCAAGATCTGCATCCGTGCGTGGCCAGCCAACACCAGTGCATCACCCTTAACGGCTCTGAAGTGACCCGCACTCTAGCTAGGCGAGCATGCCCAAATGCCGGCCCGAACTAGGTATCCACTTATCACTCCCTTGTGCACTGTTCCGATGATGTTTGGATATCCTTTTATCGCTCTCTTAGCTTGCATGCCTATGCAACTCTGACTTTAACTCTTATTTCTTCTGGAGATATCATCTGAAACAAGAAAAACCATTTTTTAGCGAAGCATGGCGGTGCTATGGGATCTGATACACATCCTGCACACCGGTATAACCTTGTAAGTACCTGTCCTCCGGTACAACAGCAAGGTCGATTCCTCTTATTTGATCATCCATTCGCCGTGTCAAAAATGCAGAGGGGGATGCAAGGAGCACAAAGCCTGCACATCCAAGCAAGTGGTAACATGGACTTGTACATGGAACATCCCAAGCGCAAGCAGAGCTGCAGTGAGCCTGTACAATGAGCTAGCATAAGTCCCTGCATTTCATTTAATTCGTACTGGAATGCGTGTATGATTTGTGTGCAGTGGCGGATCAATGAATTCAAGTTACCAGGGGCGAAAATTTAACTTAAAAAATACGAAGGCACTTGCACTCCGGAAATCAACATAACTTGAGAAATGTGAAGCTACATGCACTTTGAAAACTAGCTAATGATCCAAAGTAGTTCCAGATTATAAAACACTACATGATGTAAGCACCAAAAACACAAAATGCAACATGGTGTACAAGGACTACTAACATGGACTGTACCTGCTTGAATTATTCGTTCTCTGGCTGAAAATATCAAAGTGTAATTGCACCTATAACCAGTGCGCAAACTGCATATCAATATATCTATCCTGCACAAGTATGGCAATAGTTTCAAACAACAGATTAGAAAAGTATTTATGCTACGTCGTCATGATACGGGGACTTTCTGGTAGATGGCCTCGATGTTTCCTCAAGCCATGAAAATGTACTATAATTTGCTTGTCATCAATTCTTGCAAATCTCTATCTCTCTTTCTCTCTCAACATAGCAGATCATCATTAGACACTAAATCCTTCAATGGGAGCTTGCAAAATGCTTGCATTAGATCCCTCATTAGACACTATATGTTCATCACCAGGAGCATGTAAAATGTTTGCATCAAATCCTTCATTAGCAGTCTGTTCATTAGACACTTCAGGCTCAAGAACAACATGAGCTTGTATGTTTGCACGGGAAACTTGATTAGACACATCAGGTTCAGTCAGTTCAGTATTGATTGGGGGAGTTATAAAATAAGCAGAAATTGGTTTCATTTTCTTATAGATTCCCTTCATACAAGCAGTTTTACAACACCGTCAGGTTTAACTATTGGCCAGAAATTGAATAGTTGAATTAGATATAATCAGGGATGTGATGTACCTGCTCGTTGCACATGCTTCTCTTGCAAGCTGCGACTGTCCATTTGCGCAAGCTCGATGCCATGCCCATGCTGCCGCCGCTGCCTCTCACGCATGCTACTACCAGGGTTGGATCTTCATCTTCTTGTCCTTCCATTCGCTTGAAGCCCGGCGACCGGCATCCAACGAGGGCGCGAGGAAGTGCTGTGTCGGTCTGTCCAGCAGCGGCTAGGTTAGGACCAAACTAGACTGGAGGCTGGAGCGAACGAATTGGGATTTTTCATGCTGTCGATCGACATGGGAGGCGCTTGTTTGGGCCACGAGCCTGCTATAGGGCCTACCTTGCACTTACGTTATTAGCCCATCTGAATTGAAACGTTTTTCTTCATTATTCACATTGCCTGCTCGTGCGCTGGGACGAACCAAACTAGCCTGGGCCAACCTGGACGACTCAAACTAGGTGCACACTTTCCAGCCACCCGAGGCGGCCGCCCATACCAGCCCCTACGGTGGCGTCGCCCCTTTTTGCGTGTATGATTGGGGTAGTGAAAAATATTCCAGTGGCGCTTTTGATTTACCCACAGAATGGTTGAATTGCTTGTTTCTATGAACTGAGTTCGCCGATAATGTGAAGGATGCCAGTCTTTTCATTCTATTGTAGATTGCTTAGATCTCGATATGCCAAATGTAATCGCATGAAATATACAGTAAAAGCCAGTGTGATGTGTGTTACTACAGCTAGTCTAACAACCCGTCCTCATATAACATATCAAGGACGCACCATCTTATCAGATTAACCATTCGACTTACCAATGCAGTGTGGGAAGAAAGAAGTATTGGGACTGCGTATCCAAGCTATTGATGCCATGGACTCCTTCATAGAACCTTGTAAGCGAAAAAGAAGTTGCAGTGTGCCTGTACAAAGAGCTAGCGTAAGTTCAGTTACCTGCTTCTCGGAATTTTAGTTGGCCACTTATTGCAAAATAGTTCAATTACGTTGCTTGGCTTAATTTAGTTTGCTACTGATTACATAATGCCATAGCCTATTAATCCTATTATAGACTACGCCTATCTATGTGTTTGATACTTACTGTTAAGAATTACCTGTTTGCCTGAACTTAAATAGCTACTTAAGCACGTAGATAGCTGGTCATATGTACTTCTAGGGTGCAGCAAAATTTACGTGTAATTTACATTCTGATACCCTGTTTGTTTAAATGGTTTGCTGTTATCACTTGTAGCACTAGTAATGTTTGCATGTTCATAGATAGACAACTATCAGGTTTATATGAGGGACACCGTCTTTTTAACTTATATATATGTGTCAGAATCATTTTGCTTACATCAAAGAAATTTACAGATGTCTGTGTTGCTGGTAAACGGTACCGACTTGTTATATTAATACGTTGCCAAGAACTTGTTAGTTTTACTAGTTCATGTGTAATTAAATACGTTGCCAAAACTGGTTACTTTTACTAGTTTGATGTTAGTTTCTTATGGCTCTTGCAACACTTTATTTATGATTGCTAACATTCAAGTTTGCAGCATCCAACTGAAACTCCGTTGGCACAACAGGTATGTTTTTAGAAACTTCCTTGTTTACCTGGTTTGCTGCTGTAACTTGTTGCTGCAATCATCTTACCAACTTCAAGTTTTCAGGATCCAATTGGAAGTCCAATTGCATAGCAGGTACATTTTCAAAAAAATATTTGTGTAACAGGTTTGCTGCTGTAACTTGTTGCTCTAATCAAGTTACTGACTACTCAACTTTTCAGGATCTAAGAGAAACTCCAATTCCACAACAGGTTTCTTTTGCAAAACTTGTTTGTTTAATTGCTTTGCTGCTGCAACCGGTTGCTCTAATCACATTACTGGCTACTCAACTTTTCAGGATCCAAGAGAAACTCCAATGCCACAACAGGTACCTTTTGCAAAACTTGTTTGTTTAACTACTTTGCTGCTGCAACCGGTTACCGTGATGTTAATAATTACTTTTCAGCATCCAATCAAAACTCTTTAATTCCTTGTTTGTTTAACTGGTTTGCTGTTCTAACTCCCAGTTGAGATGTTTTGCTAACTTCAACTTTTTGGAATCCAATCGGAACTTTAATGGCAAAACAGGTTAGCGCAAGATCAAAGAGCGAGGTCCCCATGGACGTTGTATCATCCCACAGCAGTGGCACCGGCCCAATCGTGCATCATGAATTGCCAACTGCTGATGCTCTAGAGGCTAAACTATTGGTAGAAAGAGATTCTGCTTCTGCACTTAGAGATGAAGTTGACATGTTGAGGAAGCAAACAGCACAATCACAAGCAGTACTCAAGACAACCATTAAATATTTGGTGGATTTCAAAACGAAGCAAGCTGAGACTGACCGCATTGCTAAGGCCCTGAAGGAAAAAAGGAAATTAAATTCCCACTTGGTAAATCATAGGTGAAATGTTTTTTCCATCGTTGAATAACCTTTGTGTTGTTTGTTCATGTCATCGATCAAACCATTTGTTTTAGAGATCATGTAATAATTGTTTTTTGTTTTTTGGTTTGTAATTTTTTTAGCACGAGTCTGTATTAATTGATAAGACTCTGAGACATTTCATTTTGATTGTTGTGCCAGACCTACAAATATGCCAATCGGGCTAAATGTGCATTCAACAATAATAGTAGTATAGATGGTCCTTAAGTGGCACGCATGTGAAAGGGCCAAGATGCTGCACTAGCTTCGCTAAAAAAATGATGCTCTTCTAGCAAAAAAAGTACAGCGACCTGGCTTATGTATGTTAGTTGATATTATTGATCCATATACTCTATAAGTGTTTATATGTCTGTTAGTTTTTTACATTATTAGTTGATTGACTCGGTATTTTGAATCTTGAGACATCGCTTGTGTACATATCTAAATGGGAGTACACATTATGCTGTGTGTGACACTTGAGTTGGACTTAAAGTGGTTTCAAATATTCGAATTCACCTTAAACTGGATTCTATCTTCTGAATTTGAGTATCAGCATTTCTAAATCATATTCATATATGACAATGCAATACATCTTTGTTGTGCTTTTGAAGATATATAAAAACACATAGAATGATTTATAAAGATTCTATAAGAATACAAAATGGATTCGAATTTAGTTGCCAGGGTAAACATGGATGCTTATTGTCCCAAAATTCGAAAGAAGCGGCAAAATATCCAGTCCCACGTCGGCTGCCCGAAGCCAGTGTTTGCGAGATGGAAATTACTGCCTACCCATTACACGGACAATCCATCGGCCCGATTTGCACTGCTCTCAATAGGGGTAGGTTAGTAACTTCAATTAGACGTGACACGACCGCCTCTGAGCCCATTCAGACACGGTGGGCACCAAACGTGGGCGGCAAAACACATTTGATTCAAGCTCGTCCGAAAGACCTCTGTCTCTCCCTCCATTTTCCCATTCATACACGGTGGGCGGCAAAACAAACTCGACTCGGCCGAAATCGATGTAGGCAACTATTTTCAATAGGGGCAGGTTTGTAACTTCACTTAGACGTGACACAACCGCCCTACCTGTCAGGCCCATTCATACACCGTGGGCGCCAACCGTGGGCGCCAAAACACCCTCTCATCGCCCGAAATTGCTCTGGGCAAATATTGGGGAGATGCGAGATTACCGTCCTATCCCCAACCGACGAGACGTCCAAATTTTAAACAGGGGCTAAGTTTGTAACTTTCCCATATTTCAGACAGGCGCGTCCCAAAAACATGGTTCCTCGTACCTCTCCCTCCATTTTCCCATTCATACACCGTCCGCGCTAGAACACCATCCCCACACCAGCCTCCTCCGTCCGCCACCCCATCCATCGCCGCCGTCCTCCACCCCATCCATCATCGCCGTCCTCCACCATGCCGGAGCGCCTACCAAGACCGCGTCGTACACTACTAGAGATGGATGTTTCTCATCCACGGCGACGGACCAGGAGCCTTGCATCGCGTACTCTCGCTTCATCGGCGCCGTCATCCTCCTTGCCGGGGCCGCTCCCACGACCTTCTCGTCCACCGCAACGGGACTTATCCCCCGATGCACCCGTCTACCATCGCAGATCTGCTTCAACGCCACCGATAGCCATCGCACCCCCGATGCCTACACGGCGCCGCAAGAGAGGTGGTACTACTTCATATCTACTCAACTTTTTGATCTCAACCAGAAAATAGACCGTAACTTGGTTACTGTACTTTCTTTTCAGCTCTTAAAATTTAGTTCTTAATTCGAAGCAAACAATGGTTGCTAAATAGCATTTCTGCGGTTTGCAGCTTCAAATCTGCCATGGCACAGTCATAATAGGGTTTAATTGATCATGCTTAGGGTTTCCCCCCCCCCTTTATGATCACTATACGATCAGCATACGTGCTTCGTGTCATAATAGCACTGCTCCACCCATCAAGCTAAACAAGCTTAGTTGTTCAAATATGAATCTGATATTATTAAAACAGAGACGTTTAATTGGTCAGCTAAATGTTTCTAATTTAGTTCTAAAAATGCATGTACGCCGCTCGGGTGTGGATCTACAGGGTGCCCACGGTGGGCCGTGGCCCACCCTGGGATTTTGGGTCGGCCCAGGCCCCGATTCCCCTCTGTTCTGCTGTGCTTCCAATCTCTACTCGCCCCCAGCCGCCTGCCTCGCCGGCGACTTGCCTTTCCCGGACGGCATGACTCTAGGAGGAGACGCCGGACTGACAGGAGGTCAGGAGCCGCTCGCCCAACAGCGTCACCGCTGCCCGGGCGCGCCTCCGTGCCTACCTTCCCAGTCCATTCAGGGCTCAGGCGTGCAGTAGCCACTAAGCCAACCTGATTTATCCTGAGATACAACCTCATCGCCCATTTTCTAATTGATTCATTACTCATTAGGCAGGACTGTCATTAGGGTTTGTTGTGTACTAAGTGCTACCTACACTTAATGGTTCAGATGTATTTCAGTAATCTTTAGTACCTGTAAAGTTCACAGGGTTTCAAAATTTCGGCCCTAGGAACAGACACTAGTCATTTTGGATTGTTGGTCATAGTGACATTGACCCAGATAACTATTGCATGCTAGGTTTGTTGACAATTATACTTGTCTTTCTTACTCATTCGATATGATATCCAATTATTCACGTCGATTAGTTGCAAACAATAAGTGCTAGACCAACTTCTTGATTCAGATTTTGGACGGTCTCTTACTGCAGTTACAATTCTGCATACTTGTCCTAGTAAGCTCACAAGTAATGATTGATTCACTACCTCTATGCTTGCCTTGTCATATTTGTTGTCAATATTCTTTTAGGGTGGACCACCCTGTTTCAAAATATTGGAACCGCAGACATGAGTGAATAGTATTTCTCTGTGTGATCTCTTCCATCATGTGTGGGCAACGAACACTGCATTGTATAGCAAGAAAGTGTCATATCCACCTTCTACATAGACTACGATCTTTTACATGGAATACAATCTGCCTACTTGCTTTTTGTCACACTACCAGCACTCCACCCTTGAAGCTAAACATTATGCCACTCATAATTCCTTAGTTTATTTGTTCAAATAAGAATTTGATATGATTCTAATGTTCCAACTTCAGTTTTGAAATGTGTGTCTACCTGTTATAGAGACATAAGAGGTTTGTATTTCTATGTGTGGTCTGGTCAGCACGGTTGGGGGTGAACTTTGTATACGCAGGGGTTTGTAGGGAGACACTCTTCGAGTTGAATCCGCAATGCATTCCATAGATAATCTGACTACTTTTATGTTTTCATGAATCTCAGATACTGAACAGCATCATAATGATTATGAGCTTATGCGCATGAAAAGAATAAAGCAGAACAATGCCATGGCTGTTAAACTTGGCATTAAGGGACTGAAATCAAGTCTGGATGCAATGCAATGCAAACGCTCTCCACCTACATATTCATGCTCAGAATATGATCCTAACAATGATTCTGAGCTAGAGGGAGACCTAAGTCAATGTAGCTCCCTAGTGGAGGAGTCAGAGGCAGATGCCCTATCTTATTCACCCATCAAGGTGCTTGCTCTAACTTTCCAAGGTTATATTGGTCGCACATATCTTGCAACTGATGCTTTGCATTGCTTCTACTTTGTTGCACTGCCATTAGCTTAGTTTACACATCGTGTATGTGAGTACGCCCTGCCTATCCATTTTCAGTACATATTCCATCTGTCATCATACCATATTTATCCATTCAAATGATGTTCTTGTGTATCAGACATTCAAAAGGAAGAGGGCAATTGCTGATCGCGGAGGAGCACGGACAAAGTATTTGGAAAAGGTAGTGACACCTGATAAATCAAATAGCCCATTAGGTGTAGTTGCAATATCACCAGACTCAGAAAACATGGCCACAACTCTAGCAGACTCTAGCCCTACTACACTGGCCATCTCTGATGCCCCAACTCAGGAGACCCCAACTGCAGCAAACAGTATGATGATGCCAGTTGACATAGCACCAGCTCTACGACGCAAAACCCCCATTCCAGCAAAGAGTACACCAAATCCAGTTGCCAAGTCCCTTTTTGAACGAGAGAGAGCCCCAATTGCAGCAAATAGGACTCCTGTTCCACTTCTTCCCAGTTTAGAAGACAAAGCTTATATTGTTGTCAGGAACTTTGTGCGCATCTTTCCTTCATGGAAAGATTATACCACAGACAAAGAACAATTTCCAATCTTCCTCCGCAACTTACGTGTAAGTAATGTACTAATGTTATTCATGGTAATTACTGCATATGTTTCTGCTGACAGAAGACACAAGATTTCATTCTTTTAAATAGGCGAGGACCAAACTGGATAGTCAAGACGAGCAAGGGTTGGTTGCACTTTTCAAGCACTCGTTGATGAAGTATCGTTCCTACCTAACGCAAGCGCACTTCGATGGCAAGCCTCTAAACGAAATTTCTGTAAAGTCTCCGGTGCTACATTTATCAGACAGTGACTAGAATAATCTTGTTACACATTCGTCTCGTCTGCAGCGTAAGGTACTGTCTATGATATCACATCACAATTTGAACTGCATTTCTGCATGTGCCTTAACGTCTCACTTGTACGAAAACTATTTGCAGAAGAACATTCATTCTCAAGGGACCACAGAATCTTGCAACTATACTGCACGCTGCATTGCTCTTGTGAGTACCTCTTGCCCTGTATGACCATACTTACTTTCATAGCTGGTTGATTATGTAGCATCACTGCACATGTTAGCCTCGTTATCCTTCATTTGGTGGACATTATAAGATCCGTGTCGACTCTTACATAAATTTATAATCAACCCAATGCTTTTGAAGAGGTTTAGCTCTGCAGTCCTCTTGTAAAGACTGAACATCGTCTATCATTGTACTTACATTAACAGCTACTCCCTCCGTCCCATAATATAAGAGCGTTTTGTACAGTACATCAGTGTTCAAAACACTCTTATATTATGGGAAGAGGCATTGGTTCATTGTGTAGCATTCTGCATCATATCTCCCTCGCCCACCATTCACTAAAAAATATCAGATCTATATTTAATCTTATCAAAAAATTTAATACACAGACAATGCCAGTGCAGACGTGTAGCCCATTGCTCTTGTCAGTACATTTTGTCCTGTAACACTTGTACTTCCACGGATTGGTAGTTGATTATGTAGCATCAATCTGCATCTTATCTTCATTATCCTCTATCATTCCAGTATTATCATATCTATAATTACTCTCTACAAAATGTAGAGTACATGCTATGCTTATGAAGAAGATTATGTGCTGAAATTCTTGAGTTATCCTTCCCTTGACATGGAGAAGGGCATTATAAAGCTGGTGTTAACTGTTAATGTAAGTCAGTCCTTCTAAAGCCTTTATCCTCAACTGTTGTTTAACTTGCTCATACTACCTATCGTCAACTGCTGTTTAGTTTGCTGTTTCTATCAAAATGCATGTTCGCAACAACTGTAAGTTCCAAGTTTTACTTGTAAAACCAAATTCCTTATTCATACCATGCACATTACTCAATACTCCCTATATGTATGCTTGTTTTTGTGGATCTATAATCCATTGCGTGGTGAAGCAGCCCACGTTTGCACCTTGTCATCTCATGTTTTATCTTACTGATGTGGCTGATGATATGAACAACATGCCATGCACATTAACCAAAATAGATACAATGATTGTCTTTGCCGCTCATCTATACTTGTTTTGTTGACATGGTAATCCAGTAGTGTGGTGAAGCTCCCCGCATTATAAACAATGCCAAATTATGCTATTGATATTTTGAACTTACTCTTTATTTTCTAATTTGAAATTGGATGGAATTGACAGCACAGTTATCATCTTTGTTTATACACGTGCAAAACCTGGCATCTCTCTGCTTGTTTCAGGGCGATATGCCTGATGGCATGCACAAGTTTGTTGAAGGTTGTGAGACAAACCCAACATATATTGCAGCAAAGAAGGCAAAACATCTTGAAGATAGCGAGACAACCCCAAAGTCTTGTCTTGATGCAGTGTTCAAGTTACTTGAGACTAACAGTCAGACAAGCTCACAGAATTCATTGTCTGAATCAGTTCGACTTCTTCAGTCCCAAGTTCTAGCAGAAAGGCATTCTGCAACTCAACTTCGACTTGAAGTCCTATCTCTAAGAAAGATTGCGGAAAACACCAATGAGAACCTCATTGCTAAACAGCTACACCTGGAAGCTATGACCGACATGCTAGGCCGGTCTCACAGCCTTGCTCAGCAGCTTGCGCAGCAGTTCCCGCGCAAGGCTAACCTTTCTTGAACTGTCTTGGAAGTGGTCTTGGTTCAGTATTATTTTGTTACGCTGCAATGGCGCCCAGTTTTTGTAATTTGCTTCTTCGTTGCGCTTTATGATCACTGGTGGCGAACTTCGATGCCCAGTGGATGTAATATACCATAAATCCTTTATTGTATAGTGTAGGTTTATTCTAAGTTACTATGCCATAATTTCTTTATTGTATAGAGTAGGTTTGTTCTTAATTCCTACTAGTTATCGTATATGCCATCATTCGCTATCTGAAAAAAACGGTGAAAATCTGATGTAGTCGACCGGGCCGAAACATTTGCCTCTAACGGGCCTGCATTTTAGCGGGCCACAATTGGGCCAACCTGTAACTTTCTTGGGCCTGAAAGGCCATTGGGGCCTTCACACTTTGTGCCAGTCCCACAACTTACACGGGCCTATATTCGGCCCAAAGTTTAGTTTGGCCTTTAGTGGACCCAGCGCTTAGTTGGGCCCATGTAGCTTCGGGCCATTAACAAGCTGAATATTCCGCTGGCCAGTTACGGCCTAGAAGAAACCATGGGCCTTTAGCAGGCCGAAATGCATGTTGGGCCTCAATTTTCACTAGTCGTCGACGGGCCTTCAGCAGGTTGAAATATAGACCGGGCCATTATTGGCCCAGTTATATGACGGGCCATTACCAGGCTGAAACATATCTCGGGCCTTAGTTGGCCCACTGATATCATGGGCCTTTAAGAGGCCGAAAGCTTAGTAGAGACATCAACGGGCCGAATTATACGACAGGCCTTTAACAGGCCCAAAGTCATGTTGGGCTGAACTGTTGCCACCTTGATCACGGGCCGTTAGTGGGCCGGATGTCACGTCGGACCATATATGTCCCATGGGCAGCACGGGCCATTCCCAGGCCGAAAGACACACCGGGCTGAAGTGGGCCCATGTCTACATCGGGCCTCTAACAGGCCGAAATGTCACTGGGCCGTAATTGGGCCCAAATATTTGTTGAACAATTAATGGGCCATATCTGGCTTCGGGCCGTAAATGGGCCATGTTTAAACAGGCCGTTAGTGGGCTGGCCCACTAGTACCTGAGTAAATACTATGGTCCTTTGACTGGGTCTGCCTTTTTAACCTATATGGGCGTCTATTGGGCCCTGCCACGTGTCGACTTATCATAGGCACGTCTCCTCCATTGGACGGACGACATCTGGCCCACCGAGGAGCCGACACGTGTTTCCTCCAGCCAATGATGATTTTACATGTGGAAAATCCCCATTGGTCCGGGTTGTTAATGGGTTATCGGATCCAAACCGGAACCCGATAGCTTAACGGCGACCCATTACGGTGGATGCCACGTGTCGGTTACCCTTGACGAAAGCACTTCCATGACGCGCCATTTATCGTCATGGAAGTGGACACTTCCGTGATGATAATTTTGGTATTGTCATGGAACACTTCTACGATAGCACAGGTATGACTATCTTGATTCTATCATAAAATCATCATGGATGTACATGCATGACAGAAAACGTGACCTACTGTGACAAACACGTATCATCACGAAAGTGTATTTTTTTGTAGTGTAGGGTTTAAGCTTCTGTCACTCTAGCAACCCATCATCTAATTACTACTCCACAATGCATTCCCTTAGGCCCAAATATGCATGATGAAGTGCCATGTAGTCGACATTCACATGACACCACTAAGGGAATCACAACATACATATCATCAAAATATCGAACACATATCAAGTTCACATGATTACTTGCAACATGATTTCTCCCGTGAACTCAAGAACAAAAGTAACTACTCACAAATAATAATCATGCTCAAGATCAGATAGGTATTAAATAGCATAATAGATCTGAACATATAATCTTCCACCAAATAAACCATATAGTAATCAACTACAAGATGTAATCAACACTACTAGTCACCCACAAGTACCAATCTAAGGTTTCGGTACAAAGATTGAACACAAGAGATGAACTAAGGTTTGAGAGGAGATGGTGTTGTTGAAGATGTTGATGGAGATGGCCCTCCCAAAGATGGGAGAGTTGTTGGTGATGACGATGACGATGATTTCCCCCGGCGGAATCGCTCCGCCGGAGGGCAAAAGTGCTCCTGCCCAAGTTCCGCCTCGAGAAGGTGGCACTTCGTCCCGAAAGTCCGCTCCTTATTTTTTCTTGGTCAAAATAACTTATATACCAGAAGAGGGGCACCGGAGGTGGGCCGAGGAGGGCACAACCCACAGGGCGCGCCTAGGCTCCCTGGCGCGCCCAGGTGGGTTGTGCCCACCTGGTGGGGCCCCTCTGGTAGTTATTTGCTCAAATAATTCTTAAATAATCCATAAAAAATCTCCGTGAAGTTTCAGCTTATTTGGAGTTGTGCAGAATAGGTAGCTCTGACGTGCTTTTTCAGGTCCAGAATTCCAGCTGCCGGTATTCTCCCTCTTTGTGTAAACCTTGCATATTATGAGAGAAAAGGCATTAGAATTACTCCCAAAAGAATTATTATGCATAAAAACATTATAAATAACAGTAGGAAAACATGATGCAAAATGGACGTATCACGCAAACACAGGAGCCGGGCAACCCAACTATTGACCCAAGACATAATTCGGAACTAGTGCATATATTGCAATATCCGAGCCGCCGAACACACAGCGGAACATGGTGCCAGACTTGGTACGTAGAACTGATGAGGAGATCAGACCCTTGGTCAATTGACCGATACGTATTTGTTACACAATGTGTGCATGCCGAGCTGTTCGAAGAGCGGAAAAAGGAAAAGGAAAGGGCTAGAAAATGCAGATGCCCCGGACACCGTAAAAGGTGTTTTTTTTATTTTCCATAAGCTCGGGACGTCTATCCGTACAATTCGAACTGCTGAGGTGTTTGTTATAAATAAAAATTTACAGAGGAAAGGTTTACATAGGACCTTGATGCATGGGTCGAAGCCTCAATGGTGCCCTGCTGCACGTCTGCGCCTTTCCTTCTGCTTGGTAGGGGGGACATCCGTGTAGAGAGACACGTGCTGATGAGGGAGGCCTTGAATAGGAACCTTGGGAGCTAGCCGCGTAGTTACAGCTTGAAGCTGGGCGAGTTCGGAGTCGTACCCTTTGCTGTACGAGGACACGGTAATCCCCTAGTTTGGTTAATCTGAACATATGGTGTTGTTGCTTGACATAAGCCCCCACGGCCGCCCATGGTATCTTGAGCGCGAAGTTGTGCTGACGAGGCACGTAGAGCGCAGCTAAGGTGGGTGTGACGTGCGGCGTGTGTCCCTATTTGCGGCGAACGCAGGCGGGCTCCCATGACGGGTATCGGGTTCGAACCTGTTTACTTGTATCTCTGGCCTTGACGGCGAACTAATACGTGGGCCCATTGGCGCCGGCTTGATCTTCGGCTACCAGGGCCGCGGTGTGTACCTCGATCCAGAGTGAGCGCTCCGTGTTGCCATTTATCGTTATGACGCCCGAAGGACCAGGCATCTTCAGCTTGAGGTACGCATAATGCTGGACGGCATTGAATTTAGCAAACTATTCGGCCGAGGAGGGCATGGTAGCCACTGCGGAAAGGAGCGATATCGAAGATTAGGTCTTCGCTTCGGAAGTTGTCCGGCGAGCCGAATACTACTTCCAGAGTCACCGTGCCCGTGCAGCGGGCCTCTACGCCCGGGATAACTCCCTTGAAGGTGGTGTTGCTGGGCTTGATCCTTGACGGATCGATCCCCATTTTCCTCACTATGTCTGCATAGATTAGATTGAGGCTACTGCCTCTGTCCATAAGGACTCTTGTGAGGTGGTACCCGTTGACAATGGGGTCGAGTACCAGGGCCGCCGACCCTCCATGACAGATACTGGTCGGATGGTCCCTGCGATCGAAGGTGATTGGGCAACCCGACCACGGGTTAAACTTCAGCGCTACGGGCTCGACAGCGTAAACATCTCGTAGCAAACGCCTCCTCTCCTTCCTTGGTATGTGGGTGGCGTAGATCATGTTTGCCGTTTTGACCTTGGGAGGGAAGGATTTTTGGCCTCCACTGTTCGGCCCGTGGGGCTCCTCATCATCCTCATTCCGAGGGCTTTTATCGGAGTCCTCGGCTGTGACCTTGCCGGCCTGTTTTATCGCCCAACAGTTACGGTTGGTGTGGTTGGCGGGCTTCTCGGGGATGCCATGGAATTGGCAGGGCCTCTCCAAGATTGCATCCAATTTAGTTGGTCCATCCTGGCTGCCTTTAGAAGGCGTTTTCCATCACCCGGACTTCAGATTATGGAATCCGACATTTCCTGTCATCGTTGTGGCGTCGCTTGTTCATGTTGCGCCGAGGCTTTCCATTCCCGTCCTGGACTTCAGAGGTGCCGGGGGCTTCCGGGTTGGTGCTTCTACGAGCCAACCAACTATCCTCCCCGGCGCAGAAGCGGGTCATGAGGGAGGTAAGCGCTGACATTGTTCTTGGCTTGTCTTGGCCGAGATGACGCGCTAGCCATTCATCCTGAATACTATGCTTGAAGGCGGCTATAGCTTCGGCGTCCGGACAGCCAACGATCTGGTTCTTCTTGGTCAAAAACTGGTTCCAAAATTGTCGGGCTGACTCACCGGGTTGCTGGATTACGTGGCTCAGGTCATCGACGTTCGGAGGCCAGACATAAGTGCCCTGAAAGTTAGCTTGGAAGGCATCCTCGAGCTCCTCCCAACATCCGATTGTGTCTTTGATACGTCTCCAACGTATCTATAATATTTTATAGCTCCATGTTGTTATATTAACAATCTTGGATGTTTTACAATCATTTTATAGCAACTTTATATTTTTTTTGTGACTAACCTATTGATATAGTGCCCAGTGCCAGTTGATGTTTTTTGCTTGTTTTTTACTTCACAGAAAATCAATACCAAACGGAGTCCAAACGCAGCGAAACTTTTTGGAGGCCCAGGCAGGCCCTGGTGGGTTGTGCCCACCTTGGTGGCCTCCCGCACCGCCTCTTTGCTTTATAAATACCCCAATATTCCAGAAACCCTAGGGGAGTCGAAAAAATACAATTCCAGCCGCCGCAAGTTCCAGAAACCACAGATCCAATCTAGACACCATCACGGAGGGGTTCATCATCCTCATTGGTGCCTCTCCGATGATGCGTGAGTAGTTTATTGTACACCTACGGGTCCGTAGTTAGTAGCTAGATGGCTTCCTCTCTCTCTTTTAATTCTCAATACAATGGTCTCTTGGAGATCTATTTGATGTAACTCTTTTTGCGGTGTATTTGTTGGGATCCGATGAACTTTGAGTTTATGATCAGATCTATGTTTTTATCCATGAAAGTTATTTGAGTCTTTTGATCTCTTATATGCATGATTACTTATAGCCTCATATTTCTTCTTCGAATCTTTGGTTTAGTTAGGCCGACTAGATCGATTTTTCTTGCCATGGGAAGAGGTGCTTTGTGATGGGTTCGATCTTACGTGCTCAATCCCAGTGACAGAAGGGGAAATGACACGTATGTATCGTTGCTATTAAGGATAACAAGATGGGGTCTATTCCTACATGAATAGATCTTGTCTACATCATGTCATCGTTCTTATTGCATTACTCCGTTTCTCCATGAACTTAATACACCAGATGCATGCTGGATAGCGGTCGATGTGTGGAGTAATAGTAGTAGATGCAGGCAGGAGTCGGTCTACTAATCTTGGACGTGATGCCTATATAATGATCATTGCCTGGATATCGTCATAATTATTTGAAGTTCTATCAATTGCCCAACAGTAATTTGTTTACCCACCGTATGCTATTTTTCATGAGAGAAGCCACTAGTGAAATCTACGGCCCCCGGGTATCTTCTTTATCATATTTGCCTTCGAGATCTATTTTTATTTGCTTTTATTTTCAGATCTATTAATCCAAAAACCCAAAAATATCTTTCTGCAATTTATTGTTATTTATTTTATCGCGCGTTCCCACGAGATCTGTTTATCCGATCTACTACAAATTTATCTATCTCTTTACCCGGGAGGGATTGACAACCCCTCTTTTACGTCGGGTTGCAAGTATTTGTCCTCTGTGTGCATGTGCCATTCACGTAGTGTTGCGTGGTTCTCCTACTGGTTCGATAACCTTGGTCTCATCACTGAGGTAAATACCTACTATAGCTGTGCTGCATCATCCCTTCCTCTTTTGGGAAATACCGACGTAGTTCAAGCGACATCAAAAGGAATTTCTAGCGCCGTTGCCGGGGAGACATCATCAACATCTACCAGGTTCCTAATCACAAATCTCATCTCCTTGCAATTTCCATTATTTGCCATTTGCCTCTCGTTTTCATCTCCCCCACTTCACAACATTTGCCGTTTTATTCGCCCTCTTTTTCGTTTGCCGTTTTCTCGTCAGATCTGTTTTTGAGTGCAATCTTGTTGCATAGTCATGATGACTCAAGAGAACACCAAGTTGTGTGATTTCTCTAACACCAACAACAATGATTTTATTAGCACTCCGATTGCTCCTCCCGCCACTAGAACGGAGTCTTGTGATATTAATACCGCTTTGCTGAATCTTGTTATGAAAGATCAATTTTCCAGTACTCCTAGTGAGGATGCCGCGTCCCATCTTAACAGATTCGTGGAATTATGCGATATGCAAAATAAAAAAGATGTGGACAATGATATTGTGAAGTTGAAATTATTCCCGTTTTCTTTGCGAGATCGTGCAAAAATTTGGTTTTCTTCTTTGCCTCGCAATAGTATTGATTCTTGGGATAAGTGCAAAGATGCTTTTATTACTAAGTATTTTCCTCCCGCGAAAATTATTTCCCTTAGACGCAAATCATGGATTTTAAGCAACTTGAGCATGAACATGTTGTGCAATCTTGAGAAAGAATGAAATTGATGCTAAGAAATTGTCCTACTCATGGTTTAAATCTTTGGATGATCATACAAAAATTTTATGCGGGATTGAATTTTGTTTCTAGAAATCTTTTAGATTCCGCCGCGGGTGGTACTTTTATGGAGATTACTTTGGGTGAAGCTACTAAATTGCTTGATAATATATGGCAAATTATTCACAATGGCATACCGAAATAGCTCCTACTAGTAAAAAGGTTAATTCGGTAGAAGAAATAAATTATTTGAGTGAAAAAGTTGATGCTGTTATGAAGTTGGTTTCCAATAAAAATGCTCCTATTGATCTTAATGATGTGCCTTTGTCTACTTTGATTGAGCAAAATAGTGATGCCGTAGACGTGAATTTTGTCTCGCAAAACAATTTTAATAACAATGCTTATAGAGGTAATTTTAATCCTAGACCTTTTCCGGGAAATTCCTCTAATAATTATGGTAATTCCTATGGTAATCCTTCTTATAATAATAATAGGAACACCTCTGATCTTGAGAATAATATTAAAGAATTTATCAATGCTCAAAAGAATTTTATTACTACGATAGAAGAAAAGTTGAGTAAAATTGATGATATGTCTAGAAGCATTGATAGAATTTCTCATGATGTAGAAAATCTCAAGATGAAAATTTTTGTGCCTAAGGTTGACGAATCAATTAAAGCTTTATATGTTTCTATGGATGAAAGTAAGAAAAGAACCGCTATGCTTAGAGCTAAAAGAGAATTTTAGAAAAAGCGTTTTCTAGCGATTGCTTTCATAAAAATGATGAAGATCTTAAAGTGATTGGTGTTTCTTCTATTGATTCCTTGTTTAGTAAAATTAAGATTGATGATAAATGGATTAAAGAAGAGTCAACTTTAGCTAGAAGGCGTCCCGATAATTTGGACGGTGAAAATCTTGTTGAGAAAATTGATAAAAGTGGGTTTGGAGAGGTCAAAACTTTAACTAGTGACGTGCCCACTCTTTTGGATTACAAACACTTTAATTATGATAATTGCTCTATGATTAATTGTATTTCTTTGTTGCAATCCATGAAAAATTCACCCCATGCTTATGAACAAAATAAAGCTTTTATTAAACATATCGTTGATGCTATGATGAAAGCTTTGGAAGAAAAGTTGGAATTAGAGATATCAATTCCTAGAAAATTACATGATGAATGGGAACCTACTATCAAAGTCAAGATTAAAAATTATGAGTGTTTTGCTTTATGTGACTTGGGTGCTAGTGTTTGTACAATTCCGAAATCCTTATGGGATGTGCTTGGTCTTACCGATATTGAAGAATGTTCTTTAAATTGCACTTGGCGGATTCTACTATTAAAAAGCCTATGGGAAGAATTAATGATGTTCTTATCCTTGCAAATAGGAATTGTGTGCCCATAGATTTTATTGTTCTTGATATTGATTGCAATCCGTCTTGTCCAATTATTCTTGGTAGACCGTTTTTACGCACTATAGGTGCCGTGATTGATATGAAAGAAGGGAACATCAAATTCCAATTTCCTTTGAGAAAGGGTATGGAACACTTCCCTAGAACAAGAATTAAGCCACCATATGAATTAATCATGAGGGCATCTTACGGATCTAGAAATAAGGATGACAACACTTAGATCCTTGCATTATGCCTAGCTAGGGGCATAAAACGATAGCGCTTGTTGGGAGGCAACCCAATGAATAAAATTTATTTTAGTCTTTTTATTTCTGTTCTTGAGTGTTTGCACAATTATGCTACTGCTATGATTGTGTTTTTTGTGTTTTAGTTAGAGTTTGTGCCAAGCAAAGCCTTTGGGATCATGTTGGGTGATAGTTGATTTGATCTTGTTGAAAAACAGAAACTTTTGCATCCAGTAAAATAATTTTAGAAATTTACAAAGCTACTAAAAATTCTGAATTTTTTACACAAGATTTATATACAAATTTCCTACGTTTTTCTAATTTTCCAGAATTTTTGGAGTTACATTAGTATTCTAAGTTTTCAGATTGCTACAGACTATTCTGTTTTTGACAGATTCTGTTTTCTTTGCGTTGTGTGCTTATTTTGATGAATCTATGGTTTGTATTGGAGGGTATAAGCCATAGTAAAGTTGGAATACAGTAGATATAATTCAAAAATAAAATATGAATGGGTTTGCAACAGTACTTATAGTAGTGATTTGCTTTGTTATACTAACGGTTCTCACGAAGGTTTTGTTGAGTTTTGTGTGATTGAAGTTTTCAAGGTTTGGGTGAGATCACGATGGATGAAGGAATAAGGAGTAAGAAGAGCCTAAGCTTGGGGATGCCCTTGGCATCCCAAGCTATTATCCAAAAGAGAAGCAAGCAACTAAGCTTGGGGATGCCCGAGTGGCATCCCCTCTTTCTTCTAACGACCATCGGTATTTTACTTGGAGCTATATTTTTATTCGTCACATAACATGAGTTTTGCTTGGAGCGTCTTGTATGATTTGAGTCTTTGCTTGTTTTACTTTTTATTTTTAGTAAAGTATCCTTTCTGGACACACCTATTTGAGAGAGCCAAAATTATGCTATGATTTGTTAGAATTGCTCTCCATGCTTCACTTAAATCTTTATGAGCTATGGAATTGCTCTAGTGCTTCACTTATATCTTTTTTAGCACGGTGTGCTTTAATATTTTTGAAGAAATGCTCTCATGCTTCACTTAGATTTATTTGAGAGTAGTAATTTTGAAGAAGTCTCTCATGCTTCATTTAAATTATTTTGGGAGAAGGAAATTTTTATGCTCATGTTCTTCACTTAGATTTGTTTAAGCTATCAAAAGCAACACATTAAACTAGTCCCAAAGTGATAGATATTCAAGAGGGATATAATAAAAACTTTCATGAAGATCATTGGAAAAAATAAACTTGATTCCTTGTAATAGTTTTGCGATATGATGATATAATATGTGAGTCATGTTGATGAGTAATTATGCTTTAGTAAGAATATTGATGTTAAGGCTTGTGATTCCCTATGCAAGCACGAAAGTTAATAGTTATGCAATGAAATTATATCCTACTTTTGGTGCTTTATTCGGTGTTAGTTATGCTTAATGCTCGCTTATGAGATTTTTCGTTTCTTGGTTGGATGATTTGCAATCTTTTGCTAGCCTTCATTTGCACTAAGTATGATCACTACTTGTGCATCCAAAATCCATAAACCAGTTTTGACATGTGAGTCCACTAAACCTACCTATATGCGGTATTTCCGTGCCATTCTAAGCAAATTTGTATGTGCCATCTCTAATTTTCAAAATAAATTTCTCTTTTGTGTGCTCGCACCACTCATGAAACGGTAGGGAGTGGCTGATATTTTTCCATGCTAGATGTGTTATTCTCAAGATGAGTGTTTATTCACTTGTCATTGCACAAGAGTGCGGCAAAGGTATTAGGGATGCCCAGTCCCGAAATGAAAAATGAATTTACTTTATGTTGTAAAATAATAAATTCCTTGGAAAGTGTTGGTATGGACGGCACCGGTGGATTCGGTTAGCCGTGGAATGTGAAAGTATGGTGGAAAAAGGAATAAACTTTATTTTCTGTTTGGGAACCGCCTATGATATATCTAGCATGGAAAGTATTGGGAACTACTCGATCATTTTCGTTGACAAGAAAAGCATGCCACCCAAAATGTTTTTATCTCTATCTTTTTCGCTTTGAGCTCTGGCACCTCTACAAATCCCTACTTCCCTCTGCGAAGGGCCTTCCTATTTACTTTATGCAATTTTTATTTTTGAGTCTCCATCTTCTCTTATAAAGCACCAACTAAGGTGCACTATGATCGTACTTGAGCATTGGGTGTAGCTAATAGGCGAGTCTATTTCATGAATGGATCAATGATTGAGTATAATGGGCTAGGGATAACTTGCTTTAGTGTTGATATTTTGAAAGACATGGTTGCTTGTTGATATGCTTAAGTATTGAAATCTTCCAGTCAAAACTAGACTATTGCTTTGAATCATATAAAAGTCCAAATGTCCATGCTACAAAGAAAAGATTATGTGATGAACATGTTAGGCAGCATTCCACATCAAAAATTCTGTTTTTATCATTTACCTACTCGAGGACGAGCAGGAATTAAGCTTGGGGATGCTGATACGTCTCCAACGTATCTATAATTTTTTATTGTTCCATGTTGTTATATTATCAATCTTGGATGTTTTACAATCATTTATAGCAACTTTATATCATTTTTTCGGACTAACCTATTGACATAGTGCCCGGTGCCAGTTGTTGTTTTTTGCTTGTTTTTTACTTCGTAGAAGATCAATACCAAACGGAGTCCAAATGCAGCGAAACTTTTTGGTGATTTTTTCTGGACCAGAAGACACAAGTTGGGCCAAGGAAGTACCATAGGGGTGCCCCGAGGGGGGCACAACCCACCTGGCCGCGCCTGCCCAGGCGCGCCCTGGTGGGTTGTGCCCACCTTGGTGGCCTCCCGCACCACCTCTTTGCTCTATAAATACCCCAATATTCCAGAAACCCTAGGGGAGTCGACGAAATACAATTCCAGCCGCCGCAAGTTCCAGAAACCACAGATCCAATCTAGACACCATCACGGAGGGGTTCATCATCCTCATTGGTGCCTCTCCGATGATGCGTGAGTAGTTCATTGTAGACCTACGGGTCCGTAGTTAATAGTTAGATGGCTTCCTCTCTCTCTCTTTTGATTCTCAATACAATGGTCTCTTGGAGATCTATTTGATGTAACTCTTTTTGTGGTGTGTTTGTTGGGATCCGATGAACTTTGAGTTTATGATCAGATCTATGTTTTTATCCATGAAAGTTATTTGAGTCTTTTGATCTCTTATATGCATGATTACTTATAGCCTTGTATTTCTTCTTTGAATCTTTGGTTTAGTTAGGCCGACTAGATCGATTTTTCTCGCCATGGGAAGAGGTGCTTTGCGATGGGTTCGATCTTACGGTGCTCAATCCCAATGATAGAAGGGGAAATGACACATATGTATCGTTGCTATTAAGGATAACAATATGGGGTCTATTCCTACATGAATAGATCTTGTCTACATCATGTCATCGTTCTTATTGCATTACTCCGTTTCTCCATGAACTTAATACACTAGATGCATGCTGGATAGCGGTCTATGTGTGGAGTAATAGTAGTAGATGCAGGCAGGAGTCAGTCTACTAATCTTGGACGTGATGCCTATATAATGATCATTGCCTGGATATCGTCATAATTATTTGAAGTTCTATCAATTGCCCAACAGTAATTTGTTTACCCACCGTATGCTATTTTTCTCGAGAGAAGCCACTAGTGAAATCTACGGCCCCCGGTCTCTTCTTTATCATATTTGCCTTTGAGATCTATTTTTATTTGCTTTTATTTTCAGATCTATTAATCCAAAACCCCAAAAATATCTTGCTGCAATTTATTGTTATTTATTTTATCTCGCATTCCCGCGATATCTATTTATCCGATCGACTACAAATTTATCTATCTCTTTACCCGGGAGGGATTGACAACCCCTCTTTTACGTCGGATTGCAAGTATTTTTTCTTTGTGTGCAGGTGCCGTTCACGTAGTGTTGCGTGGTTCTCCTACTAGTTCGATAACCTTGGTCTCATCACTGAGGGAAATACCTACCGTAGCTGTGCTACATCATCCCTTCCTCTTTGGGGAAATACCGACGTAGTTCAAGCGACATCAGTCTTCGGGGAGGCTATTTAGCCAGTGTCGGGCTGGGCCCTTGAGCTTTAGCGGTAGGTACTTGATGGTGTGGAGGTCGTCTCCTCGTGTCATGTGAATGTGCAGCAGAAAGTCTTCAATCCATACGGCTGGATCCTTTGTCCCATTATATGGCTCGATATTTACAGGCTTGAAGCCTTCTGGGAATTGGTGCTGCATCACCCTATTTGTGAAACACAGAGGGTGAGCGGTGCTCCTGACTAGGGCTACGTCGTGCCGGAGACCGTCTGTCATCCAGACTCGTTGTTGTTCCCGAGCTCTGTCATTTCGGTCTAGCCAAGCTTGGTATCCGTCCCGTCTAACAGGAGGATTATCTTTGGGTCCGTAGACGGACCTTGTCAGACCTGCCCGAGCGTTCAGGTCGCGTCGTAGGTCGTACTCATAGGTTGGCCATAATGTCTCCTTGTCTTGATGGCGAGGAACAGAGACTTCCCCGCATATGGATGAGCAAATAGTGATGTTACCTTGAAGAAGAGATCCCTGATTGCTCCCAGGCGGCGGGGCGTCAAGGACCATGAGACATATCAAAATGATTTGATATACTCTCTTTTGGAGAATCATCGGAGCATATCAAGAGTAAGAAAAGAAAATCATCAGGAAAGCTCTGCTCCTGCACAAGAAGAGGGAGGAGGTGATACGTTGCCTCTCGTATTCACATTCGGGGAAATGGAAGATGAGGTGGTGAATGTTGATCTCGCCGATTAGTGGACACACCTTGATTGGGCCATGGAGATGGAATCCATATCATCCGACGAATTCACCGATCCAATGCCTACGAATTTATCTTATGTTAGGAGTGTACCGATTGGCGAGAAGCTCTTCATAGGAGGAGACCTCAATGGCCAAGTGGGTACATCTAACACAGGTTTTGAAGGGGTGCATGGGGGCTTTGGCAATGGCATCAGGAATCAAGAAGGAGAAGATGTCTTGAGCTTTGCTCTAGCCTACGACATGATCGTATCTAACATCCTCTTTAAAAGGATAGAAACACATCTGGTGACTTGTAGTAGTGGTCAATAACAAACAAGTTTGGGTCGATTCAATATGATCGTTCTTCTAACGTCATAATCTCAATGTTGTTGTAGGATCATCGTTACACTTAACGATATCATAAGATCCGGAAAATGTTAACACCAACAATACTTGAGCTAGTCCCGGAGGCAAGACTAGGAACCCTTTTATTTAACCATTTATCATTCCACACATGCATATGAGTTTTCCACTGAATCATATATTCCAGGATCATAGCAGTTATAGCATGAAATATAAACTCTTAATTATGACTATGGAAATATAATACAAATATTATTGCCTCTCTAGGGCATATTTCCAACATCAGGTTGCCAGAAGAGAGGTGAACTTGCAACTAGAATACCTACAAAACTAGAGGGCTAGTTGTGGGTCGATTGTGGACCTGAGAAAGGTTGAAGCCGGTATATAACTGTTGTCATCTGAAGTGCATGAATGTGTATGGGGTATTTGGTTGACTAGGCATTTGTATTGTTAGCAGTTTTTAGCCAAGAAAAGACATGCTAATACTCTATTTAATATTACTGATTATTTGGTTAAAACAAAGTTTCAGAAGGAACATGTTAGTAGAACGTAAAACAAGTATTGTGAACCACGTAAGCTCTTTGGATCAGGTGATACTTTGATCATGTCACCACTCACCTCATGAAGTTTGGTGTCCAGCCTGACAGGATGAGTTCGCCGGTTTGGAAGCAGAAGTTAATGTATGACCTCTGCGACATTTGTGTAGTATAAGCAACTTGTAAACCAGTTTCCAGAAGGAACATGTTTATGTGTATTCATGTGGAAAATTGCATAATTAATACAGAAAATACTTTAACCATTGACTGTCGTATCCTCATCTTTCTCCCCATCTGACAGTAAAAAGTACCTATGACTATGTCAATCAGACTGTCATCACCAAGGTGAAGAGTTCAAAGGACAACATGAAGTCCAACAAACACATAAGAATGAGATTAAAAGCTGTCAGAAAATTACGAAACTCCGGAGTGATAGCGTTGGAGTATGTCCAAACGGCTGGCGGCGCAGCCTACGGCAGGGTAGATAGTCGGCCGACGGTGTGTTAGGCATCTAGTCGTCGCGGTGGAAAGCAGAAGAGGATGGACCGGTGGAAAGCCGTGCGAGTGTGAGGTGTCAATTTGCTTGGGAAAGGAACTGGCCGAGATTAATTAATAGGCAAACAGTTCCGTACGAATACTTTGACTCCCCGCGCTAACTGGCATCCCATGGACAAGAACGAAACTTGTAAGTTATTTACAAAGGTAACCCCCGTGGCAAAATCTAAGAGATTTCTAGAAACAAAGTTCAACCCCGCATAATTTTTTTGTATGATCATCCATAAGCTTAAACCATTAGTGCGGAATTTCTTATCATTTCATCCTCTCCAAAGATTTTGCAACATGTTCATGCTCAAGTTTCTTAAAATTCGTAATTTGATTTCTAAGAGAAATAATTTTTGCGGAGGAAAATACTTGGCATCCATCTTCGATACTACTAGAAGAACAAGAAAGAAGAGGATAAGACAGTCATGTCCCATTGGAGTGTGTTGGTGAGAAGGCGAGATAACCGTTGTCATCTGAAGTGCACATCCTGCATTAAGATGGGTGGAGCGCCTGCATAATTGATTTTAGGAAGCAATCCTCACAAGCACAATATTCGGAAGCAGGAAACAAATGATCAGAAGCAGGAAACAAATACCTAAAAGATTTTTGGAAGCTATCCTAAGAAGCACAATCGTCCAAAGTAGAAAACAAATCCTAACTATCGTTCATTGAAACTATATTAGCATGTATTTTCTTGGCTAAAAACTGCTAGGTCTGCGACAATTAGGATTGATCGAAAGACTTTCGACTTCCTTCAACAAGGTCTGAGACTCCGTCTTGCTCCGGGAGGAGAGGATACGACAATCAATGATCGAAGTATCACCTGATCCAAACTTCATCCCGTCCTAAGTCACATATGGTATCTGGGTACCCCAAGCGCCACCCGTAGGAAGGGAAGCATCATCAGTTGTCCAATGCCTACAAGTTTCGTTCCTGTCCATGGGATGCCAGTTAGCGCGGGGAGTCAAAGTATTCATACAGAACTGTTTGCCTATTAATTAATCTCGGCCGGTTCCTTTCCCAGGCAAATCGACACCTCACACTCGCACGGCTTTCCACCGGTCCGTCATCTTCCGCTTTACACCGCGACGACTAGATGCCTAACACTCCGTCGGCCGATGATCTACCCTGCCGTAGGCCCCGCCGCCCGCCTTTTGGACCTACTCCAACGCTATCACTCCTTAGTTTCTTAATTTTCTGATAGCTTTTAATCTTATTCTTATGTGTTTGTTGGACTTCATGTTGTCCTTTAGAACTCTTCACCTTGGTGATGATAGTCTGATTGACGCAGTCATAGGTACTTTTTACTGTCAGATGGGCAGAAAGAAGAGGATACGACAGTCAATGGTCAAAGTATTTTCTGTATTAATAATGCAATTTTTCCACATCAATACACGTAAACATGTTCCTTTTGGAAACTGGTTTATAAGTTGCTTATGCTACACAAATGTCGCAGAGGTCATACATTAACTTTTGCTTCCAAACCGGCGAACTCATCCTGTCAGGCTGGACACCGAACTTCATGAGGTGGGTGGTGACATGATCAAAGTATCACCTGATCCAAAGAGCTTACGTGGTTCACAATACTTGTTTTATGTTCTACTAACATGTTCCTTCTGAAAATTTGTTTTTACCAAATAATTAGTAATATTAAATAGAGTATTAGCATGTCTTTTCTTGGCTAAAAACTGCTAACAATACAAATGCCTAGTCAGCCAAATACCCCATACACATTCATCCACTTCAGATGACAACGGTTATATACCGGCTTCAGCTTTTCTTCTTGGCCTAGCGACTTTGGCACGCTTATCCTGCTGGACACGGATCTGAAAGCGGAAGTCAACAACCACAAGCTTATGCTGAGGGACAACACTCTCTCCAGGTATCACCTTACAATCTAGGCACGCACGCCTATCTTCTCTTCTCGAGAGGATGAAATCAATCTGGCTAGAGTGTTGACCACTACTAAAAGTCACCAGATGTGTTTCTATCCTTTTAAAGAGCATGTAAGATACGATCATGTCGTTGTTGGTGTAGATCCTTTGGGGTTTCTGGGTACCCCAAAGGACATTGTGTCAGTGTATGGGTCCTCATTTCAGCAACTTCAAAGGCTCCGCTCTCCATATTCTGAATATTTCGTGGAGCTGGTGGATTACGAAACATGCCCTAAGTGCATGTCATGAGTCCCTCCACTCCACAACTCCGTTTTGGAGCGGAGCTGGCTCCAATTCAGATTTACAGAGCGGGGGATTAGGTGCTCGGCAGATTCTGAATATTTCTGGATGACCAAATAGGCCCTAAGTGCCTGTTCGAAGTCCCTCCGCTCCACATCTCTGCTTCGGAGCGGAGCGGGCTACAGTTCAAATTACAAAATAGTGTTTCCTCCCGCTATAGTTCAAATCACAAAGCAGGGGAATAGGTGCTCCACAGATTCTGAATATTTCGTGGAGCTAGTGGATTACGAAACACGCCCTAAGTGCATGTTCGGAGTCCCCCCCACTCCTGAAAGTGCAACTAATCCCCGGGTGGTTTTGGTAATTCATAACAACATATAGCTCATTGAACTAATATCCTTTCAAGTGAAATATTTCAGATAGTTCAATGATTCGCATGGCATGGACTGGAGATGTGGACCCCTCAAAATGCTAAGGACAAAGATTGGCAAAAGCTCAAGACTCTTCATTTCTATTTTAGTGATCCAAGATCACATTGAGTCCATAGGAAAAGCCAATACTATTAAAAGGGGATCAGGTGTTGCATAATGGTCTACTTGCTCAAAATGCTTAGTGATATGCTCCCAAGCCCTCAACCGCTTTCTCATTTCCTCATATGTCCTAAACCTAAAGTCAAACTCGGCCCCACCGATTTGATCTATCCGGCGCTATCAAGTTTCCTTGACATAGCCACTGCCAGAAACCCTAATCATTTCGGTCTCACCGATTGGGCTTTCGGTCTCACCGAGATGGCAATGCAAACTCTCTGTTTCCCTTCGTAACATTTCGGTCTTACCGAAGTGAGCGATTGGTCCCACCGAGTTCGCAATGCAAACTCTCTGTTTCCCTTTCGTAACGTTTCGGTCTTACTGAAGTGAGCGATCGGTCACACTGAGTTTGCCTGACCAACTCTTTGTTTAACTCATTGCTGAAATCGGTCCCACCGAGTTCATGCAATCGGTCACACCGAGATGAGGTCTTGCCCTAACCCTAGCACATCGGTCCCACCGAGATTCCTAACGTTCACATTTTGAATTGAATCGGTCTCACCGAGTTCTTCTATTCGGTCTCACCGAGTTGAGTCAAATGTGTGTAATAGTTGGATTTTGTGTGGAGGCTATATATACCCCTCCACCCCCTTCTCTATCAAAGAGAGAGCCATCAGAATGAGCCTACACTTCCACTACTCATTTTCGAAGAGGGAACCACCTACTCATGTGTTGAGATCAAGACATTCCATTCCTACCACAAGAAACTTGATCTCTAGCCTTCCCCAAGTTGCTTTCCACTCAAATCTTCTTTCCACCATAGCCAAATCTGTGAGAGAGAGTTGAGTATTGGGGAGACTATCATTTGAAGCACAAGAGCAAGGAGTTCATCATCAACACACACCATTTATTACCTTTTGGAGAGTGGTGTCTCCTAGATTGGTTAGGTGTCACTTGGGAGCCTCCGACAAGATTGTGGAGTTGAACCAAGGAGTTTGTAAGGGCAAGGAGATCGCCTACTTCGTGAAGATCTACCCGAGTGAGGCAAGTCCTTCGTGGGCGATGGCCATGGTGGGATAAACAAGGTTACTTCTTCATGGAACCTTCATGGGTGGAGCCCTCCGTGGACTCGCGCAGCCGTTACCCTTCGTGGGTTGAAGTCTCCATCAACGTGGACGTACGATAGCACCACCTATCGGAACCACGCCAAAAATCTCCGTGTCTACATTGCGTTTGCCTTCTCCAAACCCTTCCCTTTACCTTCATATGCAATGTTTTACTTTTCGCTACTACACTCTTAGAATTGCATGTGTAGGTTGATTGCTTGACTTGTGCTAAGTTGCTAAAATCTGCCAAGACATAAAATTGGGAAAAGGCTAGATTTTTATTTGGTCAAGTAGTCTAATCACCCCCCCCCCCCCCTCTAGACCTACTTCCGATCCTACACCTCCACAACTCTGTTTTGGAGAGGAGCTGGCTCCAATTCAAATTTACAAAGTGGGGGATTAGGTGCTCCGCAGATTCTGAATATTTGTGGATTACCAAACAGGCCCTAAGTGCATGTTTAGAGTCCCTCCGCTCCACAACTTTGCTTCGGAGTGGAGCGACACTACAAATAAAACCACTTCCGTGATGATACGTCTTTGTCACAGTAGGTCACATTTTCTGTCATGCATGTCCATCCATGACGATTTTATGACAGAATCAAGATAGTCATACATGTGCTGTCATAGAAGTGTTCCATGACAATACCAAAATTATCATCATGGAAGTGTTCACTTCCATGACGTTAAATGATGCGTCATGGAAGTGCTTTCGTCAAAGGTAACCGACACGTGGAATCCACCGTAACGGGTCACCGTTAAGCTATTGGGTCTAGTTTTGGATCCGATAACCCGTTAGCAGCAACGACCAATGGCGATTTTCCACATGTAAAATTCTCATTGGTCGGAGGAAACACGTGTCAGCTCGCCATTGGGTCAGATAGGCGCCTATGATATGTCAAAACGTGCGATGGCCCAACACTGGCCCATTTAGCTTACAAAGGCAGGCCCGTTTGACTTGGTCAAAAGCTAGCGGGCCGGCCCATGAAAAGCCTGATAATGGTCTGTTCGCATATAGCCCATTTTACGGCCCGGTAACTCACGACCCATTATGGCGTTCCCGAAATCGGCCCAACAACGTCATGTGGGTCGTCAAGTATAATACCAGCCCATTTCATTTTTGGCCCATGTATGGCCCACGAGTCTTTTGGCCCATATGAGGCCTTTCGTATCTTTGGGCCCTTTAGTGGGCCGCGGTGACTCTGGCCCATAATAAACAGTAAATTTCTTTATACCCATTAACGGCCCATGATTCACATGGGCTGTTTCCAGCCCGTGTTAGCTTTCGGCCTACTGACGGCCCATACATTCTTGGGCTCCTTTCCGGCCCTCGATTACTTCCGGCCCGTTACTGGTCTGTTCCCCTAATGGGCCAAATTCGGCCCGTGGTTAGAATCATCCCGTTTGTGGCCTGTTAACCCGTTGCGCTATTTCCAGCCCGTCCTGTATTCTGGCTCATAAATGACCTGTTATGCCTGTGACAGATTTAAGCCTTTGCTGTCTTCCGGCCTGTTAACGACCCGTTACCGTGCTGGCCCGATACCAATTACTCCCGTTTACGGCCCATGTCGGCCCATTTATACGACGGCCCGAGGCCCACTGATTCTACGGCCCGTTGGAAGCCCATTTATCCGACGACCCGTAGGAGGCCCATGGATCCTATGGCCCGTAGCAGGCTCAAGGTTACCACGGTCCGTATATGACCCATGGTTGTTGCGGCCACTAGCACACCAAGGAAAAAGAAGACTAGGGAAATAAATAAGCCAGAAACTAATGCTAGGCTATTGAGGCAATTGCACAGATTACATCCACTGGGCATCAAAGTTCGCCACCAGTGAAAATATAGGGAACACCCTACACTATACAAAATGGCTTGCTGTTTTCTTCAGCCGGTCGCTGCACGTTAAGAACAAATTTTGTATCGCAAAAAAACAAATTACGACCATAAAACAAAAGGAAGGTTGGCATAAAAGTTAACAGTCCGGCAGATAAATGCACCACCAGAAATTCAGAAGCTCAATTCATTTGACCTGACTGTTATGTTTTCATGTTGTACTGTCCGATGGAGCACCATAACTTCGCCTTCATTTCTCCTAGGCTCCTAAACAACATAGCAAATGTCTGATAGTCTGGTTTCAAAACCATGCATATCTTGACGACATCAAACAATGGCTGTCCTTGTTTCACAAAGGGTCTCTGTTAGGGAGTGCACTTGTGTCTGGAGCGCAGATATAACATTGTTTTGAGCTTGCATATCTTGATCATGAGGCAGTTTGGACAAGATTGCCTTAACAACCAACCCAGTATTACGCAGGAACGTGCTTTTGGCACTGTTAGTGGACAGGTACTGACCCACTGCAGCAAGAGGTGACATTGCGTTTATAGTTGCCTCGTCACCTTCAGAAGGCAGCGGTTCCACCATTTGTTCCATACCTTGCTGAAAAGTTGAGTTTTTACATTAGTAGTACCAGAACAGAAGATATTAAGGAGGTAGCAAAACCAAAGAAAATAGCTTTGGTCTATATACAAAACTTATTCCGGTGAACCCCTGTAAAATATTAGTTGTATTTTACTGCAAAGTACATAATAAAACCAGGTTCCAAACATATGACCATGTACCATGGCTAATGTATTGTCTATTTCTTCACATTGTATTGGCAACTAAGGATAAAGAGACAAAGTTTATAATATGGTAAGCATAGTATGACATCATTCATATCACAAAACAACTGAGAACAGACAAACAGGCAATTGTAACGTTGTGTAGACAAGTCCAGCACAGAACTAGATTACAGATCAAGATCAAAGGAACATCACTCCTCTCTTTTAAACCTTGTAAGGTGCAATGATATGCTAAGACAATTGTGTATAAAATTGAAAAGAGTAATAGACATTGGCTGCAAAATGTGCAGTTCAATGCACAAGTTAGAGTAAGTAGTAGTTAAAAGGCATGAGGATTAAGGACTTACAACAGCGGCTTTGACTGGTGTAGTCATGCCCTTCGTCTTGCTGGTGTGACAGTCCTTGAAGATTTCCACAGCATTTGGTTCAGGTACTTTTTGGTCCTTGCGGGCTTTCCTCTGCATTTGGAACAAGTCAATATAGATCTGATAATATGGCACAGCGAAAAGAGTGAAACAGCAGCTAATTACAAGAGCCTCGCAGTGTGTAATATAGCTACGAGATCCTGTCGTTTGTTGGAATTTCACTTTCGTATGGTTGGCCTTGTTCTTTGAATAGTTCACCTACAAGAAGATAGATTTGTGAGGCACATGCGTAAATCGGAGTTCAACATGTGATCAGATCATATATATATAACGTACTTGATACTTTGGATCAGACTAGTGTTTAACGAGGCCTCTCCAGTCTTCATCCGATATATTTCCCACTGGAGATGTTTGGGCAAGTTCACTGTTAGCCTTGCCTTCAAAGTGAGGTTTCCTCAAGTTATACCGATACTGTCATAGAGCAGACTTGAAAACATGGGTGCATGCTTGTCTGGTTGCATCATCTTGGCTATCCAACTTGAACCTCATATGTTGAAAATTATGGGAGTCTCATTACAAGCAACCTAGAAAGTATGGGACAGAGCAAGACGATATTACTAATTTACATACATAACCATATTTACAGATAAATGGTCGAGGAAGGTGTTAAACTGGGTTTCGTCTTTGTCATTCCTGTACTGAATCCATGTTGGGAGGATACGTGCATGACACCTAACGGCAACGGCTGCCTTTGATACTAACTTGGCTGACTCTCTAGCATCACGTGGCCTTTTTAAACCTGCCTCAAAACGGATCTCCATTCTTCCTCCTCTAGATTTAGTTAACCTGTCGAGCATTATCCCTAATGTATGTTTCCTCTTGCGCCTAGGTGCTAGTTCAACAACGAAACATGGGAAGTGTTAGTGTACATCAAATTGCGAGACTACATATAAAGAAGCATGCAACTGTAACTTGACTCGAGCAACTACCTTCTTGTTGTTGAAGCTCACAAGGTTCATCTGATCTTGCCAACTCGTCTTGTGTCAAGAGTGCTTTGGAAGTAGTGTCAGGTGGATAGGGAGCTTGGGAACTTGCCTCTAGCAGACTTACCAAACGAGTAACTCGTGCAGCTGTTGGTACTGTGGAAGGTGTTGCAACAACTAGGGTTCTTGTTGCTTGTTTGGTGGCAGCTATTCGTTTCTGTTTGGATTGTTTTGCAGCTGGTGTAGCAAAGGATACCGTGTTTGTACAATTTTCCGGTGGACTTTGACCTTCTATTGCACCTCAGTACCAGCAGAATCTGCATAATTCTTCCGCTTCCGTTTTCGTACGTCCTGAGTACTAAGAGCATCCCCTGCCATTATGTGTTCCTTCCTCTTTGTCTGTGCCATGTCAAGTCAAGCCGACAAGAAAAAGGAATAAAAATTTAGTTCTTCAGAATAAATTGATGTGTGATACAGACGAACTGAACTTTGATGTTAGACAACCGCATGATAGGATGATGTAATATGTACGAAAAACAGGATGGCATGAGATAATCAGAACTATGATGTGTAAACTAAGCAGAAGGTATTTCAATAAATTAGAAGCAATGCAATGGAAGGTAGACACCATATGAAATATGCTACAAATATCGCTCTGGCAAGTTAACAGTGTCTTGTCATAACTGTGTTGGAGAACGTTGCATGGAAAACAAAAACATTTCTACATGCACGCAAGATCTATCCATGGATATGCATAGCTACGAGAGGGGGAGAGCATCTACATACCCTTGTAGATCGCTAAGCGGAAGCGTTTATCACGCGGTTGATGTAGTCGTACTCTTCGCGATCCGATCACGATCCAACCGATCTAGTGCCGAACGGACGGCACCTCTGAGTTTCGCACACGTGCGGCTCGATGATGTCTTCTCCTTCTTGATCGAGCAAGCGGGAGAGGCAAAGTAGATGGGATCACAACCAACACGACGGCGTGGTGGTCATGGTGGTGGTGGAGCATCAACAGCGCTTCGCTAAGCGTCGCCGGGACAAGGCGGTGGAACTACGGAGTAATGGGAGAGAGAGGGGCGCCAAGGGCTTGGTGTATGCTCTTGGGGCGCCCCCTCCCCTCTATATATAGGTGGAGGGGCATGGGAAACAGCCCCTCCAAGCCCTAGGGCGCATCTAAGGGAGAGAGGACTTGGACTCCAAGTCCAATGCTATTCGTACTAGGACTCCTTCCTTTTTTGCCTTCCCTAGATGGAGCGGGAGGTGGTTCGGCTTTATCAGCTGCCCTGTCCCGTCCTCGAGGTGGGCGGTCCAGCTGTTCTGCTCGGGTGTCCCTTGGAGGTGTGTGCTCTATGGACTTGTCGTCGAATTGCGGCAGTTGTTTTCCAATCGGGTAGCTCTTGGTTTGTCGTTCGTAGTCGTGCTCCTCTTCAGCAGCCAGGACCTTAGTCCATCTGTCATTGAGGGTATCCTGCTCGGCCTTTATTTTTTGTCGTTGTTTCTTCAGGCTACGTGCGGTGACAATTAGCTGCCGTTTGAACCGCTCCTGATATAGCGGTTCTTCAGGGACGATAAAATCTTCGTCACCCAAACTGACGTCCTCTTCAGAAAGGGGGAGGTAGTTACTGTCTTTGGAGTCATTGAGGTCTTCGAGGTTGAGCGGATCCTCGTGCTCCTCGTTATCGTCTCGTGGTTGTTCATCGGTGTCGGGGTCATCGAGGTTGTCAGCATTGTCCGCAGTGCCATTCTCACCTGTGTCTGTGTTGCTCGCATGGCTTCGGCATGCCTCGGAGCGGCGACGTTGTTTGCGGCGCCTCGGCGGCTCATCGCTGGGCCTGCCATTATCCTTCCCGGGAGTATCATCATTGTCTTTTGGGGTATCCACCATGTAGACGTCATAAGTGGACGTGGCCGTCCAGCGGCCGGTGATGGGGGGAGCGGCATTGGTGTTAGCCGTGGCTCCACTATCCTCGTCCATGTGTTCACTGTTTTCCGAACTGTAGTCCAACATGTCAGTTAAGTCTTCGACTATGGCTACTAGGTGGGTGGTGGGCGGGTCGTAAAATTTCCCATAATTCACCTCGAGGGGCTGCTGAACGCAAGCAGAGGGTGGATCCTCCCGAATAGCCATCATCTGGATTCGGTCCAGCGCCTCATTTAATAAAGCGAGGGTCGTCGGACTGGTACGCGGTGGCCGCTGAGGGGCGGTCTCCGACGTGGCAGGGCAAGGGATGATCCGGGTCCGGGCTAGATCCCGGTCTTCAAGGGCCGAGTCGAGCTCAAGGCCTGGGGTCGGCTTTACGGCCGGATAGGCAGGAGCGACCTGGTCCTCAGATGCTTCCTCCGTATTGGGGCTCGAGGCCAAGTCGGTGAGGGTGAGTCCGGCAAGGGATGATTCCTGATTTCCAAACATCGACCCGTCACTAGGGCTCGAGGCCAGGTCCATGACATGGGGGGAGGGTTTTGTTAGGGGTGACTCTTGGAGTCTGAACACAGCTCCCGGACCGAGGCCTGAAGCTGAGTCTTCGGCGGGCGTCGTTGACGTGGCCGAAGAGGACCCCTGGTCTCCGGACAGGGCAGGGACGTTCGGGCTCAAGGCAGGTTGAGGGGTTGCGGCCGATCCGTAGATCGGATCGGGAGAAGACTCCGTAGCGACCCTTGCGGGGCCCATGGGAGTACCGAGTGAGGCCGCAAATCCGGCGAAGATCAGATCACCTAGGGCATCCAAGACGTACTCCAGATTGCCGAATCTAATTCGGTGTTCGGGGGCGAAATTGTTGATTTGGTCTAGATAACCGGTTGGGTTGGCGTGCAGCACAATGCTGCCGAACGCGAAGAGCTGGTCGGGGACAAAGAGGGCCCCGGAGCTGACGCCATCTCCGATGATCAGGCGAGCCATCGACCCTTTGGCGACCCAACAGCGGAACTCTCAATGAAAGCACCAATGTCGGTGTCAAAACCGGCAGATCTCGGGTAGGGGGTCCCGAGCTGTGGATCTTGGATCAATGGGAAACAAGGGACGATGAACACAGTGTTTACCCAGGTTCGGGCCCTCTCTCAGAAGTAAAACCCTACATCCTGCTTGATTGTATTTGATGTGTATAGTAGGGTTACAGAGTCGATCTACCTCGAGATCAGGCGAGCTAAACCCTAGGTTGAGGAGGGATAGGATGTTGCTCTAGCCCTAAGGACTAAAACCCTCTGGTTTATATAGACACTAGTAGGGTTAGGGTTACACGCGATCGGTTACAACAAAGGAAAGATTATGCTAAATCTTGACTTGGAAGGCACACCACGGCTCCAAAGATCCCCTGTCTGGTTATGGGTCCATGCCCTAGTTCAGCTCCATAGGAGCCCATCAATCCGGCCCACAGGCAATAAGTAAGCGGCCCGAGGACCCGTTAATCCAGGACTCCCTCATCTAGCACCCAAATCACAAAAAGCATAGCACTCATAATCTTTAATCTTAATAGTAGGTTCCCACTCATCACAAAGCTTTCTAGGGATTGAAACTTCCAATTCAAGTTTTTCTTCAAAAGATTTCATCATAGCATCAACAATATGTTTAGTAAAAGCTTTATTTTGATTATGAGCATGAGGTGAATTAAGCATGGATTGCAACAAGGAAATACAATCAATCAAAGAACAATTATCATAATTAAAGTCCTTGAAATCCAAAAGAGTGGGTTCATCACTAGTTAAAGTTTTGACCTCACCAATCCCACTTTTATCAATCTTTTCATTAAGATCTTCACCCTCCAAATTATTGGGATGCCTTCTAGCTAAAGTTGACTCATCTCTAGTTCCTTCTTTATCAAGTTTTATATTAGCAAACAAAGATTCAATAGGAGTCACACCAATCACTTTAAGATCTTCATCATTATTCTCACGAAAACTAGAAGAACATACTTTTTCTAGCCATTCTCTCTTAGCACGCATCCTAGCGGTTCTCTCTCTACTTTAATTAATAGAAATTTTAATAGCTTTCAGGGACTCATTAATATCAATCTTGGGTGGCATAGATCTAATTTTAAAAGAATCAATCTCATGAGAAATTCTATCAACGTTTCTAGCCAAATCATCAATCTTACGCAATTTTTCTTCTACCATAGCGTTGAAAATCTTTTGAGAATTACTAAATTATTTAATATTGTTCTCAACATCAGAAGGTATCTTATTAATTTCCATAAGAATTGTCGTAGGAATTTCCATAATTATTAGAGGAATTACTAGGAAACGACCTAGGGTTGAAATTACCTCTATACGCATTATTACCAAAATTGTTCCTACCAACAAAATTCACATCCATAGATTCATTATTATTCTCAATCAAAGTAGACAAAGGCATATCATTGGATCAATAGGATCACTCTTACTAGCAATCAATTTCATAAGTTCATCCATCTTTCCACTCAAAGTATTAATTTCTTCAATCGCATGCACTTTTTTACTAGTAGAAGATCTTTCGGTATGCCATTGAGAGTGATTTGCCATAATATTATCTAGGAGTTTAGTAGCTTATCCTAATGTGATTTCCATAAAAGTACCACCCGCGATGGTGTCTAAAAGATTTCTAGTTGCAAAATTCAATCCAGCATAAAAAATTATATGATCATCCACAAACTTAAACCATGAGTAGGGCAATTTCTTATCATCAATTTCATCCTCTCCCAAGATTGTGCAACATGTTCACGATCAAGTTGCTTAAAACTCATTATATTGTTCCTAAGGGAGATGATCTTAGCGGGAGAAAAATACTTGGAAATAAAAGCATCTTTACACTTATTCCATGAATCAATACTATTTTTAGGCAAAGATGAAAACCAAGTTTTAGCACGATCTCGTAGTGAGAACGGAAATAGCTTCAATTTAACAATATCATTATCCACATCTTTTTTCTTTTGCATATCACACAACTCAACGAAAGTATTTAGATGGGATGCAGCATCTTCATTAGGACTACCAGAAAATTATTCTTTCATAACAAAATTCAACAAAGCGGCATTAATTTCATAAGATTCTGCACTAGTGGTGGGAGCAATCGGAGTACTAATAAAATCACTATTATTAGTGTTAGAAAAATTACACATCTTGGTATTTTCTTGAGACATCGTGACAAAGCAAGCAATCTAGCACACAAGCAAACAAAAAGCCAACTTAAAGACGAACGAAAAGAAGGCGAATAAAAAGGCAAATATTTTTGTGTTTTTTTAAAACGTTTTAGAACTGGGGTGATACGTCTCCAACGTATCTATAATTTTTTATTGTTCCATGCTGTTATATTATCATTCTTGGATGTTTTACAATCATTTTATAGGAACTTTATATCATTTTTTGGGACTAACCTATTGACATAGTGCCTAGTGTCAGTTGTTGTTTTTTGCTTGTTTTTTACTTCGCAGGAAATCAATACCAAACGGAGTCCAAACGCAGCGAAACTTTTTGGTGATTTTTTTTGGACCAGAAGACACAAGTTGGGCCAAGAAAGTACCTGAGGGGGGCTCCGAGGGGAGCACAACCCACCAGGGCGCGCCTGGGGGCCCAGGCGCGCCCAGGTGGGTTGTGCCCAGCTCGGCCGCCTCCTGCACCGCCTCTTTGCTCTATAAATACCCCAATATTCCAGAAACCCTAGGGGAGTCGACGAAAATCAATTCCAGCCGCCGCAATCTAGACACCATCACGGAGGGGTTCATCATCCTCATTGGTGCCTCTCCGATGATGCGTGAGTAGTTCATTGTAGACCTACGGGTCCGTAGGCAGTAGCTAGATGGCTTCCTCTCTCTCTTTTGATTCTCAATACAATGCTCTCTTGGAGATCTATTTGATGTAATTCTTTTTGCGGTGTGTTTGTTGGGATCCGATGAACTTTGAGTTTATGATCAGATCTATGTTTTTATCCATGAAATTTATTTGAGTCTTTTGATCTCTTATATGCATGATTGCTTATAGCCTCGTATTTCTTCTTCGAATCTTTGGTTTAGTTAGGCCAACTAGATCGATTTTTCTTGCCATGGGAAGAGGTGCTTTGTGATGGGTTCGATCTTACAGTGCTTGATCCCAGTGATAGAAGGGGAACCGACACGTATGTATCGTTGCTATTAAGGATAACAAGATGGGGTCTATTTCTACATAAATAGATCTTGTCTACATCATGTCATCGTTCTTATTGCATTAGTCCGTTTTCCATGAACTTAATACACTAGATGCATGCTGGATAGCGGTCGATGTGTGGAGTAATAGTAGTAGATGCAGGCAGGAGTCGGTCTACTAATCTTGGACGTGATGCCTATATAATGATCATTGCCTGGATATCGTCATAATTATTTGAAGTTCTATCAATTGCCCAACAGTAATTTGTTTACCCACCGTATGCTATTTTTCTCGAGAGAAGCCACTAGTGAAATCTACGGCCCCCGGGTCTATTTTCTCATCATATATTTTCAGATCTATTTTGCTATATTCCTTTTTATTTATTTGCCACTTTTATTTTCAGATCTATATTTCTAAGAACCCAAAAATATTTTGCTTCACTTTATTTTATTCGCGATCTATTTATCCAACCTACTACAATTTATCTCACATCCGTTTGCCAATTTCTCGCGCCGTTACCCGAAAGGGATTGACAACCCCTTTAACACGTCGGGTTGCAAGTATTTGATCTTTGTGTGTAGGTGCTGTTTACGTAGTGTTGCTTGGTTCTCCTACTGGTTCGATAACCTTGGTCTCAACACTGAGGGAAATACCTACCGTTGTTGTGCTGCATCATCCCTTCCTCTTTGGGGAAATACCGACATAGTTCAAGCCAACGTCAAAAGGAATTTTTGGCGCCGTTGCCGGGGAGGATCAAGTCAAGATAGTCTCCCGGCCACGTGCCAATTTCTGGCGCCGTTGCCGGGGAGACATCATCAACATCTACCAGGTTTCTAATCACAAATCTCATCTCCTTGCAATTTACATTATTTGCCATTTGCCTCTCATTTTCCTCTCCCCCACTTCATAAAAATTTGCCGTTTTATTTGCCCTCTTTTTCGTTCGCCGTTTTCTCGTCAGATCTGTTTATGAGTGTGATCTTGCTTGTCCACTTTAACACTATGTCTAGCACGACCCCTCCTCTATCTCCAGATTTTGAAGTTCTATACTTCAAGCTGAGACAAGGAAAAAATTTGAAAGATGCTTGGTATAGACTAATGGAATCTTATCATATTAGCAATCTTAAAGGAGACACAAGGGTTTTGCTTCGGAACTTTTATGTAGGATTAGCCTTGCATCATAGACAACTTTTGGATTTTGCTGCTAAAGGAAATTTTATTGAACTTAATGCTAATACTGCTTATGAAATCTTAGAGGGAATTTTGGGAATTCCACCAACCAAAAAGGGGATTAGCTTTACTCAAGAAGGAGTTCAAATTTTAGACAAGTTGAGTGATTTGCATAAACATATGGTCGAGTTGCAAAAATATAATGAACCCCTCAAACATATTAGTGGAAATCTCAATCGCATGAATACTTTGATTACCCTTTGCAATAAGCGGTTGGATATTTTAGATCTCAAGATGGTTTCTTTTCCTGAGAATTTAGGGAAGCGCAAAGAGCCTTCTGGGTTTGAGAAAGCCCTTACAAAAGTTGCCAAAACTACGAATGACAATACTTAGATCTATGCATGATGCCTAGCTAAGGGCGTAAAACGATAGCGCTTGTTGGGAGGCAACCCAATGAATAAAATTTATTTTTGTCTTTTTATTTCTATTATTGAGTGTTTGCACAATTATGCTACTGTTATGATTGTGTTTTTTATGTTTTAATTAGTGTTTGTGCCAAGTAAACCCTTTGGGATAGCTTTGGTGATAGTTGATTTAATCTTGTTGGAAAATAGAAACTTTTGCGTCCAGTAAAACAATTTTGAAAATTCACAGAAGCGACCAAAAATTATGAATGTTTTACACAAGATTGATATACAAATTTCCTCCGTTGTCCTAATTTTTCAGAATTTTTAGAGTTACATAATTATGAGAACAATTCGCATCTTTACAGACTGTTCTGTTTTTGACAGATTCTGTTTTTTTTGCATTGTGTGCTTATTTTGATGAATCTATGGTTTTTATCGGGTGATATGAGCCATGGTAAAGTTAGAATACAGTATATATAATGCAAGAACAAAATTTGAATGGGTTATCTACAGTACTTAAAGTAAAGATTGGTTTTCTTATACTAACGGATCTCACGAAGGTTTTTGTTGAGTTTTGTGTGGTTGAAGTTTTCAAGTTTTGGGTGAGATTACGATGGATGAAGGAATAAGGAGTAAGAAGAGCCTAAGCTTGGGGATGCCCCATGGCACCCCAAGCCATGATCCAAAGAGAAGCAAGCAACTAAGCTTGGGGATGCCCGAGTGGCATCCCATCTTTCTTCTAACGACCATCGGTATTTTACTTGGAGCTATATTTTTATTTGTCACATATCATGAGTTTTGCTGAGTTTTGCTTGGAGCGTCTTGTATGATATGAGTCTTTACTTATTTTGCTTTTTTATTTTTAGTCATGAATCCTTGCTGGACACACCTATTTGGGAGAGCCAAAATTATGCTATGACTTGTTAGAATTGCTCTCTATGCTTCACTTAAATCTTTATGAGCTATGGAATTGCTCTAGTGCTTCACTTATATCTTTTTGAGCATGGTGTGCTTTAGTATTTCTGAAGAAATGGTCTCATGCTTCACTTAGATTTATTTGAGAGTTAGTAAAAAATTTAAGAAATTCTCTCTTGCTTCACTTAAATTATTTTGAGAGAAGAAAATTTTTATGCTCATGTTCTTCACTTAGATTTGTTTGAGCTATCAAAAGCAACACATTAAACTAGTCCCAAAGTGATAGATATTCAAGAGGGATATAATAAAAAAATTCATGAAGATCTTTGAACAAAATAAACTTGATTCCTTTTAATAGTTTTGCGATATGATGATATAATATGTGAGTCATGTTGATGAGTAATTATGCTTTAGTAAGAATATTGATGTTAAGGTTTGTGATTCCCTATGCAAGCATGAAAGTCAATAGTTATGCAATGAAATTATATCCTACTTTTGGTGCTTTATTCGGTGTTAGTTATGCTTAATGCTCGCTTATGAGATTTTTCGTTTCTTGGTTGGATGATTTGCAATCTTTTGCTAGCCTTCATTTGCACTAAGTATGATCACTACTTGTGCATCCAAAATCCATAAACCAGTTTTGACATGTGAGTCCACTAAACCTACCTATATGCGGTATTTCCGTGCCATTCTAAGCAAATTTGTATGTGCCATCTCTAATTTTCAAAATAAATTTCTCTTTTGTGTGCTCGCACCACTCATGAAACGGTAGGGAGTGGCTGATATTTTTCCATGCTAGATGTGTTATTCTCAAGATGAGTGTTTATTCACTTGTCATTGCACAAGAGTGCGGCAAAGGTATTAGGGATGCCCAGTCCCGAAATGAAAAATGAATTTACTTTATGTTGTAAAATAATAAATTCCTTGGAAAGTGTTGGTATGGACGGCACCCGTGGATTCGGTTAGCCGTGGAATGTGAAAGTATGGTGGAAAAAGGAATAAACTTTATTTTCTGTTTGGGAACCGCCTATGATATATCTAGCATGGAAAGTATTGGGAACTACTCGATTGTTTTTGTTGACAGGAAAAGCATGCCACCCAAAATGTTTTTATCTCTATCTTTTTCGCTTTGAGCTCTGGCACCTCTACAAATCCCTACTTCCCTCTGCGAAGGGCCTTTCTTTTACTTTATGCAATTTTTATTTTGATTCTCCATCTTCTCTTATAAAAGCACCAACTAAGGAGCACTATGATCGTACTTGAGCATTAGGTGTAGCTAATATGCGAGTGTGTTTCATGAATGGATCAATGATTGAGCATAATGGGCTAGGGATAACTTGCTTTAGTGTTGATATTTTGAAAGACATGGTTGCTTGTTGATATGCTTGAGTATTGAAATCCTCATGTCAAAACTAGACTATTGCTTTGAATCATATAAAAGTCCAAATGTCCATGCTACAAAGAAAAGAATATGTGATGAACATGTTAGGCAGCATTCCACATCAAAAATTATGTTTTTATCATTTACCTACTCGAGGACGAGCAGGAATTAAGCTTGGGGATGCTGATACGTCTCCAACGTATCTATAACTTTTGATTGTTCCATGTTGTTATATTATCATTCTTGGATGTTTTACAATTATTTTATAGCTACTTTATATCATTTTTTGGGACTAACCTATTGACATAGTGCCTAGTGCGAGTTGCTGTTTTTTGCTTGTTTTTTACTTCGCAGGAAATCAATACCAAATGGAGTCCAAACGTAACGAAACTTTTTGGTGATTTTTTCTGGACCAGAAGACACAAGTTGGGCCAAGAAAGTACCTGAGAGGGGCTCCGAGGGGAGCACGACCCACCAGGGCATGCCTGGGGGCCCAGGCGCGCCCAGGTGGGTTGTGCCCACCTCGGCCGCCTCCCGCACCGCCTCTTTGCTCTATAAATACTCCAATATTCCAGAAACCCTAAGGGAGTCGACGAAAATCAATTTCAGCCGCCGCAAGTTCCAGAAACCACAGATCCAATCTAGACACCATCACGGAGGGGTTCATCATCCTCATTGGTGCCTCTCCGATGATGCGTGAATAGTTCATTGTAGACCTACGGGTCCGTAGGTAGTAGCTAGATGGGTTCCTCTCTCTCTTTTGATTCTAAATACAATGGTCTCTTGGAGATCTATTTGATGTAACTCTTTTTGCGGTGTGTTTGTTGGGATCCGATGAACTTTGAGTTTATGATCAGATCTATGTTTTTATCCATGAAAGTTATTTGAGTCTTTTGATCTCTTATATGCACGATTGCTTATAGCCTCGTATTTCTTCTTCGAATCTTTGGTTTAGTTAGGCCAACTAGATCGATTTTTCTTGCCATGGGAAGATGTGCTTTGTGATGGGTTCGATCTTACGGTGCTTGATCCCAGTGACAGAAGGGGAACCGACACGTATGTATCGTTGCTATTAAGGATAACAAGATGGGGTCTATTTCTACATAAATAGATCTTGTCTACATCATGTCATCGTTCTTATTGCATTACTCCGTTTTTCCATGAACTTAATACACTAGATGCATGCTGGATAGCGGTCGATGTGTGGAGTAATAGTAGTAGATGCAGGCAGGAGTCGGTCTACTAATCTTGGACGTGATGCCTATATAATGATCATTGCCTGGATATCGTCATAATTATTTGAAGTTCTATCAATTGCCCAACAGTAATTTGTTTACCCACCGTATGTTATTTTTCTCGAGAGAAGCCACTAGTGAAATCTACGGCCCCTGGGTCTATTTTCTCATCATATATTTTCAGATCTATTTTGCTATTTGCCTTTTTATTTATTTGCCACTTTTATTTTCAGATCTATATTTCTAAAACCCAAAAATATTTTGCTTCACTTTATTTTATTCATGTTCTATTTATCCAACCTACTACAATTTGTCTCACGTCCGTTTGCCAATTTCTGGCGTCGTTACCCGAAAGGGATTGAAAACCCCTTTAACACGTCGGGTTGCAAGTATTTGTTCTTTGTGTGCAGGTGTTGTTTACGTAGTGTTGCTTGGTTCTCCTACTGGTTCGATAACCTTGGTCTCATCACTGAGAGAAATACCTACCATTGCTGTGCTGCATCATCACTTCCTCTTTGGGGAAATACCGACGTAGTTCAAGCCAACATCATGGGGGAGAGGAAAACGAGGGGCAAATAGCAAATAATGTAATGCAAGAGATGAGAGTTTATGATAGGTACTTGGTAGGCTTGATGTAGAACCTCCCCGGCAACGGCGCCAGAAATTCTTCCTACTACTTCTTGAGCTTGCGTTGATTTTTTCCTTGAAGAGGAAAGGGTGATGCAGCAAAGTAGAGATAAGTATTTCCCTCAGTTAAGAAACAAGGTATCAATCCAGTAGGAGGAACACACAAGTCTCCAATTGATGCACCTGCACAAACTAACAAACACTTGCACTCAACGCGAAAAAGGGGTTGTCAATCCCTTCACGGTCACTAGCAAGAGTGAGATCTAATAGAGATAGGTATAAAAGATAAGTAGAAGTGTAAAATAAAGTAAATATAAATAAATTGCAGCAACGTATTTTTTGTATTTTTTATTTTATAGATCTGAAAATAATATGATAGAAAATAGACCCGGGGGCCATAGGTTTCACTAGAGGCTTCTCTCTTGAAGAAAGCATACGGTGGGTGAATGAATTACTGTTGACCAATTGATAGAAAAGCACATAGTTATGACGATATCCAAGGCAATGATCATGAATATAGGCATCACGTCCGTGACAAGTAGACCGACTCCTGCCTGCATCTACTATTATTACTCCACACATCGACCTCTATCCAGCATGCATCTAGTGTACTAAGTTAACAAGAACGGAGTAACGCCTTAAGCAAGATGACATGATGTAGAGGGATAGATCCAAACAATATGGTAAAAAACCCATCTTTTTATCCTTAATGGCAACAATACAAATACGTGCCTCGCTACCCCTACTGTCACTGGGTGAGGACACCACAAGATTGAACCCAAAACAAAGCACCTCTCCCATTGCAGGATAGATCAATCTAGTTGGCCAAACCAAATCAATAGATCGGAGAGAAATACAAAGCTATCTTAATCATGCATAAAATAGTTCAGAGAAGACTCAAATAATATTCATAGATAATCTGATCATAAACCCACAATTCATCAGATCTCAATAAACACACCGCAAAAGAAGATTACATCGAATAGATCTCCAAGAACATTGAGGAGAACATTGTAGTGAAGATCAAAGAGAGAGAAGAAGCCATCTAGCTACTAGCTATGGACCCGTAGGTCTGTGTTAAACTACTCACACATCATCGAAAGGGCAGCAAGGTTGGTGTAGAGGCCCTCCGTGATCAAATCCCCCTCCGGCAGAGTGCCGGAAAAGGCCCCAAGATGGGATCACACGAGAACAGAAGCTTGCGGCGGTGGAAAAGTATTTTTTTGTGTGCCCTCTGGTATATGAGGAATATTTGGGTATTTATGGAGCTGAGATTAGGGTTAGGGATGTCCCGAGGGGCCCAGAAGCCTAGGGGGCGCCCCCTAGGGCTTGTGGCCCTCTCGTGGCTCCTATGGCCTCCTGCCGAAGCTTCGTGGTTGTCTTCTGGTTCAAGAAAAATCCTCAAAAAGTTTTGTTCCATTTGGACTCCGTTTGGTATTAATTTTCTGTAAAAGATAAAAACAAGAAAAAAACAGCAATTGGCACTGGGCAGTAGGTTAATAGGTTAGTCCCAAAAAATGATATAAATAGCATATGAATGCATATAAAATATCCAAGATGGATAATATAATAGCATAGAACAATCAAAAATTATAGATACGTTTGAGACGTATCAGGCACCCTCCTGGGGCGCGCTCCTTGAGCTGGTCGCTCCCTCGTGGCTCTTCTGGCCTTCTCCCGAACCTTATAGGGTCTCTTCTGGTCTAGAAAAAATTAATCCAAAGTTTTTTCTTCGTTTGGACTATTTTTTATATTGATTTCCTAAAAAGCCAAAAACATGCAAAAAATAGCAACTAGCACTGGGCACTAAGTTAATAGGTTAGTCCCAAAAAATGATATATAATTGCATATAATGATTTATAAAACATCCAAGATTGATACTATAGTAGTATGGAACAATCAAAAATTATAGATACGTTAGAGATGGAGTTGTCATGTTTGCATTTAACAACAAGGCAACTAAACAGTTGCCATGTAGCCCTGCAGAAGCATGGCAATGAGTGGATTGTGGATAGAAGGAAGTTACCATCTATCGGTATGGCAAAATGTCAAGCTGTTGGTACAAATGAAGTTGCCATGTTTGCATCCAACAACAGGGCAATTAAATGGGTTTTGCATACAAGGAGTTGCCATGGCCAGGCACAAATTGAAACAAATCAAACACAAAACTCTACTCAATCTCAAAACAAAACACTCTAAATCTAGGGTTCCTAGCGAACAGAACATGTCATGCTCTGCGTCTCAGATTTGCATCATCAGATTCCCTGAACGCCGACCTAGCTGCTCCGTGTGGATTGTCCCCCTCGACAATGGGATACGATCACCATGCCATTACGCCATGGATTCGACATCGAACCACTTCAAAAACAGGGGAACAACCTCAAGCAAGGTGAGCACAAACGCGAGCCACGGATGGAGCATCCTGCGGCTAGGAATGTGAACTCCTAGCCAACCTATCTACACGCCGGCGACTCCCCGGCGATGGGAAATGATAACCCTCACCCACCCCCACAGAATCGCCATGGATTCGCCACAAGAGCAGAGAGGGGAAGAAAATGGAGGGATTCGCCACCAGAGTAGAGAGGGTAAGCAAATGGAGGTTTTCGGGAGCATTACCTCTGCGCGCTTCAAAATCTGACGGCGATGAAATGGTTGCGAGAACTCCTGACGACAGCAACCGACCTCCGTGAGAATTCCGTCGTGGTTACGCCGGAGAGCCGCCGCAAAATCGCGCACGCGTCACCGCAGAGTCGCCACGAAATCGCCTCGGCGTCCGCGGAATCGCGCACACGTCGCCGCAGAGTCGCAAAGATGCTGGGGTGGGGAATGAAATGCAAATGGGGAAGTGGAGACGAATGTGCAGAGTAAAACTGCTACGTGCCGAAATATTAGCGAGGTGGCGATCGTGCGAGCGTCGTGCGGGCGAGGAGCAGTTTCGCCACACGACAATGCGAGCAACCGCGCTGAGAACTGGCTCGCGTCCGTTCAAGCGAGCAACAGTTCACCCATACGACGCCGCGAGATGACGTGGCTCTCGATCCAGATCAACACTGCTGTAAGATTCGTGCAAACCAAGTAATCAAAGATGACTGCATTTGGACGAAGTTGACAAATACCACATGTGTGACACTTAGAGCATCTACAACCGGACCCCTCAAACCCGCCTCATACGCCCGGGCGGGCCGCCCTGTCATTGTCCGGTCACGATTTTTTCACCCAGACGGCCCCCTCAAACGGCCCTCAAACGCTCGGGCTGACCGGCACCCCCATATCCAGCCCAAATATGGGGCAGATATGGGGGCGCCCGGGGGCGTCCGGGCGCGCCCAGGGGCGTCCGGGCACGCCCGCCACGTCGGACCCGGCCCACGCTGGCCCACCCGACCCCACATAAATTCCTCCCCATCCGCTCGCCGGACCAAACCCTAACTACTTCACTCCCCTCCCCTCCACTCCCCCTCCGCCACCCAAGCTCGTCTCCGGCTCCTTCCGGCCATCTCCGGCATGGCGGGAAGCGGATCCGAGTCCTTCACCTCCAGATCCGTCAACCCCGAGCTCATCCCGTATGGCGCATCATTCCGGGCGCCGCAACCGCATCGTGGTGGACGTCAGCGGCTCGTCCCCGAACGGATCCATCATCGATCTGACGTCCATCGGCACCGTTCAGGTTCCGGTCTCCGACGAGGAAGAGTATGGCATGGGAGACGGCGGGGCCTTAAGTCTCGTGAGCCAGCTTGTGTGCCATGCCCTACCCTATCTTGCCGGCGACCGGCCCAACACTCTGAGGAGCGCAGCCGGCCGCCGGACATGGCCAGGGCGGAGCCGGGTGAGTGGGGAGCGGAACCGGACGAGCTCCGTGTAAATTAGGTTTCACGTTGCATGTAATAATATGGATTTGAGGTATCCGGATGTGGAATGCGTGTTTTGAGGGATGACTGGTCACTGTCCGCGGCGCGTCCTCGAGCGTTCGAGGGATCGGATTTGTCAAGTCCGGCTGTAGATGCTCTTACAATTTAGAAAATGTGTTTGTCCCGCCGTCAAATTTCCAACTCTCTCGCAAACCTACACGAACACGAAGACTCGCAGCCATCGGCGAAGGCAGAGCCAGCGAGGCAATGCACCCCTGCCGATGTAACCTGTCATGCACGAGCACGGCGTTCTTTATTACGCGGACGAAGGCCAGTTCGACGCGTTCGCCTAGTGCAGACCCCGTCCGTAATCAGCACATGCATCTCGGGAATCCTGTGTCCGCGTCAGACCGGATTACGCGCACGTGTGCGCACACAGGCCACAGCCCCGTACCGGCGCACCGCCACGCCCACGACCGCGCATGCCGGGCCAGAGAAAAGAACGAGCGGAACAGCAGGAAAAGGGCATGAGGTGGCAAAATTTCTTGCTTTGACCCTTCTCGCGTACCAATTCAGGATCTGACCTCGGTTGAAAACAATTTCGGGATTTGACCCTTTCGCTATCGCCGGCGATGCTGACGGTAGGGTTAGACAGCCTACCGCCAGGGTCCTCGGCGGTAGGGTGCGACGGAGGGGGACGGCGGCCGTCTTCACATGTTGACGTGAATTAGTACCCTACCGCCAAGGACTATGGCTGCCTCCGAAAGCTTCTTTAACGAAAAATCGCAGCGGCCTGGCGGTAGGCAGTCTGACCCTACCGCCAGGGTCCTTGGCGGTAGGGTCCTGTGTTTGCCTGTTCGCAAGTTTAATTGCTTGCTTCTTTTCAAAAACAATATCACAGCAATGATATAGAGTCTAAAAAACAGATCTCAAACAATTAAACTTATGGATCACATACACATTAATAAAAGTTGAACTAAATAGACATGTCAAACGAAGTTCAACTAATTAGCAAACGGAGTTCCACGTAGTTTCACAAATAGCAAACACATAGTTCCACGTAGTTTCACAAATAGCAAACACATAGTTCCACATAGCACCCCTCATCAACCACTAGACAGCTACAAGAGCCAAGTATCCAAGAGCAGAATTACTTGCTCCTGCTCCTCTTGGAGGTACGGTCCTCGTTCCTCTTTGAACGAGTCTCTTCAGTCTTCTTCTTGGGCCGTCGAGTAACCGGTCTCTGGAAAGGGTCCGGACTCAGCAAATCCTTCTTCTTCGGATTCCTCTTCGGCAGCTGAGATGGTTGAGATGATTGAGTTGGTGGAGGTCCGTAATCTTCATCGTACTCCTCCTCCCCATTGCTCTCATCCTCCTCTTCCTCATGATAGGCCTCCTCCTCCTCTTCTTCATGTGTGGCCTCCTCCTCCTCCTCCCCCTCCTCCTCCTCCTCCTCCTCAACCAACCTAGACGACGAGGGAACATGGCTCGATGAGCCGATGTGACCCTGTGTGGCTGCAGGATGATAAGCTTCAACTGACCCAGCTCCAGCACACCCAAGCAGGCCTACCAGCTTGCGACAACGCTTCACGAACTTCTGCACTCACAATGAAACAAGGGCATAATAAGTATCAGATTATGATTGCAAGTGAACAAGATGCATCTGTTCCGAGGAGGCTGAAATTGTACCTTCATCGTCCCCCTCACTTTGTTCTCAGATTGTACGCTCCCGGGGGCATCACCTAGTGCATTTGAGGCTTCAAAGATGCATCTGTTCAGCTCACCGGACTGTAACGGCATAAGTCAGTCACGATGACAAATAAAATAATTTAAATACAACCGTCGGTTCAAACTTACCACTCTGTTGATGAGGGGTGCAAACTCCCTAAATCTACTATGCATGTCTCTGATGCCGGTCTGGTAAGCCTCTTCCTCGGGGTCATCCCTATCCAGCTCCGCGATGTCTTCCATCGTCCACCGAGGCCTGAGACGAAGACGGTGCTTCTGGCCATCATCGTACCACCTCATGTGTTGGCCCTCGTAAGCATTCCAGTCAATCAATTTCCTGTCCCCATCTTTACGGAACTTCCGTCGGTTCCACTCCGTCACATGAGTTTTATGCTCCTCTCCCCAGTCTGTGATCGACTGATTCTTCTGCCGGCTCAGCCTGCAAGGCATAAGCAACAAGAAACATCATAATAAAGTCGAACGCAATGAAATCATGGGCACGAAGAACAAGCGCGCTCACATGTGGAGCGCGTGGCCGCCGGTATCGGTCGGCGGGCCCGGTGGGGTATGCTGATACATCCCAAACTACGTGGCCACGCGGTGTGGCAAGTGCCACTCGACGGCGTACACACAGATCATGGGCACGATGCACCGCCAAAGACCACTGTCCGCATCGCACATCACGTTCAGATCGAAGTCCCACTCTCGGTCATGATACGGCCACCAGTTTACCTATTACATATACATTGGTAAGTTCCCACTCTCGGTCAAAAGTGGAATCAAAGAGAAAGGTGGTGAGCGAGTTCATATACCTGCGTATGCGTCAAAGCGTCCATCTCGTTGGTGTAGGTCTTGTAAGAAGTCTTGTTTAGGCCCGTGTAGAGTTTGACAACGTCCCACTCGTAAGCTACGGTGGGGTATCGAGTCTCGTCGCCGTCTTCGCTATAGGCACCCCATGGGCGTCTTGGCAGCTTCTCCGGACGCCCCACCGGCAGCCACTACCGCATCCAAATGGAGAGGGCCCAGACAAAGCCACCCATATTGGACTTGTCTCCCGTCCTCTGGGTTGCGTCGTCAAGCTGCAAAACATCAAATGAGGATCAGATATAACAAAATGTCATGGACATACTTTCGTAGGTAGGCAATTAGATACTCTCTTACCGAACGGTATAGGTAGGCGAGAGATGCGGTCCCCCAACTATACCCTGCATCCCAGTCGGCTAGGAAGAACAGATATGACCAGTTGGCAGAGTTTCCGGAGCTGTCTGAAAACACGACCTCCGTGAGAAGATACCACAGGTAGGCCCTCGCGTACCACTCCACAGTCGCCTCATCGGCGCCTTCGGGGCATGTCTTCCGGTGCTCCGAGAGCCAGGGCAACGATACACCGGATGTACGGTTACCCTTAGCACCGGGGCAGTCGCCGATGAGGGTGGTAACCCTCTGCTGCCAGTTGGTCCTCTCCACTCGCCCGGTGAGTGCTTGACCATCGATCGGCATGGCAGTAATCATCGCCCAATCCTCGAGGGTCACCGTCATCTCCCCGCATGGGAGATGGAAAGAATGGGTCTCCGGTCGCCACCGGTCAATCAAAGCTGTCAGAGCTGCGTGGACAAGCATCGGCGGCTGACGCTTGAACTGCAACACGAAACCCAACAGTCGGGCTCTCTTGAAGTACGTCGCGTAGCGCTCGTCGTAGTCCATATTCAAGGCAACCCCGTGACCCCTCATGCGCAGTGGCTGGAGCATCTGTCAAAAAGTGGACGGCAAAAGTTAGGAACTTATTTTCATCAATCCCAAAACTTTGATCAATATTTCCTTCATATTACTTACCACTCCGTTCTCTATGAAACGGGCACGATGACCCTTGTCGAACGCGTAGTCAAGCATGGAGTACCGTGGGCTGATGTTGTCCGCAAGAGGTGCCCGCCTAAATAAAATTTCATAAACAAAAGCATCATAAGCATAAACATACATAAACAAAAAATGAAATTTCTTGGTTACATGAACTAGGGTTCATCTTAAGCATATTCCTCCAACAACATCTACTACACATGATGGATCACATCATATTAACATGCATCATATCAAAATAAAATCCTCCAACATGCATCATATCATCATTTTTTTTAACAATTTTTTTTTTGAAATAGAGTTCATCTTGAATGTATTTTCTCCAAACAACATCTTCATATCATCATATCAACATGCATCATAAAACAAAACAAGTCCTCCCACATGCATTACATCATAATTTTTTTAACAAAAAAAATTATGAACTAGGGTTCATCTTCACACTAACATATGAACTATTGTTTTAGCTTGATTGTAGTTCTAGTTCTTAGTTCTTTAGTAACTAGTGGTATTGAATATGAACTCTAATCAATAGTTCATATGTTAGTGTGAAGATGAACCCTAGTTCATAATTTTTTATATGAACTCTAATCAATAGTTCATATGTTAGTGTGAAGATGAACCCTAGTTCATAATTTTTTTTAAAAAAAATTATGAACTAGGGTTCATCTTCACACTAACATATGAACTATTGATTAGAGTTCATATTCAATACCACTAGTTACTAAAGAACTAAGAACTGAACTCAATCAACTAAAACAATCCTGGTGAAAAAAAATTCCAATCTAAGTTCAAAAAGATAGTGGATTTCAAGCAAATATGCGTCGAATCGGAAGCAAGTTTGCAAAAACTAGTTGGAGGGATCGGAGAGCTTACGTTTCTCTCTTCGGTGCCATCTCGATCCGCAAAAACGATGAAGAAACGGTGAAGATCCGAGGGGGAGAGTGGAGGAGATGAGAGAGGGAGAGAGGGGCGAGGGGGGAAAGAAGAGAAACTGCCGACGGGGGAGGGGGAGGGGTGGGGAGATGGGCAGGCGCGGGGGGCGGGCGAAATAACTGCTCGCACCCTACCGCCAGGGGTTCTGGCGGTAGGGTTTGGCGGTAGGGTGCGACGGGGGGACGGCGGCCGTCTCCACATGCTGACGTGGATTAGTACCCTACCGCCAGGAACCCTACCGCCAGCACCCCTGCCGGTAAGAAAAAGGATCAAATCCCAAAATTGTTTCCAACCAGGGTTAGATCCTGAATTGGTATGCGAAAAGGGTCGAAACACGAAATTTTACCGCATGGGGTTGGCCACCGGAGCAGGACGCCACTGCCCTGCCAGGACGCTCCATCGAACGGCGAGCCAGTGCCGTGCCGCGTGACTCGTGCCTGTCGCGGCCCATGCCCTGCACTGCCCACGCACGCAGTCGCAGCGCACACCCGTCTCACGAGCTCCATGCGCTGCGCTCCATAGTGCCGTCCACTCCGGTGATCGATCCGACGCGTCCGACATCCGTGTCCGTTGGTGGTAGGCCCCCGTCCTCCGGCCCCGCACCCGCCCCCGGCGCCGTGTTTGCACGGCAGTTGGCGACTTCACGCCTGCATGCATACATGCATCCACGGCCGTCCGCGTCGAGCCATTAACCCCAGCCGGCCGAAATGGAAACGGCGCCACCGCAGCGGGGCGTTTTCCGGATTTGGAAGGAAGCGTGGCGCCGGGAGGCAAAATTTCGTGTTTTGACCATTTTTACTAACAAATTCAGGATTTGACCTCTGTTTGCCTACCGCTAAGGGGTCTGGCGGTAGGAGACAGGAACCCTACCGCCAAGGGGTCTGGCGGTAGGACTTAGAACTTTTTGACGGTAGGGTGTCCAACCCTACCGCCAAGGTGCCTGGCGGTAAGAAAATGGTCAGATCCTGAATTTTTTTCCAATGAGGGTCAGATCCCGAAATAATATACGAAAAGGGTCAAACCACGAAATTTAGCCGCGCCCGGATGCCCGCCGTGCTCATTCATTGACACGCCTACAAAGAGCGGCGGGGGTTTACGTGAGCAAGGCATGGGGATTTCCGCTTCCCGGAACGGCCAGACTTTCTGGCACCGGCAGCTTTCAATCTCCACATAGATAGATACAAATAGTCACAGACCTTGCAAACCTCATCGAGAGAGAGACGGTGAACGGAGCATTTGAGAGCATCATCTTCCTCTTTTTTAGCATGGTGATATTGCTCGACTCAAGAAGATGCCCACAACGGTCGGCAAGCTTGAACACCCGACGCGGTGTCTGCTGCGTTGGGGGCCACTCACATAAGCTCAAGTGGAACCCGGCCCACCGCAGAGGGCGCAGGCCGACGAGCCGCCGAGGTCTCTCCCGTCCACACCGCATCTCGAGACGACGACGGAGGGCCAGCAGCAGCAGGCTGGGGCACACGCGCGCCGCATACGATTCCGTGTGAATCCTTCCTTTATTAACGCGGCGAAGCAAAGCACAACACCCGTTTCTCCACGAGCCCATTTGTTGGGGTGGTCGATACGGACAAACTGGCCTCGATGGCCGTATCAGACTCGTCGACCGTCTCAGCCTGGCAACAATCCAACATGGGTTCAGTTGAGACAAAAGGAATCCTTGTATTTTAGCAGCTCGCGTACAGCAATCCACTGCTGTATCATTGCATCATTGCCACCACCCCGAGCTGGCCTGGGCGCCTGGCCATGCACGCACCGGCACCGGCACCGGCACCGGCACCGACTACACACTCATCGGGGGCTCGATCCATCCACCGATGATGGACCCGGAGGGAACCGCCGGCATCGTTGCGAGGAACATAATCCTACTCCACATGCACGCGAACATCCAGTTCCCCGTTAAAGCTTCGATCTTGTTTAATAAGTAGACGATCACCTTTATTTTACTTTTTTTGCGTGGAAGTAGAAGATCATCTTCAAGAGAATCTACGACCATGGTTGCAAGATATACCACGTTATATGTCCGCGGGCAGTGACCGATCACCATCTATTTCACGTCATCCACAGCCGTGGTACTCAAACGCCCGGCTCCTAGATCCATACAAACCATATGACTGTGTAGATCAACATGGTAGCTGTCCTCCGTGTAGGTGTCCGCCGCGGGAGGAACATCGTTGTTGTCCGTGCTAACCGGGCCGCTGTCTGACGATGATGAGATGTAGTTGGAGAGGCGCCGGGCGGCGCGGGCCTGCTGCTTTGCGTGTCGTGCCGCCTTGGCTTGGCGGTCTTCTCTAGGCGCTCCAACTCTTCGATCCGAGTTGGAGCGCCTTGGGGTTCTTGAGGCGGAGGCGCCTAGCGCTCGTTTCCGTCGCCGTCGCCAACAACCAGCGGAGGACCGTGCAGAGTAGCCGCTCCTCTGGGTCGATGGGCACGGATCTGGCTCGCGGGCGGGAAGGGTCGGCATTCGTTGTCGTCTGCGCGACCCGCCGCCTCTCGCAGCGGACGGCTTTGGCCTCCGACTCCGACATCCGCATTCCTGGGTCGGCATCCGCTATCGTCTGCGCGACCCGCCGCCTCTTGCAGCGGACGGCTTTGGCCTCCGACTTCGACATCAAGCATACTTGGGTCGGCGCGGGCACGCGCACCCAACGTTGCCTTGAGGGAGTTAGGGCCGTAGGGAAGGAGAGAGGGGCGCCCGACGCTGGATCTGCAGCGAAGCGGAGCGCGACGAGCCATCGGGGACGGTGTAGAGCTCGAGCTCCCTCCAGTGTCCGCCCGCGAACGCTCGATGGCGATGCGAAACGCTAGCTCTTCGTCATCTAACGCCTCGTTGCCGGAGCCATCCTCCTTCAAGAGGCGGTCCCAATCGATGGGACCGTCCTTGCTATCTAAGGAGGTGCCGGAGTGGTTGCCGAAGCTATCCACGGTGGAGGGGAGGAGGCGGGAATGGAAGGGGACTAAGAGTGAGCGGAGTGGTCGAATTTGGACTGAGAACTAGAGGTTGATCAGATTTTTGTGGGGTCACGGCTAGTCATAGTGGGCCATAGGCTACGTGGCGAACGCGTCCAGGCGTACCATATCCACCCCAGACATAGGCTAGGTATGAGGAGTGTCGGACAACCTAAACGTTTGGGTTTGATTTGGCCGCTCCAATAGGATGGCTATTTTTGATTCAGGCACTGACTGAACGGTCGCCAGGGCGTTTGAGACGCATAAAGGGTGTTCTAAGAGCATCTACGACCGGACTTGGCAAAGCCGGCCCCTCAAACGCCCGCGGACGTGCCCGGGCGCGTCCGCAAACACTGACCGGTCACGTCTCAAATTTCTCTTCTCACAACGGGACACCTCAATTAACAAACCTCAAATCCATACAAACTCATGCAACTACGTAAACGATGCATTACACACATCGTCCGGCTACTACATCAGGACTGCCATAAGACTATTAAAATTTGGCATGTTTAACCTACATGCTAGCTATGGCGAAGATCATCCACGGCTGTCATTGCCCTTTCCGGGGCCCTTGCCGTCCTTCTCGCGAAAGTAGCGGTCGAAGACGCAGTATGGATCGAGTCGGAGCCGTTGTTGTTCTCCTTCTCCTCGTTGGGGGGGGGGGGCGCAGTCCGGCCATAGCACGACCATCCGATTCTGCTCTTGAGCGAGAGTGCGTGTGTTCCTCCGCTGCCACTTATTTACAATGCGGGCGTGGATGGTTTCCTCCTCTGCGGCCGTCCGCGCCGCCGCATCAGCCGCCTCCATCGCTGCCATGTCAGCAGCGAAGCGGGCCTTCCCACGGCGGGCACACCGGTCCCGATAGGACTCATACTCCGGCAGACCGGTGATGGGGAAAGGGAGATATGAACGCTCCCGAGAGGACCGCGATGATCCATCGCCGGAGGATCCGAGCGCCCGATGCGTCGACGCAAATGGACTCGCGTTGGGCAGATCTGCCGTTGGTCGGGCGCTGTCCTCCCAGGAGTGGCGGAGTGCAATGCGGACAGCCATTGCCTCCTCCAAACCGCACGAAATGACACCCCAGTCGACGGATCTGTATTGGTCATCGTCGGATCCGCTGCCCACCATGCCGGAGAAGGCCAGAGATCGTCAGATGGGAGTTTGGGTGGCGGAGGGGAGTGGAGTGAAATGACTAGGATTTGGTCCAAGGAGTGGATCGAGAGGAATATATGTGTGTATGCGGGGTTGGGTGGATCGGCGTGGACCGGGTCCGACGGGGCGGACACGCCTGGGTGCATCCGGGCCTCCTCATATCCGCCTCATATTTGGGTGCCGGTCAGTCCGGATGTTTGAGTGGGGCTTAAGAGCAACCCCAACGCGGAGACCCATTTTGTCTGCGGCGTCCGTTTGGATCTGCGCGGACAAAAATGACGGCCCAACGCAGAGACCCATTTTTTTTTGTGTCTGTTTTGTGTCCGCTCGGACCCATTTTCAACCCAAATTTGGTCCGCGTTTGGGTCGGAGGCGGACACAAAGCAGACACTCTCTGCGTCTCTCTCGTCCGCCTGTGGCCGGCCTGGCCCATCTGTCATCCACCTTCCATTTCATCTCTCTCCTTCTTTTCTCTTTCCCCCCTGGCCCACCACTCCCACCACTGGCCACACCGCCGCATGGCTGCTGCAGCCTCGCCGCTCAACCGGAGCACCTCCGTCTCCAGCCCGACGAGGCCATGGAGGTCGTACTGGAGACCGACGAGGCCATGAAGGTCGAACCGCTGCGCGTCGAACGGCTCGGACAAGGCGGACGCTTGGCGTCGGCCTCGCCTCCCCAGCGCGCGGCCGCCATCTGTGCTCACCGTGGCCGCGCCCTTGCTAGCTAGCTAGCTACGCGTGTGCGTGCTTGCTAGCTAGTTGCCCGCCGCATGCTAGCCGGCCGGTGGCCGCGTGATAGCTGGCTAGCTCGCGCGCCCAGCCGCCTCGCCGCTCGCGTGTTGGAGCGGTGGAGCTCTCGCGCCTGGCCGCGCCATGGTCGCTGCGTCTACCCTCCATGCGTGCCGTCCCCGCCGTGCTGAGCCGCCATGGACACCGCGCCCAGGCGCCATGCTTGCTGTGCTCGCCGAGCCGCGCTCGCCTTGCCTTGTCTCGCGCCCCTGCCGTGCCGCCCCGCTCGTGCGTCTCCTCGTTGGAGCTTGCGCGCCCGGCCGCCTCCGCGTTGTGGCTCGACCGCTGGACTCGCCTCGCGCCCGGCCGGTTTTGCTGGAGCAGGTGGTCGCGCCCGCCAGGCGCCCCTCCGCGTCTAGCCGCCATGCGTGCCGCCCCGCCATGCCGAGCCGTGCTCGCGTGGATGCAGCTCGTCCCGACGTGCACCGGCGTCGTCGCTGCCTACGACAAAATGCCAGGACGGACATGCACAAAATGCATCTGCCTATCGTTGGGCGCACCGGCCGACCCAATTGAAAAAGCAGACGCGAAGGCACGGACGGACGACCCAAACAGACAAAAAGCGGATAAAATCGATGTCCGTTTGGGTCGTCCGTTGGAGTTGCTCTAAGGCATCCGGCTGGGTCGGTATTTCTGTGACCGGTGACTTACTGGTCGGCGTATGAAGAGGTTTGAGACGTCCGTCTGTGGACGCTCTAATCATATCAAAATTTACCTGAGTCAAGGGGGAGGCACTAAAAAAATCCGGAGGGCGCGACTGTTGTTCTTGACCAGTAAGCACTTTCACAGCCCGCAAAGCAGGCATCTTTTCGCCTGGAAACGGTCATGTGGAGGTGGTGATGCTGAAATCCAAAGATAAAAGAGGCCAGGCCATGTGAGGCTCCTTCGTCTCATTCGTCCCTCTCCCTCCCTCCCTCACTCCCCTGCTCCGTCTCACTCCTGTGAGCAGTCCATCCATCCATCCATCTGTATCCTTGTCCCGTTGCAATCATTTCGCTCTCCTGCTGATTCTATAAAAACGCCGGCACGATCTACCCCGCACTCCCATTCACAAGGTGACACTTCCAGTTGCAGAGCTTCTCACGATGTGGTGCCATGGCAGGAGATCTGCGCTCTTCGCCGTGGCCCTAGTCGCGGCCATCGTGGCGGCGGCGGCGGCGGCCGCGCCGGACGGCCGGAGGACGTACATCGTCCACTGCTCGCACGCGGCCATGCCTAGCGAGTTCGCGGCGCACGGCGACTGGTACGCCTCGTCGCTGCAGTCCGTGTCCGGCGGCGCCGCCGAGGTGATCTACACCTACGACACCCTGCTCCACGGCTACTCGGCGCGGCTCACCCGCGCGGAGGCCCGGGCGCTGGAGGCGCAGCCCGGCGTGCTGCTCGTCAACCCGGAGACGCGGTACGAGCTGCACACCACCCGGACCCCGGAGTTCCTGGGGCTGGACCGGGCGGAGGCGTTGTTCCCTGAGTCCAACACCGCCAGCGACGTCATCGTCGGCGTGCTGGACACCGGCGTGTGGCCGGAGCGCCCCAGCTACGACGACGCGGGCTTCGGCCCCGTGCCGGCGGGCTGGAAGGGCAAGTGCGAGGGCGGGAGCGACTTCAACTCCTCCGCGTGCAACCGGAAGCTCATCGGCGCCAGGTACTTCCTGGCGGGCTACGAGGCGTCCAAGGGCCCCGTGGACACGTCCAAGGAGTCGCGCTCCCCGAGGGACAACGACGGCCACGGCACGCACACCTCCAGCACGGCGGCGGGCTCCGCCGTGCGCGGCGCCGACCTGCTGGGCTACGCTTCCGGCACGGCCAAGGGCATGGCGCCGCGCGCGCGCGTCGCGACGTACAAGGTGTGCTGGGTCGGCGGCTGCTTCAGCTCCGACATCCTCAAGGGCATGGAGGTCGCCGTCGCCGACGGCGTGGACGTGCTCTCCCTGTCCCTCGGCGGTGGCACGTCTGACTACTACCGCGACAGCATCGCCGTGGGCGCGTACAGCGCCATGGAAAGGGGAATATTTGTGTCCTGCTCGGCGGGGAATGCCGGGCCGGGCGCGGCGTCGCTGACGAACGGCGCGCCATGGATCACCACCGTGGGCGCGGGGACACTCGACCGCGACTTCCCCGCCTACGTCACCCTCGGCAACGGTAACAAGTACAACGGCGTCTCCCTCTACAACGGCAAGCAATTGCCCACCACGCCGGTGCCGTTCATCTACGCAGGGAACGCGTCGAACAGCAGCATGGGCGCGCTCTGCATGACAGGCACCCTCATCCCTGCCAAGGTCGCCGGCAAGATCGTCCTCTGCGACCGCGGCACCAACGCCAGGGTCCAGAAGGGATTCGTCGTCAGAGATGCCGGTGGTGCCGGCATGGTGCTCGCCAACACCGCCGCCAACGGCGAGGAGCTGGTCGCGGACGCGCACATTCTCCCGGGCGCCGGCGTCGGAGAGAAGGCCGGCAACGCCATGAGAACCTACGCGTCGTCGGATCCAAAGCCGACGGCCAACATAGTGTTCGTTGGCACGAAGGTTGGGATCCAGCCGTCACCCGTCGTGGCCGCGTTCTCGTCGAGGGGGCCGAACACCGTGACGCCCGGCATCCTTAAGCCGGACCTGATCGCCCCGGGGGTGAACATCCTCGCGGCGTGGTCTGGATCCGTCGGCCCATCGGGTATCGCCGGCGACGACCGGCGCACCAGCTTCAACATCATATCGGGCACGTCCATGTCGTGCCCGCACGTGAGCGGGCTGGCAGCGCTGCTCCGCGCGGCGCACCAGGACTGGAGCCCCGCGGCCATCCGGTCGGCGTTGATGACGACGGCGTACGCCGCGTACCCCAACGGCGACGGCCTGCTCGACGTGGCCACCGAACGCGCGGCCACGCCGCTGGACATGGGGGCCGGCCACGTCGACCCCAGCAAGGCGGTGGACCCGGGGCTGGTGTACGACCTCACCGCCGCCGACTACCTGGACTTCCTCTGCGCCATCGAGTACGAGCCGGCGCAGATCGCCGCGCTCACCAAGCACTCGTCGGACCACTGCAGCCCCAACCGCACGTACTCCGTGGCGGCGCTCAACTACCCGTCGTTCTCGGCCACGTTCCCCGCGGCCGGCGGCACGGAGAAGCACACCCGCACTCTGACCAACGTCGGGAAGCCCGGCACGTACAAGGTGACGGCGGCCGCGGCGGCGGGCGGCACGGCGATCAAGGTGTCGGTGGAGCCGTCGACGCTGAGCTTCAGCAAGGTGGGCGAGAAGAAGAGCTACACCGTGAGCTTCGCGGCGGGCGGGAAGCCGTCGGGCACCAACGGGTTCGGCCGGCTGGTCTGGTCCAGCGACCACCACGTGGTCGCCAGCCCGATCCTGGCGACGTGGGCCTGAGCGACCGCCAGCCGGCGGTAGCTGCTGCTAATTAGCAATGCCGTCGAGGCGCAGAACGCGGCGGGGCAGCAATGGCGCCGCCATTCTCGATCGGAAGGAAGCAAGATGCGTTGGTGCGTGTGTGTCGATTTGTCGTGGTGATTTACTGATTTGATTTGCCGTCTCATTTTCTTGCTGCCGCTTGCCAGTGCAGCTGTGTTAGTAGTTGTGGCAATGTGTCAAGTGGGCATAGATTTGATTGAATGGCGAGAAAGTGAGTGATTGATCAAAGTTGGGTGTAGTCCTAAACAGAGACAGATCAATGGATAAATGGACCAGCAAATCAAATGGTATCCGCAATCTGTTCATCATTTTATTATACTCCAAGTATCTATACCTAGCATGCGCCATTGAAGCATGAATCATTTGTTTTATCACTGGATGCCAAATTCGTATGCCTGTGTTTTTCTCCTCGACGCTGAGGAATTTGAATAGAATAATACACCCCAGACCATGTTGCTGACCGGGGTCGGGCATTATTTTTTTCTGCGGTCAGAGTAGCTACAGCAGTGGGGAATCCGAATACTACTAGCAACTCTGTCTGGCCACGACGCTGGAACCAAACTGAGATCTTGCCGTCCTGCATTCCTTCCCGCTTATCATCGTCGTGTGCATCAACTAAAATATACTAGTGCTGTAGTGGTAATATTGCATCGGAGGGGACGTACCGTCAGAGCATTTAGCATTAGTTGCACGCACCACCACCGGCAGAGCGCACACGGTTCTTGCTGATGCTACGGTGCCGCTGCATGTGATGTGAGGCGCCTTTTCGCGCCGCGCATTCGTCCGTCCGTCCATGGCAACGGCGTGCTGGATGTTGAGTACGTACCTCATTAATTTCCACGCGTGTCCGTGCGGTGGTCGCAGGAAGGGCCGGGTGGATTGGATGGATCATACTAGTAGTATACAGTAGACATTTGCATGTTGGTTCTCAAAAAAAGAGAGAAGATATTTGCAGGAAATGTTGTTGGCCAAAATGCGCGAGCCCTTCACTGGTGTGCATTCGTAGCGGTCAGCGTGGACGGCGGTGAGTCGAGAATGGCCCGTCCATCAATGCCTGCGGTTGGGTTGCGGTCGAGAGCCGCGGTTTGCGTGCTTATTCTCTGACACAGGATGGAATCGAATGGAATGCTTGTGTTCAACGGCCGGTGACCATTCGGGATCTATATGAAAGAAAGAGGCGTGACCGTGATCGGAATCTAAATCTTAACTGTACGACTGGACTGCAACCAATCTACTAGTAGGCGGAGGGAGCTGTCTGATGTAGTTGCACACCCCCAAGTCAGAATTGTACCGCTCCAAAATTCCAAGCAGGCCCCCGCAAAAAGAAAAAATTCCAAGCAGGCCGGTAGGGGACGAACTCGTGCGTGTGGCCTGTGGTGTGGTGTGCGCCTGGTGCAGTCGCGTGAGCCGGACGACTAGCCGTTGGAGTACCAGCAGTGCTGGGCTCCTCCCAAAGCCCCTGCGTCCATAGGTGTGTGTGTGAGAGAGGTGCGGCGAGCAGACCGACGTACTCCTTGGTATCCGGGCTGGAGCTAAAACGCAGACAAAAAAGGACCGGGGGAGTACTACTACTACTTAGCAACTCCAACGGACCGATCCAAACGGACGACGATTTTGTCCGCTATTCGTCCGTTTGGGTCGGCCCGGCGGACACCAACATCCGCTTTTGTATTTGGGTCGGCGCATGCGCCCAACGCTGGTCCGACCCATTTGAACGGCGCGAGAAAAAAATATATAATACAAGCATTTCTAAAATAAAAACAACATTAATTAAACATTAAAGCCGGCCACGAAGGCCGGCGAGAGTCCACGCGTCCGCATTTGCATTAATGAAAATTAAAAACAAACTAAACTACGAGGCGGCACGCTGCCCTAGGCGTCATCGTCGTCATCCTCGGGGTCCGTGAGGTCGATGAGCGTCGGCGCAGGGCCGGCCCAGGGGAACGCCGTCTTCCAGGCGGCGGCGATCTCGGCCGCTGTCGCTGGCTGTGCCGCCGCGGCTTGGCGCGCCTCCTCCTCGGCCTCACGCTGCTCCTCCTCAGCGTCGCGCTCGAGCATCTCGAGGTATTCGCCGTGGCGGCACTCCTCGGCCAGCCGTCGCTGGCGCCACTGCTCGAGGTACGCCGCCTCCTGCGCCGGCGTCGCCCCCATCCAGACCGACGGGGCGCTGACCCACTCGCGCACTACTCCCGTCCAGGAGTAGCGCTCGATGGGGGCCGGCTCCGGCTCGGCTTTGACAGGGGACGGCGGGGCCACCGGCGGCACGACGCAGTCGCCCAACACGGAGAGGGCCATGGCCTCCGCCATGGCCGCCTCGTACGCCGCCTTCTCTTCCTCGTTCGCCGCCACCCTGCGTCGCTCATCCTCCTCGCTCTCCCGGAAGACCGCCGCTACGGTCGCCTGGTAGGCGGCCTCCACCTCCTGGTCCTCCTCGCGGACGACGAGCGGGGGCAGCGGCACGCTGCGGTCGACTTCGCGGACGCCGCGTCGCCTCGCCTCCTCGTGCTCGAAGGCGAACCATCAAGCCCAGTTGGGCGAGTCGGAGGCGTACGCGGCGTCGCGGCGCTGCTCCGGCGTCGGCAGAGCCCGCCGGCGCCGCACCTCCTCCACGTGCGCCCTAGCCGACCGCGGCGCCGCCGGCACTAGGATCCTCTCCGGATCCAGGTGCCAGTCGTGTGGCAGGGTGGCGTCGGGGTACGGGAGAGGCACGCGGTGCTGTCAGTGCCACTCCACCTGGTGCACTGGCACGTTGACGCGCTGCCTCGGCCGGCGAGCTGGAGGCGGAGGCGGGAGGAACTCTGGGGGAAAAGGGATGGCGGGGGCCTTGCCCTTGGCCTTGCTGCTGCCGGCGGCGGAGAAGAGCCCCATCTGGCTTCGCTGGGGTGGCTAGGGTTTTTCGGCGACGAGGGAGCAGAATGGCTAGATGGGAACGGGGGCTGGCAGGAAGCGGATGAGGACGGCCCTTCTGCACGGTCGGCTTAAAAAAGGACGACCGCCGTCGCTGACGCGTGGGCCCGAGGTCATAAATTAAGCTGATCAGGAAGGCCGCGGGCAGTTGGACGACCGCCAGGTGGGGACGCGACGGACACCGAGAAGACGCGCGTGGCGCCCGTTCCGCGTCCGCGCCGACGCATTTGTGACGCAAATTTGGGCCGCAAATGCGTCGGCGCGGACGCGAAGCGGACTTGATTTAGGTTTGGGTCGGCGCGTTGGGCCTCCTCTTTTGTCCTCGCCGACCCAAACGGACGGCGGCGGATGAAATGGGTCGCCCCATTGGAGTTGCTCTTACCGCTCGGGACGGGGCATGTCGTGGTGGGGCGGCGGCACAGGGGATGGTCCACCCAAATCCCGTACTACTCTCGTCTCGTATCACGGCGCGGAATTTAATACACTCGCCGTTGTCCCGTCAGCCCCCTCGTGCAGGCCCTACCCGTTCGTCTGTGATCCGCTCCGCGTCAGGCCATCATCGTCCCGTAGCGGGGCCACCCGTCGGTACTCCTCTTTGCCTTCGCTCTACCCATATGACAAATATGACCCCTCAAACGTCCACCGATACGAGTGACCGGCTGGTTATTAAATTTATGCAACTGCATCCGGACATCTCATACTAGAATTCTTAAATACATACAAAAGCATGCAAAGATTTTTTTTACGTACTACTACTACTACGTAGATCAACTACCCAACTCCTCGTCGGAGATGTCGACTATCTCCATGCCCGGCTCCGCGTACATGGGCGGCGGCTGCAGCTCCGGCTCCTTCGGCTGCTCCACTCCGGCCTCCTCCTCTATCTCTGCATCGAGTTCGACAAAGAGCGCGTCGGTCGCCGACCGCTCATGCCGGAGGAACTGCCGGTTGGCCTCCACATAGGTCTCATCTTGGATGGACTCCAGATGGCCTGCTGCTCCGCCATCTCCAAGGCTTGGGCGACGGCGAACTCCGCCTCCGCGTCCTTCATGTTGAAGCCCGGAGCAGGCTTCTCCGCCTCGTCCTCCTCCGGATCCGCCAGCTCCATCGGCTCCGGCTGCTCTCCCTCCTCCTCCTCCGGCTGCTCCTCCTCCTCCTCCTCCTCCGGCTCCGACGAGTCCGGAGGCAGCCCGACAGCGATGCAGGCGGCGCGCTTCGCCCGGATGTCCTCCGCGATCTGGTACCGGCGTTCTGGCGTGAGCATAGCGTAGGTGGTGATCTTCTGCCGGACTATGGCGATGCCGAAGAGCGTGAGGAGAGCGGGGGAGAGGAGGTGGATGGGCTCGGGTTGCGGCGCAGAGAGGGAGGAGGTGCATGGGCTAGGGTTGGGGGACACCGTCCGGCTTAAATACCCTGATTTGGCCTCGGACCGGCGCCACACGACGTTCACACCGCGGCGATGGAGGAGGCGTCCGTCCGGCTGCCGGGTTTCCGGGCAATTCCGTGTGGGATTCCGACGTGGCGCGCGCCCCATATCCGCCTCATATTTTGGCTTGATATGAGGGGTGTCGGTCAGCCCGGGCGTTTAAGGCCCGTTTGAGGCGGCTGACTGGGCTTTTCGTGACCGGTCAATGACCGGGCGGTCCGCTCGAGCGTATGAGACGGGTTTAGGGCGCCCGGCTGTAGATGCTCTAAGCAACGGAGCAGGAGGAGGGAGTCACCGCCCCACCTCCTGAGAATGTTCAGTCTATATACAGCTACAATATGATCTGCAAAAAAATAGAAATAAAAAATCTGTCTTATTTTGCTAGTGTATGCTGTGCTCATGAAATTTGTATGGAAAAAGGAACATTTACAGAACTGCATTCGTAGGCAAACATAGAGCATGCGAAACTTTGCCAAGATGCGCGTTGAATAATAGTGGTACCATTCAGTTTCAGTCATGCAGAACATGGAACATTTGGTGATTCCTTCCCTCAAAAAATAAAATAAAATTGGTGATTCCTCCAAAAATGCCATGGAGAGCATGAGGCCACGCACCATAATTCGAAAACTTATAAGTAGCTGAAATACTTGCAGGATAATTCTTGTTTCCACTTTGCAAACTACAACTATTTTTTTAGACACCAAGTAGTAGGAGCTTGTCAGACGAAGCATAGTATCCTTCACGCATGTAAAGTTCCAATGCAATGATCCCTTGCCCCAAGACAGAAGTTCAATACATTGTGAATAAAAATAATGTACTTTTATTAATCTTAAGCAGTACTTTAAATACTAACCAAAACTTGATGAACTTTAAGCGTCTCTTCCTGAAACTGTAAACAAAAACAGTATCATATTCTTCTGTTCAGCAATAGTATAAACTTAAAGATGGCATACCAGAAATTCAGTACATAAAGTATATACAAACTTCCAAGTCAGCACAATGAAGGAATTTGACAAAGCCGCTTATGCTTGAAATCTTTCAGCTATGAAGACCACAAATACACACATGGCTACAATCTTTTTTCTTTCACTTTAGAAGGACAGTACATATGTAGTAACAGGGAGGAGCTCCCCGGCTCCATTCTCATAATGAAGCCAAAACGGCACTGGATACAGGCAGCAAACGCTGTTCTTAAAACGAAAAACAACTAAAAACAAAGAAGGCTCGCGCCATGGCCTCCTACGATGAGGACCAGACGTCCCATGGAAAGGCAAGCTAGTTATGCCGAACTCACCACAGCAGGGTAGGGGCAGAATATTACAGGTTTTATCAGAAACATCTCTTTTTATACATCTCCTTTTTCATACAATGCCAAGGAGGAACACAGCATCAGACGTGGATCCTCAAAGCAGAGCACATAGCCTTCAGGGGGGCGCCATGAGAGGTTACGGCGACCAGCAGATCTCCAGATGAGACACCGGGCTCTGTGTAGCTGTGATGATTTTGCTCTTCAGTGGTGACATGAAGTCAGCCCTGCTCCTTGCCGCCTCCTGGTCTGATACTGGGTGAGATGAGAGACAAACAGGGGTTGTTAAATTCAGCCTGGACAGATCAACAGAGGCTTCCTCAGGAAGTCTGTCAGGAAGGTGAAGAACTCGTCCAGCCTCTGCTTGGGTTGATCTTGAGACAGAACTAACCAATACCTGATTGTTCTCAAAGTGCCCCAACACACCGGTTTGATAGAAGAACATTGTTAAATATCATGGAGTTCCTAAATTTCCAGATATTCCACATAACAGCAGCACAAACAGTGTTTAAAGCAGAGCATTTGTTGTTAGCTATCCAGTACTTAGCTACAGAAAGGTAATCAAAGCCAACTGGTACTCCAAAAAACTCTCTAATTTTGGGCCAGATGGCTTTGGCAACTACACAATCAAACAAAAGAGGATAGACAGTTTCATGCTCACAACGAAGACAGACTCAAGAGGCTTAATTATATGTCTTTTCCTCAAGTTATCCCTAGTCATCAGCTTGTTATGAGAGAACAACCAGAGGAAGAAATGAATTTTTGGAGGGACCTTGAGTTTCCAGACTGCAGGCATATGAACTGGCTGTACCCCCCTGAAGTTGATAACATGGTACAGGGAGCTAGTGGAATAATTACCATTACTCTCCAACTGCCATACCAAAGAGTCTGTGTCATCAGAGTATGTAACACTGCTAGCAATCTCCTGCAGCTGGCACCACAGCTCCATGAGCCAATCATCAAAGTTCCTCCTGAATGTTAGCTTCAGTTACACCTCCCTGTTTGTCTAAACAAAAATGGCAGCCGTACAACAATATGCCGGCGAATGCAGAACCCAATATGAACCTCTGCATAAAAAAAACCCCACAAATTTATAAAAGTGAAAAATTACTGTGTCTCTCTACTTCCTTCGATTATTTTAGGTTTTCTCCAAGAATTTAGTATGATTTTTTTTTTCTCACCAGGTTTTGGTGTCCCATTGATCAGCCATATAGAGCCAAAAATAGTATTATCCATTGGTTCTAAACAACCTTTGGAATAAAAAAAAGTAGTAACTGCAAAGTGAAAGCGAATAATCGGTGAAGTAGGTACCTAAATGCAACACCTGTGTCGATAGTGTCAAGCCACCATGGACATTTCATCAGCTCCTACAGAACAGCAACCTACAAAGGATCTGCACCTAAGAAAAAGGTTAAACCAAATGGAAGCACACGGTAAATAGCCGTGAAAGTGAACAAAACATGATGAAAGTGACTTCTCAATCATGTCATCAAGTGCTTTCATTCAGTCAAAGATGTTTTTCTATTTTTCTAGAACAACGCATGAGAGCTGCGTGTCATTTCGTTAAGAGAGAAAAAACAGTACAGAGGAGAGGCCAAAGAGACTACTCATAAAACACACCCAGCACACATACAACAAGACTACAAACACGCCACACTATGAATTTTAAACGACCACGACTAGGTCACCTCCCCAATAATAAGAGTCCAGGGAGAGCGACCGAAGGAGGAGCTTATGAAGCGCAGAGATTCCAGCCAGACACCATAAACCACTCTCATCCACTGTTTGCAAAACCACCTGAACACTTGGGTTTGCCCATTCAAACACAATCATTTCGGTGCTTCCAAAGCTCCAAGGGTATTAAAATGATCAGGGAGTTGAGGCCTTCTCTCAGCACGTTTGGAACTTTACTGATAGCATTGCTACACCAAGCAGAGAACCGAGCAGCAGTAGGTTGAGGGACAATAGCAATCAGGCCCACCCTTTGGAAAATTAGTGTCCAGACCTGCCGAGCAAATACACATGAGATGATGGTGTGCTGGATCGTTTCCTCAGCCTGATCACAGAGGGGACAAGCAACTGGATAGGGAAGGCCGCGCTTCGCAAGTCGGTCAGCTGTCCAACACCGGCTATTTACAACTAACGAAATGAAAATTTGCAGTGCAGGGGAGCCCAGCTTTTCCAGATTTGTTTCCAAGGTGCGAACTTGATGGTTCCAATGAAGAAAAAGTGATATGCATATGTACCGATGTAGGAACCTGACCGGGTGAAACGCCCCCGCTGCTGATCAGGAACTTTCTGATGTAAGACCAGATTATCAGCCATGTCCCAAATCTGAAGATATTCAATAAGTTACCAATCCTTGGCTGTTCAGGGCTTGAGCAACAGTTCGATGTTTAACAACTCTTATGGAGATCAACTTGATCAAGTTAGGAGCCAACTCAGTGATTGTTCTGCCTTGCAACCACCGGTCAGACCAGAATTTTCTTGCCTCCCGTTGCCCACGATGGATTCCGCCGCTACCCCAAAAAGCGCTTGAGCACTGCGTGAAACTCAGCCCAGGGTCTTGAGGCATCTGTTTTTTTACAACCATAGCCATCTGATGAGCAGAGCCCATCAAAGCTTCAAGATTTGGGTTTGCTTGCCACTGTTGTCTTTTTCTTGACCTTTCCAAGGAAACCTCTACGCCTGTTGTCAATGGCTTTATTTTCTTACAATTGGATTTACCTTTACCTATGAATTACGACACAAGACAACAATAGTTTTTAGGCATTCTGAAGAAGAGATTTCATCATGGACATATAATTACTACAAGAATATGACAAAGAGGAAAACCTTATCCATCCTGGAGAATTGGACATTTGCTCCCTCAAGCCTGCACAATAGAAAAAAACTTGGAACATCATGTGTCATATCAAAATATTAAGCAGAATCAGATCTAATGTAAAATCAATCAACAACATAGTTGTGAAATAAGATGCCTTTTTCTCGTTAAACTTTGCAAGCAAGGAACCTTTCAATTTTTTTGGAAAGCTTAGCGGCATTGCAATATAAAAAATAAAAGTAAATGCAGCAAGCAAGTAAATAAACTAACATAAGACTGTACGAAACCAATTATAATAAGAGCACTGTGCATTTTAGCAACTACACATGACTCAACAGATGGACAGAGTACGGCCAAAAAGGAAATCTGTACATGCCCAAAATCTGCTAGGTTCTACTCCCTCTGTTCCATATTAGTTGACGTTGATTTAGTACAACTTTGTACTAAATTAGCAACAACTAATACAGAGGGAGTAATAGTTAACGTGCAATCTAGAAAATGGAGTAATCAAATATTAGTGTATAATATGTAAATAATCTTCTCTGACTACTGCACGATCAATACAACTGTACTTGTGGCTCTGCTTTGTTAGAGACTGAACCTGAGGGCTGATCAAACAAAAATGTACAATTTTACCTCGGTGAAAGAAAATCTACATTGAATTGATTTTCCCCCTTTTCACAGAGACATTGAGGTGATATCTTTTCAACTAAACTACCTATGCAGAAGAATCACTATTAGCCGTTGTCTCCTGCTGTGAAATAAATAAAAGGAACCAAAGATACAAAATTATTAGCTGCGACATATTAACAGAAGTGGAACTAATACAAGGAAGATGCTGATAGCACCATATAAAACTGTATCCAGTTTGGTTGATAGCACAACGATGTGGTACTTATGAAGTAACTGTAGTTGGAAATTACAAATTGTAGAACCTAAACTATTATCGCACAATTGACTATCATTTGGATTATCCTGATACAATTGAGACCGGAAGATGGAAAGTGTTTCTTCCAAACATAGATTAACACCATGGCCTTAATAAAAAGAGAACAATCATGCTCGACAAACAATAACAGAAATCCCACAAGCAATAGCAAAAGTAACCCTGAAATTATTATTTCAAATGAGCCATGGGTGGCAGCTGTAGGATTGAGCGGTAGTACCACTGGAACATAATGAATGGTCAATCAAACAAAGGTTCCTGTATCAGAATCTTCATTTTATCAATGAGAAATTCAAGCACATCCTTCCTTCCTTCCTTCAGAAGGAGCTGCCTCAGCTTGCCAAATGTTGAACCAGGGGGTCTAATGCCCTTCTCTATCATATCTTCAAGCAGAACACAAGCTTGGCTAACCTCACCCTTGTCACACAGCCCGTTGATCAGCACAGAGAACGTGTGCATGCTCGGCAGAAACTGCTTCAACCTCATATATTTCCATACCTTCAGTGCCATCTCTAACCTGTCATTCTCACAGAACATCTTTATCATCATGGTGTATGTATCAGAATCTGGTTGGCAGCGCTTTATCATACGGCGGAAGACCCTGTATGCTTCTTCATCCTTTCCGAGGCTAATCATCTTGTTAAGGATGATGTTCCAGGTCCTTGAGTTTGGGGTGATTCCATGGCCTTCCATGTCATCCATGACTCTAAATGCATTGTCAAATTTTTTCACTTTGCAGAAGGCAGTGACAAGTGCATTATAGACCACAACATCTGGCATGATCCCATCCTTCTGCATATCCAAAAATGTTGCAACAGCATCCTCGATCCTCATTTCAACGCCATAAGTATGCACGAGCACACTGTATATGAAGGTTGTTGGTTGGCAGCCCCTGGAGCTCATGTCCTGAACCACAAAGACAGCTTCCTCAACACGGCCTGTCTTGCAGAGGGAATCAACCATGATGCCATATGTGACTATGTCAGGTTGGCAGCCTGCATCAAGCATCTCACTGTAGACCTCTCGCATCTTCGGGAGATTAGGCGCTCTCCCCCAACCCTCAAGCAAGATGCTATAGGTCTTGGCATCAGGGCTGAACCGGCCATTCATCTGTTCAAAGATCTCCTGTGCCTTGCGCACATTCTTGGACTTGCACAGCGCGCAGAGCAGGCTGTTGAAAGCGGCGAGGTTGGGCACCACGCCGTACTTCTCCATGACATTGAATGTGTAAACAGCTTCATCGACCTTCTGCGCCCGTGCGTACTTCCGCATTATGATGCCAAACGTCTCGACATTGACCACGCCCTGCCGGCGCATTATGGCAACGACGTCCCACATGAGCTGGTACTGACGGATCTTGGCGAGGGAGGCGACCACCGTGTGGAAGGAGCGGACGGTGTGGGCGCAGCCGCCACGCCTCTGCTTGCGCGCCCACTCGAAGAAGCGATACGCGAGCATGCCAGCGTTGTCGAGGTGCTCCAGGACGCGCTCGGCGACATCCGGGGTGACTCGGAGGTCGCTGTGGTCGAGCTCGATCTCAAGCCCCGAGGCCTGCCGGCAGGAGATGATGAGCTTGCAGAGGCGCTTGGCAGGGTCAAAAGCATCCACAGCGGCATCGCTGCCACCTGTCCCGCTGCTAAGCATTCTAACAAACACCTTGCGTGCCTCCAGACCAGAGAGACGGAAACTGGCCATTCCGCTATCGCCGCCTTCCACACGCTGACACTGCTGTGGTGGAGCTCGCGCAGAACCCCCGTACTTCACTGCCTCACTGACGTCCCGCTCCGTGGCGGCCGGCGGCCAGCGGCGGCAACTGGGCGGGGGGTCGCTCCTTCGCCGCGATCACCACACCGAGAGTATCGACCTCCAGCTGTAGCCGCACGCATCCGCCTCCACCGCTCTGTTCTTTCCTCCCTCCCTCCCTCCACCTCAAGCCCTGCCTCGAAACCGGAACCCTCTCAACCTTCTCGTCCAGCGGAGGCCGTCGGAATCAAACGCCGTCGACTGAGGGAGACCAAATGGCCTGTGGAAGAGAGAAGCAGGATCTGTTCAGGCAAGCCGTTCGCTTTGGGCTTGAGCAGGCCGAGTGAACCTGTCTGTTGGGTGTGTATGCGCGTTCTCAGTCCACTCAAGTAGTCAAGCCCAAAACTGATTTTGAAAAATGCCTCCTCTGTTCGCTCAAAAAAAGAAAAAAAAATGCCTCCTCTGTTTCACTTTAATCGGAAGTTCGGAACTAGTGTGCGAGTTACTACTGAGGCTAGAGGCACAACACAGATTTTCCATTTTGATGCTGGGTTGACCATGCCAACAAATGAATGGGCGAGAAGACCAGTGAACAACATCGCTCCGCTAGAAAAATAGAGCCAACTAAAGACTTCATTTCATTTTCTTGAAAGTTACAGATAAGAATATACCAATTAAGAATATGTCCCTCATCATTGCCTGTCGTTTCAAACATAATATTCAAAAGTTGCGCAAGGCATTAAAAACGGATGCCATCTATGTGTGATTGATTACAGCTAGTTTTGTTTAATTTGACCAAGAAATTGGTGGGTGTATTGCTTGTTCCTCCCTAGCTCCCAATATACAATTTGTTCTGACCTTCCCAATTCTGAAGAAACACAATTTTAAAGCCACACAAGTTAGGAGCAACAACTCAACTACGGGGGCAAGACGTAGCAAGTACATTCTGCATCTTGTATTCAGCAATACTCCTTCCATCCCACTATATAAGACATTTTTTGCAAGCTAAAACAGCTTGCAAAAATATCTTGTATTATGGGAAGGAGGGAGTATATTCTACGTCTTGCTTGTAAGGTGCATTTTGCTTCTTGTAATATGTGCAATGACTGCCTGCAGAACTTGAGTTGTTCTGACTGGCCACTGGCGGCTGACCACATTTTGGTTTCAGACAAACTTTTTGCCTTGTTTCAAAATAGGAGGAATACATTTTTTTTACCTTCACCAAACAAGTACTCATATTACACAAAACCTCACTTGAGGTGTTTTGAAACAAGTACTCATATTTCTCTTCAAGGTCCATATGGCCTCATATTACACAAAGGCAGATCAAATAGTAGCCCCGAATTCCCAAATTGAAAAATCCAATTTAAAAGACTTGTGCCTCGATGCATTGATAGAAACAATAGTTTGTACAAGCCCAAAGAAGGGCAACATCGGGTGATTATAACACCACACCTCTAGTCGCTAGACATCACTCTCATCGGAAGCAAAGCCGCCAAACCGCTCACACCCACCATCGCCCATTGACTAGCATCTGCCTTAATAGTGTCAAGCTAAGATGAGATGAACGTTGTTGAATATGACCGCATTGCGATTCTTTCAGATGCTCCATCCCACCAACATTATAGCCGAGGACGTGCCCATCCGGGCCGAGGAGTGGACATAATCATAGCTTAGCTGCCACCAGTCCACGAAGCCCTCCCCCACTACAAGGGGAATATTGCCGGCCTGATCCAGGTGGGTATCTCGTGCCGCACTGTGCCCAAAAAGGAGTATCTGGTGAGGAGGTGCGCCATCGTATCCTCTTATTGATCCCATAGCGCGCAACGAGGTGCATGCAAAAGGCCCCGATGAGAAAGTTGCTCCGTAGTCCAGCAACGATCCAGGTAAGCCATCCACACGAAGAACTTAACTCAAGGGTGGTAGGTCTTCCAGTTTAGCTTCTAAGAGCAACTCTAACAGAATTGCCAAATCCTCTAAAACTGCATATTAACTGTCATATGGGTCGCTATCGACATTGTTTTGGAGGGAGCTTCATATTCCCCCTCCAACCCCTGTATTTGGAAGCAGAGAGAGAGGAAGTACAGAGTGCACTCCATAGTTTTTGAAAGAACAAGTATAATGACTAGAGTGGGGTGAATAGACGTTTCTTATAAATCTTCACGTAATATGTATTTCTTGGCAAACATAGAAGAAACAGAGTAACTAAGCTGTAGGAAATGAAGAATTCTATCAAACTAAAAAGCATAACATGATGGTGATAACCCACAAGTGTAGGGGATCAATTGTAGATCTTTTCAATAAGTGTTAAGTAGAGTGTTTAACCAAACGAGGAGTAGATGGAATTGACTTATGGAAATTAGTAGCGAATTACTTCAAAAGCTGCAAATGTTATTTGACTATTTATTTGATTGAGAGAGAAAGTGCAAGAATTCAAATAGCAACAAAATTAAATTGCTGCAACAAGTGGTCCATCCTTATTTCTGCTAAGGACAAGTCGGTTGTGTTTCTTATATGAATCAAATCATTCTCGAGGATGGCGAGTATTTCACCATGTTGTTTTCATCTAGTTCCACTGACGGTAACTTTGGTTGCTTTGATAAGTGTCATGGAGCCTACGCTTATGTACTACTGAAAGTGCGTTATATCGACTAGAGGGGGGTGAATAGGCGATTTTTATGAATTCGTCACTGAGGAAATACTACTTGAGGAATTTCCTAAGCAACGAACTACAAGCAGCGGAATAAGTACTCAGGTACATGGATAACAAAGCAGTAGCATAGTCATCATGATGAAATGAAACAAAACAGAGCACAGGTAGCGTGAAAACAGGATAAGCAGGCTGAAGACAAAGTGACTGAAGAAATAGGAATGAGGAAATTGAGAAAGTCTTCAGTCAAAGTCTTCAAACAGTAACGATCAAGTACACAGCAAGTATGCGAGGAAATGAAAGGGTTGAGGAAATAGAACCAGTAGCTTGGTGACGACAGTGATTTGGTAGACCAGTTCCAACTGCTGTGACAGTTGTACGTCTGGTTGGAGCGGCTGGGTATTTAAACCTGAGGACACATCGTCCCGGACACACAGTCCTCACCGTATTCTCCTTGAGCTAAGGTCACACAGACCTCGCCCAATCACTCATGGTAAGTCTTCACAGGTGACTTCCAAACCTTCACAGACTTGGTCACTCGGCAATCCATAATTCCTCTTGGATGCTCTAGACCATGACGCCTAACCGTCTGGAGGATGCACAGTCCTCAAAGGTAACAAGCGTCGGTTCCACATAGGAACAATTTCTTCAGTGATGCTCAATCACTTTGGTTTTAGGTGTTGGGTTTGGGTTTTTCCTCACTTGATGATTTTCGCTCAAAGTCCTCGGAGGATGGGATGCTCTAAATGACAAGTGTCAGTTTCTCTCGGAGCAGCCAACCAGCTAGTGGTTGTAGGGGGCGGCTATTTATAGCCGGGGAGCAGCCCGACATGATAAGACATAAATGCCCTTCAATAATATGATCGTTAGGTGGATAGGATATTTTGGACAGCTGGCGCATAGCACAGCAACGGTCGGAAATTTGAGCTCTCAAATTCCTCAGGGCTATCATGTTCCTCACTTGTAGGCAATCCGCACTGGCGAATTCCTAACTCCTCAGTCAGAACAAATTCCTCAGAGAACAGAAGAACTTTGTCTCTGTCACTGAAGAACCTGACTGAACTGTATAAGATTTCCAATGGCTTCACTCGAAAGGATTGGTAGGTGTAGGATTTGAGTTGAGCATCACTTGGAAACTTTTCCTTAGTTTTACCTCGACCCCCTTTAACAGTACGGTGTTTCCTATGACTCAAGAAAGGGAAAACAAAACTATGAAAACAAAAGTCTTCACGCTTCATAATCCTCGCATCAATATCAAGTCTTCAAGGTCACACCAATTTCCTCATTTTCAAAGTCTTCAAGAAAACCAAAGTCTTCAATTTAAGACATTCATTTTTAGGGGTCGACTTTCTTCGTAAATATCAAACTCCTCATTGACTTATAAAACCTGTGTACACTCACAAACACATTAGTCCCTTAACCTATAAGTCTTCAATACACCAAAATCACTAAGGGGCACTAGATGCACTTACAATCTCCCCCTTTTTGGTGATTGATGACAAATAGGTTAAGTTTTCAATGGGGATAAAACATATGGAGTGTAAATACTGATATTGAGGAATTTGATTGCAAGATATAGAGGAACTCCCCCTGAATATGTGCATATTGAGGATTTTGCTTTGGATTGCAAATGCACATTGTAGAGTAATATCATGGAGATCTTCCCCTATATCTTGTAATTCATACACGCATTTAACATATGATATGAAGAATTTGAAATGCACGATGAAATATGGTGTCTGACGAAATTCAGCATGCGTGCATTAAGGTTTAAAAGTATCAGACCACCATAGGACTTAAGTTTACAACTCATCAAATCAAACACCTCAGAAGAGCAAGAGTTGTAACTTAACAGAAAAAAATAGCCCATATATAAGACCCGCTTGAAGACTAACTCAAATTTCTCCCCCTTTGTCATCGAATGACCAAAAGGGACGAAAAATGAGGACTAACGCCCCTGAAGAATATCATCATGATGTCGATGGAGGAGCGCCAGCGTTGTTGGGGTCGTTCGTTGAGGTAGGGCCTGCCGCAGTGTCGTTCAAATCTTCAGCTTCATCCGTCTCGCGCGATGAAGAATATGAACTGGCAACAAGCTGAGGAACTTTGACCTTCTTGAATTTCTTCGAAGGTGGCTGAGACCAGTCAAAGTCCTGTTGAAATCCCATCTCCTTGAGATCTTCAGCACTATAGAGATTCAACAGAATAGCCCGAGTGCGGTCAAAGACTTCATGCATATAGTAGTGATTCTTCTTCACTGTATTTTGAGTGACTGTCATGTTCTGAAGAATTGCACCAAACTAATGCTTGACCCACTTGTGATTTTGATCAACTTTCTGATGAAGACTGAGGAGAAGTTCACGATCAGTCATCACACGCGGAGCTGTGGCTTGAGGATTTTGTTTTGAAGCTTTGGCGGAAGAATCTTGTGTTGCAGAGTCATCATTGGTGGAATAGGATGCAGCTTTGCGAAACTGTCCATCCAATGGACGAGTGCCTTCATCTATAACAGCAGCCTTGCCCTTCTCATCAGTTGAGGAAATAGTCCGCTTGAGGACTTCAATAGGTGGCAAATAGCTGAGATGATTCTGAAAGTCAGCCTGATAATGAATTGAAGACCTTGATCTGATGAATTTCATGATCCAGGGAGCGTAAGGCTTCAACTCAAAAGGTGACAGAGCAGCATTGGCCAAATTCCTCATGAAGAAATCATGGTAGTTAATGGGAATGCCATGTATCATGTTGAACAGCAGATTCTTCATGATGCCAACAACCTCTTCTTCATCAGAGTTGTGGCCCTTGATTGGACTGAGGGTTTTGGTCAATATGCGATAAATCGTCCTTGGCACATAAAGCAATTCCTTCACAAGGAAGGTGGTCCTTGGAGCTTGGCCAGCCTTCAAAGGCTTCATCAGCACTTGCATTAAGTGATTTGAGAGTTCAGGTTCAGCATACATGAGTGTTGCGCCTTCAATCGGAGGACTAACTGGAACGGCGTGAAGCAATTCAGAGGTCGGTGCTTTGTAATGAGTATTTTCGGTCATCCAGTCTAGCACCCATGAATTTACATCTTCAACATTTCCAGTGATATGCAGTGTGGCGTAGAATTGAAGAATGAGTTCTCCGTCCCAGTCGCAGATGTCAGTGCAGAAGTTAAGCAGCCCAGCGTCATGAAGAACACTGAGGACAGGTTGGAAGCAAGGAAGCAACTCCATATCCACACGAGGAATTTGCTCGTGGTCAAATACCTTGTTCTTACCAAATAGGAGGGAAGAGTAATAGTTCATTTGACTTGCTGTCCAGAAGCGCTTGCGGCGAAGTCGAGCAGAGTCATAGGGGTTGTAATCTGTGAAGAAATGATGCTCAACAAAGAAATCATCAGCGTTGAATTTCTGCTTCTTGGTATGAGGATTTTGTGGCTTGGGCTGAAGATCAACAGTTGAAGTCTTCACAGCGGCTTGGCGCACAACCTCTGGAGCCACAGACCGAGGAATTTCAGTAGCAATTTCATCAGCAGCAGTCTTGGACTCCATTTCTTCAGCATTAGTAGCTGGAACTTCTTCTGGAATAGAATGAAGTGAAGATTGATGTCCTTCAGAGCCCATATGAATTTCTTCAGTCTGCACAGGGGACTGAGGAATTTGTTGCAGAGGAGTGGCCAATGGAGAATTTGGATGATGTCTTTCCCAATAATCATCATTGAGAACTGGTGTAGTAGACCCAACGTCCACATCCTCATCTTCTTCATCAATTTCTTCAACGCCTGCCTCTTCAGCTGTGAACCGAGGCACGGGCGATGATACCAGTGGGGTTGAAGGGATATCATCCACTTCAGTTTCTTCATCCAACTGCTCTGAAGTAGTAGCAGAAGGATTTGCTTCATCACTGTCATCTGGAATAGCATATTCCTCACCAAAGGGAACAATTTCCTTTGATGGCATGCTTGAGATAGGAACATCATCAATGGGGTTGGTGTATGAGCTTGTCAAGGTCTTCACTTTCTTGGGAGCTGAAGACTTTGCAGTTTCTGATGCTTTCCTTTTCTTCACAGCTGCCTTTTCTGCAGCTTTGGTCTTCTTCGCTTCTGATGCAGAAGGAAGGTGGATATCTTTCATCTGTGATGAATTTGCAGGAGGAGCAGATGAAAGTGGTGCAGTTTCTTCAGGCACAACTGATGCAGTTGCCCTGGCGTGTTCAGATTCTTCAGGCGCAGCTTCATATGCTTCAGCTGACCTGAGTTGTTCTTCAGGCGCAACATTGGAGGTTGCCCTGGCATTTTCTTCAGGAGCTGGAATTTCTTCAGCAGCTCTGGAACTTTCAGTTTCTTCAACGGACTGATTTTCATCATCTGTGCTAGCATTCTCTTCAGTAGGCTGAGCAGATGCATCAGCCTGAGGAATTTGTTGTTGCGTTGGAGCTGCAACATTTGGGTTGAACCCCTTGGCCATTCTGACAGATCTGACTTTGGCACCTAGCCAATCTGCACGATATGCGTCAAATTCATCGCTGAGAGCCTTGATCTCCTTTTGCAGATTCACCAGTTCTTCAGGAGTATTCTTCACAGCATTCTTCTTCAGAAAGCGCTCCTTCTTGTATTGAGCTTTCTTGACTTGCCTGGCCTTCTCAAATTTCCATTTTTCTTCAGCTATGAAGGCCGTCAACATGTGGCTCTGGCTAGGAGTGAGGTTCAATTCAGGCAAAGGAGTATTTGGATCCTTGTGCCATAGATCGATGAAATCGAGGATCCTTTTAGGATCCAGCATGAGTGGCACATCACTGCCTTTGGCTCTAGCGGCCTTTTCTTGCCTGTCTTTGATGATCTCAGCAAGTTCTTCATCATCAGCTTCATCGTCCTCAGACGGAACTTGGAAGGCAACTTGCTTCTTGTGAGGACTTGGCCTTGGGCCTCGTCCAGCAGTGGCCTTTTTCTTCAGCAAGATTGGACCAGTTGAAGATTGTGGCGGAGCTGAGGAACTTGCAGTTGCTCCTAAGGCAATAGAGATTCCTGTAGTCCGTTGGCACGTGGCAATATGCACTGGTGTTGAGGACTTAGCAGCAACAACTGAGGATTTAGTGGCAACTGAGGGAATTGGCAATAAACATGGAGGATTTAGTAGCAGAAGCCTCAGTAGCAGCAGCAACAAAGTCTTCATTGAATTTCTTCACTACTTCCTTTGCTATTTTAGCCAACTTGGCTTGGCGCTTAGCCCATTCCCTGGGAAATTCCTCACCGCGCCTGATACTTGAGGGATCAACTTCTTGGCCTGGTGCCAATGGAGGTCTTGGACATGGAGGGTTAACGGCGAATTTCTTCATGTACTTAGGAGTGACATAGCGATATTCCCTCCATTCCCTTGCCCATCTCCTCTCAATCCTCTGAATGCGCACTTTGCGCTGAGTCTTGGTCTCCTTGCCATGAGTTGCTTCATCAGGAGTACAATATTTATCATAGATGTCTTCAGGGATTTCTAAAGCTGTATTAGTTTCTGGCCTCTTTCCTCCCTTCTGAGGGATTTTACCATCAGCCATTTTCTTCACTTGAGGATTTTGAACAATGGATGTTTCTGAGGAAGTGTGCAACTTATCTTCGAGGAATGCTGCAAATGAGTGAAGTTGATGAGAACCTAGTGATTCAGCAGCAGACATTTTGTACCTGTGAACAGAGTATAGGTGCGAAGAATTTGGAGAGGTCATATGCGTTCTCAGAATTTTTTCAAAAGAAATCAAGTTTGAGGAATTTGACCAGGGGAGTCTTGAGGAATTTCACTAAGCGTTCTTGACTTAGGTTCCAGAGTTGTATAGATTAGAAAATCCATACAATTGAGGAATCTTGAAGAAAAACATAGCTTAGAGAAACAAACCAAGAACAGATGCAACTTGGTGTTTACGGATGTGGAAGTTGAAGAATAAACACCTTTTGAAGATTTTGTGAAATCATCAGAATCAAAGTAGGGCAGTAAAATCAGATTTTATTTACCCTGGACGAAGAACACGACGAACTGGATGTAGAAGTGGAGAAGTTCGTCCGTTCAGATCTCCCACGCCCTAACTTGGCAGTGAGAGACAACTACGGCGGCGGCGGAGTGAAGATTTACGCGGCCGACGCGAGTACGACAGCAACGAGGTCGAGGCAGTGAAGCTCTTCCTCACTGGCGATGATGGAGAGTAGCGGCGGCGCTAGGTCTGAGAGCTCGAGCGAGGGAGGGCGTTCGAGCGGAGTAAATGAGGTCTGAGGGGGGTGAGGGGTATTTATAGCCGAGGTGAAAAAACTGCCCGTCCAAATTTTTTGGACGAACATGCCCCTGACCCTTGCCATCCTAGCGACATGTGTCACCCACGTACTAGTGGTGGAGATCGTGGGCGATCATGGGTGAATATTTTAATCCATCGTGGGATGCAGAACGGTTTGAGCGGCAAAAGCCGAAAATTCGGATATGAAAATTTTAATGTTCCGTTCACAAATTCTTCAGCTATCAAGGACACAGTGAAGACTTTGAACGGGTTTCAAATAGAACGCACATGAAGAATTTGTGAACAGACTGGGTTGAGTTTAGCATAGAGGGGGAACGGGTCTGATCACATTCACTTAGAGGAAAAAGTCAACTTGAAGAATTAGCAATAAGTGAATGCTGTTGAGGACATGAAGAACTCAAATATATATATATATATATATATATATATATATATATATATATATATATATATATATATATATACACATATAGTCAATGAAGAATACCAGCCGAAAGTTTTTGAAGACTTTGCAAGTTGAAGAATTTGAAAATTGAAGAATTTGAAAAATGAAGAAAAACTCAATTTTGAAGATTTTCAACTTTTGTTGGTGGCGTGACCCACCGTATAAGAATGATGATTTCAGACGCCGCGTACAATTGTCGTAGGGCTCTGAGAATCAAATTCTTCATTAATTTCTTCACACTTAGAGGGTTAGTCTTCATTGATTGAAGAAAAATGTTACTTCGTATGTTGCACATCTAAGTCATCAATTTTGCATAAGTGTTAGGATGTGTGTCCTTTCAAAGAACATTCGAAGATTCTAAGATATTTAGCTCACACCGCAACTTGCTAAATCTCTTCTCATCCAAGGGCTTGGTGAATATATCCGCTAGCTGTTCTTCAGTCTTCACGTGATCAATAGAGATGTCGCCCTTCAACACATGATCTCGAAAAAAATGATGACGAATCTGGATGTGCTTTGTCTTTGAGTGCTGAACTGGGTTATGAGCAATCTTGATGGCACTCTCGTTGTCATAGTAGAGTGGCACATTCTTCATGTTGATGCCATAGTCCTTGAGGGTTTGCTTCATCCACAGCAATTGAGCACAGCAAGAACCAGCAGCAATGTACTCAGCTTCAGCAGTAGAGAGTGTTACGCAGTTCTACTTCTTCGAGGACCAACATACTAAAGATCGTCCGAGGAAATGGCATGTGCCTGATGTTGACTTGCGATCAACTCGATCACCAGCATAGTCAGAGTCAGAATATCCAATGAGATAAAAAGCCGAGCCCTTGGGATACCATAATCCAAGTGTTGGAGTGTGAGCTAGATATCGAAGAATATGTTTCACAGCCTTATGGTGTGATTCCTTCGGTGTAGCTTGAAAACGGGCACACATGCAAACACTAAGCATAATATCTGGCCTAGATGCACATAGATACAGTAAAGAGCCAATCATGGAGCGGTATACCTTTTGATCGAAGTCTATACCATTTTCATCGGTGCATAGATGGCCATTTGTGGGCATAGGTATTTTGACGCCTTTGCAATCTTGCATACCGAATTTCCTCAGAACGTCCTTGAGGTATTTCTCTTGAGAAATGAAGATGCCATTGCGTTGTTGACGAATTTGAAGACCTAAGAAGAATTTCAATTCTCCCATCATGGACATTTGATATTCCTCACTCATCATATAAGCAAATTCGTCACTGTAACGTTGGTTAGTACATCCAAAGATAATATCATCAACATATATTTGGCACACGAATAATTCATCATCATATGTTTTGGTGAAAAGAGTTGAGTCGAGTGAACCGGGTTTGAAGCCTTTCTTCATGAGGAATTCCTTCAGAGTATCATACCACGCCCGAGGGGCCTGCTTGAGGCCATAGAGGGCCTTATTGAGTCTGAAGACTTGATCAGGATGCTTAGGATCTTCAAAACCTGGGGGTTGAGCAACATATACTTCTTCCTCAAGCTTACCATTGAGGAATGCACTTTTCACATCCATTTGATATAAGATGATATTATGATGGTTAACATAGGCAAGCAATATGCGAATAGCCTCAAGTCTAGCAACAGGTGCAAAAGTTTCATCGAAATCAATTCCTTCAACCTGTGTGTAGCCTTGAGCTACAAGACGAGCCTTGTTCCTCACCACTAGGCCATTTTCATCTTGCTTGTTGCGGTAGATCCATTTGGTGCCGATGATATTGTGCTTGCGTGGGTCTGGTCGCTTGACAAGCTCCCACACCTTGTTCAGCTCGAATTGATGTAATTCCTCTTGCATCGCTTGAATCCACTCAGGCTCCAGAAATGCCTCATCAACTTTGGTGGGCTCTGTGATAGAGACGAAAGCAAAATGCCCACAAAAGTTAGACAAATGTGAAGCTTTTGAGCGAGTGAGAGGACCTGGTGCGTTGATGTCGTTGATGATTCTCTCAATCTGCACTTCATTTGCAACCGGAGGATGAGCAGGTTGACGACTTTGACTTGGCTCAGCATTTTCTTCAGAGCCATTTTCTTCAGATGCACCAGCATGATTTTCTTCACGATCAGGAATGACTTCTTCAGCAGATTCTTCAGTAGGTATGACATCCTCAGTAGCCTTTAGCTTGATGGATTCCTCAGGAGACATTTCATCTAGCACAGGAGGTAGGTGCTCTCTTTGCGAGCCATTAGTTTCATCGAACCGCACATCTATAGTTTCAACAACCTTGTGGTGATAGGTGTTGAAGACTCTATAGGTATGCGAGTCCTTTCCGTAACCAAGCATAAAACCCTCATGTGCTTTCGGTGCAAATTTAGAATTGTGATGGGGATCTCTAATCCAACATTTAGCACCGAAGACTTTGAAATAACTCACATTGGGTTTCTTGTCAGTGAGGAGTTCATATGAAGTCTTCTTGAAGAATTTGTGAAGATATACCCTGTTGATGATGTGGCATGTAGTATCAATTGCCTCAGGCTAGAAGCGACAAGGTGTCTTGTATTCATCAAGCATGGTGCGAGCCATCTCAACAAGAGTCCTATTCTTGCGCTCCACAACGCCATTTTGCTGAGGAGTGTATGGGGCAGATAACTCATGAGTAATACCAAGTTCATCAAGATAGTCATCAAGACCAGTATTCTTGAACTCGGTCCCATTGTCACTCAGAATATGCTTGATCTTCACACCGAAATTTGTCGAAGCCCTTGAGGAAAATCGTCTGAAGACTTCCTGCACTTCAGTTTTGTAAGTAATGACATGCACCCATGTGTAACGAGAATAATCATCAACAATAACAAAGCCATATAGAGATGCTGCATTTGTTAGTGTGGCATAATGAGTAGGTCCAAAGAGGTCCATATGAAGCAATTCGAAAGGACGAGAGGTGGTCATGATAGTCTTCGAGGGGTGCTTGGCTCTGGTTATCTTTCCAGCCTCACAAGCCCCATAAAGATGATCTTTGAGGAATTTGAGACCCTCAATGCCAATGACGTGCTTTTTCTTCACGAGCGTGTGTAAGTTCCTCATGCCAGCATGACCCAGTTGTCGATGCCATAGCCAGCCTTCTGAAGCTTTTGCAAGTAGACATGTGGCAGGCTGTGGTCCTGTAGAGAAATCAACAATATACAAGTCTCCTCTCCTAAAGCCTTCGAAGACTTTGGAATTGTCAGATTCCATGAGCACTAAGCAACGATATTTGCCAAAGCCAACAACCATATCAAGATCACAAAGCATTGAGACAGACATGAGGTTGAATCCGAGGGACTCGACAAGCATGACTTTGTCCATGTGTCGATCCTTTGAGATTGCAACCCTACCTAGACCCAATACCTTACTTTTGCCTTTGTCTGCGTAGGTGATATGCTTCAAATGTGATGGAGATAAAGGAGTGTTCATCAGTAAGCTCTTGTCACCGGTCATGTGATTAGTACATCCACTGTCGAGGACCCACTCAGTAGCTTTGGGTAAATCATCCTACAGATGAATTAGTGCATCTTACGAACACATATCTTCAGAGTGAAGAATATGACATCAATTTCATCAGACAAAATTTCATCAATTAATGCAACATATGTATATATAGCCGTATGAGGATGTGCGAAATGAATGAATCATTTCTTCATGATTAGCTTGCGTCCTTTCAAGCATTTCAGGTCTCCAGAAAATTCTTCAGACGATTTAGTTCGTCTGGAGACCTGACCCTACATAAGAGGTTAGTTCTTTTTCTTCACCACCCACATCTAGAGGGGTGGCAAAGAGTTCATCATTCTGCGAGCTCCATAAGAGAAAGGTGGCATTGAAGCCAAAGCACTTCGTTTCACAGGAGAGGGATTAGTATAGGCATATGAGTAAGAAGAGAAATTCTTCGAGGACTTATGAACATAATGATTTGAAGAATAATGCACATAATCAGAACTCTTAGATTTTCCCTGCGAAACAGAAGCGTTAGCATGATGATGATCATATGAGGACTTGGATCCACGTGAGGAATTTGATCCATAAGAGGACTTGGATCCATATGAAGACTTCGGTCCATATGAAGAATTTGATCTGGGGTTCCTATTCTTCACAGGTGGTGTCATGAGGGCATTCACCTGAAGACTTTCAAGGCACATTTTGGGAACCCAGATTTTCTTCATAGGGGGACCATTCCTGCAGTTAGTTCCAACATATCTAGCAAATACTTCACCATTCTGAGTTTTGAACAGTTTATAGTTGGAGTCAAATGACTCATCAGATGAATATGAGGATTCACAAGTAAAGCCAGATAAAGTGGATGGATCTACGAGAGGTCCCTTCGCAGCAACCCATGAGGTTTTGGGATACTGCTCAGGTTTCCAGTAGGTTCCATCAGCATTGAGTTTCCTCTCAAAGGCAATACCCTCTTTCCTAGGGTTCCTGTTCAAGATCTGCTTTTTGAGCACATCACAAAGAGTCTGATGCCCTTTGAGGCTTTTGTACATGCTTGTCACATACAATTCCTTCAACCCTGCATTTTCGTCAGTGATACTAGTGGTATCCTCAGATGAGGAATTTGTGACCACAGAGATAGTTGAAGAATTTGCAGCAATAGAAGCATTTGAACTTTCAGGTGAAGAATTAGCAGTTTCACGTTCAATGCATTTCAAGCATGGTGGAATAAATTCTTCCTGAGCGGAACTGATCTGTTGAGCAAGTAATGAATCATTTTCCTTCTGAAGATCTTCATGACTCACCCTTAGCTTCTCAAGATCTTGCTTTCTTTGAAGAAATTAATAAGAAAGCTTCTCATGATCAGCTAAGATAGTTTCATGATGACTTTGAAGGTTGTCAAACTTAGACTGTAGTTGCTGAAGGTTATCAGTCAGTGTTTGAGTTCGATCCATTTCCTCACCTAACAGGTCATCGCTTTTGTCTAGCATATTTTGAACCTTTTCCAAAGTTTTTTGTTGTTTAACAGCAATATTAGCAAGTTTGGAATAGCTGGGTTTGAGGTTATCATCAGATTCATCCTCACTTGATTCAGAGGAGGGATATTTGAATACCTTGGTACCTTTTGCCATGAAGCAATAGGTGGGAGCATAGTCATCGTTGCCGTCATCAGCAGTGTTGGGGAAGCCATTTTCCTCAGTGTTGAAGATGGACTTGCTGACGTAAGCAGTAGCGAGGGCTAGGCTCGCCACACCAGAGTCTGACTCCTCAGACGCCTCCTCTTCCTCATGTTCCTCAGATTCAGCTTCAGAGTCCATTTCCTTGCCAATGAATGCCCGAGCCTTCTTGGAACTGCTCTTCTTGTGAGATGAAGACTTTGAAGATTTTGATGATGAGGACTTTGAAGATTTCTTCTTCTTCTTTGAGTCATCTGAACTATCATCCTTGTATTTCTTCTTCTTTGATTCCTTTGCCCACTGAGGACAATTAGTTATGTAGTGACCAGGTTTCTTGCATTTGTGGCAAGTCCTCTTCTTGTAATCACGGGATGAGGAATCTGATCTTGTGTCATCAACTTTTGAAGATTTTACAAAGCGACCACGCCTTGAGAACTTCTGGAATTTCTTCACGAGCATTGCTAGCTCCTGGCTTAGTTCTTCAGGGTTACCAAGGCTGCTATCAGAATCTTCTCCTTCAGATGAGGAAACTGCCTTGGCCTTCAGTGCGCGTGATCTTCCATAGCTTGGCCCGTAGAGATCTCTCTTTTCAGCTTGTTGGAATTCATGAGTGTTCAGCCTCTCAAGGATATCAACAGGATCTAGTGACTTGTAGTCTCCACGTTCTTGAATCATCAGTGCCAGTGTATCGAATGAAGAATCTAGTGACCTCAGCAATTTCTTCACCACCTCATGGTCAGTGATGTCAGTGGCACCTAGTGCTTGAAGCTCGTTTGAAATGTCAGTGAGGCAATCAAAGGTTTGCTGGACATTCTCATTGTCGAGTCTTTTGAAGCAGTTGAAGAGATTGCGAAGAACGTCAACTCGAGAATCACGTTGAGTTGAGATTCCTTCGTTGACCTTGGACAACCTGTCCCAGATAAGCTTTGCAGACTCCAAAGCACTCACTCTGCTGTACTGTCCTTTGCTCAGATGGCCACATATGATATTCTTCGCTTAAGAGTCGAGTTGCTTGAATCTCTTCACATCAGCAGCGTTCACGGAAGGAGTGATAGAGGGAACGCCATTTTCCACAATGTACCAGAGATCATTGTCAATTGCCTCAAGATGCATGTGCATCTTATTCTTCTAGTAGGGGTAGTCCGCCCCATCAAAGGTAAGACACCCAGCCGAGACCTTGATCATGCCTGCAGTCGACATAACTAAAACTCCAGGTGGTTAAACCAAAATCACACAAAACAAGAGAGTACCTTGCTCTGATACCAATTGAAAGTGCGTTATATCAACTAGAGGGGGGGTGAATAGGTGATTTTTATGAATTCGTCACTGAGGAAATACTACTTGAGGAATTTCCTAAGCAATGAACTACAAGCAGCGGAATAAGTACTCAGGTACATGGATAACAAAGCAGTAGCATAGTCATCATGATGAAATGAAACAAAACAGAGCACAGGTAGCGTGAAAACAGGATAAGCAGGCTGAAGACAAAGTGACTGAAGAAATAGGAATGAGGAAATTGAGAAAGTCTTCAGTCAAAGTCTTCAAACAGTAACGATCAAGTACACAACAAGTATGCGAGGAAATGAAAGGGTTGAGGAAATAGAACCAGTAGCTTGGTGAAGACAGTGATTTGGTAGACCAGTTCCAACTGCTGTGACAGTTGTACGTCTGGTTGGAGCGGCTAGGTATTTAAACCTGAGGACACACAGTCCTCACCGTATTCTCCTTGAGCTAAGGTCACACAGACCTCGCCCAATCACTCATGGTAAGTCTTCACAGGTGACTTCCAAACCTTCACAGACTTGGTCACTCGGCAATCCACAATTCCTCTTGGATGCTCTAGACCATGACGCCTAACCGTCTAGAGGATGCACAGTCCTCAAAGGTAACAAGCATCGGTTCCACACAGGAAGAATTTCTTCAGTGATGCTCAATCACTTTGGGTTTTAGGTGTTGGGTTTGGGTTTTTCCTCACTTGATGATTTTCGCTCAAAGTCCTCGGAGGATGGGATGCTCTAAATGACAAGTGTCAGTTTCTCTCGGAGCAGCCAACCAGCTAGTGGTTGTAGGGGGCGGCTATTTATAGCCGGGGAGCAGCCCGACATGATAAGACATAAATGCCCTTCAATGATATGACCGTTAGGTGGATAGGATATTTTGGACAGCTGGCGCATAGCACAACAACGATCGGAAATTTGAGCTCTCAAATTCCTCAGGGCTATCATGTTCTTCACTTGTAGGCAATCCGCACTGGCGAATTCCTAACTCCTCAGTCAGAAAAAATTCCTCAGAGAACAAAAGAACTTCATCTCTGTCACTGAAGAACCTGACTGAACAATATGAGATTTCCAATGGCTTCACTCGAAAGGATTGGTAGGTGTAGGATTTGAGTTGAGCATCACTTGAAAACTTTTCCTTAGTTTTACCTCGACCCCCTTTAACAGTACAGTGTTTCCTATGATTCAAGAAAGGGAAAACAAAACTATGAAAACAAAAGTCTTCACGCTTCATAATCCTCGCATCAATATCAAGTCTTCAAGGTCACACCAATTTCGTCATTTTCAAAGTCTTCAAGAAAACCAAAGTCTTCAATTTAAGACATTCATTTTTAGGGGTCGACTTTCTTCGTAAATATCAAACTCCTCATTGACTTATAGAACCTGTGTACACTCACAAACACATTAGTCCCTTAACCTATAAGTCTTCAATACACCAAAATCACTAAGGGGCACTAGATGCACTTACAACTACCCTTCCTTGGACTTATACATACTTATGATTATATCCTTTAGTAAGCAAATGCAAATACCAATGATGGTTAAGATAACATCTAACCATAATTAAATCCTAGGGTCCTCATTAATTTCTCGTGCAATAGTTTATAAACATAGGGCAAGGTAATATCTATCACTCAGGCGACCCCTCCTAGATAAACTAATTATATAATGCTCTCCTCTAGGCCCATATTGATGAAGTGAAAGGCAGTCGACGTTCGCACAACACCACTAGAGAATTACACCACAACATCATATCAAAATATCAAACTTTATGTACTTCACATCGTCAACAATAGGGTTTCTCGCAAGTTTTCAAGAGCATAATGCATTACTCACAAGACATCATAATGAACATGATCGGTGGGGGTAATGGTATGAATAACAATTAAAACATACAAAATGTTCACCAATAATTCTTCTAGCATCAAATACTAATCAACAATTAACACCAGGAAATGATCACAACAAAATATCTATAACAATTGTTCGTAGATTGAAACAGAAATGGATATGGGGTTGGTGTTATAGGAGATGGCGAAGATGATGTGGATGAAGATGATCCCCATGATGCCTTGAGTGTTGGTTATGACGATGGTTTGAATTCCTCCGCCGAAGGAGATGGATCCCCGTCAGAGAGAAAGGTGATCTTTGTTCCACCCGACAGTGAAAGATTGTGGAATATTCCTGTTAAGGGTTTCTGGGGAGTAGAAGACCAAGGGATCCCTATGGGGCCAACATGAGCGTGTGGGCCCCATAGGCCTCCCCCAGAAATGGGCATGGGTCCCTTTGTTATACCTCTTCATGCACATCGACAATATGAATTTGGCTGCAAAAATATTTTCTTCATTTGAGCTTCTTTTGATCCTTTGTGGTAGTGTTTTGACTCCCCTCTCCTTATTGCGAACTTGAAAAGTAAAATAAGAAGGATATGAGAATGATGTTGTAGTGTATAAAACATGGTTATAAATGAGCAATACATTATAATAAATAGTGATGCAAAATGGACGTATCAGGTGACATACATGAAAATAACTAAGTATGAACTAAACAGTGAAGATTTAGACCAGCTAGAAGAGCGATAGACCAAAGCATAGAAATTACTAAGGAATTAAACTAGATAGTGTAGAGACAAAGTTTTCACAGAACCTGCAAAACATGGCTTAACAGAGAGTTACAATAGACAGATAAACACACAGACTGACACTTCATAACGGTAAAAAATGGAGAAAGAAAAACATAGACCAAGACAATCAAAGTGAAGAAATCCTCAAAACACATCAGAGTACAAAATGTAAAGGGTACGAGGAAAAAGAACCATAAGCTTGGTGAAGACACAATGATTTGTGTACCCAAGTTCAAACTGTTGGCAACAGTTCCTCTTGGTCGGAGAGGCTGAGTACACTACTTTGTGGACACATAAGTCCTCGCCTTGTTCCCTTTGAGGTATGTTACTTAGAACTCATCCAATCACCCGGGGAACATCTTATCATGATCTTGACTTGTTCTTCTGTGAATCCATACTTATACTGCTCGCAGAATGATGCCTAACCATGAGAATGCCAATTCCTCAAGAGTAACAAATAAGAGCTAGGCGAGAATACTCCTTTGGTGATGCTCAATCACAACTCAGTTCTTGGCTCAGGTGATTTTCCTCACGTAGGATTGGTCACAAAATGGAGGGGGATGCTCACTGCAGCACAGGCAGAAATGAACTCAAGCAACCACCCGATCTACGCGGGTGTAGGGTGACTATTTATAGCTGACGCACTGCCCCGGGGCTCTGGTGTGACTGCTGCCACAAGACACTCCCATCAATGGGCTGCTGACAGCGGGCACAACGGTTCAAAAATTCAAACTAGAAGTGCGCGGGTTCCGAAGAACTTGGGAAAACTTCAATGGTAAGTTTTCCAACTCCTTGGCTAGGAAACTAACCCAAGTGACACGAAAACTCCTCTAATTCCACAAAAGCATTTGACTTGTAACTGGAGCTAGTGGGCTCACTTGGAAGGAGATTTCCATTTCTTCACTCTTTGAGTGGAATGGGTTATGACCGAGCACCCACAAAGACTTTTAATATCAGTTCAGTTTTGACCCTCCTCCTTAATAGTATGCTTTGCCCAATCGAATCAATAAAAGATTAAAGAAACTAACAAATGAAAGCTACACCACAACTTCCAAATCTTCATCGGGCAATCCGAAGACTTCAATATTTCCTCAATATTTTGACGGATCGTAGACCTTTGGTTAAACCAATTTGTCACGGACTTAACACCTGTGTACACTCAGTAAACACATTAGTCCCTTAACCATTTTGCATTAATTGTCAAAAACCAAAAGGGGCACTAGATGCACTTACAGTTTTGTGGACATGGCGGGAGGGAAATTTTCCTGTAATATCTCTCCGCTGAATCGAACACCACCGCAGGAAATTGAGCTCTACTGTTGCCGTATTCCTCTTCCCTATCACGGGCTCGTCCAGAACTGTGGCCTTCGCGACGCCTCTCACCTCTGCGTGTCAGACACCTGCACCAAGTCCCTCTCCTTCTCCCTTGCCACCTGCTCCACACCTAAAGTGAGAACCCAATGACATTATGCGTGGGGCCACTGGTGCCCAGTATGCCATGGCATGCTCCATAACAGCAAGCGGTCAGTGCATGATAGACCATGGAGGAGCTTGACCAAGGAGGTGCGATTGGAAAGGGAGTGGTGGATCTTGGGAAGGGCTCGTCGGGTACTGGGTGGAGGACATCGATCGGGGAAGGAGCATGCCGGGGAGGAGGTGGAGGACTTTGTTGGGAGGGGGTGGAGGATCTCAGCTAGATTGGCTGTAGGTGAGAGATACAGGAGTGGGATTCGGGGTGGGTTTGCAACGTAAAAGAAGTTACAAATCATGTTACACTAATGAATGGATCCCAAGTGTGGAAGAACTTTGCAGGTTATCTTTTATAGCTATTTTGAGTTTGCACGTAGTGTTTTTTTGACTTAGATTCTGATGCTGAGGAAGATGACGAACTTATGTGATTGTGTTCTTTATACAAGCCTAAAAGGAGCAAACTTACGCTGGTGGTGTTAGTGTTAAGTCAAAGGTTAGATGTAATACAAGATTGTGATATCTTTTTTTATTGCTGATCTTTTCTGGAATGCTAGAAGATTAGGTGAACCGAAAAAGAGAAGATTTCTTAGCGAAACTATATCTAAGCATAGTTTAGAATTTATTTGTGTGCAAGGAATGAAGAAGAAAAAGTTCACTGATCCCTGACCAGCTGGGATTAGTGGTAGGTTTACTTTCATTTGGTTGTGACAGCCTTCAGAAGGTGCCTCCAGGGGCCCGCTTATGGGGGTTGTGGAGGATCCTTTTGAAGTCAACACATGCATATATCTAGTAGAATCATGACTATGATGGTTATTATGGACAAAAGACCAGGATTCAAGTGAATCTGATCAATGTGTATAGCCCAACCCATAATAGGGACAAGAAGAGCTTCCTTGTTGATTTCTTTCAAACTTTAGGGTGTAGTAACTTGCCTTGTGTTTCGGTGGGGATTTCAATATAATTAGGAGAATTAATGAGAGGAAAAAAGTTAAGAAACTCTAAAAGTGGTCTTTTTTACTTTAATTCTAAAGTCCAGCTTGCTTTTATTAAAGGAAATTATAGTTTAGACAATGTTGTTGTTGTTCATGAGACTTTGCACTCCCTTCACAAGTCTAATTGTTTTCTTGTCCTATTCAAAGTTGATTTTGAGAAAGCGTACGATAATATTAATTGGGATTTTATGCTTAGCACATTAAAAATGGAATGTTTTCCGTATCAATTTGTTTAACGGACTAAGTGTATTGTTAGCAAGGGTAAATTAACTATTACTCTTAATGATTTGCTTGGGCCATAGTTGTTACTAGGAAAGGGTTGAGGCAGGGGATCGCTTCCCCCTTGCTATTCAATTTAGCGGCAGATATTCTTGCTACCCTAGTTCAAAGGGCACAAGAACAAATGTTTATTAAGGGTGTGTTACCTCAACCATACAAGGGAGGTTTAACCATTCTGCAATATGCAAACAATGCCATTTCTGTTTTGGGGACAACCTTGAAGATGCTAGAAATCTTAAGATTGTTTTTTATGTTTTTGGGCATTTGACAGGCTTGAAGATTAATTTTTTTAAGAGTTAAATACACTGCTTTGGTGATGCTATGCTAAAGCAAGATAAGTGTGCTCAGATCTTTACTATGGTGTAGGTAACTTCCCTTTTAAGTACCTAGGGATTCCTCTTCTTTTCAAAAACTTTGTAATGCTGATTGGAAGCTGACTGAGAAAATGATCGAGAAGAGAGCTGCTACCTGGAAAGGGAGGTTGCTCCCTATGGGGGGCGCTTTCTCTCACTGAAACTTGCTTGAGTAATATACCTAACTTCTTATTATCTTTCTTTCATCTACCAAAAGGTGTGGGTAAGAGGCTAGACATTTTTGCTCCCGTCTAGTTTTGCAGGAGAAAAAAGGCATGCAAAAATATCATTTGGTTAATTGGTTGGATGTTTGTCAACCTAGAGACCAAGGTGGCTTGGGTGTTACTAACTTAGATGTTAAGAATATTAGTCTTTTGTGTAAATGACTTTGGAGGTTAGAAAATGAGGAGGGGGATTGGCACAAGATGATTAAAGCTAAGTATTTGAATAATACTCCCTCCTTCCCATATTAATTAACAATCAAACAGATGTATCTAGCACTTAAATACATCTAGATACATCCGTTTCAGCATCAATTAATATGGGATAGAGGGAGTAAAACTTTGTCTCAATGTGAAGCGTCACCGGGTGATTCTCACTTCTAGAGCGGTTTGATGAGTGTTAATGATGATTTTTATATTTGCTATTAGTGAATTATAGGTGATGGCCATAAGACTAGGTTTTGGGAGGATGCTTGGTGATACGTCTCCAACGTATATATAATTTTTGATTGTTCCATGCTATTATATTATCTGTTTTGGATGTTTTATATGCATTAATATGCTATTTTATATTATTTTTAGGACTCACTTATTAACCTAGAGCCCAGTGCCAGTTTCTGTTTTTCCTTTTTTTGAGCCTCGCAGAAAAGAAATACCAAACGGAGTCCAAACGGAATAAAACTTCACGATGATTTTTCTTGGACCAGAAGACACCCAGGGGACTTGGAGTCCAAGTCAGAAGAGCCACGAGGCGACGACAAGGGTGGAGGGCGCGCCCTGGGGGGGCACCCCCCTACCTTGTGGGCCCCTCGGGACTCCCCTGAACTAGCTCTTCCTCCTATATATTCACAAATATTCCAGAACCACCAGAGGCATCCACGAAAACACTTTTCCACCGCCGCAACCTTCTGTTCCTGTGAGATCCCATCTTGGGGCCTTTTCCGGCATCCCGCCGGAGGGGGAATCGATCACGGAGGGCTTCTACATCAACTCCATTGCCCTTTCGATGATGCGTGAGTAGTTTACCTCAGACCTACGGGTCCATAGCTAGTAGCTAGATGGCTTCTTCTCTCTCTTTGATTCTCAATACAATGTTCTCCTTGATGTTCTTGGAGATCTATCCGATGTAATCTTCTTTTGCGGTGTGTTTGTCGAGATCCGATGAATTGTGGATTTATGATCAGCTTATCTATGAATATTATTTGAATCTTCTCTGAATTCTTTTATGCATGATTTAATATCTTTGTATTTCTCTTCGAATTATCGGTTTGGTTTGGCCAACTAGATTGGTTTTTCTTGCAATGAGAGAGGTGCTTAGCTTTGGGTTCAATCTTGCGTGATTTCACCCAGTGACAAAGTAGGGGTAGCGAGACATGTATTGCATTGTTTCCATCGAGGACAAAAAGATGGGGTTTTCATCATATTGCTTGAGTTAATTCCTCTACATCATGTCATCTTACTTATGGCGTTACTCCATTCTTTATGAACTTAATACTCTAGATGCATGTTGGATAGCGGTTGATATGTGGAGTAATAGTAGTAGATGCAGGCAGGAGTCGGTCTACTTGACACGAACGTGATGCCTATATGCATAATCATTGCCTTGGATATCGTCATAACTTTGCACTTTTCTATCAATTGCTCGACAGTAATTTGTTCACCCACCGTATTATTTGCCTTCATGAGAGAAGCCTCTAGTGAAACCTATGGCCCCCGGGTCTATTTTCCATCATATTACTTTCCGATCTACTATTTTGCAATCTTTTATTTTCAGATCTATATACCAAAAAAACCCAAAAATATTTTATCTTTTGTTTATCTATCTCTATCAGATCTCACCTTTGCAATTAACCGTGAAGGGACTGACAACCCCTTTATCGCGTTGGGTGCAAGTGTTTGATTGTTTGTGCAGGTGTTGGTGATTTGTGTGTTCTTCTCCTACTGGATTGATACCTTGGTTCTTAACTGTGGGAAATACTTACCTCTATTGTGCTGCATCACCCTTTCCTCTTCAAGGGAAAAACCAACGCAAGCTCAAGAAGTAGCAGGAAGAATTTCTGGCGCCGTTGCCGGGGAGATCTACGTCAAGCCTAACAAGTACCCATCATAAACTCTCATCTCTTGCATTACATTATTTGCCATTTGCCTCCCGTTTTCCTCTCCCCCACCTCTAAAACGATTTTCAGAAAAACACAAAGAGAATTGCCTTTTTATTCGCCTTCTTTCCGTTCGATCTTTTGTTTGCTTGTGTTACCATGTGCCTTCTTTTTGCTTGCATCTTCGCTTGCTAAAAGTTTATGGATCCTCATTCACTTGCTAATCTTTTCAAGAGATCCAATTATGATGAACCAATTTCTAGTGATTTGAGTGTACTAGATTATCTTTATGAAGTTTTGCTTGAAATTCGTGAATCTGAAAATTGTGATGAAGTGTTAAAAGAAGAAATTTATGAAGTGATTCACGATAGCTCCTTGGACGAAAAGCATGATTGCAATGGTTCTACTATAAGTTCTATTAATGTCAGTTGTGCTAATGATATGCAAAACCCTAAGCTTGGGGATGCTAGTTTTGCTAGGTCCACTACTTGTTGCAATGATCATGATTGGGGTGATTTTTCTGATGATCTTGAAAATTTATTTAAGCCTTATGATGAATATGTTTGCAATAATATTGAAAGTGGGTTTGGAAGAGTGTTAACTCTAGGTAATAATAATCCCACTACTTTGGAGTATGATCAATCTTATGAAATTTTTGATAAAAGTGGGCTTGAAGAGGTCATGACTTTATTTAATGATAATCCCACTATTTTGGAAGAGTGTAAACTTTGCATGCATATGGATCATGAAGAGAATATTTTATGTGATAGTTATATTGTTGAATTTGATTATGATCCTACATGTAATTATTATGAGAGAGGAAAATATGTATGTAGAAATTTTCATGTCACTAAATTGCCTCTCGTTATGTTGAGATTGCTATTGTTTCTTTCTTCTTCCTTGCATATGCTAGTTTTTGCTTGTCTTGATAATTTGTTTGCTTATAAAATGCCTATGCATAGGAAGCATGTTAGACTTTAATTTGTTTGTCACATGTTTTATGATGCTCTCTTTGTGTTTCAATTATTATCTTTCATGTGAGCATCATTGAAATCTCAATGCCTAGCTAAGGGCATTAAACAATAGCGCTTGTTGGGAGGCAACCCAATTTTATTTTTGTTCTTGTTTTTTTGGTTCTGTTTTTCAATAATTTTTCATCTAGCCTCTGGTTAGATGTGTTTTGGTGTTTTAATTAGTGTTTGTGCCAAGTAAGACCTTTGGGATGGCTTACGGTGATAGTTGATTTGATCTTGCTGAAAAACAGAAACTTTTGCATCCAGTCACAGAATTTAAATAATTCACTGGAGCGTTGAAAAACCCTGAATTGTTTACACGAGATTTATATACAAATTTCCTCTGTTTTCCTAAATTTTCAGAATTTTTGGAGTTACAGAAGTATTATAACAATTTGGATCTTCGCAGACTGTTCTGTTTTTGACAGATTCTGTTTTCTTTGTGTTGTTTGCTTATTTTGATGAATCTATGGGTAGTATCGGGGGGTATGAACCATGGAGAAGTTGGAATACAGTAGATATTACACCAATATAAATAAAGAATTAGTTCACAACAGTACCAAAAGTGGTGATTTTATTTTCTTGTACTAACGGATCTCACGAGTTTCCTGTTGAGTTTTGTGTTGTGAAGTTTTCAAGTTTTGGGTAAAGATTTGATGGACTATGGAATATGGAGTGGCAAGAGCCTAAGCTTGGGGATGCCCAAGGCACCCCAAGGTAATATTCAAGTACAACCAAGAGCCTAAGCTTGGGGATGCCTCGGAAGGCATCCCCTCTTTCGTCTTCGTCTATCGGTAAATTTACTTAAGGCTATATTTTTATTCACCACATGATATGTGTTTTGCTTGGAGCGTCTTGTATGATATGAGTCTTTGATTTTTAGTTTGCCACAATCATCCTTGCTGTACACACCTTTTGAGAGGGACACGCATGAATCGTGATTTATTAGAATACTCTATGTGCTTCACTTATATATTTTGAGCTAGGCAATTTTGCTCTAGTGCTTCACTTATATCTTTATAGAGCACGGCGGTGGTTTTATTTTATAGAAATTGTTGAACTCTCATGCTTCACTTATATTATTTTGAGAGTCTTTCTAAACAGCATGGTAATTTGCTTTGGTTATAAATTTAGTCCTAATATGATAGGCATCCAAGAGGGATATAATAAAAACTTTCATATAAAGTGCATTGAATACTATGTGAAGTTTGATTCCTTATGATTGTTTTGAGATATAAAGATGGTGATATTAGAGTCATGCTAGTGAGTAATTGTGGATTGTAGAAATAATTGTGTTAAAGTTTGTGATTCCCGTAGCATGCACGTATGGTGAACCGTTATGTAACGAAGTTGGAGCATGAGGTATTTATTGATTGTCTTCCTTATGAGTGGCGGTCGGGGACGAGCAATGGTCTTTTCCTACCAATCTATCCCCCTAGGAGAATGCACGTAGTACTTCGTTTCGATGACTAATAGATTTTTGCAATAAGTATGTGAGTTCTTTATGACTAATGTCGAGTCCATGGATTATACGCACTCTCACCCTTCCACCTTTGCTAGCCTCTCTAGTACCGCGCAACTTTCGCCGGTGCCATACACCTACCTTTACCTTTCTCAAAACAGCCACCTTACCTACCTATTTTGGCATTTTCATAGCCATTCCAAGATATATTGCCATGCAACTTTCCACCGTTCCGTTTTATTATGACACGCTCCATCATTGTCATATTGCTTTGCATGATCATGTAGTTGACATAGTATTTGTGGCAAAGCCACCATTCATAATTTTTATACATGTCACTCTTGAGTCCTTGCACATCCCGGTACACCACCGGAGGCATTCATATAAAGTCATATTTTGTTCTAAGTATCGAGTTGTAATTCTTGAGTTGTAAGTAAATAAGAGTGTGATGATCTTCATTATTAGAGCATTGTCCCATGTGAGGAAAAAATGAAAGAGGCCAACGAAGCCCACAAATAAAATAAAAGAGGCCAAAGAAGCCCACCAAAAAAAAAGAGAGAAAAGAGAGAAGGGGCAATGTTACTATCCTTTTTCCACACTTGTGCTTCAAAGTAGCACCATGATCTTCATGATAGAGAGTCTCCTATGTTGTCACTTTCATATACTAGTGGGAATTTTTCATTATAGAACTTGGATTGTATATTCCAATGATGGGCTTCCTCAAATTGCCCTAGGTCTTCGTGAGCAAGCAAGTTGGATGCACACCCACTTAGTTTCTTTTTGAGCTTTCATAAACTTATAGCTCTAGTGCATTTGTTGCATGGCAATCCCTACTCACTCACATTGATATCTATTGATGGGCATCTCCATAGCCCGTTGATACGCCTAGTTGATGTGAGACTATCTCCTTCTTTTTGTCTTCTCCACAACCACCATATTCTATTCCACCTATAGTGCTATGTCCATGGCTCACGCTCATGTATTACGTGAAAGTTGAAAAGGTTTGAGAACATCAAAAGTATGAAACAATTGCTTGGCTTGTCATCGGGGTTGTGCATGATTTGAATACTTTATGTGATGAAGATGGAGCATAGCCAGACTATATGATTTTGTACGGATAACTTTCTTTGGCCATGTAATTTTGATAAGACATGATTGCTTTATTAGTATGCTTGAAGTATTATTGTTTTTATGTCAATATTAAACTTTTGTTTTGAATCTTATGGATCTGAATATTCATGCCACAATAAAGAAAATTACATGGATAAGTATGTTAGGTAGCATTCCACATCAAAAATTCTGTTTTAATCATTTACCTACTCGAGGACGAGCAGGAATTAAGCTTGGGGATGCTTGATACGTCTCCAATGTATCTATAATTTTTTATTGTTCCATGCTATTATATTATCTGTTTTAGATGTTTTATATGAATTAAAATGCTATTTTATATTATTTTTGGGACTAACTTATTAACCTAGAGCCCAGTGCCAGTTTCCGTTTTTTCCTTGTTTTTGAGCCTCGCAGAAAAGGAATACCAAACGGAGTCCAAACGGAATAAAACTTCATGATGATTCTTCTTGGACCAGAAGACACCCGGGGGACTTGGAGTCCAAGTCAGAAGAGCCACGAGGCGGCGACAAGGGTGGAGGGCGCGCCCTAGGGGGGGCGCCCCCTACCTTGTGGGCCCCTCGGGACTCCCCTGACCTAGCTCTTCCTCCTATATATTGACAAATATTCCAGAACCACCAAAGGCATCCACGAAAACACTTTTCCACCGCCGCAACCTTCTGTTCCCGTGAGATCCCATCTTGGGGCCTTTTCCGGCATCTCGCCGGAGGGAGAATCGATCACGAAGGGCTTCTACATCAACTCCATTACCCTTCTGATGATGCGTGAGTAGTTTACCTCAGACCTACGGGTCCATAGCTAGTAGCTAGATGGCTTCTTCTCTCTCTTTGATTCTCAATACAACGTTCTCCTTGATGTTCTTGGAGATCTATCCGATGTAATCTTGTTTTGCGGTGTGTTTGTCGAGATCCGATGAATTGTGGATTTATGATCAGCTTATCTATGAATATTATTTGAATCTTCTCTGAATTCTTTTATGCATGATTTAATATCTTTGTATTTCTCTTCGAATTATCGGTTTGGTTTGGCCAACTAGATTGGTTTTTCTTGCAATGGGAAAGGTGCTTAGCTTTGGGTTCAATCTTGCGTGATTTCACCCAGTGACAAAGTAGGGGTAGCGAGACACGTATTGCATTGTTGCCATCGAGGATAAAAAGATGGGGTTTTCATCATATTGCTTGAGTTAATTCCTCTACATCATGTCATCTTACTTAAGGCATTACTCCGTTCTTTATAAACTTAATACTCTAGATGCATGTTGGATAGCGGTCGATGTGTGGAGTAATAGTAGTAGATGCAGGTAGGAGTCGGTCTACTTGACACGGACGTGATGCCTATATGCATAATCATTGCCTTGGATATCGTCATAACTTTGCGCTTTTCTATCAATTGCTCGACAGTAATTTGTTCACCCACCGTATTATTTGCCTTCATGAGAGAAGCCTCTAGTGAAACCTATGGCCCCCGGGTCTATTTTCCATCATATTACTTTCCGATCTACTATTTTACAATCTTTTATTTTCAGATCTATATACCAAAAAAACCCAAAAATATTTTATCTTTTGTTTATCTATCTCTATCAGATCTCACCTTTGCAATTGACCGTGAAGGCACTGACAACCCCTTTATCGCGTTGGGTGCAAGTGTTTGATTGTTTGTGCAGGTGTTGGTGATTTGTGTGTTCTTCTCCTACTGGATTGGATTGATACCTTGGTTCTTAACTGAGTGAAATACTTACCTCTACTGTGCTGCGTCACCCTTTCCTCTTCAAGGGAAAAACCAACGCAAGCTCAAGAAGTAGCACTTGGCTGAGCAACAAGCCCTGTATCTACTATTTCCATGCCAGTACAATTTAACTTTCTGTCATCATATTACTGCTGCCAAAGTCTTTAGCCAAGATTTCAATTGTATTAGGTTTAGAAGATGCTTATAGGTTGAAACCCTTACTATATGGAATGAGTTACATGACATGTGTAGTCAGGTTTCCTTGTCAGAGGAACCTGGACAAAGTTAAGGTGCTCTTAACTAAATCGAGTTCCTTCTCTGTTAAGTCTCTCTATCAATTCCATATTGCTAGAAGTGTTGTGTTTCCTTTCAAGTTACTTTGGTGGATGAAAATACCACTGGAAGTTAAAGCATTTGTGTGGTTAGTGATCAAAGAAAGGATCTTAAATAAAGATAATTTGAGTAAAAAGAAGGAAACGCACCAAGAACTGTGAGTTATGTGGTGCAGTGGAGAGCATTGATCATTTATTTTTTTGCATGCTCTTTTGCGAGATTCTCATGTAATGTTGTTGTTGGTGTGCTAGGTAATCCCAACACGTCTCTCTCTTTTTTGATTTGTGCCGGAATTGGTTGCTGGCCTATATTGGCAATAACCGTGTTGTGGTTATTTCCATTGGCTTTTCTGCGTTACTTTGGACTATTTGGAAAACAAGGAATACATTTTGTTTTTGGAGTGTTTTGCCTAATGATCCAACTATAATGTTATATTTATTCTATGTTCGCTGATGGAATCCTGGGTCGTGCTGCAGCAAAGACAACTACACACTTGCTTAGTAGGATATGTAAAAGACTCTTCCAGGTGGCAAGCGAACTCTTCAGACGGTGCGCTTGGATGGGGTCCTGCTGTTCAACGACTCTGTTGAATCTGATGGTGATGAAGCACAAACCAGAGAGACGCTAATTCGTGCATGTAGACGGACTGATCTTTCTTGGCGATACTTGATCAACTGTTCGTCGTCCGCCTTGTTCCTCCTCGCAACCTCCAATAATAATTTCCACTCGCATACAAATTACACAAATAAAAATAATGATCCGCTTGGATCAGCATGTACGCATCGATGTGATGATCAACCCTCCGTCGCTCGTAAGTTTCCATGATGGGAAAATCACAAATAATATACAAGATATGGCCGCCCGTAACTCGGACATTTTTCTGTATATCTCGTAACTCATGAATAAAACAAAAATTGATCTACCTTTTCATGGCTTGACTCCTTAACTGGCTCAGCGTTAGTAGCATCAACAATCAACGGTGTCATGGCCGTATCATCCTTCCTCCCTTTAAATGAAAGCATCCTCGGTTTCGAGTCTATTTTCGGTACCATCGATTTGTTCGGCGCTTGTAATTCTATTTTTATTCTAGAATCTGGCATTGGTTTCAGCACGTGTCTCCTTCCATCATGCATGAATGTGTATGTGTTGGATTTTCTTGCATGCATCGCATCATGATCGAACTACCATGGTCTTCCTAATTGCAAGTGACACGCATCCATCGACACAACATCGCAACCCACCTTATCAATATAATCTCCAACTGCAAACTTCACACGCACCTCATGTGTGATATTTAATTTTCTGGAATTGTACAAACACTCCATGTGGGGCGATGCATGCCGCCACATGGACAGACCCAAAGCTTGCATTAGATCTTTGCTAATGATGTTGGTAAAGCTGCGACCATCAATTATCATCGTGCAAGCACGATTTTTGATCTTACACCGTGCTTTGAAAACACTCGACCGCTGCCCCTTTGCACCACCATCCTCTTGCACCTTCTCCACCAAAAGATTCACCCCTTTACTGGTGCATTGATTTCTTTCTTTATTTCTTCTTGTTCTTCTATTCTTTTCAGCACACGACTTTTCCAATCCTTGGTGAACACATCCACTAGAATAGGAATAAAACAAATTCTTTGACCCTTCCATGATAAAGAGAAACTATTTTTCTTGATATTCCGAACAGCCCCGATGCGTGTGCACCATGGGTTCCCAAGTAGCAGATGGCACGACACCATGGGCACTAGACAAATGTAAAAAAATTCCGCACAACAATATTTTACCAAATAAAAAATTAGCAAAATCCGATGCGTAATTTTGATTTCACCTTTGAACCACTTCAGCATGTACGGTCTTTCAAGAGGCGCCATATCTAGCCTCAATTTTTCCACCACCTTGATGCTCACCATGTTGACCGCAGAACCTTCATCAATCGTCAAATTGACACACCACTCCTTCACGACGCAACGAGTGTGAAAAAGAACGACCTCGCCCATGCCTTCCTCCTCCATCAATATGTTCTTGCTCAACATGTGCTGGGCTAAGTCCCTTCACATGGAGGTGTGTTGGCATCCTAACATCAGCCCACACAAGTCCAACACATACGAACCGTTGATTTGTTCTGCATCCAACGGTTGTGAGTGTTCCTTGGTGAAGGGAGCAAGGAGAAAACCCTAGCCACTCCACCCTTGCTGGTGGTGGCTGCCATTGTGATAGTGAGAGCACACACAAGAGAGGAACACAACCTGAGAGAAGAGAGGAAGAAGAAGAAGTGGAGGTTCTGTCCAGATTTGCTGCATCTGATTAGACAGTGTTCAAGCTGGTGATTGGAGGCTCAAACGTGCTTGGATTAACTCCAAACTTGGTGAGCTTGTCCCTTAGTTTGAGTACTTTAATATGGTTAGCTGGTTTGAGGATTGGGTCAGTGGATCATCAGATTTGAGAGTGGTTTTGTCAGCTTTGACTGCTGCAGTTTCAGAACAGAGTAGTTTTGAGAAACGAATAGTTCAGGTAGCAAACGGTGTCCGATTGAGCTGAAACTTTGAGAGGTTCTCAAGAACTCGTGTGTCTACTTGTCTGGCACATTTGGTGTTGTTTGGTTCAGCGGTTTAAGAGCAGTTTGCAAAACACTAAAGGGGACAGAAGTTGTGTAAACTCTGCTTTGCTGATATCTCGCCTCTTGTGGCTCTTGTTGCTGTTGTCGGTTGGCAACATGGAGAGTGTGTTATAAATCTCTCTAGAAGTTCTAGAGAAGACTTTGTACTCATCATTCTCATAGTGAGGTTGTGTGGACTGGTCGGTCCACAGCCGTGGTTTTTACTCCTCAAGTTGAGAAGATTTTCCATGTTAAATCCCGTGTCACATGTGCATGTTGTTTGTGTTATTCCGCGCTTACTTGTTGGTTGAAGTTGTCCTCAAAGTTCACTACAGGTGGAGGGGGTTGTTTAGTGTGCATACTTGCCGTGTCGATGAATTTGTACAAGGCATTGTTGCTGTCCAACCCCAACAAAGTGGTATCAGAGCCTTGGTTTGCTTGTGCAAATTGTTGAGTTTCTTGTGGTGAAAGATGAAAGTGAATACGAGCAGGATGATATCTTTGAATGGTACAAATTATCAAGCATGGAAGGGCAAGATGGAGGACTTGTTATATGTTAAAGAATGCTGGAAGCCAGTGTTCTCTACTAAGATGCCGGAGGGCATTGAGGAAGGTCAGTGGAAGGTACTTCATCGCCAAGCTTGTGGGTTTATTCGGCAATGGGTCGATGACAATGTTTTGAACCATATCATTGATGAGACACATGCACACACCTTATGGCAGAAATTGGAAGAGTTGCTTGCCCGAGAAGAAGGTACAAACAAGATGTTTTTTATCAAGCAATTGATGTATTTGAGGTACAAAGAGGACATTTCTAATTGCAGATCATGTAGATACATTCCAAGGCATTATAAATCAGCTTTCTTCAATGAGAATTACATTTGAAGATGAAGTGAGACCCTTGCTGCTACTAGGCTCATTACCGGATAGCTGGAAGACCTTTAAGATCACGGTTTCCAATTCAGCACCTAATGGAGTTATCACTTGGAATCTTGTGAAAACCAGGGTACTAAATGAAGAGTCCAGAAAGATGGCTGAAGCTAGTTCTTCCTCACATTCAGAGGTGCTGGTCACTCCGTCCTGGGAGAGAAGAAAGAGCAGAGGTCCAGGTAAAGGGGCAAAAAGAGGTAGGAGCAAATTAAGAGGCAAGAGTATGCTGATTATGAGCGCCATCACTGCCATCAAAAGGATCACATTAAGTGGCAATGTGACAAGTGGAAGAAAGACAAAAAGAAAAAGAAGAAGCAAGATCAGAACCAAGTTGACCGTGATAGTGACAGAGAAGGCAACCGAGTTACTATAGTAGAATAGGACATCATGCTTGTTATGCATGAAGAAAATGAGAGTAGATTTGGTTCCACTGTTGAGGAGAGGATCACTGTTGTTTCTGATGAAACCGTCAACCTTGTGGATGGTGACGAGATGATTTGGATACCTGACAGCGGTGCTACCATTCATGCTACATCTCGCAGAGAGCTCTTCACTAACTATATATCTGGTGATTTTGGTGTTGTGAAGATGGGGAACAATGATAGGGCAACCATCATTGAAAGGAGATGTGCATTTGGAGACCGCAAATGGTACAAGGTTAGTCCTCAAGTCTGTGAGACATGTTAAGGCACTTCATCTCAATATTATCTCAATTGGTTTGCTTGATGGAGATGATTACTTGAGCAGTTTTGGAAAAGGGCAGTACAAGCTCACCAAAGGCAATATGGTTGTTGCAAGAGGTAAAATGGTCTCAGTTTTGTATCATGTTCATGCTAAGCTCTTTAGTGCTTCTGTCAATGCATTAGAGAAGGATGATCATTGTGCTCTATGGCACAAGAGACTTGGGCACATGAGCGAGAAGGGGATGCCAGTGCTAGTGAAGGAAAAATTGTTGAAGGGTGTGAAAGGAGTTCACATCAAGAAATGTTCAAATTGTCTAGAAGGTAAGCAACACCGAGTTGCCTTCAAGACTCTACCTCCTCACAAGAAGCCCGAGAAGCTAGACTTGATACATTCCGATGCTTGCAAAATGTCGGTAAGATCTCTTGGTGGTGCTAAGTACTTTGTGACTTTTATTGATGACTTTTCCAGGAAAGTTAGGGCCTTCACTTTGAGGACCAAAGATCAAGTAATAGGTGTATTCAAGCAATTTCAAGCCTCAGTTTAGAGAGAAACTAAGAAGAAGATCAAGTGCATTTGCACTAATAATGGAGGAGAGTACATTGGGCCATTTGATGCATATTGCAAGCAGCAATGTATTAGGCATCAATTTACTCCCTTGAAGACACCACAACTGAATGGTCTTACTGAGAGGATGAACAGGACAATTGTGGAGAGAGTTAGATGCTTGCTGTCAAGTGCAAAGCTACTTAAACACTTTTGGGGTGAGGCTTTGATGACTAAAGTTTATCTTATTAATATCTCACCAAGTTATCCTTCATAGGGAGATGTTCCTAAAAGGGTTTGGTGTGACAAGTACGACCACCTGAAAGTTTTTGGGTGCAAGGCCTTTGTTCATATTACTCAAGATGAAAGGTCAAAGTTTGATTCGAAGACACGACAGTGCATCTTTCTTGGCTATGGAGGTGATGAGTTTGGCTATAAGCTGTTTGACCTTATAGCAAGGAAAGTTGTGAGAAGCCGTGATGTTGTGTTTGTAGAACACCAAACAATTGAGGATATTGTGAAGACAAAGGGGCAGGTTCCTCCTCGGCAGCAGCAAGACATGATTGATTCTGACCCAGTTCCTGCAGCTCTAGCTCTTGTGCAAGTTGAAGCAGATGCAGAAGATGTACATGGTGGTGCAGGTGAAGAAGATGCTCCCCGGCAGTAGCAAGAGTATGATGCTGAATTTGATGATCCAGATCAGCAGGAAGCACCAGCACCAGAAAGTCCACCAGCCGCTCCACTCAGAAGATCCAACAGGGGTCGGATTCATTCCAGCAGGTATCCCTCAGATCAGTACGTGGTGTTATTATCTGACACTTCAGAACCTGAATGCTTTGCAGATGCAATGAAAGATGAGCACAAGGAGTGAAAAAAATGCTATGCAAGAAGAGATGGATTCCTTGCATAAGAATCATATTTATGAGTTGGTGAAGTTGCCTAAGGGTAAGAAATTTTTGAAGAGGCCAGGTGATACGTCTCCAACGTATCTATAATTTTTGATTGTTCCATGCTATTATATTATCTGTTTTGGATGTTTTATATGCATTTATATGCTATTTTATGTTATTTTTGGGACTAACTTATTAACCTAGAGCCCAGTGCCAGTTTTTTTTTCTTGTTTTTGAGTTTTACAGAAAAGGAATACCAAATGGAGTCCAAACGGAATAAAACTTTCGCGATGATTTTTCTTGGACCAGAAGACACCTAGCAAACTTGGAGTTGAAGGCAGGGGAGTCCCGAGGACTCCACAAGCCAGGGGGCGCGCCCTAGGGGGGGGGCCCTGAGGGCTTGTGGGCCCCTCGAAGCTCCCCTAATCCTAATTCTTCCTCTATATATTCCCAAACGACCAGAAGCGTCCACCAAAATACTTTTCCGCCGCCGTAACCTTCTGTACCCGTGAGGGGGATTCGATCACGGAGGGCTTCTACATCAACTCTATTGCCCTTTCGATGAAGCGTGAGTAGTTTACCTCAGACCTACGGGTCCATAGCTAGTAGCTAGATGGCTTCTTCTAGCTATTTGATTCTCAATACCATGTTCTCCTCGATGTTCTTGGAGATCTATCCGATGTAATATTCTTTTGTGGTGTGTTTATCGAGATCCGATGAGTTGTGGATTTATAATCAGTTTATCTATGAATATTATTTGAATCTTCTCTGAATTCTTATATGCATGATTTGATATCTTTGTATTTCTCTTCGAATTATTGGTTTGGTTTGGCCAACTAGATTGGTTCTTCTTGCAATGGGAGAGGTGCTTAGTTTTGGGTTCAATCTTGCGGTGTCCTCACCCAGTGACAAAGTAGGGGTAGCGAGGCACGTATTTGTATTGTTGCCATCAAGGGTAAAAAGATGGGGTTTTCATCATATTGCTTGAGTTTATCCCTCTGCATCATGTCATCTTACTTAAGGCGTTACTCCATTCTTTATGAACTTAATACTCTAGATGCATGCTGGATAGCGGTCGATGTGTGGAGTAATAGTAGTAGATGCAGAATCGTTTCGGTCTACTTGACACGGACGTGATGCCTATATGCATAATCATTGCCTTGGATATCGTCATAACTTTACGCTTTTCTATCAATTGTTGGACAGTAATTTGTTCACCCACCGTATTATTTGCCTTCAAGAGAGAAGCCTCTAGTGAAACCTATGGCCCCCGGGTCTATTTTCCATCATATATTTTCAGACCTATAAACCAAAAAAACACAAAAATACCTTGCTGCAATTTATTTACTTTTATTTTGTTTTACATTTTAGTAAGATTTTATATCTATCTCTATAAGATCTCACCTTTGCAAGTGACCGTGAAGGGATTGACAACCCCTTTATCGCGTTGTGTGCAAGTGTTTGATTGTTTGTGCAGGTGCATAGATTGGAGACTTGCTTGTATCTCCTACTGGATTGACACCTTGGTTCTTAACTGAGGGAAATACTTATCTCTACTTTGCTTCATCACCCTTTCCTCTTCAAGGAAAAAACCAACGCAAGCTCAAGAAGTAGCACCAGGCTAGTTGTAAAAGGATTCGGCTAGAGAAAAGGCATTGACTATGATGAGATCTTTTCTCCGGTTGTGAAGATGACATCCATTAGAGTAATCCTTGGCAAGGCAGCACGTCTCAACTTGGAGGTTGAGCAAATGGATGTGAAGACTGCATTCCTTCATGGTGAGTTGGAGGAAGGAATATACATGGAGTAACCTAAGGGGTTTCTTGTGAAAGGCAAAGAAGACTATGCGTGCAAGCTGAAGAAAAGTCTCTATGGCCTGAAACAAGCATGAAGACAATGGTACATGAAGTTTGAAACTGTCATAGGGGAGTAAGGCTACAAGAAGTGTAGCTCAGACCATTGTGTGCTTATTCAGAGGTTCTCAGGTGATGATTTCATCATATTATTGCTCTATGTTGATGATATCCTGATTGTTGGCAAGAATGTCTCTAGGATTGCTAAGTTGAAGGAGTTGAGCAAATGTTTTGCCATGAAAGACTTAGGTCCAGCAAAGAACATTCTCGGATGAAAATTGAGAGAGATAGAAATTCCAACAAGTTGTACTTGTCTCAAGAAAAGTATATTGAGAAGGTACTTCAAAAGTTCAGGATGGAAAATGCCAAAGTTGTGAGTTGTCCACTAGCAGCCCATTTCAAGTTGAGAGAAAAGCAATGTCCTACCACTGATGAGAAGAAAAAGGAAATGCATCATATTTCTTATGCTTCAGCGGTTGGGAGTTTGATGTATGCTATGTTGTGTACAAGGCCTGACATTTCTCATGCGGTTAGTACTATGAGCATATTTATGTCTAATCCAGGAAGACCTCATTGGGAATCCCTGAAGTGGATCTTGAGATATCTCCGGGGCAGCACTAACATGAAGCTTTGCTTTGGTGGTGGTGAGCCCAAGCTGATTGCTTTTTTCAGATTCTGACATGGCTAGAGATGTTGACAGAAGGAAGTCTACTTCAGGTTACTTGGTTACCTATGAAGGGGGAGCGGTGTCATGGCAAAGCGAGCTGCAAAAGTGTGTGGCACTGAATACAATTGAATCTAAATTCATTGCAGTAACAAAAGCGAGCAAAGAGTTATTGTGGCTGAAACGGTTGGCTTGTGAGCTTGATTTTAAGTAAGACAAGTATGTGTTGTTTTGTGACAACCAAAGTGCTATCCACTTGAGTAAGAATGCAAGCTTTCATTCAAGGTCTAAGCATATAGAAGTCCACTATCATTGGATTCGAGATGTGTTGTATTCCAAGCAAATGCAACTTGAGAAGGTTTACACCGATGACAATGGGGCTGATATGTTGACCAAAGTGGTGACAAGGAAGAAGCTCGAAGTATGCCGCCAGATTGCTGGTATGGCTGCCGGAAGGCAGTGAGACCCTCCATGATGTCGGGAGGGGGAGTTTGTTGGACTAAGTCCGCCACATGGAGGTGTGTTGGCAGCCCAACATCAGCCCACACAAGTCCAACACATACGAACTGTTGATTTGTTCTGCATCCAAAGGTTTTGAGTGTCCCCTGGTGAAGGGAGCAAGGAGAAAATCCTAGCCACTCCACCCGTGCTGGTGGTGGCTATCATTGTGAGAGTGAGAGTACACACAAGACAGGAACACAACTTGAGAGAAGAGAGGAAGAAGAAGTGGATGTTCTGTCCAGATTTGCTGCATCTGACTAGACAGTGTTCAAGCTGGTGATTGGAGGCTCAAACGTGCTTGGATCGACCCCAAATTTGGTGAGCTTGTTCCTTACTTTGATCTGGTTAGCTGGTTTGAGGATTGGGTCAGTGGAGCATCAGATTTGAGAGTGGTTTTGTCAGCTCTGACTGCTGCAGTTCCAGAATAGAGTAGTTTTGGGAGACGAACAGTTTGGGTAGGCAAACGGTGTCCGATTGAGCTAAAATTTTGAGGGGATCTCAAGAACTCGTCTGTCTACTTGTCTGCCAAATTTGGTGATGTTTGATTCAGCGGTTTAAGAACAGTTTGCAAAACACTGAATGGGACAGAAGCTGTGTAAACTCTACTTTGTTGAAATCTTGCCTCTTGTGGTTGTTGTTGTTGTTGTTGTCGGTTGGCAACGTGGCGAGTGTGTTGTAAATCTCTCTAGAGGTTCTAGAGAAGAACTTTGTACTCATCATTCTCATAGTGAAGTTGTATGAACCGGTCGGTCTACAACCGTGGTTTTTACTCCTTAAGTTGAGAAAGTTTTTCTACGTTAAATCCTGTGTCACATGTGCATATTGTTTGTGTTATTCTGCTGCTTACTTGTTGGTTGAAGCTGTCCTCAAAGTTCACTATATGTGAAGGGGGATATTTAGTGTGCATATTTGCCGTGTCGGTGAATTTGTACAAGGCATTGTTGCTGTCCAGCCCCAACAACATGTTGATGCTCGCCTCTGCAGACAATATTGCAAACTGAATCGCCGTGACTAACCTTTGCTCTAAATACCACTTGATAGAGCACAAACTAGCGAGACCCTAATCCGCGCGTGTAGATGGTCCGATCTTTCACGGCGATATTTGATCAACTGTTCTTCATCCGCTTTGTTCCTCCTCGCAACCTCCAATAATAATTTTCACCCGCGCATAAAATACACGAATAAAAATAATGATTCGCTTGGATCAGCACGTAAGTATCGATGTGATGATCAACTCTCTATCGCTCGTAGTTTCCACGATGGGAAAATCACAGATAATATACAAGATATGGCCGTTCGTAGCTCGAACATTTTTCTGTATAACTCGTAACTCATGAATAAAACAAAAACTGATCTACCTTTTCGTGGCTTGACTCCTTAACTGGCTCAGCATCGTAGCATGAACAATCAACGGTGTCATGCCCGTATCGGATGGGTAACTATAGTATCAAGTTGATAGTTATGTGTTGGTTTATGTGTAGTCGGGTATGTGTAGGCGCTGGCATTTCTTAGACGCGGCTATATATCTAGGGGTGTATGGTTTATGTTTTTGGTGCGTCGAGGCATCATGCAATGTGTTACTGGCTATTCTGCTTGCATCGTGACTTCAAAATGGGCGCCGTTTGGCCCTTTGATTGAATAAAAAAGTTAGCACGTAGGGCGCACAGCCTTAAAAAAAATATGAAGCGGCCCAAAAATTGATTTGGAGGAACCATTTTGATGACGCGACTCCGTTAGTGTTGCTCTAAGAGATCGAGTTGCCTGCTCTTGACAGAGTGCATTGTAAAAGTATCTTTAGCCGATCCTTTAAAAACATTTAACTCATTAAAATGTGAAGTTAACCGCACCTAGACAAACTCTTAAACCTTTAGCGGACCAATTTTTCAGGAGTTAAGTTTGAGAGCCGACCCAAATCTCCTCTTTTTACTATCCAGAACGAGTTATTCGGAAAAAAAAAAACTTCTCCTCTCCTGTGAACAAGGCCTCCTCCTGGAAATGTACCGACCTTCTCGCAGAAAAAGAGGAAGTGTACTGACCATCCATAATTCTTTTTTTTTGCGAGGACAAAAGTGTTCTATTATTGAATTATAGAGTTACAGTCAAAAGGCAAGAAATCCTTAGCACATGGAGACCATCCACAATTCAACGCCAAAGGAGGATGTCCATCGTCCGGCGTGGTGGTAAGCAACACCCAAATCAAAACAAGCATGTACATGAGTCATTTACCAAAGAGACAACCATACCAGGAATCCAGGATGTCGTGGTTGGCACTGTTGCCAGCAAAAATTAGAATGCTTCCAAAGATCTGGAAACGTTAACAAATCACAATCATTCGAGCAGGCACAGCCAGCACATGCCCACTTGCTTAATTGAGATTTGAGAAAGAACGGAATCAAGGTATACGTGATCTCCATGACCAAACATCAGACAACTTCAAGGAGACCATGTCATCCCCCGACCTACTATAAATAACAGGCATACGACCTTTTGCTTCTCACACCTCCATAACTCAAGGACACCAAGAGCTTACTAGCGAAGGTAACGATGGGGCACACGAAGGCAGCCGTGCTAGTGGTGGTGCTCGCCGTCGCCGTGCTGGGGCTTGCCACCGGTGGCCAGGCGCAGCTGCAAAACGGGTTCTACACGGGCAAGTGCCGCGGCAACGACGTGGAGGCGGTCGTCCAGGGCATCGTCAAGGCCCGCTTCGCCAGCAACAGCGATATTGTCGCCCACCTCCTACGCTTGCTGTTCCACGAGTGCGGTGTCAACGTATGTATATATATATACTAATGTGTTTGATTCATACTCCTACGTGCGCGCCATTAAATCATCTACCTCCACAGTACAAGGTCGACTGACGTGTTTGTCTTTGACCATACCTACGTAGGGCTGCGACGGCGGGCTGCTGATCGACGGCGCCGGCACAGAGAAGACGGCAAAGCCGAACCTGAGCGTGAAGGGCTACGAGCTCATCATCGCCATCAAGACGGAGCTCGAGAAGCGCTGCCCTGGCGTCGTATCCTGCTCCGACATCGAGGTGCTCGCAACCAGGGACGCGGTCGCCGCGTCCACGGGGCGAAGATACGCGGTGCGCACCGGGCGCAGGGACAGCCGGCGGTCCGTAGCCACCGACGTCAACCTTCCGGGGCCAGATGACACGGTCCCCAAGGCAGCCGCTTTCTTCCGCAACCTCGGTCTCAGCTCGGACGACATGGTCGTTCTGCTCGGCGCGCACACGGTGGGCGTCACGCGCTGCAGCATGATCAAGAGGAGCCGTCTTTACAGCTACGGCGGCAAGGCTGGAGCAACGGACCCGAGCATGGACCCCAACACCGCGGCCACATACAAGAGATACCCGTGCCCCGACACGGCGTCCTCCGACAACACCATCCTCTACCTAGACGACCGGTCCAGCGCGTCCAAGCTGGACAACAGCTTCTACAAGATGCTGCAGCAGCGCCGTGGCGTGCTCATGGTCGACCAGAACCTGTACAACGACAGCTCCACGCGGTGGATGGTCGACAGGCTCGCCAACACCGACCACTTCACCTGGCTCTTCCCGCAGGCCCTCGTCAAGCTGGGGGAGGTCAAGGTGCTTACCGGCACACAGGGAGAGGTCCGCAGGGTCTGCACCAAGTTCAACTGATGAGATCATCATCATTTTCTGAAGAGACATCAATTAATCGTGTGCCTTTTGTGTTCATTTCCGGTCGGATTGGTGGTATTTTTTTCTCTCATTTTATTTTGGTCGGGTTCATGTACTCCGTTCTGACCGCACGTTCGATTCATTTAATTTGGGTTCCGTTGAATAATTTCTAATAGCGAACTATTGAGATCAACAGTAACATAATTGATATTATGCATATATACATTTCAGTCGCTTATTTGTACTATATAAAAGACCTAGTTGGTAATCATGGTATTTCTACCATCAGTCATTTATGACCGTTCATCTGCATCTACCACATGACTGGTACTTGTGGTGTTGCAAGAGACCCGTCACTCTGTTTCACATTTGCAGAAAATCCCTTGGTCTCTCGGGACCAGCCCCTTAGTGGACACACAGCGCGCGGTCGCACAAGCTTCCTTCCGGTTGTGATAATTCTGATGTGTGGCAACATAGCAGCGGTTATTATAGATTATAATTGGTGAGGGAATTCTCAATGCAAATAGACATATAAAAGATGAGCATACAAAACCATTCAGTTTTGTTGGTACATAGGAACAATATTACGGAGGACGGTTTTTTCAGTGCTCGAGCTCATCTGCTCCTATGGATGAACAGTAAAAAAAATAGCAAAGCAAATAAAAAGAAGTTAATTTTTTCGGCGTGAAAGTTGAACAAGTTGTCTATGTGCCTGCAAAATGTCATGACGATATGAAATCGGGAGAGCTCTGAAAAAATTGAAGCTTTGAGAAACGTTCAAAATTTTGATTTTGGAGCACTGATTTTTTGTCCCGACTTATGTCATATGGTCATGAAACTTTGCACGCACATAGAGAATTTGTTCATGTTTCATGTAAAAAAAAGTTTCATATTTTTATTTTACTATTCGTCAATGAGCAGATGAGCTCATCACATGAAAATCGCCTTTGCTTAGGTTGGTTGGTTGCCCCCCCCCCCCCCTCCCTCGCGCCGCTCTCCCGAGGGCGACTCGGGGTGACCTAGGGTTCCTCCGCGCCGCCACCTCCCCCCCCTCCTCGCCGCTGCCGGAGGCGGTCGCCGGGGCCCCCGCGCGGCTGCCAGTGAGGGTGGCGGCGAGGCCTTTGGCAGCTCCCTTTCGGTGGTAAGGGCCTGGATCTGAGGCGGCGGCCTCGCTGTTGTGGACGACGCTCCTTCGACGACGGGGGGCGCTCGTCGGTGAGGTTGGCCTCGGGCTCCCCTCGTCAGATCTAAGGCGCTCCGGTCCATGCGTGCACGCCATTGATGTTGGTGGCTGATTCGGTGGTCGCGGCAGGGAGGTTGTCCGGGGAAAACCCCTTGTCGTCGGTGGCGGTCATGGCGTCGATGGCATCTTGGACGCCATTCCCTCCTTGGTGGCAGCGCCGAGGTACATCTTCCCCTGCCTTCCCCCTTCCCCTGCGCCCAGGTGAAAACCTTAGCCCCTGTGGCTATGCGGCGGCGACGCCATGGCGTCGTCACCTTCCTGAAGGCGTCGCCTTGGGCATGGGGATGGTCGGTGTGCGTAGCGAGCTTGGTTGGTTCCTGGTGGCGGCCGTCTTATCTTCTGCGTCATAGCTCCGGGCAGGTCCGTTGTCTCTTCCAAGCGGTGTGCTCCTTCCCCAAGTGCTCCAGTGAGTCCGGCGGTGCGGCGCCCTCAAGCCTGGGCGAGAGGGGATAGAGATCCCCTCTTCGGCGACCGTGATGTGTTGGTTGTGAGGGTAGATGGTCCTGGTGAGCTCTAGCTTGGTCCAGTGGCTGCGGTGCTCCCCTTCTGACCATGTCTCCGGTGGCGACTTCGCCCTTCTGCAGCTTCCTGATGTGCTTCGTGCTTGGGGTGTCGGCGATTCCTCTGCTTCAGGTGCGCTGACGGGCGAGACCTTGTTGCTGTAGCTTTTGCTTTTTTGCTTCATAGTCGATTGCTTACCTTCTTCACCTTGTACCTGCCGTTTGGGATTGCATCCCTTGTTTCTTCTTCTTTTTGGTTTGCTTGTATTGTTAATTATATCCTGGCCAGATGATGGCTTTATTAATTCAATGCCGGGTTAGGTCCAAGCACTATTCGGGCTTGACCGAGCCTTTTCTCTAAAAAAAGATGAGCTCATGATTAGCAGGAGATTTCCGCAATATCATGCGATTTCATTTCGATTATTTCCCTATGAGCACACATTTACCACTGACTTGTCTACCCTTTTTAGATCAAACGTGTATGCTTTAATATAAACTAGTCCCATCAAGCGATTTCTTTAAAAAAAATTGCGGGGGACGATTTCTTTCAATTGGGAAACATATTTTTGATCTACACGCCAATGGTGAATGGACACCTCGCAATGTTCGTATATGACTGGTCTTAAAATAGTCCCCGCCATCTAGTAATGTATATACATGCTCTTATTTAGATTTGTATTGAATTTGGAATCAGGCTATGAATTGATCTGGCGTTCGACTTCCAAGCATTTGAGTTATTCTAGTTGGTGCTTGACCTAAATTACATGTTTACCTTCACCAAATAAGTACAGTATTTTCTCTTCAAGATCCACATCGTCTCCATCTTCTCTCTGGATTTTCAACAGTAGTTTCCTTTTGGATCTATCCTGGTTTTAGAATTGTGTTCCTTCAGAATTTGGAAGGCTTGGTATGTAGTTCCACCAATTTCTCGGTCAAATCAAACTAATACTAGCTGTAATCAAGCTAGATAATTACATACAAGCGGTATCATTTTAATGCCTTGTGCAGCTTTTGAATGTTATATTTGAAACATTGACAATGATGAGGGACATGCTCTTTTGATTGGTACTCTATATATGCTCATTCAACCAATATGAGGATGCCCTAAAAATACAAAACTAAATATTGCGTAAACAATTTTTAGAGAACGAATGATTTTTCCCTCTTAGACTAGAGGGTTGAGATAGTGCTACATATATCCATGTTGATGGAGGTTTGAACATGCCAACATGCGAAATGGACATAAGAGAGTGTTCCCTATAAAAACAGTACTGACTAAAGAGTTATTTTTCTGTCTTGAAAGTTACGTGTAATTAATTCGGCTCAGCAACCGTCAGATGTTGTCCGCCCTAGCCAATCGAGGACCTTTGCAACAGCTACCTTGTTGCGCTTACGGGGTTTGCAACAAGGACCTTGTTTCAAAGGTCCGCCCAGCCGAGACAGCACGCCGCGCCTAGGCTAGAGCGTAGCCGCCGCGCTGTCATGGCCCGAGCGTCTCAGCCATGGAGCGCGGCTGCTCGCCGGAGTTGCTGCTCCTCCTCGACCTCAGCCCCACGAGTAGCTGCCAGCTCCACTCCGGCACGACGGCGACGACCTCTCACGTCGGGCGCTACTTCGGCATTTTCTGAACCTGGAGCTATGTTTCTGAAATATGCCTCATGTTGCAATGTCTAACCTCTCACTCTCTAACGTCGGGCACTTCTCTGGCGCTTTCTGCAACTCGGGCTATGTTTCTAAAACAAGACCCATATTGTGAAAAAAAACTTCACCACCGAACCATTTTAATCTTGCCGTAATAAGACGTCTATTGCAGAAACCTTTTGAAATAAGACCCCTGTTAAAAAAATCTTCACCACCGAATCTTTTTTTCTTTCTGAAAACTAGTCCTGTATTGCAGAAATCTACTGAAACAAGGCCCTTATTACAGGAAAAAAAACTAGCTGCGGGATTGACTTGTGGCCAACGTGAGCGCTCGATCAAGATTGATCCAATGACTAAGGAAGCGGTGGACGCTGTGCTTGCATCCGCCGGCTGAAGGATAGTGTTTTCCAATTAATTAAGAGTACCAATCAAAAGAGTGTGTCCCTCATCATTGTCAATGTTTCAAGCATATAATATTCAAAAGTTGCACAAGACATTAAAATGATGCCACTTTGTAATTATCTATCTTGATTACAGCTAGTCTTAGTTTGATTTGACCCAGAAATTGGTGGAACTACATATACCAATATACAATTGATTGGCCTTCCAAATTCTGAAGGAACACAATTTTAAAACCAGGATAGGTCCAAAAGGAAAGTACTATTGGAAAATTTAGAGAGAGGATGGAGGTGATGTGGATCTTGAAGAGAAAATACTTACTGTATTTATTTGGTGAAGATAAAAATTGATAAACAAAAATTGTAATCTTCATATACTTTTCTTTCAGCAGGCACAGAGGCTTGTCTAAATAAAATGATGGGACTGAAACACAAGGTCAAGACAAGCACCAACCAGAATATAACTCGAATGCTCCAGGAAGTCGAATGCCAGATCAATTCACGGCCTTGGATTCCAAATTCAAAACAAATCTAAATATGAGCATGTATATACAATAGTCATCTATCTATCTATCTATCAAAGAGACACCGTATACCACACTGGATGTCATGGTTGACATTGTAGAAGTGCATGCTCTAGCCAATGCAACCAAAAGTCCGATCTGATGAAAGAGACTATGCGGACTGAAAATGGGCTGCAATTTAATTGCACCAGCCAGGTCTTGAATTCAAGATCTCTTGGCCTTGAAACCATGTAAAAGTGCATGCTCTAGGCAATGCTGCAACCAAAAGACCGATCTGATGTAAGAGACTAGGCAATATATTTATAGGTCAACAGACATCCTTGCCAACAAAAACTAGAATGCCTCCAAAGTTCCGGAAATCAAACCACAATAGTAATTTCGAGCAAGCAGCAGCTAGCACACACCCACTTGCTTAATCGAGAAAGAAAGGAATCTAGGTACGTGATCTCCACGACCAAACATCAGACAACTTCAAAGAGACCGTGTCCTCCCCTAACCTATACTATAAATAGGATAGACATAAGCTCATTGCTTCTCACACCACCCATAGCTCAAGCACCAAGAGTAGCAATTATCTAGCTAGCTAGGTAGCGATGGGGCAGACAAGGGCAGCAGTGCTAGTGGTGGTGCTCGCCGTCGCCGTGCTTGGGCTTGCCACCCAAGGCCAGGCGCAGCTGCAGAACGGGTACTACACGGGCAAGTGCCGCGGCAACGACGTGGAGGCGGTGGTCCGGGGCATCGTCAAGGCCCGCTTCGCCCAGGACAACGCCATCGTCGCCCACCTCCTACGCTTGCTGTTCCACGAGTGCGGCGTCAATGTATGTATTATTATGCCTCTATGAATTATGAGCTATATAGTACAGTAGTAGATATATATACGAATATCCAATTCTATAGATATACTAGTGTGCTGTTTGATTCATTCGTGGGCGCCATTCGTCCTTCTACGTACTCCACATATGAGTTCTACATAGTAGATGGACTAACTAATCTGTTTGACTATATATACGTGCGTAGGGCTGCGACGGCGGGCTCCTGATCGACGGCCCCGGAACAGAGAAGACGGCAAAGCCGAACCTGAGCGTGAAGGGCTACGACCTCATCGCCACCATCAAGACGGAACTCGAGAAGTGGTGCCCTGGCGTCGTATCCTGCTCCGACATCGAGATCCTCGCAACCAGGGACGCGGTCGCCGCGTCCACGGGACAAGGATACACGGTGCGCACCGGGCGCAGGGACCGCCGGCGGTCCGTAGCCACCGACGTGAACCTTCCGGGGCCAGATTTCACGGTCCCGCAGGCAGCCGCTTTCTTCCGCACCCTCGGCCTCAGCTCGGACGACATGGTCGTTCTCCTGGGCGCGCACACGGTTGGCGTCACGCACTGCAGCGTGATCAAGAAGAGCCGTCTTTACAGCTACGGCGGCAAGGCCGGTGCAACGGACCCGAGCATGGACCCGGAGCTAGCATCCATATACAAGACATATGTGTGCCCCAACACGGCGTCCTCCGACAACAACATCGTCTTCCTGGACGACCGGTCCAGCGCGTCCAAGCTGGACAACAGCTTCTACAAGATGCTGCAGCGCCGCCGCGGCGCGCTCATGGTTGACCAGAACCTCTACGGCGACGGCTCCACGCGCTGGATGGTCGACAGGCTCGCCAACACGGACCACTTCCGCTGGCTCTTCCCGCAGGCGCTCGCCAAGCTGGGGGAGGTCAACGTGCTTACCGGCACACAGGGAGAGGTCCGCAGGGTCTGCACCAAGTTCAACTGATGAGATCATCCGATCATCATTTTTATGAGACATCAAGTAATGGTGTGCCTTCTGTGTTCTTTTCCGAATTTGATCATCGGATTGTTGCCATCCTTTTTTCTCTTTTTGGTTTTGATGGGACTCATCTTGGTGTACTTCGGTTTTGACCTCATGTTCGATTCATTTGATTTGCTTCCCATTGAATAATTTATGATAACATGGTACGTTATACGATCGAGATCAACAATAACATAATAACATAATTGATGTTTTGCATATAAGATACACTAGAATGCTTCACATATCGGCATGATGCTCTTCTCCCGAAACACTGACAATGCGTGCTTAAATCTTCGCCGAGTTCCCGATAATAAGAATTAATGATTGTCAACTCGTGTCCAGCCGAGTCCTATTTGCCAAGTACAAAACTCGGCAAACACATCGCCGAGCTTATTATGGGCTCGGCCGAGTTCCTTGGAAATTCAGCAAAGTAGGTGAATCCAGTAGTGTGCGTAGTTTTGTGAGTAATACTTCATCTTCCCCAGATCATCCCACCCTCCCTTTTAGATCCTGGAACAATCTTGTTCACTCCCTCAGATATTGGACTACGATACACCAAACCTGTTTCATTGATATCCAAGTTCTTCGGTTAAAGACAATGGCATTCCTACAGTTCCACAATCCCCACACGACAGCTGAATATGCTACATTCAAATGTAGATTATTTTTGTTGCACAATCAATATTTAGCCAAAGATTTAAAATCAAGGATATCTACATCAAACACTGATCTAAAGCATGATCACATTTTGCAACAACACATTCAAAAAGAGATGGTATACCGGTTCAATCTCTTTGCAAAATATAAGTCTAAGGGTTTAGCAACACCCCTCTTGCACAATCTTGTTTCGTGAAACAATTAGAGGAACCCTTGAATTTTAGGAGAAACTTTAATCTGCCATACCAAAGGCAGATGAACTGGTTGCACCCCCCCCCCCCCCCCCCCCCCACCCCCCCCCCCCCCCCCCCCCCCCCCCCCACCCCTCCCCCCCCCCCCCCCCCCAATATCTAGAAGACCCCTTTACTTTGATACTGTCAGATCAAGGAATCGCCTTGATCATTAAAAGAAATGGACTGGGCTACATTGACAAGGTAATATTAAACCAAACTTTCATCAATTCATCTGAGAAAATCCTCTTAAAGGTACATTTTTTAAGTTTGACCATCCCAAATCTCAGCTATTTGATTTTCTCATTAACTAAAACATATAAGTCCATAAATTGGGTGTCCAAGGTGGACAACAACTTCTACAAGATGTTGCAGCAGCGTCATGGCGTGCTCTTGGCCGACCAGAACCTATACAATGACAAATCCGCGCGGGGATGGTCAACAAGCTTGCCAACAACACCAATGAGTTCCGCTCGCGCTTCCCGCATGTGCTCGTCAAGCTAGGCAAGGTCAACGTGCTTACCGGCACACAAGGAGAGGTCCGCAGTGTCTGCACCAAGTTCAACTGATGAGATCATGGATCATCATTTTCTGATGAGACATCAAGTAATGGTGTGCCTTTTGTCTTCTTTTCCGGATTTGGTCATCGGATTGTTGCCATCCTTTTTTCTCATTTTAGTTTTGATCGCATTCATCTTGATGTACTTCATTCTGACAGCATGTTCGATTAATTTGATTTGTGTCCCATTGAATAATTTCTAATAACATGGTATGTTGTACGGTCGAGATCAGCAATAACATAATTGATGTTTTGCCTATAAGATACACTAGAAATGTTTCACAGATCGGCATGATGCACGGTCGCACGACCTTCTCTTCTCCCGAAACACGACAATGCTTGCTTAAATCTTCGCCGAGTTTTCGATAATAAGAACTCAGGAATTTTAATGATTGTCAATTTGTATCCAGCCAAGTCCTGTTTGCGAAGTACAGAACTCGGCAAACACACTGTCGAGTTTATTCTGGACTCTGCCGAGTTCCTTGGGAACTCAGCATAGTAGGCGAATCCAGTAGTGTGTGTAGTTTTTTCAGTAATACTTCATGGAACTTCCCCAGATCACCCCCTCCCTTTCGATATTGGACTACGAGGCCCCAAACCTGTTTCATAGATATCCAAGTTCTTCGGTTAAAGACAATGGCATTCCTACAGTTCCACAGTCCCCATAGGACAATTGAATATGCTACATTCAAATGCATACTCTTTTTGTTGCGCAACCAATATTTAGCCAAAGATTTAAAATCAAGGATATCAACATCAAACACTGATCTAAAGCATGACCACATTTCGCAACAACGCATTCAAAAACAGATGGTATAGCTATTCAATCTCCTTGCAAAATATAAGTTCTAAGGGCTTAGCAACACCCCTCTTTCTCAAGTTGTCAGGTTCAACATCTTGTTTCGTGAAAACCACCAGAGGAACCGTTGAATTTTAGGAGGAACTTTAATTTGCCATACCAAAAGCAGATGAACAGGTCCCCCCCCCCCTAAAATTAATTATAGCATATAAAGATCTAGAAAACGAGACGAGACCCCTTTACTTTCATACTGCCAGACCAAAGAATCATCTTGATCAGTAAAAGAAATGGACTGGGTTACATTGACAAGATAATATTAAACTAAACTTTCATCAATTCATCTGATAAAATCCTCCTAAAGGTACATTTTTTAAGTTCGGACCATCCCAAATCTCAGCTATTTGATTTTCTCATTAAGTAAAACATATAATTCCATAATTGGGTGTCCAAGGTGGACAACAACTTCTACAAGATGTTGCAACAGCGTCGTGGAGTGCTCTTGGCTGACTAGAACCTATACAGCGACAACTCCACGCGGGGATGGTCAACAAACTCGCCAACAACACCGACGAGTTCCACTTGCGCTTCCCGCATGCGCTCGTCAAGCTAGACAACGTGAACGTGCTTACTGGCACACAGGGAGAGGTCCGCAGGGTCTGCAACAAGTTCAACTGATGAGATCATCATCATTTTCTGATGAGACATCAAGTAATGTTGTGCTTTTGTGTTTATTCCTGGTCTGATTGGTGGTATTTTTCTCTCCTTTTCTGTTTTGGTTAGATTCATCTTGATCTACTTCATTCTGACCGCATGTTTGATTCGTTTGATTTGCGTCCTATTGAATAATTTCTCATAACATGTTATGGTGTACGATCGAGATCAACAATAACATAATTCATGTTGTGCATATATACATTTCAGTCGCATATCTCTACTATATAGAAGACCTGGTAATCATGATGTATGTGACATGAATCATTTCTGACTGTCCATCTGCATCTATTGCATGCGAGGTAACCCGTCACTCTGTTCCGCATTTGTAGAAAATCCCTTAGTCTCTAGAGACCAGCTCCTTAGTCAACACATGGCACACGGTCGCACAAGCTTCCTTCCAGTTGTGACAATTCTGGTGTGTAACAACATAGTGGTTTTTGAGGGAATTCGCAATGCAAATAGACATATACAAAATGGTCATACAAAACCATTCGGTTTTGTTGGTACATAGGAACAACATGTCAATATCATGCGATTTCACAATGATTCTTTCCATATGAGCACACATGTAGAGATGTAGTTGTTCGCTAAATTTTACCACCTACTTGTACACCCTTTTTAGATCATAATTGTGTGTTGTAACATAAACTAGTCCCATGAAGCGATTTCTTTCAATTGGGAAAACGATCCAACTCATATCAAAAGTGCATGGGCGCATCACAATTTTCGTACATGGCTGGTATTAAAATAATGATTTCATACTAACTTATCTCTTTGTGGTTTATGTATTCCGAAGACATGTTCGATTCATTTGATTTGAGTTCAGGGGGCAATGTCATCATGGTGGTGGTTGACCCCTTCACCAAACTCCATGTCATGACTCACACTTAGGTATCGTTGTGGTTATCGTGTTCAAACTCCATGGCATGCCTCACACTCTGGTATCACACCATGATAAGATTTTGATGAGCGCGTTCTAGTGGGAGGAATCCAAGCCACTTGACACTAAACTGCAGTTCACCATAGTGTATCATCCTTGAATGGATAGGCAAACAACACGTGAACCAATGTTTGGAGATGGTTGAGCTTTCTTTATTCTTGACGAAGCTAAAAGTTGGAATTATTGGCTACTTGCCATCAAGTTTTCATAGAAATCAATTGACCAGCCATCTCTGGGTGCGTGCTGTTTAAAGCACTTTATGGACGAACTTGGGGGCACAATGCACGAGATCTCACCTATGGTACTGGCCTCTACGTCATAATTTCTTGGTGGAACATGATGCTTATCTGACCTTGATTGAGCAGAATTTGACCAATGTGCAAGAAGGACGAAGATCTGGGCATATCAAAAATAAAGAAAGCACGCCTTTTAGGGGACAAAGTGTTACTGCAATTACAATTGTATGCTCAATCCTCTCTAGCAAATCAACCATATCTAAAATTGCCCTTCAAGTACTTCGGGCCATATAGTGTACTTTAGAAGGATTGGTCCCACTGCATACAAGGTCGAGCCCCCAACATGTCACAATTGGAAGGTTGTGCTCATGATTTCTTACCATTTTTATTTCAGTTACCGAAGGCGGTTGAGCTTGTTGACACTAGATTTTGGCATGGCAAGAAACATAATTAAAATGGCCTCGGATGGAAAAGTGCCCTATATGAAAATTGTTTGTCTCGTCGAGTCGAACGGATTTTCTTTTTGAGCCGTCTCAACCTGAGGTCGTATGCAAAACTAATAGCCAAAACAGTGCAATGTTGTAGGAAAACTAGAGATGGCTGGACTGTTCGGCCAACGGGTTGAACTGTTGGGCCGAATGCCCGAAACCTCCTGTTGCCACCAGACTGACTAGAAATTTAATTGTCCGGTTCAGGTCACAAAAATTGTCCAAACCCTAATTATGTTTTGACCGGACAATTTGGTGTGGACTTCCTGACAGTCTCATTCGAGTCGAAATTGTCCATTTTCATGGATTTGATGATTGTGGGGGCGATTTCACCTTCGAAACGGCCTCAGATGAACAACCGTTTCTGCTTTGGAGAGCATCTCCATCCGAGGTTGTATGTGGCCTGTGAGTCCCAAAAACTAAAGTCTATCTCAGGCCCACTTAAATCCGAGTTCGGTTAATTTTGGGAAATTTTGAACGGGATTTGGAGTCCTTTTCTAGCACGGGAAGTCCAGCCGCCTTATATATAAATGAGAGGTGACGGTCGATTGAACAACACACAATTGATCAATCCATCTACCACATTTTATCTTTTATCTTTTCTTCTGTACCCTAGTTTTCTTCTTCCTCAATTTCGTTGTTCTTCGTCTTGTAGGTCAGCGATCCACGAGCCCTAGAGGTGATCAGGTCGACCAAGGGCAGCCCATAGCTGTCACGCGCCCTGACAGGGTTCCTCTCGTGAGTGTGGGTTTCGGGTCTCCAAAAGACCTCGCTGGCGTGTCTTGCGTATCACCTCCCGGCTTGAGTCCTCCGACGATGTGTCCTGCGTATCGCGCTCGATGCCAGGGGTACATGGTGATGTGTTCATGTGCGAACAGAGCTTAACAGCAAACAATCATCATTCGAAAGAAATATTGGACATGCACGTGGTAAAGGTAATGAGACGATTCTGCAAGTCCTAGTCTGATATCACATATTTTAACTGAGGTGACAAACTATGAGGATTGGCACACTTGCTTGGTGGGCAAGCAAGTTCTCTAATGGGATGGTGTAACTAAAACTGGGCATGGCTAGCCTGGCCCGATGGCCCGAACTTGAAGCCCAATGGGTGTGGCGGGCTCGGACTGCAATTTTGGCCCAAACACAAAGCCTGAAATACCTCAAAAACCCAGTTTTTACTTTAACAGAAGTATAGTAATAAATTATGTTTATATAGCCGCCCTCCCCTCACCAAAAAACTCGGCCTGGAAGATCCCTGGGCTAAGGAGTGCCTAGGTCTAGGTGTAACACTCCAAGCTAAAGGCCATGGTGATGTGGACAGAAGGTAGAGCTAAGGGAGCATGAGATACATGAATACCGAGAAAGTATCACATTGAAACATATCACTTGTGAAAATGTAAACGTGGGCTTCTAGTTTTTCTCCTGAAACACATGAAATGAGCGGGTGGGTGACCTGGCCCTTAGATTGTAGATCCACTATCGCGCGTTCAGTTAAGCGTCGCGTGGGGTGGCCTACAAAAGGCAAAGAGTTGTAATGAGATGGATCGGGGTAGAACAAACAAAAGAAATTCCCAATCCCCAAAAGACAAAGAGTTTTAATAAGTTGTTCATGGCATTTACAAAAATATGTTTGTACCATTCCAAAAAAAAATGTTAATGACATTTAAAAAATGTGCACACATTTAAAAAATTGTTGATGACAATATTAAAATATAATCATGAAATGTAAAAAGGTTCTTCATGCAATTTTTGAAATAATGTTCGTGATATATAAAAAATATTCACTGTATATTAATAAAATACACACACACGTGTATTTAAGAAAATTATCATACATTTGTGAATATGTATTGAAAAAATGTTCAACATGTATCTTAATTTTTTTAACTTGTATTCAAACAATGGTCATCCTTTATTTGAAGAATAACATCATATATTTAAAATGGAAAATTATATATATATAAGGAAATACAAAAAAGAAACAAAAAATGAAAATACATTAAAAATCATAAAAAGGATAAAAGAAAACCGGAAGGAACACAGAGTCGCACGGAAGGTTCCCGCAACTGCACTATGTCCGACTCACGATAGGCGAGACATGAATAGAGAAGATATATCATTAGTGCAAATTGCTTTTTTAGGACCCGAATATGTGGCTGCCTCCAGCCTATTACATTCGCCAGGGGAGCAACTCCCAGCGACCATTTCAGCCCGTTTACCAGGGGCAGGCCAAGGCGAACCCAATTGACCTGAAGGCCCAGTTAACTGGTATTTATATTTTAAAAATGCCATGAATAGAAAACATTTCTTATAAAAATAGAGAAAACCTAAATTTGAAAATGTCATGCTCTGAATTATGAAAAATGGATGCTACTTTATAATGCTGTCATTTCCCTAATTTAAAATTTTGCAATGATTATGATCAAAAAAAAAAAAAATTAAGGCCATGTGATCTAGAAAAATAAAATTGCCATGCTAAACATTAAAACTGCAATCATGTAGATAAAACGTGCCATGAAATAAAAAAAACCATAGTTTCTTATAGAAAAAAGAGAAAACATAAATTTATAGATGTCATGCTCTGAAAAATGAAAATTACCATGCTACCTACCCCTCCTCCTCGCCTCTTCCGGAGGCGGTCGCCGGGGCCCCCGCATGGCTGCGAGTGAGGGTGGCGGCGAGGCCTTTGGTCGTTCTCTTTCGGTGGTGAGGGCCTGGATCTGAGGCGGCGGCCTCGCTGTTGTGGATGACGCTCTTCGGCGGCGGAGGGCGCTCGTCGGTGAGGTTGGCCGGATCACCTCAGATGCGCGGGCAGCAAGGTCCCGGTGGGCGCTGGTCATGGCGTGGGGAGGCCCCGTGCTCCCCTCGTCAGATCTGAGGCGCTCCGGTCCATGCGTGCGTGCTGCTGATGTTGGTGGCTGATTCGGTGGTGGCGGCAGGGAGGTTGTCGGGAGGAAACCCCTTGCCATCGGTGGCGGTCACGGCGTCGATGGCGTCCTGGACGCCATTCCCACCTTGGTGGCGGCGCCGAGGTACATCTTCCCCTGCCTCCCCTCTTCCCCTGCGCCCGGGTGAAAACCCTAGCCCCTGTGGCTATGCGGCGGCGACACCATGGCGTCGTCACCTTCCTGAAGGCGCCGCCTTGGGCATGGGGATGGAGGGTATGCGTGGCAAGCTTGGTTGGTTCCTGGTGGCAGCCGTCTTATCTTCTGCGTCATAGCTCCGGGCAGGTCCGTTGTCTCTTCCAAGCGGTGTGCTCCTTCCCCAAGTGCTCCAGTGAGTCTGGCGGTGCGGCGCCCTCGAGCTTGGGTGAGAGGGATCCCCTCTCCGGCGATCGTGATGTGTTGGTTGTGAGGGTAGATGGTCCTGGTCAGCTCTAGCTTGGTCCGGTGGTTGCGGTGCTCCCCTTCCGGTCGTGTCTTCGGTGGCGACTTTGCCCTTCTACAGCTTCCACATGTGCTTCGTGCTTGGGGTGTCGGCGATTCCTCTGCTTCGGGTGCACTGACAAGCTAGTCCTTGTTGTTGTAGCTTTTGCTTTTTTGCTTCATAGTCGATTGCTTACCTTCTTCACCTTCTACCTGCCGTTTGGGGTTGTATCCCTTGTTTCTTCTTCTTTTTGGTTTGCTTGTATTGTTGATTATATCCTGCCAGTTGATGGCTTTGTTAATTCAAAGCCGTGTTAGGTCCAAGCATTATTCGGACTTGGCCGAGCCTTTTCTCTAAAAAAAGATGAGCTCATGATTAGCAGCAGATTTCCGCAATATCATGCGATTTCATTTCAATTATTTCCCTATGAGCACACATTTATACATGCAATGGTTGGCTAATTTTTACCACTGACTTGTCTACCCTTTTTAGATCAAACGTGTATGCTTTAATATAAACTAGTCCCATCAAGCGATTTCTTTCAAAAAAAATTGCGGGGGATGATTTCTTTCAATTGGGAAACATAATTTTAATCTACACGCTAATGGTGAATGGACACCTCGCAATGTTCGTATATGACTGGTGTTAAAATAGTCCCCGCCATCTAGTAATGTATATACATGCTCTTATTTAGATTTGTATTGAATTTGGAATCAGAGGCCATGAATTGATCTGGCGTTCGTCTTCCTGGAGCATTCGAGTTATTCTGGTTGGTGTTTGACCTAAATTACATGTTTACCTTCACCAAATAAGAACGGTATTTTCTCTTCAAGATCCACATCACGTCTATCTTCTCTCTGGATTTTCAACAGTACTTTCCTTTTGGATCTATCCTGGTTTTAAAATTGGGCCGCGGCTAGCTAGCGCCGCTGCGCTCGTTTGCTGTTCCGAGCGCATCCTCTACTCCACGCACGCACGGAACGAAGCAGCTCCAACATTGCTCCACACCCTCATGCTACATCATTCAAGAGATCGCGTGTCCCCCCCCCAAAAGCGACCGCGTGCATTTATTTGGGGTTTCAAAAAATTTAAAAAGCCGTAACTTTTGATTCGAGCATCGGAATTTAGATCCGCTTTCACCATTGGGTTTATCGCGACGAGTTCTTCAAAACTACATCCCATATGGGCAGGTTTCGATTATTTTTTTTTGAGCAACTTTATGTGCAATGGAGACAACTTTAGTACTGTAGGAAGACAACTTCTTCTTTCTAGCCTAGTAGGACTATCTATTAGATTGGCCTGTGTAAAAACAAGAGAAAAACAAAAAGCATGAGACATCTGTAGTGCTGTTAACAAGCAATTTCATTGCACTATGGGATCGACATCTCTAGACACTTTTAACCATCCAATGACCCGAATTTGTTTGAACAAGTTCATACGTCCGAAATCCTCCAAGCCGAACGAGGAGGGGGCGTTCTCAGGGCCCCTCAGCGTCGATTGCTCCCTTTGACATCAAGCCGGATCCCATCTCCTCAGACGACAAGAGGAGCAAAATCCACCCCTTCTAGCCGAGGCCCCCGCGATGGACAAAGAGTCCGCACTACAAATTGAGATGCCAACCCAACGGTCAACCTCCGACCGCTGTCTAACGATGCCCTCTCCGCCGCTCCCGAGCAAACATGACGTCCAAAACTAGATGCCGCGTAAAGGAGGAGACGTCGTCCCCACTGCACCAACCATTTCTGTTGTAACAAGGAGGTGGCAACAACAACTTGAATGTTGATAAACGCAACCACATATAGAAAAGACTAAGTTCAACCAACAGAGCCTGTTGGGGATAGAAAAGAAAAACAACTATGTGACTTATATGCACTGGAGTTGTACTTAAAAAAGCCAGCAACTTTTGGGGTGGTTTTGTGCAACTCCATTGCATTCACCAGACAACTCGTGTGTAGTCCCAGTCTGACTTGGTATCTAGATAAAGCGGTCACATATAGAAAAGACTAAGTTCACCAGGCAACTCGTGTGCAGTCCAAGCTTGAACAACTCCACAGTTTTCCTTAGGTAACTAGTGTTGGGAAACGTTGCATGGAAAACAAAAAAATTTCTACGCACACGCAAGATCTATCCATGGAGATGTATAGCTACGAGAGGGGAGAGCATCTTCATACCCTTGAAGATCGCTAAGCGGAAGCGTTTATCAATGCGGATGATGTAGTCGTACACCTTCACGATCCGTCCCGATCAAGTACCGACCGTACGGCACCTCCGCGTTCAGCACATGTTCAGCTCGATGACATCCTCGCCTTCTTGATCCAGCAAGACGGGCGAAGTAGTAGATGAGTTCCGGCAGCACGACGGCATGGTGACGGTGTTGGTGAAGAACAATCTCCGCAGGGCTTCGCCAAGCACAACGGAAACTATGACGGAGGATAAACTAGAGGGGACGGGGTAGCCGTCACACGGCTTGGTGATTCTTGATGTGTTCCAGATGCTAGCCCTGCCCCTCTATTTATATGTTGAGCCCTGGGGTCGTAACTTGGAGAAAGAGCCTCCTCAAAGTCGGTTTTGCCCGTAAGGAAGAGTCCTTCTCGGACTTCCAGGACCAGACGCCACAATCCTTGGCGTCTGGCCCAGATGCCATGGGCCTCGGCGTCTGGCCCAGGGCCAGATGCTAAGGTCTCCGGTGTTTGGCCCCCTGGCCTCCGCAAAACTCCTTTTGCACCGACCTAAAGCCCCGTGGGCTTTACCCCTTGGCCGAACCATATCAACCTATATATCAATCTTTACCTCCGGACCATTTCGGAGCTCCTCGTCATGTCCGTGATCTCATCCGGGACTCCGAACAACATTCGGTCACCAACATACATAACTCATATAGTATTATATCGTCAACGAACGTTAAGCGTGCGGACCCTTAGGGTACCATCCTTTTTCTTAGCAAATAAAACTGGCGATCCCCATGGTGATGAGCTGGGTCGTACATAACCCTTTTCCATCAGTTTCTTAATCTGTTTCTTCAACTCAGCCAATTCCGTCGGAGCCATTCGGTATGGCTTCTTATAAATGGGTGTCGTTCCAGGTGCCAATTCAATAACAAATTCAATTTCATGGTCTGGGGGCATTCCTGGTAGCTCCTCAGGAAATACATCGGGCTATTCGCAGACTACAGGAACCTTACTTAATTCTGCCGCATCCACTTGATTTAATTTTCCTTGTGATGCGGAAATCCTCCTTGTGCCAAATTTTATTGTTTCTCCTTGGCAGCTTGTAAGAGTCACCGTGTGGTTGTAGCAGTCTATGAAACCTTTATTTTTGGTTAACCAATCCATTCCCAGAATAACATCTAGATCGACTGCTTCCAGAACAATAAGGTTGGCTAAAAATACCATTCCTTTGATCTCAATATTCACATCCTTGCAGTACCATTGGGTGCTTTGCTTCGATCCCGGGGACTGAATAACCATGGAATTTTGCAAAGGCAAAAAAGAAAATCGATTCTTCGAAGCGAATCTTTTTTGAGATACACGAATGGGAAGCTCCGGAATCAAATAAGACTGTAGCATTAATTGAGTTGACAGAAAACATACCAAACACAATATCTGGTGCATTTTGTGCCTCCACAAAGGTCACGTGGTTGACCTGTCCCTTTCTCTGGTTTTTATTGGGGTTCGAGTTGTTGCGTTTTGGAGCCGTGTTTGTACCACGGCCATTGTTGTTGGGCTTGGTTATATTATTTCCCTGCTTTGGGCATTGCCTGGAGTAATGCCCTTCTCCTCCACAGGCATAACAGGTGATGCCCGGATAGAATGTCGTATCTTTGGTCCTGTTGTTGAAAGCACTGTGGTTCTGTTGTGGTGCTACCGTTGCTGGTCAGGGTAGCGGAGTTGCTGGTCGGGGTGTTGTAGGCTTCTGAAATTCATTCTTGGGCCTATTGTTGCTAACCTGAGATGACTGGTTCATACGGCGCTTGCGTATTTCGTTCATGTTGCGTTGCTCGTTCTCCAGTATAATTGCCTTGTCCACCAGTGTTTTGAAATCAGAAAAGGTGTGGACTACCAGTTGGCACTTTAAAGATGGGATAAGTCCGTCGAGAATTTTTTTTCATCTTTTTGTCTTCTGTCATGTATTCGTCGTTGGCGTACCGGGCCAGCTGAGTAAATTGATCCAGATACTGGGCTACCATGGTGCCTCGCTGCTTGAGATCCTCCAATTCCCTTTTCTTCAATTTCATGATACTGTTAGGAATGTGTGCTCCCCGAAAGTTTTCCTTGAATTGTTTCCATATCATATTGGCTCCGTTGGGATGAGTGTGGCATAAGTTTTCCCACCATGATGCTGCTGTACCAGAAAAATAGTATGGGGTATAAAGTACTTTTTCCTGGTCCGTACACTGGGCAATAACCAATTTTCTTTCAATATCATGTAGCCAATCATCTGCCTCCAATGGTTTGTCGGTGTGAGAAAACACAGTAGGATTGGCCTTCTGGAGCTTAGATAATTTTGACCTGTTCTGATTTTGTCCTTGGTGATTTCCCATATTGATTAAATGCTGCATCATCTCTTGGTGCTATTGTTGGCTTTGTTCGTACAGACGGCACACTTGTGAAAATGCTGAGTCACTGCCCTGTTGACTAGTCTGTCCTTGTGTCAAATTATTTTCCGTTTGTCCATGGTTGTTCTCTGGCGGATTTGGCATAGAACGGGTCCAGGGGCGATGCATTTTCTTTCTGGGGGTATTTGTGTAACACCGATGAGAAAAGAAATTATAAATGCAGCAAATAAATTTTTTAAGAGACTGAAAATAAATCCCCCCCAGGATGCAAGTACAACAGGTTATATCATACATGCAGGATTTAATTATACAAGCATGCCTTAATTATACAAGATGCTTGCAGAAACTGTATACTACACGACCACTTATTCAACTAGCGTACTACTTCGTCCTCTCAGCGTGCTGTGGTCTGAGTCTGTTACTCGCCATCTTACAAAAAGAAGAAGAAACAGAAAATAATATCTTACAACCATGTCATCATAAAAAGACTACTGCAGTGCTGACGCTCGATCTGTCCTCACGCGGTGTCCGAGACACTGTAAGCTCCGCTGAGGGTGAGTCCCAGCTGTGGTCCTTGAGACTCAACCTCCTCCTCTTCTGGAATGGTCTCCAGTCGAGTAGAGGTCGATGCTACGCCTGCCTGAGGTGGCACCGTGCGCGTCGGCAGTGGAGCTCTGATCGAAACAGGAGTAGCCAAGCGACTAGCCTCATCACTCGGGGATGAGTGCTGAACCGCGGGCTGAGTAGAAGAATAGTGTGGTGGAGTCGGAATACGAGGGGCACGTGGTGAAGGTGAACGGAACTCACTCCTGCGAGGGATCCTCGCACGAGCCAAGTCCATCCGTGCTGCAAGATGGTCGTCCACCAGTGCGGTGAAGACCGATTCTTGTGCCATGATATACTGAACAAGGTGCTCGATCGCCTCATCCCTTTCTCCTGCAGTGCAGGAAAAAGCATAATGGTTGGTATAAGGAACATGGCACGGAAGGTAGTGATAGGGACGGGTCTGCATAACAGGCAGGATGTCCTTGAGACGAGCAATAGCCTCACGGGCGGCCATCTGGATAGCATGCCTCTCAGAGGGCATGACTCTCCCCATAAAATGGTAGTTGCGGAAAGACAAGGTACTTCCACCTCGAATATATACCGAAGCCTGGTACATAGTCAGAGTGTCTGTGATCCTGTCAGGAAAAACGGTGTACTCTGGACGGCTCGGAGATCTCATCGCATCTCTAGCGATGACGGTAAGAAGAAGGGAAAATCCCGCAGGCTCGTTGGCGAAAATCTAGGATGGGTGAAGTGTAAGACAGGAGACACTCTCCTGAATATCTCACAGCTATGCCAAGTCAGTAAGTTTCCTTGTTTGAGTGAAGTGCAAGACAAGCATAAGAAGTGATATGACCAAACATGCATGCACTTGTGATATATGTGGTGCAATTCCAACCGATGCAAACATGCAAATGCAAATGCAATCACCATATCCCAAGTTCAATAATGCTTGCCTTGTTCAAAGTAGTCAGGTAAAAACCCTTTGAAATTCTCGGCAAAGTTTCCCTCTTCTTTTTCTGAAAAATTCAAATGCGACTCAATTAATTTTTTTGACAATAGTACAAAAAGTTGTGTAAAAATATTTTTAAATAAATACTAAAATAACTAGAGAGAAAAATAAGAATTTCAAAAAAAAGTTCAACCCAAACAGAGTTGTGGTTGAGAAGTTATTAAACTTTTAAAACCAGGGGTGTTTCTGTAAAAATCCAGTCCCTGTGCGTTTATAAAGAAAACGCTTCGGGTACGAATACGCCTTTCAGCGTGGGAAGCGAAAAACAGGAAATACGTCTTTGATTTAAACAGAGAAAAAGAAAAAAAAAGAGCGCGCGGGGTGGGGTCCACCCGTCAGGTTCAAATTTGAACCTGATCGCGCGCGAGACAGAGAGGTGACGGCGGTCGCCGGCGACGATCGCCGGGGTTCCAGCAGCTGGCGACGGAGGGGACGTGTCCGGGATGATGTACCGCGTCGGGGGTTGGTGGTGGTGGTCGCCGGAGAGTAGCAGAACGGCGGCGAGGTTGACGGTGGCGGACGGCGGTTCGGTGGTGTTGGGATTTCGCCGGAGAGAGCTCGGGGAATGGAATTGGAGCGCGGGATCGATTGTTTGGTGGATGAGATGGCTACTGGTGAAGATTGAGCTGTGGTGGTGGCGTAACAGCGTCGAGCCGATCGGGAACAGAGGCGGCGGAGCGGTGACCGGAGAGGAGGGAGGTGACCTCCTCGAGGTCAGGGAAGTGGCATAGGGGCGATTGGGAGGTGGTGGAGGCGATGGGTGAGGAGAACGGAGCTCGGGAGGGCCTTTTTATAGGCGATCCGAGGCGGTCCGGCGAGGTTCGGATCACGCCGGAGTTACGGTGGTCGGCGAGGTAGGTTTAGGCGGTGGCAAGGTGCAGTGTATGCTTAGGGAGGAAGGTGGAGCTCTCCAGAAGCTTAGCAAGGACGAGCTCGAGCTCCTCGAGCTTATCCCGGAGCAGGGCTCCCATACGGTGCGGCGGCGCTGTCCTGATTCCGGTGACTGCCAGCGGGCCAGGGAGAGGTTGGACGGTGCAGACGGCGTGCGAGAACGCGGAGAGGAGCTACGCGTGGCCAGGATGTAGGCGGGGAAGCTGCGGTGCAGTAATGGAGGTCGGTGGCCGAGGCGGCTTCGCTCGGTCCGCCGCGGATGAGCACGGTGCAGGGGGTTGCACTGGCCAGCCGCCAGCTCACCGGCGAGGAGAGACTTTGGAGTGGGCCAAGGATGGACGAGGCATTGATGAACTTTCGCGTCGCCATGAAGGGAAAGGAAGGGGAGGGGTGCACGGCACCGATCGTCTCTGCCACTGAAAGACAAATTCAGTTAACTGAAACTTATTCAGCTATGAACAGTGCATAGATACTCATATAATCCTATGGCAGAGAGTGCGAGGGATTTTTAGAATTTGTGGCAATTTTTGTGGTGATGTGTTGATGCATATGAGAGGGCCTGGCAAAGTTTTGGAATTTTTGGAGCTATTAAAAATAGACTTGTATCAGAAAGATTAAATCTGGTCCAAATTTGAACAGAAGAGAATTTGAAATTTTTGAACTGTGGCACCCCATGTTTTTGGAGAAATGGGTTGTGGGTACCATATATTTGCTGAGATAATTTTGGTGGAGGTAGAATCCTTGTAGAAATTGTGGTTCCTTTGTAAACCAAAGGGATAATGAATAATATAAATTCCAACTTTGGAATTTATAAAATATTGAAAGAATATTTTGTGAGGTGGAAAGGAGTTGGATACTGTCCTATAAGATGTGCTTGACTTGTGGGATAAATTTGGAGTGGAAGAAAAATTATTGGAAGACTTTAGAAGGGTTAGAGGGAAGTGAAAAGGGCCATTTCCTTTGAATTTTTTAAAATCATTTCCAAAAACTTTTCTAAATGAAATTGTTTGAAAACCCCCAAATTAATTATCCAAATAAATTTTTAAATCTTTCAAACAGAATCATTAAAGAAAAATATGAAACTCAATTAAAATTTGAAAGGGTTTTCAAATGGTAGAAAAGTAATATGATCAAAATATGGTTTTCAAAGCATTTAGTTTTAAAGGAAAGATTTCAAAAATTCAGAAAATATTTTTGGGGTGTTACAACACCTACCCCCCTTAAGAAAAATCTCGTCCCCGAGATTTCGGCTGTCCCTCAAACAGGTACGGATATTCAGTCCTCAGGTGATCCTCTCTTTCACATGTTGCTTCTTCCTCGGTGTGATTACTCCACTGAACTTTCTAAAATTTTATTACATTCTATCGGGTTCTCCGTTCAGACTCCTCCAAAATCTTTATAGGACGTTCCCTATAGGTAAGATCTGGTTGGATATCCAGGTCCTGATGCTGGACTTGCTTTTCTGGGTTACTGACACATCTCCTTAGTTGTGACACGTGAAACACATCATGAATATCTGATAATTCTGCCGGTAGCTCTAGTTGATAAGCAACCTTGCCTCTTCTTGCGATCACTCTAAATGGTCCAATAAACCTCGGTGCCACTTTTCCTTTGACTTTAAATCTCTGTACTCCTCTTGTTGGAGATACTATGAGATACACATATTCATCGGGCTCAAAACTGATTTGGCGGTGCTTTTGATCATAGTAACTCTTTTAACGGCTCTGAGCCGCTCTCAGTCTGTCCTGAATAAGCTTCACTTTTGTTTTTGCCTCCTTAAGAACTTCGGGACCGAAAATTCGACTGTCTCCGGTCTCAGACCAATTGAGTGGGGTACGGCACCTTCGTCCGTACAGGGCTTCAAAAGGTGACATTTTTAAACTAGCTTGATAACTGTTGTTATATGAGAACTCCGCGTATGGTAAACTGTCTTCCCAGCTAACTCCGTAAGTGAGAACACATGCTCTCAGCATGTCCTATAATATTTGATTTACCCGCTCAGTTTGTCCTCCGGTCTGCGGGTGGTATGCTGTGCTGAACGTCAGTTGAGTCCCTAGGGCTTGTTGTAGGTGCTCCCAAAATCTAGAGACAAATTGGGTGCCTCTATCAGAGACTATGGTCTTGGGTACTCCATGTAGGAAAACAATCCGGGAGAGGTATAATCTGGCAAGCCTCTGTGTGGAGTATGTGGTTTTTACCAGAATGAAATGTCCCACCTTGGTTAAATAATCTGTTATAACCCAGATAGCATCATTTCCGTGTCGTGACCTTGGCAGTCCGATGATAAAATCCATTCCTATTACGTCCCATTTCCATTCAAGTACTCTGAGTGGCTGCAATAGTCCCGCTGGCCTCTGGTGTTCTGCTTTTACACGCTGGCATGAATCACAACGTGCGACATATACGTCTATATCTCTTTTCATCCCGTGCCACCAATAATTTTCTTGTAGATCCTTGTACATCTTTGTTCCTCCTGGATGAATAGAATATGGAGTGGTATGGGCTTCTGCCAAAATTTGTGGCTTTAAATCTTCCTTATTAGGCAAGCACAATCTTTTCCCGAACCATAAAATTCCCTGACTGTCTATGGTAAATTCAGTCGCCTTGCCCAATTTTATTTTCCTCTTAATCCCTTCAATACTTGGATGTCCTTTTTGGGCTTCTTTGATCTGAGCCTCTAAAGTTGGTTTTACTTCCAGTTGGGCAACGGTTCCTTCTGTGACTAGGACCATATTGAGTTTGGCAAATTCCTGATTAAACTCATGATGTAAGAATTGCGCACTATTACTGTTGGTGCAGGGATTTCGGCTGAGGGCGTCTGCCACAACATTTGCTTTACCCGGATGATAATGAATTCCGATGTCGTAATCCTTTATTAACTCAAGCCAACGACGTTGTCTCAAGTTTAATTCTAGCTGGGTGAAAATATACTTAAGACTTTTGTGGTCTGTGTATATTTCACATCGTTTACCAAGAAGAAAGTGTCGCCATTCCTTGAGTGCATGTATTACTGCAGCTAGCTCCAAATCATGAGTAGGATAATTCTCCTCGTGTCATCGTAGCTGTCTTGAGGCATATGCCATGACTTTTCCTTCTTGCATCAATACACATCCAAGGCCTTTCCTGGACGCGTCACAGTATATCTCAAAAAAATTGTGCACACCGGGCACGACCAGAACGGGTGCCGTTGTTAGCCTCTTTTTCAATTCTTGGAAACTTTTCTCACATGCTTCAGTCCAATCAAACTTCTTATCCTTCTTAAGTAATTGGGTCATGGGTTTAGCTATGGTGGAGAATCCTTCTATAAATCTCCGGTAGTAGCCAGCCAGGTGTTGCTCGTGTTCCCCGGGTGTCTTGGAATAAATAAGTATATCATCGATAAATACAACCATGAGCTTGTCCAAATATTTCATGAAGACCTTGTTCATGAGATGCACAAAATAAGCAGGAGCGTTGGTTAAGCCAGAAGGCATCACTGTGAACTCGTATAATCCATATCTGGTAGTAAAGGCAGTCTTGGGTATATCTGCCGATCGGATTTTTAATTGATGGCAGCCTAACCTCAAATCTATTTTTGAGAAAACCTTGGATTCTGCTAGCTGTTCAAACAAGTCATTTATCCTGGGCAGCGGGTATTTATTTTTAATGGTGACCATATTGAGTGCCCTGTAATCAATACATAGCCTTAGGGTACCATCCTTTTTCTTAGCAAATAAAACTAGCGATCCCCATGGTGATGAGCTGGGTCGTACATAACCCTTTTCCATTAGTTCCTTAATCTGTTTCTTCAACTCAGCCAATTCCATCGGAGCCATTCGGTACGGCTTCTTATAAATGGGTGTCGTTCCAGGTGCCAAAGCAATAACAAATTCAATTTCACGGTCCGGGGGCATTCCTGGTAGCTCCTCAGGAAATACATCGGGGTATTCACAGACTACAGGAACCTTACTTAATTCTGCCGCATCCACTTGATTTAATTTTCCTTGTGATGCGGAAATCCTCCTTGTGCCAAATTTTATTGTTTCTCCTTGGCAGCTTGTAAGAGTCACCGTGCGGTTGTAGCAGTCTATGAAACCTTTATTTTTGGTTAACCAATCCATTCCCAGAATAACATCCAGATCGACTGCTTCCAGAACAATAAGGTTGGCTAAAAATACCATTCCTTTGATCTCAATATTCACATCCTTGCAGTACCATTGTGTGCTTTGATTCAATCTCGGGGACTGAATAACCATGGAATTTTGCAAAGGTGAAAAAGAAAATCGATTCTTCGAAGCGAATCTTTTTTGAGATACACGAATGGGAAGCTCCGGAATCAAATAAGACTATAGCATTAATTGAGTTGACAGGAAACGTAACAAACACAATATCTGGTGCATTTTGTGCCTCCTCAAAGGTCACGTGGTTGACCTGTCCGTTCCTCTGGTTTTTATTGGGGTTGGAGTTGTTGCGTTTTGGAGCCGTGTTTGTACCACAACCATTGTTGTTGGGCTTGGTTGTATTATTTCCCTGCTTTGGGCATTGCCTGGAGTAATGCTCTTCTCCTCCACAGGCAAAACAGGTGATGCCCGGATAGAATGTCGTATCTTTGGTCCTGTTGTTGAAAGCACTGTGGTTCTGTTGTGGTGCTACCATTGCTGGTCGGGGTAGCGGAGTTGCTGGTCGGGGTGTTGTAGGCTTCTGAAATTCATTCTTGGGCCTATTGTTGCGAACCTGAGATGACTGGTTCATACGGCGCTTGCGTATTTCGTTCATGTTGCATTGCTCGTTCTCCAGTATAATTGCCTTGTCCAGCAGTGTTTTGAAATCAGGAAAGATGTGGACTACCAGTTGGCACTTTAAAGATGGGATAAGTCTGTCGAGAAATTTTTCCATCTTTTTGTCTTCTGTCATGTATTCGTCGTTGGCGTACCGGGCCAGCTGAGTAAATTTATCCAGATACTGGGCTACCGTGGTGCCTCGCTGCTTGAGATCCTCAAATTCCCTTTTCTTCAATTTCATGATACTGTTAGGAATGTGTGCTCCCCGAAAGTTTTCCTTGAATTGTTCCCATGTCATATTGGCTCCGTTGGGATGAGTGTGGCATAAGTTTTCCCACCATGATGCTGTTGTACCAGAAAAATAGTATGGGGGTATAAAGTACTTTTTCCCGGTCCGTACACTGGGCAATAACCAATTTTCTTTCAATATCACGTAGCCAATCATCTACCTCCAATGGTTTGTCGGTGTGAGAAAACACAGTAGGATTGGTCTTCTGGAGCTCAGATAATTTGGACCTGTTCTGATTTTTGTCCTTGGTGATTTCCCTTACTGATTAAATGCTGCATCATCTCTTGGTGCTGTTGTTGGCTTTGTTCGTACAGACGGCACACTTGTGAAAATGCTGAGTCAATGCCCTGTTGACTAGTCTGTCCTTGTGTAAAATTATTTCCCGTTTGTCCATGGTTGTTCTCTGGCGGATTTGGCATAGAACGGGTCCAGGGGCGATGCATTTTCTTTCTGGGGGTATTTGTGTAACACTGATGAGAAAAGAAATTATAAAGGCAGCAAATAAAATTTTTAAGAGACTGAAAATAAATCCCCCCCAGGATGCAAGTACAACAGGTTATATCATACATGCAGGATTTAATTATACAAGCATGCCTTAATTATACAAGATGCTTGCAGAAACTATATACTACACGGCCACTTATTCAACTAGCGTACTACTTCGTCCTCTCAATGTGCTGTGGTCTGAGTCTGTTACTTGCCATCTTACAAAAAGAAGAAGAAACAGAAAATAATATCTTACAACCATGTCATCATAAAAAGACTACTGCGGTGCTGACGCTCGATCTATCCTCATGCGGTGTCCGAGACACTGTAAGCTCCGCTGAGGGTGAGTCCCACCTGTGGTCCTCGAGACTGAACCTCCTCCTCTTCTGGAATGGTCTCCAGTCGAGTAGAGGTCGATGCTACGCCTGCCTGAGGTGGCACCGTGCGCGTCGGCAGTGGAGCTCTGATCGGAACAGGAGCAGCCAAGCGACTAGCCTCATCACTCGGGGATGAGTGCTGAACCGCGGGCTGAGTAGGAGAATAGTGTGGTGGAGTCGGAATACGAGGGGCACGTGGTGAAGGTGAACGGAACTCACTACTGCGAGGGATCCTCGCACGAGCCAAGTCCATCCATGCTGCAAGATGGTCGTCCACTAGTGCGGTGAAGACCGATTCTAGTGCCATGATATACTAAACAAGGGGCTCGATCGCCTCATCCCTTTCTCCTGCGGTGCAGGAAAAAGCATAATGGTTGGTATAAGGAACATGGCACGGAAGGTAGTGATAGGGACGGGTCTGCATAACATGCAGGATGTCCCTGATACGAGCAATAGCCTCACGGGCGGCCATTTGGATAGCATGCCTCTCAGAGGGCATGACTCTCCCCATAAAATGGTAGTTGCGGAAAGACAAGGTACTTCCACCTCGAATATATACCGAAGCCTGGTACATAGTCAGAGTGTCTGTGATCCTGTCAGGAAAAACGGTGTACTCTGGACGGCTCGGAGATCTCATCGCATCTCTAGCGATGACGGTAAGAAGACGGGAAAACCCCGCAGGCTCATTGGCGAAAATCTAGGATGGGCGGCTGCCGCCAGACATCTACACCAGTAGACAAAAATCCAAATAGTCATATCATGTGCATATGATGACCATGGGAGAATGCTACAATGCATGAGATGCATGCTAAAAATGTTAGTACTGACTCGAGTGCTAGCGATCGTGCCTAGGGCTTCCTGCAGTCAGCCCTAAGTCACACCAGTCCCAAGATAACCACAACTGGTGGACTTCCTTGATACAGATAACCAGTACAAGATAATATTACACAAGGTTGAGTCTGAGTGCTCAACAACATTATAACAAACTCGCCAATATACGACAGTGGCGGAATATGACAGTGGTGTGGTGGTGATACAATACTAGTACAATAACATAGAGCCAAGCGCCAGAGTGAGGCTTGACTATTTTATTTGTGTAGCGGAAGCTCAGCGGATGATACATGTGGTAGACTTCTATCTCACAGGTTGACTGACTGAGACTCCTCTAAGCGTCGGGCTCGCTATCGCAATCCTCCTCCACAAGATCGTCCTCTTCCTAGTCTGGCCAAGTAAATAGCCAGGGACAAGCCAGTGAGTACGTTGGAATGTACTCGCAAACATTATGAACAAAAGATATAACAGATGCATATGCTTATGCTGACTGAAAATTTAAATCATGACAAATAAATGATATGAACGTGAACATAGCATGTTAGTCATGATCAAACTTATTAGAAATTAAACAAATGAATGCCACGGGTAGTCTAGCTAGCCCAAGTGACACTCAGCAAAATAAAAGAAATGCCAGTCGGGTGTCAAGTGACGCCACGGTCGGACTTGAAGAGAAATGCCAGTCGGGTGTCAAGTGACGCCACGGTCGGACTTGAAGAGAAATGCCAGTCGGGTGTCCACAAGAGTAGTGGCGGGATAAACCGCCAGTTAACTCGAGAGACGCCACGAGAGGTCTTGAAAATAAAATTGAGTGCCCGGGGTAGTCTAGCCAGCCCCTGAGACACTCAGAAAATTCAAAATAAGAGAAACGGGTTAGTCCTCAATAATATGCATAACCATAATAATATTTAACATGCATAAAATATTCATTGTAGCATCAGGGTGTCAATAATTATCCTGCAAAATATTTCAGGCATATTAAAATTATTTCCTCCGGAGACCGACACGGGGACCGATACTTGACCCACCCAGCTAAAGCCCTTGACCGTGGACAACGGCTATTCGAATAGGTTTAAACTCTGTAGAGGGTGTACTCTTTACCCACAAGTAAAGGATTTCTTTAGTCAGTACCGTGACACTGACTAATTCCCATTACGGTCTTTGGGTTGAAAACACACCTGACCAGCACACACCAGATTAACTTTCCGGATGCCAGGAATCACCCAAAGCATCGTTCAAGAAAAACTCTAAGACGGAGAGACCAACGTCCTGCATGGGATCACTATTAATACACACGGATTCCAAGGGGCGCCCCCTCTCGGACACAACCGGAAACACCCATGCCCCCTGACCCGATGACAGGATTTAGTCCAAGGCCCTGGAAACCCTCATCGTGGCCCTCTGTATGGTGTTTACCTGGACAGGGGTTAACAACTTACTCAGTCGTACCTTCCTTGCGGAAGGACCTGTGGTAGCACGGTATCCAGCTAGGTGTAACGGAACAAGACTCGATCTAGGCAGACTCAGGAGGTGTTAATTATCTTCACCGGTATATTCCACATACATCACGTGACACCACTGTGTCAAAAATAATGGCCCATGCCCACCGGCACGTCCAAGGCAGGAGACACTCTCCTTAATATCTCACAGCTATACCAAGTCAGTAAGTTTCCTTGTTTGAGTGAAGTGCAAGACAAGCATAAGAAGTGATATGACCAAACATGCATGCACTTGTGATATATGTGGTGCAATTCCAACCGATGCAAACATGCAAATGCAAATGCAATCACCTTATCCCAAGTTCAATAATGCTTGCCTTATTCAAAGTAGTCAGGTAAAAACCCTTCAAAATTCTCGGCAAAGTTTCCCTCTTCTTTTTCTGAAAAATTCAAATTCGACTCAATTAAATTTTTTGACAATAGTACAAAAAGTTGTGTAAAAATATTTTTAAATAAATACTAAAAAAACTAGAGAGAAAAATAAGAATTTCAAAAAAAAGTTCAACCCAAACAGAGTTGTGGTTGAGAAGTTATTAAACTTTCAAAACCAGGGGTGTTTCTGTAAAAATCCAGTCCCTGTGCGTTTATAAAGAAAATGCTTCGGGCATGAATACGCCTTTCAGCGTGGGAAGCGTAAAACAGGAAATACGTCTTTGATTTAAACAGAGAAAAAGAAAAAAAGAGAGCGCGCGGGGTGGGGTCCACCCGTCAGGTTCAAATTTGAACCTGATCGCGCGCGAGACAGAGAAGTGACGGCGGTCGCCGGCGACGATCGCCGGGGTTCCAACAGCTGGCGACGGAGGGGACGTGTCCGGGATGATGTACCGCGTCGGGGGTTGGTGGTGGTGGTCGCCGGAGAGTAGCAGAACGGCGGCGAGGTTGACAGTGGCGGACGGCGGTTCGGTGGTGTTGGGATTTCGCCGGAGAGAGCTCGGGGAATGGAATTGGAGCGCGGGATCGATTGTTTGGTGGATGAGATGGCTACTGGTGAAGATTGAGCTGTGGTGGTGGCGTAACGGCGTCGAGCTGATCGGGAACAGAGGCGGCGGAGCGGTGACCAGAGAGGAGGGAGGAGACCTCCTCGAGGTCAGGGAAGTGGCATAGGGGCGATTGGGAGGTGGTGGAGGCAATGGGTGAGGAGAACGGAGCTCGGGAGGGCCTTTTATAGGCGATCCGAGGCGGTCCGGCGAGGTTCGGATCACGCCGGAGTTACGGTGGTCGGCGAGGTAGGTTTAGGCGGTGGCAAGGTGCGGTGTATGCTTTGGGAGGAAGGTGGAGCTCTCCAGAAGCTTAGCGAGGACGAGCTCGAGCTCCTCGAGCTTATCCCGGAGCGGGGCTCCCATACGGTGCGGCGGCGCTGTCCTGATTCCGGCGACTGCCAGCGGGTCAGGGAGAGGTTGGACGGTGCAGACGGCGTGCGAGAACACGGAGAGGAGCTACGCGTGGCCAGGAGGTAGGCGGGGAAGCTGCAGCGCAGTAATGGAGGTCGGTGGTCGAGGCGGCTTCGCTCGGTCCGCCGCGGATGAGCATGGTGTAGGGGGTTGTACCAGCCAGCCGCCAGCTCACCGACGAGGAGAGACTGCGGAGTGGGCCAAGGAAGGATGAGGCATTAATGAACTTTGGCATCGCCGTGAAGGGAAAGGAAGGGGAGGGGTGCACGGCACCGATCGTCTCTGCCACTGAAAGACAAATTCAGTTAACTGAAACTTATTCAGCTATGAACAGTGCACATATACTCATATAATCCTATGGCAGAGAGTGCTAGGGATTTTTAGAATTTGTGGCAATTTTTGTGGTGATGTGTTGATGCATATGAGAGGGCCTGGCAAAGTTTTGGAATTTTTGGAGCTATTAAAAATAGACTTGTATCAGAAAGATTAAATCTGGTCCAAATTTGAACAGAAGAGAATTTGAAATTTTTGAACTGTGGCACCCCATGTTTTTGGAGAAATGGGTTGTGGGTACCATGTATTTGCTGAGATAATTTTGGTGGAGGTAGAATCCTTGTAGAAATTGTGGTTCCTTTGTAAACCAAAGGGATAATGAATAATATAAATTCCAACTTTGGAATATATAAAATATTGAAAGAATATTTTTTTCAGGTGGAAAGGAGTTGGATACTGTCCTATAAGATGTGCTTGACTTGTGGGATAAATTTTGAGTGGAAGAAAAATTATTGGAAGACTTTAGAAGGGTTAGAGGGAAGTGAAAAGGGCCATTTCCATTGAAATTTTTTAAATCATTTCCAAAAAAATTTCTAAATGAAATTGTTTGAAAACCCCCAAATTAATTATCCAAATAAATTTTTAAATCTTTCAAATAGAATCATTAAAGAAAAATTTGAAACTCAATTAAAATTTGAAAGGGTTTTCAAATGGTAGAAAAGTAATATGATCAAAATATGGTTTTCAAAGCATTTATTTTTAAAGGAAATATTTCAAAAATTCAGAAAATATTTTTGGGGTGTTACACTTTCATTCTCTCTCTATCTTCTGCCGTGGTCATGTTTTGAGTCTTACTCAACTTCACACCTTACAATACAAGCAAGAACTCCTTCTTTGACTAATCCATTTTGAACTCCAAAATCTTGTCAAGGTATGTACTCATTGAAAGTCTTATTAAGCGTCTTGATCTATCCCTATAGATCTTGATGCTCAATATATAAGCAGCTTCATCAAGGTCTTTCATTGAAAAATTCTTATTCAAGTATCCTTTTATGCTATCCAGAAATTCTATATCATTTCCAATCAACAATATGTCATCCACATATAATATTAGAAATGCTACAAAGCTCCCACTCACTTTCTTATAAATACATGCTTCACCGAAAGTCTGTAAAAAAACATATGCTTTGATCACCTTATCAAAGTATATATTCCAACTCCGAAATGCTTGCACCAGTACATAGATGGATCGCTGGAGCTTGCACATTTTGTTAGCACCTTTAGGATCGACAAAACCTTCTGGTTGCATCATATACAACTCTTCTTTGAGATATCCATTAAGGAATGCAGTTTTGACATCCATTTCCCAGATTTCATAAAATGTGGCAATTGCTAACATGATTCGGACGGACTTTAAGCATCGCTACGGTTGAGAAAGTCTCATCGTAGTCAACTCCTTGAACTTGTCGAAAAACCTTTCGCGACAAGTCAAGCTTTGTAGATAGTATCATTACCATCAGCATCAGTCTTCTTCTTGAAGATCCATTTATTTTCTATGGCTTGCCAATCATCGGGCAAGTCAACCAAAGTCCACACTTTGTTCTCATACATGGATCCCATCTCAGATTTCATGGCCTCAAGCCATCTGTCGGAATCTGGGCTCATCATAGCTTCTTCATAGTTCGTATGTTCGCCATGGTCTAGTAACATGACTGCCAGAACAGGATTACCGTACCACTTTGGTGCGGAACGTGCTCTGTTCGACCTATGATGTCCAGTAGTAACTTGATCTGAAGTTTCATGATCATCATCATTAGCTTCCTCTCTAGTTGGTGTAGGCATCACGGGAACGGATTTCTTTGATGTGCTACTTTCCAATTCGAGAGAAGGTATGATTACCTCATCAAGTTCTACTTTCCTCCCACTCACTTCTTTCGAGAGAAAACTCCTTCTCTAGAAAGTATCCATTCTTAGCAACAAAGATTTTGCCTTCGGACCTGTGGTAGAAGGTGTACCCAATTGTTTCCTTAGGGTATCCTATGAAGACGCACTTCCCCGATTTGGGTTGGAGCTTATCAGGCTGAAGCTTTTTCACATAAGCATCACAACCCCAAACTTTAAGAAACGACAGCTTAGGTTTCTTGCCAAACCATAGTACATACGGTGTCGTCTCAACGGATTTGGACGGTGCCCTATTTAACGTGAATGCAGCTGTCTCTAATGCATAACCCCAAAATGATAGTGGTAAATCGGTAAGAGACATCATAGATCGCACCATATCTAATAAAGTACGGTTACGACGTTCGGACACACCATTACGCTGTGGTGTTGCAGGTGGCGTGAGTTGTGAAACTATTCCACATTGTTTTAAATGAAGGCCAAACTCGTAACTCAAATATTTGCCTCCGCGATCAGATCGTAGAAACTTTATTTTCTTGTTACGATGATTCTTCACTTCACTCTGAAATTCTTTGAACTTTTCAAATGTTTCAGACTTGTGTCTCATTAAGTAGATATACCCATATCTGCTCAAATCATCTGTGAAGGTCAGAAAATAATGATACCCGCCGCGTGCCTCAACACTCATTGGACTGCATACATCGGTATGTATTATTTCCAATAAGTCATTGGCTCGCTCCACTGTTCCAGAGAACGGAGTTTTAGTCATCTTTCCCATGAGGCATGGTTCGCAAGTATCAAATGATTCATAATCAAGTGATTCCAAAAGCCCATCTGCATGGAGTTTCTTCATGCGCTTTACACTAATATGACCTAAACGGCAGTGCCACAAATATGTTGCACTATCATTATCAACTTTGCATCTTTTGGCATCAATATTATGAATATGTGTATCACTACGATCGAGATTCAATAAACCATTTACATTGGGTGTATGACCATATAAGGTTTTATTCATGTAAATAGAACAACAATTATTCTGACTTAAATGAATAACCGTATCGTAATAAATATGATTCAATCATATTCATGCTCAATGCAAACACCAAATAACATTTATTTATTTAGGTCCAACACTAATCCCGAAGGTAGAGGGAGTGTGCGATGGTGATCTTATCAACCTTGGAATCACTTCCAACACACATCGTCACCTTGTCATTAACTAGTCTCTGTTCATTTTGCAACACCTGTTTCGAGTTACAAATCTTAGCAACTAAACCGGTATCAAATACCCAGGGGCTACTATGAACACTAGTAAAGCACACATCAATAACATGTATATCAAATATACCTTTGTTCACTTTGCCATCCTTCTTATCCGCCAAGTATTTGGGGCAGTTCCGCTTCCAATGACCATTTCCTTTGTAGTAGAAGCACTCAGTTTCAGGCTTGGGCCTAGCTTTGGGCTTCTTCATGGGAGCGGCAACTTGCTTGCCATTCTTCTTGAACTTCCCTTTCTTTTCCTTGCCCTTTTTCTTGAAACTAGTGGTCTTGTTAACCATCAACATTTGATGCTCTTTCTTGATTTCTACCTTCGTCGATTTCAGCATCGCGAAGAGCTTGGGAATCATTTTCGTCATCCCTTGCACATTATAGTTCATCACGAAGTTCTAGTAGCTTGGTGATAGTGACTAGAGAACTCTTGTCAATCACTATCTTATCTGGAAGATTAACTCCCACTTGATTCAAGCGATTCTAGTACCTAGACATTCTAAGCACATGCTCACTGGTTGAGCTATTCTCCTTCATCTTGTAGGCAAAGTACTTGTCAGAGGTCTCATACCTCTCGATATGGGCATGAGTCTGAAATACCAATTTCAGCTCTTGGATCATCTCATACGCTCCGTGGCATTCAAAATGGTTTTGAAGTCCCGGTTCTAAGCCGTAAAGCATGGCGCACTAAACTATCAAGTAGTCATCATATCGAGCTTGCTAAACGTTCATAACGTTTGCATCTGCTCCTGCAATTGGTCTGTCACCTAGCGGTGCATCAAGGACATAATTCTTCTGTGCAGCAATGAGGATAATCCTCAGATCACGGAACCAATCCGCATCATTGCTACTATCATCTTTCAACTTAGTTTTCTCTAGGAACATATCAAAATGAAACAGGGGAGCTATACGCGAGCTATTGATCTACAACATAGATATGCAAAAACTATCAACACTAAGTTCATGATAAAATAAGTTCAATTAATCAAATTACTTAAGAACTCCCACTTAGATAGACATCCCTCAAGTCATCTAAATGATACGTGATCCAAATCAACTAAACCATGTCCGATCATCACGTGAGATGGAGTAGTCATCAATGGTGAACATCTCTATGTTGATCATATCTACTATATGATTCACGTTCGACCTTTCAGTCTCCAGTGTTCCGAGGCCATGTCTGTACATGCCAGGCTTATCAAGTTTAACCCGAATATTCCGCATGTGCAAAACTGTCTTGCACCCGTTGTATTTGAACGTAGAGTCTATCACACCCGATCATCACGTGGTGTCTCAACACGACGAACTGTCACAATGGTGCATACTCAGGGAGAACACTTATACCTTGAAATTTAGATAAGGGATCATCTTATAATGCTACCGCCGCACAAAGCAAAATAAGATGCATAAAAGATAAACATCACATGCAATCAAAATATGTGACATGATATGGCCATCATCATCTTGTGCTTTTGGTCTCCATCTCCAAAGCATCGTCATGATCTCCATCGTCACCGGCTCGACACCTTGATCTCCATTGTTGCGTCGTGGTCGTATCGCCAACTATTGCTTCTACAACTATCGCTAACGCATGGTGATAAAGTAAAGCAATTACATGGCGTTTGCATTTCATACAATAAAGCAACAACCATAAGGCTCCTGCCAGTTGCCGATAACTTTTAAAAAACATGATCATCTCATACAACAATGTATATCACATCATGTCTTGACCATATCACATCACAACATGCCCTGCAAAACCAAGTTAGACGTCCTCTACTTTGTTGTTGCAAGTTTTACGTGGCTGCTACGGGCTTCTAGCAAGAACTGTTCTTACCTACGCATCAAAACCACAACGGTGATTTATCAAGTTTGCTGTTTTAACCTTCAACAAGGACTGGCCACAGTCAAATTCGATTCAACTAAAGTAGGAGAAACCGACTCCCGCCAGCCACCTTTATGCAAAACTAGTTGCATGTCTGTCGATGGAACCGGTCTCATGAACGTGGTCATGTAAGGTTGGTCTGGGCCGCTTCATCCAACAATACCGCCGAATCAAAATAAGACATTGGTGGTAAGCAGTATGACGATCACCGCCCGCAACTCTTTGTGTTCTACTCGTGCATATCATGTACGCATAGACCTGGCTCTGATACCACTGTTGGGAAACATTGCATGAAAAACAAAAATGTTTCTACGCACACGCAAGATCTATCCATGGAGATGTATAGCTACGAGAGGGGAGAGCATCTTCATACCCTTGAAGATCGCTAAGCGGAAGTGTTTATCAACGCGGTTGATGTAGTCGTACACCTTCACGATCCGTCCCGATCAAGTACCGAACGTACGGCACCTCCGCGTTCAGCACACGTTCAACTTGATGACGTCCTCGCCTTCTTGATCCAGCAAGACGGGCGAAGTAGTAGATGAGTTCCGGCAGCACGACGGCGTGATGACGGTGTTGGTGAAGAACAATCTCCGCAGGGCTTTGCCAAGCACAACGGAAACTATGACGGAGGACAAACTAGAGGGGACAAGGTTGCTGGCACACGGCTTGGTGATTCTTGATGTGTTCCAGGTGCTAGCCCTGCCCCTCTATATATATGTTGAGCCCTGGGGTCGTAACTTGGAGAAAGAGCCTCCTCAAAGTCGGTTTTGCCCGTAAGGAAGACTCCTTCTCGGACTTCCAGGACCAGACGCCACAATCCTTGGCTTCTGGCCCAGACTTCATGAGCCTCGACGTCTGGCCCAGGGCCAGACGCCAAGGTCTCCGGTGTTTGGCCCCCTGGCCTTTGCAAAACTCCTTTTGCACCGACCTAAAGCCCCGTGGGCTTTACCCTTTGGCCAAACCATATCAACCTATATATCAATCTTTACCTCCGGACCATTCCGGAGCTCCTCGTCATGTCCGTGATCTCATCCGGGACTCCGAACTACATTCAGTCACCAACATATATAACTCATATAGTACTATATTGTCAACGAACGTTAAGCGTGCGGAGCCTACGGGTTCGAGAACTATGTAGACATGACCGAGACACCTCTCCGGTCAATAACCAATAGCGGAACCTGGATGCCCATATTGGCTCCTACATATTCTACGAAGATCTTTATCGGTCGAACCGTTATGACAACATACGTAATTCCCTTTGTCCATCGGTATGTTACTTGCCCGAGATTTGATCGTCGGTATCTCTATACCTAGTTCAATCTCGTTACCGGCAAGTCTCTTTACTGTTCCGTAATACATCACCTCGTGACTAACTCCTTAGTCATTTGCTTGCAAGCTTTATGATGTGTATTACCGAGAGGGCCCAGAGATACCTCTCTGATACTCGGAGTGACAAATCCTAATCTCGATCTATGCCAACTCAACAAACACCTTTGGAGATACATGTAGAGCATCTTTATGATCACCCAGTTACATTGTGACGTTTGATAGCACACAAGGTATTCCTCTGGTATCCGGGAGTTGCATAATCTCATAGTCGAAGGAATATGTATTTGACATGAAGAAAGCAATAGCAATAAACTGAACGATCATTATGCTAAGCTAACGGATGGGTCTTGTCCATCACATCATTCTCCTAATGATGTGATCCCGTTCATCAAATGACAACACATGTCTATGGTTAGGAAACTTAACCATCTTTGATTAACGAGCTAGTCTAGTAGAGGCTTACTAGGGACACGGTGTTTTGTCTATGTATCCACACATGTATCAAGTTTCCGGTTAATACAATTCTAGCATGAATAATAAACATCTATCATGATATAAGGAAATATAAAATAACAACTTTATTATTGCCTCTAGGGCATATTTCCTTCAACTAGGTAGTAGCAGAGGGGAAAACACACGCACGCGCATGCATGTGCACACACACACATAGTCATGTGCCTCATATCTCCAGCTAGGAAACCTAATCAGTTCCACCCGCTCCCCTCTACGGTCGCACCAACGGATCACACCCGAGGAGAGGAAAATCTTGACTCCCCCTCTATGACCCAAACTTAATTATAGGTATCTAAAACATTTAGATATTTACCAAATAATGGTCTTGGTAATATTTCTGTTCGTGAGGATTTGGCAACTGGATACATGGTTTTAGAAAAACTATTCGTTGATTGTGGGCAACTGGATACTTTGTTTTAGGTAATTGTATGGTTGATTGTGGGCAACTGGATACTTTTTTTAGGGCAACTTTGGGTGCGAAGGAGGCAACTATCGTGCTATAGGGAAGCAACTTCTTCTCTTTGGCCTAGTAGGACCTCCTATTAGGTTTGTTTGCGTAAAAACAAGAAAAATCATACAAAACATAAGGCCCCTTTAGTGCTACATACAAAACAACTTCACTACACTATGTGTACCTGTGAATTTTACTAACATTGTCCCAACTTGCCTATCATGGTTGCTCATTTGCCTATTGTTTGATAGTCAGTTGCCTACAATTGATGTGCAGTTGCCTATAAATATTGTAAATTGCCTACCATTGATGCCTAGTTGCCTACTATTGGTAATTAGTTGCCTATCATTGCTGCTCAGTTGTCTAACTTTGCAAAAATAGTTGCCTACAATATTGTGAAGTGGTTTATCATTGTTTTTCTAAGTTGCCTGCAAACACTCTAAAGTTGCTAAAATTGACCACCAAGTTGCCTATCGTAGTTACCAATAGCAGACACAAGAGTATCAATGGTAGATGACTTCATAGTATTATAGGCAGTTTAGAAACAACAACATACAAGCATGAACAATATGCAACTTAGAAGTACCAGTGAGGAAGTTAGGAGAATATGCAACTTAGAAGTACCGGTGAGGAAGTTAGGAGAATATGCAACTTAGAAGTACCGGTGAGGAAGTTAGGAGAATGTTAGAAAAAATTAATTAGGAGAAAGTGTAGTGAAGTTGCCTATTTTTAGCACTAAAGTTGTCTCTCGTAGAAAGAAAGTTGCTTATAAAGGTGATATGATGTTGTCTACCTCTGTTCAAAGTTATTCTCTATTACTAGTTAGTTGCTCATTGTTGGTAATTAGTTACTTTAAATTAGAGTGGAGTTGCTTCTGTTTAGCACTAAAGTTGTCTCATCTAGTGTCTAAGTTGCTTTCTGAAAGAAAGAAAAATCATCAAAACATATCCATGTGGGTTTAGTTTTGGGGATAATTGATTTTATGCCCCTAGTTGGGTCCCACTCGACAGGTTTACCCCTAGTTTCCGAAAACACTTGTTCTTGCCCAAACCACTTTGCTCCTCTTATGCTTTTGCCCTTTGACCGTTTGACCATCACTTTGAAAACTTCATAAAAAATCATACTAACTCAGAAAAATTCAAATAAGATATCAAAATATTCAGAAAAGCATCACCTATATGTGCATGTCATTTGCATTCATGAAAAAAGTGTTGGCCAGTCCCCATCTCAGTTTTAGCTCATATGATCTTAGCATGAATAGTAAAATCTAAAAAAATTCAAAAAATTCTAAAAAAATTTGGTGGCAAACTTTGACCAATGTTTTGAGTGCTTGCCAAGTTTCATAAGGGAATGACATTCGTGGAAGTCGTGGCAAAAAAACAAAAATCAATGCTTCAAAATTTTGTTTTTTTACCACGACTTCCACGAATGCCATTCCCTTATGAAACTTGGCAAGCACTCAAAATATTGGTCAAAATTTGCCACCAAATTTTTTTAGAATTTTTTTAGATTTTACTGTTCATGCTAAGATCATATGAGCTAAAACTGAGATGGGGACTGGCCAACACTTTTTTCATGAATGCAAATGACATGCACATATAGGTGATGCTTTTCTGAACATTTTGATATCTTATTTGAATTTTTCTGAGTTAGTATAATTTTTTTATGAAGTTTTCAAAGTGATGGTCAAACGGTCAATGGGCAAAAGCATAAGAGGAGCAAAGTGGTTTGGGCAAGAACAAGTGTTTTCGGAAACTAGGGGTAAACCTGCCGAGTGGGACACAACTAAGGGCACCAAATTAATTATCCCTTAGTTTTGAAGAGCTCGTCATGACCTGGCTAGCCAACACCCGTGTGCTCAGTAGCGTTGGCGGGCAGACTCCCCTAGAAAAGGAAAGCACACAGATCTTATACCACCCATCCCCACATAGTTCAAAATTTGAAATCATGATAAATGACTTAGATCCCACAAAAACTTTTTGATATTGTAGACAACTTAGGTCCCTTGATGGACAACTTACATAGTATTGTAAGAAATTGAGGATCACTCGTAGGCAACTTCATAGTGAAAGGGCAACCTGGTTTCTGAGGTAGACACCTTAGAAACCATGTTAGACAAGTTTCTACTCTACGGTAAGAAACTTTTACAGTATGATAGGCAACTAAACAATCCACAACTTATTTTCCAATGTATGCAACTTAGAAATCATGGTGACCACCTATTACACTGTTGCACACAACTAACTAGGTGGCTACTAGGCGAAGTTAGTTATACACACGGTGCAATTCAACTAGCATCAGAGTTGCTCATGTTTAGCAGTAAAGTTGCTTCATCTAGCATCAAAGTTGCTTTTGAAAAAAAATCATCAAGACATATTCATATGGGATCTAGTTTTGAAGAGCTCGTCACGAGGAACTGAGCGGTGAAAATGGTTCTGCGTTCTGACACTCGGTTCAAAAGTTGTAGCTTTTTGAAAAATTGAAACAGAATAAATAGATGACGTCGGCACATGCATGCACATAGGTATTCTTTACACTACCCACTGAATAACGCGTTTGTTAGAGACAGCGAACTACTTTTGTCGTCTAGCGCGTGCGCTCACAGCGTCCAGATAGCGCAGCTGCGCATTTAAGTATTTAGGTTAAAATTGTGTTCCTTCAGAATTTGGAAGGCTTGGTATGTAGTTCCACCAATTTCTCGGTCAAATCAAACTAATACTAGTTGTAATCAAGCTAGATAATTACATACAAGCGGTATGCCTTGTGCAGCTTTTGAATGTTATATTTGAAACATTGACAATGATGAGGGACACGCTCTTTTGATTGGTACTCTATATATGCTCATTCAACCAATTTGAGGATGCCCTAAAAATACAAAACTAAAGATTACATAAACAATTTTTGGAAAACGAATGATTTTCCCTCTTAGACTGGAGGGTTGAGATAGTGCTACATATATCCATTTTGATGGAGGTTTGAACATGCCAACGGACGATAAGCCTACTGAACAACAATGTTCCCTCTAAAAACAGAAGAGACTAAAGACTTGTTATTTTTTTTAATTTTCACCGGGGGCAGAGAACTCCCCCACCTGAATATATATTGAGCCAGCAAGTCAGTACATCAGTACAACCACCGGGTCGGCAGCAGAGGGGAGGAAGAGGGAGATCACAGAGCAAAAGCAGGGCCCTGAACTACTCTATTCATTTTTCTTTACATACGCAGGACCTCCAGCCACACATCAACGTGGCCACGATTTGCAGAACGAAAACGGCTACGCCAAAGGACGGCGTCGTCGCGGCAGGCCTTTAGAGTCGCGGCCAGAGGGGGAGACTCCCGCCTGAACACCACAGCATTCCTCCGCTTCCATAGGTGCCAACAGCAGAGCTGAACGAAACCTGCGGCGATGCGATGCCGACAGCTCCAGAGACATCGAAGAGGTGCAGCCCCCGCACCGTGGCCCCAGAGGTGGAGAGGCGCAGGGAGCCCTAGAACGCCCGCGCGAAGGAGCAGCCGAAGATCCGGTGGCCAGGCGTCTCCAGGTCCAGGGGCGCCCCGCACTCCGGGCAGCCGGCATCCCGCGGCTCCACGATGTGTTTCTTCATCAGGTTGTCGCGGGTGTGGACTCGACCAAGCGCCAGCAGCCAAGCGAAGAACATGACCCTGGACGGCGCCGGCGAACTCCAAAGGAAGGTGGCGTTCTCGACGACCTCACCCCCCCAGACGGAGGAGTCTGTAGGCGGCGTTCGAGGCGAGCTTCTCTTCCTTCTTCTCACACAGAACCAGGGATCGGCGGTCAGCGGTGCCCGCGCCCTCCCCCGCCTGCCCAATGAGCGGGAGCAGGAGGAGGCGCTCGCGGGTAGCCGCGGCACAAGGACCGCATCAAGACCGAGGGTACGGATCGCCCAGACAGATGCCTCAGCGCACGTAGCGTGGGAGGCCAGCGCAGGGAAGGTGGCTCGGATGGGTCCGCAGGGGAGCCAGTGATCCTCCCAAAAGGCCGTCGCCCGCCCGTCCCCCACGACGACACGGGAGAGAGAGCGATAGAGAGGCCTGAGGCTTCGAAGACACGCCCAATGCTCGCCGGCGAGCGCTGAGCCGCGCGTGTCCAACAGAAGGCGCTCGCCAAGAGAGCTCCAGACCCAGGACGCCCACCGGGACAGGGGGACAGAGTGTAGCCGGTGCAGGATCTTCAGGAGGAGCGAGTCGTTTTGAGTGGCGAGGTCTCGGACCCCCAGCCCCCTCCTCCTTGCCGCGGCACACTCGGTCCCAGGCTACGAGGCATTGCGCACCGGACGCACGCTCGGCTGCATTCCACAGGAAAGCGCGGCGGAGGGAGTCCAGCGCACTGACCACCTTGGGAGGAAGCTTGAGAGCTCCCATGGCATAGGACGGGATAGCATCCAGGACGGCGTTAATGAGAATCAGCCGCCCCGCCGGAGAGAGGAGGCGGGCGCGCCAGCCTGTAAGCAATATTTCTTTGAGTGCGGAACATTTGCAATACAAATTATTCAACAAAATATGTATATTTTGAGTCTTACTCAACTTCACATCTTACAATACAGGCAAGAACTCCTTTTTTAACTAATCCATTTTGAACTCCTTCAAAATCTTGTCAAGGTATGTACTCATTGAAAGTCTTATTAAACGTCTTGATCTATCTCTATAGATCTTGATGCTCAATATATAAGCAGCTTCACCGAGGTCTTTCATTGAAAAATTCTTATTCAAGTATCCTTTTATGCTATCCAGAAATTCTATATCATTTCTAATCAACAATATGTCATCCACATATAATATTAGAAATGCTACAGAGCTCCCACTCACTATCTTATAAATACAGCCTTCACCGAAAGTCTGTAAAAAAAATATATGCTTTGATCACCTTATGAAAGCATATATTCCAAGTCCGAAATGCTTGCACCAGTCCATAGATGGATCGCTGGAGCTTGCACATTTTGTTAGCACATTTAGGATCGACAAAACCTTCTGGTTGCATCATGTATAACTCTTCTTTGAGATATCCATTAAGGAATGCAGTTTTGACATCCATTTCCCAGATTTCATAAAATGTGGTAATTGCTAACATGATTCGGACGGACTTTAAGCATCGCTACGGGTGAGAAAGTCTCATCGTAGTCAACTCTTTGAACTTGTCGAAAAACCTTTCACGACAAGTTGAGCTTTGTAGATAGTATCATTACCATCAGCGTCAGTCTTCTTCTTGAAGATCCATTTATTTTCTATGGCTTGCCAATCATCGGGCAAGTCAACCAAAGTCCACACTTTGTTCTCATACATGAATCCCATCTCAGATTTCATGGCCTCAAGCCATCTGTCGGAATCTGGGCTCATCATAGCTTCTTCATAGTTCGTAGGTTCGCCATGGTCCAGTAACATGACTTTCAGAACAGGATTACTGTACCACTCTGGTGCGGAACATGCTCTGTTCGACCTACGATGTCCAGTAGTAACTTGATCTGAAGTTTCATGATCATCATCATTAGCTTCCTCTCTAGTTGGTGTAGGCATCACGGGAACGGATTTCTTTGATGTGCTACTTTCCAATTCGAGAGAAGGTACGATTACCTCATCAAGTTCTACTTTCCTCCCACTCACTTCTTCCGAGAGAAAACTCCTTCTCTAGAAAGTATCCATTCTTAGCAACAAAGATTTTGCCTTCGGATCTGTGGTAGAAGGTGTACCCAATTGTTTCCTTAGAGTATCCTATGAAGACGCACTTCTCCGATTTGGGTTCGAGCTTATCAGGCTGAAGCTTTTTCACATAAGCATCGCAACCCCAAACTTTAAGAAACGACAGCTTAGGTTTCTTGCCAAACCATAGTACATACGGTGTCGTCTCAACGGATTTAGACGGTGCCCTATTTAACGTGAATGCGGCTGTCTCTAATGCATAACCCCAAAATGATAGTGGTAAATCGGTAAGAGACATCATAGATCGCACCATATCTAATAAAGTACGGTTACGACGTTCGGACACACCATTACGTTGTGGTGTTCCAGGTGGCGTGAGTTGTAAAACTATTTCACATTGTTTTAAATGAAGGCCAAACTCGTAACTCAAATATTTGCCTCCGCGATCAGATCGTAGAAACTTTATTTTCTTGTTACGATGATTCTCCACTTCACTCTGAAATTCTTTGAACTTTTCAAATGTTTCAGACTTGTGTTTCTGTCGTGGTAAAATCTCGACAGATGCCAGGGGTGGCTTTTCATGGTTGGGGCCATGAGATCGTCGTCGGGTCCTGGAAGCGGGAGTGGGCACAAACTCGGATGGACACGAGATCTACCCAGGTTCGGGGCTCTCCTAAGAGATGAAACCCCTACTCCTGCTCTGCGGGGTTTCCGCATGATCGCTATGAAGCAAAGAGTACAATGGTGCTCCTAGAGCTGTTCGGCCAGAGGAGGAAGAAGGGCGAGGCTAGCTCTCTCCTTTCCCTGGCTATCGTGTGTGTACAACTGAGGTGGAACATGAGAGGAACCCTTTGCATGGGTGTGGCCTGGGGGGTTTTATAGGCTAACCCCCCAGGGGTACAATGGTAATATGGCTGGGTGGTAGGCCTCGGCTGCCAGCATCTATGGTGACCGGGTTCTCCGCCAGCTGCTGGGGCCCGCTTCTGCTGGGCCCTGCCGGCTGCCGAGGAACCGGCCGATAGGTGGGGCCCGCCGCCTGCGGGCCCCGCTGACGGCTCTTCACTGTGGCGCCGCCCGCGCTGACGGAGGCCGTGTCGGGCGCGCCATGGCTACAGCGCCACGCCGGACGGGTCGGCGACCGCCTGGCAGCGCCCACTGCAGCCATGCGGCCGTGGTTCGGGGGAGGCATGGCGCACTGTAGCCATGCCCCAGCTTATCTCCCGGTCGGGCTCAAACTTCCAGGGAAGGGACGGGCTGCCGGCCAGGAGCCGGCCCGCACCCTCGCCGCCTTCTGGAGCGCGCCGTCTTCTAGGAGGCGGCCTTATAGCTTCAGCCGCTTCCTTGGGGGTGCGCCGTCTTCTAGGAGGCGGCCTTCCGGTCCCGCCCGGCCCCAGAGGCCGGTCTTACGACCAGTCAGACTGAGGGGCTTGGCCAGCCCCGATGTCTTGAAATATGGTTAAGGGCTGATAAGACTACCTAGGGTCCATCCCCCCGATAGTAGTCCCCGAAGCTGGTGAGGCTCTACGGCTTTTAGCTGTCGGAGGGCCTCAGCAGTTTCCCCTTCGAGTGGTCTTCCGCCTTCTGCTCCGTCCGGCTGGGAGGAGCCGGACGCTAGGAGCCGGCTGCGGCCGCGGCCGCCTGGTGGAAGTCGAATCGACAGGCGGGAGTTGGTGCGACGCCGCCCGCCGCACGCGCGCCACGCGGCGCCCGCAGGCCAGGCCGGCCTGCCAGCCCACGGGCGCGACGAGACGTCGCCGCAGGCTGGGGCCCGCCGCTACAGGGCCTCGGCCCGCGCGCGGATCCGCTGTGGCCGAGGCGAGCGGTTGCCCTTCCGCGGCGCCTTTAACTGCGCCGTAACCGCGCGGAATACGCGGGGTCATACGGGGCGTGGGGCGCAGTTAATCCCACGCCCCCACGTCGCCTCGGCTTTGCCCCCGCCGGTTATAAAGAGGGGGAGGAGGAGGAGGAGGGGCGGCAGAACGCACGCACGCCCCCTCCTACTCCCTCTTTTTCTTCTCGCTGCCGCAACTGCTGCTCTTCCGCTCCCGCTCCGTCGCAGCCACTGCTCCTCCGCGGCCGCCGTGACGCCCCTGTTACCCTGCGCCGCCACAACGCCGCCTGTCGTCATCATCCCCGAGCGTCTCCTCGCCATCCTCGAGCCATGGCGAAGAGCGGCTGGCTAGGCTCCAATGTGCACGAGGACCACATCGACTTCCTCCGCGCGACGCGGAGGCTTCCCCACGCCGACAACGTGGGCGTGCGCCTTCCCCCTAAGTGGGAGATCTCGCCGCGGCCGGAGCCCGGTGAGTTCGTTGTCTTCCACACGCATTTCCTTCGCAGCTTCGGGCTCCCGGTTAGCAACTTCTTCCGGGCCTTCCTCGACTTCTACCGCCTGCAACCGCATCACCTCACTCCCAACACGGTGGTGCTCCTGGCGGCCTTCGTCACGCTCTGCGAGGGGTACCTCGGCGTCCTGCCCACGCTTGAGCTCTGGGGTAGATTCTTCTACCTCAAGCTGAGCACGTCGGCGAAGAATGAGTCGGCCTAGTGCGGGGCATGCGTCGCCGTGAGGCGCTCAGGAGGCGGCACGCGCTTCCCGGCCATCCCTCTGCATGAGTCGACCAAGCTCTGGCAGAAGTCCTACTTTTACGTCCGAAATCTTCATCAGGTCAACGACTACATCAACCTGCCGGCTTTCATGCCCGGGCCGCCTGCTGGGCCGCGGGACAACTGGCAACAATAGCCGCCCAAGCGCCTGCCGGCCCTGATCGTCAGCGTCCTCGCTCGGCTGCAAGAGATGACCGACCAGGAGGGGCTCAAGCCGGCTGACCTGCTGGCCGGCTTCGTCATGCGCCGGGTGTCGCCCCTCCAACTTCGGTCGCATCTCATCAGTGAGATGAGCGGCCGCCGGGACCCATGCCGGATGTCCACCAAGGAGATGCTGGAGGTGGAGGTGGTCCACCATGTGAACTACTTCTCCAACTGCAAGCTCAGCGAGGAGGAGTGGCACATCGGCAAGGAGCCATACAGTCGGGCCAACCCGCCCCCAGCGGTAAGTACCCGGTCCGGCTGCTTTACTCATAATGCTTTCCTTTCCTCCGTTCTGACCAACCGGCCTTGAGGCAGCCCTTCCCGGGCCAAGGTGGGTCGGCTGCGGACCGACCGTGGATGCCGGACCACGAAAACAGCGACGTGGGCGACCCCGAACTAGGGGCGGCCGCCATGGAGGAAGGTGGCGACGACGAGGCCACCGGAGGAGGCAGCGCCGGAGCAGGCGGCTCCTCGGGAGGAGGAGGAGCCGGTGACGTCCGGTCTTGGCCGGACGACGACGAGGACGACGAGGAGCAGCGCCGACCTGGCGGAGGCGCGGGAGCGGGAGCCGGCCCTTCTGCGTCGCGGCCGGCTGCTTTAGCCGGCGGACAGAAACGCCGCCTCCTTGCGGGGAAGTTCGGCAGCCACCCGACGAAGAAGGCCAAGCAGGCGGATGCGACCAGGCGGCAAGAGGCCCTGAAGGCGGCCGCCGCCCGAAAGGGGCCCAAGCCCATGCTGTACACGTCCGGGTACGCGCGCTTGCTGCCCTGACTTCACATTTTTCTTCTTCCCTGGGGGTTTCCTCATCCTTGCTTTCTTGTTGAGCAGGACGGCCTGTGTCATCACGCGGGCTCTGTCCGCCTCATTGATGGATGCAGCGGGCGGCTCCGAGGAGGCCAGGCGCGTGGATCTGGCTACCGCTCTTTGAGAGGCGACGGCGAAGAACGCGCGGGAGGCGCGCGAGGAGCATGAGGCCGCGGAAAAGGCGCGGGCCAACGCCCGAGCGAAGGAAGCGGCGCAGGCGGAGGCCCGGGCCGCGGAGAGGGCGGAGGCAGAGGCCGTGGCCAAGGCGCAGGCGGAGGCCGACGCCAAGGCTACGGTGGATCCAGCTGGTGGTGAGGTCCCGGAGACCATCATTCTTGGGCAGCCGAAAGTGTAGTTGGCGGAGAACCGAACGCCGCCGGGGGGCAATCAGAGCTGACCAGTTGGAGGTGCTGCAAGCCGGCGCTGGGCAGGCGGCGGGCGGGTCTTGGCGGCGTGCGTTCCTGCGCGGGCATGCCCGCGTGCGACGCAGGCAACCTCAGACCCAAGGCGGGTGGAGGCCGCGGCCTCGAGCTGGCGGGGGGTCAGCACCGGGGCTACGAGCGCTGCTCCTTCAGGTTGGGTGGCAGGGGCCGGCCCAGCTGCCCTGAACCTGGCGGTGCGGGACGTGGAGGACCAGTTCCTCGCCCACAACGCGACTCTCCTGAAGGCGAGGGGAGAGCTGCTGGCGCTGCGGTCGTCCGTCCGGGTAGGCGCATCTTGTTTTTGCTTTTTCGTCTTGTAACCTTTGTTGGGGGCGCGCCAGCGCACCCACTGGGTGTAGCCCCCGAGTTCCGAGCCGGCTGCTGAGCAGGCAGGTTGGAACTCAAAGGTATTCTTTTTGTTTGCTGAAATGCTTCTTTTTGTTGCATGACTACCACAACATGCGGGCGGCCGCCTACAACACGCAGAACCGGACGCTCATCGCCCGCACCACTGAGCTGACTAAGAGTCGAGGTACGTAAGCCGGCTTCCAGTGGGGGCGCGCCAGCGCACCCACTGGGTGTAGCCCCCGAGATTCGGGCCGACTGCTGAGCAGTCGGGCCGGATATTCTCAGGCGGCTTGTTCTTGTTTTTGTTGGAGTAGATGGTGATGTCTCTTGCTTGTTTCAGCGGCTGCCGCCCAGCTGAGGGAGCGCGTGGCCGAGCTCGAGGGCCAGCTCCGGGTTGTGGTGTAGGAGCGCTACCAGGCGGCCTCAGCGCGCGACCGGTTGGAGAAGGAGCTGGCGGACCAGGCCGAGCGGCACGCAAAGCGGGTCCGGCAGCTGAAGGCGGACGAGGAAAACCTCACGGCCGAGTTCGAGATCCAGCGCTCGGACTGGTCCGAGAAGGAGAAGATCCTTCGGCACGGCTACACCGTGGTCGAGGATCTGCTCGACGGTGCGTCCCTTTCTTTTTGTTGCCGACTGCTGGCTGCCAGCTATTGCTGGAAGCCGTCTTCTGACACTTTTGTCTTTTTTGAACAGAGTTCCTCCCGGGCCACTCTGTCGCTGTTTGCATGGCTATCGAGGCCCAGCGCGAGGAGTGCAGGCGGCGGGGCAAGGAGATCGCGCAGGACCGGCCTCGGACCTTGCGCGAACAGCTCATGGCCGTCCGGATGCGCCTCGAGCCAATGCGCCGCCTACTCCGCCGGCTTCAGCGGGCCGGGTCACAGGTCTTGGAGGGCTTGTGGCCAGGAGCTTGGATCCCGCGGACTCCCATTCGGACGGCCGAGTGGCTGGAGGTGGCGGCCGACCGGCTCGAAGCCTGGAATAGCTCCGCGGCGCGGTCTGGGGCTGCGAAGGCGCTGGAGTTCGTCAAGGCCTGGTACCCCGAGCTGCACCTAGCGCAGCTGGCCACCTTCCGCCAGGAAGCTCTGCCGGAGCTGGCGGCGGAGCGCGACGCCATTGCCATCCGAGCGTCGGCTCTTGCCGACTACGCTGATGTCAGTGTCTTCGTCCCGGAGCGGGAAGACAATAGCGCCGAAGTGCCCCCGTCTTGGTTCGGCCTGAACCCGTTGGACGGGGAGGACTCGACGGAGGAGATTGCCTCCAGTGACGAAGGCTATGAGGACGAGGGCGGCAGCTACGCCGCACCAGGTGGCGGAGCTACCAGCCGGACTCGGCCCGACCCGGCGCCGACTGGCGACCAGCCGGAGACCACGTCAACCGCCGCCGACCGCCAGGCCGAGACTCCGCAGCCGGCAGCCCCACCAGCCGGAGCTACGCCTGCTGCCGACCGGTCCATGCAGCCCGAGGGGCCGTCCGCCTAGATGGCATGTTATCTTTTTTTTTCGAGTTTCTCTATCTCGTGCTTGAAAACAATGTCAGTTATGCACAGTTCCACCCATTGGGGTGTATTTCCAAACTTGATGAATGCTGGCCTTGGGCCCTTTTGCAATGTACAAAGTTTAAATCCCCACATTTTGCATGTGTTGCCGGGTTCTAGCTTGAGTTTGCTTTTGCCCTCTTTGGCTTTTTCCTTCACCACGTTCCCTTGGCCGCCTTCCTGCCAGCCGGACAGCCGCGCTGCGGTCTGTGGCTGGGTCAGGGACTTGGTAGTTTTAGAACGGGCAAGTTACTTCAGCCGCTTAGAGTGTAGCTTAGTCGAGCGAGAAGCCGGCCTGCCGGCTACTGAGCAGCCGGACGAGGGAGGCGAGAGGCCGGCTTTGCCGTAGTCAGTGTTTTCCTTAGTCGTTTTTCGTGTGGACAGCGTTTCCGGCCTTTGACTCTTGCCAGTCGGACAGCCGCACTACGAGCTGTGACATGGAGCGAAGAGAGGGCTTTGTCGTCGGCACACTACTAGTCGGCTCCAGCTGGTGCGGACTTAGGCCAAGACGGCGAGCCCCCGGGTCAGCTGACCGAAACTCGGACGGGGCAAGAATACAAAAAAAAACTCAATTCATGGTAAAAGCTTATCTCGTGGATAAAAAGGTAGCCCTGAGTACGTCTCGGGGGACCTGAGGTCTTTACTTTAATACAAAAGTTGGCGTGGTACATACACTCGCTTTAACTGTGAAACGGACGGAGTAGGTTCGCATTTCATGGCTGCTCCGTCTCTTCGCCGACTGTGCTTCGCTTGCGTGCCCTGGGCTTTTGGGCATCAATGAGGTAGTACGAGTCGTTGCCCAGGGCCTTGCTGACGATGAAGGGGCCTTCCCAAGGTGCTGCGAGCTTGTGCTGGCCGGCTGATCACTGGATCAGGCGGAGCACAAGGTCGCCTTCGCAGAAGGTTCGCGGCTTGACCTTCTTGTTGTGGTAGTGGCGCAGGCTCTGCTGGTAGATGGCGAACCGGCTGCACGCTAGCAGCCGGGCCTCTTCCAGCAGGTCAACGCCGTCTTCTCGCGCCTCCTTCGCTTCCGCCTCCGTGTACATAGTGACGCAAGGCGAGTCGAACTCGTTATCCGTGGGGATGATGGCCTCGGCGCCGTACATGAGGAAGAATGGCGTAAAGCCGGTTGATCTGTTGGGCGTGGTCCGAAGACTCCAGAGGACGGCCGGCAGCTCGTCGATCCAGCAGCCGGCCGATCGCTCCAGCGGCTCGATCAGGCAGGGCTTGATGCCGGACAGGATGAGGCCGTTTGCTCGCTCCACCTGGCCGTTTGACTGCGGATGGGTGATGGACACTAGGTCCAGTCAGATACCCTGGTTTGCACAGAAACGGGCCAAGGCGCCTTTGGCGAAGTTGGTGCCGTTGTCGGTGATGATGCTGTGGGGGACGCCGTATCGGACGGTGATGTCGGCGATGAACGTGACGGCAGTCGGACCGTTCAGCCTCTTGATTGGCTTGGCCTCTATCCACTTGGTGAATTTGTCCATGGCGACCAGCAAATGAGTCATGCCGCCGCGTGCTGTCTTGAAAGGACCCACCATGTCCAAACCCCACACGGCAAACGGCCAGGTGATAGGGATGGTCTTGAGGACAGAGGCTGGCTGGTGTTGCTTGGTGCTGAACTTCTGGCACCCTTTGCACTTCTTGACCAACTCCTTGGTGTCGTCCAATGCAGTCGGCCAGAAGAAACCATGGCGGAAGGCTTTGGCTACGAGGGACCGGGAGGCGGCATGGTGGCCACATTCGCCTTGGTGGATGTCTCCGAGGATCTCCATGCCCTTCTCCGGCTCCATGCAGCGCTGATAAACGCCGGTCACGCTCTGCCTGACGAGCTCTCTGTTGACGATGGTCTAGGCGCCTACCCGGCGCTGGATCTGTCGGGCTAGCACTTTGTCTGCTGGTAGCACACGGCTTACCAGATAGTCGCGGATGGGCTGCGCCCAAGATGGGGCCACAACCACTGTGAAGACGGCAACTAGCACGAGGGTGGCCGGGTTGGGAGGCGGCGGGCTGGAGCCGGCCACTCCTGGTGGTGTCGATGAAGTCCCCGGGCCGACTGCTGCAGTCCCCGGGCCGACTGCTGAAGTCCCCGAGCCGGATCCGACTGCTCCGGGGTCAGCCGGCACGAAGATGGAGTCGGACTCTAGCGACGGCTTGATAGACGGCTTGCGCAGACACTCGAGGGAGACGCCGGTTGGTATGGCCTGCCGGGTGGAGCCGATGCGGGCGACGGCGTCCGCTGCGTCGTTGTCGGCTCTTGGTACGTGTAGGAACTCGCACCCATCGAAGTGCCCGCTCATCTGCTGGATGAGGAAGCGGTAGCTTGCCATGTTGGCATCCTTGGCATCCCAGTCGCCGGAGGACTGCTGGACCACCAAGTCCGAGTCGCCATAGCAGAGGATGCGGCGGATGCCGATCTCCTTGGCCAGTCGGAGCCCAAAGACGAGTGCCTCATACTCGGCTACGTTGTTGGAGGCGGCGAAGTGGATCTGCAGTGTGTACTTTAGCTTGTCGCCCTTGGGAGAGGTGAGGACGATGCCGGCCCCCAAGCCGGTGCGCATCTTTGAGCCGTCAAAGTGCATCCGCCAATGCGTAGAATCCGGCGCTGGCGGCAGGTACTGGGACTCGGCCCAGTCGACTAAGAAGTCGGCCAGCGCTTGGGACTTGATGGCGGTGCGGGGCTGGTAGAGGATGGTATGGGGAGCCAGCTCGATGGCCCATTTGGCCACCTGGCCTGAGGCATCTCTGTTGCCCATGATCTCGGCAAGGGGGGCGGTGCAGACAACCGTGATGGAGTGCTCTTGGAAATATTGCTTCAGCTTCTTATTTCGGCAAAGTACACGCCGTAGCACATCTTCTGGTAGTGGGGGTAGTTTTGCTTGGAGGCGGACAAGACCTCGCTCAGATAATACACTGGCCTCTGGACCGGCTGCACCTTGCCGGCCTCTGGGCGCTCGACCACAATCACCGTGCTGATGACTCAGCTGGTGGCGGCGATGTAGAGGAGCATTGGTTCCTTGGCAGCCGGAGCCGCCAGGATGGGCGGCGTGGACATCATGCGCTTGAGTTGACAAAAAGCTTCGTTCGCCTGGTCGTTCCACTCGAAGCAAGTGGTTTTCTTCATTAGCTGGTACTGGGGGAGCGCCTTCTCGCCCAGCCGACTGATGAAGCGGCTGAGGGATGCCAGGCACCCGGTGAACTTCTGGACGTCACGCAGCTTGGTGGGTCTCTCCATCCGCTCGATGGCCTTGATCTTCATGGGGTTGCATTCGATGCCGCGTTCAGAGACAAGGAAGCCGAGGAGCTGGCCGGCTGGTACTCCGAAGACGCACTTCTCCGGGTTGAGCTTGATTTGAAAACAGCGCAGATTTTCGAAGGTCTCCTTGAGATCCTCTAGGAGGGTGCCGCGCTTCTCCGTCTTCACCACAATGTTGTCTACATAGACGTGGGCGTTTCTGCCGAGCTGCTTGAGGAGGCACTTCTGCATGCAACGCTGAAATGTGGCGCCGGCATTTCTCAAACCGAACGTCATGGTCAGGTAACAGAAGGCTCCGAATGGCGTGATGAAGGCGGTCTTCAGCCGATCGGCCAGGTTCAGCTTGATCTGGTGATAGCCGGAGTAGGCGTCCAGGAAAGACAGCAGCTCGCATCCGGTCGTGGAGTCAATCACTTGATCTATCCGGGGCAAGGCAAAAGGATCCTTGGGGCAGGCCTTGTTGAGGCTCGTGTAGTCGATACACATGTGCCACTTGTTATTCTTCTTCAAGACGAGGACTGGGTTGGCAAGCCAGTCCGGGTAGAACACTACCATGATGAAGCCGACTGCCAGAAGCCGGGAAATTTCTTCACCAACGATCCTTCTCTTCTCTTCTGATAGGCGGCAGAGGGGTTGCTTGACCGGCTTAGCACCCGGTCTCACATGTAGTTTGTGCTCGGCGAAATCCGTCGGGACACCCGGCATGTCTTTGGGGGACCATGCGAAGATGTCTCGATTCTCACAGAGGAAATCGACGAGCTCGCCTTCCTATTTGCTGTCGAGGTTGGTCCCTATGACAGAAAACCTCTCTGGGTGCGCCGGGTCCAAGGCGATCTTCTTGGTTTCCATTGGCCGGCTTGAAGGAGGCCCCTGCTTCCGTCTCCTTGGGATCAGTCGGCATGGCCGGCTTCTCGCTAGCCATGGCTACCATCCGGTCAAGGAGACACTTCTCTTGAGCGATGACGAGGGACTCGGCCAGCTGGCTGCTGGCGGCGGCGTAGTCTAGCGACTTCTGGTAGTCGCCGGCGACAGTGATGATGCCCTTGGTGCCCGGCATCTTGGCCTTCAGGTAGGCGTAGTGCGGGACCATCATGAATTTGGCCAGCGCCGGGCGGCCCAAGAGCGTGTGGTAGGGGCTGTCCAGGTCGACCACCTCGAACCAGATTGGCTCGCGGCGGAAGTGGTTCTTGTCGCCGAACAGGACATCGATCTTGATCTTGCCGATTGGAGAGCAGGAAAGGCCGGGACTATGCCGTGGAAGACAGTCCGGCTGGGCTGAAGCTGCTTGACCTTGATGTCCAACCGCTCCATGGTCTCGCGGTACAGGATGTTGATGCTGCTGCCGCCATCTATCAGAACTCGGCTGAAGCGGCAAGTCCGCCTCTCCGTTGAGAAGGTTGAGTCCAGCACCAAGGCATATGCACCCGGCGAGGGCATCATGGTCAGGTGGTCGGTTTGGCTCCAGGTGATGGGCCTCTCGGACCAGTGCATGAAGGTGGGGACCTCTAAGCTGACGGCATTCACCTCGTGGCGCCGCTGCTGTCGGCTGTGCTTGTCGTCGGCTTCGCTCGTGAAGACGACGTAGGTGGCGTTCTCTTCGGGGAACTCATCCTGAAGCATGCCGGCAGCTCGGGTCGGTTGCTGAACAGCCGGAGCTACCTGGCCGGCCGGTGGAGGAGGCGGCAGGGCCTCGCCCTTGGCAATCCGGGTGAGCCAGTTGCACTTCCGGGTGGTGTGGTTGGACGGCTTCGCGCCGCTATTGAACTTGCACGGGGCATCGAGGGCTTGCTCAAAGGAGAAGGCAGGCTGCCAGGCACCCTTGCTGCCCCGCGGACGCTTGGGGCCGAACTGCTCGGCCGGCTGCTGATCCTCGACAGTGGCCACCTGTCGTCTGTTGGAAGCTGGCTGGGGGGCCTTGCGCTTGTTGTCGTTTGGTGGTTGGCGTCGGTTGGCGTCACCAGCCGGAGTTTGGGAACCCGGCTGGACCACCCTGCCGGCTGGCGTACTTGTCGGCCACGACCAGGAGCTCGTCCAAGGTAGCCGGCTCGTCGCACAAGAGCTTGTGCTTGAGCAGAGTGCCCTCTCGGCACCCGGTGGTGAAGTACTCGATGGCCTGCACCTCGTGGACCCCCTCGCAGGAGTTGTGCAGCTCGCCCCAACGCGTTAGATAGTCGCGAGTGGACTCGGCCGGCCCCTGAACGCACATGGAGAACTGGCGTGGCTTGGGGGGCCGCTTGTACGTACTGGTGAAGTTACAGACGAAGGCATCACTGAAATCTACCCAACTGTTGATGCTGTTGGGCTTGAGGCTGTTCAGCCACGTCCGGGCCGTGCCCTGAAGCATGAGCGGGATGTACTTGACGGCCACGCGCTTGTTGCCGTTGGCGATGCTGACTGCTGTGGAGTAGTCGATCAGCCAGTCTTCCGGCTTCACGACGCCGTTGTACTTGGGCGTGTCTCTGGGGAGCGTGAACCCTCTAGGAAAGGGCTCATCGCGGATACGGGGGCCGAAGCAGGCCGGCCCGATGGTGCGCTCCTCTTCCAACAATTGGGACCGAGCCAGCCGCTCGATCCGGTGGCGTGCGTCGTTTTCGCTGACTGCTTCACGGGGGCCAAGCCGGCCGCTGAGCGTAGGGTGATCGAGCGGCGGCGTGGGATTGGCCGCCCTCTCTCTTCGAGGAGGTAAGCGCTCTTCCGGCCGGCGCCGAGGCTCCGGGTTCTGGAGCTCTTGGTGGCTGTCCGCTATCGTGCGGGGCGCACGCCGGCTGTTACTAGCAACCGGCTCTGGGTCTCGCGACTGCCCGCGGCCACCGCCGCTAGGGGACCGAGAGGTCGCGCCGTTCCCGCGACAGGGCACGTGGGTGTCGACACACCGACCCGATCCCACCACGCGGTTGCCCATATCCTGCTGCACGTTCGCAGCGTCGATGAGTTGCTGGAGGCGCTCCAGTTGCTCGCGTAGCTCGTCGCCCCGCAAGTGCATGAGCTCGCCTGCGGCCGCCTGGGCGGCACGCATGTTCTGCGCAGGGGTCTCGTAGACCGGGCGTTCGACCCCCAGCATGCTGGCAATTGCAGTGCCGCGTTGCCGGATGGTGCCGGCCCGGCTAGGCTCGGCCGCAGCCGGCGTCCCACCGACAACGCGATCGATCTCGCGCTGAGTGGCTTCAGCGCGGCACTTCAGCGCCGCCATCTTGGAGGCGCTGTCGAAGAGCTTGACGCGGAACTCCTCCAGCTCCTCCTGGCTGGCGCCATGGGGAGGAGGCGTTGCTAGGGCGTGTATGGTCGCGTCCAGCGGATCCTGGCTGGATCCGCCAGCGCCCAGGCCGTCGCCGATGACCATCACCTCCACGAGGGTGCTGGCGTCGAGCGCGTCGACAGGAGCGTCGCCGGCGGCAGGAGGGAGGGGATCGTCGACGATCTCCACGTAGCTGGGGAAGTCGTCGGCGGAGGCCGTGTCGACGAGAGCGAGCTTGCCGAAGAGCTCGGTGAGGGAGTCGGCTGCTCGTGCGTCGGCGGCAGGCTCGTCGAAGAGGCTGAGCTCGCTGAAGAGGCCGGCGAGGCGACCCGCGGGGAAGGCGGTTCCCGCGTCAGGCGATGCACCAAGGCCGGCGCGGGCGGGCGCATCGGACTGGCTGATCTCGCCAGCCACGGCACGCTCGCCAGAGAGGAACAAGGTTCCCGTCCAGAACATGTCTCCGGTCGACCTCGCTGCTGGCCCCACGATGGGCGCCAACTGTCGTGGTAAAGTCTCGACAGATGCCAGGGGGTGGCTTATCATGGTTGGGGCCATGAGATCATCGTCGGGTCCTGGAAGCGGGAGTGGGCACAAGCTCGGATGGACACGAGATCTACCCAGGTTCGGGGCTCTCCTAAGAGATGAAACCCCTACTCCTGCTCTGCGGGGTTTCCGCATGATCGCTATGAAGCAAAGAGTACAATGGTGCTCCTAGAGCTATTCGGCCAGAGGAGGAAGAAGGGCGAGGCTAGCTCTCTCCTTTCCCTGGCTATGGTGTGTGTAGAACAGAGGTGGAACATGAGAGGAACCCTTTGCATGGGTGTGGCCTGGGGGGCTTTATAGGCTAACCCCCCAGGGGTACAATGGTAATATGGCCGGGTGGTAGGCCCCGGCTGCCAGCGTCTATGGGGACCGGGTTCTCCGCCGGCTGCTGGGGCCCGCTTCTGCTGGGCCCTGCCGGCTGCCGAGGAACCGGCCGACAGGTGGGGCCCGCTGCCTGTGGGCCCCGCTGAAGACTCTTCACTGTGGCGCCGCCCGCGCTGACGGAGGCCGTGTCGGGCGCGCCATGGCTACAACGCCGCGCCGGATGGGTCGGCGACCGCCTGGCGGCGCCCAATGTAGCCATGCGGCCGTGGTTCGGGGGAGGCATGGCGCACTGTAGCCATGCCCCAGCTTGTCTCCCGGTCGGGCTCAAACTTCCAGGGAAGGGACGGGCTGCCGGCAAGGAGCCGGCCCGCACCCTCGCCGCCTTCTAGGGCGCGCCGTCTTCTAGGAGGCGGCCTTCTAGCTTCAGCCGCTTCCTTGGGGGTGCGCCATCTTTTAGGAGGTGGCCTTCTGGTCCCGCCCGGCCCCGGAGGCCGGTCTTACGACCAGTCGGACTGAGGGGCTTGGCCAGCCCCGATGTCTTGAAATATGGTTAAGGGCTGATGAGGCTACCTGGGGTCCATCCCCCCGATAGTTTCATTAAGTAGATATACCCATATCTGTTCAAATCATCTGTGAAGGTCAGAAAATAATGATACCCGCCGCGTGCCTCAACACTCATTGGACTGCATACATCGGTATGTATTATTTCCAATAAGTCATTGGCTCACTCCACTATTCCGGAGAACGGAGTTTTAGTCATCTTGCCTATGAGGCATGGTTCGCAAGTATCAAATGATTCATAATCAAGTGATTCCAAAAGCCCATCTGCATGGAGTTTCTTCATGCGCTTTACACTAATATGACCTAAACGGCAGTGCCACAAATATGTTGCACTATCATTATCAACTTTGCATCTTTTGTCATCAATATTATGAATATGTGTATCATTACGATCGAGATTCAATAAACCATTTACATTGGGTGTATGACCATATAAGGTTTTATTCATGTAAACAGAACAACAATTATTCTCTGACTTAAATGAATAACCGTATCGCAATAAACATGATCCAATCATATTCATGCTCAACGCAAACACCAAATAACATTTATTTATTTAGGTCCAACACTAATCCCGAAGGTAGAGGGAGTGTGCGATGGTGATCTTATCAACCTTGGAATCATTTCCAACACACATCGTCACCTCGTCATTAACTAGTCTCTGTTCATTTTGCAACTCCTGTTTCGAGTTACAAATCTTAGCAACTGAACCGGTATCAAATACCCATGGGCTACTATGAACACTAGTAAAGTACACATCAATAACATGTATATCAAATATAACTTTGTTCACTTTGCCATCCTTCTTATCCGCTAAGTATTTGGGGCAGTTCTGCTTCCAATGACCATTTTCTTTGCAGTAGAAGCACTCAGTTTCAGGCTTGGGCCTAGCTTTGGGCTTCTTCATGGGAGCGGCAACTTGCTTGTCATTCTTCTTGAAGTTTCCTTTCTTTCCCTTGCCCTTTTTCTTGAAACTAGTGGTCTTGTTAATCATCAACATTTGATGCTCTTTCTTGATTTCTACCTTCGTCGATTTCAGCATCGCAAAGAGCTTGGGAATCGTTCTCGTCATCCCTTGCACATTATAGTTCATCACGAAGTTCTAGTAGCTTGGTGATAGTGACTAGAGAACTCTTGTCAATCGCTATCTTATCTGAAAGATTAACTCCCACTTGATTCAAGCGATTCTAGTACCCAGACATTCTGAACATGCTCACTGGTTGAGCTATTCTCCTCCATCTTGTAGGCAAAGTACTTGTCAAAGGTCTCATAACTCTCGATATGGGCATGAGTCTGAAATACCAATTTCAGCTCTTGGATCATCTTATATGCTCCGTGGCGTTCAAAATATTTTTGAAGCCCCGGTTCTAAACCGTAAAGCATGGCGCACTAAGACGATAGACGGACGGCGCGGGCGGAGATAAAAGGGCCTGGAGGAAAGTGGGGGGCTGGGTAGATGAGACAGCGACGGGCGTTGAAGGCGCAGCTTCAATGCGGCCAGTCCACCCGCGCGGTGACAGAGGGGGTTCCCTCCGACAGGGACATGGCCGGGGGGGAGGGGGGGATTTGGGGGACACAGAGGGGGTTCCCTCCGACAGGGACATGGGCGGGGGGGGGGGGTTGGGGGACAGGGGTGTGCCCAGGAGGCAGTTCGGCCGTCGACGAACCCGACTGGCACCGCGGCGCATAACTCCCGCAGTAACTTCAGGCGGAGCGGTAGGTGGGTGGGTGGGGGCGGCGAACGCGGGGACGGCCAGCAGGGCGCCGGCGTGAGACGAATGGAGGAGAAGTTTAACGGCGGCTCCGGCCGGGGGGTGGCAGAGACGATGGCCTGCGCGAGAGCCGGGCTTGCTACCGGGACAGAGAACACCCAGTTCCCGACCGCAGATGCCACGAGCTTTTCGGGGGCCTGGCAGAAGAAGATGGACATGAGGCAGGAGACCGCGGACGCATTGAAGCATGTGTCAGCCGACGGCGGGGTGACCCAGACGACGCCGGGCTCGGAGAGGGAGGGGTAGACGACGGGATCAAAGGCGACCCCATGCGAGTGAGTGGAGAGGATATGGGCGTGGAAGGGGGAGCCTGGACAGGGGACAATGTTGATTGGGGGACGCGTACCTGCGGGGCGCTTGGGACGACGACGGCCACCAGGTCGACGGCCAAGGGGCGGAGCAGGCGTGCCCGAGACGACGGTGGTGGCTACTGCTACACTACTGGGAGGCGCGGCGCCGGCCGGGTCGCCAGGCTCGTCGCCAGATGCGGCAGCCCCCTCCATCCTCAAAGACTTGTTTTTCTGTCTTCAAAGTTACATATAATTAATTAAGAGTACCAATCAAGAGTGTGTCCCTGATCATTGTCAATGTTTCGAACATAATATTCAAAAGTAGCACAAGGCATTAAAAGGATGCCACTTGTATGTAATTATCTAGCTTTATTACAGCTAGTCTTAGTTTGATTTGACCCAGAAATTGGTGGAACTACATACCAATATACAATTGATTGGCCTTCCAAATTCTGAAGGAACACAATTTTAAAACCAGGATAGGTCCAAAAGGAAAGTACTATTGGAAAATTTAGAGAGAGGATGGAGGTGATGTGGATCTTGAAGAGAAAATACTTACTGTACTTATTTGGTCAAGATAAAAATTGGTAAACACAAATTGTAATCTTCATACTTTTCTTTCACCAGGCATAGAAGGCTTGTCTAAGTAAAATGATGGGACTGAAACGCGAGGTCAAGCACCAACCAGAATATAACTCGAATGCTCCAGGAAGTCGAATGCCAGCTCAATTCATGGCGCCATGGATTCCAAATTCAAAACAAATCTAAATAAGAGCATGTATACCACACTATATATATCTATCAAAGAGACAGCGTATACCACACTGGATGTCATGGTTGACATCCTTGCCAACAAAAATTATGATGCCTTCAAAGGTCCGGAAATCAAAAACTAGCAAAAAAAAAGGGTCCGGAAATCAAACCACAATACAAATTTCGAGCAAGCAGCAGCTAGCACATACCCACTTGCTTAATCGAGAAAGAAAGGAATCTATGTACGTGATCTCCACGACCAAACATCAGACAACTTCAAGGAGACCGTCTCTCCCTAACCTATACCATAAATAGGATAGACATAAGCCCATTGCTTCTCACACCTCCCATAGCTCAAGTACCAACTACCAAGAGTAGCAATTATCTAGCTAGCTAGGTAGCGATGGGGCAGACAAGGGCAGCAGTGCTAGTGGTGGTGCTCGCCGTCGCCGTGCTTGGGCTTGCCACCCAAGGCCAGGCGCAGTTGCAGAACGGGTACTACACGGGCAAGTGCCGCAGCAACGACGTGGAGGCGGTGGTCCGGGGCATCGTCAAGGCCCGCTTCGCCCAGGACAACGCCATCGTCGCCCACCTCCTACGCTTGCTGTTCCACGAGTGCGGCGTCAATGTATGTATTATTATGCCTCTATGAATTATGAGCTATATAGTACTCCCTCCGATCCCAAAATAAGTGACTCAAGTTTGTATGAGTCACTTATTTTGGGACGAAGGGAGTAGTATATATATATATAGATATTGCTAGTGTGCTGTTTGATTCATTCGTGGGCGCCATTCGTTGTTCTACGTACTCCACATATGAGTTCTACATAGTAGATAGACTAACTAATTGGTTTGACTATATATACGTGCGTAGGGCTGCGACGGCGGGCTGCTGATCGACGGCCCCGGAACAGAAGGGCTACGACCTCATCGCCACCATCAAGACGGAACTCGAGAAGCGGTGCCCTGGCGTCGTATCCTGCTCCGACATCGAGATCCTCGCAACCAGGGACGCGGTCAATGCGTCCACGGGACAAGGATACGCGGTGCGCACCGGGCGCAGGGACCGCCGGCGGTCCGTAGCCACCGACGTGAACCTTCCGGGGCCAGATTTCACGGTCCCGCAGGCAGCCGCTTTCTTCCGCACCCTCGGCCTCAGCTCGGACGACATGGTCGTTCTCCTGGGCGCGCACACGGTTGGCGTCACCCACTGCAGCGTGATCAAGAAGAGCCGTCTTTACAGCTACGGCGGCAAGGCCGGTGCAACGGACCCGAGCATGGACCCAGAGCTAGCGTCCATATACAAGACATATGTGTGCCCCAACACGGCGTCCTCCGACAACAACATCGTCTTCCTGGACGACCGTTCCAGCGCGTCCAAGCTGGACAACAGCTTCTACAAGATGCTGCAGCGCCGCCGCGGCGCGCTCATGGTCGACCAGAACCTCTACGGCGACGGCTCCACACGCTGGATGGTCAACAGGCTCGCCAACACCGACCACTTCCGCTGGCTCTTCCCGCAGGCGCTCGGCAAGCTGGGGGAGGTCAACGTGCTTACCAGCACACAGGGAGAGGTCCGCAGGGTCTGCACCAAGTTCAACTGATGAGATCATCCGATCATCATTTTTATGAGACATCAAGTAATGGTGGGCCTTCTGTGTTCTTTTCCGAATTTGGTCATCGGATTGTTGCCATCCTTTTTTCTCTTTTTGGTTTTGATCGGACTCATCTTGATGTACTTCGGTTTTGACCTCATGTTCAATTCATCTGATTTGCTTCCCATTGAATAATTTCTAATAACATGGTATGTTGTACGATCGAGATCAACAATAACATAATTGATGTTTTGCATATAAGATACACTAGAATGCTTCACAGATCGGCATGATGCACGGTCGCACGAGCTTCTCTTCTCCTGAAACACTGACAATGCGTGCTCAAATCTTCGCCGAGTTCCCGATAATAAGAACTCAACAATTTTAATGATTGTCAACTCGTGTCCAGCCGAGTCCTATTTGCCGAGTACAAAACTCGGCAAACAGATCGCCGAGCTTATTATGGGCTCTGCCGAGTTCCTTGGAAATTCAGCAAAGTAGGCGAATCCAGTAGTGTGCATAGTTTTGTGAGTAATACTTCATCTTCCCCATATCAACCCCCCCCCCCCCCCCCTCCCTTTTAGATCCTGGAACAATCTTGTTCACTCCCTCAGATATTGGACTACGTTATCCTAAACCTGTTTCATTGATATCCAAGTTCTTCGGTTAAAGACAATGGCATTCCTACATTTCCACAATCCCCACACGACAGTTGAATATGCTACATTCAAATGTAGATTATTTTTGTTGCACAATCAAGATTTAGCCAAAGATTTAAAATCAAGGATATCTACATCAAACACTGATGTTAGGACCGAGAGTATATCGACCAGAGGGGAGTGAATGGGATATTCAAAATTTCTTTCGGAAGCTTTGAACCAAAACCCAATCACAGCAGCGGAATGGAGAATTGAAGGAAATGGACAGAATCAATCTTATTCATCAGAAGCATATTCATCGATAAAAGCATTGACAATAGTACGAGCTTGATAAAACACAGGTTTAACTACAATAAGAGTAATGCAACATGCAAACAGATGTAACAGAATGAGGCACAACATGATCGGTACTGAATAGAATGCTATAGGATGATTTTACAAGTGAATCTTAAGTACAGGATGGTACCGAATGAATACAGGCGATGATAATGAGCCAGGATGAACACAGATCCACACGATGCTAATAAAAGAACAACATGATCAAGAAAACTATTAGCACAAAGCATGAATATGGACCGCTGAAAGAAAAGTAGTAGAGAAGATATAACCAGTGGTGCTCGATGGTGACAGAGAGATTTGGTAGACCAGTTCACCCCTCTGCCAAAGGGCTACGTCTGGTTGGAGGGGTTGTGACTTAACACGGAAGATAAACTCTCTTCACCCTATTCTCCTTCAACGCAGAGCTGATTAGACGCAGGTTGATTTCACTCGTGGTAGATCCTTGTCGGCGATCTCCAAACCTTCGGTCGACCTTCGCGAACCACAATCACTCTTGGTTGCTGAAAATCAGGCTCGGTGAAGACAACAACTCTTCAACACTCAAAGCCGAAACCTATCTGTCTAGAGAGTGCGCAACTCTCAAGAGTAATAGGTACAAGAACTCTCACTCAGAACTACTGTGATGCTAAACCACTGTCTAAGTTTGGGCTCTTGGTTTTTCTCTCGGTGGATCTTAAACTCAAATCACTCAGAGAGGGGTTGCTCAAATCAATCTTCTTAGAAATCTCAAGCGGAGCAGCCAACGGACAAAGTTGGAGCGGGGTGGCTATTTATAGCCGCAGTCTTCCCAGATGGGAAATGTCCAAATTAGACATCGGGTTCAGCCAACGGCCGAACGACACGATTCCAACGGTCGGATTTGAGCACAATGGTAACATTTCTTGATGGGCAAGAAATGCTAACTCCTCGGTCCACGACAAATCTCTCGTAGCAAAGAAAAACACAGTCTCTTGCTGGCAAGTATTTGCTCGGAGCACAAAGAGATTTCTCTCACATCTTTCATAGGTTATGGCTAAGCATCACAATCGATCTAAGCATCGAAAACCTATACCCATCTTAATAGTACGGAGGTCCTATGACTTGAAAGAATGAAAGAAGACCAACGAAATGAATACTACGTCTTCACTTTGTCTTCGACTTCCATCGCTGCAGTCAATTTCTTCAGATGACAGTACCGAATCAAAAGCTTTGCTTTAGTGGAAAAACTTTGAGGGGTCGATTTCTTCACATCAATTTTCTCGACTCTATCTCTTCAACAAATATAGCTCGTTCTACTCTACAACGCAGATGTGCTTCGGTGAAGTTCCTCGAACTCAGCATCGGAGACAGCATTCTCTTCGGTTGTGTATGGACTTTTTCTCTCTGAATGCACTAGCAAACAAATCATTCCATACATGTTTCTGTCAACAATCTCCAAAACACAAGGTAGGCAGATATTGCACCAATAATCTCCCCCTTTTTGGATGATTGTTGACAAAACAGATCACATCGAATGATAGATAATGAATGGAATGTAATGCGAATAATAATAAAGGACGAGCGATAATTACGAAGATAAAATATTCTCCCCCTTAAGATATGCTTCGGATCATGAAGGATTAGGTGGGGAAGCGATATTACTCTTCGTATGAGTGTCATTGACCATATCTTAAATGTGAGTTCTTACAATGCACCCAACGGTGTCTGAGTTGATTCCTGTCACAAAATCTTCGAAGAAAGTTAGATGTAAGATAATCATTGAGTGATTTGTGACAAGGATAAATCATGAAGGTTTTCTCAGAGCACAATTTGAATCCACACGAGATGTAGTTTTCCTGCATGTTAGGTATTCGATATGATCAGAGCAGGATAACATAAGAATATGTTGCTTGGAGTGGATATGCTTTGGAGGAAGTTTTCCTTCAATTTAGATGATACAAAGGATATCTGTGAGGAAAACACTTTGTCAGACATAGAGATAGCCTTACGTAAGGCATTTGTGCTTAGACTGACTTTCTCATCCTGCAAGGTTAGGTAACGAAAGATAGCACTCGGAGCATATCCAACCAAAACAGATATAGTTTGTTCAGTGCTCAAAGTACTTCTCTGAATTAGTATCATCACATGATGATTTTCTGCTCTTCTTCGACAAGCAGATATGTTTCCCTGTAAGATAAGTAATTGTCGATGATAATCAATCACAGGAAAAACATTCGATGCTAGCTGCAGATAAATAGTGTGAAGCAAATTATATTGCAGGCGGGGGGTTATTAACGTTACATGACGACCGAGTTTTTCAACACCACAAGCGGTGCGATAAGTTCATGAAGCAAATTGTTCAAGGGAAAACCAAATAGCGAATGAAAACACACCCTGCAAACCCCGATAAACTATCACTCGATGTAATTCTCCCCCTTTTTGTCAATAAGTGTCAAAAAGAAAGAGAAGACATACGAGGAATTACTCCGTGGGAGTGTCTTCCGAATCCGAATTAAAACCACTCGACGAATCAGTATCTTAAGAATGCGGAATGGTCAAGGCGGAAGCAGGAGTAGCAGCCTTGGCCTTGGAAGATTTGGAGCGATGAACATCTGGCTTGTAGACACGAGTACCTGTTGTATCTGCAATTTCATCATCATGATTGATAAACAGCAGATCCATTGAGTCAGAACACTGTGGGAGCACTGGAGTTTGTCTTCAGATGCGCAGAACAGCTAACAAGTCCAGGTAGTCATACTCCTTGAAGAGGCCCTTCTTGGCTAAATCCTTGCGAGAGTAATGCTCTCTCAACAAGGTCCATGAGCGCTTCCTTGCATCCTTCTCATGCAGAAGAATTTGACGAGTGTGATTATGAATCAGATTCAGCTCAGCCATCAATTCCACCTTTTCCTTTCTATCCATCTTGATGTGTCTTTCCAGAGTCTGCAGCGTGCGAATACAAATCTCATAGAGAGATGGATTTTCTTCGCGAGGGATTTCAACCCTGGCTTCCTTAACCTTCAGAGCATTTTCAGACGCAGAAGCATTTGCAGCAGTATTAACCGGCTCCTTCCCTTTGCAATTATCCTTCACAATGCGCAGAGTGTCATAAACTGGTGGCATGAATCCTTTTGGCTCATAGGCCCAGTAGAATTTCTCTTTAGTGGGCTGCTCGATTGCGAACATTATCCATGGAGCATATGGCTTCAACGACTGAGGGCTGTCTGCAGCACATGCCAGGTTTCGAATGAAAAGATCAGAAATGTCAAACTTGATTCCCTGAGATATTGCCACAAGAGTATTTCCTATGATGCCTTTGATGGAGTTTGGCCTGTTCGTTGGTGTGATAGTATTGCACAGAATGTGGAATAGTACTTTGTTGTCATAAGCCAACTTCTTCGGATCAACATCAATGTATTCATTCCCCACCATGGTGGGATCCATCAGGACGTGGAGTTGTGCTTCGGACACTTCCCAGAAATGCAGTCTGTGCTCTCTGTCGTTCTCAAATTCACATCGAGGCAAATTTACCAAAGCCAAAAAGTGATCTGCCGAGCATTTGATTCTCTCTCTGCCAGTCATCCATTCAAGCGTCCAAGTTGAGGTATTTCCCATTTCTCCTGTGATGTATAGTGTGGCATATAACTGAAGAATAACTTACTTGTTCCAGCCATGATTAAAGCGCATGAACCCCTTCAGAAGAGCATGTTCAATATGATCAATTGTATTAAGGAAGCAAGGCATTTCTTCGAGCTTGGCGAAGTTTAACATCTTATGATTGAAAATTTTGTGCTTGCCAAACAAGATCCGAGCGTAATAGACTGCTTGTTCTTCAGTCCAAAACCTCGCTGATAATGAAGTCATTTATCTTTCGTACGGGCTGACCCCAAAGAATGCAAGCTTCGATGAAAGAAGCTGTTCATTGAATGCAGGGCCATTGGGGGCATACTTAGTTGTAAACAACGGAAATGATTCCTGAGGATTTTTCCGAAGTTCTTCCTCATTAATTTCCATCGGCTGAACATCTTTAGAGGCTGGAGCATTCTCATCGATGGGCTTCAATGGAGCAAGTGGCCTTATAGCTTTTTTTGGAGTAGATGGCATGGGAGTACTGGTCTAACCTTCATTTTCCTTCGCTGGAACTCCTTTGGCGGCTGTCTCATTCTCAGGCACTAGGGCCTTTTCTTTCGGTGAGATTTCAATGATGGGCGGCACGAGAACTTCTTTAGACTCTTGAGTCACAACTTGTTCTCCTTCAGTCTGTTGTGGCAGCACCGGTGGTATAGCAGTTTGATCTTTCTTTTCGGGAGCCATGGGCTCTTCAAATTTCTTCTCTTCCTGTTCTGGCTGTGAAGCCAAAGAACCAGGAGCAGGGTCAACCTCCATCTGGGTAGGGGAACCAGATGAGGAGACCGGAGGGATATTTCCTTGGGAAGCAACTTGCTCCCCCTCAACCTTCTCACCCTCCTTGGTGGATCCGGAGGGTTCAGCTTGAATTTCCTTCAAAGGCGATGATACTGCTTTTCCATCTCAATCTCTTCATCAACTTTTTCTTCAGGAACATTTTTCTCGGGCACGACATTCTCTTCTTCAGGGTTGACTAGATACATATCCACCACATCAGATTCTTGTTCGACTGAGGTAGGAATGATAATTACCGCAGGCTCAGCTTGATGCTCGGTTTCTTCCTCGAGCGAGGGGATGGTGGAATCTGTTGAAGTGGGGCACTTGTGTCAACAGGTGCATCAGTTCATATAGATTGGACACGACGGTCCTTGATCTCTTTTGGCTTGCTGGCTCTTGCTTGAGCTCTCTGGCGTTTATCTTTTTTTTCTCTCTGTCGAGCAAGATCCGCTTGATGCTTAATCTCATCGTTCCTACGATCACAAAGCTGAGAAACATCCATCTTCAGCTTGGAATGCCAATCAATCTTGTTGTTTCTCATGACAGTGAGGGCTTTGGTGATCTCAAGGATTCCCTTGTTCATGTCTTTTCTTTCAGACTCAGATTTAGCTTCCCTCCTCATTTTCTCAAGGAGTTTCTTGTCATCGACAGCTTGATTGAGTTCTTTGGTGATTTCTCTCAACTCAGAGAAGTGCTTTGCTACCATCTTGGTAACATCTTCAGGCAGACCCAAACTGCTCAACTCAGCTGGATTCACATCATAGGAAGCACCTTCAATGATGTCAAATATAAGATCAAAATCATATTCCTCTGTGGAAGTAGGAACATTTTTCTTCGCCTTCTTAGCTGGGGCAGCAGCTTTTTCATCGGAAATCAACTTTCTCTTCACAACTGGGGCAGCAGAACCCGAAGGTTTATCTGAAAGCATGGGAGCAAGCCTTGGTGAAGATCTCAATGGAGGAGAAACCTTTGCTGGAGAGGGAGTCTGATACGGCTTATCAAGCAGAGCTCTTTGACCGTACATGGGAATTTCTTCGCCAACATTGTCATCAGAGGAATCATCAGATGACGCAGATGCTGCCTTCCTTGACTTTCTAGCAACGGATTTCTTCTTCGAAGCTCGAGGAGAAATAGACTTCCTCTTCTTCTTTTCCTTTCGGGCAGACGCCCTTTCCTTCTTCTCTTGCACTTCTTGTTGAGTTAGCTCAACATTCCTCTATTCTAACTGATTCTTCTTCGCCTCCTTGGCGTCACGCTTGGCCTTGGCCTTTGCTCGCTTCTCAACTTCCTTGGGGAAATCAGCAGATGTCTTTAATGAGTCTGCATGAGCATTAGGGCGTGGAGATGGCCTAACTTTTTCATCATTAGGGCCTAGGCAGCCCTCTGCAATGCAACCATTCCAAGGTGGAGTGAAGGCAAATAGAATCTAGTATTTCCTTCGGACGTTCTCATAGTTGAACCATTTCTTCGCCCAATGACGGCGAATCTTCTGCAGCCTGCTGTTTCTTTCTTGAGCTATTTCTACTCCAGGTGGAGTCTTGTATGTTTCCGGATCAGACATCTTAGTCGCGGTGTTTCTCTCTCTACCGTGACCACCCTTCTTGGGATTTTCATCAGAAAACAGGGTTTTGGAGTCAGTGACTAGCTCGTCCTCTGGCTGACTCTGAGCTGAGGGAACATCATCATCTTCTTCAGCAGATTCTGATTTGACCTTTTTCTTTGGTGCTTTTGGCGGCTTCGCATATTTTTTTTCAACCACCTTTGCTTTATCAGCTGCACGCGGCTGCTGTGGAGTTTCCTCCTCAGACCCAGAGTGCTCATCCAAACTATTTGCCATGACCACTCCTGAGAGAAAAACACAAATCCGAAAGAAAGCAGGAGGATGTCACAAACATGCATAGAAGTATTTTGAACTCAAAACAGAATATTTTTCGGAAGAGGCAAGAGATTCATGGCATACACTTAACAAGATATCGTCGAGAGAATTGCCATATGCCCTAGGACAGAATAACAACTCCTCTAACCTTTCAAAGTATAGCTAATGAACCCTAGATCCAGAAGACTGATACGAGGAACAACTACAAACTGTACAAGTCATGTCTTAGTGAATCCTAAGGATCGACCGCAAGAAAAATAAACAAGATAAATGGCGCCGGGATGAACTGCCCTAGAACAGATGAGGGATGGGGCAAGTCCTAGATCTGTACACCCTATCTCAGCAATATAGATCGACTACGGCAGCGCGGGAGAGAAGAGTTACCGCACTGGCGCGACCAACGGTGACGGAGCTTTGCCGGAGTTGCACGGTGAGGCTTGTCGTCGACGCTGCTTCGAGCTCGGGCTCGGGAGGAGAGCGAGAGGAGAGTTGAGGCCGAACAGAGAATGAACTAAGGAAGAAGAAACCTAGAGAAGGGGGTTTATATAGCCTGAGGGAGAAACCGCCCACTCCGAGATCTACGGCCGAAAAATCCGGGACGTTCCACATTCAACGGATAGGATCACGAACGTGAGATCGTGAGCACATGTCAGCCGTTTCCTACGAAAATCTCGGTAACTGAACTGGATGCTGAAAGGTTTGAGGAAGCGCAAACGCCAAAACAGATGAAATTTTGAAGTTGATTTCATTCGCGACCAAGGACGTCGGAGTGAAAACATCTTCAGATCAAGTTGCGCGTTTATGACACGGAAGAGCCGAGTAAAAACCAGAAGAAAGACTGACTCTAAACAACAAATCTAAATGAAGGAAAGCACAAATACTGCAAAAGAGAACCCAGAAAGAGTAAGCACCAACAATAATTGATCTCAGGGCTTATGATAGGCATGAGATATCCCTGAGAGAAATTTCTGCAGGAATTAGTTAGTTCTTCTTCATAACCCACACTTGTGTGGGAGGTGAGGATTTCATTTGCTTTGTCTGGCTGGGGATATTTGTTGGTGCAATGATAGGCCCCTTATGTTTTGGAGTTTGTTGACATAAACAGTTTGGGACTTATGTGTTTGCTAGTGCACACAGAGTAACAGGTCTCTGGAGTAATCGAGGAGTTTGACGAAAACGACGAAGATAATCTCCCTGCGAGGCAACGAAGGTTATCACCGAAGATAAAGTGAACGAGAGTGACCCCTAAAAATTGCTGAAGTTTAAGCAATTGGTTCGGTGATTGTTCGAAGCTAATGACTGTGTTCGAAGAATAATGAAGACGAAGTGAAGACGTAGCATTTATTTTGTTATTCTTCTTCTTTCATTGAGTCATAGGACCACCGTACTATTAAGAGGGGTATAGCGTTTTGAAGCTTTGATTCTCTGATGCTAAACCCAAACCTATGAAAGCTGTGAGAGAAATCTCCTTGTGCTTCGAGCAAATACTTGCCAGCAAGAGACTGTGATCTTCTTCGCTGTGAGAGATTTGCCTCAGATCGAGGAGTTAGCATTACTTGTTCCTCAAGTAATGTTACCATTGCTCCAAAATCCGACCGTTGAGAACATGTCGGTTGGCCATTGGCTGGACCTCGTGTCCAAAATGGTCATTTCCCATCTGGAAGGCCGCGGCTATAAATAGCCACCCCGCGCCGGCTTTGTCCGGTGGCTGCTCCGTTTGATTTCTAAGAAGATTGTTGAGCAACCCCCTCTCTGAGCGATTTGAGTTTAAAATCCACCGAGAGAAAAACCCTAGAACCGAAGAATTAGATAGTGGTTCAGCATCACTGGAATCTAAGTTTAGTACGCTCCGCCTATTACTCTTGAGAGCTGCAAACTCTCTAAACGGTTAGGTGTCAAGTTCTTCAGAGACCAAGAGTAATTGTGGTTCTCGAAGAAGAAGTCTATAAAGGTTTGGAGATCGCCTTCAAGTATCTACCACGAGTGATCGGCATCGGTTGATGAATCGATTATCGAGAAGAATAGGGTGAAGAGAGTTTATCTTTCGTGTTAAGTCACAGCCCCTCCAACCAGACGTAGTCCTTGTGCAGAAGGACGAACTGGTCGAACAAACTCCTTGTCGCCATCGAGCACCAATGGTTAACTCTGTCACTATAGTTTACCTTCAATTCATTTCATTCATGTATTTTACTTTGATGCTTGCTTTAGTTTCCCTTCGGTCGTACGTTGTAGTTCATCTTAGTCTGCTTGTTGTTTATTCCGCTGCTGGGTTCTGAGAGATTTAAGTTTTCTAAAGAAAATTTAAAACTCCCATTCACCCCCCCCCCCTCTGGTAGACATACTTCGTTCCTACAATTAGTATCAGAGCAAGGTACTCCTTGACTGTGCTCATTTTAGTCTAACGACTTTGGATTTTAAGTATGTCTTGAGTGAACTACAAGTCGCATCTCAAGATTCCCATATTCGATGGGACGGACTATCCCTTCTGGAAGGAGAAGATGAAGATCCGTCTGTGAGCTATAGATGATGATATGTGGAACGTGGTGCATATCGGGTTCACAGTTGTTATTCCTCAAGATCCTACCGATGAAGAAAAGAAGCTCATTCAATTAGATGCTCAAGCCAAAGATGAAATTGGTGGCCATCTCTCTCGTGCTCAATTCCTTCGGTATCGCCAGTGTCAGACTGCTAAGGAGCTGTGGAATGTCCTCGAAAAGATCAATGAAGGAGTTTCATCTCAGAAAGAGGCCTGGATTGATACTCTTTGAGCGAAGTTCAATCGCTTCAAGCGAATTCGAAATGAAAGCTGTCAGCAAACCATCGATCGCCTCAGTGACATAGCTAATGAACTCCAAGGACTCAGTGTCCAAGATATCACTGACCATGAGGTTGTGAAGAAACTGCTACGATCCCTGGACACTTCATTTGACACGCTTGTTCTAATGATTCGAGAGCGTCCTGATTTCAAAAGCCTCAACTCTGCTGATGTGATGGAAAGACTGAACACACACGAGGAACATGAAGAAGAGAAAAGAGATCTGTATGGCTCAAATCAACGCAAAAATCATGCTCTTAAGGCTGTTTACCCAGGTTCGGGCCCTCTTAATGGAGGTAAAACCCTACGTCCTGCTTGATTGTATTTAATGAGTATGGGGGTTACAAGAGTTGATCTACCTCGAGATCGTGATGGCTAAACCCTAGATGTCTAGCCTATGGGAGTTATGATATCCTCTACGGACTAAACCCTCCAGTTTATATAGACACCGGAGGGGGCTAGGGTTGTACAGAGTCGGTTTACAGAGGAAGGAAAATATACATCTGGACACCAAACTTTCCATCCACGCAAAGGAGAGTCCCACCTGGACACGAGGAAAGGTCTTCTGCCTTGTATCTTCACGGCCCATCAGTCCGGCCCATGTTACATAGCCCGACCACTCGAGGACCCCTTAATCCAGGACTCCCTCAGTAGCCCCTGAACCAGTCTTCAATGGCGATGTATCTGGCATGTAGATTGTCATTGCAAGGCGGGTTCCTCCTCTGAATACTTCAAAGGAATCTTCCAAATAAAAGAACTATATCCAGCTTTGCATGTCAGTCACAACCCTCAACCATGGAGGTAAAATGCTTAGTCATAGTAATGTCCATCAACTGACAGCTTTTTCGGTGGAACGTCACATCTAGCCTCTTTATCATTCCGAACCATTTTTTGGCCTCCCGCTTCGCATTTCGAGATACGGCCTCTATCGACACGTCTCGTCAAAGCAGAGATCGTGCCCACTTATTGCGGGATCCTCATCAATACGGGTTTGGGTAATCCAACCGTGCCATTCGCACGACCCCTTGGGAACAGGCGAGTTTTAAGGCTTGAGGGGGGGCGCCTGATATTTATTGCCTATATAAGTGGATAAAGATCCATCTTTTCTCCCCACGCCTTCTTCCTTCTCCCGTTTTCCCATCCTCAAGCTCCAGCGCCCAAGTTTCAATCTTTCCCACCGCCGCTAACCTCTACAGTCATGTCCGGATCTGGCTCGAAGGGCAAGTGGGAGGCCTCCTCCGTCACGGAGAAGGACATCAAGGAGCTCCGGGGGGCGGGATATCTGTCCACGGAGATCACGCACAGGCTCCCTATCAAGGATCAAGTCACACCCACTCCGGAGCCCGGCGAAAGGGTTGTATTCATCCCCCATTTCCTTCGTGGACTAGGGTTTCCCCTCCACCCCTTTGTCCGCGGCCTCATGTTCTACTACAGGCTAGATTTCCATGATCTAGCCCCAAATTCTTTCCTCCACATCTCGGCGTTTATCGTCGTGTGTGAGGCGCTACTCCGCATCCCCCCACACTTCGGCCTATGGCTAAAATTCTTGAATGTGAAGCCGAAGGTGGTCGACAGGAAACATGCGGAGTGCGGCGGCGCCATGGTGAGCAAGCTCCCCAACACCACCTGGCCTAAAGGGGCCTTCGTGGAGACCGTCAAGGTGTGGCAGCAGGAGTGGTTCTACATCACCGAACCTCGCGGCGCCAGGTGGGCGGCCATTCCTGAGTTTAGATCCGGACCCCCAATGCGGCTCGCGTCGTGGACCAACAAGGGTCTGGACTGGGGGTCGACCGTGAAAGTGATGATGCTACAGAAGCGCATCAAAAATATGATAAGCAAGAATACGAGTCTCACTGACGTGATTCAGGTGATGCTTTCCCACCGGATCCTCCCCTGCCAACTCCGGCCTCTCCATATGTGGGAGTTCAATCCAGAAGCTCCCCGGACCCTGTAGTGCTTCTTCGGTACAACGCATGAAGAGATCTGGAAGGTGCTCTTCAAGGCCCAGAAGACATGGCCGAAGAAGACCGAAGACATCGGTCTTGACATCGAGAATCCGGCCACACCGGTAAGTATTTTAGTTCCGAACACAATTTTCGGTAAATAAATCAAAGTTTATACTGAGATTTTCATTCTTTCATTCAGGGCTGGACAGTGAAGGTGGAGCGGATCAAGTGTCCGGCTCCACTACCTGAAGACCCAGCCAATCCTCTGCTGACGAGGATGCTGGTTCCGGCGCCATATCAGGCGCCGGAGAAGAAGACCAAGAAGAAGGGCAAGGAGGCCAAAGGCGGCCTCCGCCGTAAAGGTACTTCGGACGCAGTGTCCGGAGAAACCGAAGCCCATTCCTCCCACGAGGGGGATGAAGATGAAGAGGAGGAGGAGGCGGAAAGTGGTTCTCCCCTAAAGGGGGAAAGAAGAAAAGGGCCGCCTCCGCAGACCTGGAGGAGGGAGCGTCCAAGAGGGAGAAGATAACCCTCTCGGACGATTCGGATACAGACGCTGAACACACCCCCAAGAGGCGCCTCAGGGAAAAACCCCTGGCCGAATCGTAAGTGTCGAAAAGGATACTCAGCAAATATTCGGGCTGTTATGGTTGTAATATAACATATCATTCTGTGTGTATCAGCCCAGCCCGCGACCTCCCCCAACCATCGCTATCTGAAGGGAGTTCTCTACCGCCCGAGATGGCAGAGAGCGAGACGCCACCGCGAGCCCCTTCGCCGATCACCGTGGATGACACCGAGGTGTTGTCCCGAAGGACCTCTCCTGGCCACGGAGGGGCGAGCGAGGCTGCCGAGAAGGCGCCCGAGGACAATATCTCGACTGCCGAAGACATGGAGGGGGCGACCCTCATGGCGACAGACAGCGGGGGTCCTGAGCAATCTGGCCCCCAGCCGGACATCATTCCGGAGACCAATGTGGCCCCAGAGTTAGGCGAGCAGCCCCCTTCGAAGGAGGGGGGAGCATCAGCTCCGACAGTGGCCTCCACTAATCTGGAGGCGCCGAATACCTTGGTGGAAGCACTACGATGTGCTGCCATCATGGAGGAGCACCGCACCCTGATGGGTGTGGTGGTTGAGAAGATTCAGTCCGCCAAGAGCGGGCTGAACGAAGCCTTCACCAGCCTGTTAATAGGCTTCGAGGTATGCGACATAATGCTCTAGACGCTTTTTATAAAGGGACAGACCTGTGCATAGATAGTAGCCCCTGAGACTCTGTCTGGTTTTGAAAAAACCGGATAGAGGATCATATAGTATTCGGAAGAGGTGACGTACTTTTATATTGTATAACAGGCTTCCATGTTGGCGGTAACCGCCCAGGCCGCTGAAGTTTCCAATCTTAAGCGGAGGCTGCAGCTGGCTGATGATGATATCGACCGCATGAACAAGCGGTTCGATGAGGCGCAAGGTATGTTTTAAATATCTCGCACATGCCTGAATTAATATGCAAATTCTGAGTTTAGACTCATGCGCTACTAAGTGTATGATTGCAGGTAGCGCGGGCGAGGTCGAGGCCCTCAAGAGTGCCCTTGCCCAAGCCAAGGAGGAGGCGAAGGCGAGCAAAGCGGCCGCAGACAAAGCGGCTGCAGATTTAAAGTCCGAACAGGTCGCCCGCCGCCAGTACGAGGAGAGGGTGACCGAAGTGGAGCAAGAGCTCAAGGACGCTTCCGGCAAGTGCGAGTCCTTGGAGGAGAAGAATAAGGCCTAGGCGGCCGAACTCGCCAAGGACCTCCAAGAGGCCAAGGAGGCGAGGACCGAGTCCCGGGCCGCTCGAGAGGAAATCCGGCAGTCTGAACAGATAGCGGCTGGTAAGCCCTTTCTTTTGCAGACTATATTTGGCGGTCAAAGATATGCCTTGCTCACTCGACTGTGGAGTTCTCCAAACGCATTTGCGGATCTTTCGAAGAGTGCTGCCGACGCCGCGCAGTTCTTCTGGGCCCAGGAGGGGCACACGACGGTGAAGCTCTTCTGGTCACAGTTCGCGGCGTCGGAGTGTCCGGTGCTGTTGAACAACCACATGATGCAACTGGCAGAGCTGCACAGGATGTCCGGATTGGCCATGAAGGACGTCATAGTACGGCTGTGGCCAACCGAACCCATTCCTAGTAGCTACTTCGGCCTGGTGCAGCGACTTGCCGACGCGCTGCCACGGATTGAGGCTGTCAAGCGCTCGGTGTGCATAGAAGGTGCGCGGATGGCCTTTGCCCGTGTCAAAATGCACTGGGCAAAGATGAAGGCCGTCGTCGTGGCGGTCGAGGGCCCACCCGAAGGCAAGGACCACCGCAAGCTAGAGTGGTATTTTGAAGACGTCCTTGAGGGTGCCCGATTAATAGAGGGCCAATGCTCAAAGGATATCATATTTGAGTGAATGTATCCGAGCTACCCAGACGTTGTTTTATAAACCAAGGCTTTGTAATATATTTATGTCTTTATCTAGAATTGCTTGCCTCCTGTTCGGCCGTATTTTGTTATCTTGAAAGTTTGCCAGTCGTCGGCTTCAGCCCCCACGTAGATACTACGGGGGTGTTCGGAATAACGCATGATCACTCTTGACCCAACGTCTTGGTCCATGAAGGAGGAGTCTGCGTAGGCGAACCAGGCAATCAGACTATGCGGCTTTATCACTTTCACTTAGCCATAGGAGTTTGACGGTGGGGCTAAGTACTAGCCCCTGGTGCGTATGCGGCTATCCGAACTGGGATGCCTTAAGCACATGACCGGACAGAGACCAGTCCTTCGCATAATACGGAAGAAATCGCAAAAGATTTATAGCAAGTAGCTGAATAGCTGACCAGCTCTCGCCACACCATGACAGTCAGTTTTTGGCTTTCTCTACTGAGGTGTTTGACCGGACGAACCAGAAACACAATCGCAGTAGTTCTCCCTTTACTACCCTAGCCAAATGAGCGGAACATAAGGTAGTAACCACAGGAGCCGGGCAACCCAACTATTGACCAAAGACATGATTCGGAGCTGATGCATATAATGCAATGTTCGGGACGCCGAAGTGCACTCTAAAAGCGTTCGGACTTCTTTTTTTGTTGAAAATATAGGTGGCCGAATAGAGCCCCTGGCATTTTAAGCTATGCCGAAGTGTAGACACCAATCTGACATGAAGAGAGAATACAGATTATGAAATAAACCAATACCGAATAGGGTTGGTAAAAACTGTTTTCCATTATAGTCTGATTGATACGTCAAAACATGCTTTTACAGATGATGCTATAAGCATCAGGGCTATTTTACATGCCAAGAATTTGAGAACAAGGGAAAGCTATATACAGGTCCTAAAAAAGAAAAGGTATCATGAAGATCCTTTGGACACCCTGCCGCACGTCTGCGCCGCTTTTCGCCTTGGTGGAGGATCCTTTGAAAGGATCGACGATCGTGTATATAGCAGGGGCCTGGGAAAGGGCCCTGCGCCACCGTGAAGTGACTTTAGGTTTTAAAGAACCTGTAATAGGAGAGAAAAGAGAAAAAAGAAGAGGGAGATTAAGGTCCGAATAGGGTCGAGCCGTATTTATGGACCTCGTCCGCGGAGTGCCTCCGTCGTCGCCCAAGGTATTTTGAGTGTGTAGTTATGCACACGCGATACATATGCCGCTATTAGATGGGGCGGTGGACAGAGGCAGAACTGCTAGTCCAGGGCCGGATTGACCGAGCTGTCGTTCTGCAGAGTAGGCCGGACTCGTTTAATAGTGTCCGGAGGCTTGATGGCCAATGAAGTGTTCGGCTTGATAAGGCCGCTCTGTACCTCGGCTGCAAGAGCCGCGGTGTGCTCCTCGGTACGGAGGGAGCGTTGCATGTTTCCATTGACTGTGATAACACCGCGGGGTCCAGCCATCTTGAGCTTTAAATAAGCATAATGCGGGACTGCATTGAAGCGGGCAAAGGCAGTACGTCCGAGCAGTGCGTGATAACCACTACGGAAGGGGACGATGTCGAAGATCAAGTCTTCGCTTCGGAAATTGTCTGGTGAACCGAAGACTACTTCCAATGTTAATGAGCCCATACAGCGGGCCTCGACGCCGGGGATCACTCCTTTAAAGGTGGTGTTACTAGGCTTGATTCTTGACGGGTCAATACCCATTTTGCGGACGGTGTCTTGATAGATCAAGTTGAGACTGCTGCCGCCGTTCATAAGGACTCGAGTCAGATGATAGCCGCCAATGATTGGATCGAGGACTAGGGCCGCCGAACCTCTGTGACGGATACTGGTCGGGTGGTCCCTGCGATCGAAGGTGATCGGACAAGCCGACCATGGGTTGGATTTGGGGGCGACAGGCTCTACGGCGTAGACGTCCCTTAATGCGCGCTTGCGCTCCCTTTTGGGGATATGTGTGACATATATCATGTTCACTGTTTTCACCTCGGGGGGAAATTTCTTTTGTCCCCCTGTGTTCGGTGGGCCGGGCTCGTCATCGTCCTCGCTTGGCGGCCCTTTCCCCTTATGTTCGGTATTTAACTTACCGGCCTATTTGAAGACCCAACAATTTCTGTTGGAGTGGTTGGCAGGCTTGTCGGGGGTGCCATGAATCTGGCAAGGCCGATCGAGTATTTTGTCCAAATTAGATGGACCGTCCTTATTTCCTTTGAATGGCTTCTTCCGCTGACCGGATTTAGAGCCACTGAATCCGGCGTTAACCGTTGTGTCTTCAGTTTCTTCGTTATTGTTTCGACGCTTGTGTTTGTTGCGTCATGGCCTGCCATTGCCGTCCCTAACTTCGGAGGTGCCAGGGTCGCTGGTACTATTGCTTCTACGAGCCAACCAGCTGTCCTCTCCCGCGCAGAAGCGGGTCATGAGTGCAGTAAGAGCTTCCATAGACTTCGGCTTTTCCTAACCAAGGTGTTGGGCGAGCCACTCATCGCGGACGCTATGTTTAAAGGCCGCGAGGGCTTCGGCGTCCGGACAGTCGACAATTTGATTCTTTTTAATTAAGAACCTAGTCCAGAGTTTGCTGGCTGACTCACCGGGTTGCTGGACTATATGACTAAGGTCATCGGCATCCGGAGGCCGGACATAGGTACCTTGGAAGTTGTCTCTAAAGGCATCCTCCAAGTCTTCCCAGCTACCAATAGAGTTCTCTAGTAGGTTGTTTAACTAGTGTCGCGCTGGTCCTTTCAGCTTTAGGGGGAGGTATTTTATGGCGTGGAGATCGTCGCCGCGGGCCATGTGAATATGGAGAAGAAAATTCTCAATCCATACCGCGGGATCTGTCGTTCCATCATATGATTCGATGTTTACGGGTTTAAACCCTTCTGGAAATTGGTGCTGCATTACCTCATCGGTAAAGCACAAGGGGTGTGCGGCGCCCCTGTAACGGGCAACGTCACGATGGAGTTCGGATGACATCCGCATTTGGTTTTCGGCCCGAGTTCGGTTATGCTGCTCGCGCCAAGCTTGAAGGCCGTCGTCTCTCGTCGGAGAACGCTCCCTTGATCCGTATATTGATCTGGTCTTGCCGGCTCTATTGTCCAGGTCCTGACGTAAGTCGTAGGTGCAGCCCAGAGCTGCTGCCCCTTTGCCTTGACGGCGAGGTGGCGCGGGCTGGTGTTCGGTATGAGTGGCCTCTTTGTCTCGTCCACGTGGTGGTCGGTCTAGTTCATCAGCATGATTATATCTTGACGGTATTGGCTCTAGGGCCTCGTCATCGAATTGTGGCAGTAGCCGACGCTTCGGATAACTCTTTGTTGGGCGTTCGAGGCCGTATTCCTCGGCAGCTAGGACCTGGGTCCATCTGTCATTGAGAGTATCCTGTTCGGCTTGAAGCTGTTGCTATTTCTTTTTTAGGCTCCTCGCAGTTGCGATGAGCTGTTGCTTAAAGCACTCTTGCTCGAGGGGTTCCTCTGGCACGATGAAGTCTTCGTTGCCGAGGCTGGCATCCTCCTCGGAGATCGGTAGATAGTTACTATCCTTCGAATCCTCATTCCCGACTGGCTCATCGGGGTTAACTTGTCCCTCTTCCCAATTATCCTGCTCTACGGCAGGCTCAATGGGTTTGTCAGAGTCTTCGGCATTCTCCGGAGTGTCAATATCTCTGGTGCCAGTATTACTTTCTTTTTCCCGCTGCGATCATGAACGGCGCCGCTGACGTCGACGCTTCGGTGGTACCTCGACGGGCTTGTCCTCGATCGGATCTTGATTGCCATCGTCATCCTCTTTGGGTGTATCCACCATGTACACGTCGTATGTAGAAGTGGCAGTCCAACGTCCGGTGATGGGCGAGTTTTGGCCTGGTTCGGCTCCGGCATCGTCGTCCATACCGTCGATGTCTTCGGAGGCGTAGTCGAGTATATCGGTTAAGTCCTTGACAGTGGCTATCAAGTGGGTGGTGGGTGGGACGTAAAATTCCCTGCACTCAGCCCCTAGTTCGGGCTGTGCGTAATTCGAAGGTGATACCTCCGTGATGGCGAGAGATCGCATTAAGTCCAGGGCCTCGCTTAAGAGTGAAGGCCGGACGGGAAACCGAGGACCTGCGGAGCTGGGGATGGCAGACTCTTCCAGGTTGTGTTCACCAGACGCAGGCCTTGAGAGTTCGGAGTTGGCCTCCAGAGGTGAGTTCGGCTCTCCGATAACAAGGAGGGTCCTGCTTGATTCCAGGCTCGCCGAACATACAGTTGCTTCTGGGTCTTCGACAAAGGGCTCCATGAGAGGAGAGGGTCCGGTGGGTTTTAAGATCCCATCTTCGGATGAGGTGGCCTGCCCTGGATCTATGGCCAGGGCAGGGGTAGTAGTTGGTCTTTGAGCGGCGCCTGATGATGGATCCGATGGGTTGCCTTTTTGAAGATGAGGAATAGTGGTCGAGGCCGTGAATCCTTCGAAGATCAAGTCTCCTCGGATATCAGCGACATAATTCAGGCTCCCAAATCTGATCTGATGACCAGGGGCGTAACTGTCGATCTGCTCAAGGTGACCAACTGAATTGGCGTGCAGAGCGAAGCCGCCGAATACAAAAAGTTGGCCGGGGAGGAAGGTCTCCCCGGAAACAGCGTCGTTGTTGATGATCAAACGAGCCATCGATCCTTCTGCCGACGACACAGTGGAACTCTCAATGAAAGCACCAATGTCGATGTCAAAACCGGCTGATCTCGGGTAGGGGGTCCCGAACTGTGCGTCTGAGGATCGAAGGTAACAAGGGATAAAGGGAACACGATGTTTACCCAGGTTCGGGCCCTCTTAATGGAGGTAAAACCCTACGTCCTGCTTGATTGTATTTAATGAGTATGGGGGTTACAAGAGTTGATCTACCTCGAGATCGTGATGGCTAAACCCTAGATGTCTAGCCTATGGGAGTTATGATATCCTCTACGGACTAAACCCTCCAGTTTATATAGACACCGGAGGGGGCTAGGGTTGTACAGAGTCGATTTACAAAGGAAGGAAAATATACATCTGGACGCCAAACTTGCCATCCACGCAAAGGAGAGTCCCACCCGGACACGAGGAAAGGTCTTCTGCCTTGTATCTTCACGGCCCATCAGTCCGGCCCATGTTACATAGCCCGACCACCCGAGCACCCCTTAATCCAGGACTCCCTCAATGGCCGCTAGGATGCTGTTGGCGCTGTCCTCCCTCGGCGGCTCCCGCTCCCGCTTTGGCCGTAGGGGGAACGGTGATGGCGCCGCCTGCGCCGGTCATGTCCCCCGCGGTGCCCACGTCCCCGTGTGCCCCCGTAGCCCCCACGGCATCAGTGGCTGCATGCGAGGGGGCCTTTGAGGCGGACGGGTGAGCTGTAGCGCCGGACTTTTTCTTGGGCGCCATGGATGATGAAGCCATCGATGAAGAAGACGATGATGAAGATGACGCGCTACTTACACCCTCGGGTTCGCACAAGCGCTCCCCCTACCTGGCGCGCCAAAGATGTCGTGGTTCAACACGGCCACCTATGGGGCCATCGGCCCCTTGTGGTTCGGCAAGGGGAAAGGGCGCATTGCACAAAGAGCGGAGACCGTAGAGCAGCACGGCAGTGATGACACGGGAAGTTTTACCCAGGTTCGGGCCACCGCGAGGCGTAAAACCCTACTCCTGCTTTTGGTGGATTGGTGAAAGGACCGTGGTGGAGACGCAGCGCTCGAACCCGGCAAGGTTGCCTCGGGACGGGAGCAGCTACGCGCGTATGAGTGTACAAGGGTCGGAATCCTTTCTAAGGTTGCCACGGCCCTCCTTTTATAGGTCAAGGGGTTACCACAATGGCAAAACAGTCATTATCCAGTGATTAGATAGCCATAGTGCTATCATACCTAACTCTGCAGACAGGACAGGGTGTATTAAATGCACTGCTTAGTGTCACACCGCTTGGGAGCCCGGCAAGCCTTGCCGTGCTATTCATCCACCTTCTCGCCTGCCTGCGTGACACGCCTCTGGACGGGTTTCGTTTGGGGGTGATCTTCCTCAGAAATGGATGCCACGTGCCAAATAACAGCCACTTAATCACTTGGGGGCTCGACACCGCACTGATAGGTGACTTGCGTTGCTTTGAGGTGGAGCGGTGGAGCTTTTGCCAGGGTGATCCGCCCTTGGCATTGACTTGTCTTTGGGGTGACCTCGACCTTGCCAGGCTCGCCTACCCGGCAAGCGAGGTTTTTCCTTAATGACATCTTGCTTCTTTGGCTTGTCTTGGTCTTCTTGATCCGCCCTTTGATTTCCCAAAGAGCTATATTCTTCTGCTTGGCCTTGACTTGGATGCTGCAACCTTACCCTCGAGTCTGTGTACAGTCCGGACAACATACACTAGGGTTTGTTGCACCGACAGGTGGCAAATCGAGTTGATCCCTCACTAATTCTTGATGAACTTGAGAATCCAGGTTATCGACCCACAACTCGTTCGCGTACTCGTTTGGCTAACTACTATGGCAGTTTCTCCTTTGTTTCATTGGCAGAACCTACCAAATATGAAGAAGCCATGAATGATCCATATTGGATGAATGCCATGCAATAGGAGTTGGTGCAATTCGAATTAAATGATGTATGGGAACTGGTTGACAAACCGAATCCCAAGAAGCACAATATCATCGGCACGAAATGGATTTTCCGCAACAAGCAAGATGAAAATGGTATTGTGGTAAGAAACAAAGCACGACTTGTTGCTCAAGGGTACACACAGGTAGAAGGCATTGATTTTGGTGAAACATATGCTCCTGTTGCACGCCTTGAGGCAATACGCATTCTTCTCGCTTATGCAAACTACAATGATATCCTACTGTATCAAATGGATGTGAAAAGTGCTTTCCTCAATGGTGAAATTGATGAGGAAGTTTATGTTAGACAGCCACCTGGCTTTGAACACCCTGAGTTTCCTAACAAAGTTTTCAGGTTGAAGAAAGCTTTATATGGGCTGAAGCAAGCCCCTAGAGCTTGGTATGACACCCTGAAGAAGTTTTTGCTCGACAAGGGGTTCAAGCCAGGATCCATTGATCCCACACTTTTTACTCATGTAGTTGACAATGAGTTATTCGTTTGTCAAATCTATGTGGATGATATTATGTTCGGCTGTACTAACAATGCTTGCAGCTTAGAATTCGGGAAAATGATGTTCGATAAATATCAAATGTCCATGATGGGTGAACTCAAATTCTTTCTCGGACTACAAATACGTCAACAAGCGAATGGCATCTTCATTTCTCAGGAAAAGTATCTGAAGGAGTATCTGAAGAAGTTCAAAATGCAAGATTCCAAAATGAAGGGCTATAAAACTCCAATGCCCACGAATGGTAAGCTAGATGAAGATGTGTACGGTAAGGATTATGATCAGAAGGCATATCGTTCGATGATTGGATCTCTTCTTTACCTATGTGCATCCAGACCTGACATTATGTTGAGTGTTTGCATGTGTGCCCGCTATCAAGCTGCACCAAAAGAATCGCATCACCAAGCGGTCAAGCGCATTCTGAGATATTTGGCTCACACCCCCACCTTAGGTTTATGGTATCCTAAGGGAGCACAGTTTGATCTTGTTGGTTATTCAGACTCAGATTGGGCTGGTGACTTGGTGATAGGAAATCTACTTCGGGGACATGTCATTTCCTCGGTAGATCCTTGGTTTGTTGGTCTTCAAGGAAGCAGAATTGTGTATCGCTATCTACGGCCGAAGCCGAATATATTGTTGCTGGCTCTTGTTGCACTCAGTTATTGTGGATGAAGCAGACACTGAAGGATTATGGCATCAAGGTCAAGCATATACCTCTTTATTGTGATAATGAGAGTGCTATCAAATTTGCACACAATCATGTGCAGCATTCTCGCACAAAGAACATTGCCATCAGACATCACTTTATTTGTGATCATGTGGCTCGAGAGGATGTTGTTGTCAATCACGTCAAGACCGAAGACAATCTCACTGATATCTTCACCAAGCCTCTCGACGAGAAAAGATTATGTGCGTTACGGTGTGAGCTAAATATCCTAGACTTCGCTAACATGCAGTAAGCTGGACTTGGCACCCGTGCTAACACTTCCACATCTTTGAAAGGAATGGGTGCATAACACTCGAAGAGTTTGAAACTTTCGACAAAGTGAAAGTTCCTTTCTGAGAGTGAATACATTAACGAAGAACTAGACTAACCGGGTGCCACGATAATTATGCGACGCTCAGGGTCATACAGTTCTTATACGGTGGGTTTCGCCACCACATTTCTCTTCGTTGAATTTCTCTTCGATTTGATGAATTTGACTTCTGTCCGACTGCATTTCTCTCATAGCCATTTGGTCGAGTGTTTGTGTGTTTGCCTGAGTGAAATGCAAAGGACCCTGTTTTCCCTCTGATCTATCTCTTCCAGTCTATGTTGTTCCATTGCAAATGCTCAATTTTATCTGGAACGAAACTTATCAGGTATCCTTGACCATGATTTTGTTTCGGACCGAACGTTAATCTATTTTGGCGAAAGCCGTCCAAAGTTTGGGCTTTCCCGCCCAAGTCAGGACCACGTTCTGTGACGGTTGCCACATGTTGTACTTCAACTGCCAGTGCATCCTATCCGTTGAATTGCAATCATCCCCATATAGAAACCATTCGATCTTAACCTCGGCATGTGGTTATTTTCCTCGCCCATATATATAAACCGCACCACCCCCTTCGTCCTCCTTCGTTCGTTCTCCTCGCTCCCTCTCTCCACCGAAACCCTCGCCGCACTGCTCCTCCTTGAGCTCGACGCCGATGACCCCTTCATCGCTTAGCTGCCGGAAAGAGGTCACCGGAGTCATTCCTCGCCGCCGTGAGATATCTTCTCCCTCGCGTCGCCGTAACTGCTGCACGTCACCAAGCTAGGGTACATGTAGTTCGTGCTCGAACTTCCTTCCTTCCGATTCGAGTTCGTCCGCGGTTAATTTTCACCGATTTTACCACTTATCTTAGATCTAGGTTTTTACTTCTCTAGTGCGGATGTGGTTTGTAGTTTTTCCTCACATCCAAATCTGTTAGATCTAGGGTTTGTGATTATGCTTCGCTCGAATGAAATGCCTAGCTCGATGTCTAGTATTTTTATTCGAACTTACTAGCTCGATCTATATGTTTTATTCTATCAAAACAATTCTCAAATTAAAAATGTTTTGTTCGAGAAAATCTTTCGCCATGAGAATTTGTGACTCTGTCCCCTTTTTCCCTCGCTTCTATTCTCTTTCACAGGTCAATGCAGTCAGTTGCAGATTCTGCCAAGATTCACAGTATGGCTAACGATGAAGAAGCTTTCATGGGAACTGCTGACGAGTCCAAAGCACCAAAGGGCCCAACGGTAGGCCCATCGACGAGCAAATGAAAACGTGTCGAACAAAATACAAATGAGCAAGAAGCAGATGCTCCAAAGAAAAGGAGAGGTGGCAGACAACCAATCAAAAACACAACTAAGCTTGTTTCTCACGATGAATATAACACCGTTCTAGGAGAAGATTCAAATCAGAGAAAAGGACATGTACAAAAGATTCGGCGCCATTGGGTAAATAAATGGTTCAACTACAAGATGGTTCACCCTCGGTACGCCAAGAACTTTGCCTTCCATCCCCCATGGGGTGACTGTCGCGAGATTGGACTCATTCGAGTTGGTGGACCACAGCAAAGACCTCCACCACCTCCTGATGCTCATGAATCTTCCATCAAGACTCTAGATTCCTATCCCGAAGAAAAGGCCAAGCGCCTCAAGAATGCTGAGAAGCGTGCCAAGAAGGCCGCCAAAGATCAAGCAAAGGAAGAAGAAAATCGTCGTCTTATCAAGTCAGACATCGAGAAAAGAAAGGCTGAAGGAAAAGACGAGCGCGGAACGAAGAATAAGCATGATCCAAAATCTGATGTTCTGAAGAAAAAGAGCGCCCCGAGGAAAAGGCATGCGAAGCTTGTTGAACCTGAAAGTGATTCCTCTGATCAAGATGATCCACCGCTTACCAGAGAGGAAATCGATGCAACTCTCTCCGAACAAGTGAATGTCACCATATCCACTGTTCTACCAGATCTTCATGTGGATGCTGTTCCAGTCGCACCCCCGAAGAAGATCACCTTAAAGAGGAAGACCCCAGCAACCACTGTTACCATGGTTGACAAAGTAAACACCGAACCTCATCCTGATGCAATTAACTTGCAAGATTTGGTGGTCGAAGCCCCTGTTCGAACTGCAAAGCCAGGAGAAAAGCTTCTGAAGGACAAATTTAAACAAATCAAAGGAACTGATGCCAAGCAGGAAGTTCCCAAGTCTGATGTTATGAAAGAAAAAGCTGCACAATTTACCTCGAAACTGACTCAACCTCTGGCTTCTATGCCTCCGACTGAACAAAACATGGCTCAGACTGCTCCATCGACTGCTCAGATTGAAAAAGATACTACTGCACCACATTCTTATGATCATCAGTTCATCATGGAGCAACTAGACCGTTTTGTTGAAAATTTATTTGATGGAGAAGTGGCATCCTTGACAATTCCTTCTGAAGTTATCTCTCAAGCTTCTGTTCTAATCAAAGATATGAGAAATGATTTAGTAGAGATAAATGAACTCATTGGTTAACTCAAAGAGCTTGACAACCGCATGAAAGCTACCAAGTCCAAGTTTGTCATCAGGCAGCTTGAAGAATCCTATGCTGATATCAATAAGGAGTTGAAAGTTCTTCGTCATAGAAGGCTGGGATTTCACTCGGATCTGGACCAAATCGTTCGCAAAATTTGCCTTGATCATCAAGCAAATGTGATAGGTTACAATGATCTTGTCAAAGGACACGTTGATCCTTCGAAGACGAAAAAGAAGAATGCTCCTCCTCCACCAGAAGCTGACAATCAGAAAGAAATTTCACCTGTGCAAGCTAGTTCTTCGGCTCCTCAAGAATCAGTTGTACATGAGCCATCCTCACCAAGGCCAACTGAAGCAGTGCCTGTGGTTACTTCTGCTCATGGTGAAAATCCAACTCAGCATCAAGTATCCGAAGAAGGAGAGATTCCTCGGTCAGAACGACGAGCTTCTCCTGTCATCGAAGAGCCTAAAGATTTGGTTCCTCCCTCTGCTCCACCAACTTCAGAAGCAATTCCTCTACAGCCCCAACCAAATGAAAAAGCTTCGGTGCCTGAATCTGTCCCTGCACCAGTGACAAATCCCTCTCCTTTGAGGGTTTCACTCGTCGCAGCTCGAAGACACTCAGATGTTAATCCTTCTGCAGCCAACTCACCAAGAGCTCATCATTCAGATTCTGTCATCTATGGTGATGAAGTACTTTTTGTTGAAGAAGAACTAAAGTACCCCTATCCTCGCGAGCGACTGCCTTTATTTTCCACCGGTGTCGGCATCAAAGGACTGTTGTTCAACAGAAATACTCACCCACTTTTCTTTCAAGAGAGTCCTTACAGCAAACCCAAGACTTTTGATTCTCCTCGATTCCAGACTCAGGAACAGGCGATATACTACTCTCCTATTCTATATGACAGCCTGAAGATTTTTCCTCATGAGTTCCCAGACTTTGCAGCCATGAAAAGCATCGGATGCTTCAATCAAATTCTGCAAGACATCGAAGACTATGGTCTCACTAGTGTCATAGGCTGTCAGCATCCATGGAACAGGGAGATTATTCTTTAGTTTTATGCAACTTTGTATATCTCCGGTGATGAGACAGATAGCACACAGTGGATAATGGAATGGATGACAGAAGGAAAAAGAATCAAATGCTCTGTTATGGACTTTGTCTCCCATTTTCATTTTCCTCGATTTGAACATGGCAAAACTGAGATTCGCGTTCACAACATTGATGCAGTCACTGATGAAGATTTCCGATGCATAATGGATCAAGAAAAGATTCGTGACTACCATGATTCTCCTCTGCCTGAACATTTAACCTTTGACAATCAGACTCTTTACCACATTCTCACATACACCATCTGTCCGCTGGCTAGAATGAATACTGACAATGTAATATCTGATGTTCTTCGGAACACCATCCATGCATCTCTCAGGGTTATATCTTCGATGTTGAAGACATGTTCTTGCGCATCTTAATGGATTCAGCTCAGTGTCCTAAAACCATCAAAGTATTCGCACCATGGATTCAGAAAGTGGTTGACTATGCAATGAAGACCGAATATCTTGCTAAAGTCAGTCACAAGAGCTTCATTCCTCCTGTGCGTGATACACTGAAGGTTATGGAAGATATTTCTTCAGGAAAAGCACCAGGGTACATTACTTTGGACTATCACAATACCTTCAATGGACCGAAGCTGCCCAAGCGTAATCATCTGCCGAATACTCAACCTCCTTCACATCTTCAAGTGTGCATGCGCACTCAGCAGTTGCTATTGAAGCATATGGCCGAAGACCGCCAAGAGAAAGAACATCTGGCTGCTGAACTGAATGCTATTCACAACCGAACAAAAGTTGTGCACATGATTACAGCAGAAAACAAGAAGCGCCTATGGAAATTGCTTCGGAAATTTTTCTCCAAGAAGCAACTCAGCAAATCTCACCTTCAAAAACTTTATCAGTACATTGTCCAAGGCTTTACTGATGAAGATTTTCACGATCGCTCCACTCCACCCTTGCCAGCTCGTGAACCCACAACGAATTTACTTCGAATACAGCTGTGTAAATTGCTCGATGAATCAGAAGCCACTTTGCCAACTGTCAAGCCTTCTGAAGAAAATCCTCTGTCTCGCAAGTGTGATGAGGCTGACCCCAATATTCTTTCTTCGTCCAAGACCCAAGTCAGTCTTGAAGGATCAGCTGCTGCTGCTGCCGCTGAAGATGAAGAGATTCCGCACACTTCCGAATCAGAAACTTCGTTAGACAGTTCTTCCAGCGATGCCTCAGAGTGAATCATATTCATAGTTTTCCACTCGTATTGTTTCATCACCTTTTTGACACTAGTTGACAAAAAGGGGGAGAATAACATCGAGAGTTTGATAGGTTTGCTCTGTTGGATTTCGTGTTTATGTGTTTCTCGCTCTATCCTTGAGACAATTGCACCATTTCATGTGCTCTGATGTAAAACATCTGTTATGAGCTCTAATATTAATAACCCCACCTGCTGCACTGCTCTCTCTCTCGAAGCTCTTTGTTTTGCAGGTGAAATTGTTAACAGAAGTTATGAATGATTGCACTTTTCTCTCATTGGATTATCCGTCATCAGTGCGAATCATTACCTCGTGTGATTGAAAATTCTCCACACTCTCAAATGAATTGCAAGGAATTCCATTATATATCAATCGAACCTGCATACATCCATGGGGAGTATATTTCATCATCGATTCAAGTAACGCAAGTTCACTCTTGTTCAATTTAAAACCTTCTTATCTATCTTCACTTCGATAATTATCTGTTTTGTCAACAATCATCCAAAAAGGGGGAGATTGTTGGTGCAATGATAGGCCCATTATGTTTTGGAGTTTGTTGACATAAATAGTTTGGGACTTATGTGTTTGCTAGTGCACACAGAGTAACAGGTCCCTGGAGTAATCGAGGAGTTTGATGAAAACGATGAAGATAATCTCCCTGCGAGGCAGCGAAGGTTATCACCGAAGATAAAGTGAACGAGAGTGACCCCTAAAAATTGTTGAAGTTTAAGCAATTGGTTCGGTGATTGTTCGAAGCTAATGACTGCGTTCGAGGAAGAATGAAGACGAAGTGAAGACATAGCATTTATTTCGTTGTCCTTCTTCTTTCATTGAGTCATAGGACCACCGTACTATTAAGAGGGGTATAGCGTTTCGAAGCTTTGATTCTCTGATGCTAAACCCAAACCTATGAAAGCTGTGAAAGAAATCTCCTTGTGCTTCAAGCAAATACTTGCCAGCAAGAGACTGTGATCTTCTTCACTGTGAGAGATTTGCCTCAGACCGAGGAGTTAGCATTACTTGTTCCTCAAGTAATGTTACCGTTGCTCCAAAATCCGACCGTTGAGAACGTATCGGTTGGCCATTGGCTGGACCTCGTGTCCAAAATGGACATTTCCCATCTGGGAAGGCTGCGACTATAAATAGCCACCCCGCACCGGCTTTGTCCAGTGGCTGCTCTGTTTGATTTCTGAGAAGATTGTTGAGCAGCCCCCTCTCTGAGTGATTTGAGTTTAAAATCCACCGAGAGAAAACCCTAGAGTCGAAGAATTAGATAGTGGTTCAGCATCACTGGAATCTAAGTTTAGTACGCTCCGCCTATTACTCTTGAGAGCTGCAAACTCTCTAGACGGTTAGGTGTCAAGTTCTTCAGAGACCAAGAGTAATTATGGTTCTTGAAGAAGAATTATGTAAAGGTTTGGAGCTCGCCTTCAAGTATCTACCATGAGTGATCGGCATCGGTTGACGAATCGATTGTCGAGGAGAATAGGGTGAAGAGAGTTTATCTTCCGTGTTAAGTCACAGCCCCTCCAACCAGACGTAGTCCTTGTGCAGAAGGACGAACTGGTCGAACAAACTCCTTGTCGCCATCGAGCACCACTGGTTAACTCTGTCACTCTAGTTTACCTTCAATACATTTCATTCATGTATTTTACTTCGATGCATGCTTTAGTTTCCCTTCGGTCATACGTTGTAGTTCATGTTAGTCTGCTTGTTGTTTATTCCGCTGCTGGGTTCTGAGAGATTTAAGTTTTCCGAAGAAAATTTAAAACTCCCATTTACCCCCCCCCCCCCTCTAGTAGACATACTTCGTTCCTACAATATTCCTTCGGTGACTCCTGCGAGACACATGTCCACTATGATGATAATCATATGAATAGGCATTGAAGTTGTTTCCTGATACATGCATGTAATGATTTGAAGATGTACGCATGTACTCCTTCTGACGCAGTTCAGGGTGATAATCATTCGAGAATGATGCTCGAGTAGATTTGGAATGACAACCATTTCCTCATCGAGAATTATCCTGCACAGTCAGGTTAGCAGTAACTCGTAGATTTTCAATGCTGCACTTCTTTACCCAAATTTGCTTCTTGGGTGAACCTGACCTGCAGTTAGTTCCAATATATCGAGCGAAAACCTTACCATTCTATTGTTCGAAGAGTTTGTAATTTGAGTCATTCGACACGACAGTATCAACAGGAATGGGCAAAAGATAACCAGTTAGAGTTTCAGGTTCGAGGGTTTTACTCTTAGCACGAACCCAAGTCGTTCGATGATATTGCTCGGGAGTCCAATAGGATCCATCCACATTGAGTTTCTTTTCGAAACCTAGTCCTTCCTTCTGAGGATTTTTGTGTAGAATGGACTTCTTGAGCACATCACATAGGGTTTGATGCCCTTTTAGGCTCCATAGCATTCCAGTCTCAAGTAAACCCTTTAACCTACAATTTTCTTCAGTAATAGCAGCAAAATCCTCGGAGGAGGGATTAGTAGTACCAATTTCAGTAGTAGCAATTTTCTCAGTGACATTATTAGAAGGTTCAGCATGAGAATTAGCATTGCTACGTTCTAAGCATTTTAAGCATGGAGGTACAAAGTTATCAGGAAATTGTTCAGATTGCTCAGCAAAGAGAGAAGCTTTTTCTAACACCAGCTCATTATGAGATTCTTTCAGTGACACGAGTTCTTGATTCCTGTTAAGGAGTTCATCTGATAAACTCTTGTAGTCAACTGTAAGTGAATCATATCGATTGGTAAGATCATCAATAGTCAACTTTTGATTCTTCTCCATCTCTTCGACCAGTAATCCTTCGGTTTTCCTGATATTTCTCTCAAGCATTTCATGTTCATCATGTTGGGATTTAGCAATTTTTACCAACTTGGCATATGAAATATATTCAGGTGAATATTCGTTCATGGATCTTTGGTGTTTTGAAGATACCTGATCCTTTAATGATTTTGCCATAAGACAGAAGGCGATTGGTTCATCATCACTTGAATCATCATCACTTGACGCATTATCATCAGCATTTGATTCGATGAGATCCTTTGATGATTCAATGGCTACATATGCATTGCTTCTTCCAATCCTTTTGTAGAATTCTTCATCATCTGAATCAATGTCTGTTATCTCTTCTTTAGAGTCCAGAGTTAGGTTAGTATAGGCTTTATTCAGCTGAGAGATTTTCTTAAAGTTGGAATCAATGATTGCTCTGGCATTTATGTTAGTGACTGGTCTCGTCGAAGAGGATGAAGCGGGTTCCTTTTTCTTCGAGAGCTTAGTATGATGATCCATTCGAGCAAAACCATTGCAGTGCAGATGCTTCCATCGGTTACTAGGTGCTTCATCCCAGCAAGGACAATCTGCTATGACATGACCGAGTTGTTTGCATTTGAAGCACTTCATTTCTTTCGGAGGTAACTGTCTTGATGATTTAGGCACTTCATCTTCATCATCATTCACAAGATACAAGTTTTGTCTTCTGAGATCACTCAGCCGTTGTGTGAGCATTTCCAATTCTCTGGTGATGGTGTGTTGATTCTCGACATCTTCTTCTTCTTCCTGAGAGCTGCCATAGTGAGAGAGGATTTCTCCTTCACCTTCTGAAGAAGATTCTTGATCTGCATTTAGTAGTTCCATCTTTTCTTCATGAATGGATAGCAGTGTCATGACCTCAACATAATGAAGCTCTTCATAATCTAATCTTTGTTTGATTTCAGCTACAATAGGATCGAAGGTTTCATCAAGAGCACTCAATAGCTTGTTTACCACATCTTTATCGGTGACATCAGTTGCTCCTCGTTGATGAAGTCTTTCAACAATGACTGTCAGCCGATCCATGAGTTCCATCACACTTTCCTTTCGAATACTTCTGAACCCAGTGAACATGGCACGAGGCATTTGAGTGTGTGAATCTGTTCTGGAAATGAATTCTTCATGAACATTTTTTATAGCATCCCAGAGTTGCTTTGCAGTGTCAGGGTTTCTGAAACGAATGAACATGTTCTTTGAAATACTTGCACAGATAATATCTCTCGCTTGTGCATCCAAACACATCACAGCCTTGTCATCAGAAGATGGAGCATCAGGGTGTTGAATGGTGTAACCATCTTCTACAATCTGCCATAGATCATAGTCGATAGCTTGAATTCTGATTCTCATCCGTTCCTTCCAGTACAGATAGTCATTTCCATCAAAGATAGGAAATCCTTCAGAGTGGGAGGATCTACCTACATACGACATACTCAAAACTCCAAGATGTTAGACCTTTAATAAACAAAGACAGGGAGTACCCGCTCTGATACCAATTGTTAGGACCGAGAGTATATCGACCAGAGGGGGGTGAATGGGAGATTCAAAATTTCTTTCGAAAGCTTTGAACCAAAACCCAATCACAGCAGCGGAATGGAGTATTGAAGGAAATGGACAGAATCAATCTTATTCGTCAGAAGCATATTCATCGATAAAAGCATTGACAACAGTACGAGCTTGATAAAACACATCTTTAACTACAATAAGAGTAATGCAACATGCAAACAAATGTAACAGAATGAGGCACAACATGATCGGTACTGAATAGAATACTATAGGATGATTTCACAAGTGAATCTTAAGTACAGGATGGTACCGAATGAATACATGCGATGATAATGAGCCAGGATGAACACAGATCCACATGATGCTAATAACAGAACAACATGATCAAGAAAACTATCGGCACAGAGCACGAATATGGACTGTTGAAAGAAAAGCAGTAGAGAAGATATAACCAGTGGTGCTCGATGGCGACAGAGAGATTTGGTAGACCAGTTCACCCTTCTGCCAAAGGGCTACATCTGGTTGGAGGGGTTGTGACTTAACACGGAAGATAAAGTCTCTTCACCCTATTCTCCTTTAACGCAGAGCTGATCAGACTCAGGTTGATTTCACTCGTGGTAGATCCTTGTCGGCGATCTCCAAACCTTCGGTCGACCTTCGCGAACCACAATCACTCTTGGTTGCTAAAAATCAGGCTCGGTGAAGACAACAACTCTTCAACACTCGAAGCCGAAATCTATCCGCCTAGAGAGTGCGCAGCTCTCAAGAGTAATAGGTACAAGAACTCTCACTCAGAACTACTGTGATGCTAAACCACTGTCTAAGTTTGGGCTCTTGGTTTTTCTCTCGGTGGATCTTAAACTCAAATCACTCGGAGAGGGGTTGCTCAAATCAATCTTCTCGGAAATCTCAAGCGGGGCAGCCAACGGACAAAGTTGGAGCGGGGTGGCTATTTATAGCCGCAGCCTTCCCAGATGGGAAATGACCAAATTAGACATCGGGTCAAGCCAATGGCCGAACGACACGATTCCAACGGTCAGATTTGAGCATAGCAGGAACATTTCTTGCACGGCAAGAAATGCTAACTCCTCGGTCCACGACAAATCTCTCGCAGCAAAGAAAAACACAGTCTCTTGCTGGCAAGTATTTGCTCGGAGCACAAAGAGATTTCTCTCGCATCTTTCATAGGTTATGGCTAAGCATCACAATCGATCTAAGCATCGAGAACCTATACCCCTCTTAATAGTACGGAGGTCCTATGACTTGAAAGTATGAAAGAAGAACAACGGAATGAATACTACGTCTTCACTTTGTCTTCGACTTACATCGCTGCAGTCAATTTCTTCGGACGACAGTACCGAATCAAAAGCTTTGCTTTAGTGGAAAAACTTCGTGGGGTCGATTTCTTCACATCAATCTTCTCGACTCTATCTCTTCAACAAATATAGCTCGTTCTTCTCTACAACGCAGATGTGCTTCGGTGAAGTTCCTTGAACTCAGCACCGGAGACAGCATTCTCTTCGGTTGTGTATGGACTTTTTCTCTCTGTATGCACTAGCAAAAAAATCAGTCAATACCTGTTTCTGTCAACAATCTCCAAAACACAAGGTAGGCAGATATTTCACCAACAACTGATCTAAAGCATGATCACATTTCGCAACAACACATTCAAAAAGAGATGGTATACAAATTCAATCTCTTTGCAAAATATAAGTCTAAGGGTTTAGCAACACCCCTCTTTCTCAAGTTGTCACAGGTCATTATCTTGTTTCGTTAAAACAATTAGAGGAACCCTTGAATTTTAGGAGAAACTTTAATCTGCCATACCAAAGGCAGATGAAAACTGGTGGCCAAAACCCAAAAGGCACCCCCCCCCCCCCCTTAATATCTAGAAGACCCCTTTACTTTGATACTGCCAGATCAAGGAATCACCATGATCATTAAAAGAAATGGACTGGGCTACATTGACAAGGTAATATTAAACCAAACTTTCATCAATTCATCTGAGAAAATCCTCCTAAAGGTACATTTTTTTAAGTTTGACCATCCCAAATCTCAGGTATTTGATTTTCTCATTCACTAAAACATATAATTCCATAAATTGGGTGTCCAAGGTGGACAACAACTTCTACAAGATATTGCAGCAGCGTCATGGCATGCTCTTGGCCGACCAGAACCTATACAATGACAAATCCGCGCGGGGATGGTCAACAAGCTCGCCAACAACACCAACGAGTTCCGCTCGCGCTTCCCGCATGTGCTCGTCAACCTAGGCAAGGTCAACATGCTTACCAGCACACGGGGAGAGGTCCACAGGGTCTGCACCAAGTTCAACTGATGAGATCATGGATCATCATTTTCTGATGAGACATCAAGTAATGGTGTGCCTTTTGTCTTCTTTTCCGGATTTGGTCATCGGATTGTTGCCATCCTTTTTTCTCATTTTAGTTTTGATCGCATTCATCTTGATGTACTTCATTCTGACAGCATGTTCGATTAATTTGATTTGTGTCCCATTGAATAATTTCTAATAACATGGTATGTTGTACGGTCGAGATCCGCAATAACATAATTGATGTTTTGCCTATAAGATACACTAGAAATGTTTCACATATCGGCATGATGCCCGGTCGCACGACCTTCTCTTCTCCCGAAACACGACAATGCTTGCTTAAATCTTCGCCTAGTTTCCGATAATAAGAACTCGGGAATTTTAATGATTGTCGATTTGTATCCAGCCAAGTCTTGTTTGCGAAGTACAGAACTCGGAAAACATACCGCCGAGTTTATTCTGGACTCTGCCGAGTTCCTTGGGAACTCAGCATAGTAGGTGAATCCAGTAGTGTGTGTAGTTTTGTCAGTAATACTTCATGGAACTTCCCCAGATCACCCCCTCCCTTTCGATATTGGACTACGAGGCCCCAAACCTGTTTCATAGATATCCAAGTTCTTCAGTTAAAGATAATGGCATTCCTATAGTTCCACAGTCCCCATAGGACAATTGAATATGCTACATTCAAATGCATACTCTTTTTGTTGCGCAACCAATATTTAGCCAAAGATTTAAAATCAAGGATATCAACATCAAACACTGATCTAAAGCATGACCACATTTCGCAACAACACATTCAAAAATAGATGATATAGCTATTCAATCTCCTTGCAAAATATAAGTTCTAAGGGTTTAGCAACACCCCTCTTTCTCAAGTTGTCACGGTTCATTATCTTGTTTCGTGAAAACTGTCGTGGTCTTGTCACGGCAGATGTCCTAGAGAAAGGACTTAGTCGTGGAGCCATCGCGACGGGTTAGCTTAAAGGGGTTAAAGCGAACAAGGGACGCAGAGAGTTTATACTGGTTCGGCCCCTTGCGGTGAAGGTAAAAGCCTAATCCAGTTGTTGTGGGATTGCTAGGGTTTCGATGACCGGGGAGCGAATCCGCTATGCCTGGCTCTCGAATTGTTGTCCGTCCTCCCCAAACCGCCGCCGGGTCGTCCCCTTATATACATGGGTTGACGCCCGTCGGTTTACAGGATCCCGAGGCCGGCTCATGAACATCTCCGGCTCGGTCTCTACTCTTTCTATCTTATAGCACAAGTTTACATATCAATGTCGATTTATATCTACAGGCCTTAATCCGCCGTTGGGCCCTGGGCCTTCATAAAGCGCCTCCATCTTTGTCTTCGTGGGCTTCAAGTATAATAACTCATTATGGGGATAACCCGGCCTCTCCTAGCCGGTTTATACCCAGCAGTAATATCCCCAACATTAGGCCCCAGATTGATTTGAACTGGTTCATGTCAATCTTCAACTTGAGAAAAATTCTTCTTTCAGCATCTTCGCATAAATCTTGTAAACTGCCATGACGTCATCTTCCAGCATCTTGATAAACCGCCATGACGTCACCTGTTATTAAAAATGGTATATCTCTCACCTTCATTAATGAGCCTCCGACAATCGAGGCGACAGCTTTGCCACACATCCCGCTTTGGGCTCCTCGATTCTCACGCCTGTCACTTATCTATTCACCTTATAAATAAAGCCGAAGGGTCCTTCTCAATTTTTCCCCTTCGTGCCCCTTCACATCGTCCTCTTCCTCGTGGTCGCCCGAACGTTGGAGCTCCGCCGCCGCCGCCGACCATCGCATATGCCCCAACAAAGGTCGCTGCATCACCCTGATCGTACCAGAAAGCCGCGACGCCTCTCCGCTGTTCCTTTGATACTGGTAAGCCTTTCTCCTTCCACCCTAGATCTTATCATTAGGGCTTGTACTCATCAGAGTTCTTCGAAGTTCTAGAACTGTTCTTCCCTGTTCTTCTCAGTAGCCCAAATGGCAAGTTAGATCTGATATTTTCCGGTGCCTTTGTAGTCAAAGCTCCCTTTTCCCCCATTAGAGCATCCCTTTCATACAGAAAACTCATCTGAACCTGATGAACTGTTTAAGTACCTAAAGTTTAGGTCTGATTATATTCTAGTTTTCTGTCGCACTGCAGATCTGAAATTATTATATCACTTTGTGAAACTTGTTTTTCCCTCACTTAGGTATTTTAGATCCGTATCTTTCATACCAATATAGGCGGTTTAGCTTTGTCAAAGAACAATAATCCGGTAGGCTTCATTAGTCCCCTCTTAAACCGCTGATTTATTGATCTTTGCACCTTCTCCATTGTCAGACTCCGGTTTAGTAATATCAAACTCCGGTTTAACAATATGCATATACCTCTGCTTCCGCTTATCTTGCATTGCTTTATGCTCGCCCGTCATAAATCTTAAACCGGCAATAAATATGTTTCAGCTTCCCATTGAAATGGCCAAACAAGTTTACGAGTGCAACTGGGTTCCTTCCCGGGTTACTGAAGAGCAATTAAACATATGTGTCACAACTGGAGCTTTAGCCAAGAAAGAAGTCATCCACTGGAGGGCCCCTAGTCCGGAAAATCCTCCTGAACCCAAGTACGGAGAAGTAGTTGTGTTTACTGACCATCTGGCTCGAGGCTTTAGCCCTCCCGGTTCAAAAAAAATTCGGGACGTGCTGGCCAGCTTCCAACTCCACCCTCAAGATATTGTACCAAACTCTGTGTCCAATATTTGCAATTTCCAAGTATTTTGTGAGGCCTATCTTCAAGAGGAGCCCACAGTTGAACTGTTCAGGGATTCCTTTTATTTAAACCGTCGCACAGAGTTCACAGACGGACCCAACACTGAGCTTGGTGGAATGGCAATTCAAAAGAGGAAGGATGTCAGCTTCCCTCATGCCAAGCTTCATAGTCACCCCAAGGACTGGAATCAGACTTGGTTTTACTGCAAAGACACATCTCCAACTCATGAAAATCCTCTGCCGGGTTACCGTCCCCACCGGCTTAGCAACACTCATCCCTTCCCTCAAAGGCTGACTGCCAAGGAACGGTCCAACTATGCACCACAACTGTCAAAGCTCAGAGCCTTTATGGCAAATGGTTTGACAGGTGTCGACTTTGTTCGCTATTGGATATCTTGGAGCGTTCTGCCCTTAAGCCGGCGCCCCGGTTTAATGTGTGAGTTCATAGGGGATTTGAAAGACCCTCAACGACACATCAACATTCAGCTAACAGAAGCCGAAGTTACTGAGGCTGTCAAGAAAATACTGAATGAACCGGAAGCTGTCTGTAGCCAGACCGGGTTAAGCCCTTTCTGCGTCTCCAATAAACCGCCACCTGTAAGAATCACAACTTTCTTGTTTTAGTTTACCCCTTTTCAGATAGTCTCAAAATTTTGTCCATCTTTCACAGGGCGATGACACATTCTGGAAGAAAAAACCACAGGATAAACCGGCAAAACCACTTCGCCCGAAGACCAAGGTCACCAAGAAACCTGCCAAGAAGAGGACCACTGAATCTTCTGAACCAAATGCTGATGCGGATCTAGCTAATCCGGCCTCAGAGGTAGAACTTGACTCTCTTGGTTCTTTTTTCATACACCTTGTTGACAATGACTGTTATCAGGACGACGCCGAAGGCAGCCAGGCTGACGATGCAGAGGTAATTATCCCTTCTTCCGGTTCAGACCCTCTGCCAACACAGAAAATCCGTCAAGCAAACCGGAAAAAAAAAATTCTCACCCCTTAGCTCACTTGGACCCAAACTTTCTTTTGAAGAAGCAGCAACACGAAGCCCGCCGCACAACCCAGCACAGTGGCCAGGTAGTTACCTCTGCCGGTTTACCGAACACTCCGGTCCGGAAACATCAATCAGAGGTCTCTTATACTCCTGATATTTCTTGCCCCAAGGCGGGTTGTTTTCGACAGCCTCTTAATCCGTCTGATTCAAATTATCAGGGAACACCTAATTCGTCCTCTGGCGAGTCAACGGCCACACAAGTTCCAACCCTCAAGACGGTCCCTGGGTAGGTTATGCTTTTATCTTATCCTTAATGTGTTATGTTTGCATATTGTACTGATCTTTATGTTTGTTCTTCTCAGTGCCAAGCCTAGACCCAGTAAGAAGGCCCGGTTAAATAAACCGTCTGATGACAATGTGGATATTGAACCGGAGAAGACTCGAGATCTGGAAAGAACAAATATTGATGTTACACATGATGATCCACCGCCTCAAGATTATAACTTCATAGTTGAACAAACAGAAGTTGACACCACAGGCCACACTGATAACCCGACAAGCCCGGCTCGTGCGGATGATAAGTCGGCCAGCCCAGCTAAGGCTGCTGATAAACCGCCAACTCCCGTGAAGGTTGCTGATGATAAAGAAGATGATATCATGATTACTGGCGTCGGCCACACCGCTCCTGGCAATCATGTTGCTTTATCGAAGCATAGTGCCAAGTACGAGGTTTCTGCTATGGGCAAAGGCAAATGGAGCATAGATTTGTCAACCTATGCTCACCTCAACGCCCAAGACATCCATTCTGGTTTTTTAAACCGCCTGTACACAAGCCGCGACTTTGAAGCCGGTTTAGTGAATCTAATGAAGGAGCGATATGAGGTAACTGCATAACTGCTTCTCTCTTGTGTCCAATTCCAAATATTAACTCCAGTAGCCCCCAAGTGCCGGTTTATGATAGTCATCTAAACTAGGACTTTGTAATATCTCAACTTTGCATGCTTAGCCTCCAAGGGCCGGGTTATCTTTCTAAGATGAACCGGTACCTTAGAATTGCAATATTACAACTTTCGCCGGTATAGTCCCCAAGTGCCGGTTTAACTGATGAAGATGCACCGGGACTTTTAGAAGAATACTCATAATGTCACTTTGAGCAAGCATACATTAGCCCCCAAGTGCCAAGAGTAAAACTTGTATTGCACTTGCGACTTGTAGAAATTTCTGATTACGAGCAAATATGCATTAGCCCCCAAGTATCAGGTGCATAACTTGTTATGTGCTTGGTACTTCAAATATGCACTGCCAATTCATGATATGTTTGTCTCTTATAGGCTGAGCTGAGCAAAAAGGAAACTCAAACCGCTGATCTGCAAGAAAACATCAAGTCCCAGCAGGCAGAAACCTCCAAAACCAAAGATGAGCTGACCAGTGCCTTAGCCGCTATGGAAAAGCTGAAGGAGAGTTTCAACAAGGAGCGGGCGGATTGGGACATAGAAAAATCCGCATTGCAAAAAAGAGCCGAGGACGTAGAAGCAGCTCTTAAACCGGTGGTAGACGAGCTAACTGGTGTAAAGCGGCAAATACATGCCATGACTGCTGCTGTGTTTGGTAAATATCCTGGCTTTAAATTGTCAACATATCATCCCATACATTGCCGGTTTACTGATGTTTTCAATGGCGCAGGAACTTGCATTAGTCATCTGGGCTCTGACGTACAGAAGAAGCTGAAGGCTGCCTATACTCTTATAGAGCAGTTATATACCGGTGCGCAACGGATCATCTGCACTGCTTCTCACAACAAGCCGCCCCCAACTTTAATCAAGGAGACCTTAGAAAGGTTGTCAATGCTGCCTGTCCGGATAGAAGAGCTAAAGAGATCTGCTGCCAGGGCTGGTGCTCTGACCGCACTAACCCGGGCAAAAGCATGGGTCCCTGATCTTGATCCGGTGGATGTGGCTAAAGGCTATCCAAGCTTAAAAGAAGACGGATCAGAATTTGGCACTGAGGACCTCCGAGCAATAAACCGGGAAGTACGTCCACTGGCTTGCCAGCTGGCTGAAGAAACTGATCTTTCTTATTACCAGGTGAGTTATGATGTCAACAACAAACGGGTTGCTGCACCAACCCCTGAGGCTCAAAATCTTATCCCGCCAATCCGTAAGCACACCTATGCCCCTGACGTTGAACCGTCCACACTTATAAGCGATGAAGCTGTGTTCCAAGCCTTAACTAGGATCGATTGGGCCACCATTGACTTCCAGCCACTGGGTAGAGAGGAAGAGGATGAACCGGCGCAAGGCGATCCACAACTGTCAGGGCAGCCCGGTGACAAGTCATGATCCGGAGGCCGATTTAACTTTCCGCGTGCTGCCATAATTGCCAAAAAATAATTACTCTTTTGGGCACTGAAACGCCTTGTAATAGGCTAGTTTAAACACTTGGTCTGGTATGCCATCGTGCATATTTACTTTGCTTGATACCGTTAATTCACCATGCTTAAGATATATGATGTTCATAATCCAGAGCGATTTATTCAGGCTGTTCCTGCATACAAAAAGTTGAACTTGTCCTGGCGGTTTACCACCGGACGGGTCATGATGCCCAAACATATAGCCTGGGTTTATAAACAAGGCTGTTAAAAATAATCAAATATGAAAATAAATGATACCTGTGACATTGAATCACATCGTAGGTTGATCAACCTTTGTAGTAAGGGCGATACCCCTAATCATGAGTATTGATAACTCCTTCCATATTGTGCCGGTTTATGATAAACCCGTACCGGGTTGTGAAAAAACACCGGATTACTCATATAAAATACTGGCGACTTATAGTCAAAACCAGACCGGGTTAATAAGCACCGGATTATGACTAATCATGTACTGACAACTTGTAGTTGAAAGCCGAGCCGGGTTGATTAACGCCGGTTTACCAAAATCATCATAAATCTCGTCAAAGGAGAAAAAAAACTTGGCAAATAAAAACATACGAAAACTTGTAGTCGAGGCTTTTCACGGGCTGCCAGGCCCCAAATTCGAGGCTTTTCATGGGCTGCCAGGCCGCTGAGTTAAACCATTTTACAAAGCCTTTTAAGATGGACCTCAATCTTTAACCAATCGTCGTTTTAACTTTGACAAGTTCAGGGTCTTATGAGATTGACTTGTCGAAGTTCGACGGGTCATACCAGGTTTACCTGGACGGAGTGACTTACTTAAAAAAGGCAGGCTAACCCGGGGTTTTAGGTGTATACACCAGGCTTCCAAGCCGTGGCTTGATAGCCTATTACAAGTGTAGATTCTTTGTTCATTGCGATAGCAAAGAATCCCCAAGCAATATTTTGAGCTGTGCTCAATGGGTGCCGATGTTTGAGTTGTTCTTTTGGAACACTCTCTTTGGCCCCTAAGTAATTTTTCTTTTTGGCTCTGAGCCAATCAAGAGGTGTAGCTATGGTTCGAATATGATCAAGCCCCCAAGTGATTTTCCTGGTGGCCTTGCGCCTATCAAGAGGTGTAGCTAAGGTTCGAATACGACCAAGCCCCCAAGTGATTTATCTGGTGGCCTTGCGCCTATCAAGAGGTGTAGCTAAGGTTCGAATACGACCAAGCCCCCAAGTGATTTATATATATGGCTTGATAAGCCGAAACAAGGGGTAAACCGGATGCCGCTTTTATAAACAGAAACCTCCATGTAACCACACATGATCAACAGATACCCCGCTTTAGCTGAGGCTCCGGTTTATTATATTGATCATAATATATACATTGTCATAACTATGTACATAAGCAGAGCCTAGGGCTCAGGTATAGTAAGGCCGTAGATGAGCGATATTCCATGGCCGGTGGGTCTCCTCCTCCGATTTACGTGAGTCTTTTTGCTCTCGAACATCGATTAGGTAGTATGACACGTTGTGCAGGTTCTTGCTGACCACGAAGGGTCCTTCCCAAGGAGGGGATAACTTGTGCATATCCGTCTGATCCTGGATGAGTCGGAGCACCAGATTGCCTTCTTGAAAAGTTCTGGTTCTAACCCGGCGGCTATGATAACGACGCAGATCTTGCTGATAAATCGTCGAACGGGCTGCTGCAATGTCACGCTCCTCATCTAACAGGTCAAGTGCTTCCTGCCGTGCCTTTTCATTATCAGCTTCAACATAAGCCGCCACACGAGGCGAGTCATGATGGATGTCACTCGGGAGAACCGCCTCTGCTCCGTAGACCATGAAGAAAGGTGTGTAACCCGTAGACCTGTTGGGCGTGGTATTGATGCTCCATAACACAGAAGGTAACTCCTCCACCCAACAACCCGGCGTCCGTTGCAAAGGAACCATAAGCCGGGGCTTGATGCCTCCCAAGATCTCCTGATTGGCTCTCTCCGCTTGACCATTAGATTGGGGGTGAGCCACTGAAGATACATCAAGTCGGATGTGCTCACGCTGACAGAACTCTTTCATAGCACCTTTGGACATATTAGTACCATTATCAGTTATAATGCTGTGCGGAAAGACAAACCGGAAAATCACCTTCTTGATGAATTGAACCACCGTAGCTGCATCACACTTACTGACTGGCTCTGCCTCTACCCACTTAGTAAACTTATCAACCGCCACCAAAAGGTGGGTCTTCTTGTCCTTGGATCTCTTAAAGGGCCCAACCATATCCAGCCCCCAAGTTGCAAACGGCCAAGTGATTGGAATCATCCTCAATTCCTGGGCCGGAACATGAGCTCGGCGTGAAAACTTCTGACAACCATCGCACTTTTTCACCAAGTCTTCCGCATCAGCATGAGCCGTCAGCCAATAAAAACCGTGACAAAAAGCTTTAGCTACCAGGGACTTTGAACCGGCATGGTGACCACAATCCCCTTCGTGGATCTCACGCAGGATCTCACGGCCCTCTTCAGGAGATACACAATGTTGAAACGCCCCTGTTACACTGCAGCGATGTAATTCGCCATTGACAATAGTCATTGACTTGGATCGCCGGATTATCTGTCTGGCCAAAGTCTCATCCTCTGGTAACTCGCCCCGGTTCATGTACGCCAGATATGAGACGGTCCAATCCGGAATAACATGAAGTGCTGCCACCAATTGAGCCTCCGGATCAGGCACAGCCAGATCCTCCTCTGTGGGAAGTTTAACCGACGGATTATGCAGCACATCCAAAAAGACGTTGGGTGGAACCGGCTTACGCTGGGAACCCAAACGGCTTAAACCGTCCGCCGCTTCATTCTTCCGCCGGTCCACATGATCAACCTGATAGCCTTTGAAGTGACCTGCAACAATATCCACCTCTCGACGATATGCAGCCATGAGCGGATCCTTAGAATCCCAAGTACCAGACACTTGTTGAGCCACCAGGTCTGTGTCACCGAAGCACTTAACCCGGCTCAAATTCATCTCCTTAGCCATTCGAAGACCGTGGAGTAAGGCCTCATATTCAGCTGCATTGTTAGTGCAAGGGAACATTAAACGGAGAACATAACAAAACTTATCACCTCGTGGGGAAGTTAATACGACTCCAGCCCCCGAGCCCTCCAATTGCCTGGACCCATCAAAGTGAATAGTCCAATAAGTATGATCCGACTTCTCTTCTGGCGCCTGTAACTCTGTCCAATCATTGATGAAATCTACCAATGCTTGTGATTTGATTGCCGTCCGAGGCACATAATTTAACCCGTGAGGTCCAAGCTCAATGCCCCACTTGGCAATCCGGCCAGTCGCTTCCCTGTTCTGGATTATTTCCCCCAAAGGAGCAGAGCTGACCACAGTGATGGGATGACCCTGGAAATATTGCTTAAGCTTCCGACTCGCCATAAAAACTCCATACACCAGCTTCTGCCAATGTGGGTACCTTTGCTTAGACTCAATAAGTACCTCACTGATGTAATAAACCGGCCGTTGAACCGGATACTCCTTTTCGGTCTCCTTGCGCTCCACCACAATAGCCACGCTAACTGCCCGGGCATTGGCAGCCACATATAACAGCAAAGGCTCTTTATCAACAGGAGCAGCAAGGACAGGCGGCTCGGCTAGCTGCCGCTTTAAATCCTCAAACGCTTTATTGGCGGCGTCGCTCCAGACGAAATTATCCGTCTTCTTCAGCATCTGATATAAAGGGATAGCCTTCTCCCCGAGGCGATTGATAAACTGGCTCAAGGCTGCAATCCGGCCTGCCAAGCGTTGAACATCATTGATGCACTTCGGTTTAGCCAAAGAAGTTATGGCCTTGATTTTCTCCGGATTAGCTTCAATGCCCCTGTTAGACACCAGAAAGCCCAAGAGCTTGCCTGCCGGTACACCAAAGACACATTTGGCTGGATTAAGCATCATCTTATAAACCTGGAGGTTATCAAAGGTCTCCTTCAAGTCATCTATCAATGTCTCCTTCTCTCTGGATTTCACCACAATATCATCCACATAAGCATGAACATTGCGGCCGATCTGATCATGAAGACAGGTCTGCACACAGCGCTGGTAAGTCGCCTGGGCACTCTTTAGCCCAAAGGGCATAGACACATAGCAGAAGGCTCCAAAGGGAGTTATGAAAGCTGTCTTCTCCTGGTCCTTAACTGCCATTTTGATCTGATGGTAGCCAGAATAAGCATCCAGAAAACTCAAACGCTCGCAACCCGCCGTAGCATCAATGATTTGATCAATACGAGGGAGGGCAAAAGGATCCGCTGGACAAGCCTTGTTCAAATCTGAGTAGTCCACACACATACACCAAGTGTCGTTCTTCTTAAGTACTAGCACTGGGTTAGCCAACCACTCAGGATGAAATACCTCAATAATAAAGCCAGCTGCCAAGAGCCTGGCCACTTCCTCACCAATAGCCTTGCGTCTTTCTTCATTGAACCGGCGGAGAAACTGCTTGACTGGTTTAAACTTGGGATCAACGTTAAGAGTGTGCTCAGCGAGTTCCCTCGGTACACCTGGCATGTCAGAAGGCTTCCACGCAAAGATGTCCCGGTTCTCACGGATGAACTCGATGAGCGCGCTTTCCTATTTTGGATCCAAGGTAGCGCTGATGCTGAACTGCTGGGATGAATCGCCAGGAACGAAATCAACCAGCTTAGTCTCATCAGCCGACTTAAACTTCAAGGCCGGATCATGCTCTGTAGTTGGCTTTTTCAAGGAAGTCATATCTGCCGGATCAACATTGTCTTTGTAAAACTTCAACTCCTCTGTTGCACAAACCGACTCAGCATAAGCCGCATCACCTTATTCACATTCCAAAGCGATCTTACGACTCCCATGTACCGTGATGGTCCCCTTATGACCCGGCATCTTGAGCTGTAGATAGACATAACAGGGCCTCGCCATGAATTTAGCATAAGTTGGCCGCCCAAACAGGGCATGATACGGGCTCTTGATTTTCACCACTTCAAAGGTCAATGTTTCTGATCTTGAATCATGCTCATCACCAAAAGCAACCTCCAGAGCTATCTTACCGACCGGATACGCCGATTTCCCAGGCACCACACCATGGAAGACCGTGCTGGACGGTTTAAGATTTTTATCTGTTAACCCTATGCGACGGAAGGTTTCATAATAAAGAATATTGATACTACTCCCCCCATCCATGAGTACTTTAGTGAACTTGTAACCTCCCACCTGAGGTGCCACCACCAACGCCAGATGACCCGGATTATCAACCCGAGGTGGATGATCCTCTCGACTCCACACAATGGGCTGTTCAAACCAGTGTAAGTAACGGGGCACCGCCGGTTCAACGGAGTTCACTGCCCTTTTATGAAGCTTCTGATCGCGCTTGCACAGGCTGGTGGTGAAAACATGGTACTGTCCACTGTTTAACTGCTTCGGGTTGCTCTGGTAACCCGACTGCTGCTGCTGCTATTGGTTCCCCTGATGATTATAACCACCTTGGTTGCCTTGATTGCCTTGATTGCCATGTCCGCTTTGATTGCCATGGAATCCTGAACCGGAACTGCCTCCACCATAACCCGGCCCATGAGACCCGGGGCCTGAACCGCCAGCGGGTCCATTATCATTCCGGAAAAAATCTGAATCTTTGAATTCTCGCATAATATAACAATCCTTCCAGAGGTGCGTGGCCGGCTTGTCCCGCGATCCGTGCTTTGGGCAGGGCTGGTTCAACAGGTAATTCAGGCGCTCCGGATTGGGACTTGGTTCTCTTCCACGCGGGGGCGGTTTACCCTTCCGACGCTGACCATTACCCTGCGCGTTGGTATTAGCTACAAAATCTGAACTGTTATCCGCTTTACGCTTACCGCTGTTTCCATGCCCCGCCGAGTTATGCTGCTGCCCTTTGGTGCTGCCACCCTTCTTTCCCTTTCCTGTCTTGTCATCATCAGATTCAGGGTCCTTGGTACTATCAGAGTCGGCATATTTCACCAGAGCTGCCATAAGTGTCCCCATGTCATTGCAATGGTGTTTGAGCCGTCCCAGCTTCAACTTAAGAGGCGTAAACCGGCAATTGCCTTCCAACGTCAAAACGGCCGTATCAGCATTGATGCGGTCCGATGAATGCAAAATCTCTGAAACCCGGCGCACCCAATGGGTTGTTGATTCTCCTTCCTCCTGGACACAGGCAGCTAAATCCACAATTGACATGGGCTGTTTGCATGTGTCTTTGAAATTCTGAATAAACCGGGCTCTTAGCTCGGCCCATGACCCAATGGAGTTAGCTGGTAGGTTTTTCAACCAAGTGTGAGTTGTCCCTTCCAACATCATGGTGAAGTACTTAGCACATGCCGCGTCATCTACGTCCAGCATCTCCATCGCCATCTCATAACTCTCCACCCACGACTCGGGGGATAAATTGGCAGTGTAATTCGGCACTTTACGTGGGCCCTTGAAGTCCTTGGGCAGCCGTACATTGCGTAATGCTGGGACGAGACACGGCACCCCCAAAGAACTGGAGGTAACCCCTGGTTCCACCGAAGTTGTTGGACGAACCGGAGTAAACTGACGGGCCGCGTTCTGTGCTGCTAACTCAGCCTCTCGACGTGCCCTAGTACGGTCCACCAAATCCTGAGCATCAATACCGCCACCCGCCGGGTTATGGCCTCGTGGCGGATTACGGTTGCGGGCACTGCTAGACACAGCCGGTTCATCAACATGCCTGCTGTAACTCCGTCTTGGGCGGGGGGTGGAATGAATCCTCTTGTGACTGTACGAATAAGCCTGTTGCTGAGTCAAAGCTGTCTGAAGGAGCTCCCTAGCCCGTCGCGTCTCCACCGCTACAGGGGACTCACCATTGACTGGAAGGGCTGCCAATCGTGAAGCGGCCGCGACTATGTTATCCAAGGGGTTGGAGTAATGACCCGGAGGCGTGGGCACATGCTGGGATGGCATATTCTGAAGAGGCGGATCCATTGCGTGTGGCTGAACCGGCGTCCCCGTTCGAGGCGCTTCTACCCGGTTTACCACTGGCTGGTTGCTGGTTCCGGCCCCTGGCGTATTGAAGAGATTCCTGGCTTCGTAAACCGGAGGCAGGTGAGATCGGTACCTTCTCCTCACTACATCATTTGACGCATTCTGATCCAACGTAAGCCGATAGGCCTGTGCATCTAACTCGGCCCGCTCTGCAGCCATCCTGGTGCTTTCAGCTGCCAAATCCACCCTGGCTTGGGCTATCTGATCCTTCACCTTCGCCACTTCTGTGTTGCGCCGCTCCTGATCCGTCGGGCTGACTTCGGCCGCTAACAGTGCCGCCAAGGTGTCGAATAAATCGGACAGAGCCTGAGCCGGTGGTGGCGCAGGGCCTCCTGCCCCAGCTGCCGTCGCCGCTGCTGAACCGGAGATCATTGCCACAGCGGTCAAAGATTGTGGCGCTGACTGTGTACCGGCCATGAAGATCGCAACCCGGCTCGGCGGGCCAAGAGAGTCCGGAATACTGTCGCCATCGGAACAACCACCAAACCGGCCATCCTGCAGCTGGTACAATGACTCGGTCTCTCCAGTAGATGACTCGTCACCGGAATAAACAATGGTTTCGCCATCATATTCCGATCCATCTTCAGATTCCACTCCATGGATGACTCCCACGAAGGCACGCTTCATGACAGGCTTAACCCGAGCAGATCTCGCACGCTGAGCCATTTCGACGATGTCGGTGCAGATGTCCGGCTCAGGGCCCGGTTCGCCAATCTTGCCGATGAACACGTGAATGCCGCCGAAGGGGACCCGGTACCCGTACTCAATTGAACCGGCCTCGGGGCCCCAGCCTGCGTCGTCGATGTAGAGCTTGCCGCGACGACTTTTGGTCATCCGGCCGACAGCGTATCCCTTGAGTCCTTCGAAGCTGCCCTCTAAGAACTCGAAACCATCATGCGATGGCCCCACGGTGGGCGCCAACTGTCGTGGTCTTGTCACGGCAGATGTCCTAGAGAAAGGACTTAGTCATGGAGCCATCGCGACGGGTTAGCTTAAAGGGGTTAAAGCGGACAAGGGACGCAGAGAGTTTATACTGGTTCGGCCCCTTGCGGTGAAGGTAAAAGCCTAATCCAGTTGTTGTGGGATTGCTAGGGTTTCGATGACCAGGGAGCGAATCCGCTATGCCTGGCTCTCGAATTATTGTCCGTCCTCCCCAAACCGCCGCCGGGTCGTCCCCTTATATACATGGGTTGACGCCCGTCGGTTTACAGGATCCCAAGGCCGGCTCATGAACATCTCCGGCTCGGTCTCTACTCTTTCTATCTTATAGCACAAGTTTACATATCAATGTCGATTTATATCTACATGCCTTACTCCGCCGTTGGGCCCTGGGCCTTCATAAAGCGCCTCCATCTTTGTCTTCATGGGCTTCAAGTATAATAACTCATTATGGGGATAACCCGGCCTCTCCTGGCCGGTTTATACCCAGTAGTAATATCCCCAACAAAAACCACCAGAGGAACCATTGAATTTTAGGAGGAACTTTAATTTGCCATACCAAAGGCAGATGAACAGGTTGCACCCCCGCCCCCCTAAAATTAATTATAGCATATAAAGATCTAGAAAACGAGACGAGACCCCTTTACTTTCATACTGCCAGACCAAAGAATCATCTTGATCAGTAAAAGAAATGGACTGGGCTACATTGACAAGATAATATTAAACTAAACTTTCATCAATTCATCTGAGAAAATCCTCCTAAAGGTACATTTTTTAAGTTCTGACCATCCCAAACCTCAGATATTTGATTTTCTCGTTAAGTAAAACATATAATTCCATAAATTGCGTGTCCAAGGTGGACAAGAACTTCTACAAGATGTTGCAACAGCGTCGTGGAGTGCTCTTGCCCGACTAGAACCTATACAGCGACAACTCCATGCGGGGATGGTCAACAAACTCGCCAACAACACTGACGAGTTCCACTTGCACTTCCCGCATGCGCTCGTCAAGCTAGACAACGTCAACGTGCTTACTAGCACACAGGGAGAAGTCCGCAGGGTCTGCAACAAGTTCAACTGATGAGATCATCATCATTTTCTGATGAGACATCAAGTAATGTTGTGCCTTTTGTGTTTATTCCTGGTCTGATTGGTGGTATTTTAACCTCCTTTTCTGTTTTGGTTAGATTCATCTTGATCTACTTCATTATGACTGCATGTTTGATTCGTTTGATTTGCGTCCTATTGAATAATTTCTCATAACATGTTATGGTGTACGATCGAGATCAACAATAACATAACTGATGTTGTGCATATGTACATTTCAGTCGCATATCTCTACTATATAGAAGACCTGGTAATCATGATGCCTGTGACATGAATCATTTCTGACCGTCCATCTGCATCTATTACATGCGAGGTACCCCGTCACTCTATTCAGCATTTGTAGAAAATCACTTAGTCTCTCGAGACCAGCTCCTTAGTCAACACATGGCACACAGTCGGACAAGCTTCCTTCCAGTTGTGACAATTCTGGTGTGTAACAACATAGCGGTTTTTGAGGGAATTCGCAATGCAAATAGACATATACAAAATGATCATACAAAACCATTCAGTTTTGTTGGTACATAGGAACAACACGTCAATATCATGCGATTTCACAACGATTCTTTCCATATGAGCAATCATGTAGAGATACAATTGTTCGCTAAATTTTACCACATACTTGTACACCCTTTTTAGATCATACTTGTGTGTTGTAACATAAACTAGTCCCATGAAGCGATTTCTTTCAATTGGGAAAACAATCCAACTCATATCAAAAGTGCATGGGCGCATCACAATTTGCGTACATGGCTGGTGTTAAAATAATGATTTCATACTAACTTATCTCTTTGTGGTTTATGTATTCCGAAGACATGTTCGATTCATTTGATTTGAGTTCAGGGGGCAATGTCATCATGGTGGTGGTTGACCCCTTCACCAAACTCCATGGCATGACTCACACTTAGGTATCGTTGTGGTTATCATGTTCAAACTCCATGGCATGCCTCACACTCTGGTATCACACCATGATAAGATTTTGATGAGCGCGTTCTAGTGGGAGGAATCCAAGCCACTTGACACTAAACTGCAGTTCACCATAGTGTATCATCCTTGAATGGATAGGCAAACAACACGTGAACCAATGTTTGGAGATGGTTGAGCTTTCTTTATTCTTGACGAAGCTAAAAGTTGGAATTATTGGCTACTTGCCATCGAGTTTTCATAGAAATCAATTGACCAGCCATCTCTGGGTGCTTGTTGTTTAAAGCACTGTATGGACGAACTTGGGGGCACAATGCACGAGATCTCACCTATGGTACTGGCCTCTACGTCATAATTTCTTGGTGGAACATGATGCTTATCTGACTTTGATTGAGTAGGATTTGACCAATGTGCAAGAAGGACAAAGATCTGGGCATATCAAAAATAAAGAAAGCACACCTTTTAGGGGACAAAGTGTTACTGCAATTACAAGTGTATGCTCAATCCTCTCTAGCAAATCAACCATATCTAAAATTGCCCTTCAAGTACTTCGGGTCATATATTGTACTTTAGAAGGATTGGTCCCACTGCATACAAGGTCGAGCCCCCAACATGTCACAATTGGAAGGTTGTGCTCATGATTTCTTACCATTTTTATTTCAGTTACCGAAGGCGGTTGAGCTTGTTGACACTAGATTTTGGCATGGCAAGAAACATAATTAAAATGGCCTCAGATGGAAAAGTGCTCTATATGAAAATTCTTTGTCTCGTCGAGACGAACGAATTTTTTTTTGAGCCGTCTCAACCTGAGGTTGTATGCAAAACTTATAGCGAAAACAGTGCAATGTTGTAGGAAAACTAGAGATGGCTGGACTGCTCGGCCAACGGGTTGAACTGTTGGGCCGAATGCCCAAAACCTCCTGTTGCCGCCAGATTGACTGGAAATTTAATTGTCCGGTTCAGGTCACAAAAAATGTCCAAACCTTAATTGTGTTTTGACCGGACAATTTGGTGCGGACTTCCGGACAGTCTCATTCGAGTCGAAATTGTCCATTTTCATGGATTTGATGATTGTGGGGGTAATTTCACCTTTGAAATGGCCTCAGATGAACAACCGTTCAACATGAAAGTTATTCGTCTCATTGAAATGGATAAATCTGCTTTGGAGAGCATCTCCATCCGAGGTTGTATGTGGCCTGTGAGTCCCAAAAACTGAAGTCTATCTCAGGCCTACCTAAATCCGCGGGATTTGGAGTCCTTTTCTTGCACGGGAGGTCCAGCCGCCTTATACATAAATGAGAGGTGATGGCTGATTGAACAATACACAATTGATCAATTCATCTACCATTTTTTATATTTTATCTTTTCTTTTGTACCCTATTTTTCTTCTTCCTCATTTTCATTGTTCTTCGTCTTGTAGGTCAGCGATCCACGAGCCCTAGAGGTGATCAGGTCGACCAAGGGCATCCCATAGCTGCCGCGCACCCTGACAGGGTCCCTCTCGTGAGTGTGGGTTTCGGGTCTCCGAAAGACCTCGCTGGCGTGTCTTGCGTATCACCTCCCGGCTTGAGTCCTCCGACGATGTGTCCTGCGTATCACGCTCGATGCCAGGGGTACATGGTGATGTGTTCGTGTGCGAACAGAGCTCAACAACAAACAATCATCATTCCAAAGAAATATTGGACATGCACATGGTAAAGGTAATGAGACGATTTTGCAAGTCCTAGTCTGATATCACATATTTCAACTGAGGTGACAAACTATGAGGATTGGCACACTTACTTGGTGGGCAAGCAAGTTCTCTAATGGGATGGTGTAACTAAAACTGGGCATGGCTAGCCTGGCCCGATGGCCCGAACTTGAAGCCTAGTGGGTGTGGCGGGCTCGGACTGCAATTTTGGCCCAAACACAAAGCCGGAAATACCTCAAAAACCCAGTTTTACTTTAACAGAAGTATAGCAATAAATTATGTTTATATAGCCACCCTCCCCTCACCAAAAAACTTGGCCTGGAAGATCCCTGGGCTAAGGAGTGCCTAGGTCTAGGTGTAACACTCCAAGCTAAAGGCCATGGTGATGTGGACAGAAGATAGAGCTAAGGGGGGCACGAGATACATGAATACCGAGAAAGTATCACATTGAAACATATCACTTGTGAAAATGTAAACATGGGCTTCTAATTTTTCTCCTGAAACACATGAAATGAGCGGGTGGGTGACCTAGCCCTTAGATTGTAGATCCACTATCGCGCGTTCAGTTAAGCGTCCCGTGGGGTGGCCTACAAAAGGCAAAGAGGTGTAATGAGATAGAACAAACAAAAGAAATTCCCAATCCCCAAAAGACAAAGTTTTTATAAGTTGTTCATGGCATTTACAAAATATGTTTGTACCATTCCAAAAAAAGTGTTAATGACATTTAAAAAATGTTCACACATTTAAAAAATTGTTGATGACAATATTAAAATATAATCATGAAATTTAAAAAAGTTCTTCATGCAATTTTTGAAATAATGTTCGTGACATATAAAAAATATTCACTGTATATTAATAAAATACACACACATGTATTTAAGAAAATTATCATACATTTGTGAATATGTATTGAAAAAATGTTCAACATGTATCTTAATTTTTTTAACTTGTATTCAAACAATGGTCATCTTGTATTTGAAGAATAACATCATGTATTTAAAATGGAAAATTATATATATATATATATATATATATAAGGAAATACAAAAAACAAAAAGAAACCAAAAAATGAAAATACATTAAAAATCATAAAAAAGATAAAAGAAAACCGGAAGGAACACAGAGTCGCACGGAAGGTTCCCAAAACTGCACTATGTCCGACTCACGATAGGCGAGACATGAATAGAGAAGATATATCATTAGTGCAATCTGCTTTTTAGGACCCGAATATGTGGCTGCCTCCAGTCTATTACATTCGCCAGGGGAGCAACTCCCAGCGACCATTTCAGCCCGTTTGCCAGGGGCAGGCCAAGGCGAACCCCAATTGACCTGAAGGCCCAGTTAACTGGTATTTATATTCACCCACAAAAAAAAACTGGTATTTATATTTTAAAAATGCCATGAACAGAAAACATTTCTTATAAAAATACAGAAAACCTAAATTTGATAATGGCATGCTCTGAATTATGAAAAATGGATGCTACTTATAATACTGTCATTTCCCTAATTTAAAATTTTATTATTTATTATGATCAAAACAAAAAAATAAGGCCATGTGATCTAGAAAAATAAAATTGCCATGCTAAACTTTAAAACTGCCATCATGTATATAAAACGTGCCATGAATAAAAAAAATCCATAGTTTCTTATAGAAAACAGAGAAAACATAAATTTATAGATGTCATGCTTTGAAAAATGAAAATTCTCATGCTACGTTATAAAATTTCTATCCTCTAGATAAAAAATATTTTATCTGGATAAGGCACAATAAAATTGTCGTTCCATTAAAAATAAAAATGGCACGCTCTCATTATTAAAAATGTCGTCTTCTTAATAATAAAATTTCGTCCTCTCAATAATAAAAATTTCATATTATTATTAATAGAAAATGGTACGGTAAATTTATTAATAATAAGGTGACATTTTGAGAGGATGACATTTTTATTATTAAGAGGATGCCATTTTTATTTTTAATGGCACGACAGTTTAAACACAAAGGTTCACAACCCGCCCTCTCAGTCCAGTGACAAACACAAAGGTCACCAGTTCGACGCCCCCCCTCTCCCCTGGCCACCTTGGTTGTGCAATTTTTTACAGAGAAAAAAAAACGAGTGTTTGTCAGGAACTGGCTTACAGCGAATGCGTGCAGAGAATCTATGCGGCATTGGCCTTGCGCCAAGATCCATGCAACGGCAGGGAATGCCTTTGCCGGGGGTTGACCTCGAGAGAGGAAGCAATTTGCACAAATTTCCTTTAAAAAAAGAGAAATGATAAAAAAAATGAGACAATCTCACGAAGCTTTATTCATTTGTCATAACGTTGACAGAAACAAGTGGAAGACCATCCGGCTGTCCTAACCAAACATGACGGCCAACCCCCAAAGTTAAAACATGCTTCGTTCAATTGTGAGCCTCAACATTTGAGCTCCTAAACTCATGAACTATATAACATGAAATAAAAGTAAACCGAGTGTTGTTTGATCTCCTGGATAATGGCATCATATGTGGCTGCACCCCCCTGCTTGATCTCATCCACCACCACCTTGCAATCAGAAGCAACTCGAAAATGTTGTAAATTCAAATCCGGGCAAGAGCTTCTCTCGCCGCTAGAGCTTCTAGGGTAGCAGGGTTGCCTATATTGGCAAACACAATAGATGAGGCTCCCACAAACACTCCTGAATGATCTCTGCAATATGGCCCCTACTGCACCAAACGTGCCAGATCGTCCGGCCGCTGCGTACATTAATCTTGGACTAGTTTACTGGAGGTGCAATCCATCCTGTTGGTTGAGAAATGATAAATGGCGACCGTTCGCCTGGATCTCAGTAAGAACCAGGCCATGGGACACCACACAGTCGCTACAAGCCCAGTAAATAAAATGGGCCTTATGACATAGCAGAGCTCTTAAAAAGGCCGAAAGGGGCAAAGACCGTCAGGTCCGTGTCCAAAACCGAGCAAAACCCAAACCACCGAGCAAAACCGAGCAAAGACCGTCAGGCCGAAAGTCGCTCGCCAGTCGCCACCGAGGGGAATGGCGGCGCCGCCGGACAGCAAGTCTGATAAATCCCCAGAGGAGCTCCTGTGCGCGGCGGCGGAGGCCGGTAACGACGATGCCATCGCCGAGCTCATCTCCTCTGGCGCCGACCCCACCTACTTCGACGCCTCCGGCATGACGCCACTCATGCGCGCGGCCACCGGCGGCCACGCCGCTGCCTCGCGGCTCCTGCTCGATGCCGGCGCGCCCTGGAACGCGCTCTCCCCCGGAGGTCTCTCCGCGGGTGACCTTACCTCCGACCCCGCCACATACGACCTGCTCCTCGACCACGCCCTGCGCTCCGAGCTCATCCTCGGCACCGTCGCCCGCCGCCAGGCGGCCCCCGCGAACTCCTCCGACGGCGTCCCCGCCGAGAGCTACCTCGACTCGAGGGTTTCGTTCAGCGAGGACCGGGTGATGGATGCGGAGAGCAAGGCGGTGATGATGGAGTGGGAGCGTCCGCTGATGGAGGCGCACGCGCGGGCGGTCTGCGCCGCCGGCGGCGGCAAGGTGCTCAACGTGGGGTTCGGGATGGGGCTCGTGGACCAGGCAATACAGAGGTACGAGCCCGAGGAGCACACCATCGTCGAGGCCCACCCGGAGGTGTACGCCCGGATGCTCAAGCTCGGGTGGGGTGAGAAGAAGAACGTCAGGATCCTCTTCGGGCGATGGCAGGACGTGATCCCGCAGCTAGGCTCATATGACGGTATGACAAAATCATTCACTTTTCTAAAATTCATTGCTGCCAGTTTGAGCTTTGAAACATCCTGTTGCTTGCTTGTTTGGGGACAGATGCAAATCTGTAAATTGTTGGTGTGTTAATGCTGTTCCCAAAGAAAATTTCGATGTGTCGCATGCTTTTCAGCTGTTATAGTCAGCTGAAAATTTCGATGTGTGATGTGTGCATGTGAAGTTGTTCCTAAGGTGAAGCTACAAATTGGTAGTGTTTCTGAGGTGAATTTTTATAACAGGGGCCTGACTTTGTTGATAAAGTAAGGACAGTGCAATATATCGAGGGAAACAAAACACACATGAATAACAAATATCCCTGATATAAGTTACATCAATTTTCTCTTTCATTCTCCAATTCCAGCCTTTGTGCCACGGCTTTCCTCCAAACCTCTGATATTAAATCGCCACAGAATATTGTATTATGATTTGTGAAGAATTGGACAGAGCGCCTACCTTTCTCTTTTAAAAAGTTGTTCAAAGGTGGAAGCTACGACTTGATAAAGTTTCTATGGATTTTTTTTTATTTGGCGACCACAAAAAATAGTAATAAGAGCTGAAGATGCCAAGTTTAGTTGAAATAATTCTCAATTTTCTCTTTTAGAAGCCCTACTTCTGAAGAGAAGTTATGCAAATGGTACTAATATGCCTGCCAATCTTTAGTTATCATCTCCAATTCCGACCTTTGCACCTCAGGCATTCCTCCAGACCTCTGACCAAAAAAATTGTATCTGAAATAGTCACCAAATTTTGTATTATGATTGTGAAGTCGTTTCACTTTTTCATATCTTAATGAATTGGGCAGAAGGCATACCTTTCTCGTTAAAAAGAACTTGTCCAAAGGTGGAATCTATGACTTGATAGAGATCCCAAGGTTAGCTGAGATAAGTCTCAATTTTCTCTTTCTGAAGCTCTGCTTCTGAAGAGAAATTATGCAAACGGTACTAATGTGCCCAATCTTCGTTTACTCTGGTCAAAATGCACTAAGGAATTTGGTAGGAGTTATTTATGTCAAGGTTGCATGCTTTTAAGGGCTGCTCAACCAGTTTATGTGTTCTAGTGTTTATTTTGTGCTTGTGGTGAGTTTACCGTACAGGTTAGTTAGAACAAAAGGCGATGTGCAATTGCAAGTCTATAGTAAATTTCAATCTTTAAAGGAAGCCAATGTAGGTAATTGTCCATCTTATGGTTTCTAGAAGTAGATAGTGTACCTGGATGGTTTAAGTGGACAAATAGTTGTAGAATGGTATGTCTTCCAAAAATACTTATCATGTGATGATTATGATGGAAATACTTATCATGGGTCGAGAACATGTGGTACACTTGGATACAACAGGAAATGGGGTGAGAAAATGGAGGAATCAGAGTATGGGATGAGGATGAGCAAAGCATGAGATGAGAAGGAGACGAACTGAAGGAAGGAGAAGGCTACTGCCTTGTTTCATTTTCTGATCGATGCCTCCCTCCTGTACGCTTCGTCCTTTATAAGCCTTGCTGCAGATTCGTAGATGGGCCAAGCCCAAGTCCCCTAACCCATTCCATAGAGCAGGCCCATGAAGAGTATAGGACATGCCCCTTGGGGCATGACATTCTCGCCCCCTTAAAGTGAGGCTTGTCCTCAAGCCAATGACGTGGTACCAAGGTAAAGTAGAACCACCGGGATCCCATGGTGCTTGCATTGGTAGGACAACCGTCATTTGCGAACAACCAATAGCAACAGGAGCATAATCACTTTGATCACAAACGCCATCATGACCAAGGATGGAGTCTTCGAAGCTCGGGCCTTGTTGATTACTGCCGAGAAGCATCAGTTAACAACCATGGTGTGTTTCAAAAGGCAACTCAAACATCTGCATAGCTGCACTCGTAATGCCAGGATCCCAGCTCCTTATAGCAAGATGTATGATGGGAAGCTGCAGTAGGAAACTGAACCATATTTCTGAAGATGTTGGAGTTGGATACAGCCGTACAGCCAGAAAGGCAAAGTTGCTGCTCTCCTTAGTGTGAAAATTCCGAACACTGTAAATAGGGTCATGAGTTCCGAATAGCCTTGCTTTAATTCGAGGAAATTCAATGTTGTGATGCACACAATAATTTGAAACAACATGTTGTGCAACTGATTCAGTGTCCCACTGATTAACAGATAGTGTCATGAGAGCTTTAGGTTGTATGCTGCTCGGATACAGCCCACGTGAGCAAGTAACTGGAACAAAATGAACCATCCTGGTATCCCATTGTTTTGCAAAGCCCAAACCCAAAGTAGCATCACCAATGGCATTAGTTGGTTGTACACATCGAATATTATGAGCGTCTCCCATCAAACCTTGCCTTGTCACTAGTAATACCCACCATTCACTGTGAATTATGATGTAGCAAGAATATTCAGCTGTACTAGCAAACTTCAGTGATAAGTATTCCAGGTTCGTTATTGCGTTGCAGACTGTGGAATCATTACTGTATGCATTTCTTACCACTAAACTGTAGCAGTTGAACACAAATTCAGTGGTTGGAATGTCATGAGAGATACCTGTAACTCCTCTCAAGATTAACTGAGCATAACTGAGCATAGTTTCACATCCTTCACTGCTATCAGGAGGTTCAGCCGGTGGTCGAAGACAATCAAGATGAGCTGGCTGCACTAGAGAAAAATGCCATTCAACAGTCTTCAGTTCAGTGTACCAGCCAAATAAGAGGTCTCTAGACAAAAGTTCAGCTTCCCATTTAAGCTCTGTATTGACAACCTCACTGGTCTCAAGGAACTGGCTGTGAGCTGCAAAAAATGTATTAGCTGGCTGCACATATTGATTATATGACCAGCATTTCTTACGCCTCCAGAACACATCATTCAAGCACAATTTTCTTGCGAAAGGAATGCCCAATAGCACTTTGGGGTAAATTACTTGAGAAGACAACAACCATGGCAGCTTTGGCTGCAGCAATGGAAAATAGTTCCACATCTTCCCAATGTCAAACAGAAGAAAACTCAAGGGCCAGACCACATGTGAAATGCCAAGCAGATTCCCAATGGAGTATGTGAAATGGTTGATAATTATGACGGAGAAGATATTGTTCTTTGCACCTATTGTGCCGCAGTGTGACAGTTTTACCTTGTTGCCTTCAATAGAATACCCTTGATGGAATGTCCTCCACTTAAACACAGAAATGTAACTCAGATTGTATGCATCGTCACAAGATGCAACGATAACACTGAAAGTTGGCTCGTCATCCACTGTGTTGTGCACGTACAGAATAAATGGGTGATGGACTTGGCTCAATGGTTTCATTTCTGCCCAACATAATCTCATGGCCTGATTACCTGCTGCACAACTATGAAAGCGCTTCTCTGACTTATCTTCTCCGATAGATTTCTTTAAGACATAACAATGTACACACTGTGCTCCCCAGATATATTTTAACTGATGTCTACCATTTAGAAAATTGGTCATCAGAGAACTAGGTGCAACCTTACTCCAAAATAGGTTCAGGAGAGAACCGACAGCCAAGACTTGCATAGGAATTTCAGTGCCATGTCGTTCAACAGAAAAAAGAGCTGCAGAAAGTGCACTCGCTGGCTGCACTATATCGGACCACCATTTCATAAGCCTCGAGAACACATCAGCCAGACACCACACCACACCGTAATTGCACAGAGCATTGACAAGGATACTACTAGGAGAGTGTGAGAGACGACTCACGAATTGCACCTTTGAATCTGTTGTGTCAAGAGTTACTTCTATGGACGAACAGGGAACCACAACCCTGTTCGATGACATGGTGGCACTCGGTGGCGGCTCGGCGATAGTGCCGCGAGCTGTACGTGTGTGCTCATCAATGAACGACGGCCATGGTGAAGGTCTGAGCACTTGCCCTCGTTGCTTGATACGTGGAGTCACACCTGGCTGAAACGTGGGTTTCAGCACGCCAATGTCGTCATCAAAGCATAGGGTCGCGAACCTTGTCGGCGCCATGGTGTCCAGCTCGAGAACGGAAAATGGCCGCTCCGGTGGGGTTGGTGCTGCCACTGGAGGAGTTGTGGAGGATGGCGTCACACTTCACAGGACAACAAGCTCGGGGGAGACGTCGGTGAGGGTCTCCGTAGGCGCGAGGCCGTGAACCCCATGGTCAAAGCCGTCGTCAATCTCCTCAGCGTCCACCGCCTCATCCTTCATGATTTCTTCCTCCCTTATCCGAGCAAGAGACGACGCTCTGGTGATGCTGGATGGCGATTGCGACCGCACAATTGCTTGAATATCCGTGTGCAAGCCCTCGAGGTACTGGTGGACGAAGCACTTGATGCTTAGGGTGGGGTTGAGATCCAGCACGCGATGTACGCGTTCCCAGAATGCTGTCGTGTACTCGGCCACGGTTGCGGTCTGCTTTAGCTCGAGCAGCGAGCACAAGTGCAGGTTGTACTCCGGTGACACGTCCTGGATGTCAAGGATGCAGGCACGCTCGTAGATGCACCGGCCATGCAAGGCGAGAGCCTGCGCTGCTCCGCATCTTGATCGGAGCTGAACCACCGCGTCCACATGATTGATTCTTTGGAACACGGAGATCTTCACCACGCCATATGCTGCAAACACCTGCTGCAGCACCTCCTCAGTGACCGGGTAGTATACATGGTGCACGGTGACGCAGAGAACGCCGCCGGTGAACACCTCTTGGTGGCTCGACATTTCGTCGAACACCTGATAGGCAGGAAGTGGGTGGTGATTTTTTTGTGGCTCTGATACCATATTGTCATGTCCTAACCTATGATTGGGTCGAGAACATGTGGTACACTTGGATACAACAGGAAATGGGGTGAGAAAATGGAGGAATCAGAGTATGGGATGAGGATGAGCAAAGCATGAGATGAGAAGGAGACGAACTGAAGGAAGGAGAAGGCTACTGCCTTGTTTCATTTTCTGATCGATGCCTCCCTCCTATACGCTTCGTCCTTTATAAGCCTTGCTGCAGATTCGTAGCTGGGCCAAGCCCAAGTCCCCTAGCCCATTCCATAGAGCAGGCCCATGAAGAGTATAGGGCATGCCCCTTGGGGCATGACAAAATACTTCTCATGTGATGATTATGATGGAAATAAATTGTTCGCGGCACGAGGAATCCCTGTCCACGTTAAATAATTTGCAATACTTATCCTGTGAGTACCATGTAAAGAGTAATTATTCTATATTTTGTTATTGCTGAATAGAATTACTGGAACAGAATTTGTACATAATGGCGCCTTGTTTTAATACTTCGGTTTCTGATAAGAGTTAGTCATAATGAGAATTATTTGGGAAGCATGTAGTCAGGGCATGGCGACGTGCATGATGTCATATGGACGATATGGCAATGCCACATGCCGAATGTATCGCATGGGTGGATGGCTCAAGCTGGAGCCGCTCCACAACGTTATATTATCGTTATAACAACAAGACAACAGCGGCTTAAAAACTTCGATTTCAAACCTGTTGGATGTTGGCAATTTGGATTTCATAGTTGCTTGCAAGAGAAGTATCTACCAGGATAGTGTGGTGCATCCTTTCTACACTGTCTTTTTATACTCATCAATGGTAGTAGCTATATTGTGATTTCTGAAGTCTGTAAATCATACTCCCCAGTTATCTGTTCACTGATTTGAGTGTTGAAGAAGAAATGGAAATAAATCAAATATTAGTGTGAGATAATTCAAACCATGGTCACTGTATTTTGTGGATAACTTGCTGAATTGTTGCACCAGAAGTAACAACTTTATGTTATTAAACCATGGTCGCTGCATTTAACGGATGACTTGCTGAGATGTGAGCACTAGAAGTAACAACTTTATCTTTTTTAAATGAAGTGTTGAATAAGTCAATGGTGTCTTGTTTGTCTTTTTACCTACACAAGCTGAGCTTTCCTTCCTTTATCCTTTGATGACATAATCAAAGGAATAGCAAGAAAGGAGCCTGTATGCAACTGAAAATTTGTGTTTGGTATGAGGGATAAATGTACTATTCAACAAACGAACTAGATAGCAACCTGTTTCTGGTTTGTCCAACAAGAATCTCTTTTTTTTTTGTTGAAAGGTCCAACAGTAATCTCTCAGGACTCATTGTCACTAACCAATAGTATGAATCTGTGCAAAGAGTGGAATATTCAAATCACAGATCTTCCCCATTCACATTCCAAGCAGTTATTTCCTTGTTCATCAACAGAAGTAGCTATATTGTGATCTGTGAAGGTTGTAAATCTTACTTCTAGTTATCTGTTCAATGGTTTGAGTGTTGAAAAAGAAATGGAAATAAATAAAATATTAGTCTGAGATAATTCAAACCATGGTCGCTGTATTTTGTGGATAACTTGCACTTGCTGAATTGTGACCACTAGAAGCAACAACTTTTATCTCTGTAAACCATGGTCGCTGCATTTTATGGACAACTTGCTGAATTGGGAGCACTAGAAGCATGTCTCTTTTATTCAAATGCTGAATAAGTCAAATCATGTGTTGTTTGCCCTTTTACCTACACAAAGGTGTGCTTTCCTTTATCTTTCGACATGATCAAAGGAATTGCAAGAAAGGTGCATATAATCAACTGAAAATTCGTGTTTGGTATCAGGGATAGAGGTATTATTCACCAAACAAACTAGATAGCAACCTATCTCTGGTTTGTCCAATAAGAGTCTGTCCACCACACCATTGTCACTGACAAATATGAATCTGTGCAAAGAATGGAGTGTTAGAATAAGAGATCTTCCCCGTTCACACTCAAGCAGTTCATTACTTGTTCATTAACGGAAGTAGCAATATTGTCATACTTCTCAATTATCTGTTCACTGATTTGATTGTTGAATAAGCAATGGAAATAAATCAACTATTAGCACGAGATAATTCAAACCATGGTCTGTATTTTGTGGATAACTTGCTGAATTTTGAGCAGTAGAAGTAACAGCTTTATTCTTTAAGACCAAGTGTTGAATAAGTCAAACCATGTGCTGCTTGTCTTTTGACCAACACAAGCTGAGCTTTCCTTCCTTTATCTTTCGACATATAATCAAAGGAATAGTGAGAAAGGAACCTGTAAGCAACTGAAAATTCGTGTTTGGTATGAGGGGTGCAACTAATATTCAACAAACTAACTAGATAGCAACCACTTTGTGGTTTGTCCAACAAGAGCCTCCCAGCATCTCATTGTCACTGACAAGTAGTATGAGTCTGCCCAAAGAAGGGAATATTCCAATCAGAGACTTGCTGATCTACAGCCCAAAGCAGTTCATTCCTTGTCTGCCAAGCTAATGGACTTTTCAAACAACAACTTTAGCGGTCATATTTTAAATTTTCTTTGCTTGATTGGCTACTCACTGTAAGCCTGAAGAAAATCTAGGGAATCGCTGTTTCTGAATCCTGCTAACTGCGTCTTTTCGGCGTGCGCAGGTATATTTTTCGACACCTACGGGGAGTACTACGAGGACATGAGGGAGTTCCACGAGCACCTCCCGAAGCTGCTGAAGCCCGGAGGTGTCTACTCCTACTTCAACGGGCTGTGCGGCGACAACGCCTTCTTCCACGTGGTGTACTGCCAGCTGGTGGCGATGGAGCTGGCGAGCCTCGGGTACTCGACGCGGTTCGTCCCCCTCCCCGTCAGGGACTGCCTCAAGGAGGAGGTGTGGGAGGGGGTGAAGCAGAAGTACTGGCAGCTGGACACTTACCACCTCCCCGTCTGCCAGGCCGAGTCTGAATCAGAGTAGAATTTCTACTGTGTTGCTGCCTTGCTGGTATTGGACTAGCTGTTCTCTGCTGCTGTGCGTTTGTTCGGGATCGGGTCAAGCGTGCGTGCGTGCTTGTGGATTTGTGGACGATGAAAGAACTCCCGTGCAAAATTTGGTTCCTGGTTCCTGGCATGTGTTTTTCTCCTCGATTTCGAGGTGCCTCTGCGGAAGCATCAGCCAGGCGCGGACAGTTGACGAGCAAGCTAGCCTGGGATCTCATCATCGTCTCGTAACATTCTGCGATTCTGACGCCTGCAGACAGTTACGGCACGCGGCATTCAGTTTTGGGCGAGGAGAAGGCGCCAGTGCGCCACGCGTGACTGCGCCGGCCGTTTTCGCGTGATCCGGGCCATGGAATCTCCCGCGAGTTCCCCGCGCACATGCAACGACCGACCGATCGGACGACCTGCCCTGCTTCGCCAGCCACACGGTGAGGATGTGGTTAGGCAGACCCCGGAACCAAAAACGACCTGCCTTGCCCGGCGAGCCAAGTATACTACGTACTCCAGTAGTCAGAGTCAGTCAACCAGCCCAGCCAGCTAGCACTACTGTTATTAGCAGTTTAGCACCACCAACCTACGTACGTTCCTTGGACTCGGCTCGTCTCCTCTTCGGTCTTTTGCGAGCTGTGGGCGGCGAGATGTGGCGCTGGCAAGCCGCGCACCTCCCGTCCCGTGCCGTGACACGGGCGGGCGACTGGTAGCAAGCGAGCCGTCGGCCTCGGCGACTTTCTGGCCACGTCCTTCTCCAACTGGTCCCAAAGGGCTCGTTCGCTCGTTAATGGCCAGGAGCACCCGTGCCGCTCCGCCACTACTCCGGTCGGTGGCCCGCCGGGTTCGTTGCACGTAGCCGCAGATCCACCGTGGCTCCCGTGGAAGCGGCAAGTAAACAGAGATATTCGTGCGTTTCGCCGAGTCAAGCACGGTGACGAGGCTGCACTTTTCGCCGGGAGGAGGTGGCCAAGTTGCGTTCTCGTCGCTGGCATGCCGCCCGTGCGGCGGGCGACGAGCTTGGAAGAGTCGGTGTGAATGCACCAGCTGTTTGCCAGGCAGGATCTTTTTAAAATAAAAAATAAAAACGGAGGCACTAGCCAATGTGAAACCAAGGCAGAATCTGGATGAGACTAGAGAATTTGTGTTCACCGTTTTCACTGGATGTTCGCTATTTTTGTTCAGGATCAGGTCCAGCTTGCCCGCTTATGCGTGCGCGTGGATTGCGGTCGATGAAGAACTCCCGTGGAAATTATGGTTTTCTGGCCGGGATCTTTCTTGTCAGTCGTCTTTAGGTACATCCAGATATCCATCAGATGGTTTGGCGCGCGCGCATAACGGCCAAGCTTGGATCTCGGAGCATTATGTGGTTCTGTCCTGCGGTGACAGGCACGGAGCATGTCGTCGCGTCAGCGCAGCGGGCACGCTACACTGAAACTTTTTTTTTTAGAACCGCTACACCGAAACTTGGAACACGGAGACGCATCACGCGTGGCTCGCCGTCGCCGACCGTTTTCCCGTGATCCGAAGCTTGGAACGCCCGCCGCTGGGCTTTCTCCGTACGCTCTGGACGCGAGTTTCCCGCGTAGGGAAAGTGACGACCTGCCCCTGCTTGCCCGGCAAAGCGAGTAGTACTACTTGAACGAACGAAACGAAACGACTACGAACCGATCGTCACGACCGCATACTCCTCCTTTAGAAAAGTAGAGATGGGCGTCTCTCATTCCTGGCGGCTTGAACCCTAGCCGCCGCCAGGAGAGTCCAGTCTTCCAGCGCCATTCTCCGGCGACTCTCCTTCGCTGGCGACCTCGGTCATCAGTGATGAGTGGGGTCGCCAGATTCACGCGTGTGGATCGTTTTTACTCTCTCTAGTCTAGGTTTTTAGGTTGTTCATCGTCTTGGCTTCGGCGACGATGATGACAGCACTGAATAAAGATTCTTCGTATACTTCCCTGACAAAGCCATCGGTCCTATGGTTGGGGATGAATTTGAAAACCAGTCTGTTCAAGCAAGGATGGCGTGGCGGCGGCGGCATCCTCGTGGTGGACCTGTGTCCTCGGGCTCCGTCGTTGCGACGGCGTTTGCTCCAGCGTCGGCGTGGAGCTTGGGAGGTAATTCAGGAGCGGATGCAGATTGTGGTCTGCATCGACGACATCTGGAAGACAGAACGTGTGCTGGGTTCGTGGTCTGTGGATGGCAAGTATGGTTTCCTCCTTCGGCGTCTTAGTCGTGATGGGGTGTCAGATCTGGAGTTCGATGACGTGTTCGGGGTGTTGCCCCGGTCTGATTCGTTCAACGACAAGGGCTTCACTTTTGGTGAGCCATCTTGGAGGTCCGCAAAGCTGCATATCAGCGATGGAGTCGCGTCGAGCTCGGGTGAGGAGGTGATCCGTCATTCTTTTCTTCGATGGCTGCTATGGTGGTGCCGGAGACAGGTGACGGACGTTGGTGTCAAGCTCAGAAATGTTCTGCAATCTGTTCAGTTTTGTCATGTCGGTCCTTACGTGACTTGTACTTTGATCTTTATGATATAAATGAGACACGTATTATCATGAAGAAAAAAAAACCAGTAGTACTACTGTACTAGTCAGTTGTTGCCACCATCCACGGATCCACCTACATTCCTTGGACTCGCGAGCGGCCGGCGGACGCGGTTGGTCTGGTCTTTTCCTGTGGGCGGGACGGCATTGCGCACGGCGCGCACCGGATGGCACCTCTCTCGTGACACCGGCAGGCGACTATAGTACTGCTAGCACTAGCAAGCGAGCCGTCGACGTCGGCGACTTTCTGCCCACGTCGTTTTCCAAGTTCCAAGTGGTCCGAAAGGGCTCTTTCGTTGGTTCGTTAATGGGCAGGAGCACCCGTGTCGCTGCTCCGGCACTCCGGTTCGTCGCACGTAGCGGCAGAGCACAGAGACACTTTTCTCCGGCATTTCACCGGGAGGAGGAGGCCAAGTTGCGCTCTCGTTGCTGCCCGTGCGGCGAGCGAGGAAAGAAGAATCGGTGTGAACCCGTCCAATCCACCGCCGAGGAGGAGCTGGGCCGGGCGGCCGGTTTGGGCCCGCCGACCGACCGGTCATGGCCGCCGTCACGCTCACGGGGCGCGGCCGCCCACCGCTCTCACGTTGCCGTCCCCGCTCGCTTTTTCTGGAGCGGTCGACACGTTTCGCCTCGGGATCCGCCACGTAAATATCTGCCGCCACTACCCGCCTATCACGCCCACGCGGCCCAAAAGTCCACTTATCAGCACAGCTGTACCGCAGTGAAAGCTAGTGACGGTACTACTCCCTGATTACTACCGGGAGTGATAACATTTTTTACAGGATTTAATTGTAGACCGTTGATTACCGAGCATCTACTCTTTTCTTTTACCGAGGGTTCGATTCTGACAAGTGCTATAAGTATAAGGTTTAAAATAAACTTCACTCGCATCTCGATAGACCAGAGAATTTTTCTTGCCACGACTCTGGAGATCGGTGACAGGTAATAGACCACGAAGGAAGAGCAGAGTGAGCGTACGGCCAGCTTTTGCTGCGCTGCCTCGACCGTGCAAGTAGCTGAACAAATTTCTCAAAAAAAAAAAGTGGCTGAACGAAACAAACGGTTAGAAATTATTCCCGGCTTCCCGTACGCGTCGCGTCCGTCAAACAAACAAGCGGCCTGTTTTCTCGCTCGCCGCTCTTTTTCAGCGGGTGCCTTCAATGCCGTATCCACCTTCCGGTATCTCCTCGCTGCACGCTGTATCGCGAGCCACATCCTATCATCTTCGTATTGGTACCCCGGGCCGTATAGTATGACCACGTGGCGCTGTTTTGTCGCCGCCTCGCCATTCAGACGTCCATGGCGCTGTCGCATGCGCTGCCTCGTCTCCGAGCAAGTACTACTGTATACTACTCCCTTCATTCCAAAACATAGTGCGTCCGCGTTTCTTGAGGTCTAACTTTATCATAAATTTAACCAACGAGACCGACTGCGGCGGGAGAAAAATTTATATAATTGAAAACTTCTTTTGAATACGAATTCACTGGTATAACTTTTGCTCCCGTCGCAGTCGGTCTCGTTGATTAAATTTTGGTCAAAGTTGAAACACGGGAATAGAGGAAGCACTATATTTTAGAACGGAGAGAGTACTAGTACATACCAGTAGAAATACTTGGAAAGCGTCTAGATGCTGCCAAGGGTGATGTACACTCAAATGATATTTGTACTTCCCTCCCTCTCGCAATATAAGACGCTTTTTCTTTCAAGAAAAATATAAGACGCTTTTTTTTGCAAACTATCTAGAGACTTATGTTATGGGACGGAGGGAGCAGTGGAGTACGTTACGGCTTGAACCCAAATCAATAAAGAAAAAGAGACGAGCAGAGCTACTCCTGAGCCACGGCCAGCAACCACCTGAGCAGAGCTACTCCCGACTCCTGAGTATACTATGTAGCGGCAACAACCTGAGCAACCACCTGCTTTGCCCGGCCAGCTGCTGACCATTAAGTGCAAAGCACCACTTTGTCATCCTTGTCCACTGAGCCACGTTCGGACTCGTGCGCGAGTCTCTCCCGTACGTGTGAAGCGGCACGGCGGTCGGCGGCACCGGACACCGTCCCGTCCCGTCGCGTGGCACGGGCGCCGGCAGCAAAGCGAAGCGAAAAGCATGGTCGACCTGGAGGACTTTGTGGAAGCGTCGTTTTCATCCCATTGTTACATCCTAAACTAAAATGGAGACTTCTCAGGGGCATGTGGCCTCTGAGCCGTTGGATTGGGTGTCCAAACGAATTCAGGCCGTTCGATCTTGAGATGATATGATCCTGGCCGTTGGATCTGGTCTGATGCGACAACCAATGAATAGTGATTTTTTTTGTTTCACTTCGTGATTTTGGTCGTATCTCACTGAATAGTGGGGTCAGGGCGTTCGCGAGCCGTGCCTGTCAGTGGACGTGGCTAGACGGGTGTCTGGTGTTGTGCTTCTGCGGTCAAAAATGAGTGGCCCCGCCTGAAATTTCCCTACCCCGCCGAGGGTATTCTAGGGATTTGCCTAACCCCGTGCCAAGCGGCTTATCCAGATACGTTGTCCCGTCCCCAATCGGGTGAGACGGCTAGGGTTACTCTCACCATCCCTCGCTTCTCTCTCTCCCTTGTGTTGCCGCCGCCGCCCCTCCCTTCTCAGCCCTTGCTCTCCCCTCCCTCGCCTCCCCTCGCACCACCACCCGTCGAGAAGGCCGCCGATGCTCCGCGGCGCTGCTCTTGGGTCGAGGTCGCGCGGCCCGTCCTCCTTCCCTTGCATCGTGCCCACACAGCCCTGCTGCGCCGTTGTCGCTCGTCCCGGTCGCCTTCATCCTCGCGCGCGCTCGGACGTTCTCCTCCGGAACCCATGCCCGTCTTCAGGTTGCGCGCTGCCGCCACCCTCCTCCTTCCCTCCCCTAATCCTAGAAATCCATGGGGAGGGCAGGCCGCCACCCCGCTGCCGGCCCTTGGATCGTGCTGCTCGAGGCGCGCCGCCGGTTCTTGATCCGTACGGAGATGGAGACGTCGCAGGGGAGGCTGAAGTAGGTGCTCGATGCGACGCTCCCCGATCCCTCCTCCTACATCCGCTGCAGGCGCTCAATTTGGTGCTCCCCCGTGGCTCCTCCTCCTCCATTGCCGGGACCGCGACCTTCTACTTGCTCCGCCGATCCAGGCTCTCTCTCTCAATCTCTCTCTCCCCCCTCTCTCTCTCTGACTGTTGGTTCTCCCATCATTTGGAACTGCAGGAGACGAAGAAGTTGTCCTCGGACGTTGCTGGCCGCCGGTTTGATCTGCAAGAGGATGCTCCCCTCTCTCTCTGTAATTAACAGGAACTTCATCTAGGCCTTAATCGGCAGTAAGATGTGCAAGCAAAGGCGAGGTACCATCTCTCTCTCTCTCTCTCTCTCTCACTCAGATGTGATCCATCCATCATTTGGGTAATAGTTTTTTCCATGAGCTTACGTCCTAATCAGTAATTACATTACTGTATGGCCCTTAGTTGTCCCTGAAACCTCATCTACTGATGTTGCTGAGGTTACAGCCATAACCCTCTTGCTGAACTGATTCATGTGGTTGTTATTGGGCATTTGTGTGGTTTAAATATTTCAGTATCACAAGTATAACATCAAGAATCCTGCATTTTGCAGGCTCATGCAGCTGATGATACTGTTACAACAATGTTGACCTTTTTGGAGAGAAAACCAAAGAGGAGAAGAAGACAGCTGAAGAGCGTGCTGCTAAAGTGGAGGGTTCTTGCACGAAGAAAGAATGTATGTTATCCTACATTCTTTCATTCTTTGAATTTTATTGTCTCATTTATAGCCTTGCAAGTTGCACTGAACTTTATTGCGAAGCATATCTATATCTAAACAATTTAGTTATCTTGCTGGTGTCATGTGTTGAATTGACACAATTATGTATTCCAGACTATTGCTAAAGGTTTGTATTTTTCCATTTTTCCAAAAGAACATGTGATGTGTATTAGAAAATTTGTTATTGATCTAACTTTGTCTGTATAATAAGCTTTGTGGTGATGTGTAGAAGTGGCAGCCAATGTTCTGTCTTTTCTCTTAGAATGGACATACTAAAGCATCCAGTTTATTCTTACAGAATTACTTTTGACCCATGAAAAACCATGTGTGCTATACCTTTCAGATAATACTGTGAGATGTGTGCAATACAGGCTGGAGGGAATGAGGCACTCACAGCGATGTTTCTTTTGCTAAGAAAATTTATGAAGTTTGCAAGGCCGTGTGTTTTATTTTAAGAGGGCAGTCATCATCTACAAGGCTGATACTAATTCATCATGACTTGGGGACTACCAATGAAACCATCGTCATGGGCAATTGCAGTATGTCTCCTTCACACTTCCATCTACCATCATTCAGGTAAGCGAATTCCCCTCTTACCAGTTAGCGTATCCTTTATGATAGATGTTATGCATTGATCTCAACACTTCTGAACAATTTCTGTTTGCGACATCTCCAGTTTCATCTCTTTCTCATGATTTGTTCTCCTCAGTTCTGGATGCTCCGTGGAGACATGGAACAGGAGGCATGAGGTGGGCATCTTCATTTTGTCGGGCTGTGGAGTTACCTATGAAACTTACACCATTAACAACCAAACACAGACCTCACCGCCGACACCATCATGGACCACGAGCCATCGCCGCCCGGCCCGAGCAACGATGTTTAGGCTGGCGAGGCCATCACCCTAGGCACATGAGGGGTGTGGGCAGCCGAGACGACTGTCCATGGCGCCATCCACTGTTGTAGGTACAAAATATGTATTTCGAGTATATAGATTTGTGTGTAGCCATGGTATCTTTTCATTTTAGTGAAGCTATGATATATTTTCTGTGACGACCTTCCACTGAATTGGGTGCATCTACGATATCTTTTCCTTTTGGTCATCTATATCATACGGGAGTTCTAATATATAGATTTATGTTGTTTTGTTATATTTTTATCAGAATGAGGATGCCCCTTGAATTTTGTAGCCTCCAAGCCTATCTTTTTTATCTTTATGCAGTTTGTTGTGTAATTCTAATGGGCCATGCTGCCTCCCTATACAGATAAAAGGTTGCCCCCCTGCTTGGCCACGTGACTGCACTGCGCCATGCCACCTTGCCCCGGATGGTGGTCATTGCTCTTCCGGCGGCGCCTTCCTGCCGAGAACGCCATCTCCACCCGAACAGGTTCACCTCTCTCTCTCTCTCTCTCTCTCTCTCTCTCTCTCTCTCTCTCTCTCGTGAACACATCATTTTATTCTGGCTGGATGGTAGAGGTATGTGATGCAGCAAATTATGTGCTTGTGCTTGCATGTAACTCAGCCGATGGACCTTTTCATGGTTTAAATTAAAATGGTTTGCTGAAGAGGAACACCTTACTTTGGATAGAGATTAAAATGGAATCTGCTTGGACTATGTTGCCCATACAGGTTTGATTCGTATATACATCTGAAGTTGGCTATATCTGGATGGGGTTGCAGTTTGTTTCTGAAAGAACATGCGGTGCCCCCATGTTTGGTTTTGGTAATTGATGACAATCTCTATGGACTAATGGTTGCCTTGAGTTATATTTGAAGGATTTGTCCATAGGCTTTTCTTGGAGTCCATTTGTTGATTTCAAGGAGAGTTTGTGATGACCAAGGTGCTATTCAAGGAATTACCTAAAGATTGGTCATGTGAGAGGTTGATCAAGACTAAGTCAAAGAGTGAATCAAATTGATCAACACACAAAGCGTAGAAGATGTACCGAGAGGGATCAAGTGATCCCATGGTATGGTAAGCATTGTCAATTACGCTTTGTGTACTAACCCATGGTCTTCGTGAGAGTTCTTTGTGGGGTTAGATTGCCGTGTGCAAGTTCAAGTGGAGCATCACGAAGAGATCAAGTGCTTGAAGCTTGCCGTCCATTGTGGTGTCAATGGACTTGTGAAGATGTGCCGAAGAGTGGCTCACCCATAGTTGAGTATGGGGGAGCAATCATCTAGTCTTCATCGACCCAACGCAATCAAGAAAGGTGGTCCATCTTAAGGAGGACAAGATCGTCATCATCTAGCTCAAGTGGATCATGCGCAAGGCAAAGGTTTGCCCTTGATAGGTTTTCTATTTTTCCAGTCTCATGGTGGTAGTTGGGAGACCGGGTTATAGGATCGATTGCTGTACTATCAAGGGGGGCTCTCGTTGAGTAGCTTGATCGTATCGTTCGTAGAGAGCTCAAACCATTGCATCCTTGCATCATCTTTCTTGGTTCTTGTTTGGTTCTCTTTGTGAGTCTTAGAGCTTATGGTCATCTTGATGACAAGCTCGAGTTCATCGAAAACGGAGTTCACATGCATCTTCTATGATGTTTTCGATGTTGGAGGTTATGCCGGTTCTTCTCTGTTGGAGGTTTCACTCCTCTATAAGCTAGGCATACCTCCCCTGCCTCTTCTTACTATAACCAGTCGATGTTTTGATGCTACTCATTGTCTTCTTTCCAACAAGCTTGAGTTTGCTCAATTCGGAGCTCATTTGCAGAAGTTATGGCAGTTCTGGTTTTATTGTATCCTTCTGTTGTCTTTAGCTGCAAAATGAAGGCCTCCAAGTGCTATAGTTCTGTGGTGTGCGGAAGTACTGCTCAACGGAGCAGTAGTACCGCAGTGGCCCACGGTAGTACCGGCCAGGGAAGCGGTAGTACCGCGCTATGCGGTAGTACCGCTCCTCAGGTGCGGTAGTACCGTGGCCTCTAGCCTAGAACTCTGGCATGCGCGGAAGTAGGAGCGGAAGTAATTTTTTACATCCGCGCCCTACGCGGTAGTACCGCTCTCAGCGTGCGGTAGTACCGTGCCGGACTTTTGCTCAGCTCCAACCTCAGCGGAAGTAGTCACGGAAGTAATTTTTTACTTCCGTGCAATTCCTGCGCCAGCTGAGCCCTGCCTTATACGGTAGTACCTTAGGGGCGCGCGGTAGTACCGCTCCGGCGGTTCTACCGCTCATTGCACCGTGCAACAGGCCGTCATCTGGTCACTACCACGCAAGCGGTAGTACCGCACCCTGCAGCGGTAGTACCGCGTCGCGCGGGCTAAGTGAGGGGATAACGGTTGGATTTTCCCCCTCCTATAAAAGGGGGCCTTCTTCCCCATTGAGCCTTATCTTTTGAGTTCTTGTACTTCCCCCATTGTTGACCTTCTTCGAGCTTGCTATCTCTCAATCCCTCCATGGATTCTTGCTAGATCTTGGAGTTCTTCGTGTTCTCTTCTTCGTTCTTCCTCTCATTTTCCTTCCTAGCATTAGTTGCTTTGGTGGGATTTGAGAGAGAAGGACTTGGGCACTCCGTGTGCCCTTGCCATTGCATTTAGTGCATCGGTTTGAGTTCTTCACGGTGATACGTGGAAGTGAAGTTGAGTAGCTTATTACTCTTGGGTGCTTGGTACCCTTGAGCTTGTTCCTCTTGGGTGCTTGGGCGCCCTAGACGGTTGGTGGTGTTCGGAGCTCAATCATTGTGGTGTAAAGCTCCGGGCAAGCGTCGGGGTCTCCAATTAGGTTGTGGAGATCGCCTCGAGCAATTTGACGGGTTTCGGTGACCGCCCCCAAGGGTTGCCAAAGTGTACGGGTTCGGTGACCGCCTCCAAGGGTTGCCATTTGTACGGGTTCGGTGACCGCCCTCAAGGGTCCCTTAGTGGAATCACGGCATCTTGCATTGTGCGAGGGTGTGAGGAGATTACGGTGGCCCTAGTGGCTTCTTGGGGAGCATTGTGCCTCCACACCGCTCCAAACGGAGACTAGCATCTGCAAGGGTGTGAACTTCGGGATACATCGTCGTCTCCGCGTGCCTCGGTTATCTCTTACCCGAGCTCTTTTACTTATGCACTTTACTTTGTGATAGCCATATTGTTTCTTGTCATATATCTTGCTATCACTTAGTTGTCTCTCTTGCTTAGCATAAGTTGTTGGTGCACATAGGTGAGACTAGTTGTTGTAGGTTTTGTGCTTGACAAATTAACCGCTAGGTTTATTCCGCATTTGTTCAAGCATAAACCGTAATTATTTTAAAGCGCCTATTCACCCCCCCCCCCCCCCCCCCCCTCTAGGCAACATCCTTGATCTTTAAGTTTCCTTAAAAAAAAGAGGTGCTCTTGGATTATTTTCTTATCTGCTCTTTGCATGGCCATCTATTAAGACTATTATTGATTGCAGGATTTTGGTATTTTTTCTGTACACTGGCATGATCTCTAAAACAAGTCGCAGGCCATAGATAGGATTTTCATCATGTATGTTATTTAGTTATTATATAGAAAAACTGAGCACATAACTGCACAGCTCAGAACATTGCTGCTTCTGAGCTGATGTTGCCGTTGATAAGGTTACCAATAAAACTTGGTGCCAGTTGTAGGGTGTATTGATAAGGTTACTAATATAACTTGGTGCCGGTTGTAGGGTGTATAGTTTACACTCTATGAGTCATGTCAAGGTTACATAAAAATCTGTTATGTGTTTCAATATTTTGCAATGTTAGTCGTTTATCTATTACTCCCTCCGTCCCAAAATTCTTGTCTTAGATTCGTCTAGATACGGATGTATCTAATACTAAAACATAACTTGATACATCCGTATTTAGACAAATCTAAGACAAGAATTTTGGGACGGAGGGAGTATGTTCTAATTTGTATCTGTGGGTTTCTCCAAATAATTGTGTGCTGGAAGAGGAGGTTTCCACCACTATTGATCTTTTATCAGTTAGAACTGCTGCTGAAGAAAGGTGCCCTTCGGTTAACATTTCTGATATAACATACGACGTTGGAATTTCCATTTAATTTGTGAAGGAAAGTACATAAATTGAAAGGCCTTTCTTCCTGTATTGGCCCCTTTTTTCTGTTGCATATATTCATTTTGGATATTCATCACAGTTGCATGATTTTAAATTGCTTGTGATCTTCTGCCCATTTCCTGTTAATTATAAATAATCAGAACCATCTCTGGTCAGTACACTGTACACCGTAGCACAATACCACATGGATGCCTGGTCAGTACACCGTAGGAGCTATAAATGTCTAGCTTTCAGCTCACTTTAGTTCTGAAATGCATAATTAGTATATACATAACATGGCTGAGAGGTTCTCCCTAATTTATTCTTCTAATAAAATTCAGAAAATACTCACCTGGCTACATTCATCTGATTTTCATTTATTTATTCTGTAATAATTAATGTGTTCTTTCATACCTAGGAATTATTCTTTTCAGTAATTTCTTACTTAATAAAGTAAATTTGCGGCTCATCACAATTAGGAGATGATGCCAACGAAGGCAATTACCAATTTAAGATGGGTATATTTTCTGAATTTCAATTCCACTGGTGTATGAAACTACATAAGATGTTATATATGCATTCTACTATAGTTTCGGCACTGACATTGGTTTAGTGTCTTTTCGTTCCGATAGTGTCTTTACCGCACTTGAATGATTATTAACATGTATTTTGTTTGCCCTCTGGTGTTTATCTAATTTATTGATGGTGTGACCAAAACCAGACTACCTTTTCTAATGTTATTAGTACTAGACTGTTATCCGCATTGGCTTCTAATATATATATATTAAAAGCAGTTTTATTGCCCTCTGGTGTTTATCTAATATATATTAAAAGCAGTTTTATTTATCTTTACAACTTGTTATATTTTCTAAAAACACTTCTTGTGCTTCTATTTTGTATTTGACGTTTTCTGTGTTTTTCTCATGTTGATGCGCCGGCAAAATCCCACCAGGCATTGCTCTACTCTCAGTTATCATGAGAGTAAGTAACCAGCACTTGCTTACTTCCTAATACTGACTGCGCTCAATAGTATTTTGATTACTCATGTCTTGAATAAAATTCTGAATATAATAACTTGTGTCTTATGATTTTGTTTCATTATGATCAGAAAAGAAGAAATACTATGATACATGATAGATATGCATGAGCGCATTCTCATGTTAATTTTCTATTAAATTTGTTCACTTGATTGCAGTTTCGTCAATCGCTTTGCATGGCGTTGTGCTCTCTCGATGTGCAATGGATTCAAGCGTGTGCAGGGAGCTTTTCTCCGCCACACGGCGACAGATGCACGGGCCTTCCGGTCTACGGTGTCACCGACACGAATGGTATATCCTGAACCATGAATCGGCATGCTATACTTTTTCCGATCTGGGTAACTTGGATTAGCAAATCTACGCTATTGCTGTTTGGTGGCTTGCTTGCAATACGCGTGGGTACCTTTAGACAGGAACATATGCAGTTTCTTTGGTATCACATGAGGAAATTTAAAAAACGCCTGATTCACTGATATTTGTGTGGTTCCCAATGAGCATACTCTTGATGGAAAGCTATATCTTTTGACCCTTTATTCGTCCTGCAGCTTTATCAATGTCAGGCCTTGAATTGGATTTTTTAGAACATATTTCAGTTGGCTTAAAAATATATCTATTGTGACATGCTGTTGTTACTTTGTTAGCAATCATCTAAATGCACAGTTTTATGTGTTGCCTGCCCCTCTTCGATTATGCCTTCTGTTGTACTGAATAAGTTTTTGCCTGTTGCAATGGTGTGTTTGAATATCCCTTCCTAAGGTTAACTCATGTTTAGTCTGCTTCGATTGATAGGAACATTATTTGACCAGCAATAACCAAGCAATGGTGTTTTTTTAGCAGGTCGTACGACATTGTTTCATCGCTCAGGAAAAGGATCTCCAACCAGGATATGCATCAAGGCATATTCTAGCGCCGTGGCGAGACAAATCGCGAGCAAGCTTGGTGAACTGGCCACGGAGGAGACCGCCAGGCATTGACGTTCAAAGACGATGTTGATGCCATGGTGGACGTTCAAAATATGTTCCACGTCTAAAACCTATCTTAAATTTCATATCTTATTGGTTTGGTCATTTACTATGGTAAAAAGTGTTGATGATGGAGAATTGTGTGAGTCTAAAATAATGCAAACCAGCAAACAGAAATGTTGGTAGTTTTCACACACAAAAAAAACGCTTTGCATTAAACTTTTGCTTTGTGTATCTCCAGTGCTTGGATTGGTTATGTGTGCATCGAATTGATGTTTGTATATCGTGATGATCATCACTTCCAAGTGAAAACTGTCTATCACCAGTCAAATATACCTACCTCTTTGCTTTGCATTTTCACCCGCCTTTATATAATGTTTGCTAGCGGGTTAGGTAAAACAGGGCTGTATGGGGTGTGGCTGGGTGCACTTCTTATCTGGCTGGGCGCACTTCCTATCTGGTCAGTTCATGGATAATGATTTTGTGTATGAAATTATACTGAACCAATATTATTGTAGTTTTTTTTTTGTATTTGCAATGGTCCAGTGACTATTACCGGATCGGATATGACTGTAACCGGCAGCGATGCCGCCGGGTGCGGTAAGCCGTACTTCCTACCTAGTTCCCTGATATTCTGAAACTCTGCCCGGGACAGTGAACGTAGCGCACGTCGTTCTTCCGATCTCGTGGGCGGAAACCGCAGGCGCATGACACACGCGCACACACTGTTGGACACTTGGATCTGTTCCGTTCTCACGCACCTCCTGTGTTCGGTGAGAAGAAGACCACACCACACCAGTGCATGAGCGTGCACGGACCGGTTTCGACAAGGCCAAGTTATGCTCCGGTCGGTCAGCCTCCGCGCGGCGAGAAAGCTAGCAGCAGCATCGTCGACGCCACGACGTGGATGAGTCCATCGTCCACCGAGGAGACGGGGCCGACGGTCGATCGGCGTTCGTTTGTCGTGGCCGTCATCACGCCCGCCCCCGTCACGCGTCCGCCATGACGTCGCTGCACCGCCCTCGCCACGTAATAGCGTGAGTAAATATCTGCCACCACTACCCGCCTATCAGCAAAAAGTCCACTTATCATCACACACAGCTGTCCCGCAATCAAAGGCCGCCACATATCCTAACCACGAGCACTCCACTCACTGCGATTATTTGTTTATTTATTTATTAGCCGTAACTTTTGTTTTTTCTCCTGGAACAGCGATCATGGCCGTTGATTAGCCGCGACAGGTTTTTTCCAAGTAGAGTAGCATGCGCTTTCTAGTTCTAGAAACGGCCACTAGAAACAAACAAAGTTATGATTCCCGTGCTTGCGTGCGGCGCCTGCTGCACACTAGCCGGGTTCTCACCCGCCGCTCGTTCGCTCGTTACTTCTTTTCAACGCAGATCGTTGCTTTTCATCATCTCTTTGCATACGTAGATACTCCCTCCGTCCCAAAATTCTTGTCTTAAATTTATCTAAATACGGATGTATCAAGTCATGTTTTCTCTTCAATGTTGCACCGCCTCCCATTTCCTTGTTACTATTTTTTTTGACCGTATTCCTGTTATACCAGTACTTATCTTATCTACCTCGATCCAGTCATCATTCTGGTCGTGGCAACGACGTGGCGCTGTGATCGCCACCTCGTCACTCGCCCCTCCGTTGCGTGCCGTGCATGTGGTCTCCGGGCCTAGTATCTCCAACTTGGAAAGCATCAGGGGCCAAGCTGTGATGCGCCGCTATTTGTAGCAAGGATTGTTAATGATATGATAGTCCGTTGTAATTAGGCTCCCAGTGATGCCAGAAAAATTGTGAGAGGAGCACAGGTACAGAGAGATAGCGCCAACGACCTATCATATCACCGATCGGATGGACGGACGGATGCGCGCAGGAATGAGCCCACCTGTCTGAACCCAACAAGTTCCAGAAACGCACCGCAAAAAGGAAAGGCAGGTGTAGACAAGTCAAACCATCCATCCGTCCAATCCTACGACGCGACACCTCACAGGATAACCACCGTAGATCCTCTCGTCCCACTCACCAACGCGCTTTCCCCTCCACCCACCGTTACTTAACCGAACCCCTCCCCCACCCAAGCCCCCCATCCCCATTCCACTTCCATTTCGTCCCGTCCCCATTCATTCGTTCATTCGTTCCCAGAGAGACGAGCAGCGAGGCGAGACGACGACGACGAGGAGCGAGGGGGAGAGCTCGGATCTCTATCCTGGAGATTTTTGTCTAGTTGGTGGTGAAGGATGTTGAGGGCTGTGGCGAGGTGCTGCGGGCACTGGCCGCCGGGCGCCGCGGCGGCGGACGGCATGCTGTGGCAGACGGAGCTGCGGCCGCACGCGGCGGGGGAGTTCTCCATGGCCGCCGCGCAGGCCAACCTCGTCATGGAGGACCAGGCGCAGGTGCTCGCCTCCCCCTCCGCCACGCTCGTCGGCGTCTACGACGGCCACGGCGGCCCCGGCGCCTCCCGCTTCCTCCGCTCCGCCCTTTTCCCCCACGTCCAACGTACGCTCTTCTCTCTTCCTTCCCCTTCCGTCGATTGACTTTCCCTCGGCTTCTGTCGGTATGGTATCTCGTCGCGCGCGCGGTGCTGATTTTGCTCCACGTCTTGTCTCGGCAGGCTTCGCCAAGGAGCAGGGGGGCGTGACCGCGGAGGCGATCCGGAGGGCGTTCGGCGCGGCGGAGGAGGACTTCCTGCAGGAGGTCCGGCAGGCCTGGCCCAAGCGCCCGCGGATGGCTGCCGTCGGCTCCTGCTGCCTGCTCGGGGCCATCGCGGGGGACACGCTCTACGTCGCCAACCTCGGCGACTCCCGCGCCGTCCTCGGCCGCCGCGTCGTCGGCGGCGGGGTGGCCGTCGCCGAGCGCCTCTCCACCGACCACAACGTCGCCTCCGAGGAGGTCCGGATGGAGGTCTCCTCGGAGAACCCGGACGACGCGCAGATCGTGGTGCACACCAGGGGGGCGTGGAGGATCAAGGGGATAATTCAGGTGAGAGCCCGATGATGAGCATACAATTCCATCTGATTAATTTGATGCCTCTCTGTCAGAGATTAAAAGCGAATATCGCCGATTGTTGATAACATCTGCGGCTTTCTGTTCCTCTGCCAGTTTGCCTGATTTAGATTTTTTTGGCAGTTGCTTGCACACTGAAATATGGGATAGCTGTAACGAAATTGCATCACAGATTCAGAGCTCCCTAATTTGTACTAGTGCAGAGCCATTAGATCCCATATCCTGGAACTTAACTAATGTCATTGACCTTGAGTGGGTTTCCGGGTAACAATTGGAAAGAAATTGACCCATTTTGTTCAATCTTCAGCTTAGTTAGGTTTGTGTAAGGGGTTAGATAAAGTAGGCCATATGTCAGAAATGGTAACTTGCCCAATTTAAGAAGATGTTCACTGTTTTTTTTGGAAACTTGCTGACCATACTGAAGATATTTCCTCTTGTCACTTTAAAGCGAACACTGAAATTGCACATTCTATTGCAGCAATCCTGGTGGTTGCAACTTTGCTTAGTATTCTCAATCCTGGATTCATGGGTTCATAACCTATCCAGAATTGCTGGATCATAACGTATCCGGGTTCCTGGGATCATAAAGTATCCTGGATTCCTGGGATCATATTCCATAGTATAAAATTTCTCTCTTTTGGTGAGAAGATACTCCATTTATCGTTTTAAAGCTAATAAACTTGTTATTGTTTGGCGATTAGCCTATGCTTGCCTTTTTGTCATCACTCATCAGATAGTTTGTCCTCTTAGGAGTTAGGAGAACCTATGATATGAAGTTCAATGCAAAGCAGAGCAAAAGATAAATAGATAACATGAGCTAACAATTGATTGCTGTACTATCAGGTGTCAAGATCCATTGGTGATGTTTACTTGAAGAAACCGGAGTATAGCTTGGACCCATTATTTCGGCAGATCGGCCCTGTTATTGCATTGAAGAGGCCAGCTCTTAGCGCTGAACCACAAATCCATGTTCGCAAGCTCAAACCAAACGATCAGTTTATAATATTTGCCTCGGACGGTCTTTGGGAGCATCTCAGCGATGATACTGCTGTGCAAATGGTGTTCAAGAACCCAAGAACGGTAGGTTTTGATATATCAGCACCATTTGATCTTTTTCATGTGGGGGTTTTCCTCCGCGTATGAGTGATCTGTTAGAACAAATGAAATAACGCCAAAGTTTATTTGTGCAGGGTATAGCAAACCAACTAGTGCGGGCCGCCTTGAAGGAGGCCACCAAGAAGAGAGAGGTCAGTGTGCATGACCTGAGGACGATAGAGCGGGGCGTGCGGCGCCATTTCCACGACGACATCAGCGTCGTCGTGGTGTACCTCGACCGGCACCGGGGTCGCCGTCAGACCAAGGTGGTGGACTCGAGCAGCAACTGCACCAGCGCCCCCGTCGACATCTACTCCTCCTCCAGCTCGGCTTACCGCGACTCCGGTTAGTAGGCCAGACCAGACGGGCAGCAGAAGCTCAGACTATATGATCAGGGTGGTAAACGGTGGTAGGTTGCAGATCAGCAACGCAAACTGCAACCCGCTAAGCTGCAGTGGCAGCGTCCGAAAAGAAATGCGCGGAATGTACATATAAGCAGTGCGGGCGCGTGGAACTTTTGTCTGAAAAGATGATTATTTTTTTCATATCTAATTGCAGGATTTAACTCTTTTTTTTGTTTATCTCTGCTTAGCCAGCAGTTAATTAACCCGTGAACTAGAACGGTATCATACTGAAATTTAGAAAGGGCACCCCGAATTTCAGCATGTGAATTCATCCGTGCTGGTGGGAAATACGAAATCGGGTTATCTTTTCTATCTGCTTTTCGATCGATCGTTCTCGTGTCCGCTGAATGGTGATTCCACTTGCTTATCAGGAATCGCTTGGCTCTAGTAGATGAAAGGCAAGCGGCCTGCTAGTTGCACACTTGCACTTGCATCATCGGTCGTCGTGTGGCTCTTTATCCGGTTGTCGAACCTCTTGTCGGGGCTCTCGGGGAAAAGGGAAAAAATTCCGAGCTAGTGTCTTCTCGCTTTTTCTCGTGGTGATCCACTCACTGTCGGAGAAAGCTGTTTCTTTATTGAGAGGTCTGAGTGCTTACCATGACCTAATTCCGGCACCAAGTTATCCGTGTGCACCACTGACACAGTGACAGTGACACCATACGAGAACACGTTACAAAAGCTACCAAATGTCTTTGTGACAAGAACGTGACTAGTGGTGCGTACCATGCGACAGACTTTGTGCGGATCAGTGAGGTCCAATTCGTTCCAGCCCAGGAGGACAGTTGGAAATGGAATTGGGAATCTTCTACTCCTAGTTATACCTGGCCATGGGAATCCTGGGCCGGGTTGAGCCTGAGTGTGCCATCGGGTCGGGCTCGGGCCTGGAAATTGAGCCCGACAGGCGGATCAGGCTGGGCTCGGGCTTGCAGAAAACGAGATTTTAGCAGTAGTCGGGCCGGGTTGACCGGGCCGTGTCAGGCTTTTTCGGGCTCGGGCCCTATTTAGTAGACCCAATGGTCGGGCCGGGCTCGGGCTTGGGTTTTTAGCACCGAGCTTTTCTTGGCCCAGCCCTATATATGCCCAGGTCAATGACTTGCAGCGGGGCGCCACCAGCAAGTTCTAGATGTCGAGGTCATGAGGCTCCCAAGGGACCTGGCTGTAGTTTTCTATTCTATTTGGGTTGCCTTGTAATGTTGAGGTTTCTATTATAAATATATATCTACCTTCGCAAAAGAAAAAGGTAGTCTGGTCCAAACTAACCAAGTTGCCTCTTTTGTGGGCCAGGCTAATCACATTGTCTTGTTTTGCAGGCAACATGTCTCCTCATCATTAGGAATTTCGACCAAACAAGAGCCACACGGCTCCAAAGAAGGCCCTAGGCTAGGTGCAAAACATGTAGGACTGAACCAAATAGGCTCTTACAACATCTCTAGCCGACCCTTTAAAAACATTTAAATCCTTAAATTGTGGAGTTAATCGCACCTAGCCGATTCGCAAAAAAAGAAATCGCGCCTAGCCGAACCCTCAAATGTTTACAGGAGAAAAAAAATTAAGGAGTTAAGCCCCAAGCCGAGCCCAACTCTCGTATTTTTACTCGACCAGGGCCACTTCTCGGAATAATTTTCGTCACCCCCCTCCCACTCCAGCCCGAGGCGTCACCGCTGCCTAACCTCGTCGCCACCACAAGCCTTGATTCCTCCCAGAATGGAATCGGAGGGCGATTCCACTACCATGCCGGCCACCGGAATCGACCTACGCGTCGCCGCTGGTGCGAAGGAGGAGGTTGGCAACGAAGAACTTGCTTAGGACCGTCGCACTGTCAACAAAGCCCGACGTCAAGGGCCCAACGGTCGCGACGATGCTCGGTCGACCTCCCTTTGATCCGGCCGGCAGCATGCGGGCGAGGAAGTTGATGAGGGGATGAATGCGCTCACCGAGGTAGCAAAAAAGGAGAAGGCGCCCAAGCTGACGCACACGCCTCCTACTGCTTGTCATGTGGCTCGTAGCCCGCTCTGGTCATCCCTACACCTCCTCGGCATGTCCAGCTGCCGCAGCCACGACATAGGACCATGGTCGCCAAGTGCTCGATGCTATGTTGGAGTGGTAATTTTTTTCTTTTCTTTTCCAGCTGTCACATGATGTTGGTTTGCGGTCGTGGGGTTTATGAGCCTGGGTCGTTGATTGTAGTGTGGAGGGAGGGGGGATAATGTCTCAGTTGCATGAGTCACACATCCAAGGCCGAGTTCTTTTACTACGAGGCAGAGGGCGGGAACATGAATGACTCCTTCTCTCGCCCCCTCATGCCTCCCCTCCCGAGCCATCCACCACCTCGTCGGCGGCCGCCGGTCGTCCTACTTGCCATGAACCCCCTGTGCCACCCTTGATACGTCTCTATCGTATCTATTTTTTCAAACACTTTTGCTCTTGTTTTGCCCCCTAATTTGCATGATTTGAGTCCGGACACTATGCGAGGGTCTGTTTGACCTACTGCCAGTTGGATAACATGTCTTCATAGCTCATACGATTTGTCCTCTAGATTCGACTGGCCCACCCATCCACAGACACAAACCGATTTAACGATGTCGTTGGAGATCGTGAGCGCTATGTCTCGCATTAAGCGAGACGGTAGCGGCTCTTCGCTAAGGCAAGCCCCCAGCCCCCCCCGCGAGGCGCCCCCCCCCCCACCCCCTGGCCCCCCCCACCCCCCTCTACGTTCGTATTGGCGCCCACTCTTGTGCCCCACTCCCCATAGACTGATTTGGCGATGTCGTTGGAGATCGCAAGCGCTATGTCTCACATTAAGCGAGACGGTAGCAGCTCTCGCTGAAGGCAGGCCCCTCCCCCCCCCCCCCCCCCCCCGCCCCCCCCCCCCCCCCCCCCCCCTCCCCGCCCCCCCCCCGCTCGTCGTTCGGCTCGCTCTTCCGCGCCCGCATACGGACATAGACCGATTTGGCGACGCCGTTGGAGATCGTGAGCGCTATATCTCGCATTAAACGAGACGGTAGCAGCTCTCGCTGAATGCCCCCCCCCCCCCCCGTCCTATTAGGCCGACCCATTCGCGCGCGCATAGTAAGTAAAGAAGAGCAGAGGAAAGGTAGCAGCAGGGATCGATACCTGGTCTCTAGGGAGATCGCGGGCACAGCTAGCCACTCTGCCCAAGTCCCATTCATGGTAAGTAGTAGGGGCGCGTCCTACATGAGGCGATTCGAGCCGGGTTTCTTTTTTTCGTTTTCTTTTATTCTCTTTTTTTTCATTTTGTTTCATTGTTTTCATGTTCTTTTTTCTTTTGTTTCTTTTTTCATTTTTTGTTATTTTTTATTAAGGAGGATGGAACCAAGTGTACCACAGATGGTGGAATGAGAGAAATGGCAGCATCATTTTATGAGAGATTGTTCATGTCAGAGGGGTCGGTCGATGCACACTTACTGCTGGAGAGTATAGCCCCTGCTGTTACTGATGGGATAAATGCACGCCTTATTGCTCCTATCACGGATGAGGAGATTGAGGTGGCTCTATTTCAGATGGGACCAACAAAGTCACCTGGACCTGACGGACTGCCGGCGATGTTTTATCAACGACACTGGTCGTTGGTAAAAGACGATGTTTGCGGTGCGGTTCGGGACTTCCTTGGAGGCGTGGCAGCACCGGATAATTTTAATGCCATTGTAATTGTGATGATCCCCAAAGTAAACTCACTGGAGCTACTTGCAATTTAGACCTATTAGCCTTTGTAATGTTTTATACAAAATAGCCTCCAAGGTGCTGGCTAATAGGCTAAAACGAAATCACCAGGGCCGCAGCACCAAGGCACGGGCTCTGCCCAAGAGCACCGCGCTACCACCACCAGGGCCGCCGCCCCAGCATCCAAGACCTCGACACCACCTCACCCGAGACCCGCCGCACCCCAACGAAAAGAGACGAGCGGAAAGGTCCCACCTTTCGCACCCCTGGGCGACCCCCAGCGTCGAGACCCAATAGGTCGGCCAGAACTGGCATCCACCGACCCGTCCTGCTGCCCCGAGCGTGAGACGAGCTCAGTCCTGCAGCATCTAGAGGGGGACGAGGTCAGTCCTGCTGCACCGTGCGCGAGATGAGCTCGGTCCTGCTGCATCGTGCGTGGGACGAGCTCGGTCCTGCAGCACTGGGCGCGAGACGAGTGGTAGACTAAGCTGGGAGAGGACCAGCCCGTTGATGGGAGTAGCGCCCAGGCGACGAGGAGATGGGGTGAAGGTCGAGACAGCCCGAACGCAGACGAGCCGACGCCGGAGAAGCAGGCCGCTGCCGCGGGCAGATCCTTCGAGCCACCGTGAAGCCGCCACGACACCGGGAGGCCACCATCGAGACCTCAATTCTCTAGGTGTTTTGTGCCATCCAGAGGTCTTCGCCAAGGTGATCCTATTTCGCCATACTTATTCCTATTTTGTGTGGAGGGTTTTTCTGCATTATTGCGTCGGGCTCAAGAGGACAACAATATCAAAGGTGTCACTTTTGGGAGCACTGGCCCCCCATGTTACACACCTACTCTTTGCCGATGATAGCATTGTCTTCTTGGAGGGATCACAGGACAGTCTGGGTGCACTGAAGGAAATATTGAGGAAATATGAAGTGGCATCTGGCCAAAAGGTAAATCTCCAGAAGTCATCAATTTTCTTTGGGAAGGGGTGTCCCCAAGAGAGAAAGGATTTACTCAAGGAGGCGATCGGTATTGAGACAGAGGCCCTTGGAGAGAGATACCTAGGGCTCCCAACAGTGGTGTGTCGCTCAAAGGATGGGACTTTCAAACATGTCACAGAATCGTCCAAGGGCAAGGTCTCCGGATGGAAAGGACAGGGGCTGTCAAAGGCGGCTAGAGAGGTACTTGTAAAATCCGTGCTACAGGCTACTCCAACTTACACCATGAGTTGTTTCCAACTCACAAAGAAGATGTGCCGGAAACTGACTTCTATCTCCTCCAAATTCTGGTGGGGGCAGCGAATGGGGAAAGGAAGGTACATTGGATAGCATGGGAAAAAATGTGTACAACTAAGCGTGATGGTGGTCTTGGGTTCAGGGATCCGGAGGCCTTCAACCAAGCTTTGCTAGCTAAACAAGCCTGGAGGATCTTACAGGTGCCGTCATCTTTATGTGCAAGGGTGCTCAAAGCCAGGTACTTCAAAGATGAAAGCATCATGACCACGACGTGCCCGTCTGGGGCATCTTACACTTTTAGAAGCATATTACATGGGCGTGATCTGCTGCGTGAAGGTACTATTTGGCGCATAGGAGATGGCCGAAATGTACACATCCATCATGCTAATTGGATACCTAGGGAGGGAAGCATGAGACCTTTGGGTCAGGTATATGTGCATAGAATTACTCGTGTGGCTGATCTGCTGGCTCCATGCGGAAGGCAGTGGGACAATGAGAAGCTATAGAGTATGTTTACCCAAACTGATATACAGGACATTAAGCAAATCAAGGTGGGTGGACCAGGAATGGATGACTTCCAAGCATGGAACTATACGAAGACAGGATAATTCTCAGTGAAATCAGCGTACTGTGACGCCCCCGGCTTAATCGTGCACTAATCATACACGCAAATGCACACGATCAAGCCTAAGGACTCACTTGAAGATATCACAACAGAACTCTAAAACTTAAATAAATTCATACAAGCTTTATATTACAAGCCAGGGCCTCGAGGGCTCGAATACATAGCTCGATGGCATATAAGCGTCAGCGGAAGCATCAGATATCTGAGTACAGATATAAAAAGAAAGACAGAGAAGCCCTAAGAAGGCGGGGCAAAACAAAAGCTACGATCGAAAGGCGCAGGCCTCCTGCCTGGGACCCTCCGAACCTACTCCTGGTCGTCGGCCATTCTCGAAGTAGTGGCCATTCTCGGGGTAGTAGTAGTAGTCGACGGCGGAAGCAACTGTCTCAGGGGCTCCATCATCTGGTCACGACAAACTGATATGGGGAGAAAAAGAAAGCAAAGCAACCGTGAGTACTCCGAAGTACTCAGCAAGCAAGGATCTACACTACATATGCAACATTATCAAAGGGAGGCTGTATATATGGACTAGGCTGCAGAAATGCCAGAATAGAGAGGAAAGCCTAGTCCTATCGAAGACTAGCATCTTCAGCGGTCTTGCAGCATTTAGAAGAGTTCAGAATAGCTTAGTATAATGTAGTAGTGTTTGTATCAAGCAACAGTCTCGCCCAGAGATCCTTCCTCGACTCCCTGCGAGAAAGCGATCCCGGAGCCACATATCCAGGTACCATCCCAAGTTCTAGTTGTACCGATCGGGATACAACTCCGAGTGTCCTTTACCGTAGGACCGGCTATCGATAGATGTGTTTTTCCCTGCAGGGGTGCACCAACTTACCCACCACGCTCGCTTAACTCCGGCCGGACACACTTTCCTGGGTCATGCCCGGCCTCGGCCAAACGATACACCGCAACCCTACCTACAGCTCAGCAGAGAGGTCCCCGCTGGTCTACCTCCTAAGCGCAAGGGGGTCTTGGGCCTTCGCCCCTCGCCCTCCGGGTTGTTGCGTGCAGGGCGAACCAGGCTCCACCACTACCCGATGGTGCCGGCCCAGCCCGGCCGTAGTGCTGAACTGGACGTCTGACAGAGCTTTCGGCTGATGCTACGATGCAGAGTGCCATAACTATTCCCACGTGATGGTTAGTGCTATCAGGCCGTAGGCCTGCTCGGATCAAATATCCAAATCGTTAGAAGACTAGGGGCTTGCGGTAACGAGCAGAGACTCACGATCGATGTGACCCCGTCGCTCCGTCTCGAGGACTTGCTGCAAGGGCTAAGAATGCCCGGCCACGCCTCGTAAAATAACTCACGGGTAACTATCCATCATTCGCGGGTACCCCTCAGGGTCGACCCGCCTTTTCAAGTATTAGTATCAACAGTAATGCAAGGCATCCGTGTGGTCACCGTATCAAGGGGAATCCGAGGCATCACCCTCGTTGGACTCCCACCTGATGTAACATCAAGATGGACGTAGGAGGCATCACCCTCGAGGTCCACACGTGGGGTGTTGCACGACTTTGTCGTTATCGGGGGTGGTGTAGGAGGAATCACCCTCGCTGACCACGACCGACTAACTAACCTACAAGGTTATCATCAGAAGTGCTGACGAGGTATCACCCTCGGCACTCGATAGTAACCCAGTAGTGTCGAGCAACTAAGGAGGAAGTGAGGTGCGGTGCCGGGTCCTGGTCTTCGATCCCGTTGATCGGGTCTTCTGATACTCCAGTGGGGCAGTCGGGATAAGTGGGGGTCACTGATGGGGCTCTACCCAGTCTATTCTAAACAGTTTAGGATGAACAGGAAGGTATCAACAGCAGGTTACAATAAACAGGCTATGCAGCAGAAATAGGATACAGTAACAGTAGCAAAATCTAATGCAAGCAGGAGAGAAATTGAATGGGCGATATCGGGATGATCAAAGGGGGGGCTTGCCTGGTTGCTCGGTGGCAAAGGCAAGGTCGTCGGTGTTGTAGCCAATCACCGGAGCTGCGTCGGTCTCGGAGGCTACGTCGACACCGGGCTCTATCGAGAGAGAAGAGGGGAAGAAAATAGATAAATATAAGGTAGACAAAGCAACACAGAGCTTGCTAGGCTAACGTGCTGTGCAGAGTTGCCTAAAAGCATGTCTAAGTCATATTAGTTATTTTAGGATTTAAGTTGGATTCAGTAACCGGTTTATATGCACTATTCAACTACCGGAATCGGACGAAAAGTTACGGGTTCACCTATGTAGAGGGTCCCGTCACGGAAACAGACGGCACGGTTAGCTTCGTCTCGTCGTTCTGATCAACTTTCATGTAGAAAGTTTTTCGATCCGAGCTACGGTTTATTTTCTACGAATTTCTAAAGATTTTAGTATTTTGAATTTATTTTTACTTATTAAATCAACATTATCCAGAACATTGTAGGTGTGACGTCAGCATGAGGTAACGGTGATGTCAGCAGTCAACAGTCCGCTGACCAGAGTCAAACCTGACCAGTGGGTCCCACTGGTCAGTGACTGGGCTAATTAATCAGGGATCAATTTAACTAAAAGACTTATTTAGCATGTGGGCCCTACTATCAGTGGCTGAACTAATCAGTGTTTTAATTAACTCAGTGTGATTAGTCTCTAATTAAATTTCAGACATGGGGGACCCACTTGGCAGTGTCAGCAGGGAACAGTGTCCCACGTTGATCGAAGTCAACATGGTCAAACAGACGACAGGGCCCACAGGCAGTGTCTGAGGGTGGGCCCCATGCTCGGCCACGTCGGACGCCGGCGGTGGAGCTCCGGCGACGCGGCTCGCGGCGGAGGGGCCCGGGACCTCACCGGAAACGCGCAACAGGGGGCCGTTTCGAGCGTGGCCGTGCTCGTTCGAAAGCGGGAGGAGTGGCGCGTCTAGCTGTGGCCTCAGTTCGGGCTAGGTGGCCTGCAACGACGGCGGTGGCGAGCACGGGCGACGGCGGCGTTCGGGCCTCGATCGAGAACGAGGCGGGACGAACAAGGGGGCTTCACGCGGGCACGGGGCGACGCCGCGGACGCTCTGGAGCGCGCCCAACGCAGTCGCGGGCGCCCCGGAGTTAGCACGGAGCGCGGGCGACGGCCATGGCGGGCGGCGGAGCTTGGTATCGCGGCGGGAGAGCAGTAGCTAACTAGGAGGGCTACGCGAGCGCCTAGGGAAAGGAAGAGGGGTGCAGGTGCTCACCGAGCGGCACACGGAGGCCTTCGGAAGCTTAGTAGCGCAGTACGGCGCTGGAGTTGAACGGCGACGGCGCACGGTGGCCGAAAAGGGGATCGGTCGTTGGCGACGATGTAGACCTCCTCGGCTTCGCCTGAGAGCTCCAAGAGAAGAGGAAGAGGCTGGCAGAGCTTCCGAGCTGCTCAGCTGGTCGCGGGGTCGAAGGTGGCCGCGTCGGATGCGGCGAGCGGCGACGGTGGCGCTCGGGCTAAACGGAGAGGGAGAGGGAGAGACGAGCGAGCGAGGGAGAGGGGGGAGAAGTGGTGCGGTGACCAGGGGAAGTGGATGGGCGCCGTTCTTATCCCCTCCGTCCAGCTGCCCGTCGCGATGTCGCGCTGCGACCGGCGGAGGCGCGGCTGTCCATGGAGATGGCGACACGGAGGGGAAGGTAGGTGGAGGAGCGGGCTGGACCGGCTCGGCCCAGACAGATAAGGCCAGGTAAGTGGCCTGCAGGCCCTTTTATTTTTCTTTTTTTCCTTTTAACTATTAAACAGAGAGAGAAAAGAGATTAATTGGGCATCCCAAGCACTTAGGAAAAATGTGGAAGGTGTCCAATTAATTCCCTGGTGTTCTTAGACAGTGCCACAAAAAGTTTGGGAAATTTTGAAGTTCATTTTAGAATTTTCAAAAATGATTTGGCATTTAAATATGCAAGAATTGTTCTGTTTTAATTGCTACTGTTCATATTTGCATTAGAGTGATGTTGTATTCCTTAATAAAATAAATGTTATGAAATTTTAGTGAAATGATGAACATTTTTGCAGCAACTTTTGTGCAACTTCATTTTGCACTTTGAATTTGAATTGAATTTCAAAGAGAATTTTGAATTGCAATAGTTAACCACTGTGATTAAGCATTGAAAATGAGGATGACTTGGCATTATTAGCAGATGATCACAATGCTTATTACACAGGGGTGTTACACGTACCACCTGAGGATGTTGCTAAACAGGGTGAGAACCGGATGGCCGGAGTCCTCATCCTCGGTACAAAAACATAAGGGGTGGATGGCCTTGTGGAATACAAATGCGCCAAACAAAGCGAAGATACACATGTGGCGTCTTATGCGGAATGGACTAGCAGTGGGGGCTGAGCTATACCGAAGGAAAATTAAGAGCGGCGTTTTTTGTGCAGCGTGTGGAAGAGAAGAAACACTATATCATCGTTTTTGGGCATGCCCACACTCGGCGCTGTTCTGGAAAATTATGCGATCGAAGAAAGGAGTTGCGGTGGCGATCCCGCCGTGTTCAATTAACTCCTCGAGCGCACTTGCTTCCTGGCTGCTAGGGAGGTTTGCAGAGGCCGCGGATGATGAGCGAGAAGCAATGGTGCAGGCCACATACGGGCTTTGGCTAGCTAGAAATGAAGCGAAGGATGGAAGGAAGATAGCAGCGGCACACGAGGTAGCTGCATCAGTTGTGTCCTACATGGCTGAATGGGCTGCAGTTCATGAGCGAAAGGCTCCGACGACAAGCACGAGGGAGGTTCAGCGATGGATAGCTCCGGAGTTAGGATGGGTCAAAGCGAACGCCGACGGAGCTGTCTCAAGGCATGGTGGCAAAGGTGGTGGCGGCGTCATTCTCAGAAGCGACCATGGGGACTTCCGAGCGGCGGCCTGCATGTTCAATGATGGAGTAGTGGACGCCGAGACGGCGGAGCTGATGGCATGCAGGAGGGCGGTCGAATTAGCAGGTGAAATCAATGTCCTGAAACTACACCTTGAGACGGACAACAAGGGTGTGGCGAGTATGCTTGCAGACCCGAACAATAACCTCTCGGCTTCGGGACCGTGTGTTGAGGAGATCAAACAAATGATGTGTGGCTTCAGCGAGGTGAATGTGTCGTGGGTACGACGTTCAGCAAACTCCGCTGCTCATAAGTTAGCTAAGGTAGGCGTAGGGGAGGAACGCTGTAAGATTTGGCTAATGGTACCTCCAGACTTTGTGCTTGATGTGGTCTCAGGTGAGATCCCAGACTTTCATTAGATAAATAAAGCGGCAAGAGTTACCCTAAAAAAAACAACATTTTTCTAGTACACATCTAACATTTTTCCAATACAAATCAAACATTTTTGTAATACATGGTCAATATTTTTCATATACACATTAATTTTTTTTTCAAATGCTTGATTAACATTTTCAAATATAAGATTAACATTTTAATATATTTTCAATATTTTTCTATACATTTTAAACATTTTTTTAAATGCTTGATTAACAATTTTCAAATAAAAAGATTAACAATTTGTGAATACATGGTCAATATTTTTTGTATACACATTTAACATTTTTCAAACGCTTGATTACATTTTTCAAACACTTGTTCAATATTTTTTTTAAATGCTTGATTAACATTTTTCAAATGTTTTTTGTAGATTATTTTTTGTAATATATTTATTTAGATTATTTTAAACTATAAAAAGGTACAAGAAATAAATAAAAACAAAGAAATTAAACAGAAAAAATAGGTTGTGACCTGCCGCGTGCGTCGGCCGGCCGATCTCGCTCGCCCATTCAGCGAGTCGGAAGCTGGACACGTTGAAAGGCGAGATATAGGCCCTGTTTGTTTCAGCTTTGGGAGCAGTTTTTGGACTGAAAAAAGCTGAAACTGAAACAAACAGCTATTTTAGAACAGTTGTGGAACCACAACCCAAAACTGTTTCGGGCTATTTTCAGTGTAACAGCTCAAAGCACGTCTCGGGGTACTTCACAGCCAAAGCTGTTTCCCTAGCCCCTCTGCTTTTGGGGTTTGGTCGTAGTTATGTCATAAATGTAGGCGCAGGCATGACCTATCTCTCCCTTCGCCCCTCCTCCTGAAACATAGCGTTTTCACCAGCCCACAGTCGTTTCCACAGCTACGTTTCCAAACAACTAACCTTCACTGCAGCTGTTTTCTCAGCACAGCAGTTTTGCCAGCACAACAAGTTCACAGCTGAATCTGTCGAAACTGAAGCCCAAACAAACACAGATAGAGGCGCCAGTTGGAGATGCCCTAAACTCCCCTCTAATCTGAAAAAAAATGGAGATGCCCTAAGCGCTCAAAAGCCCGAACCGCTGTTCCCCACAGCCATTATCCAAAGAGACCCCGACGCCGAAGCGACCGAAGAGAGGAAACCCCCACAAATGGCGGCTGCATCCATGCTCACCACCGTCTTCTCCCCTCTCGCCCTCCTCCGCCCGTCGGCCTCCTTCGCGCGGCTGCGCCGCGCGGCTCCCGCCGCCGCCGTCGTCGTGCGCGCCGCGGCCAAGTCCACTGCCGCGGCGGCCCCCAAGAAGAAGAGGGCGGCGCCGACCGGCATCACGATGCCCCGGCCCGTGTCCCCGGCGCTGCAGGCGTTCATGGGCGCCGCTGAGGTCCCCCGCACCGAGGCCATGAAGCGCATCTGGGCCTACATCAAGCAGAACAACCTCCAGGTATACCCACGCGAGCCCCCCCCCCAAACCCTAGGCATCCCATTGCCAGGTTGTTCGTCTGGCGTAGTACTAGTTGATTTGGATGTGAAAGATGAAGTCGGAAAGGGGTGCGTAGGATGGAATCGCTTGGCGTTTTGCTAGTGTCGAACAGGAGCAAATCTGAGATTTTGCATTCAGGACAGGTGTAAAACCGTTGTTGGCGTTCGTTATGTGGCGTTTTGCTCTGGAGCCGCCTCGCTGTCCATGTCCGCCAGATGTAGAAGCCCGGTGCATAACGAGGACGTCGCTTGCATTTTTAGTAACTCTACTTCTTAGAACGTCCCGTCATGTTTCCGTCTTGCTGATATGCAGCGTTGGGTTCTTCTGCTGATGCATGTGGAATGTCCTTGCTCTTGTCTGATCCCTGTGCAAATTGATGTGTTCTTTCTTTCTGCTTGTGGTAAGAACAGATGATTTGCTGCCACATTTTGCTGGTATGTGTTGCACATCGGTTAGTCTTAGCAAAGATGGTCCCATGAGAAGGAGCTGTGATGCTTCCAGTGTGATAAAGTGACTGATGATAAGTCTGAAACAGAGGTTTTTCTCATGTGGCATTTGTAAACACGTTGACATCCTTGCTGAACAGAGTTAATTTCTAGGTTCAATGTGGCTGGGTTGCTTGCATTGTGCAATTGCTGAATGGTGGTATGCTTGCACAATATATATAGTGACTAGTGAATGAAGAGTTCATAGTTGATTTGATGAGGATGACTTGCCTCCTTATGTTCAAACACATTAAGCTACTCGCCATACAACTATTTGAGTGAAGTATGAGCTTTTCATTCTTTCGTGTGAAGTGATGTCCCAAATGTGAAATCTCGCAGTAAATGTAGGATTTGCAGCAACATACAAGGACTTAACTAAGTATCTACATACGAACATGCTATTTTCTAGTCGCACTTCTCATTCTGTCCTGCTATTTTCCAGGACCCCGAGGACAAGAAGGTCATCGTGTGCGACGAGAAGCTGAAAGCCCTGTTTGCAGGCCGAGAGCGTGTTGGGTTCCTGGAGATTGCCAAGCTTCTGAGCCCGCACTTTGTCAAGACTCCGTGAAGCCTCTTCCATGGAGTAGTCGAGTTAGCGTAGATGGTTTCTACTTTCTGGTGGTCTTGAGGGTGCGTAGGTTTGTCTTGTTGGCCTGAGTTGGCTCGACTTCTAGGTTTCTTTAGCTCTCTGCGGACAATGTTAGTTTACCCCTGGCAGTAGCAATCTGGAACGACTTAACAGCTTTCAGCTCGTATGCTTGCAGACTCGGTTTGTGTATGAATAGCAAGTGGTGTGTTCTGGAGTCTATAAGCTGAGCACACGCAATATTCAGACTGAGGGCTTGGAATGCAGAGTTCACTGCCCCATTCGTGACTGGCAAATCCACCAAACTGAGCACACGCAATATTCAGTTGGGCAACGATGATGTCGTTGAGAGGAGCTCGGGTCGTGGCGTGGACTTCGGTAGTCGGTTCTTCCCGGCGTGTCCGAGGTGCTCTTAGGGCACGGTCGGCGCAAGTCCTGCATATTTTCCTGGTGAGGCTCGTCGTCAAAGTCGGAGCTGTCGGTTGCTTGCGCGTGTGGCCATCCGGTGGCATGTGCCGTCGTGGCTTCTATGCAGCTGCTTGCGGGTTGGCTTCGAGGTTGGAGCTCTTTGGTGAAGTCGGAGTCGCTCGTTCGAGGCAACCGGTGATGACGATGACGCTTGCGACTCCTCGGCGATTGCCTTTCTTCTTTGCAGCTTTGTGTCCCATGTCGGTGGTCAGGTTGGCCGGTGGTGCCCATGTCATGTGGGTTGAGTTGTATCGGTTTTAGCCCGGTTTTCCGCCAATTAACCGGGCAATTCTCTTCTTCTTAATCAATGAAAATAGCAAATCTTTTGCCTCGTTTCAAAAAAAAAAAATCAGTCGGGCAGAGATTGTCCAATTTGCGCTCGTGTTCGCTGCTCGGCGGCCTCAGCCTTGTTTCATTGAGGCCGATCCTTCAGAGACGCGATGGCCATGGAGCTGTGCTGGCCTCCCCCTCCTCGTGCCCCCTTCCCACACGACGATGGTCCGCCGAGCTGCCACGCCTCAAATGAGATCGGAGGATGCTCTGGTAGTTGGGAGGAAGGCAACCTGCAGCGTATGGGACGCATCAGCTGCATCTGAGGGTGGACGGAGGCTTGGGAGTGCAGTCGCTAGTCGGGCCTTGTTCTTCAACTCCGGTCAGTTTTCTCTTTGCTCCGGTCAACGCGCGCAGCGAGCTTCCTGTTAATTCCTCGAGCCAGCACACACCCCTCTTCCGGCCTTTTCTTCTTTTGCCCTTCAGTTTGGCGTTTCCACCATCCTGACACCATTGCCAAGATCAACCCGATGGCTGTCGGGGCTCCAGACCACCACCAGCTAGAATGATATCAGTACATGCGATTTTTTGAATTATTAGACGGTACAAAATGTGGATACAAGGCATTGTTAGCTTTATTAGACAGTACAGTATGGAGGTGAGCCCTATTTAACAGTACAAATAGGCATTAAACCATTAAAATGCGCTAGAATGGTGACCGGCCACGCCATGTGGCGCATGCTGGTTGGTCACGGTGAGAAAGGTTTTTTTTTAGAGTTTTTTAAATGGTAGGAAGACTTTTTTTCGAGAAAAGTTTTTCTAGACTTTTTCTTTTTCCTTTTGAGATGGTTGTGATGTTCACGTGATGCGAGAATATTTTTAATTTTTTTTGACATGATGGTGAGATGCGCATAGCTTCCTCGCAAGCGGCCCGCAATGGCGGGCCCCAACCACTAGTAGGAACCAAGTGTGCCCTTATACTAGCTCCAGCACACACTTGAGCCTGTTCCTCGTACTTTTGCGTTGTCCATGTACTCCCTCCAGTAGACAAGACAGCTTATCATTTTCTTCCCACAAAACCAAAAGTATATCATTGGATTCATATTCGAATAACATTTCTAAACATATAATTATGGTGCCATATAACATATATTTTGTTAGTCAAATTGATGACCTAAGAACATCTGCGCGCCCTATGCATCTGTTCGGATGGAGTGTGATACTACAAAATTCAGCCTGGGCATATGTAAAGAGAGCTGCTATAATTGTCGCCCTTTTCTCTAGAAACACATTATAGACGTTGGTGCTCACATACTCATTTTAGAGCATCTCCAACAGATGCGCCAAATAAAGCACGCACGCAAAAAACAAGGCTTTTAGCGCACGCCCCCCCCCCCCCCCCCCCCCAAAATAGCGCTCAGCAGAAGCTGTAAAATAGAGCACGCAAAAAAACGAAGCGGTAAATTTAGTGCACGCGGGCTGCGGGGCTGCAAATTTGGGGCGCCGGCTTGTGCGCGCGGGCTGCTGCATTTGAGGCCGCCGGGTTGGGCGCCGTGTTTTTGTGCGTCTGGTAAACCTACCGCGCGCAAAAACACTATTTCAGCGTTGCAAATTTTTTTTAGCGCGCGTCTGTTGGAGATCATGCACCCCCTTTGTCAAAAAATAAATAAAAATAAACGCATGCACCCACATTTTACCCCTACGAGGCTATGAGCATGCTACTTTTTTTTGAGCATCCTATGAGCATGCTACTTAGGGGTGGATTAACGAGCAGCTCAGCTCGTTAAGCTCGTATTCATTAAGCTCGTACTCGTTAAGGCTCGGCTTGTTAAGCTCGTTAAGATTAACGAGCAGAAAACCCTGCTCGGCTCGTCTCGTTTTAAGCTCGTGAGCGCTCGTTAATATATTATAATGTGTTATGATATACAGGATGAGTGTGTAGACGTGGTTTTTAAGATGAAGTATGGTGACTACAAAAAGAAATGCACTAGTTTGTTGCCTCATATATCGATTAGATTGAATAGATGGGCTGAGGTGCTACAAAAAGTTTGTCATGTAAGATGAAAATATGCGTTGTGTTGTTACTAACGAGCTTAACGAGCTACTTGTGAAACTCGTTAGCTCGTTCGTTAAGCTCGTAAAGCTGAACGAGCTGAAATCAATGATTGGCTCTGTTCATTAAGAAGCGAGCTACGAGCTTAACGAGCCGAACTATCGAGCATTCATTAAGCTCGCGAACTACGAGCTTTTGGTCCAGCCCTAATGCTACTACACGTGAGGATGGAGTAGGAATGCTTTTTTTTTTTAGGGTTAAGAGAAGGAACGCTTGAACCGTTTCCACAAAACCAATCCCATCTAGACGCCAACTTTCAGCCACCCTCCCGCTATTTCGTCAATAAGGAAGATATCAATAGACGGTGCTAAAACACAACGTGCCACTGTACCAGTGAATGCTACGAGCAACACAAAGCCGCACATTAGAAAAAAAAAGAACTCAAGGCAAATGGCAATATAAGTCTCACACAGATGACTCGCTTTATTTCTGGATACGGCAAGTCGAAAACATAAAGAAATACAGTATCACTTTTGGCTGATCAACGTCTTGAAGTTCACCGGCGTTGTGAACTGGGCTGCGCCGTCGAAAAACGCAGAAGCGGCAAACTTGGCGGCCTGCTCTGTCGGGTACTCCTCGTCCCAATACCAGTACTGCGAGCGGTTGGCACACGGCAGCCCAAAACCAGGTGCGCAGGAGCCTTGGCAGCATGCGCCCCCGGTGTTCACAAACCCTGTGCATCCATCAACAAACCACGACAGCATAAATATAACTGACATATTCATGACCATGTAAAGAATTTCTAAACTTTGGTACTTCCACCGTCCCACAATATAAGATGTTTTTGCAAGCTATGTTAGTTTGCAATAAATATTACGGGACAAAGGGAGAAGATTTTTACCATAGGCCGACGGATCTATATTGACTGCATCCGAGAAGGCACCGAAGTCGGCGATGGAGTAGCGTAGGCCATCAAGGTTGGAGGCGAGGCCGGCCATGAGTGACTTGATGCCGTCGTTGAACTCCTCACGGAGGCTGGTAATGAGGCCCTCACAGCCATGACGCACCATCGGCGTGCACAAGGTCGGGATGTTGACGATCCCGAACTTCCTTGCACCCAAGTTGTACAAGGCCGTGAGGCTGTCCCCATAGGAGGAGATGAGGTGTGGGACATCGGTTTTGCTGTCTGAGCCTCCATTGTTGTTGATGTTGTAGATTAAGTACATGTCACTGGTGCCGATGGCCATGAGGAAGAGGGAATTGGACAACATCTTGCTCAGGTCTTGCTGACTACGGTCGGCCCCCATCTGCCCTATCGTGTCCGCGAAGTTCTTCACTTGGTCCATCAGTGGGATGTCCAGTCCGTTGTCCTGCAAAATGGTATTAGTAGTAACATCAGTGTGACTAATTGTAGTCGATGCCCAAGAACCACTTATACCATGTTTGGTTTGAGTTTTGTTTGGGTACCCCCCCCCCCCCCCCCCCCTCCTAAAGTTTGCATGAATCTTAAAGCTACTTAAAAAGGCTATCGTCATATTAGCTTGCAGATCAAACGTACTGCATATAGATTTAGATCCAAAAGACTATATTGTTCTTTTTTTATTGAAGGTGTATCTTCTAACCTCCATCTTTAATCTGCAGTGAAATCTGTAAACTTTTCTTAAGGGGTGTACCGAAGCAAAGTTTGTTTGATTAAGCACTAACAGGCTAGGAGTTTAATCCTTCAAACACACTGGATTGTGATAGTTGATGTATACAAAGCTTATGATGTTGTTGACGATGAAGGCACATGCATCCCTAAAAACATGCATGCAAATTCAAATACACATGCAGGCATGAAGGTGTCCACTTACGATGTCTCTCCAAATCCCAGAAGTCGCCGAAGCATAGTTGACTCCAGCAAAACCGGCATCCATTTTTGTGGGACTATTAAGAGACAGATAAGGCGGAGGGCTCATCTCGAATCCCATGGCCTTTGCTGCATATTAATCAAAGGTATACCCACCACCGGTTGATCAATATTCTTTCAAAAACCGAATAGCTTAGATAATAGAGTCAATTACGATGGTGGTGCTAGAACTTGACGCAAACGGTCACTTTAGTGCTACAAGTTGTGGCATACATTGAAGTGGTGTGAAAACTTGGCTTCGACGTGCGCTTGTATACGGAATCAACGCCGACTAGGCGCATGGGGCCTGCTGTCAGCCACTAGACCAAAGAAGGGGGTGTGTGACTTGTTTTTTTTTTTTCCAGAAACACCTCGAAATATTTAGAAAAAAACCCTGCTGACATGGGATTTATTTTTAAAATCTAAGACCAGTGGGTCCCGCTTGTCGGGAGAGAGTGAAAATTAAACTACAATTTTGGAAGGACGGAATCGAACCAATGATCAGCACCTATCATGGTAGCAAGCTAGCCATTGCACCCATCACGCTACCATGTTCAATCTGGATAAGGACATTATTTGTACTTGACCAGTATGTGGAACTTAAATGGGCTGCCGATACCGCGGCCCAATTTTCACTGGTTTGTTTTTCGTTTATTTTTCTAAACGTAAGTAATAAAATTTATGTTCAAATAGTTGGGTGTTATAAATATTAGACGTACAAACTATGATTATTAAATAAAAATACATCCATCTATTATACAAAATATTTAGTTAATATTGAAAAATGTTTAATCAATAAAAAAATATCACACACTCGTAGATAATATTTATATTATTAAAAAGTAATATTAGTATCAACATTTTAAATTTTAAATTATGAATACGTTAATTATACAAACATTGAACTATACAAACATGCGAATGATTGAAATGTTTTTTATAACTAAATAATTTTCTGAATTGTAATTTTAATAATATTTGTTATTATTTTAAATCATACAATCTTTATGTAACTCACAAATATTATTTTAAATATATGATTATTTTCTAAATAATATGTGAACAATTTTTTAAAATAAGTTTTTCATTTGTATGTATATTTGTGCACACAAATATTCAAATTTTTATTTTTTACTGAGATTATAATTTACATACTTTCCATAAATAAAATAGAAAAAACCGAACTGGTGTAAAATAGGTCGCGGTATCTGCACCCTGTTTAAATTTCAGATGCTTCGAAGTTAAATACATATAAGTTAGTTATCCACCGTGTACACGGGAACGTGAATTGTGGAGTGGTTTAGCTGGCATGCTACTTACGTCTCGGTTGTGGGTTCGAAACCCAGGGGCTGCACGTATTGTTTAATTTTCACTCTCATCTGACAGGTGGGACCCACTGTTCATAGAGCTGAAAAAAATGGCACCTCTCCCACGCCAATAGGGTTTTTTCGTGAAAAAAATTATATTGCGAGGGTGTTTCTGGAAAGAAACAAGTCACACACCCCTTTCTCCTGGTCCAGTGGCTGACAGCGGGCCCCACGTGCCTTGCCAACGCCGATTTCGTATGCAAAATGAGATAAGCACTGTATTTGCACGTCAAAGCCAAGTTTTTGCACCACTTTGTTGTATGCCACAAGTTCTAGCACCAAAGTGACCGTTTGCGTCAAGTTTTTGCACCACTTTGTTGTATGCCACACGTGTTAGATACATCCGTATCTAGATAAATCTAAGACAAGAATTTTGGGACGGAGGGGATATATCCATTCATTCTAGGAAGATTGATATTCTTCCTGATTTTCGACAAACTATATACTGTTCCATCCAGTTCAGACTGTAATGCATATTTTGAGCCGGCATAAAACTTTAAAATGCTAATGAAACCAAAACAAAGAAACTAGAAACTAGCCATGCTTATATACATAGAAGAGCAGAATATGCGATTACTAGGATTCGAGTGAACAAGGAGAAACATCGATAAATTTCACATGCACACATCCTATCATTGAAATACGTCAAGAAAAGTTATATGCCTTATAAATTGAAATGAAGATGGTATTCAGTAGTAGTCAAACTGGAATGGAATTTTTATGCCCATGTAATTGTTTGGTTAAATTTCATATCTTAGTTACATCTTGGCAGCTGATAGCACATATATAGAATACGGTGTTATATACTGTGCTATATGCCTATATATCTTTCAGTACTGTTTTTCAACTGCTAGCCACCATGTCGGTAAAGTAAAACAATTTCTTTTGCGGGAAAGTAAAACAACTGCTAGCCACCATGAGAAAATAAAAGTATATTAAATGGAAACCTGTTGGCAAACAATGGTTGTTGGTTGAGTAATAATGTTAGAACAAATAGATCAACTGTGTGGTGCCCAAGTGGCCATGTCAGTTGTCTTTAACGGTAAGCAGATTATGAAAAATAGGCATAGCGTGATGGGATCAAAGTTAGCAACTTAGCATACCGATGAAGTCAGCCAAGTTGAATCCGTTGCTGAACCTTCCGGTGGGCACGGAATTGGGGAAGTCTATGCCATAGTAAGAGTGATTGGCCCTCATAGGGTTCCCTACTTCGTTGTTCTCTAGGTAGTTGTTGTTGCCAACGTCTGTGAACCCGTCCCCGAACACAAACAGCGCCGGCCGCACTGGTTGCACTTGGTCAGCTGCATGCACAAGTCGCACCTTAAAAGCTAGGCCAAGAACAGTAGCAGTTCATCATGAAAGTAATGGTGGGTGAGCACGTACGGCAATATGTCTGGCAGGAGGGGCAGAGCGAGATGCAGCTCTGGGGGCACCTGTCGGGGCAGGTGCCCGTGCACCCCGGCCGCTTCTTCTCGGTGTCCGTGCACGTGAACTTGCTGTTGCTGATGCGGCCTCTCCCGTCGGCGGTGACCGCCAGCATGCCCAGGAGGGCCGCCCCCAGCGCAAACGCCGCCGCGGCGGCTGGCCACCGCGCCATTGCTGCGAGCTTGTCGAAGCTAATCGGTTGAGCAAGGGTGGGTGTCTGCGCGTTGCTGGTTTCAGTTGATGTTCTGGGTGGTGCCCTTCTATAGGCTAGCTAGCATGCTGGGTAAAGCTGATGGCGCGCCGAAAAGCACGGCGGGCAGGGTCAGAGGTGTACGATAGTTGGATTTTTCTTATCAGCAAAGTACGTAAGCATCAAGTTAAACCAGCTAAGCCGATGGAAGAACTACAGATGCATTCATGCATAACTTCGAAGTGAAAAGTCAATGGACGACAACCACGTGCAGCATTTTAGTTTCTCTCTACATAAGCTACCTGTTTGCATTGGGTTTTTCTCATTTAAATTCAGGCTGAAAACGGATATAAAAGCCAAAAGTCGTCATCTAATATAAACAGAAGCTGCTCCAAATTTTGCCCTGTATGCGTTGTCACCTACAACTCAAAAGTCAGCATCACGAATCTTAAAACCCAAGCATGACTGAGATTAACTCAAATCTCAACCTGCATCCTAAGTATCTACTCAGACATTGTTTTCTGGATTAGTCAACCACTCATCCCGCCTGAAACAAGCAATCCATGCAATAACTTTGCTTGGACTGGGTTTTCTTTTCAAAACAGAGGCAAAAGATTAGCCTCATCGTAACAGAATATAATTGTCTGGTTAATGAATAGAAAACCGGGTCAAAACCGACACAAACAGACCATATACAGACTACTCACAAAATCATGAAACCCATGGCCGCACGACCGACTGGACAACATTCCCAAAGAGTAAGTCACAAAGCTCTTTCACGAAAAGAGCCTCGGAATTAATTAGGTGCCAACACTTATGACCGTTCATTCTAGTTTTGCAACCCAGACCGAGCTGCCGTGCTTTGAACTGCAAGGTTTGGCTTCGTTTGACGGAAAGAGGTGCTCCAGCCTCTTCGTGATGTTACTGAATCTATGCAAGGTTGGCTTCTTCAAGTTGGAAGCTATCTTGAGCTTGCGGAGGTTGCACTTGACAGGCCCTCTCTTGCACCGGATGTGAAGCAAAACCCCCTACACCGCCTCCTATGGCAGATCCCAATGTTGGTTCTGCGGACGAGAAGGATGTGCAGCTCTACGGTCGCTTCTCCCCTCGTGCTAGGGCCAGTTCGCTGTCACTGCCTGCCCGACCCTCCAAGTGCGTTGCCTCCATGGGCGAGGCCATTCTTGTGGTCTTGGCTCCGGTGATGTAGATCATGCCAAAGCTTTAGGGGATGTGTGTGAAGGAAATATGCCCTAGAGGCAATAATAAAGTTGTTATTTTATATTTCCTTATTCATGATAAAGGTTTATTATTCATGCTAGAATTGTATTGATCGGAAACTTAAATACATGTGTGAATACATAAACAAATACCGTGTCCCTAGTAAGCCTCTACTGGACTAGCTCGTTGATCAAAGATAGTTAAGGTTTCCTAACCATAGACATGTGTTGTCATTTGATAACGGGATCACATCATTAGGAGAATGATGTGATGGACAAGACCCACCCGTTAGCTTAGCATAATGATCGTTCAGTTTATTGCTATTGCTTTCTTCATGTCAAATACATATTCCTTCGACTATGAGATTATGCAACTCCCGGATACCGGAGGAATACCTTGTGTGCTATCAAACGTCACAACGTAACTGGGTGATCATAAAGATGCTCTACAAGTATCTCCGAAGGTGTTTGTTGAGTTGGCATAGATCAAGATTAGGATTTGTCACTCCGAGTTTCGAAGAGGTATCTTTGGGCCCTCTCGGTAATACACATCATAAGTTTGCAAGCAAATGACTAAGGAGTTAGTCACGAGGTGATGTATTACAGAACGAGTAAAGAGACTTGCCGGTAACGAGATTGAACTAGGTATAGAGATACCGATGATCGAATCTCGGGCAAGTAACATACCGATGGACAAAGGGAATTACGTATGTTGTCATAACGGTTCGACCGATAAAGATCTTCGTAGAATATGTAGGAACCAATATGGGCATCCAGGTTCCGCTATAGGTTATTGACCGGAGAGGTGTCTTGGTCATGTCTACATAGTTCTCGAACCCGTAGGGTCCTCACGCTTAACGTTCGTTGACGATATAGTATTATATGAGTTATATGATTTGATGACTGAATGTTGTTCGGAGTCCCGAATGAGATCACGGACATTACGAGGAGTCTCGAAATGGTCGAGAGGTAAAGATTGATATATAGGACGATGGTATTTGGACATCGGAAGTGTTTCAGGACGTACCGGGAAGGAATCGGGTCACCGGAAGGGGTTCCGGGCACCCCCCGGCAAGTTATGGGCCTTATGGGCCAAAGGAGGGGACAGATCAGCCCACAAGGGGGCTGGTGCGCCTCCTCCCTTGTTTGGCCAGCCCTAGGGAAGGAAAAGGGGGAGGGCTAGCCCCTCCTGCCTTTCCCTCTCATGGGAGAAAGGGAAGGGGGGGGGGGGCACCCTCCCCTGCCTTTCCCCGCGGTCCAAAAAAGGAATGGGGGGCGGGGGCGGCTTGGGAGGGACTCCAAGTAGGATTCCTCCTACTTGGGCGCCTCCTTTGGATGCTTCTCCCTCCCTCCCACCTATATATATGTGGGAGGGGGGCGCCTAGCACAACCCAGACAATTGTCTTAGCCATGTGCGGCGCCCCCCTCCACCGTTTACACCCCCGGTCATATTTTCGTAGTGCTTATGCGAAGCCCTGCGGAGATCACTTCACCATCACCGTTACCACGCCGTCGTGCTGCCGGAACTCATCTACTACCTCGCCATCTTGCTGGATCAAGAAGGCGGAGGACGTCACCGAGCTGAACATGTGCAGAACGCGGAGGTGCCGTACGTTCGGTACTTGATCGGTTGGAGCGCGAAGAAGTTCGACTACATCAACCGCGTTGTTAAACGCTTCCGCTTACGGTCTACGAGGGTATGTAGACACACTCTCCCCCTCATTGCTATGCATCTCTATGGATAGATCATTGGATGTGCGTAGAATTTTTTTTGTTTTCCATGCAACGTTTCCCAACGGTGTGATGAACTGGTTTCACCACTATTAGGGGAGCATCTATAGCAGGGCTTGCTCGTGTCCTCGGTTGTGGCTTTGGCTCCCTCTCTAACCACCCCGGTGCTTAGTCAAGTGTCTGCATATGAATAGAGGGGTTGCCTTGATGCTAGTTCCATGCACTCGCCTGAGCCCATCAGGTTGATGGTTCTTGTGGGTGATGATAATGTTGTGGCTGGTGTGGTTGTGCCTAATATCGAGACCCTCTTTGCCGCCAAGATTTGTGATTTTCTCACTGAATTAGATTCTGCAAAATCTGGAAAGGTGATTAGGTGCCTCTTGAAGGAAAAAAGCATCCAGGGACAAATGCAAGAAGGGTGGTGCTAGTACTCAACCCGGCACCCTCAATGCAAATTTTTTTAGGAGCAAAAACAAGAAGGGTGGTGCTAAAGGGAATGTGTAGGTGGTTCCATGATGGATAGTTTTCAGATTTCTAGGATGCAAGAAGGGGCTTGGTTGTGCATGTTAAATTTGTCGATGTGTTCCTTTCAAGTTGTAGTGACTCGATGGGATTTCATTTGCAATGTTGAGGCCCGCACGTGTTGGGGGTGGCAGTAGTGTCGTGTTGGGTGTGTTCGTCAACCCACATCTGTGGTGGTGTGCCTCCATGAATTGAGAGTCGTTGGCATGGTTGTAGGTGTGAGCTTATTCAGCTGTCCTGATCAAGTTTATAATCATTTTTTTCTAATTTGTTGGGTAACTCTTTTATGTTTTAATTAATGGTTGAGATATATATTTTACTTCCATTTTGGAAAAAATAGCAGGTGTTGTGTTCTGGAATCTAAGCGTGACAAGTCTCATATCGTTATATTTGGTTATGTGATGCAACGCTCCAGGGCCTGGTCGTAGGAACTTGTACTTATTGGTCATGTTGTGATGGAGCAAATGTTGGAAATATGACCTAGAGGCAATAATATTTGTATTATTATATTTTCATATTCATAATTATAGAGTTTATATTCTATGCTTTAACTGCTATGATCCTGGAATATGTGGTTCAGTGGAAAACTCGTATGCACGTGTGGAATGATAAACGGTAAAATAAAAGGTTCCTAGTCTTGCCTCTATGACTAGCTCAAGTGTTGTTGGTGATCACGTTTTCTGGGTCTTAGGGTATCGTTAAATGTAATGATAGCCCTAAAACAATATTGAGATTATGACGTTGGAAGAACGATCATATTGAATCAACCCAAAATTGTGTGTTATGAATTGAGTTAATATCGTCTGTATTCAATTCTAATAACATGGAGTGTTAACGTGTGATTTTTCTCCTTAGACCATGAGAGTATCGTAGTCACTTCTTATCGGTGAAGGAGCTAGTGGCGGCGTGGTGGCCGAACGACGACCAATATCCGTCAGTCCAGTGGCGGCGGCGCATGCCTCGACGGCGCCATAGTGACTGCGAGGCTGGCCGTTGCTTCTGTCGGCGCAAGAGAGAGAAAAGAGAGAGGGTGGAGGGGGATTTTTCCTTTTTCTTTCTGGACACGTCTAGCGAGCACCTGCGCGCCCGGTATCGATCAGGAGCGGCCGTCCAAAAAGAAATAAACGCCCCCCAATTCTAAAAAGGAAAGCCCCACCCGCGCGCCATCCAGCCACCAGCTGGCGCACGCTTCCTCCAACTGCTCCATCCCTCCCCCAACTTCACCACGCATCTTCTTCTTCCCCATGCGTCCTCCAACCCCCTCCATCACCAGGCCTGACTGATGGAAATATGCCCTAGAGGCAATAATAAAGTTGTTATTATTATATTTCCTTATTCATGATAAAGGTTTATTATTCATGCTAGAATTATATTGATCGGAAACTTAAATACATGTGTGGATACATAAACAAATACCGTGTCCCTAGTAAGCCTCTACTAGACTAGCTCGTTGATCAAAGATGGTTAAGGTTTCCTGACCATATACATGTGTTGTCACTTGATAACGGGATCACATCATTAGGAGAATGATGTGATGGACAAGACCCATCCGTTAGCTTAGCATATGATCATTCAGTTTATTGCTATTGCTTTCTTAATGTCAAATACATATTACTTCGACTATGAGATCATGCAACTCCTGGATACCAGAGGAATACCTTGTGTGCTATCAAACGTCACAACGTAATTGGGTGATCATAAAGATGCTCTACAGGCATCTCCGAAGGTGCCTGTTGAGTTGGCATGGATCAAGATTAGGATTTGTCACTCTGTGTATCGGAGAGGTATCTCTGGGCCCTCTCGGTAATACACATCACAAGAAGCTTGCAAGCAAAGTGACTAAGGAGTTAGTTATGAGATGATGTGCTACAGAACAAGTAAAGATACTTGCCGGTAATGAGATTGAACTAGGTATGAAGATACCGACGATCGAATCTCGGGCAAGTAACATACCGACAGACAAAGGGAATTACGTATGTTGTCATAAGGTTCGACCGATAAAGATCTTCATAGAATATGTAGGAACCAATATGGGCATCCAGGTTCCGCTATTGGTTATTGACCGGAGAGGCGTCTCGGTCATGTCTACATCATTCTCAAACCCGTAGGGTCCGCACGCTTAACGTTCGTTGACGATATAGTATTATATGAGTTATGTGATTTGGTGATCGAATGTTGTTCGGAGTCCCGGATGAGATCACGGACATGACGAGGAGCTCCGGAATGGTCCGGAGGTAAAGAATGATATATAGGACGATACTATTTGGTCAGCGAAAAGGTTTCGGAGTGTATCGGGTAGTCATCGGATCACCGGAAGGGGTTCCAGGAAGCCCCGAGAGGTTAATGGGCCTTATGGGCCAAGAGGGGGGAACACACCAGCCCACAAGGGGCTGGCGCGCCCCTTCCCTTGGCCGCCGGCCCTAGGGATGGAAAGGGGGAGGGCTAGCCCCTCTTTCCTTCCCTCCACCTAAGAGGAGGAAGGTGGGGGGGCACCTCCTCCTGCCTTCCCCCCGCAGGCATACAGGAAAGGGGGGGGGGGGGGGAGGGGGCGCTAAGGTCATGAGCCAAGGGGGCCGGCCGGTCACCCTTGGGGCGCCTCCTGGCTGTCTTCCCTCCCCCCACCTATATATATATGAGGGAGGGGGAGCCACACAAACCCACGACAATCTCTTAGCCGTGTGCGACTCCCCTCTCCACAGTTTAGTCCTCCGTCTAGTTTTCCACAGTGCACGGCGAAGCCCTGCGGGAACGAGTTCACCATCACCTTCACCACGCCGTCGTGCTACCGGAACTCATCTACTACTTCTCCCGTCTTGCTGGATCACGAAGGCGAGGACGTCATCGAGCTGAACGTGTGTTGAATGCAGAGGTGCCGTACGTTCGGTACTTGATCGGTTGGATCGCGAAGGTGTTCGACTACATCAACCGCATTAATAAATGCTTCCGCTTTACAGTCTACGAGGGTACATAGACACACTATCCCCTCTCGTTGCTATGCATCTCCATGGATAGATCTTGTGGGCGGTGATAGTCATACTGCTTACCACCAACGTCTTATTTTGATTCGGCGGTATTGTGGGATGAAGCGGCCCGGATCAACCTTACATGTCCATGCACATGAGACCGGTTCCACCGACTGACATGCAACTTGTTTTGCATAAAGGTGGCTGGCGGGTGTCTGTTTCTCCTACTTTAGTTGAATCGAATTTGACTACGGCCGGTCCTTGAAGAAGGTTAAAATAGCAAACTTGATAATCACCGTTGTGGTTTTTGCGTAGTTAAGAATGGTTCTTGCTAGAAGCCCATAGCAGCCACGTAAAACTTGCAAACAACAAAGTAGAGGACGTCTAACTTGTTTTTGCAGGGCATGTTGTGATGTGATATGGTCAAGATGTGATGTGATATACGTTGTTGTATGAGACGATCATGTTTTGTAATATCGACAGCCGGCAGGAGCCTTAGGGTTGTCTCCTAATTATTGTATGAAATGCAAGCACCGTGTAATTAAAGGAAATATGCCCTAGAGGCAATAATAAAGTTTTTATTTTATATTTCCTTATTCATGATAAAGGTTTATTATTCATGCTAGAATTGTATTGATCGGAAACCTAAATACGTGTGTGAATACATAAACAAATACCTTGTCCCTAGTAAGCCTCTACTAGAGTAGCTCGTTGATCAAAGATGGTTAAGGTTTCCTAACCATTGACATGTGTTGTCATTTGATAACGGGGTCACATCATTAAGAGAATGATGTGATGGACAAGACCCATCCGTTAGCTTAGCATAATGATCGTTCAGTTTATTGCTATTGCTTTCTTCATGTCAAATACATATTCCTTCGACTATGAGATTATGCAACTGCCGGATACCGGAGGAATACCTTGTGTGCTATCAAAGGTCACAACGTAACTGGGTGATCATAAAGATGCTCTACAGGTATCTCCGAAGGTGTTTGTTGAGTTGGCATAGATCGAGATTAGGAATTGTCACTCCGACTATCGGAGAGGTATCTCTGGGCCCTCTCGGTAATACACATCATAAGAAGCCTTGCAAGCAAAGTGACTAATGAGTTAGTTACAGGATGATGTATTACGGAATGAGTAAATAGACTTGCCGGTAACGAGATTGAACTAGGTATGAAGATACCGACGATCGAATCTCGGGCAAGTAACATACCGATGGACAAAGGGAATTACGTATGTTGTCATAACGGTTCGACCGATAAAGATCTTCGTAGAATATGTAGGAGCCAATATGGGCATCTAGGTTCCGCTATTGGTTATTGACCAGAGAGGTGTCTCGGTCATGTCTACATAGTTCTCGAACCCGTAGGGTCCACATGCTTAACGTTCGTTGACGATATAGTGTTATATGAGTTATATGATTTGGTGACCGAATGTTGTTCGGAGTCCCGGATGAGATCACGGACATGACTAGGAGTCTCGAAGTGGTCGAGAGGTAAAGATTGATATATAGTATGATGGTATTCGGACACCGGAAGTGTTTCGGAGAAAACTGAATAGTCATCGGAGTACCGGAGGGGGTACCAGTCAATCCCAGGAGGGTATTGGGCCTATTGGGCCATAAGAGGGGAGCGCACCAGCTCACAAGGGGCTAGCGCGCCCCCCATGGCAGCCGCGCAAGTGGGGAAAGGAAAGGGGGCAGGATTCGGCCTCCCCTTCCTTCTCTCTTCCCCCTTTCCTTTCTTCTCCGGCAAATATGGAAAGGGGGGGCGTGATACGTCTCCAACGTATCTATAATTTTTGATTGTTCCATGCTATTATATTATCTGTTTTGGATGTTTTATATGCATTAATATGCTATTTTATATTCTTTTTGGGACTAACCTATTAACCTCGAGCCCAGTGCCAGTTCCTGTTTTTTCCCTGTTTTTGAGTTTCGCAGAAAAGGAATACCAAACGGAATAAAACTTCCGCGATAATCTTTCTTGGACCAGAAGGAAACCAGGAGACTTGGAGATGAAGTCGGAAAGGCCACGAGGCGGCCACAAGGACGGAGGGCGCGCCCCCACCCTTGTGGCCCCTCGTGCACCTCCTGACCTAATTCTTTCGCCTATATATACTCTTATATGCCCAAACCACCAGAGGCATCCACGAAAATACTTTTCCACGGTTGCAACCTTCTATACCCGTGGGATCACATCTAGGGGCCTTTTCCGGCGTCCTGCCGGAGGAAGATTCGATCACGGAGGGCTTCTACATCAACACCATTGCCCTTCTGATGAAGCGTGAGTAGTTTACCTCAGACCTACGGGTCCATAGCTAGTAGCTAGATGGCTTCTTCTCTCTCTTTGATTCTCAATACCACGTTCTCCTCGATGTTCTTGGAGATCTATTCGATGTAATACTTTTTTGCGGTGTGTTTGCCGAGATCCGATGAATTGTAGATTTATGATCAGCTTATCTATGAATATTATTTGAATCTTCTCTGAATTCTTTTATGCATGATTTGATATCTTTGTAATTCTTTTCGAACTATCGGTTTGGTTTGGCCAACTAGATTGGTTTTTCTTGCAATGGGAGAAGTGCTTAGCTTTGGGTTCAATCTTGCGGTGTCCTTTCCCAGTGACAGTAGGGGCAGCAAGGCACGTATTGTATTGTTGCCATCGAGGATAAAAAGATGGGGTTTTCATCATATTGCTTGAGTTAATTCCTCTACATCATGTCATCTTACTTAATGCATTACTCCGTTCTTTATGAACTTAATACTCTAGATGCATGCTGGATAGCGGTCGATGTGTGGAGTAATAGTAGTAGATGCAGAATCATTTCGGTCTACTTGACACGGACATGATGCCTATATTCATGATCATTGCCTTAGATATCGTCATAACTTTGCGCTTTTCTATCAATTGCTCGGCAGTAATTTGTTCACCCACCGTATTATTTTCTATCTTGAGAGAAGCCTCTAGTGAAACCTATGGTCCCCGGGTCTATTTTCCATCATATAATCTTCTATTTTCCATCATATTAGTTTCCGATCTACTATGTTGCAATCTTTCACTTTCCGATGTATAAAACAAAAATACCAAAAATATTTACTTTATCATTTATCTATCTCTATCAGATCTCACTTTTGCAAATAACCGTGAAGGGATTGACAACCCCTTTATCACGTTGGGTGCAAGTTGTTGATTGTTTGTGCAGGTATTCGGTGACTTGCGCGTTGTCTCCTACTGGATTGATACCTTGGTTCTCAAACTGAGGGAAATAATTATCGCTACTTTGCTGCATCACTCTTTCCTCTTCAAGGAAAAACCAACGCAAGCTCAAGAAGTAGCAGGAAGAATTTCTGGCGCCGTTGCCGGGGAGATCTACGCCAAGTCAAGCCATACCAAGTACCCATCATAAACTCTTATCTCTTGCATTACATTATTCACCATTTGCCTCTTGTTTTCCTCTCCCCCACTTCTAAAACAATTTTCGAAAAGATTTTCCCTTTTATTCGCCCTTCTTCCGTTCGATCTTTTGTTTGCTTGTGTTACTATGTGCCTTCTTTTTGCTTGCATCTTCGCTTGCTAAAAGTTTATGGATCCTCATCCACTTGCTAATCTTTTTAAGAGATCCAATTATGATGAACCTATTGCTAGTGAGTTGAGTGCACTAGATTATCTTTATGAGGTTTTGCTTGAAATTCATGAATCTGAAAATTGTGATGAAGTGTTGAAAGAAGAAAAATATAAATTGATTCACGATAGCTCCTTGAATGAAAAGCATGATCACAATGATGTTATTATAAATTTCATTAATGTCAATTGTGTTAATGATATGCAAAACCCTAAGCTTGGGGATGCTAATTTTGCTATGACTACTACTTGTTGCAATGATCATGATTGGGGTGATTCTTCTTATGATCTTGAAAATTTATTTAAGCCCCATGATGAATATGAGATTGATAAGAATATTCAATCTTATGAAATTTTTGATAAAAGTGGGTTTGGAGAGGTCATGACTTTAGTTAATGATAATCCCACTATTTTGGAAGAGTGTCAATTTTGCATGCATGTGGATCATGTAGAGAATATTTTATGTGATAGATATATTGTTGAATTTGATTATGATCCTACATGTAATTATTATGAGAGGGGAAAATATGGATGCAGAAATTTTCATGTTACTAAAGTACCTCTATTCATGTTGAGATTGCTATCGTCTCTTTCTTCTTCCTTGCATATGCTAGTTTTTGCTTGCCTTGATAATTTGTTTGCTTATAAAATGCCTATGCATAGGAAGTATGTTAGACTTAGATGTGTTTGTCATGTGTTTTATGATGCTCTCTTTGTGCTTCAATTCTTCTCTTTTATGTGAGCATCATTGAAATTATCAATGCCTAGTTAAAAGGCTTTAAAGAAAAGCGCTTGTTGGGAGACAACCCAATATTTTTCCTTGCTGTTTTGCTTTGAATAATTCATATAGTCTCTGGTTAGATGTGGTTTTATGTTTTAATTAGTGTTTGTGCCAAGTAAGACCTTTGGGATGGCTTACGGTGATAGTTGATTTGATCTTGTTGAAAAACAGAAACTTTTGCGTCCAGTCACAGAATTTTAATAATTCACTGGAGCGTTGAAAAACCTTGAATTTTTTACGAGAGATTTATATACAAATTGCCTCTGTTTCCCTTATTTTTCAGAATTTTTGGAGTTAGAGAAGTATTAGAAAATTTTGGATCTTCGCAGACTGTTCTGTTTTTGACAGATTCTGTTTTCTTTGTGTTGTTTGCTTATTTTGATGAATCTATGGGTAGTATCGGGGGGTATGAAGCATGTAAAAGTTGGAATACAGTAGATATTACACCAATATAAATAAATAATGAGTTCACAACAGTACCAAAGTGGTGATTTATTTTCTTATACTAACGGAGCTTATGAGATTTTCTGTTGAGTTTTGTGTTGTGAAGTTTTCAAGTTTTGGGTAAGGATTTGATGGATTATGGAATAAGGAGTGGCAAGAGCCTAATATTGGGGATGCCCAAGGCACCTCAAGGTAATATTCAAGGACAACCAAGAGCCTAAGTTTGGGGATGCCCCGGAAGGCATCCCCTCTTTCGTCTTCGTCTATCGGCAACTTTACTTGAGGCTATATTTTTATTCACCACATGATATGTGTTTTGCTTGGAGCGTCTTGTTTGATTTGAGTCTTTGCTTTTTAGTTTGCCACAATCATCCTTGCTGTACACACCTTTTGAGAGAGACACGCATGAATCGTGTTTATTAGAATACTCTTTGTGCTTCACTTATATCTTTTGAGCTAGGCAATTTTGCTCTAGTACTTAACTTATATCTTTTTAGAGCACGGCGGTGGTTTTATTTTATAGAAATTGATGAACTCTCATGCTTCACTTATATTATTTTGAGAGTCTTTGAACAGCATGGTAATTTGCTTTGGTTATAAATTTAGTCCTAATATGATAGGCATCCAAGAGGGATATAATAAAAACTTTCATATAAAAGTGCATTGAATACTATGAGAAGTTCGATTCCTTATAATTGTTTTGAGATATGAAGATGGTGATATTAGAGTCATGCTAGTGAGTAGTTGCGAATTTGAGAAATACTTGTGTTAAAGTTTGTGATTCCCGTAGCATACACGTATGGTGAACCGTTATGTGATGAAGTCGGAGCATGATTTATTTATTGATTGTCTTCCTTATGAGTGGCGGTTGGGGACGAGCGATGGTATTTTCTTACCAATCTATCCCCCTAGGAGCATGCGCGTAATACTTCATTTCGATAACTAATAGATTTTTGCAATAAGTATGTGAGTTCTTTATGACTAATGTTGAGTCCATGGATTATACGCACTCTCACCCTTCCACCATTGCTAGCCTCTCTAGTACCGCGCAACTTTCGCCGGTACCATACACCCACCATATACCTTCCTCAAAACAGCCACCATACCTACCTATTATGGCATTTCCATAGCCATTCCGAGATATATTGCCATGCAACTTTCCACCGTTCCGTTTATTATGACACGTTCCATCATTGTCATATTGCTTTGCATGATCATGGAGTTGACATCGTATTTGTGGCAAAGCCACCGTTCATAATTCTTTCATACATGTCACTCTTGATTCATTGCACATCCCGGTACACCGCCGGAGGCATTCATATAGAGTCATATTTTGTTCTAAGTATTGAGTTGTAATTCTTGAGTTGTAAGTAAATAAAAGTGTGTTGATCTTCATTATTAGAGCATTGTCCCATGTGAGGAGAAGGATGATGGAGACTATGATTCCCCCACAAGTTGGGATGAGACTCCGAACGAAAAATAAAAAAATAAGAGAGGCCAAAAAATGAGAGAAGGCCCAAATAAAAAAAAAGAAAAAATGAGAGAAAAGAGAGAAGGGGCAATGTTACTATCCTTTTACCACACTTTTGCTTCAAAGTAGCACCATGATCTTCATGATAGAGAGTCTCCTATGTTGTCACTTTCATATACTAGTGGGAATTTTCATTATAGAACTTGGCTTGTATATTCCAATGATGGGCTTCCTCAAATTGCCCTAGGCCTTCGTGAGCAAGCGAGTTGGATGCACACCCACTTAGTTTCTTTTTGAGCTTTCATAAACTTATAGCTCTAGTGCATCCATTGCATGGCAATCCCTACTCACTCACATTGATATCTACTGATGGGCATCTCCATAGCCCGTTGATACGCCTAGTTGATATGAGACTATCTCCTTCTTTTTGTCTTCTCCACAACCACCTCCTATTCCACCTATAGTGCTATGTCCATGGCTCACGCTCATGTATTGCGTGAAAGTTGAAATTTTTTGAGAACATCAAAAGTATGAAACAATTGCTTGGCTTGTCATCGGGGTTGTGCATGATTTAAATATTTTGTGTGATGAAGATGGAGCATAGCCAGACTATATGATTTTGTAGGGATAAGCTTTCTTTGGCCATGTTATTTTGAGAAGACATAATTATCTTGTTAGTATGCTTGAAGTATTATTGTCTTTATGTCAATATTAAACTTTTGTTTTGAATCATACGGATCTGAACATTCATGCCACAATAAAGAAATTACATGGATAAATATGTTAGGTAGCATTCCACATCAAAAAATCGGTTTTTATCATTTACCTACTCGAGGACGAGCAGGAATTAAGCTTGGGGATGCTTGATACGTCTCCAACGTATCTATAATTTTTGATTGTTCCATGCTATTATATTATCTGTTTTGGATGTTTTATATGCATTAATATGCTATTTTATATTATTTTTGGGACTAACCTATTAACCTAGAGCCTAGTGCCAGTTCCTGTTTTTTCCCTGTTTTTGAGTTTCGATGAAAAGGAATACCAAACGGAATAAAACTTTCGCGATGATCTTTCTTGGACCAGAAGGAAACCAGGAGACTTGGAGATGAAATCGGAAAGGCCACGAGGCGGCCACAAGGACGGAGGGGGCGCCCCCCACACTTATGGGCCCCTCGTGCACCTCCTAACCTAATTCTTTTGCCTATATATACTCTTATATGCCCAAACCACCAGAGGCATCCACGAAAATACTTTTCCACCGCCGCAACCTTCTGTACCCGTGAGATCCCATCTAGGGGCCTTTTTTGGCGTCCTGCCGGAGGGGGATTCGATAACGGAGGGCCTCTACATCAACACCATTGCCCTTCCAATGAAGCGTGAGTAGTTTACCTCAGACCTACGGGTCCATAGCTAGTAGCTAGATGGCTTCTTCTCTCTCTTTGATTCTCAATACCACGTTCTCCTCGATGTTCTTGGAGATCTATTCGATGTAATACTTTTTTGCGGTGTGTTTGCCGAGATCCGATGAATTGTGGATTTATGATTAGCTTATCTATGAATATTATTTGAATCTTCTCTGAATTCTTTTATGCATGATTTGATATCTTTGTAATTCTCTTCGAACTATCGGTTTGGTTTGGCCAACTAGATTGGTTTTTTTTGCAATGGGAGAAGTGCTTAGCTTTGGGTTCAATCTTGCGGTGTCCTTTCCAAGTGACAGTAGGGGCAGCAAGGCACGTATTGTATTGTTGCCATCGAGGATAAAAAGATGGGGTTTTCATCATATTGCTTGAGTTAATTCCTCTACATCATGTCATCTTACTTAATGCATTACTCCATTCTTTATGAACTTAATACTCTAGATGCATGCTGGATAGCGGTCGATGTGTGGAGTAATAGTAGTAGATGCAGAATTGTTTCGGTCTACTTGACACGGACGTGATGCCTATATTCATGATCATTGCCTTAGATATCGTCATAACTTTGCGCTTTTCTATCAATTGCTCGGTAGTAATTTGTTCACGCACCGTATTATTTTCTATCTTGAGAGAAGCCTCTAGTGAAACCTATGTCCCCCGGGTCTATTTTCCATCATATAATCTTCTATTTTCCATCATATTAGTTTCCGATCTACTATTTTGCAATCTTTTACTTTCCGATCTATAAAGCAAAAATACCAAAAATATTTACTTTATCGTTTATCTATCTCTATCAGATCTCACTTTTGCAAATAACCGTGAAGGGATTGACAACCCCTTTATCGCGTTGGGTGCAAGTTGTTGATTGTTTGTGCAGGTATTCGGTGACTTGCACGTTGTCTCCTACTGGATTGATACCTTGGTTCTCAAACTGAGGGAAATACTTATCTCTACTTTGCTGCATCACCCTTTCCTCTTCAAGGGAAAAACCAACGCAAGCTCAAGAAGTAGCAGGGCGCCACTTGGGGAGGACCCCAAGTAGGATTCGGCCTACTTGGGGCGCCCTCCTGGCTGCTCCCTCCTCCCCCCACCTATATATATGTGGGAGGGGGGCGCCTAGCACAAGCACAACAATCCCTTAGCCGTGTGCGGCGCCCCCCTCCACCGTTTACACCCCCGGTCATATTTTTGTAGTGCTTAAGCAAAGCCCTGCAGAGATAGCTTCACCATCACTGTCACTTCACTGTCGTGCTGCCGGAACTCATCCACTACCTCGCCGTCTTGCTGGATCAAGAAGGCGGAGGACGACATCGAGCTGAACGTGTGCTGAACGCGGAGGTGTCGTACGTTCGGTGCTCGATCGGTTGGAACGCGAAGAAGTTTGACTACATCAACCGCGTTGTCAAACGCTTCCGCTTACGGTCTACGAGGGTACGTAGACACACGCTCCCCTCTCGTTGCTATGCATCTCCTTGATAGATTTTGCGTGTGCGTAGAATTTTTTGTTTTCCATGCAACGTTTCCCAACAGTGGAATCATGAGCCAGGTCTATGCGTAGATGATATGCACGAGTAGAACACAAAGAGTTGTGGGCGGTGATAGTCATACTGCTTACCACCAACATCTTATTTTGATTCGGTGGTATTGTGCAATGAAGCGGCCCAGACCAACCTTACATGTCCACGCACATGAGACCGGTTCCACCGACAGACATGCAACTAGTTTTGCATAAAGGTGGCTGGCGGGTGTCTGTTTCTCCTACTTTAGTTGAATCAAATTTGACTACGGCCGGTCCTTGAAGAAGGTTAAAACAGCAAACTTGATGCAACATCGTTGTGGTTTTTGCCGTAGGTAAGAACTGTTCTTGCTAGAAGCCCGTAGCAGCCACGTAAAACTTGCAACAACAAAGTAGAGGACGTCTAACTTGTTTTTGCAGGGCATGTTGTGATGTGATATGGTCAAGATATGATGTGATATATGTTGATGTATGAGATGATCATGTTTTGTAATATCGACAACTGGCAGGAGCCTTAGGGTTGTCTCTTTATTGTATGCAGTGCAAGCGCCATGTAATTGCTTTAATTATCACTATGCGTTAGCGATAGTTGTAGGAGCAATAGTTGACGAGACGACCCCGACGCAACGATGGAGATCAAGGTGTCGAGCCGGTGACGATGGAGATCATGACGATGCTTTGGAGATGGAGATCAAAAGCACAAGATGATGATAGCCATATCATGTCACATATTTTGATTGCATGTGATGTTTATCCTTTATGCATCTTATTTTTCTTAGAATGGTGGTAGCATTATAAGATGATCCCTTCACTAAATTTCAAGATAAAAGTGTTCTCCCCAAGTATGCACCGTTGCCAAAGTTCGTCATTTCGAAGCACCACATGATGATTGGGTGTGATAGACTCTACGTTCACATACAACGAGTGTAAGACAGTTTTGCACATGCAGAATACTTGGGTTAAACTTGACGAGCCTAGCATGTACAGACATGGTCTCGGAACACTAGAGACAGAAAGGTCGAACGTGAGTCATATAGTAGATATGATCAACATAGAGATGTTCACCATTGATGACTACCCCATCTCACGTGATGATCGGACATGGGTTAGTTGATTTGGATCACGTATCACTTAGATAACTTGAGGGATGTTTATTTAAGTGGGAGTTCATTAGTAATTTGATTAATTGAACTTAATTTATCATGAATTTAGTCTTATAGTTTTGCATATCTCTATTGTAGATCAATGGCCCGAGCTACCGTTCCCCTGAATTTTAATGCGTTCCTAGAGAAAGCTAAGTTGAAAGATGATGGTAGCAACTACACAGACTGGGTCCGTAACTTGAGGATTATCCTCATTGTTGCATAGAAGAATTATGTCCTTGAGGCACCGCTAGTTGAAAGGCCTACTGCAGGAGCTGAAGCTGATGTTATGAACGTCTGGCAAGCTCGATCTAATGACTACTCAACAGTTCACTGTGCCATGCTTTACGGCCTAGAACCTGGACTTCAAAGACGTTTCGAACGTCATGGAGCATATGAGATGTTCCAAGAGTTGAAGTTAATATTTCAAGAAAATGCCCGGGTCGAGAGATATGAAGTCTCCAACAAGTTCTATAGCTGCAAGATGGAGGAGAACAGTTCTGTCAGTGAACGCATACTCAAAATGTCTGGGTATCATAACCACTTGACTCAGCTGGGAGTTGATCTTCCAGTTGATAGTGTTATTGACAGAGTTCTTCAATCACTGCCACCAAGCTACAAAGGCTTCATGATGAACTATAATATGCAAGGGATGAATAAAATGATTCCTGAGCTCTTCGCAATGCTTAAAGCCGTGGAGGTAGAAATCAAGAAGGAGCATCAAGTGTTGATGGTTAACAAGACCACTAGTTTCAAGAAAAAGGGCAAGGGAAAGAACGGGAACTTCAAGAAGAATGGCAAGCAAGTTGCCACTCCTGGGAAGAAGCCCAAAGCTGGACACAAGCCTGAAACTGAGTGCTTCTACTGCAAAGGGACTGGTCACTGGAAGCGGAACTGCCCGAAATACTTGGTGGATAAGAAGGATGGCAAAGTGAACAAAGGTATATTTGATATACACGTTATTGATGTGTACCTTACAAATGCTCGTAGCAGCGCCTGGGTATTTGATACTGGTTCGGTTGCTCATATTTGTAACTCGAAATAGGAGCTGTGGAATAAACGAAGATTGGCTAAGGACGAGGTGACGATGCGCGTTGGAAATGGTTCCAAGGTCGATGTGATCGCCGTCGGCACGCTACCTCTACATCTACCTTCGGGATTAGTTTTAGACCTCAATAATTGTTATTTGGTGCCCGCGTTGAGCATGAACATTATATCTGGATCTTGTTTATTGCGAGACGGTTATTCATTTAAGTCAGAGAATAATGGTTGTTCTATTTATATGAATAATATCTTTTATGGTCATGCACTCTTGAAGAGTGGTCTATTCTTGTTGAATCTCGATAGTAGTGATACACATATTCATAATATTAATGCCAAAAGATGCAAAGTTGATAATGATAGTGCAACATACTTGTGGCACTGCCGTTTAGGTCATATTGGTGTAAAGCGCATGAAGAAACTCCATACAAATGGACTTTTGGAATCACTTGATTATGAATCATTTGATACTTGTGAACCATGCCTCATGGGCAAGATGACTAAAACTCCGTTCTCTGGAACAATGGAGCGAGCTAATGACTTATTGGAAATAATACATACCGATGTATGCGGTCCGATGAGTGTTGAGGCATGCGGCGGGTATCGTTTTTTTCCGACCTTCACAGATGATTTGAGTAGATATGGATATATCTACTTAATGAAAAACATTTGAAAAGTTCAAAGAATTTCAGAGTGAAGTGGAGAATCATCATAACAAGAAAATAAAGTTTCTATGATCTGATCATGGAGGCGAATATTTGAGTTACGAGTTTGGCCTTCATTTAAAACAATGTGGAATTGTTTCGCAACTCACGCCACCTGGAACACCACAACGTAATGGTGTGTCCGAACGTCGTAACCGTACTTTATTAGATATGGTGTGATCTATGATGTCTCTTACCGATTTACCACTATCGTTTTTGGGGTTATGCATTAGAGACAGCCGCATTCACGTTAAATAGGGCACCATCTAAATCTGTTGAGACGACACCGTATGAACTGTGGTTTGGCAAGAAACCTAAGCTATCATTTCTTAAAGTTTGGGGTTGCGACACTTATGTCAAAAGGCTTCAGCCTGATAAGCTCGAACCCAAATCGAAGAAGTGCGTCTTCATAGGATACCCTAAGGAAACAATTGGGTACACCTTCTACCACAGATCCGAAGGCAAGATCTTTGTTGCCAAGAATGGAACCTTTCTAGAGAAGGAGTTTCTCTCGAAAGAAGTGAGTGGGAGGAAAGTAGAAATTGATGAGGTAATTGTACCTTCTCTCGAATTGGAGAGTAGCACATCACAGAAAACTGTTCCAGTGATGCCTACACCAACTAGAGAGGAAGCAAATGATGTTAATCATGAAACTTCAGATGAAGTTACTACTGAACCTCGTAGGTCAACCAGAGCACGATCCGCACCAGAGTGGTACGGTAATCCTGTTCTAGAAGTCATGTTACTAGACCAAGGTGAACCTAAGAACTATGAAGAAGCTATGATGAGCCCATATTCCGATAAATGGCTTGAGGCCATGAAATCAGAGATAGGATCCATGTATGAGAACAAAGTGTGGACTTTGGTGGACTTGCCCGATGATCGGCAAGCCATAGAAAATAAATGGATCTTCAAGAAGAAGACTGACGCTGATGGTAACATTACTGTCTACAAAGCTCGACTTGTCGCGAAAGGTTTTCGACAAGTTCAAGGAGTTGACTACGATGAGACTTTCTCACCCGTAGCGATGCTTAAGTCTGTCCGAATCATGTTATCAATTGCTGCATTTTATAATTATGAAATCTGGCAAATGGACGTCAAAACTGCATTCCTTAATGGATTTCTTAAAGAAGAGTTGTATATGATGCAACCAGAAGGTTTTGTCGATCCTAAAGGTGCTAACAAAGTGTTCAAGCTCCAGTGATCGATCTATGGACAGGTGCAAGCATCTCGGAGTTGGAATATACGCTTTGATGAGGTGATCAAAGCATATGGTTTTATACAGACTTACGGTGAAGCCTGTATATTTACAAGAAAGTGAGTGGGAGCTCTGTAGCATTTCTGATATTATATGTGGATGACATATTGTTGATTGGAAATGATATAGAATTTCTGGATAGCATAAAAGGATACTTGAATAAGAATTTTTCAATGAAAGACCTCGGTGAAGCTGCTTATATATTGGGCATCAAGATCTATAGAGATAGATCGAGACGCTAAATAGGACTTTCACAAAGCACATACCTTGATAAAGTTTTGAAGAAGTTCAAAATGGACCAGTCAAAGAAAGGGTTCTTGCCTGTGTTACAAGGTGTGAAGTTGAGTCAGACTCAAAGCCCGACCACTGTAGAAGATAGAGAGAAAATGAAAGTCATTCCCTATGCCTCAGCCATAGGTTCTATCATGTATGCTATGCTGTGTACCAGACCTGATATGTGCCTTGCCATAAGTCTGGCATGGAGGTACCAAAGTAATCCAGGAGTGGATCACTGGACAGCGGTCAAGAACATCCTGAAGTACCTGAAAAGGACCAAGGATATGTTTCTCGTTTATGGAGGTGACGAAGAGCTCATCGTAAATGGTTACGTCGATGCTAGCTTCGACACTGATCCAGATGACTCTAAGTCACAAACCGGATACGTATTTATATTGAATGGTGGAGCCTTCAGTTGGTGCAGTTCCAAGTAGAGCATCGTGGTGGGATCGACGTGTGAAGCGGAGTACATAGCTGCTTCGGAAGCAGCACATGAAGGAGTCTGGATGAAGGAGTTCATATCCGATCTGGGTGTAATACCTAGTGCTTCGGGTCCAATGAACATCTTTTGTGACAACACTGGAGCAATTGCCTTGGCGAAGGAATCCAGGTTTCACAAGAGAACCAAACACATCAAGAGACGCTTCAACTCCATTCGTGAAAAGGTCAAGGATGGAGACATAGAAATTTGCAAAATACATACGGATCTGAATGTGGCAGACCCGTTGACTAAACATCTTCCGCGAGCAAAACATGATCAACATCAAGACGCGATGGGTGTTAGATTCATTACAATGTAATCTAGATTATTGACTCTAGTGCAAGTGGGAGACTGAAGGAAATATGCCCTAGAGGCAATAATAAAGTTGTTATTTTATATTTCCTTATTCGTGATAATGGTTTATTATTCTTGCTAGAATTGTATTGATCGGAAACTTAAATACATGTGTGAATACATAAACAAATACCGTGTCCCTAGTAAGCCTCTACTAGACTAGCTCGTTGATCAAAGATGGTTAAGGTTTCCTAACCATTGACATGTGTTGTCATTTGATAACGGGATCACATCATTAGGAGAATGATGTGATGGACAAGACCCATCCGTTATCTTAGCATAATAATTGTTCAGTTTATTGCTATTGCTTTCTTCATGTCAAGTACATATTCCTTCGACTATTATTATGCAACTCCCGGATACCGGAGGAATACCTTGTGTGCTATCAAACATCACAACATAACTGGGTGATCATAAAGATGCTCTACAGGTATCTCCGAAGGTGTTTGTTGAGTTGGCATAGATCGAGATTAGGATTTGTCACTCCGAGTATCGGAGAGGTATCTCTGGGCCCTCTCGGTAATACACATCATAAGAAGCCTTGCAAGCAAAGTGACTAATGAGTTAGTTATAGGATGATGTATTACGGAACGAGTAAAGAGACTTGCCGGTAACGAGATTGAACTAGGTATGAAGATACCGACGATCGAATCTCGGGCAAGTAACATACCGATGGACAAAGAGAATTACGTATGTTGTCATAACGGTTCGACCGATAAAGATCTTCGTAGAATATGTAGGAGCCGATATGGGCATCCAGGTTCCGCTATTGGTTATTGACCAGAGAGGTGTCTCGGTCATGTCTACATAGTTCTCGAACCCGTAGGGTCCACATGCTTAACGTTCGTTGACGATATAGTGTTATATGAGTTATATGATTTGGTGACCGAATGTTGTTCGGAGTCCCGGATGAGATCACGGACATGACTAGGAGTCTCGAAGTGGTCGAGAGGTAAAGATTGATATATAGTATGATGGTATTCGGACACCGGAAGTGTTTCGGATAAAACTGAATAGTCATCGGAGTACCGGAGGGGGTACCGGTCAATCCCAGGAGGGTATTGGGCCATAAGAGGGGAGCACACCAGCCCACAAGTGGCTGGCGCGCACCCCATGGCAGCCGCCCAAGTGGGGAAAGGAAAGGGGGGAGGATTCGACCTCCCCTTCCTTCTCTCTTCACCCCTTTCCTTTCTTCTCCGGCAAATAAGGAAGGGGGGGGGGGCGCCACTTGGGGAGGACCCCAAGTAGGATTCAGCCTACTTGGGGCGCCCTCCTGGCTGCCCCCTCCTCCCCCCACCTATATATATGTGGGAGGGGGGCACCTAGCACAAGCACAACAATCCCTTAGCCGTGTGCGGCGCCCCCCTCCACCGTTTACACCCCCGGTCATATTTTCGTAGTGCTTAGGCGAAGCCCTGCGGAGATAGCTTCACCATCACCGTCACCACGCCGTCGTGCTACCATAACTCATCCACTACCTCACCGGCTTGCTGGATCAAGAAGGTAGAGGATGTCATCGAGCTGAACATGTGCTGAACGCGGAGGTGCCGTACGTTCGGTGCTCGATCGATTGGAACGCGAAGAAGTTCGATGACATCAACCGCGTTGTCAAATGCTTCTGCTTATGGTCTATGAGGGTACGTAGACACACTCTCCCCTCTCGTTGCTATGCATCTCCTTGATAGATCTTCCGTGTGCATAGAAATTTTTTGTTTCCCATGCAATGTTTCCCAACAGTAATTGCTTTACTTTATCGCTATGCGTTAGCAATAGTTGTAGAAGCAATAGTTGGCGAGACGACCCCGACGCAACGATGGAGATCAAGGTGTCGAGCCAATGACGATGGAGATTATGACGATGCTTTGGAGATGGAGATCAAAAGCACAAGATGATGATGGCCATATCATGTCACATATTTTGATTGCATGTGATGTTTATCCTTTATGCATCTTATTTTGCTTAGAACGACGGTAGCATTATAAGATGATCCCTTCACTAAATTTCAATATAAAAGTGTTCTCCCCGAGTATGCACCATTGCCAAAGTTCATCGTTTCGAAGCACCTCGTGATGATTGGGTGTGATAGACTCTACGTTCACATACAACGGGTGTAAGATAGTTTTGCACATGCAGAATACTTGGGTTAAACTTGACGAGCCTAGCATGTACAGACATGGTCTCGGAACACTGGAGACCGAAAGGTCAAACGTGAGTCATATAGTAGATATGATCAACATAGATATGTTAACCATTGATGACTACCCCATCTCACGTGATGATCGGACATGGGTTAGTTGATTTGGATCATGTATCACTTAGATAACTTGAGGGATGTTTATTTAAGTGGGAGTTCATTAGTAATTTGATTAATTGAACTTAATTTATCATGAACTTAGTCTTAATATTTTTGCATATCTATGTTGTAGATCATGGCCCGTGCTACCGTTCCCCTGAATTTTAATGCGTTCCTACAGAAAGCTAAGTTGAAAGATGATGATAGAAACTACACAGACTAGGTCCGTAACTTGAGGATTATCCTCATTGCTGCATAGAAGAATTCTGTCCTTGATGCACCGCTAGGTGACAGTCCTGCTGCAGGAGCTACAGCAGATGTTATGAATGTCTGGCAGACTCGATCTGATGACTACTCGATAGTTCAGTGTGCCATGCTTTACAGCCTAGAACCGGGACTTCAAAGACGTTTTGAATGTCACAGAGCATATGAGATGTTCCAAGAGCTGAAGTTGACATTTCAAGCTAATGCCCGGGTTGAGAGATATGATGTCTCCAACAAGTTCTATACCTGTAAGATGGAGGAGAACAGTTCTGTCAGTGATCACATACTCAAAATGTCTGCGTGTCATATCCACTTGACTCGGCTGGGGATTGATCTTCTAGTTGAGAGTGTTATTGACAGAGTTCTTCAGTCACCACCACCAAGTTACAAAGGCTTCGTGATGAACTATAATATGCAAGGGATGACAAAAATGATTCCCGAGCTCTTTGCAATGCTTAAGGCCGTGGAGGTAGAAATCAAGAAGGAGCATCAAGTGTTGGTGGTTAACAAGACCACTAGTTTCAAGAAAAAGGGCAAGGGAAAGAAAGGGAACTTCAAGAAGAATAGCAAGCAAGTTGCCACTCCCATGAAGAAGCCCAAAGCTGGACCCAACCCTGAAACTGAGTGCTTCTACTGCAAAGGAAATGGTCACTGGAAGGGGAATTGCCCCAAATACTTGGCGGATAAGAAGGATGGCAAAGTGAACAAAGGTATATTTGATATACATGTTATTTATGTGTACTTTACTAATGCTTGTACTAGTGCCTGGGTATTTGATACTGGTTCAGTTGCTCATATTTGTAACTCGAAATAGGAGCTACGGAATAAATAAAGATTGGCTAAGGACGAGGTGACGATGCGCGGCGGCTATCGCTATTTTCTGACCTTCACAGATGATTTGAGTAGGTATGGATATATCTACTTGATGAAACACAAATCTAAAACATTTGAAAAGTTTAAGGAATTTCAGAGTGAAGTGGAGAATCATCGTAACAAGAAAACAAAGTTTCTACGATCTGATCACGGAGGCGAATATTTGAGTTACGAGTTTGGCCTTCATTTCAAACAATGTGGAATTGTTTCACAACTCACGCCACCTGGAACACCACAGCGTAATGGTGTGTCCGAACGTCGTAACCGTACTTTATTAGATATGGTGCATTCTATGATGTCTCTTACCGATTTACCACTATTATTTTGGGGTTATGCATTAGAGACAGCTGCATTCACGTTAAATAGGGCACCGTCTAAATCCGTTGAGATGACACAATATGAACTATGGTTTGGCAAGAAACCTAAGCTTTCGTTTCTTAAAGTTTGGGTATGCGACACTTATGTAAAAAGGCTTCAGCCTGATAAGCTCGAACCCAAATCGGAGAAGTGCGTCTTCATAGGATACCCTAAGGAAACTATTGGGTACACCTTCTACCACAGATCCGAAGGCAAGATCTTTGTTGCCAAGAATGGGTCCTCTCTAGAGAAGGAGTTTCACTCGAAAGAAGTGAGTGGGAGGAAAGTAGAACTTGATGAGGTAATTGTACCGTCTCTTGAATTGGAAAGTAGCACATCACAGAAAATTGTTCCCATAATGCCTACACCAACTAGAGAGGAAGCAAATAATGTTGGTCATGAAACTTCAGATCAAGTTACTACCGAACCTCGTAGGTCGACCAGAACACGTTCCGCACCAGAGTGGTACGGTAATCCTGTCCTGGAAGTCATGTTATTAGACCATGGCGAACCTACGAACTATGAAGAAGCTATGATGAGCCCAGATTCCAATAAATGGCTTGAGGCCATGAAATCTGAGATAGGATCCATGTATGAGAACAAAGTGTGGACTTTGGTGGACTTGCCCAATGATCGGGAAGCCATTGAGAATAAATGGATCTTCAAGAAGAAGATGGACGCTGATGGTAATGTCACTGTCTACAAAGCTCGACTTGTCCCAAAAGGTTTTCGACAAGTTCAAGGGGTTGACTACGATGAGACTTTCTCACCCGTAGCGATGCTTAAGTCTGTCCGAATCATGTTAGAAATTGCCACATGTTATAATTATGAAATCTGGCAAATGGACATCAAAACTGCATTCCTTAATGGATTTATTAAAGAAGAGTTGTATATGATGCAACCAGAAGGTTTTGTCGATCCTAAAGGTGCTAACAAAGTGTGCAAGCTCCAGCGATCCATCTATGGACTAGTGCAAGCATCTCGGAGTTGGAATATACGCTTTGATGAGGTTATCAAAGCATATGGTTTTATACAGACTAACAATGAAGCCTATATTGACAAGAAAGTGAGTGGGAGCTCTGTAGCATTTCTGATATTATATGTGGATGACATATTGTTGATTGGAAATGATATAGAATTTCTGGATAGCATAAAAGGATACTTGAATAAGAATTTTTCAATGAAAGACCTCGGTGAAGCTGCTTATATATTGGGCATCAAGATCTATAGCCATAGATCGAGACGCTTAATAGGACTTTCACAAAGCACATACCTTGACAAAGTTTTGAAGAAGTTCAAAATGGATCAGTCAAAGAAAGGGTTCTTGCCTGTGTTACAAGGTGTGAAATTGAGTCAGACTCAAAACCCGACCACTGCAGAAGATAGAGAGAAAATGAAAGTCATTCCCTATGCCTCAGCCATAGGTTCTATCATGTATGCTATGCTATGTACCAGACCTGATGTGTGCCTTGCCATAAGTTTGGCAGGGGGTACCAAAGTAATCCAGGAGTGGATCACTGGGCAGCAGTCAAGAACATCCTAAAGTACCTGAAAAGGACCAAGGATATGTTTCTCATTTATGGAGGTGACGAAGAGCTCGTTGTAAATGGTTACGTCGATGCTTGCTTCGACACTGATCCGGATGATTCTAAGTCACAAACCGGATACGTATTTATATTGAATGGTGGAGCTGTCAGTTGGTGCAGTTCCAAGCAGAGCGTCGTGGCAAGATCTACGTGTGAAGCAGAGTACATAGCTGCTTCAGAAGCAACACATGAAGGAGTTCATATCCGAGCTGGGTGTAATACCCAGTGCATCGGGTCCAATGAAAATCTTTTGTGACAACACTGGAGCAATTGCCTTACCGAAGGAATCCAGGTTTCACAAGAGAACCAAACACATCAAGAGATGCATCAACTCCATTCATGAAAAGTTCAAGGATGGAGACATAGAAATTTGCAAAATACATACAGATCTGAATGTAGCAGACCCGTTGACTAAGCCTCTTCCGCGAGCAAAACATGATCAACACCAAGACTCCATGTTTGTTAGATTCATTACAATATAATCAAGATTATTGACTCCAGTGCAAGTGGGAGACTGATGGAAATATGCCCTAGAGGCAATAATAAAGTTGTTATTATTATATTTCCTTATTCATGATAAAGGTTTATTAATCATGCTAGAATTGTATTGATCGGAAACTTAAATACATGTGTGGATACATAAACAAATACCGTGTCCCTAGTAAGCCTCTACTAGACTAGCTCGTTGATCAAAGATGGTTAAGGTTTCCTGACCATAGACATGTGTTGTCACTTGATAACGGTGTCACATCATTAGGAGAATGATGTGATGGACAAGACCCATCCGTTAGCTTAGCATATGATCGTTCAGTTTATTGCTATTGCTTTCTTAATGTCAAGTACATATTCCTTCGACTATGAGATCATGCAACTCCCGGATACCGGAGGAATACCTTGTGTGCTATCAAACATCACAACGTAACCGGGTGATCATAAAGATGCTCTACAGGTATCTTCGAAGGTGTTTGTTGAGTTGGCATGGATCGAGATTAGGATTTGTCACTCCGACTATCGGCCCTAGGGATGGAAAGGGGGAGGGCTAGCCCCTCTTTCCTTCCCTCCACCTAAGAGGAAGGAAAGGGGGGGGGGCACCTCCTCCTGCCTTCCCCCCGCAGGCATACAAGGAGGGGGGGGGGGGGGGGGGGGCGCTAGAGGGCAGGAGCCCAAGGGGGCCGGCTGGCCACCCTTGGGGCACCTACTGGCTGCCTCCCCTCCCCCACCTATATATATATATGAGGGAGGGGGCGCCACACAAACCCGCGACAATCTCTTAGCCGTGTGCGGCGCCCCTCTCCACAGTTTAGTCGTCCGTCTAGTTTTCCGCAGTGCATGGCGAAGCCCTGTGGGAACGAGTTCACCATCACCGTCACCACACCGTCGTGCTGCCGTAACTCATCTACTACTTCACCCGTCTTGCTAGATCAAGAAGGCGAAGACATCATTGAGCTGAACGTGTGCTGAACGCGGAGGTGCCGTACATTCGGTACTTGATCGGTTGGATCGCGAAGGTGTTCGACTACATCAACTGCGTTAATAAATACTTCTTCTTTATGGTCTACGAGGGTACGTAGACACACTCTCCCCTCTCATTTCTATGCATCTCCATGGATAGATCTTGCGTGTGCGTAGAATTTTTTTTGTCTTCCATGCAACGTTCCCCATCACTGACAATGGCGGCTATGATTTAGACTCCAAGAAGCTACAAGATTGGAGGCTGTGGGGGAGAGGGGGGGAATAGAGCAGAGGAGGTTGGAAGTTACATGGAGACATACCAGGCGGCTCCTGAAGGGAGAAAAACAGGTGAGATCTAGTTGATTTTCTTCCTCCTGAACTTCCTCTTCACCTGCTCCTCCAGCCTTGTTTTGCCATGGCTTTTTCAACTCCAAGAAAACATTGTTTCTTGTTATAAAAGCTCATACACACTATAGAGATGATTTGTCAAAAAACAAATCTGCAATATGTGCAAATTTCTATTGTTTTTGTGCAACTCCTACATAATCTTGTGCAAACTTTTCAAACAGCATGTGCAGAAAAATCATAAAGAATAAAAAAGATCAAAGAGATGGAGTACAAACAAGCATCCACCAAAGCATATACAAAAGGTCTTTCTAGTTCACAAACTATTTCTGGAAATATGAACAGAAAACAGAGGAGAAAAACACAAATTGTTCTTCAAACTATGCAACCCCTAGCCAATTTCTATACAAATAGATGTCCACTATTTTTGCTTCATATGCAAGTGAATTTCATCTGCTTCATCAGGTCCTCCACTCACCGCAGTAAACCCTGCACACAGAGACTGTGAGAAAATCCTATGGGAAAACAATTCAACAGTGCATATGTGTGCAACTTTCATACTAATTTTGTGCAACTCATATGCAAAAGCTGTGCAACTGGGAACTCTTCTGTGTGCAACATCGGACAAAAAAAACACATTAAAATGAATGCTAAAACACTGGATGTTTGTTTGTGATTTCCAAGTTGTTTCATTTGATTCTACAAACTCTACATAATGTGCAACTTTCATGTCTGTGTGTGCAACTTACATATCTGAATTGTGCAAAATGGTTGACTTGTTTCGTTCCCCCTCTTTGTTGCAAGAAAAATGCGGGCTTGCGGAGTGGGAAAATGATGATTGATCTCAATGAGCTTCCTCCTGAGCTAAATGAGATGCCTCATGATGGAGCTGAGTTTGTGCAACCATCATTTTACATGCAACAACCAAATCTAGGGCATGTTCCTGCTGGACAACATTCAAGCGATCCTACTATACCTGTAGTTGTAACTTTGCAATCAGAGAGTCATACTCTCCCTGATATAGGAACAACATGGGCTGCTAATGGACCAACCGAAAGTGAACTAAGGGCAGGGGTGGACAGAATGGTGAGGAACAATATGAGGCTTCATCCGAGCCACTTGAGCCATATGTTGGGATGAGATTTGACAGTCCTCAAGGTGCCAAGGACCATTACAACAACTATGCCCTGAAAATGGGCTTCTCCATCAAAATGAACACCTCAAGGTGTTGTGCTTATACAAACGAACTGATAAACCAACAATTCATTTGCAATAAGTTTAGGAAGCCAAAAGCTGACGATGGAGGAGCTGAGTTGCCACATGTGCTAGATCCAATACCAGACCCACAAGCTGTATCTGACGAAGATGAAATGGTTGATGTGCCAGAGTTCCAGCAAGAAGAGAATGATAAAAATAAGAAGAAGAAGAAGAAGCGGAAACAAGAAACAATAAAGCAAACATATTGTAAAGCTAAGATGTTGGTTAAGTTGAAGGATGGACGGTGGGAAGTAACCCACTTTGTCCGTGAACATACACACCTTTTGGTTACTGAACCATCGTTGTCCAAATACCCACGGTCTCACCAGGGGATACCCCCGGAAGAATAGAAATTCTTGGAGATCTTGTACAACTGCAACTTGACTACAGGTAAGTGTGCAACTCAATAAGTATAGCTGTGCAACTAGACTCACTGAGGTGCCAACAGTGTTGTGCAGCTATGCAACATACAAAACAACAACAAAAATTCTTAGCCTGCTTGTACCTGAGAATAGACAAATTTAGAATCTGTTATGCAACTCCTTACTCCTTACTCTATTTTTTATAATTGAGCTATGCCAATTGCTTGGTGTTTATTGTGCAACTTCTTTGGCTGAATCTGCAACTGTTGTGGGTCCATTTTGCAAACAAACTAATCACTGTTCCTATTTACTTTGTGTTGTGCAGGTCATATGATGCATATCATTTCAGAGTTTTATGTCACAGAGCTGAATGTTCCTTACGGGCCGAAAGCAATAACCAACCTTTGCACGGGATTCCAAAGATGCAACAAAGGAGGGTGGCATCATTGAGACGATTGCTCATTTCAAAGATTTGGAGAAGGATGAACCAAATTTCTTCTATAAGATAAAATATGATGTGGAAGGTAGGGCATAGAACATATTTTGGGTGGATGGCTTGGCACGGAAAGCTTATGAAGAGGCATATCATGATTGTATATCATTTGACACCACCTACATGACCAATATGTACAACTTGCTTTTGTCCCATTCATTGGAATCAATCGTCACGGGCAATCGTTCGTGTTGGACTGTGCATTTGTGAGGCAAGAGATGGCATCAAGCTTTGATTGGGTGTTTGTTGCTTTCCTTGAGGCTATGAATGGCAGGGCGCCTGATAACATGATAACTGACCAAGATGTGGCAATGAAACAGTCCATAGAGAATATCTTCCCCACAACCATGCACCGATGTTGTCGGTGGCACATCATGATTGGGTGTTTCGTGAGCTGTATGAGACCTTCCGAATTCACATTTCACATTATCTCCCGGCATGAATGAGTGCTTTCTAGATGCTACATCAGATGACCTTGATGCATGAGTAAATTTATTTTCATTGGTACCTTTTTGGTTGATTGACCGATTCTGCAATCGAACTTGTTTATGATTTAGATTCTTTATATATTCAGGAGTGATGTCACATATATTATTTGCCATGATGAGATGACCACCGAAAAGAAGTTGCTTTGTGGGCACTTGTTCCATGTACATTGCTTGAGGTCATGGCCAGAGCGCCAACATATTTTCCCAACATGTAGAGCTCCAATTATCCCTTAGATAATGGATGTGTAGCATTAGCATGACATCATAAAGCTCAACCTGGAGTTCAGCTTGGTGAGCTTGTCTTCATTGGTGTAAGTTTTTAGTTTTGCACTTTCCCATTGAACCATTTTTATCAGTTAGTAGTACATTATGCAACCAGTTTTATATGCCAATCCTAATTCAATGTGAGGAAAATAGGTGCAGGTGCTGATACTCCAAGTTCGGAAGTACCACCAACTGAGAACGTCAACATGCGACAAGCAAAACTTGAGGTTGCTACTTCAATTGCTTCTTTATATGGGAGATCATTTGCTTATTCTCCAGTGAACACTTTGAAAAGGTATGTTTGTCTAGAATAGGTCAAACTTCTAAATGTGAAGTTCTTTATGGTATGCTAGAGATCCATTTGTTATGATAATAAATGATGGCTCTTTTTTCCTCTGGATTAAATTTGCAACTACCAAAGTTCTTAGATGTCTCAATTGCAAGCTATGACATTGTTGACTTGGAATATATCTTTGAAATTTGCCAGTTTACTTATTAATTTTTTAATTTACCTGTGCCATGTTGATGGTGGTTTAAATAGTGGATTACAATTGGTAGAACTTGTTATTTTCCCCGTAATAAGTATATGCACGCCGGAGTACTTTTTGTCACTAATCCTTTCATTTGGTTGTGCCATTTTTATTTTTTTGCACTGTGGTTGTCTCATTGAAGTGTTGACCCAAAGAGTGCACTGCGGCAAAAAAAATTATGAATGCATGCCCTGGAAAAACACTAACATTGCCTTTTGCTTTTTTTAGGCCTGAGAAGGGAGAACACATTATAACTTAATTGTTATAGCATTCAAGATTAAGTTAACATGCTTTATTCAGTTCTGGCCTTTTGAGTTTTGACTTTTTATACAACAAGTTATTATGTGGCTTACATAGCATCTGGTAGGCTAGGTGGTTGACCAACTTTCTTCATACTTAGCTACGTGAGATTGGGTTAGTCATTGTCACTATGTGTGTAACTTAGCTACCTGATATTCATTTAGTCACTGTCTCTGACATTTTGGTTCAATTTTACGTGTGTGTGTGTGTGTCACTTAGCACATATTATATTTCAACTATGCTGGCATTTTGGTCCAATTTTACGTATTTGTTTCTCATATACGTATATGCAAACAAAATTGCATTGAACTGTACTATTCATCTCTAGAACATTGGGTAAGTGTAATATGGGCATTGATACTGTGATAGAATCGTTACAGTTTAATAAAGAGGGTGGATTTGGTGAGCACATGGCCACATGGACATATATGTTTAATATGGCATTTGCCTTGTCATGTACATAGTTTTCTATTCATGTTTCTCAATTATTACGGAGGCACATCTCCAATGTTTGTATTAGATTTGTGGTTCTGCAAATGTTGTTTCTTTAGAAAATTGCGAGTGTTGTGATCATAGTAAAAAATGCACAACTGGAATTTCTCAAATATGCAATCCACAAATTATGGAGATGTACATTAAAGATTCCCTAACACTGATGATCATGTTCTACAAATATCTATTTTTTAGTTTTGTCTACAGATTTGCATCTTGGAGATTCGACTATTAGCTTAAAAGTTGGTTCTGGTGCACTGAATAAGATGATGTGATCTATGTTTTTTTTAGATAAAAGTCCGAGTCCCGACGTTAAATCAGTGACGCCCTTACAGACTGTTGGGCTAATAAGCCGTGGCGACGGGTCGAACGCGTCTGGCGCGTGTATGGGTGCGCGCTGGGTGTGTTGGACACGTCGGGTCCGCGGCAGGGTTGTGTGTGTGTGCGTGTGGGTGCAGCACGGGCGTGTCCGTGCGGGTGTGCACCGTGTGCGTGTGTTTAGGTCTAGGCTGTTGGCGAGTCGCGTGGCGCGATCGAGGGTGTTGCCATTGGCGCTTACCGTGGGCCGCGCGCGTCGGAGCGCGACGCGGGCACGATCAGAGCGGGCGAGGCGCGAGCAATCGGGAGGGAGTGGAGGCGTGGGTGCGTGCCCAGTGCGCCGGCTAGTGTATAAAGCCACGGGATGGCTGTTGTAACAGTTTGGAGGAGCTCGAGTTTGTGCTTGAGGGAAGCGGCTGTAGTTGCGGCCATGGCGTTCGTGCGCCGGGAACTCCACCGTCTCCACTGTCTCCTTCGTTTTTCTTTTTCTTCTCTTCAGCTCGGGCTAGCGGGAAGTGACAGAGAGCGAGAGGTAGGTCAGAGGGAGAGTTAGGGCAAGGTTAGACACCAACACATACCGAAAGGCACGAAAAACAAGACAAAACAAAAAAGAACAGAGCAACAAAACATCTCAAGATACAAGACACACAAGAAACAACTAATCCATTGTCGCGAACGTACCAAGCAGAATTAGCCGGATGAAGGTGATGACACGAGAGGTAAATGCATTCCAGTAATTACTTGCAGCAGCTCGCTTCTTTATTGTCTCATTCTTCTATTCCGACAGGTTATTCGTACAACATAACTTAATGAGAATATAAAAATACATCTGGTGGGCTCACATTTCTTTGTAGTGTCATACTATAGCAGGGGAGACCATCTATCATACTTTTCAGTTTTGTATAGGCCGTGCTAAGGATTCAACTAACTTTGACCAACGTGATGCACAAAGATAGAGTGACAGACCATCTGATGAAGTTTATTGTATGTTCTTGTCTTTACTGTCATCGTGCTACATTTTTTTTCTTATACCATGTTGATATCAAAATAAAGTGCAAGTTGTGACTATAATAGTAGGCATTTTTATTTATGTCAAATTTGACAACAAAAAATGTAGCCTTACCAATCAAGCGGTGTAGGTGCTAACCAACGCCGTAGAAGGGGGAGGGTGTTAGAGGTATGGCCAGGGGCAACATTTGACCCTCGTATAAGGCAGCTCGGGTAGGGCGGCACACGATATCGGCACCAGCCGCAACCAATGTCAAAAGGTGGGTCATGGGGACGGCAGGAGGAAGAAGACTACATCAAGCATGGAATTTAGAAGAAGGTAGGAGATAGAGGGATGGTCAGGGGCAATAGTGGACCTACGAAGAAGGCGGCTCGGGTAGGGTGACACGCGACATCGGCACTGGTCGCGACCACTGTTGGAGGATGGGTCGTGCCGGAAGGAGGAAGATGAAAAGGAGGAGGAAGGAGACGGTCATAGAAATTTACCACACAAAAACACGACTGGTGCATAGTTGCTCTCATAGTATCCGCTAAAGAAATTGATAGAAGCTATATATATTCGAAGGACTTCACTATGTCACTTAGTCATCGGTTTGATTCATTTTCCCGTATTTTTCCGATAGCAACGCATGGGCATTCTACTAATTCCCCATTATGTTTATATGGTTTTGGTGTATTTAAGAAGAGAAGAGATATAGAGTCCGGAAGTATAATTGTACATACAATTAGGTTAAATTTATCTTAACAAGTTAAACATGGAATCAATTTTTCTAAACCGAATCGTTTTCCGTTTGGAGACAGCGGCAAGAAACCAAGCTGTCGCCGGGAGAGCTGAGCCTTTTGGCGCCATCCTCCGGTGGATCCCCTCCGTCGACGACTTCTCGTTCGCCGGTGGTGAGGGAGTCGCCGGATCTCGCATGCGCGGATTGTGTAATTTTAGATTTTAGGGCCCTAATAGCTTAGATTTTGGGTCGTTTGATGTCTTGGTTTCGGTGACACCGACACTGAATAGAGAAGCTCCAGATCCTTCCCTGACGAGGCGATCGTCTCTATGGTCGTGATGGATTCGGGAACTATTTTGTTTCCTTGAGTATCCTTGTGGTGGACTTGTGTCCTCGGGCTCCGCCATTGCAATGGCATCCGCTCCAACGCCAACATATTGTGGTTCGCTCCACCTTGGGAGGTAGTCCAGGAGCGGATGCATATTATGGTCTACATTGACGGCATCTGGAAAAAAAGATCGTGTGTTGCGTTCGTGGTTGATGACCAATATGTATGCTTTACTCCTCTGGCGTCTTAGTCATGCGCGTGCGTCAGATCTAGAGCTCGATGGCGTGTTCGAGGTACTGCCTTTGTCAGATTCTTTCAATAGCAAAGGCTTCGCCTTTGGGAAGCTACTTTACCGGTTCGCAAAGATACATATCACCGATGGCTGATACGGTTGTGCCGGAGGCAGGTGTGGGGGTTGGATTCATGTTCAAGGGAACTTCGATCTTGATTGTAATTTTTTTCTTGGTTAACAGTCCTTTGTGCATAGGTTAGTGTTCTGATATCTTTCTAGCGAAGTCAAGCCGATGTCTACATGGCTTGTACCTTAACATTTATTTTATAAATGAGACATGTATCATCGTGCAAATATCAGTTAATAATCAAGAGATCTCAGAAAAATAGGAAATAGACTATAATACTCATTTATTTAAGGGGGTGTACTAAAGCGGAACCCTTATTCATACGCATGTAGTCTGCCCGCAGCGGGACCTGCCTACATCAAGCAAGCATCTTCTAGGTAGCGAAGTTTTGCTGGGTGTAGCAGTCGAGGTTGTCCCCGGTGGCCGTGCCGAGTATGCCGCAGTAGCGCGTGTAGTAGCCGATGCGGTCGACGTTCTCCGGGTTCATGCCTTTGCCACACTCCCTTCCGCCGTTAATGATGTTGGTGATCACGCCGTACCCGGGAACCCGCCCAGCGGCGGTATCGGCGGCCGTCGGCGTCCAGCGGCGGAGGGCGACGTCGTGGCACGACGGCTTGTTGCCCTGCGCCGTCATCCAGAACCACATGGCCGTCCTGAAGGACACCTCGGCGTCCGTCGACACCAGGTTCGGGTTGCTTACCAGATCCAGTTTCAGCGCTTTCCCGGCGAGATCGTAGTTGGACTGCCTGCGCAATCAATCACACGACGAATCATTGGTTCATCAGAACAATCTTGTCGGCAGGGCAACCAAGACACAGCCGGGTTTCTGTGCTTGTTGTTTGCATGTCAACACTGCTGTACTTTTCAAGCAGTTTTTTTCTACAGATATTTTCAGCCTGTGATATTCGTGTTGACCAATACATTGTTTTGCATCTGGAGTAGTATATTCTAGTAGAAAATAGTATTGCCCTATAGGCTGTAATAACTTGTGATTTTGCTTACCCTGTTAATTGAATCGGTCCCCGTCCATAGTAGGGTGGAGACGTGGCCATGGTTTTCTCTTCCTTGTAGCAGTAGCCCCATTGGAACTGGGGCCCTCCTGCACGTTGACACGCCATGCACAAACATATACTGTACGATTAATCAAGGTAGTCATGTCGGAATCAAAAGTGCCACGAATTAATAAACCAATAACCGCAATCCACACTGACTGATGGACGTACCGGTGGTCTCGTGGGAGGTCTGGCCGAAGAAGGCGGCGAGCTCGCGCTTCACGTCGTCCGCGCTGCCGGTGGTGCCGAACCCCGGGAAGGTGCTGGCGGCGGCGATGAAGGCGTCGTACGTGTAAAACCCCTTGGCCGGGCAGATCGAGTTGTCCCGGTTTGGCAGCATGGTCTCGTACACCGCCCGCGTGATGACCGAGCCCACGCCCTGCGCCGCGGCACCGCCGGCCGCCACGGCGAGCAGAAGCGCGGCGGCGCACACGGCGAGCGCGACAAACCGCACCATGCTATGCTAACCAGCTCCTTCAGCTGATCGCTAGTGTAATCTATAGTATAACTCGGGGAGATTTGTAAAATGCCTGTGTGATGAAGAGTGCTGGAGGTTGTTGCAGAGGTATTTATAGCTGCTCTGCTCGGGTGCAGCGCAGAGGAAACGCCGTGACGATGCACGGTTCCACTCCACGCGCGTGTCCGGTCACGTATACTTTTCCACGTTGTGCCCATCTTCTTCTTTGACGGGAGAAAATTGACAGGCCGCGGTGACACGACGATGGACGCATGTGGCGTATGGTTCTCACTCACGCAGAGCACTACGCGAATTCCACACGTCCGCACAAGCAAGTTCTTTTCAGGGCGTTGGAGATGTACGCCGATTTCTTCCGACGGTGTACAGATACACAACACATGCATGCTGGTCTTCCTTGCACAGCGCATGTGGATGGGGGAACTGGAACAAGCGTGTACGTCGTCGGCGGCTGGTGGAAATACTCTGGCTTGGGGGTCCAACGATCGAATCCAGATCGAACAAGCCATCAAATACCACATGACCGAACAGGCGCGCCTTCGCCACCGCAGGGAGTCTCCCCCGCTGCCGCCCTCCGCCAGCAGCCTTCTGCCGGCGACCTCGGTCGTCGATGATGAGGGGGTTGCCGAATCCACGCGTGTGGATGGGCTTTTTTTACTCCTGTAATTTAGGTTCTTTAGATTGTTCATCGTCTTGACTTCGGCGGCGACGATGGCGGTGCTGAATATTATTTGTTCAGATCCTACTCCGATAAGGCGATTGGTCCTTGATGACCCATAAGTATAGGGGATCAATCGTAATCCTTTTGATAAGTAAAAGTATCGAACCCAACGAGGAGCAGAAGGAAATGACATGTGGTTTTCAACCAGGTATTTTCTGCAAGCACTGAAATAGTCGGTAACAGGTAGTTTGATAGCAAGATAATTTGTAACGAGCAAGTAATGGTAACGATAAATAATATGCAGCAAGGTAGGCCAATCCTTTTATGGCAAATGACAGGCCAAAATGGTCCCTTATGATAAGTAAAGCGTTCTTTAGGGTACACGGGAATTTCATCATATCACTTTCATCATGTTGGTTTGATTTGTGTTCGCTACTTTGATAATTTAATATGTGGGTGGACCGGTGCTTAGGTGCTATTCTTATTTGAATAAACCTCCTACTTATGATTAACCCCCTCGTAAGCATCCGCAACTACGAGAAAAGTATTAAGATAAAATCTAATCATAGCATTAAATTTTTGGATCCAAATCAGCCCCTTATGAAATAGTGCATAAACTAAGGTTTAAGCTTCTGTCACTCTAGCAACTCATCATCTAATAACTACTCCACAATGCATTCCCTTAGGCCAAAATATGGTGAAGTGCCATGTAGTCGACGTTCACATGACACCACTAAGGGAATCACAACATGCATATCATCAAAATATCGAACACATATTAATTTCACATAATTACTTGCAACATGACTTCTCTCGTAACCTCAAGAACAAAAGTAACTACTAATAAATGATAATCATGCTCAAGATCAGAGGGGTATTTAATAGCATAATAAATCTGAACATATAATCTTCCATCAAATAAAGCATATAGTAATCAACTACAAGATGTAATCAACACTACTAGTCACCCACAAGTACCAATCTAAGGTTCCGGTACAAAGATTGAACACAAGAGATGAATTAGGATTTGAGAGGAGATGATGCTGTTGAAGATGTTGATGGAGATGGCCCTCCCAAAGATGAGAGAGTTATTGGTGATGACGATGACGATGATTTCTCCCTCCGGGAGGGAAGTTCCCCCGGCGGAATCGCTCCGCCGGAGGGCAAAAGTGCTCCTGCCCAAGTTCCGTCTCGAGACGGCGGCGCTTCGTCCCGAAAGTCCTCTCCTTTTTTTTTCTAGGTCAAAATGACTTATATACTAGAAGAGGGTCACCGAAGGTGAGCCGAGGAGGGCACAACCAACCAGGGCGCGCCTGGGCTCCCTGGCGCGCCCAGGTGGGTTGTGCCCACGTGGTGGGGCCCCTCTGGTAGTTATTTGCTTCAATATTCTTCATATATTCCAAAACAATTCTCCGTAAATTTTCAGCACATTTGGAGATGTGCAGAATAGGTAACTCTGAGGTAGTTTTTCCAGGTCCAGAATTCCAGCTGCCGGTATTCTCCTTCTTTGTGTAAACCTTGCATAATATGAGAGAAAAGGCATTAGAAACACTCAAAAAAGCATTATTATGCATAAAAACATTATAAATAACAGTAGGAAAACATGATGCAAAATGGACGTATCAACTCCCCCAAGCTTAGACCTCGCTTGTCCTCAAGCGAAAACCGAAATCGAAAAACATGCCCACATGCTTAGAGAGAGAGAGAGAGAGGTGTCGATAAAAACAAAATACGGACATAAAAGCATCATGCATATTATTATAACAGCAAAGAACTTTAACATAAAACTTTATCAAATAACTTTTATCATATAACTTCTCATGAACAAGTAACAATTCATCACAACATTGAAGTATAAAGCACAAACCTTATTGAAAACCAACAAACTATGTTCTCAGTCAACTTTGCAACTACAATTCATCATATTTTCAGGAAGGGTCACGTATCGGAGCCTTTAGGCAAGTCCACATACTCAACCATTATTTAATCTTCTATGATTGCTAACACTCACAGCGTACCCATGAACAAAAAGTTTCAAACGGACACATAGAAAGATAGGGGCTTATAGTTTCGCCTTCCAACGTATTCACCTCAAGGGTGATGTCAACAATAATAACTCATGCCCACTCATATCCAACTGGATATATGTGCCTAGATCTTTCCTCACCACATGGTGCTTGCAAAAAAATAAAATAAAAAGGAATAGGGAAGAAAATTTTGACTCTTCATAAAAGTAAATGCATAAAATTAAAAGATAGGCCCTTCGCATAGGGAAGCAGAGGTTGTCATGCGCTTATTTATTTATATGCCAAATCTCTTAATGCAAAAGAACGTCATGTTATATTGCCCCTTATGATAGCAACCTTTATTATGCAGTCCGTCGCTTTTATTACTTTGCCATCACAAGTTCGTACAACACTCAATTTTCTCTTACACTAAATGATCCAACACATTTAGAAGCAATTTTTTATTGCCTTGTTGCACCGATGACAACTTACTTGAAGAATTTTACTCAATCCATAGGTAGGTATGGTGGACTCTCAAAATAAGATTTGGGTTAATGTTTTTTGGATGCACAAGTAGTATCTCTACTTAGTGCGAAATTTTTGGCTAGAAAAGATATTGAGCAAGCACCACATGTTAAAGGATCTATGACAATATAACTTCTATGTGAATATGAACAAACATAAATTATTACGTTGTCTTCCTTGTCCAACGTCAACTATTTTGACACAAAATATTTAATGGGGGATCACAATCATAAAAGATGTCCAAGATAGTGTATTTGCATGTGAATCTTCTCTTTCCTTATTAATTCTTTCATGAGTTGCATCATTGACCAATGCTATATTTGTCAATCTCCAACAAATTTTACCACTTATACTTTTCTTTATGTGATGTCATTACTTACCATAAGATTAGCATATGATCTTTTTCATTTATTTTCCTTTCCTTTATTGAAACATAAAAATAAAAAAAAAACTCAAACTACTCTTTATTATATATCTCGCACACGATTACATCGATAGACAGATCACTAAGCAAACACTCAAAAAGAAATGATCGATCTAAACTTTTATTCAACTAAATCATAGGGAAACTAAAGATCGAACTAAAATAGATAAAGGCAAAGATAGTGGTGGTGATACGATACCGGGGCACCTCCCCCAAGCTTAGCACAAGCCAAGGGAAGTGCCCATACCATGAACTCAAGTTTCTTTTGTTGGAGAAGATGATGAAGGTGGTGGTGGTGATGAGGTAGTATCCTTCTTCTCTAGCTTGCGTCGAAGGGTAAAATTATCATCCTCAACTCCTCGTTCTCCATCTCAAGCTTTATTATCCTCTTGCATAATGCCTCCTTGCTTTCTTGCTTGGAACGAGGGGTGACTGGTTCATCTTCATCTTCCTCATCGGTGAACCATATATAGGGATAGGTTTCCTTAAAAATATTTTTATCCAAAGGCTGATAAGAAACTGGGCAATCCTCTCCCGAATCTTGAGATGACATATTTTCAGATCTGCTAGAAAACAACAAGAAAGAAGAGCAGAAGATTTCTCCACGATACGGTGGTCAATACGTTCGGGGGGTTGATATGTCTCCAACGTATCTATAATTTTTGATTGTTCCATGCTATTATATTATCATTCTTGGATGTTTTACAATTATTTATAGCAACTTTATATCATTTTTTGGGACTAACCTATTGACATAGTGCCCAGTGCCAGTTGCTGTTTTCTGCTTGTTTTTTACTTCGCAGGAAATCAATACCAAACGGAGTCCAAACGCAGCAAAGCTTTTTGGAGATTTTTTTTGGACCAGAAGACATCCAGTGGGCCAAAGAAGCACCGAAGAGGGGGCCCGAGGTGAGCACAAGACACCAGGGCACCCCAGGCGCGCCCTGGTGGGTTGTGCCCATCTCGGAGACCTCCCGCACCGCCTCTTTGCTCTATAATTACCCCAATATTTCAGAAACCCTAGAGGAGTCGACGAAAATCAATTCCAGCCGCCGCAAGTTCCAGAAGCCACAGATCCAATCTAGACACCATCATGGAGGGGTTCATCATCCTCATTGGTGCCTCTCCAATGATGCGTGAGTAGTTCATTATAGACCTACGGGTTCGTAGTTAGTAGCTAGATGGCTTCGTCCCTCTTGTTTGATTCTCAATACAATGGTCTCTTGGAGATCTATTTGATGTAACTCTTTTTGTGGTGTGTTTATTGGGATCCGATGAACTTTGAGTTTATGATCAGATCTATGTTTTTATCCATGAAAGTTATTTGAGTCTTCTTTGATCTCTTATATGCATGATTGCTTATAGCCTCGTATTTCTTCTTCGATATTTGGGTTTTGTTTGGCCAACTCGATCTATTTATCTTGCAATGGGAAGAGGTGCTTTGTGATGGGTTCGATCTTACGATGCTTGATCCCAGTGACAGAAGGGGAACCGACACGTATGTATCGTTGCCACTAAGGATAACAAGATGGGGTCTATTTCTACATAAATAGATCTTGTCTACATCATGTCATCGTTCTTATTGCATTACTCCGTTTTTCCATGAACTTAATACACTAGATGCATGCTGGATAGCGGTCGATTTGTGGAGTAATAGTAGTAGATGCAGGCAGGAGTCGGTCTACTAATCTTGGACGTGATGCCTATATAATGATCATTGCCTGGATATCGTCATGAGCATTTGAAGTTCTATCAATTGCCCAACAGTAATTTATTTATCCACCGTTTGCTATTTTCTCGAGAGAAGCCACTAGTGAAACCTACGGCCCCCGTGTCTCTTCTTTAATATATTTGCCTTCAAGATCTATTTTGCTATTCACCTTTTTATTTATTTGCAACTTTTATTTTCAGATCTATTAATCCAAAAACCCAAAAATACCTCGCTGAATTTTATTTGCTTTTATTTGCATCTTTCAATCTACTACAATTTTATCCCGTCACTTCAACAATTTCTGGCACCATTACCCAAAAGGGATTGAAACCCCTTTAACACGTCGGGTTGCAAGTATTTGTTCTTTGTGTGCAGGAGCTGTTTACGTGGTGTTGCGTGGTTCTCCTATTGGTTCGATAACCTTGGTCTCATCACTGAGGGAAATACCTACCGTTGCTGTGCTGCATCATCCCTTCCTCTTTGGGGAAATACCGACGTAGTTCAAGCAAACATCAGGGGTATATAAAGATTTTTTTATCTAGGGAAACAAGCAAACAGGAGGAAAACGGAGTCGGGAAGGTTCCCGAGGTGGGCACAACCCACCAGGGCATATTTTCTGACAGTTTTGGAATATTTTAAAAATTAGGAAAATAAGAGACTACCAGGAAGGCACCCGAGGGGGGCACAACCCACCAGGGCGCGCCAGGGGCCCTGGCGCGCCCTGGTGGGTTGTGCCCCCCTCGGGTGCCTTCCTGGTAGTCTCTTATTTTCCTAATTTTTAAAATATTCCAAAACTGTCAGAAAATATTTTTGCGGATTTTTCGGAGTCCATTTACTTACCGTATCACGTACCTCCTCCTTTTTAATTATTCTGGAGTGTTCCGGAAGGTCTCTTTTATGTGTTCCTCAGGTGTCATGGTTTGAATAATATTGCTTTCAACATTAATAGGCGTACCTGAGATATAGTGTTTAATTCTTTGCCCATTGACCACCTTCGGGTTAGTACCTTCGGCATTATTTATTTTAATAGCTCCAGAGCGGTAAACCTCCTCGATGATATATGGTCCTTCCCATTTAGAGAGAAGTTTTCCTGCAAAGAATCTGAAACGAGAGTTGTACAAAAGGACATATTCTCCAACTTTGAATTCCCGCTTTTGGATTCTTTTATCATGCCATCTTTTAACTTTTTCTTTAAATAACTTGGCATTTTCATAAGCTTGGGTTCTCCATTCATCTAGTGAGCTAATATCAAATAACCTCTTTTCACCGGCAAGTTTGAAATCATAGTTGAGTTCTTTAATTGCCCAATATGCTTTGTGTTCTAACTCTACAGGCAAATGACAAGCTTTTCCATAAACCATTTTATAGGGAGACATACCCATATGATTTTTGTATGCTGTTCGGTAGGCCCAAAGTGCATCATCCAATTTCTTGGACCAATTCTTTCGGGACCTATTAACAGTTTTCTGTAATATTAATTTTATTTCTCTATTGCTAAGTTCAACTTGACCACTAGATTGAGGATGATAGGGTGATGCAATTCTATGGTTAACATCATATTTAGCAAGCATTTTACGGAAAGCACCATGAATAAAGTGTGAACCGCCATCAGTCATTAAATATCTAGGGACTCCAAACCTCGGGAAAATAACTTCTTTAAGCATTTTAATGAAAGTGTTATGGTCAGCACTACTAGTTGGAATAGCTTCCACCCACTTTTTAACATAATCAACAGCAACCAAAATATGTATATACCCATTAGAGGAAGGAAAAGGTCCCATATAATCAAAACCCCAAACATCAAATGGTTCAACAGCAAGTGAATAATTCATAGGCATTTCTTGACGCTTACCGATATTACCAATTCGTTGACATTCATCACAAGATAAAACAAACTTACGGGCATCCTTGAAGAGAGTAGGCCAATAAAAACTAGATTGCAATACCTTGTGAGCAGTTCTATCTCCCGCATGATGCCCTCCATAAGCTTCGGAGTGACATTTCCATAGGATTTGTTCCTGTTCATGCTCAGGTACACAACGTCTAATAATACCATCTACTCCTTCTTTATAAAGATGTGGGTCATCCCAAAAGTAATGTCTTGAATCATAGAAGAGCTTTTTCTTTTGTTGGTATGTGAAACTAGGTGGTATGTATTTAGCAACAATATAATTAGCATAGTCAGCATACCAAGGAGTATTATGAGAAACATTTATTGCAGCTAGTTGTTCATCAGGAAAGCTATCATCAATAGGTAGTCGGTCATCAAGGATATTTTCTAACCTATATAAGTTATCAGCTACGGGGTTCTCGGCTCCTTTTCTATCAGTTATATGTAAATCAAATTCTTGTAGTAAGAGAACCCACCTAATGAGTCTAGGTTTAGCATCTTTCTTTTCCATAAGATATTTAATAGCAGCATGATCGGTGTGAACAATTACTTTAGAATCAACAATGTAAGATCTGAATTTATCACAAGCAAACACAACCGCTAAAAATTCTTTTTCAGTAGTAGCATAATTTCTTTGGGCACTATCTAGAGTTTTGCTAGCATAATGGATAACATTTAATTTTTTATCAACTCTTTGTCCTAGAACAGCACCAACAACATAATCACTAGCATCACACATAATTTCAAAAGGCAAGTTCCAATCAGGCGGTTGAACAATAGGTGCAGAAGTTAAGGCTCTCTTAAGTGTTTCAAAGGCTTCTACACAATCATCATAAAAAACAAATGGAACATCCTTTTGTAAAAGATTTGTAAGAGGCCTAGAAATTTTAGAGAAGTCTTTAATAAACCTCCTATAGAAACCAGCATGACCGAGAAAACTACGAATACCTTTAATATCTTTAGGACATGGCATTTTCTCAATTGCATCGACTTTAGCTTTATCCACCTCATTACCTCATTCAGAAATTTTATGTCCCAAGACAATACCTTCATTAACCATAAAGTGGCACTTCTCCCAATTCAAGACAAGATTAGTTTGCTCACATCTCTGCAAAACTCGATCAAGGTTGCTCAAGCAATCATCAAAAGAAGTTACATAAACAGAAAAATCATCCATGAAAACCTCAACAATCTTTTCACAAAAATCAGAGAATATAGCAGTCATACATCTTTGAAAGGCAGCAGGTGCATTGCATAAACCAAAAGGCATACGTCTATAAGCATGAGTTCCGAAAGGGCAAGTAAAGGTGGTTTTCTCTTGATCAGGTTGTGACACAGGTATTTGAGAAAACTAGAATATCCATCTAGGAAGCAAAAGTGTGTGTGCTTTGATAATCTTTCTAGCATTTGATCAATAAAAGGCAAGGAGTAGTGATCTTTTCTAGTTGCTTTATTTAATTTTCTAAAATCAATAACCATTCTATAGCCAGTAACAATTCTTTGTGGAATAAGTTCATTTTTATCATTAGGAACAACGGTAATACCTTCCTTCTTAGGGACACAATGAACGGGACTCACCCATCTACTATCAGCTATGGGATAGATTATACCTGCTTCCAGAAGCTTTAATATTTCAGTTCTTACCACTTCTTTCATCTTAGGATTCAAACGTCGTTGATGATCAACAACGGGTTTAGCATCAGGTTCCATATTAATCTTGTGCTCAAGAGAGTGGGACTAATGCCCTTAAGATCATCAAGGGTATATCCAATAGCAACACGGTGCTTCTTCAGAATTTTCAATAATCTTTCTTCTTCATGTTCTGAAAGGTTAGCACTAATAATAACATGATATATCTTTTTCTCATCAAGATAAGCATATTTCAAAGTGTCAGACAATTGTTTTAATTCAAACACAAGATCACCTTTAGGTGGAGGAGGACCTCCTAGAGTTTCAATAGGCAAATTATGTTTGAGCAGAGGTCGTTGTTCGAAGAAATTTTATCTATTTCATTTCTTTCATGCATGTGCATATCATTTTCATGGTCTAGCAAATATTGTTCTAATGGATCAGTAGGAGGCACGGCAATAGAAGCAAGACCAATTATTTCATCCTTACTAGGTAGTTCTTTCTTATGTGGTTGTCTACTAAACTTGGAGAAATTAAACTCATGAGACTCATCACCAAAGCTAACACCGACAGTTTGTTTTTCACAATCTATTTTAGCATTGACAGTGTTTAAGAAAGGTCTACCAAAGATAATGGGACAGAAGTCATCTTGTGGGGAACCAAGAACTAGAAAATCAGTGGGGTATTTTATTTTTCCACACAAGACTTCAACATCTCTAACAATCCCAAGTGGTGTGATGGTGTCTCTATTAGCAAGTTTAATAGTGACATCTATGTCTTCTATTTCAGCGGGTGCTATGTCATTCATAATTTCTTGGTATAAAGTAAAAGGAATAGCACTCACGCTAGCACCTAAATCACATAAACCATGATAACAATGATCTCCTATTTTAACTGAGACAACAGGCATGCCAACAACAGGTCTATGTTTATCTTTTTCATCGGGTTTGGCAATTCTAGCAGCTTCATTGCAGAAGTAAATAACATGCCCATCAATATTTTCTACCAAGAGATCTTTAACCATAGCAACACTAGGTTCTACTTTAATTTGTTCAGTAGGTTTAGGTGCTCTAATATTACTTTTGCGAACCACAGTTGAAAGCTTAACATGTTCCTTTATCCTAACAGGGAAAGGTGGTTTTTCAATATAAGCAGTAGGCACAACTGGATCAACATTGTAAATAATAGTTTCATCTTTAGCTATGTCGGGTTCTTTAATTTCTTCTTTAATAGGTGGGTGATATTTAAACCACTTCTCCTTAGGGAGATCAACATGAGTAGCAAATGATTCACAAAAGGAGGCTACTATTTCAGAGTCAAGTCCATATTTAGTGCTAAACTTGTGAAAAGCATCAGTATTCAGAAAAGATTTAACACAATCGAATTCAAGCTTAATACCTGACTCTTTACCTTCGTCAAGTTCCCAATCTTCAGAGTTGCATTTAATTCTTTCTAAAAGATCCCACCTGAATTCAATAGTCTTCTTCATAAAAGAACCAGTACAAGAAGTATCAAGCATGGATTGATCATCACAAGAAAGCCGAGCATAAATATTTTGAATAATAATTTCTCTTGAAAGCTCATGATTGGGGCATGAATATAACATTGACTTAAGCCTCCCTCAAGCTAGAGCGATACTTTCTCCTTCACGAGGCCAAAAATTATATATATAATTCCGATCATGATGAACTAGATGCATAGGATAAATTTTTTGGTGAAATTCCAATTTGAATCGATTCCAGTTCCAAGATCCAATATCATCGCATAGCCTATACCATGTTAATGATTTTCCCTTCAAAGATAAAGGGAAAACCTTGTTCTTATAACTTCATCTTTGAATAAACCTGCAAGCTTAAATAATCCACAAATTTCATCCATATATATCAGGTGCATATCAGGATGTTCAGTTCCATCTCCTGCATAAGGATTAGCTAGCAGTTGTTCTATCATACCCGAAGGAATTTCATAACCAATATTTTCAGTAGGTGCAGTAGGTTGAGGGGTAGCTAATTGTGGTTCCGGTCGAGGTGAAGATACCCCGAACAAACCCCTCAAAGGATGATTCTCCATAGGAACAAGTGACAATAAATTTCAGCACGTAGTAATAATTTTCCCTTACCAATTTCCACTTACCAAGAGCGCTTCACTCCCCGGAAACGGCGCTAGAAAAGAGACTTGATGACCCACAAGTATAGGGGATAAATCGTAGTCCTTTTAATAAGTAAGAGTGTCGAACCCAATGAGGAGCAGAAGGAAATGACAAGTGGTTTTCAGCTAGGTATTTTCTGCAAGCACTGAAGTAGTCGGTAACAACTAGTTTGATAGCAAGATAATTTGTAATGAGCAAGTAACGGTAACGGTAAATAATATGAAGCAAGGTAGCCCAATCCTTTTGTGGCAAAGGACAGGCCAAAACGGTCCCTTATGATAAGCAAAGCGTTCTTGAGGGTACACGGGAATTTCATCATATAAATTTCATCATGTTTGTTTGATTTGTGTTCACTACTTTGTGTTGGGAAACGTAGCATACAATTTCAAAAAAATTCTACGCTCACGCAAGATCCATCTAGGAGATGCATAACAACAAGAAGGGGAGAGTGTGTCTACGTACCCTCGTAGACCGAAAGCGGAAGCGTTTGACAACGCGGTTGATGTAGTCGAACTTCTTCTCGTTCCGACCGATCAAGCACCGAACGTACGGCACCTCCGAGTTCTGCACACGTTCAGCTCGATGACGTCCCTCGAACTCTTGATCCAGTAAAGTGTCGAGTGAGTAGATGAGCTCCGTCAGCACGACGGCGTGGTGACGGTGATGGTGAAGTGATCCGCGCAGGGCTTCGCCTAAGCACCGCGAGAATATGACCGAGGGTGTAATCTGTGGAGGGGGGCGCCGCACACGGCTAACAGATGTTGTTGTGTCCTTTTGGGGCGCCCCCTCTCCTCTATTTATATATGTGTAGGGGCTTGGAGTAGAAGGAATAGTACCACGTGACCAGTAACCATGAATAGTACACACGTGGACTTGGACTCCAAGTCCAATCCTATTCCTACTAGGACACCTTCCCTTTTTGCCTTCCCTAGCCACATGGGCTTTTAAGGACTTAGTGTGCCTAGCCCAATAAGGCCAGGGCACTTCCCCTTAGCCCATGCCAGCCCTTGGGACATGGTGGACCCAGTTGTGGACTTCCGGACCCCTCCGGAATCCTCCGGAACCTTCTGGAAGCTTCACGGTACAATACCGAAAAAACTGCACTTTTTTCCGGAACCCAAAATATGACTTACCATATAGAAATCTTTACCTCTCAACCATTCCGAGACTCCTCATCATGTCCGTGATCTCATCCGGGACTCCGAACAACATTCGGTCACCAAATCACATAACTCATATAATACAATATCGTCATCGAACGTTAAGCGTGCGGACCCTACGGGTTCGAGAACTATGTAGACATGACCGAGACACCTCTCCGGTCAATAACCAATAGCGGAACCTGGATGCTCATATTGGCTCCCACATATTCTACGAAGATCTTTATCGGTCGAACCGTTATGACAACATACGTTATTCCCTTTGTCATCGGTATGTTACTTGCCCGAGATTCGATCATCGGTATCTTCATACCTAGTTCAATCTCGTTACCGGCAAGTCTCTTTACTCGTTCCATAATACATCATCCCGCAACTAACTCATTAGTCACATTGCTTGCAAGGCTTATTATGATGTGTATTACCGAGAGGGCCCAGAGATACCTCTCCGATACTCGGAGTGACAAATCCTAATCTCGATCTATGCCAACCCAACAGACACCTTCGGAGATACCTGTAGAGCATCTTTATAATCACCCAGTTACGTTGTGACGTTTGATAGCACACAAGGCATTCCTCCGGTATCCGGGAGTTGCATAATCTCATAGTCGAAGGAATATGTATTTGACATGAAGAAAGCAGTAGCAATAAAACTGAACGATCATTATGCTAAGCTAACGGATGGGTCTTGTCCATCACATCATTCTCCTAATGATGTGATCCCGTTATCAAATGACAACTCATGTCCATGGTTAGGAAACTTAACCATCTTTGATTAATGAGCTAGTCTAGTAGAGGCTTACTAGGGACACGGTGTTTTGTCTATGTATCCACACATGTATCAAGTTTCCGGTTAATACAATTCTAGCATGAATAATAAACATTTATCATGATATAAGGAAATATAAAATAACAACTTTATTATTGCCTCTAGGGCATATTTCCTTCTGTCTCCCACTTGCACTAGAGTCAATAATCTAGTTCACATCGCCATGTGATCAACACCCAAAGGGTTTACTACAGTCAATAATCTAGTTCACATCGCCATGTGATTAACAACAATAGTTCACATCGCCATGTGACCAACATCCAAAGGGTTTACTAGCGTCAATAATCTAGTTCACATCGCCATGTGATTAACACCCAAAGAGTACTAAGGTGTGATCATGTTTTGCTTGTGAGAGAAGTTTAGTCAACGGGTCTGCCACATTCAGATCCGTATGTATTTTGCAAATTTCTATGTCTACAATGCTCTGTATGGAGCTACTCTAGCTAATTGCTCCCACTTTCAATATGTATCCAGATTGAGACTTAGAGTCATCTGGATCGGTGTAAAAGCTTGCATCGATGTAACTTTTTACGATGAACTCTTTATCACCTCCATAACCGAGAAATATTTCCTTAGTCCTCTAAGGATAATTTTGACCGCTGTCTAGTGATCTACTCCTGGATCACTGTTGTTTCCCTTTGCCAAACTCATGGCAAGGTACACAACAGGTTTGGTACACAGCATGGCATACTTTATAGAACCTATGGCTGAGGCATAGGGAATGACTTTCATTCTCTCTCTATCTTCTGCCGTGGTCGGGCTTTGAGTCTAACTCAACTTCACACCTTGTAACATAGGCAAGAACCCTTTCTTTGACTGATCCATTTTGAACTTCTTCAAAATCTTTATCAAGGTATGTGCTTTGTGAAAGTCCTATTAAGCATCTCGATCTATCCCTATAGATCTTGATGCTCAATACGTAAGTAGCTTCACCGAGATCTTTTATTGAAAAACTCTTATTCAAGTATCCTTTTATGCTATCCAGACATTCTATATCATTTCCAATCAGCAATATGTCATCCACATATAATATCAGAAATGCTACAGAGCTCCCACTCACTTTCTTGTAAATACAGGCTTCATCATAAGTCTGTATAAAACCATATGCTTTGATCAACTCATCAAAGCGTATATTCCAACTCCGAGATGCTTGCACCAGTCCATAGATGGATCGCTGGAGCTTGCACACTTTGTTAGCATCTTTAGGATTGACAAAACCTTCTGGTTGCATCATATACAACTCTTTAAGAAATCCATTAAGGAATGCAGTTTTGACATCCATTTGCCAGATTTCATAAAATGCGGTAATTGCTAACATGATTTGGACAGACTTAAGCATCGCTACGAGTGAGAAAATCTCATCGTAGTCGACACCTTGAACTTGTCAAAAACCTTTTGCGACAATTCGAGCTTTCTAGATAGTAACACTACCATCAGCGTCGATCTTCCTCTTAAAGATCCATTTATTCTCTATGGCTCGCCGATCATCGGGCAAGTCCACCAAAGTCCACACTTTGTTCTCATACATGGATCCTATCTCAGATTTCATGGCCTCAAGCCATCTGTCGGAATCTGGGCTCATCATAGCTTCTTCATAGTTCGTAGGTTCACCTTGGTCTAGTAACATGACTTCCAGTACAAGATTCCCGTACCACTCTGGTGCGGATCGTGTTCTGGTTGACCTACGAGGTTCTGTAGTAACTTGATCCGAAGTTTCATGATCATCATCATTAGCTTCCTCTCTAGTTGGTGTAGGCATCACGGGAATGGTTTTCTCTGATGAACTACTTTCCAATTCGAGAGAAGGTACAATTACCTCATCAAGTTCTACTTTCCTCCCACTCACTTCTTTCGAGAGAAACTCCTTCTCTAGAAAGGATCCATTCTTAGCAACAAAGATCTTGCCTTCGGATCTGTGATAGAAGGTGTACCCAACAGTTTCTTTTGGGTATCCTATGAAGACGCACTTCTCCGATTTGGGTTTGAGCTTATCAGGCTGAAGGTTTTTCACATAAGCATCACAACCCCAAACTTTAAGAAACGACAGCTTAGGTTTCTTGCCAAACCACAGTTCATACGGTGTCGTCTCAACGGATTTAGATGGTGCCCTATTTAACATGAATGCAGCTGTCTTTAATGCATAACCCCAAAACAATAGTGGTAAATCGGTAAGAGACATCATAGATCGCACCATATCTAATAAAGTACGGTTACGACGTTCGGACACACCATTACGTTGTGGTGGTCCAGGTGGCGTTAGTTGTGAAACTATTCCACATTGTTTGAAATGAAGGCCAAACTCGTAACTCAAATATTCGCCTCCGCGATCAGATCGTAGAAACTTTATTTTCTTGTTACGATGATTTTCTACTTCACTCTGAAATTCTTTGAACTTTTCAAATGTTTCAGACTTATGTTTCATCAAGTAGATATACCCATATCTGCTCAAATCATCAGTGAAGGTCAGAAAATAACGATACCCGCCGCGTGCTTCAACACTCATCGGACCTCATACATCGGTTTGTATTATTTCCAATAAGTCATTAGCTCGCTCCATTGTTCCGGAGAACGGAGTTTTAGTCATCTTGCCCATGAGGCATGGTTTGCAAGTATCAAATGATTCATAATCAAGTGATTCCAAAAGTCCATCTGCATGGAGTTTCTTCATGTGCTTTACACCAATATGACCTAAACGGCAGTGCCACAAGTATGTTGCACTATCATTATTAACTTTGCATCTTTTGGCATCAATATTATGAATATGTGTATCACTATGATCGAGATTCAATAAACCATTTACATTGAGTGTATGACCATAGAAGGTTTTATTCATGTAAACAGAACAACAATTATTCTCTGACTTAAATAAATAACCGTATCGCAATAAACATGATCCAATCATATTCATGCTCAACGCAAACACCAAATAACATTTATTTATTTAGGTCCAACTCTAATCCCGAAGGTAGAGGGAGTGTGTGATGGTGATCTTATCAACCTTGGAATCTCTTCCAACACACATCGTCACTTCGTCCTCAACTAGCCTCTGTTCATTTTGTAACTCCTGTTTCGAGTTACTAATCTTAGCAACTTGACCGGTATCAAATACCCAGGGGTTACTATGAACACTAGTAAAGTACACATCAATAACATGTATATCAAATATACCTTTGTTCACTTTGCCATCCTTCTTATCCGCCAAGTATTTGGGGCAGTTCCGCTTCCAGTAACCATTTCCTTTGCAGTATAAGCACTTAGTTTCAAGCTTGTGTCCAGCTTTGGGCTTCTTCATGGGAGTGACAACTTGCTTGTCATTCTTCTCGAAGTTCCCTTTCTTTCCCTCGCCCTTTTTCTTGAAACTAGTGGTCTTGTCAACCATCAACACTTGATGCTTTTTCTTGATTTCTACATTCGCCGATTTCAGTATCGCGAAGAGCTCGGGAATCGTTTTCGTCATCCCTTGCATATTATGGTTCATCACGAAGTTCTAGTAACTTGGTGATAGTGACTAGAGAACTCTGTCAATTACTATATTATCTGGAAGATTAACTCCCACTTGATTCAAGCGATTGTAGTACCCAGACATTCTGAGCACATGCTCACTAGCTGAGCTATGCTCCTCCATCTTGTAGGCAAAGTACTTGTCAGAGGTCTCATACCTCTTAACACGGGCATGAGTCTAAAATATCATTTTCAGCTCTTGGAACATCTCATATGCTCCATGGCGTTCAAAACGTTTTTGAAGTCCCGATTCTAAGCCGTAAAGCATGGCGCACTAAACTATCAAGTAGTCATCATACAGAGCTTGTGAAACGTTCATAACGTCTGCATCTGCTCCTGCAATAGGTCTGTCACCTAGCGGTGCGTCAAGGACATAATTCTTCTGTGCAGCAATGAGGATAAACCTCAGATCACGGACCCAGTCCGCATCATTGCTACTATCATCTTTCAACTTATTTTTCTCTAGGAACATATAAAAAATAAACGGGAAGCAACATCATGAGCTATTGATCTACAACATAATTTGCAAATACTATCAGGACTAAGTTCATGATAAATTAAGTTCAATTAATCATATTACTTAAGAACTCCCACTTAGATTGACATCCCTCAAGTCTTCTAAATGATACGTGATCCAAATCAACTAAACCATGTCCGATCATCACGTGAGATGGAGTAGTCATCAATGGTGAACATCTCTATGTTGATCATATCTACTATATGATTCACATTCGACCTTTCGGTCTCCAGTGTTCCGAGGCCATGTCTGTACATGCCAGGCTTGTCAAGTTTAACCTGAGTATTCCGCATGTGCAAAACTGTCTTGCACCCATTGTATTTGAACGTAGAGTCTATCACACCCGATCATCACGTGGTGTCTCAACACGACGAACTGTCGCAACGCTGCATACTCAGGGAGAACACTTATACCTTGAAATTTTAGTTAAGGGATCATCTTATAATGCTACCGCCGTACTAAGCAAAATAAGATGCATAAAGATAAACATCACATGCAATCAAAATATGTGACATGATATGGCCATCATCGTCTTGTGCCTTTGATCTCCATCTCCAAAGCACCGTCATGATCTCCATCGTCACCGGCTTGACACCTTCATCTCCATTGTAGCGTCGTGGTCGTCTCACCAACTATTGCTTCTACAACTATCGCTAACGCATAGTGATAAAGTAAAGCAATTACATGGCGTTTGCATTTCATACAATAAAGCGACAACCATAAGGCTCCTGCCAGTTGCCGATAACTTTTAAAAAACATTATCATCTCATACAACAATGTATATCACATCATGTCTTGACCATATCACATCACAACATGCCCTGCAAAAACAAGTTAGACGTCCTCTACTTTGTTGTTGCATGTTTTACGTGGCTGCTACGGGCTTCTAGCAAGAACCGTTCTTACCTACGCATCAAAACCACAACGATGTTTCGTCAAGTTTGCTGTTTTAACTTTCAACAAGGACCGGCCGTAGTCAAATTCGATTCAGCTAAAGTAGGAGAAACAGACACCCGCCAGCCACCTTTATGCAAAACTAGTTGCATGTCTGTCGGTGGAACCGGTCTCATGAACGTGGTCATGTAAGGTTGGTCCGGGCCGCTTCATCCAACAATACCACCGAATCAAAATAAGACGTTGGTGGTAAGCAGTATGACTATCATCGCCCACAACTATTTGTGTTCTACTCATGCATACATCTATGCATAGACCTGGCTCTGATACCACTGTTGGGAAACATAGCATACAATTTCAAAAAAATTCTACGCTCACGCAAGATCTATCTAGGAGATGCATAGCAACGAGAAGGGGAGAGTGTGTCTACGTACCCTCGTAGACCGAAAGCGGAAGCGTTTGACAATGCGGTTGATGTAGTCGAACTTCTTCTCGTTCCGACCGATCAAGCACCGAATGTACGGCACCTCCGAGTTCTGCACACGTTTAGCTCGATGAAGTCCCTCAAACTCTTGATCCAGCAAAGTGTCGAGGGCATAGATGAGTTCCGTCAGCACGACGGCGTGGTGACGGTGATTGTGAAGTGATCCGCGCAGGGCTTCGCCTAAGCACCGCGAGAATATGACCGAGGGTGTAATCTGTGGAGGGGGGCGCCGCACACAGCTAACAGATGTTGTTGTGTCCTTTTGGGGTGCCCCCTCTCCTCTATTTATATATGTGTAGGGGCTTGGAGTAGAAGGAATAGTACCACGTGAGCAGTAACCGTGAATAGTACATACGTGGACTTGGACTCCAAGTCCAATCCTATTCCTACTAGGACACCTACCCTTTTTGCCTTCCCTAGCCACATGGGCTTTTGAGGACTTAGTGTGCCTAGACCAATAAGGCCAGGGCACTTCCCCTTAGCCCATGCCAACCCTTGGGACATGGTGGACCCACTTGTGGACTTTCGGACCCCTCCGGAATCCTCCGGAACCTTCTGGAAGCTTCACGGTACAATACCGAAAAAACTGCACTTTTTTCCGGAACCCAAAATATGACTTACCATATATAAATCTTTACCTCTCGACCATTCCAAGACTCCTCGTCATGTTCGTGATCTCATCCGGGACTCCGAACAACATTCGGTCACCAAATCACATAACTCATATAATACAATATCGTCATCGAACGTTAAGCGTGCGGACCCTACGGGTTCGAGAACTATGTAGACATGACCGAGACACCTCTCCGGTCAATAACCAATAGAGGAACCTGGATGCTCATATTGGCCCCCACATATTCTACGAAGATCTTTATCGGTCGAACCGTTATGACAACATACGTTATTCCCTTTGTCATCGGTATGTTACTTGCCCGAGATTCGATCATTGGTATCTTCATACCTAGTTCAATCTCGTTATCGGCAAGTCTCTTTACTCGTTCCGTAATACATCATCCCGCAACTAACTCATTAGTCACATTGCTTGCAAGGCTTATTATGATGTGTATTACCGAGAGGGCCCAGAGATACCTCTCCGATACTCGGAGTGACAAATCCTAATCTCGATCTATGCCAACCCAACAGACACCTTCGGAGATACCTGTAGAGCATCTTTATAATCACCCAGTTACGTTGTGACGTTTGATAGCACACAAGGCATTCCTCCGGTATCCGGGAGTTGCATAATCTCATAGTCGAAGGAATATGTATTTGACATGAAGAAAGCAATAGCAATAAAACTAAACGATCATTATGCTAAGCTAACGGATGGGTCTTGTCCATCACATCATTCTCCTAATGATGTGATCCTGTTATCAAATGACAACTCATGTCCACGGTTAGGAAACTTAACCATCTTTGATTAATGAGCTAGTCTAGGGACACGGTGTTTTGTCTATGTATCCACACATGTATCAAGTTTCCGGTTAATACAATTCTAGCATGAATAATAAACATTTATCATGATATAAGGAAATATAAAATAACAACTTTATTATTGCCTCTAGGGCATATTTCCTTCACTTTGATAATTTGATATGTGGGTGGAGCGGTGCTTAGGTGTTGTTCTTACTTGAACAAACCTCCTACTTATGATTAACCCCCTCGCAAGCATCCGCAACTACGAGAAAAGTATTAAGATAAAATCTAACCATAGCATTAATCTTTTAGATCCAAATCAGCCCCTTATGAAATAGCGCATAAACTAGGGTTTAAGCTTCTGTCACTTTAGCAACCCATCATCTAATAACTACTCCACAATGCATTCCCTTAGGCCCACATGGTGAAGTGCCATGTAGTCGACGTTCACATGACACCACTAAGGGAATCACAACATACATATCATCAAAATATCGAACACATATCAAGTTCACATAATTACTTGCAACATGACTTCTCCCGTGACCTCAAGAACAAAAGTACCTACTCACAAATGATAAGCATGCTCAAGAGCAGAGGGGTATTTAATAGCATAATGGATCTGAACATATAATCTTCCACCAAATAAACCATATAGTAATCAACTACAAGATGTAATCAACACTACTAGTCACCAACAAGTACCAATCTAAGGTTCCGGTACAAAGATTGAACACAAGAGATGAACTAGGGTTTGAGAGGAGATGGTGTTGTTGAAGATGTTGATGGAGATGGCCCTCCCAAAGATGGGGGAGTTGTTGGTGATGACGATGATGATGATTTCACCCTCCGCGAGGGAAGTTCCCCCGGCGGAATCGCTCCACCGGAGGGCAAAAGTGCTCCTGCCCAAGTTCCGCCTCGAGACGGCGGCGCTTCATCCCGAAAGTCCTCTCCTTATTTTTTTCTAGGTCAAAATGACTTATATACCAGAAGCGGGGCACCGGAGGTGGGCCGAGGAGGGCACAACCCACCAGGGTGCGCCTGGGCTCCCTGGCGCGCCCAGGTGGGTTGTGCCCACCTGGTGGGGCCCCTCTGGTAGTTATTTGCTCCAATATTCTTCATATATTCCAAAAAAATTCTCCGTAAATTTTCGGCTCATTTGGAGATGTGCAGAATAGGTAACTCTGACATAGTTTTTCCAGGTCTAGAATTCCAGTTGCTGGCATTCTCCCTCTTTGTGTAAACCTTGCATAATATGAGAGAAAAGGCATTAGAAATACTCCAAAAAGCATTATTATGCATAAAACATTGTAAATAACACTAGGAAAACATGATGGAAAATGGACGTATCAGTCCTATGGTTAGGGATGGATTTGAAAATCAGCCTGTTCAAGTAAGGATGATGTGGCGGTGACGGCATCCTCATGGTGGATCTCTGTCCTCGGGCTCCGCCGTTGCAACGGCGTTTGCTCCAGCGCCGCCGCGGAGTTGGGAGGTAGTCCAGGAGCGGATGCAGGTTGTGATCTGCATCAGCGGCATCTTAAAGATGATGGATCGTGTGTTGGGTTTGTAGTTCGTGGATGACGGGTAAGGTTTTCTCCTCCGACGTCTTAGTCATGTGGGGGTACTAGATCTGGAGTTTGATGGCTTGTCCAGGGTGTTGCCCCGGTCTGTTTCATTCAACGGTAATGGTTTCGCCTTTGGTGAGCCACCTTGGAGGTCCGCAAAGTTGTATCTCAGTGATGGAGTCATTTCGATCTCGGGTGTGAAGGTGATCCGTCAATGTTTTCTTTGGTGGCTACTGTGGTGGTGTCAGAGGCAGGTGACAGGCGTTGGTGTCAAGCTCGGAGGATTCTTCGGTCTTGATTTAATTTTAATTCTTGGCTGGTATTCCTTTGTGCAAAGACTAGTGTTCTGCCATCTTTTCAGTTTTGTCAGATCCGTGCGTACGTGCCTTGTACTACAATCCTTGTTTTATAAATAAGACACATATTACCATGCAAAAAAAATATAGATTCATTTAGGCTTGATATAGCTAACAACATAACAATATATAGAATTAAGTATTTGCTGGCCATGTTCAACTTCATGCACACGCTCATGCAAGGGGGGAGGGTGGCAGTTGGGTTTCTTTTTTTAGGACAAAGCTAAACTTTATTGATGGTAGTCCACATGGTGTGGGATACATGTTAGATCATGGGGGTTGGCCAGCCAGACGTGACACCCAGAACTGAGATTGAGAGAATGTTTAGCTAAATTATGAGCCTCACCATTAACGGCTCGACTTTCAAAGATAAAATTACAAGTAAACTAGAAGCTCGAAGTTTGATTTCTGTGATCATCGATCCATAGGAACCATGATACCCCATGTGTATGTCGCTCACCACTTGTTTGCAATCAGAGGAGATGACGAAACATTGAAGAATAAGATCTTCTGTCAACGCTAACACTTCTCTATAGGCGATGGCCTCTAGCGTCGCTGGATCAGTTTGGTCCTCAATAACCAATGCGGAGCTCCCAATGTAATTACCAGCTTCGTCTCGGCAAACTACAGTTGCCGATCCACCTCGCCCCCTGAGAACTGCACCATCGACGTGAATCTTGGCAAAACCCATTGGTGGAGTTGAGGGTCTTGCATGTAATGCTCCAGCTACCGGGGGGGCTCCCTGTAAAATTGTCTGGGCTTTGCCTGAATCAATTGTAGCTCTGAAATAAATTTGTCCACGAATGAATGTGTTGCCTGCGGGCTTTTTGTGATTCACTTGTGGATGATATTATGTCTCGCCGTCCGTATATCACACAAGGTAACCACCATGCGAACAAATTTGTCATCTTGTAAGCTGGCCACTTCTCCTCCATGTTGGATTTCTTCTCATGAGGATAAAGCGAAGGTGGTGGAAGACCACTTCTCCTCCGTGTTGGATAAAGCCCATAAGCATGAGAGAGACTTTAGTTGGGACATTGTTCAGTTGGGCAACTATGACCTCTCCAGCATTGGACACCCGTTTTCCGAGAAGGAGGTGATTGACGCCATCGCACAAATGGCTAAAGACAAGGCTCCAGGCCTAGATGGTTTTACGGGGGCTTATTTTAAGGCATGACATCATGGCCGTCATCAACAATTTTACCAATCTTTGAGCCGAGCATCTCAAGTGAGTTCACTCGGCCAACATTGTGCTTCTGCCAAAGAAGAAGGGCGTTGAGTGCATCTCGGACTTCAGTCCAATTATTCTAATCTATGCGATCCTCAAGATTGTGGCCAAGATGTTGGCTACCCAGTTGGCTCCTTTTGTGCACACTCTAGTCTCTCACTCCCAGCGAGGAGGCGAAGGTGGTGGTGAGTGAAGCCGATGAGGATGAGGTTGACGGCATGGGTGTGGGCACCATTCCGGAAGACGCAGAATGATGGCCACCCAGTATGGGAGCCCGACGACATGGTTCGTGACCCGAAAAACGCGGGCTGAATGAAACTACGCGATGCGGGAGCGGTTGAGCCACAGGAAGCCGGGGCGGGTTGCGGCGAGGCTTGGCAGTCGGGGAGCCGTATGGCAAGGGGGTGGATGCGCGAGGGTTGGTGAAGTTGCAAGCGGTTGTCGTAGAATTGGAATTAGGTGCAACGAATGTCGCGCTGACACTTTGATACGTCTCCAACATATCTACTTTTCCAAACACTTTTGGTCTTGTTTTGGCTCAAAACTAGATTTTGCTCCTCCCATGATGGAGAGATATTCTTAGGTATCGGTGTGATGCTATCTGTCATCGTCTAGTCATACATAGTGTGACTTGTTCATGGGGATGCCAGAACATAGAAATGAGAAAAGAGAACAAAATCGATAACATGGAAATTGGCATAGTGGTCAGGTGTTGAGTCACGAGGATGCCGATAAATCTCACCTCCAATTATGTAAAGTATCGCAAAACAAAAGGAATAGCACAAGGGAACAATAGATTCACTCAATAAGTAGGTATAGGGGTCAACATGGATGTCCATGGTTCCTCTACTGATCATTGAATGGAAGGAGTTTTGGCCATGTCTATACCGAAACTGCGGGGTCACAAGCTTAAGGATCACCAATCGGTTGAGTATTAGAAGTGTAGGATCTTATGTAATTTGCACCGAGAAAGTTTCAGGTAAGGAGAGAGAACCGAAAGGTTTTCAGAAGAAAACTGGGAAAGCTGAAAAAGTTCCTGTTAACCCTAGAATGCATCTGGATGATGCGAGAATGTTCCGGAAAGTCTCGAATTATTTTGAAGGATGCCACATGGCTGCCACTTGGCACGACAAAAGTGGGGCAACACTACATGGGCCATTTTACCCATTAGTGGGGACTTCCCCATTGACTTGGGGGCCAAACGCCTTTGGTGTGGTTAGGGTTGGAGGAGGCGGCGCACCCCTTAGGGTGCAACCGACTCTAGATGGGGGCGCACCCCTTGGGCGCATCCCTCTCTCCAAGTCGGCTACCTTCCCTGGTCTATTATTAATAGAGAGAAGGGGCTGCCCTTTGGAACACATCTTTTTATGTGCCCGTGGTTGATCTCTCTCTCTCTTTCTCTCTTGCAAGTGGCTCCATGCCGCAGGGTTGATCCTCCATTCTTCTACTCTGACACCTCTTATCTCTGGAGGGCAAAGTCGAAGCCCTGTTGGATCGTTGAATCTGTATGCATTGATACCAGCAGAGAGGTTATCCGTTTGATCTTTCTCTGAGGCCTCGTGATTGGGAGGTTGTAAATTCTAGCTACAGGAATATGCATCAACAATCTACATTAAATCTACTTTGATGCACTCTAGTTGGTAACACTCTAACCTAATCTCATCTGCATCTTCATAGTGTTATTTGGATTTGATTCGTAGGACAAAAAAATTCTACTTTGTTTCCCAACAATCACTCTAGATATGCTTGTATTGTTGAAATTTTGTAATTTGCTCATGTCCGACCGATCCATGGTGCAAGGAAGGTTTTCATACAGCACCCGCGGTATAATATTAAAGTCTTCCTCAAGATGTAGCAGGATCAACATTGTCGAAGGCTCAATGTTCGCCTTCCGCTTTAGCAGTTTTCTAGTTAAGATTCATTTGTTTATCTACCACATCTGGTGCTATTTTTCAAAAGGTTTAGATGTTACATGTGAAATTTGGTGCATGTGTACTATGGTGTCGTGTACTACCTAAATGGTGCATTTTGCTCTCGATTATGAAATCCTGGTGACCATGCGATGGATATGAAATATATAGTGTGTTTGATATGAAATCGTGGTGAACATTTATTCGATATGAAATGTGAATGTAGTTATTACAATGATTAAATAATGGGCTAATAAACCTGCTTACTGGGTCATTGCATTACACACGGTTACTTTCTACTTTTTATGCGTGATGACCACTTACAATACACATGGTTACTAAGAAATTAGTGTGTGGGATCGATGAACCATCACACACGATTCCGTCTTAATTATGTGTGTGATGCATGAAGTATCCCATACGCTTCCGGCATCATATCGTTTCTGATGAATGCCATTGATGAATGCCAGGCATACGATTGTTTACATACAAGCATGTGCGATAAGCTTCCAGGCCACAAACATTTTCAGTGTGATGAATGGACCTTAAGGCATATGACAGGGTGGACTGGATCTTCTTGGAGCGAATGATGCAAAAGATGGGCTTCGCTCACCGGTGGGTGAACTGGATTATGGCTTGCGTCACCTTGGTGAGATACTCAGTAAAATTTAATGGAACCCTCTTGGATTCATTTGCACCATCTCGTGGGCTTTGGCAAGGCGATCCCCTATCCCCGTTCTTGTTGTTGTTAGTTGTTGATGGTCTATCTGACCTATTGAAAGATGATGAGGAGAAAGGTGACTACACACCTATGAAAATCTGCCGCAGAGCTCCGGGTGTGTCTCATTTGCTGTTCGCAGACGACACATTGTTGTTCTTTAAAGCAGATGAGTACCAAGCAGTGAAGGTTATGTAAGTGCTTAATACCTATGCGCGAGTTACAGGGCAGCTCATCAACCCGGCCAAGTGCAGTGCACTTTTTGGGGCGGCTTGCCCAGTGCCTGTGGAGGATAAGGTCCAGGCTGCCCTTAATATTGAGATAATCACTTTTGAAGAGAAGTATTTGGGACTTCCAACGCCAGAAGGACGTATGAGACAAGGTAAATTTCAGAATTTGAAATCACGGCTGTTGAAGAGGATCATTGCATGGGGTGAATGTTGGGGAACGTTGCATGAAAAAACAAAAAAATTCTATGCACATGCAAGATCTATCCATGGAGATGCATAGCTACGAAAGGGGGAGAGCATCTACATACCCTTGTAGATCGCTAAGCGGAAGCGTTTATCAATGTGGTTGATATAGTCGTACACCTTCACGATCCGTCCCGATCAAGTACCGAACGTACGACACCTCCGCGTTCAGCACACGTTCAGCTCGATGACGTCCTCGCCTTCTCGATCCAGCAAGAGAGGCGAAGTAGTAGATGAGTTCTGGCAGCACGACGGCGTGGTGATGGTGGTGGTGAAACTATCCGCAGGGCTTCGCCAAGCACAACAGACGTGGACAGAGGGGGAACTAGACCTAGAGGGAGACGGGGCGCCGCACACGGCTTGGGGATCGTGGTGTGTGTTGCCCCTCTCCCTCCTCTCATATATATAGGTGGGGGGGAGGAGGGGAGGCAGCCTAGGGCGCCCCTAAGGGGGCCGGCGGCCAGCCCTAGGGCCTGCGCTAGCCGCGCCCCCTTCCTTCTTTGGCGCAAGGGGGAAAGGAAAGGGGGTTGGCTGCCATAGGGCGCCCCCTTTCCCTTTCTCTCTTCCGTGGAGAAAGGCAGGAGGGGGCAAGCCCCTCCCTTTCCTTTACAAGGCCGGCAGCCAGGCTGGGGGTGCTAGCCCCTTGTGGGTTGGTGTGCTCCCCTTCCCTTGGCCCGTTAGGCCCAGTAACTTCTCGTGGCCTCCCGGAACCCCTTCCGGTGATCTGATAAATACCCGGTGCATTTTGAAACCTTTCCGGAGACCAAATAGTATCGTCCTATATATCAATCTTTACCTCTGGACCATTTCGGAGCTCCTCGTCATGTCTGCGATCTCATCCGGGACTCCGAACAACATTCGGTCACCAATTCACATAACTCATATAATACTATATCGTCAACGAACGTTAAGCGTGCGGACCCTACGGGTTCGAGAATGATGTAGACATGACCGAGACGCTTCTCCGGTCAATAACCAATAGCGGGACCTGGATGCCCATATTGGTTCCTACATATTCTACGAAGATCTTTATCGGTCGAACCTTTATGACAACATACGTAGTTCCCTTTGTCTATCGGTATGTTACTTGCCTGAGATTCGATCGTCAGTATCTCCATGCCTAGTTCAATCTCGTTACCGGCAAGTCTCTTTACTCATTCTGTAATACATCATCTTGTAACTAACTCCTTAGTCACATTGCTTGCAAGCTTCTTGTGATGCTGTATTACCGAGAGGGCTCGGAGATACCTCTCCGTCATACAGAGTGACAAATCCCAATCTCGATTCACGCCAACTCAACAGACACCTTCAGAGATACCTGTAGAGCATCTTTATGATCACCCAGTTATGTTGTGATGTTTTATAGCACACAAGGTATTCCCCTGGTATCTGAGAGTTGCATGATCTCATGGTCGAAGGAATATGTATTTGACATTAAGAAAGCAGTAGCAATAAACTAAACGATCATATGCTAAGCTAACGGATGGGTCTTGTCCATCACATCATTCTCCTAATGATGTGATCCCGTTATCAAATGACAACTCATGTCTATGGTCAGGAAACCTTAACCATCTTTTGATCAACGAGCTAGTCTAGTAGAGGAATACTAGGGACTTGGTATTTGCTTATGTATTCACACATGTATTTAAGTTTCCAATCAATACAATTCTAGCATGAATAATAAACCTTCATCATGATTAAGGAAATATAATAATAACTACTTTATTATTGCCTCTAGGGCATATTTCCAACAGTCTCCCACTTGCACTAGAGTCAATAATCTAGTTCACATCGCCATGTGATTAACACCCAATGAGTTCTAAGGTGTGATCATGTTTTGCTTGTGAGAGAAGTTTTTGTCAACGGGTCTGCAATATTCAGATCCGTGCGTACTTTGCAAATTTTTATATCTACAATGCTTTGCATGGAGCTACTCTAGCTAATTTCTCCCACGTTCAATACGTATCCAGATTGAGACTCAGAGTCATCCGGATCGGTGTCAAAGCTTGCATCGACGTAACCCTTTACGATAAACTCTTTATCACCTCCATAACCGAGAAACATTTCCTTAGACCTCTTTAGGTACCCAAGGATAATTTTGACCACTGTTCTGTGATCCACTCCTGGATCATATTGTACCCCCTTTCCAGACTCATGGCAAGGCACACAATAGGTCTGGTACACAGCATGGCATACTTTATAGAACCTATGGCTGAGGCATAGGGAATGACTTTCATTCTCTCCCTATCTTCTGTCGTGGTCGGGCTTTGAGTCTTACTCAACTTCACACCTTGCAACACAGGCAAGACACCTTTCTTTGACTGATCCATTTTGAACTTCTTCAAAACTTTGTCAAGGTATGTGCTTTGTGAAAGTCCTATTAAGCGTCTCGATCTATCCCTATAGATCTTGATGCCCAATATATAAGCAGCTTCACCGAGGTTTTTCATGGAAAAATTCTTATTCAAGTATCCTTTTATGCTATCCAGAAATTCTATATCATTTCCAATGAGCAATATGTCGTCCACATATAATATCAGAAATGCTACAGAGCTCCCACTCACTTTCTTGTAAATACAGGCTTCACCATAAGTCTGTATAAAACCATATGCTTTGATCACCTCATCAAAGTGTATATTCCAACTCCGAGATGCTTGCACCAGTCCATAAATGGATCACTGGAACTTGCACACTTTTTTTAGCACCTTTAGGATCGACAAAACCTTCTGGTTGCATCATATACAACTCTTCTTTAAGAAACCCGTTAAGGAATGCAGTTTTGACATCCATTTGCCAGATTTCATAATCATAAAATGTGGCAATTGCTAACATGATTCGGACAGACTTAAGCATCGCTATGGGTGAGAAAGTCTCATCGTAGTCAACCCCTTGAACTTGTCAAAAACCTTTTGCGACAAGTTGAGCTTTATAGACAGTGATATTACCATCAGCGTCCGTCTTCCTCTTGAAGATCCATTTATTTTCAATGGCTTGCCGATCATCAGGCAAGTCCACCAAAGTCCACACTTTGTTCTCATACATGGACCCTATCTCAGATTTCATGGCCTCAAGCCATTTGTCGGAATCTGGGCTCATCATAACTTCTTCATAGTTCGTAGGTTCACCCTTGTCTAACAACATGACTTCCAGGACAGGATTACCGTACCACTCTGGTGCGGAACGTGTTCTGGTCAACCTACGAGGTTCAGTAGTAACTTGATCCGAAGTTTCATGATCATCAGCATTAGCTTCCTCTCTAGTTGGTGTAGGCATCACGGGAATGGTTTTCTCTGATGTGCTACTTTCCAATTCAAGAGAAGGTACAATTACCTCATCAAGTTCTACTTTCCTCCCACTCACTTCTTTCGAGAGAGACTCCTTCTCTAGAAATGACCCATTCTTAGCAACAAAGATCTTGCCTTCGGATCTGTGGTAGAAGGTGTACCCAATAGTTTCTTTAGGGTATCCTATGAAGACACACTTCTCCTATTTGTGTTCGAGCTTATCAGGCTGAAGCCTTTTGACATAAGCGTCGCATCCCCAAACTTTAAGAAACGACAGCTTAGGTTTCTTGCCAAACCATGGTTCATACGTGTCATCTCAACGGATTTAGATGTTGCCCTCACTACAAAAAAAATACACTTTCGTGATGATACGTGTTTGTCACAGTAGGTCATGTTTTCTGTCATGCATGTACATCCATGACGATTTTATGACAGAATCAAGATAGTCATACCTGTGCTGTCGTAGAAGTGTTCCATGACAATACCAAAATTATCATCATGGAAGTGTCCACTTCCATGACGATAAATGGCGTGTCATGGAAGTCCTTTCTTCAAGGGTAACCGACACGTGGCATCCACCATAACGGGTCGCCGTTAAGCTATCGGGTTCCGGTTTGGATCCGATAACCCGTTAACAGCTCAGACCAATGGGGATTTTCCACGTATAAAATTCTGATTCGCCGGAGTATCCACCTGTCTGCTCAGCGTTGGGACAGATGTCGTCCACTCATTGGACGGGAGGCGCCTATGATACATCGACACGTGGCACGGCCCAACAGTGGCCCATTTAGGTGAAAAGGCCGACCTGTTTGACTTGGTCAAAAGCTAGCGGGCCGGCCCACCAAAAGCCTGTTAACGGCATGTTCGCATATAACCCATTTACAGCCCGCTAACTCATGGCCCGTTATGGCCTATCCGAATTAGGCCCGGTACCGGCATCTGGGCCATCCAATATGATTCCAGCCCGTTGTAACTTCCGCCCCATGTACATGCTTGATTGGACAGCACCCACGACAGTATCCGAGATCCGGAGTTTCCTTGGACTAGCCGGATACTACCGCCGCTTCATCGAAGGCTTCTCTAAGATTGCCAAGCCAATGACAGAACTCCTCAAGAAAGATAAGAAATTTGAATGGACTGAGGATTGTGAGGAAAGCTTCAATGAGTTAAAGGCCAGACTGACAACAGCACCCGTGTTGACCCTTCCAGACATCTACCGCAGCTTTGACGTATACTATGACGCATCCAGGAGAGGTATTGGATGTGTACTCATGCAAGATGGCAAGGTTGTAGCATACGCATCTCGACAGCTACGACCTCACGAAGGGAACTATCCTACACATGATTTGAAGTTGGCTGCAGTTGTGCACGCTTTGAAAATTTGGAGACACTACCTCATTGGCAAAAGATGTCAGATATTTACAGACCATAAGAGTCTCAAGTATATATTCACTCAACCGGACATAAACCTTCGACAGCGAAGATGGCTCGAGTTGGTCAAGGATTATGATCTTGGATTCAATTACCATCCCGGTAAGGCCAATGTTGTTGCCGATGCTCTCAGCCGCAAGCCTGCCAGCCTGAACGCCCTGATGGAGTCCTTGCCTCCTGAACTCCAAGAAGAGATCGCTCAGCTTAACTTGGTTATTGTTGATGCGGGCCTTTCCCATATATTGGAAGTTACTCCTACCCTCGAGGATGAGATCCGCATGGCCCAACAAGATGACCCAGTCCTACAACACCATGTCGAGCGTATGCAAGAAGGCAAGACCCAGGATTTCTCTAAGGATAAGCAAGGTACTCTAAGGTTTCGAGGATGGATTTGCGTACCTGAGCAAGCAGACTGAGAAAGAAGATCTTGGCAGAAGCGTATGAATCTTCATACTCGATTCACCCAGGAGGTACCAAAATGTACGAAGACCTTCGACAGATATTTTGGTGGGATGGAATGAAGAAAGAGATCGCATACTTTGTCGCTTGCTGCGATGTATGCAACAAAGTGAAGGCGGAGCACCAGAAACCCGCTGGACTTCTTCAACCTTTACCCGTTCCACAATGGAAGTGGGATGATGTCTGCATGGATTTCATCACAGGCCTACCAAGGACTCACCGAGGCAATGATGCAGTATGGGTTGTGGTGGACATGCTGACAAAGGTAGCTCACTTCATTCCCATCCGAACCACCTACCAAGCCGATCAGCTTGCACAGCTATATGTATCCAGAATCGTCAGTTTGCATGGAGTGCCAAGAACAATCACTTCAGACCGAAGTTCTCTCTTTACCTCAGCGTTCTGGTCACGTCTCCATCAAGCCTTGGGGACCGCACTAAAATACAGCACAGCCTATCATCCTCAGACAGACGGGCAGACAGAGCGAGTAAATCAAATACTTGAAGATATGCTCCGAGCATGTGCTTTGTCCCAAGGACCCAAGTGGGAAGATTGTCTGCCGTATGCGGAGTTCTCCTACAACAACAGTTTCCAGACCAGCCTGAAGATGTCACCATATGAAGCTTTGTATGGCCGTAAATGCCGCACTCCTCTAAACTGGTCTCAAACCGGAGATAGCCGCATTTTCGGAACTGACTTAATGATGGAGGCTGAAAAGCAAGTCAAGGAGATCCGAGATAGACTACAGCTAGCTAAGTCCCGACAAAAGAGTTATTATGATGCAAAGCACCGTTAGATCATCTTTGAACCCGGAGAGTATGTGTACCTTCGAGTCACACCTATGAAAGGAGTCAAGTGATTTCAGACCCGAGGAAAACTGGCACCCAGATATATTGGTCCGTTCCTAGTTATGTCCAAAGTTGGTACAGTTGATTATCAGTTGGAACTGCCACCGGAATTGTCAGAAGTGCACAATGTGTTCCATGTCTCACAGCTGAGAAGGTGTATCTCGCCACCCGAGAAAAGGACCAATATGGCAGAGATAGAGATTGCTAAGGATTTAACCTATGAGGAAAGACCAATCAGAATATTGGATGAGATCGAAAGAGTTACTCACAGTAAAGTGATAAAGTTTTATAAGGTTCAGTGGGAGCATCACACCGAGGAAGAAGCAACTTGGGAAAGAGAGGAATTTTTAAGGGCAGCCTATCCAGAATTGTTTTCCCGAGCAACCGAATCTTGAGGATGAGATTCATCCTAAGTGGGGGAGGTTTGTGACAGCCTGGTTTTTGCCTTCTCTCTTTTTCCGGACTTCTTTGCCTCTGATTTTGAATTTGGAGTTTTTGAATCGACTCACCTGGACTTAAACACTTGGGCATGTCCTTGATTTTCACCCAAGTGACCCATCCCTCTCATAATCATCATTTTCTCTCTGATATATCCCAAAATGGCCCACGGAATATTTTTCATAAATGAAAAATATTCATTTTCCTCTCTGAAAATCATTTCAGCAACATATGCTCCAAAGCAACCCTCATTTTTCTTGCTCCCAAAAATCTGAGAGATTTCCCAAATATTCTTTGGACCTTGGCACGTCTCCCTGTGCAAAAATATTTCATAGTTATTTGGAATACTTTTGCCACAGAAAATCTTTTCTATTCTGACCTCATAATGCAGTTTCTACAGGAAGTATATTATTCCTTGATCCAATGAGGCTGATTTTTCTTGAGCTTCATTACCCTCCTAAGAAAACCCTAACCCCAAGAGATTAGCCCTAAACTCCTTCTAGAACCTTTCCAAACACAACGCCAAAGTTTCTGACCAGAAACTTGCTCCTTAGCTCTTGTTCAATCCGGTCGGCCTGGCAGTGTGCCATCTCTTCTCCTAGACTAAACACTGCACGGACAACACACTAGACACGATTTGGCATCGCTTGGGCGTCGGTTTGGCCGAGTTCGCGTGTTGACCGCGCGTGGACACGGGCTCTAGCACTGGTTCGACACACTCTGCGCTGCGCCCGAGCCCCTGTTCCATGCGTGCTCGTCTCAGCGCTCGCCGCCGACTGTCGCACCGCGCCACCAGCCTCGTTTCTTCATGCTTGACCCCTCCCTGGCGCTCGCCGACGCCGGAGACCCCGCAGCAAGCACGGGCACGACGCAGCCAAAGCCACAATGCGCCCCGTGCCACTGTCTTCGTCCGCGCCCGAGTTCCTATGCTTGTCCGCGAGCTTCCACAGTTGCCGCGTGATCGCTGCAACCCCTCCACCCCTCCCTGGCACTTCTCGTCGCCGTGCGCCGCCTTCCAGAGCCCTCCGGCGGAGCCGAGAACCCTCACCCCCTCCGTCTATATATACTGAGCCCCCAGGCCTCTCCGAGCTCACTCATCCACTCCGCCATCCACCGCAAGCAGTAGAGAAGCCGCAGCCCGGTCGGGCAGGCCTCTGGCCGCCGTCCTCGGCTCGAGCTTGCCGGCGATCCCCTCTGCTTGCCTCCCACCTCTCCATTTCTCCTTGAGCTCCAGCTTCTTCTCCGGCGACTCCCTGGTAGTCCGTTGGTGCCAGCTGACCCTGTTGGAGCCCCTGGAATCGCCCCCTCCCGCCGTCTTCTTCATCTCCGGCGAGATCCGACCGCAGCTGCCGCTTGAGACGTTGGTTCCAAGCTGCTCCGGTCACCTCTCGCCAAGCCACAGGTACAGGCAGGTGCGCCGTGACCTCCTCTATCCATCCCTCCCTCTCAGATCGGCCAACGAGCCCTCCTCGCCGGCGTGAGCTCCGGTGGAGCACCGCCACCCCACTGTTTCTCTCCCCCTCTCCCCAAACCCGATAGGTGGGGCCCACTGTCAGCCTCTCCACTCGCACCCGAAGTGGTACGAGTGGAGGCGTATTCTCAGAATACGTCTTCGATGTCACCCCCCGGGGTTTCTTTTATTTCAAATTTAATTCAAAATTTTGACCAGCAACTTTGACCAGCCATAACTTTTAAACCATAAGTCCAAATGAATTGATTCTTTTTGCATTGTGTTTGTATTGAAATATTCTAGCAGCACACAAATTTTGTGATTTTTCTCTGCTGCCTAGAATTTCTGGTGATTTTCAGAATGATTCTTGATATTTTCTTTTGCTATTTTTAATTATTTTCAGAGGGGGAAGCTTGTCTTGAAGATAACCAGGAGGAGTGTGAACCTCCTCTGCACTAAGGCAAGCCACACCAACATTTGCATAGTGTCACTTCAATATTTATGATTTTTCCAACTTGAATATGAGTTATTTCATGCATTTAATTAATTAAATGAATATTGCATATGCTAGTTACTTTGTCCTGGTTGAAATGCTTAGGTTACAGTAGTATTTGAATGCATGGACTAGTATGAGGCAGTAGAAGTAGTTTTGATTGTGTGGTTATGCTTTTGGATATGATCGGTAGTATTTTCTTTATGTGAGTTATTGATTTTCATATATTATGGCATAACTAAAGTGATGAGTGTTAAAACCAGTGAAGTAAAACCAGTGAAGCTTAATGATGACTAGTGCAAGTAGAAACTTTGATGATGTTGATCTGTTTACTTTAAGTGTTATGTGATGCATGTCGGCTAGTTGCATGTTCATGGCTTAATGTGACTCGAGTTATTTTTATTTCAAGTTAAACCTGATGTTAATTCAACTTGAACATAATGTTGATCGAGTCATGGTGCCACTGAATCGAGTTTTCCCAGTGCAACCACATTTGCCTTTATGGGAAGGCCGTTATTCAGCCCGTTGTCATGCCTCTGGTCGGTACCTCCAATGAGGGAAGGTTATGGGCGTGCGGTACCCTGGCCCGGTAAGCAGACATAACCTTGTGTGCCCAATTGTTGTTATGGTACCTTGTCCCCGTTTGGGACCGTTTAAGTTTTGCCACGACGGTGGCCGTTGATGTCTTTGGTAGACACGAGGCCACCCATGACTTATCCCGGAGGGGAGTTGGTCGGAGTGGCCGGGAGAGTGTCATGGCAATGGGAGGGTTCTGTCGGAATGCCGTTGGTCCACCCGAATGGGAGTGTGAGGCCATGGATTCCATGGTGTGGGTACAGTGTGCTAACCTCTACAGAGTGTTTATTAAATCTATCAATAGCCGCGTCCTCGGTTACGGACATAGCTCGTAAGTAAGTCACACCATGGATCAACATGATTAAGTAATCTTGCACACTAAATTTATATGCTTGGCACTGGGTAAGTGATGAGATTTGTGAGATCATGAGATGATCTTTGTGGGAACCAAAGTGTTGGTTTCGTTTGTGATCCGGGTATGATCACCGTTTTGGTTACGAGGTAACCCGTCTGGTAAGAGAGTCCGCGGGACTCAGTGCACATGTTTGATTTACTGCATAAGTAGTATGTTGTTGCATTGGATTTAACTTGCTTAATTGTCATGATATTGTTTGCCATTATGCTTATGCTTGTTGTGAGCTTGCAAGTACATTCAATGTATTGACCTGGCGTGTCATGCCAGCTTTCAGGAAAGTCTTACCGGATCGGTGTGCTTCCCTTGTCTAGATCATGTCCACATCGGTGTCCCTGTGCTATGGAGTTCCACTTCGTCGTCGTTCCGCTGCCGCGTAGTTGTCGTGATCGAGGCCCCTTCATGTTCATTAAATAATGTACATATTGTTCAGCCGCACCGTATGTGCCGCTTGGCCTTGCTACTTGATGTAATATCAAACCTATGTTTCCGCTAGCATCAATAAAGCGGTTGTTTTCTGTACCAAGTTGTTGTGTGTTGCCAGAAGACTTGATCTCTGGGCTGGCAATGCAAGGTAAACCGGTTGCTCTGAGCCGGGGTGCCACATTAACGGCCCGTTATGATCGGGCCATAAACAGACAATTTCCACTCTAGCCCGTTTGCGGCCCATATTGCGGTCCTTTATTGGTCAATGAATAGTACGGCTCGTAGAAGGCCCGTTGATTCTAACGCCCGCACAAGGCCCATTGATCCTACGGCCCGTAGGAGGCCCATAGATCCTACGGCCCGTAGGAGGCCCATGGTCACTACATAATGGTCCGTGGTTATTACGTCCTAGTTTTAAAAAATAATTTATTGTTGCCACTAGCAAACCTCGGAAAAAGAACTGCAGTGACTACAACCAAACAAATAAACAAGACAATATAAGGAAATAAATAAGCAATCAACTTACGCTAGGCTATTATGGCTATTACACATATTACATCCACTGGGCATCAAAGTTCGCCACCAGTGCAAATATAGGGAACAAAGCAGCATATTACATATACTAGGCGTCTAAATTGGCCACCAGTGCAAATAAACGAGCGGCAGCAAAACAAGTCCATAACTGAAACAACTTCACAAGAGCTCAAGAAACATTATCCTAGGTATCCACCATGCTGGCAATAAGCTTAGCAAGCTTATTAGCTTTCTCCTGTTTGGCGCTAAAATCCTCCAACGCTTGCTGTTGCACCAGAAAGTATGCATTTGAATTCTCCAAGGACTTCCTCAGTCCTTCGGCTTGTTGTCGCAGCACAGCTAATCGATGTCTTTCAGCTTGTATTTGAGACTCAAAAAACCGAACTGATTCAGACTGTGAGTTCGAAGAGGTTGTGCCAGCGGTAGTGGCCAGTAACTCGAACACTACATCAAGACAGGACTTTGGGGTTGTCTCATTGTCTTCAAGATAGTTTTCCTTAGCTGTTTTATCAGCTTTGTTGGAGAACAACAAGGATGTCTCACTATCTTGAACCTTATCTGCATTACTTCCTTTACCATTGCTTAATAAGGTACTCTTCCCAAATATTCTGTCAGCATTCTAAAAGAAGAAACATGCAGACACATAACAGGTTTAGCATGTAGTATATGAAACTCATTTCGGTGAACCAGTTCAGTAGTAAGGTGGACAGGATTAAACTACCAAGTCTTCTATTGCCAAGTAGTAAGTACATAATAAAAGCATCAAACAAACAAATATCTAGGTCCTATGGTCACTGCATTGTCTTGCCAAATCAAAATAGAGAGACGGTTCAAATCATATCAGTTCAAGACAAAGCAGCATTGAAAGAATACAAGTGTGGGAAACTACACGGCACAACAAGATTTCAGATGGGTAACACGGGTATACATGTACAACAACACTATTGGCTCTGTTGTGATGCTAGTAATGTGCATGATATGAGAAGTCAACTGTATACACAATTGAAATTGAAATCAACAGAGCAATTTAGAAGAGCAAACATGTTAAAGAAATATGTTTAAACATACCTGTTATGCCATTGGAGTTTCGATTGGATCCTTTAATTTAAAAATAAGTTTGTATGAGTAAATACAGTGATTGAAGTTTTCAACTTTTGGGTGAGATATCGATATGAGGAGAATAAGGAGTGATAAGACCCTAAGATTGGGGATGCCCAAGGCACCCCCAAGGTAATATTCAAGGAAGATCCAAGCAACTAAGCTTGGGGATGCCCCGGAAGGCATCCCCTCTTTCGTCTTCAACATTATCGGTAACCTCACTTGGAGCTATGTTTTCATTCGTCACATGATATGTGTTTTGCTAGGAGCATCATTTTATTTCATTAGTATTCGCTTTCTGTTATCTATAATAATGTTTTGCATCTTTTACTTCAATAAAAATGTCAAGTATAGCCTTTTTCATGCTTATTTTGCAAGTATATGAGTTGCTGTTTCAAAACAGAAAGTTTATTGCTGTTGCAAAAATTCTCTAGAAAAGTCAGAATGTGATAAAAGGTTGAAATTTTTTGCATAGTAAGATATAATAAATTTTATACAGTTTGGTAATTTTTCTAGAATTTTTGGAGTTAGGAAAGTATGATGAATATTACACTCTTTATAGACTGTCCTGTTTAGACAGATTGCTGTTATGTTTGCATTGTTTGCATATGTTTGCTTGTTTAATGATTCTATTTGAGGATAGGAGTATTAAATATGCAGAGACATTTAGTATGCAATGTTAAATAATAATTTTAGTGAGTTGCTACAGTAGATAATGATAAGGTGTTGCATTGATTTATACTAACGTATCTTACGAGTTCTTGTTGAGTTTTGTGTGGATGAAGTTTTTAAGATTTAGGGAAACCGTGGTATAAAAGGAATTAAGGAGACACAAAAGCTCAAGCTTGGGGATGCCCAAGGCATCCCAAGATAATATTTCAACAAGTCTCAAGCATCTAAGCTTGGGGATGCCCGGTAGGCATCCCACCTTTCTTCATCAACAATTATCGGTTAACCTCGGTTGAGCCTAAGTTTTTGCTTCTTCACATGAGTTGTGCTATTCTTGGAATGTCATTTTATTAGTTTTGCTTGCTATTTTAATAAAATACTTATATATGAAAGTTTTAAATAAGAGAGAGCCCTCAATTAGCTACCCATTTACTTAACTACTCGCATGATCTTCACTTATATCTTTTTGGAGTAGTTTGTCATTTACTCTCGTGCTTCACTTATATCCTATGAGTAAATTGTTGAATAAATTGAATGTAATGAAGTTGAAATTATATGCTCATATCATGCCTAGTGGTAGCTTCACATTGGGTTTAGGAAGTGAAATCTTTTGAAGCTTGACAATCACAATATTGGTCATACAAGCACTTCATGAACGATTAGTAGAAGGAAGAGAACTTTCACATGCAAATATATTATCTTGGACATCTTCTATGATTGCGAATACCCATTAATTATTTTCAAACTTGAGCAAATTAGTTGAAGTTGGACAAGGAAGACAACGTAATGAGTTATGGTTGTATATATTTGCATAGAAGTTAAATTGTCATGGATCCTCCAACATGTGGTGTTTGCCTAGGATCTTTTGCTAGCCAAAAAATCGTACTAATTAGAGATACTACTTGTGCATCCAAAAACCCTTAAACCCAGTTTCTTGCCATGAGTGTCCACCATACCTACCTATGGATTGAATAAGATCCTTCAAGTAAGTTGTCATCGGTGCATAAAGCAATAAAAATTGCTCCTAAATATGTTTGATGTTTTATTGTAAGGGAAAATTGAGCGTTGTACGAACTTGTGATGGCAAAGTAATAAAAGCGACGGACTGCATAATAAAGGTTGCTATCATAAGGGGCAATATAACGTGACGTTCCTTTGCATTAAGAGTTTGGGCATCCAAAAATAAAAAGCGCATGACAATCTCTGCTTCCCTCTGCGAAGGGCCTATCTTTTAATTTTCAGCATTTACTTTTATGCAAGAGTCAATAGTATGCATTCTCATTTCAACCTCAACTATTCTCTAGTTGGCAAGCATCATGTGGTGGGGAAAGATCTAGGCACATATGACCAGTCAAATATATTTGATCATGATTTATTATTGTTGACAATTATCTCTATGATAAATGAGTTGGGAGGCGAAACATTAAGCCCCTATCTTTCTCTGTGTTTGATGGATGCCATTTGTTCTAAGAATATGCTTTGAGTACTAGCAATCATGGAAGACTATATGATGATTGAGTATGTGGAGCTCTTACTTAGACTCTGTTGAATAAGTTGAATTGCAATTGTTTGGTGACTAAGAATATAGGTTGTTGAGTTTCAAGAGAATTCATTGTTTGAACCTTAACATGTGAATTGATTGCTACTTTGTCATGATGAGTTTTATGAGAAAGAGTTACTATTATGATGCTAGGAAAAGTGATTGAAATTATCATTGATCAAACTTATGCACTATGTTAGCATTCACACTTCATAAATTATTTCTTTTATCATTTACCTACTCGAGGACGAGTAGGAATTAAGCTTGGGGATGCTGATACGTCTCCAACGTATCTATAATTTATGAAGTATTCATGCCATGTTTACAACAATTTTATATGGTTTTAGTATGATTTGCATGGAACTAACCCGGACTGACGCTGTTTTCAGCAGAACTACCGTGGTGTTGTTTTTTGTGCAGAAATGAAAGTTCTCCAAATGAGCTGAAACTTTTTGACGATTTTTTTTGGAACAAAAGAGACCCCCGAAGCTTCGTGGAAGAACCAGAAGGTGAAGGAGTAGGGCACAAGACACCGGGGCGCGCCTCGGTGGGTTGTGCTCACCTCGAGGCCCATCTTAGCGTGAAACCAACGCCAAAAAATCCTATAAATAGAGAAACCATCAGGGATAACCCTAGATCTGAAGTTCCACCGTCGCAAGCCTCTGTAGCCACGAAAAACCAATCTAGACCCCGTTCCGGCACCCTGCCGGAGGGGGAAATCATCACCGGTGGCCATCTTCATCATCCCGGCGGCCACCATGATGAGGAGGGAGTAGTCCACCCTCGGGGCTGACGGTTTGTACCAGTAGCTATGTGTTTAATCTCTCTCTCTCTCTCTCTCGTGTTCTTGAGATGGCACGATCTTGATGTATCGCGGGCTTTGTTAATATAGTTGGATCATATGGTGTTTTCCCCTCTCTATCTTGTTGTGATGAATTGAGTTTTCCCTTTGAGATTTCGTTTTATCGGATTGAATATTTTTATGGATTTGAGAGCACTTGATATATGTCTTGCATATGAATACCCGTGGTGAAAATTGGGTATTATATTGATTCACTTGATATATGTTTTGGCACTCAACTCGCGGATTCCCGATGTGACATTGGGGTAATGTATGCATAGGGGTTGATGCATGTTTTCGTCCTACTTTCTCCGGTAGAAATCTTGGGGCACTCTTTGAGGTTCTTTGTGTTGGATTGAGTATTATGAATCTGAAATTGTTTGATGCGTATCGTATAATTAACTCATGGATACTTGTGGTGACATTGGAGTATCTAGGTGACATTAGAGTTGGTTGATGCGTATCATATGGTGTTATTTTAGTACGAACTCTTGGATAGATCGAACGGAGAGAATAGCTTTGTGTTATTTTAGTACGAACTCTTGAATAGATCGAACGGAAAGAATAACTTTAAGGTGGTTTCATACCCTACAAACAATTTCTTCTTATGTTCTCCGCTAGATAAGAACTTTGGAGTGATTCTTCATCGCATGTTGAGGGATGGTTATATGATCCAATTAGATTAGCATTGTTGAGAGATTGCAATAGCGAAAGTACGGACCCTAGGCCTCATTTTCAAGCATTACAATACCGTTTGTGCTCACTTTTGTTACTTGCTACCTTGCTGTTTTTTATTGTTACTATTACAAAAATCAATATCTACTATCATTACTACGCTTTTATTACCATCTCTTCACCGAACTAGTGCACCTATACAATTTTCCATTGTATTTGGTGTGTTGGCGACACAAGAGACTATTTGTTATTTGGTAGAAGGGTTGTTTGAGAGAGACCATCTTCATCCTACGCCTCCCACGGATTGATAAACCTTAGGTCATCCACTTGAGGGAAAATTGCTACTGTCCTACAAAACTCTGCGCTTGGAGGCCCAACACGAGTCTATAAGAATAAAGTTGCATAGTAGACATCACTATGCTTTGCCTTCACTTTTTCCTTTGAACCAAAATAGCCCTAATGGATCGACATGAATGTAGAGTAATAAGTGATGCGACAAGTGTACAACCTCTTTGGTGTAGCCGTGTCGACCTCAGCATCACTGGGTTGGTCGCTGAAGAAGTTGCGGCAGAGGTGGCTGTCGGAGGTGTGGTGGAAGATCTGAGGCGTCTGTAGACGGCGTCCAGGGTACTGCTCTGTTGTGATGGATGGGTCCATCGTTGGAGCAGCTCCGGCGAGCCGTAAGACATCGAGGCTGAAGCAGCACAAGACAGACATCGTTAATCTAAAGTGGGATTCTAGTAGCATCTCCAATAGATGATGTAAAATACATTACCAAAAAGTGGTAGATGTAAAATGTACATCACCAAAAAACACCTGACTACAACAGATGAAGTAAAAACTGTTGACTCTGAACTTAACTGTCGAAACTGAAATTTACTGTGGAATCTGAATGTTACTGTCGAAACTAAACACACTGGTACCATAGATGCACTTCACATGTAGTTTAGGCTGCTCGAGTACTAGTAGTAGAGAAACAGTGATCTAAATCAGCAGGTGATCGACAGGGAACACAGTAGCAGATAGCAGCCGGAGCAGCAGCGCCTGGAGCAGCAGCGCGAACTAGAGCTAGAGTAGCAACTCGTGTAGCTGTACCAGCCCGTGTTGCAGCATAAGTAGCGCGAGCGAGAGCAAAAGCAGAGCAGTAGCAGTAGCACGAGTGAGGGGAACAGCAGAGCAGCAGCGCGAGCGAGCGAGAGCCGGAGCAGCAGCAGCGTGAATGAGCGACAGCCATAGTAGCAGCAGCAGCAGCAAAGCAGTGGCGCGAGCGAGCGAGAGCCAGAGCAGCAGCAGCTCCGGCTGGTATGGACACCGTCGCCGAGGGAGCCTCGCACTGGGGGAGAGCCACCGTGGAGATGTCGCCGGCGGTGCCGACTATGAGGTAGCCACGCCATGGGGGAGCGGGATCGAGCATCGGCGGCACCGGGAGGTCAAGTTAAGGAGAAGGTGCGATGCGATGAGTGTACAACCTCTTTGGTGACGCCGAGTAGGCCTCGGCTTCGTCCGAGGAGTCGGTGAGGATGATGTGGTTTCGGTGGAGCAGGTTAAGGCGGTGCTGTGGGGATGGAGCAGCCGCGATAGACGAGGCGATCATCGGAGCAGCTCCTTGGAGGTGGAGGACGGGGCGGCTGAACCGGCGGGACGACGAGATCGACGACGGATCCTCATCTGGGGCGGTGGATGAGGCACGTCGAGCTGTTGAGGTGGACGACGTCGTCGGGGAAGAGGCTTCGGCTGGGCCGCAGTGGGGTGGCGGACGACGGAGGGTGGGGTTTCGCGGCTGGAGCAGAGAGGTTATGGCGGCCTGGGTTTTCGAATGGCGAAAAGGAGGTGATGGGAGGGGGGGAACCATGACTTAGGGACGCACTTGTCCAAAATGTAGGGTGTGTTACGAAAGTACCCCCACTGATTTGAACTAGCGGCCGTTTCGGCTTAGGGTTAGAAGGGGGATTTCGCGTGTCGGGATTTGGCAGCTGGAGGGAGTTTTCGCGCGCGTTGTAATTTCGGGATAGCAAGGCGTGGGTTGTGAAGGCGCGAGTTTTCGGAGCACAAAGAGACAAAGCGATATCTGAATTTTCGGAATAACAAGGTGCGGGTTGAAATTTTGGGACAAGCCCAACGCGTAATAATGTACGTACCAAATAATTTCGCACTATCCTTAAAAAAATCAATTCGCACCACACAAAGGGAGAGTCTTGTCCCGTTTTACTGTATAAATGCTATTCAAGATTATGAATCCATGTTATGTCCAATTAATTTTTTTTGCTACCTCTATAATGTGTGTAACCTACTCATACGAACATTTTAGTGCATTCCAAATGTATATACTACCGCTGCAATTCGAACTATATTTGAATTTGTTTCTCTATTTGAATAAGAATCTACAATCATGATTGTTGCCAAGTTAAACCATCATTTGTATATTATCTTAACAACACACCACATGATTACTATAGAGTTAGATATGAACTATGTGTACTATATATATGAACTCGAATTCAAAATTTTGGATACACTTGATGTTGATTCCAAATAATAGTACATTTGAAGTACTAGCTAGATCTTCCTAATATAAACCATGTTTCATATGTACACTGTATTTATCACACAAAGTATAGTGCCCCGCCCCCTACATTATGACAAGTATTTAGCCCTCGGCTGCAAAAGCCACACATTATCAGAAATTCAAAAAAAATTATATATTATATGTAGTATAACAAGTTCATGACCACACCATGCGTATAACCATTATATTCATGCATATGCATCGGTTTAAAACACTATGACCTCTTGTTCAAATTTCTGAATCCACTTTTATAATGAATTATGATATCTGAGCATCTTTTACACCCACACAATCCTCTAATCTTTGTAGCTAGCGCTAACTTTCACTCGTGCATGCACACGCCCACCTCCCTCTCACCCACCCTCGGCATTCTCTCCATCGCGCACATTCGTTATTTCTCTTTAGGTCGTTCACCCACGGTGTGTGTAGGCCCTCCAGCTCCTTCTTTCCGGCACACACCGATCGATATACCTCTCTAGCCAGGCGAACCTACCACAAACACACGCTTTCCCTCTTCTCTTCTCACCGTCCATGCAATCCTCTGTCTAATATAGTTCCACGCACGTGCACACTCCCGCCCCTCTTTTCATCGATCTCATACTCGCACACTCCTCCCCCTCGACATAGTCGGCCTCTCGCACCACCTCCTAGCCGCATCCCTCTCACTCTATCCATCTCTCTGGGCCTTATTTGCTTCTAACACATGCATGCATGTATACCTACCGATCTCCCTACATATAGCTAGGTCGACTATAACTCTTTTTCCCCACGCACTGATCGATGTACCTGATCACTAGTTATGTCTCTCCCTTTCTCCGACACACGATCATTGATATTCCTATATAGTTATGTCTGGTTACCACAGCCATATCGCCCCCTAGCCATATCGTCCCCCCATCATCCTTGCATGCCTCCCGACCCATCTCTCACATGCACGTGCACAGACAGGCACGCATCTCCTCTCTTATTGACATTGCAGTCGTACCCTCCGTTTGTCTAGCAAGCCTCTCCCGCCATTTGTGAGAAGCAACTCCACCACCAACCCTCCGACACTCTAGCTTTGTCTCTCTTTGAACCTTATTCCTCTGCTATATATATACATGGATGCCGATCGATCTCCCTCAATACATAGCTAGGTCTCTCTTCTTCTCCACACATATACTAGTCGATCTACCTCTCTATAGTTAGGTCTCTGCACCGCCCCCCCCCCCCCCCCCACACACACACACCGATAGTCGAACGCCGTAGGTAGGTATCCATGCCACAGAGACAAAATGCACCTCTCCCTTGTCACATTCCAGTAGGCCAGCCGCCCTATATCTTTGACGTGGGCAAACACAAATTTGATGGCACTCTTTATCGATCGCGCACCCACACACTTCACCCCTCTATTTGATTCTATCGGTATCTCACACCGATGATCCCTCCACTCTCTTCTCGTTGATCGCTCCCTCTATATATAATATATCCAGGCCTCTGTTTCACACACATTGCATATGTTACATTTTTTTGTTTGAGATATCATCAACACATTGCCTCTGTTTCGCATAAACCATCTTTTTTTAGTAAAAAAACCCATCTCTCTCACACACACCGACGTACATGGGTTACCTCCACGTAGAGAAGAGGTGCACGCATGACGCACGTACTCACGTCTCGTTCCTGGCCACACCCGCGCGGGTTCACGGTGGAGCTCATTTCTGTACGAAAAGGCAGCCCACGTGATAATTTGACGCATGTAGCAGTTGTTTACTTGAAGGAGGGTCGTGTACCACGTATACACGGAACAAAGTTCGACTTGATGCGTTAGTTTTAAATAAAGTTATATTCTTCAATGGCACGTATAGAATATAAAACGATTGTTATCGAGAAAAAAGAAACCTGCTCCACTATATACGTGGAGCCTGCCTGCCGGGGTTTATCTCTCGTCACACTATCTCACACAAGGCGGCAGTGGCCCCTCTCTCTCACCGTTGGTCACTGATCCGGCCGCATCCCGTACGCCAGCGGAAGGGGAGGATGTGCATCGTTTCTCCGTTCGACGGTGTCGAGGTAGCACGTCCCGATCTGTGGTACCCGTCGTTCTCTCTGACCAAGCTCCGGCGCGGTAGGGCCTTTGCCACTTGCTCGCTGCCGCGGTATGGGCAGATCCCGCCCGCCGCAGCCCTCCTAGTTACATCCCGACGACCCCCAGGTACAGTTTCCTCCCCTCTGGCCTTGCTCCCCTGCCCATCTTCCCACGTCGCTGCATGTGGAAAATCTTGCATGTGGATCTTCCCTAGTTCTTTACCCAAAATGTAGCTCGTCCGGCATACTTTCCATATTGCAATCTCGTCCTCACACCGTTTTAGATAAAAAAAACCGTGTTGTTATCTTCCCTTAGGACAAGGAATATGCTTCTTTTTTGTCGTTGTATGTGTCTTCAACTGTTATTGGCCAGTAATTGTTTCCTTTCTACCTCTTTTTTGCAAATAGGGCTATCCATTTCACCTCGTTGCTATTGCGACCTTTTGGTGAACTGCACAAATCACTTTTTTCTTAAGAGTGTTTTGTGCAGTTCTACTAAAATGTCACACGGGCAACGTCTCTACATTTCAGTGCGACTGCACAAAGGGAGATTGGTTTTGCTCTATCATTCTCATCCAACCCCGAGCCTAATCTTCTCCAACTACTTGCTTAATCTTATCCAACTAGTTAGTCTTAAGAGAGACTGCAAAGGTGACCTACTTCTATTTGTGTGTTTATTGTTTCATCAACAGTCCTCTATTATTGTAATCACACTTACTCAATATCTTTGGAACAGAGACGCTCAGCTCTATTTTAGTGGAATTGCACAAAATGGTCGGAATGTTGCATGCTCCTGACAGCTACTTTTTTTCCCAACATGCCTTGTTGATTTAGACATAGCTGGAGGGAAGTTGCTGCCAATGAAAGCATGGATCAATTTTAATTTAACACCTTCTCACAACTTTGTCTTCAGTTGTGATGTAAAAATTAGCTCTGATCTGCTAATCACTGAGATGCATTAGCAAGGAAGTTAGTTTTTTATTTTTTTCCGAAAGAGCATGGATGTTAGTTTCCTTTCTAGTATTTGATTGATGTTGTAACGAGACAACCTTCCAGCTGGCAAGACACATGAAACAAAAGCTGAAAGCTTCAGAGCATTGTACAATTTCATGTCGCTGGAAAATTATTTGTATACGTCAATTATATAAACAAATGTTGGAAGCTTGGTAGCATTGCCAGAAGCCATTCAGCATCCGGGTCCATGTGCCATGCACCAAAGTAGAGTGCACAACCGCATGGGAGACTCAGCCCGGTCATTGCGCCGCACTAATAGTGAGTAATGAGTAGTCAAATCATAAGCCCCACCTTTCCCACTGTAAGTTGCTCGGCAGAAGCAACCATCATTACGCTCTTCTTTGAATCCACTCATACTAGTACGTATGAAGGTGCAAAACCAAGTCCGCGTATGGCCTGTCGGTCAACGCGCTTCCTCTTGGCATATCACTGACATGTGGGATCGGAGTATGAGTAAACCGATCTCAGTTGACGGCAATATGGCCAACCCGCCGCTCCTTGAGAGAGATGAGGAGCGAGAACACAGATGGGCTAGGTGTCGCACGGAGGCCAAGATATATTCGAGCATGGTTGATCGATGTCATCATTACATGTTCGATGTTTTTTAATAGTACTATTGGGCTGTCATTTTCCGCACTTCTCCCAAATAAATTATCAGAGATTAAAATAAAATAAGAGTACAGACGCTCCACCATGCGGTTCCCAGTACCTGTATACTAGTACTACTCGTACTACTAAACCTTGCGCTTGGCTCTTCGCCTCTTCAGGAAGTCGAACAATGATGGTACTATAGTGTATGCCTCTGTCAATCTGATACCGAATGAACTGTTGCACGTCCACCGCCTGGGGGAGGGTAGGTTGCATTAGTCAAAAGCTTCTCCTCGTCCTACGAGCCACCGCGCTTGAGGTAGACGGAGAGGGCGTAAGCAAGCTTCACCTTGTCCTGCAAGCTTCTCCTTGTTCTGCGAGTTGACGGGGCACACCAAAGTAGTGCTAGTCCATACTACCTCCTTTCCAGTTAATATGGAATATTTTTTGTGGGTAAATGAGAGAGCTTTATTCATATATATAAGCATTCTTAGGACAATCAGCCAAGAGACTAGTCACTAGGAAGCGAGGTACCCCGCAAAAAAAGGAAGCAAGGTGTTTCATCAAGCCAGCTCTCGGTCACATTCAAAGCGCAGCAAGCACGGTTCGCACAAAGATGCGCCGCAAGGTTTGCTGACTAGTTTACATGCTGAATAACAAAAAAATAGAAAATATTACTGAGAGCTCCTATTTCTTACAGGATAGGATCCAGAATTAAGCGAGAATTGTAGCGACTGTTCCATGCAATCAACTTCCATTATCACATGCGAGAACCCTCGAAGAGAAGCAAATGTGTTGAAGATTGCTTTATCACAGATTAAAATAAAAAAAGAGTGCAGACGCTCCACCGTGCGGTTCCGAGTAGTACCTGTATACTAAGTACTATACGTAATACTACTCGGAGTACTACTGTAGTAAACTTTGCGCTTGGCTCTTCGCCTCTTCGGGAAGTCGAACAATGATGGTACTAGTACAGTGTATGCTTCTGGCAATCTGACACTAAATTAACTGTTGCACGTCCACCGCCTGAGGGAGGGAGAGCTTGCATTAGTCAAAAGTTTCTCCTTTGTCCAGCGAGCCACCGCGCATAAGCTTCTCCTCGTTCTGCAAGTTGACGGGACACAACAAAGTAATGCTAGTCCATACTTCCGGTTAATATGGCTTAATTTGAAACGAGATAAATACACTGGCTGTCACTGTATATTTGTAAAAATACGGTCAGTGGACTTCATAATACGCTCATTGCGGGCAATATATATATATTTTTTGGTGTTTATATGGTCACTAGCTCACCCTGGTTGAGTATGTGTGTGCATGCAAGTGTAGGCTGAGCACTTGAGCGTGACCGTGTATGTTCCGTCGTGTGCTCGGACATGCATGCATTAGGGCGTCGCGTGCGTTTTTACGTGCATGTGTACGTGTGACTCTTGCATGCATGCATGAGGTTGTAGTCCCTCACATTCACATGTTCATATGTCAATGCTTTGTCAAAACGTTGCATGCAAGGTTTAATCATTCGTTGTTCACGCATGCATTCCTGATATTAATACGTTGGTAAACACAATTTCTTGAGGGAAATGAGCCTATGAATTGAGTACAAAGGGGACCAATAAACCAGGACAGAGGGAGTACTAGTAGTGAACCGGAAGGAGGGAGTAGGTACGTAACAACATGTAGTAACAAAATTCCTCTATGCGCATCCTGTCTACGTGTCATGCAAGAAAATAGAGATAAGTACAAGTGAGACCCATGAACGGTCATACACGTAGGGGGAGTACATGCAGGGGCCACTCAGGAGCAGTCAAATCACACAGTAAGTTAGTCGGATGAAGCAACCATCATTTCACTCTTCAATGACACGTACGCAATATAAAAAGGTTGATATGGAGAGAAAAAGAAAACCGTTCCACTATATATACACTAGCAGGAGCCTAAGCTACAAGCCTGCTTGCTTGGGTTGCTCTCTTCAAAAGCATAGAACGACGATGGACACACCGCTGGTCACAGATCCGGCCTCATCCCGCCGCCGGGGGAAGCGAATAATGTTCTGCGTAGATGCGATCGACAGCGGCGAGGAAGAAAACCCACTGTTGGTGCATGCCGATCGGGGGTCCCCGCGGTATGGGCTAATGCCGCCTCCCACCGCCCTTCTAGCTACACCTCGATGTCCCAGGTACAACTTCCTTTTGGAGCCGGCTTGCTCCACTGCCGCAGCTCCCCACGTAGCTCCATCTCCATGTGGATCTTTCTCTACTTCTACCGGCTTCTATTTGTGATGAGTTTATGTCTCATGAACTAGCGCCACTACTATTATTCTAATCACACTTCTTCAATATCTTTGCCAACAGGGATGCTCAGCTCGATTTTAGTGGAACTGCACAAAAGCATCGTATGATCCGAGGGTGCCAGGATTCTTTCCTTCGATAGGTTCTACCTAGCCAGGAAATTAAATCCTGTTGAGGGTTTAGGGTTTAAGGCGTAGAGACCCCATCAGTAGTTTTTTTTTGTACACACTCTCACAACTTTTGTCTTTAGTTGTGAAGTAAATATTGGCTATGATCTGTGAATCATTGAGATGCATCAGCATGCGTGTTAGTTTTCCTTTGTATCTGATGGAATGTTGTAACGGGGCAACCTTGGAGTCAGGATACATACATGAAACAAAATATGAAAGCTTCATACTCCCTCCGGTTCTTTTTTGTATGTGTATAAGGCTACTCATAGTGGGGAGTATCATATACTAGTGTCATGCATAAATTACATAGGGGACTAATAAACCAGGACGGAGGTAGTATGTGAGAGTGTATGGTGGGTCATGTGGTAAAATGTAGTAGTACTTTCTTGTAGCCCATTACTATACATGGTGGGTCATGTGGTAAAATGTATGGTGGGACTAATAAATCAGGACGAAGGTAGTATGTGAAAGTATAGTATTTTTTTCTTGGCATGCAGGATGTCCAAGGAATATGGTGATAGTGGGAGGTGGGCCATGTAGTCACTGGGCTGCCGTGTTTCGTACTCCTTCGGTGTAAGAGTGAAGAAAGTTAGTTTTATCACCGAATAAATAAATAAGAGTGCAGACACTGTACGACACTCTACCGTCGCAGTAATAATGACCAATAAGCCGTCAAATCACATAGACCCGGTAGTTAGTTAAAAGGAAGAAGCAAACCATCACTCTTCGTTGAATCCGCTTCTCCCTCATGCAGTACAGTATTCTTTTGGAAACCAATGTTTCATTTCGTTGGATCGCACCATCGAGCAAAACCAACGTTTAAATAACATATGTCGCATTCGTGTCTCACCCTCCTCCACCCCACACGGTCGCTCGGCATGCCACTCACCACAAACCGAGTATACGCAAACTTTCCTGCCTGCTTGTCAATGGATCGCGCCATGGAGTACTAGCACTACTGGAAGAGATAGACGAGGAGGGGGAGGACAGCTAGCTGTAGCACGGACTCCCAAGAACTTTTTTACATGCATGTTGCGGCCGGCCGTGGTGACGTTTGAACGCGGAGCAGTCGCGTGCACCGGGAAGCGGCGCGGGCAGCGCTCTCTCGGCCGGCGCGCCGCTTCAATGCCGGCGCCAGTGAGAGGTCGCGTCCGCTCTGGCCGGGCATGAATGCGGCACTGACCGTTTCGGTCGGGAAGCGCGCACGGGTGATGAAGAGGGTTCGGGTTGGCCAGGGCGGTCAGTAGCGGGCGTGGCAGCGGTCCGGATGCCCGCAAACGAGAGATGATGGACGTACGTAAATATTGCTGCGTAATTAATAACGTAAATAATGTGCCAGTTGGACAAATATGATTGGAGATGGAGATGGAGATGGAGATGAAAGTAAGAATTTTACGTAAACACGGATACACACACAAACTTAGTACCGCCTCATTTTGTTCCTAGGATAGGAATATCATAGGAGTGGGAAGCAATATGAAGTGAGATAAATGGAGTACTACGTACAAGAAGAAATGTACACGCACTCACTCTGCCTCCGACATACCCGCGAGTACACGAAGAGGCAGCATTTCTACACGAAGAGGAAGCTTACGTACGTAATAATTTGACCATTTAATTTGTTCACTTAATAATGGAGGGTCGGGGACCACACGTGAGGGATACAAACTGCGACCTGGAAGCGGGAGCGTGTTATTGATCGAGTTTTCTTTCTTGGTACGTTAAAAAAAGATTTGTCCGCCAGTTTTCGTTTCTTTTTTCCTAGAACGCGTGTATTCTATTTAAAACCACTGTTATGGAGAGATTTTTTTACTCCATTGTATATATAGCCTCTTATTTGATAGGGTTTCTCGCGTCTTGCTCTCTCACCCTCTCCATATCTAAACAAGATGACAGTGTCCACTCTATCTCTCTCCTCACCGGTGGTCACAGATCCGGCCGGATCCCATCCGCTGTGGGAGTTGAGGAGGTCCAGCGTTGATGTTGTCGCCGTCGGCGATGGAGGAAGCCGATGCGCACCGTCCTCTCTGAGCCGGCGCCGGCGCGCATGAAGGTCCTCCGCGCCCTTGTTCGCTGTCGTTGTGTGGGCAGATCCCGCCCGCCCGCCTTAGCAACATCTTGCCCACCTGAGGTATAACTTCTTTTGGATTTCATGCTTCATTGTACTCTGCATGCGGGTTTTATTCTATACCACTACTCCCCGACTCCCCATGTACAGTAGCTATGGTTCGTTGGCTGGTCCAACATCACCTATTTTTTACTATTATAGAGGAAAGGCCACTCCAAAAGTTGTCCTGGTTTATCATTTATACATCGGTGGAGGTATACATGTTTTTTTCGACAAAAAGTACATGGTGATTGTGCGGTCATTGTCCATATGCTCCTATTGCTGCTGCTAATCTAAAACTATCACTGGTAAAATGAAGCAATGCCCATGTAGAGGCGTCGATAAATGCTTCTGTCCTACTTTAGTTTTTTTTGGTATCCTGCTTTAGTTCCCATCAAGATAATCATGATGCTTCTATTTTTTTGGTGTACGTTTCATTAATTCTTATTGACAATTAAGATGCCACTGTTAATCTTGTTCCACTGCAAAAACAAAGTAACGACACTACTTAAATATCATTTTTTATACTTTTGCAAACAGGGATGTGTATCTCCATACTCGGGCATGTCTTCCTCAATTTTAGTGGAACTGCACAAAATTGGATGTCCACTGTTGCTCAGCCTCACTGTCCTCTACCAAGTGGTTCTTCCTTTATCGAGCTTGATTACCGAGAAGAAACAAACCACAGTGAGGATTGTCAAACTTCATTGGTGCCTGACCCAAACTTGATGCTAAAATCGATGATGCATCACCATGATGACCTATCGATGCTCATGGTTGCGTCTCATGGTTGCATCGGCTGGTGAAGCTGATCGATGTTCAATGAAGAACGGGCTATCTTACATCAGTGCTCTTTGCTTGTTACCACAAAGACGGTATCCTTCATGAGTTCATCTTGGAGCAGTCGTTTACGTTGGTGCAATTTCATCAGACAATTGGATATGAGCCAAATGTTTCCTCGAAGAAGCGTCAACGTTGGTACTAAGAGCAAAAGTTTTGTATTGATTTCTAAGCCTTCTCACAACTTTGTCTTCAGCTAACCTGTAATTTTATTTGTCCAGCTTTTAACTAAATATGTGGTTAGACTTTGATTAAAAATATGGTGTGGACTAAAAACCCGGATGGAGGTAGTACCCCTCCGTTTTTATGTACTCTGCATATTTAATTTGACTGAAGTCAAACTTTGTAAAGTTTGACCAAGTTTAGGCCGAACACAACAAACCATAATTATTGAGAGAGGGTACTGTACATACAAAATAATTGAAATTAAATAACTTTATTTGTACACACTCACACCTTTCCGATAATTTGGCGCGTGTGTGGTTGTTCACTTAATGGAGGGTAGTGTACCGCACGTGAACGACAAGAAGTGCGACCAGGATGCGTGGATCGTTAGTTGATCGTAGTTTTCTTCATTGGCACGTTAAATAAAGAGTTTCATTTCGTACACAATTTAAAACGATTGTTATGGAGAGATAAACAAAATCACTCCACTATATTACTAGTACTATACACGAGTATGTACTATATAAGCTGGAGCCTCAGTGCTTGTTCGCTAGGGTTTGCACTCTTCACACTCTCGCTGCACTACATATATATATACACACTGGAGGCTCAGCGTTCCTTTGCTAGGGTTTGCTCTATTCACAATCTCTCACCCTCTTCATCAGATCTAAACAAGACTGTGTTGGCCTCTCTCTCTCCCCCCTCACAGCTGGTGAAGGAGTCGTCCGGATCCCGTCACACCGGGAAGGGGAGGAGGTGCAGCGTTCACTCTGTCGCCTTCGGCGAGGGAGGAATTCCACTGCCAGCTTCGCTGTTCTCTTTCACCCAGTGCCGGTGCGGTAGGGCCTCCGACCCCTTCTTCCTCGCTGTCGTACGTAGTGTGGGCAGATCCAGCCTCCCGCCGCACGCCTAGCCACATCCTGACGGCCCTAAGGTATAACTTTCTTTGAAACCGTCATTGCTCTAGCTGCATGCGGATCTTTTTCGGTTCTGTAGTCGAATCTAGGTCTTGGTTCAAAGAGGAAAGAAGGGGGGTGGGGTGGAGCATGAATCTAGGACGTGGTTCAATGAGGAAAGGAGGGAGGGAAAGTAGTATAGACTGACTATCCAGCCGCTCTGTTGGTCCAAAAGGGAAAAAGGGGGTAACCCAGTACACACATTTGTAAGGAACCGATCTCTTTGTTGAAAAAGGAATTGGGGGTCGGGTAGTTTGTGCAGGACTAGATTTGCTGCCCTCACATAGGAAAAAGGTTCAAAGAGAACAAATATGGGACCAACACAGATATGCTGCTTGGCAACATACTCTGCATCACCCATTTATACGTGTGGACGCACATGGTGCTGGCATGTCCCATGTCCCATACAACTATTTTGCTATTGTTAATCTAAGAATGCCGCTGGAAAATTGAAGCAATGCCACTATTAAAAAGTAAATTACATTTTTAATGAATGTTATTTTAAGAGATTGACTCTGTTATTATGAATCAATGCAACCATTGTAGAAATGCTACTGTCCTACTTTGTTTTCCATCAAGATAAGGTAGATGCTTCTTTTTGTGGCCATATGATTCATCCTCCTTTATCGGCCAGTAATTGTTTCTTTTTTTTCCTCTGAAAATAGGGATATCTATTCAACTCATTGCTATTGGGACCTTTTGCTTCACTACGCAAAACACTTTTGTTTTAAGAGTGTTTTGTGCAGTTCAACTTAAATGTCACACCGACAACTTTGCTTGATTCAGTTGAACTACACAAAATGAGATTGGATTTCCTATTCGTGTTGGCAGATTCGTATTTGATCTTGTCTGCCTCATGAAAGGTCAGTACCAGCCTTCATCCACATGATTGTGCAGTGTGCTTTGAGATGTTGTGCTACTTGTAGTGGCACTATTTTAAATAAATGTTGAATTGAAGCTATTGTATTGCTGTCTTTTCCCATTAAGTGAACAAAAATGGGACCAACCCAGACATGATGCTTGTTGCTTTGTTACAACAAACTCTGCATCGCCCCCTTTATAAGTATATGGAAGCACATGGTGCTGTTGCGCCCACTCTCCCTGGAACTGTTTATGCTTTTCGTTAATCTAATGCCACTGGTAAAATTAAGCAATGCCACTCTTAGAATTAACTACTGAATCTTAGTTCAAAACTGCAACACTTGTTAGGGATCGGCGGGAGTACATGTTTAAGGAATGTATTGTTGAAATAATGTCTCTGTTATTATATATCAGTTATAGTGTTTTACAAATGGTACTATCCGACTTTGTAGTTCTTTCTACATGTTTAACCAAGGTATTGTTAAGATAATGTCTCCGTTAATGTGAATCAGTTGCACTGTTTTAGGAATGGTACTTTTCTGCTTTGTCGTTCTTTATACATGTTGAAACAAGCTATTGTTAAGATAATGTCTCAGTCAATATGAATGAATCACACTGTTTGAGAATTGCTACTGTCCTGCTTTGTTTCCCATTAAGATAAGGTAGATATTTTTTCTTCTGGGAGTATAAGTCATCAATCGTTATTTCTCAGTAATTGTTTCCTTTATACCTATTTGTGCATACAGGGATATCAAAACTTCTGCTCGATTCTATTTCGACTTTGATTTTAGTTGAACTGCACAAAAGGAGCCAATGTGTTTAAGGCAAACTGTTGCATTATTGGGCCCAGTTGGTTTTTCCACTTTGTAGAAAGAAGCAGTCACTGTTTGCGCTACATTACACAAGGAATGATCGAGAAGCTTTAGAGTATTAGTAGACGTTGGTGACATGAATAGTCTGCAGACCAAGGGAAACTCAACTCAAGAGCACGTGGGGTGCAAAATTCACTCCACAAGGAAAGGTATGACCAAGTCAGTCGCCGACGCAACTGTAACAAACGAGGTCAGTATCGGCCTTCATCCACTTGATCGTGCTTTGTTATGTTGTGCTAATTATATTGTTGTATTGTTTTGAATAAATGTTTAATTGAAGCTATTGTATTGCTATCTTTTCCTGTTAAGATAATGAAGATGATTATAGTTGTGAGCGTATGTTTAATCAACTAGTACCACTATTATATTCATCACACATTTTTTGTATTTATGCAGACAGGGATGCGCAGCTTGATTTCAGTGGAACTGCACAAAATGTTCAGATAGTTCGTTTCCTCCATAATACTTCATCATGCACAATACATCGAATGGGTCTCTAATCATTCGTCGTCACCTTGAGCCACCGGACTATCTACTTGAATGGAGCTGCCAACGTCTTCAAGGCCTTGCAACATATAAATACGAAATCCACCATGCTACGCAAGACATTGTTTGATTTCAGTGGAACTGCACAAAAAGATACACTGGTTAATCCGGCTCCATGTGCCATTTCAATGTGCAAACTCATGACAAACCCTGCCCGTTCCACAATCATAGGCATTACATATTTTGAATGGGAAAAGGTTGTCAAAATTTAATCATTGATGTTAGCAAGAAGACATTCGTTTAATGTTTTGGAATTGGAAAACCTTGTCAAATTTTGTTCATTGATGTTAGCCAGAAGACATGCATTTGATATTTTGGAATGGGACACCCTTTGTTGTGAGCAGCGTCAATCGTTTTTTTCTATTCGTGTGATCAGTTCAGAAGTAAATATTTACTCTGATGAGATGTAGTTGTTTCTGTGCTTAAGAAGTACATCGTGTTATGTTTCATTCATAGCCTATACGACAACTCGGGTAGGTTAGAGGTGAAACCATATGATCTTCAGACCAACCCATCATCTTAGGCCGTGATTGGATTGTCGTTTTCCAATCAAAACCGCTTGTAAAACTGACGCTTGTAAATAAAAGCTGATGGTCTTGGGTGAAGCGCTTGGTTGGTCGTTTTTGACTGGTAAAATATACACTGGTTTCTCAAATTACACGCGTAACTCGCCAGTTTTCGTTACAGACCTCGGGCCATCGGTTTCATTACGCCTGTATTTTACGCGTTGTTTCTGGTGAGGAGTAAATTACACTTGTATCCTTAATACAGGTGTGAAACAATCAAGAGCTCCCAAGCGCGGCCTTACCGTTTCATGCCGGCTCAGTCTCTCGAAGTTGCTCATAGGGGTCCGATGATCCTAGCTTCCTGAACTTCCAGCGGACGCTGTATCAGACCATCTGTAGGGCCCGCGAGGCCCTCTTCGTCGTCCTTCGAGTTGTTGCGCTCGCCGTGGCGCCGCCGTCTCGCGTTGTCAACATGGTCAACAAACGTGAGGAATCAGGAGATGACTTTACTTGGAGAGGATGACAGTGGGGACCCATCAGGGCCATAGCCGCACGTACGCAAGTGCCTCCTTATTATATACAACTATAATTTTTTTTGCTTCCTCCAGGTTTTCTGACATCACGGTCCCACACCATTGTCAACCTATATAGTCAATAAACTAGAGAATTGCACAAGGAGCGGCCGACAGCTGGGACTGAGCAGCTCGAGCAATATTTGTGTTTTTGAGGTGTGAGCAGAGTTTTTCTTGAGTGATGTTTTTGTTGTTGTTCAGAGGAGCAGGGTATCAACCAGGCGGGCTGTGGCCCGTCTGGCCCAGGCTATTATTTTATGTCGACCAAATATCCAGCCCAGATATTAATTTTTTTCAAGGTGAAAATGGCTAACCCAGCTATACTTTTTTTTTTGAGGAATACCCAGCCCAGGTCAACTTGTTATTCTCCGCCCCGCTGGGCTGCAAATCTTTACTAGGAGGGATGCATTAGGCTTAACAAGAAAATGGGCTTTAAGAAATAATAAATGGGATGTAATTATAAAAACTGGGTTGTAACTATAAAAAAATGCACCAAACACGTAATTAGTTAAAAAATATTATTATTGGATTTCAATTTTTTTTTATTTCATTACTTGTTGCGCGCACAATAGTTCGTTGGATTTTTACCTAATACAAATTTATTTTAAAATTATATTTAATCTGACTCGAAATTTCGGGATAAAAATATTTCGGATCCCATCAAAATGTGGGAAATATTATTGAATTCTGTTTTGAGCGGTTGATTGAAATTATTAATCGTTGTCCTGACTAGAAAATGGGCTGTATTTTAACAAACTGTAAATGGGTTGTAGTAAATTCCATTATAATTCAAAAAATGGGTTGTACATTATTAGAAATCGCAAATGGGCTATATGTTCTCTGCCACAGATGTGATGCTCACTTGTGGGCCTAGTAAGTTGACGCGTACGGAAGGCTTTGTGAACTTATAGTCAACACACGATTCTAGCAGCAGTGGCCGTTGGATGTCCATCCAACGGCTGTAGTGCTTCTTCAATATCGGATATTCTTGCTTCAGCCGTCCAAACCACCGCCGGCGGTACCGCCTGCTACCGCCTCTCGTGGCCGGCTGTGCTGGCGCGCAGGCTTCACCGGCCCACCCTACTCCCATCGCCGTCCAGGCCATTCCTCTACTCACCAACACCTCCTGTTATTCTCCGGCGACGGCAGCCTCACACCGCAGCCGAACCAGTGAACCCTCGTACTCCCCTCCGCGTGGGCATCCACTGTTGTGTCTTCGCCGTCTCCGGGTCGTTCCCTTCCTAGGCCTCGCCATCGTTCACCGCGTTGATTCTCTCGGCGCGGCGTGGTCAACTTTGTCAACAAACGACAGGCATTGGAAGAGGCATGTACATGGAGTGGCTGACAGTAGGGACCCACATGGCCCATGGCCGCATGCAGCAAGTGCCCCCTTATTATGCGAAAACAAATGATTTCTCCCCCTGACAAGTTTGACCCACCAGCTACATCTTCGCATGCAAGGAAGTGCTTCCTTTATTATGCGCAAAAAAAAGTTTCCTCTCCCTGACAGCTAGGACTCACCAGCTTTATTATGATCCATTTCGTGAAAATATAGATTGTACCAAAGATTCTAAATTGTTTTCTTTTTATTCTAACTCGAAAAAGAAGAAATAAAAAAAACCCAGAAAACTTCTTCGCACGCAAGGAAGTGCCACCTTATTACGCGCAAAAAAAATGATTCCCCCTGCTAGCTGGGACCCACCAGATTTGGAGGCTGACTTGTGGGCCTACTAAGTTGACGCGTACCCAGGGCTTTGTCAACTTAGTCAATAAACGATTCTAGCTGCAGTGATCGTTGGATGTTAATCTAACGGCGGAGCTGCGTCTTCAACCTCTGGTCTTCTTGCTCCAGCCGCCCAAACCAGCGCCTGCCGTACCGCCTGCTCCAGCCTCCCGTGGCCGGCTGTGCTGCCGCGCAGGCCTCACCGCCCGACCATACTACCACTGGCCAGGCCTTCCCTCTACTCACCCACACCCCCTGTTATTCTCCAGCGACGACAGCCTTACACCGCAGCCGAACCAGTGAACCCTCGTACTCCCCTCCGCGTGGGCATCCACCTGCCTCATCTTCCCTGGCTCAGCGTCGTTCCCTTCCTAGGCCTCATCGTCGTCCACCGCCTGGGTGCTGTCCGCGCGGCGTGGTCAAGGTGGTCAACGAACGACAGCCATCGGAAGAGTACTATACACGGTGAGGCTGACAGATGGACCCACCAGCTACATCTTCGCCCGCAAGGAAGTGCATCCATATTATGGGCAAAAAAATAATTCTTCCCCCTGACAGCTGGGACCCACCAGTTATATCTTCGCACGCAAGGAAGTGCCTCCTTATCCTCCTTGAGAGCTGGGACCCATCCGGTCGAAGCGTACGTAGCGTTGTCTGTCTGGTCGCGAACGTGTACGTACGTACTGGTCGATCGGTCTCTCTGCAAGTAGAATCGTGGCCGAGTAAGTAGCGGCACGTGTCGTAGTAGAGCACTCGGCGTAGCAGTTCAGGCAGTCCCGTTTAAATCATGTACACGTACATACAATCACAGAGCAAAAAATACGGCCACGTATGTACATACGGGCGGGATCTCGAACGCGTATTCGCACATACGGACGGCCAGGGCTCGTGTACATGGAGAGGCAACAAACGGCAGCAACGGCGTCTTGTTCATCGGGCAGCCAACCGGCTGGGTCGGAACGGAGAAACAACGTCCTGTTCATCGGGAGGCAACAGACTGGGTCGGAATGCGTCCTGTTCAACAGGAGCCAACCGGCTTGGACGGAACAGCCGAAACGGGGTCTGGCGTACCGCAAAACGGAGAAAACGGACTTGTGTTCGAGCTCCTACGGTCGAAACGGGGTCCTGTTCATCGGGAGGGGTGTGGCGTACCGCAAAACGGGACTCCACGAGCTACTGTTCATCCACCGTCTACTGCCTCGCTCCAGCCTCCACGGGCTACTGTTCATCCATCGTCGACTTCCTCCAGCCTCCAGCTGCTACTGTTCATCCACCATCGACTTCCTCCAGCCTCCACCAGCCACTGTTCATCCACGGGGTCCTGTTCATCCATCCTCCATCTGCTACTATTCAACCAGCCCTCCACGGGGTCCTGTTCAGCCACCCCCAACCGGCTCGATCGGGTGGTGTGTGGCGGCCTCGTCTCGATCGGGGTCCTGTTCATCCAGCGGCAACAACCTCTACTACCACGGGGTCCTGTTCATCCAACCCCCACCGGGGACTGTTCATCCAACCCCCAACAACAGTCACTATTCATAAAGAGGCAGCAGCAGGTTTGATTGGCTTCAGTTAGCAGCAGTAGCGAAGGAATCGCTCTGGTTCAGTTAACAGCCAAGGGATCGATCGCTCAGGTTCAGTAACGTAGCTAGTGCAATCGCTCGGGTTCAGTAAGCGAACGCCTCGCTCGGGTTCAGTTAGAGCCCAACGCCACGCACACACGCGCGTACGTGTACGAGAGAAACGCGCAATCCCTCCGTGCATCGCTCGGCCCCGACCACCCACCGTAACCGGGAACTCCCCGAAATTTTCCTCGCCCTCGCTTCTACCATGATTTTTTCCGTCATGGACGGCCCAAAGAAAGTCATGCAGGTGCGTCCCCGGCCCGCCCAGGACGAAAAGCCCGTTTTCTGTTATGATTTTTTGTCATAGAAGTAGGAGCCCACCACATCTGTGATGATACGTGCTTTTGTCACAATTATCGTCATATAAGTGTCATAAGCATGACAGAAAAAAAGTTCGTTCGGCCCAAAATGTCACGGATGTGTCTTTTTTTTGTAGTGCCTATTTAACTTGAATGCGGCTGTCTCTAATGCATAACCCCAAAATGATAAAGGCAAATCGGTAAGAGACATCATAGAACGCACCATATCTAATAAAGTACAGTTACAACATTCGGACACACCATTACGCTATGGTGTTCCAGGTGGCATGAGTTGTGAAACAATTCCACATTGTTTTAAATGAAGACCAAACTTGTAACTCAAATATTCGCCTCCGCAATCAGATCGTAGAAACTTTATTTTCTTGTTACGATGATTCTCCACTTCACTCTGAAATTCTTAGAATTTTTCAAATGTTTCAGACTTGTGTTTCATCAAGTAGATATACCCATACCTACTTAAATCATCTGTGAAGGTTAGAAAATAATGATACCCGCCGCGTGCCTCAACACTCATCGGACCGCATACATCGATATGTATTATTTCCAATAAGTCATTAGCTCGCTTCATTGTTCCGGAGAACGGAGATTTAGTCATCTTACCCATGAGGCATGGTTCGCAAGTATCAAGTGATTCCAAAAGTCCATCAGAATGGAGTTTCTTCATGCGCTTTATGCCAATATGACCTAAACGGCAGTGCCACAAGTATGTTGCACTATCATTATCAACTTTGCATCTTTTGGCATCAATATTATGAATATGTGTATCACATCGATCGAGATTCAACAAGAATAGACCATTCATCAAAGGTGCATGACCATAAAAGATATTACTCATATAAATAGAACAACCATTATTCTCTGACTTAAATGAATAACCGTCTCGCAATAAACAAGATCCAGATATAATGTTCATGCTCAACGCTGGCACCAAATAACAATTATTGAGGTCTAAAACTAATCCCGAAGGTAGATGTAGAGGTAGCGTGCCGACGGCGATCACATCGACCTTGGAACCATTCCCGACGCGCATCGCCACCTCGTCCTTAGCCAATCTTCGTTTATTCCGCAACTCCTATTTCGAATTACAAATATGAGCAACCGAACCAGTATCAAATACCCAGGAGCTACTACAAGCATTAGTAAGGAACACATCTATAACATGTATATCAAATATACCTTTGTTCACTTTGCCATCCTTCTTATCCGCCAAGTATTTGGGGTAGATCTGCTTCCAATGACCATTTCCTTTGCAGTAGAAGCACTCAGTTTTAGGCTTGGGTCCAGCTTTGGGCTTCTTCACGGGAGTGGCAACTTGCTTTCCATTCTTCTTGAAGTTCCCTTTCTTTCCCTTGTCCTTTTTCTTGAAACTAGTGGTCTTGTTAACCATCAACACTTGATGCTCCTTCTTGATTTCTACCTCCGCCGATTTCAACATCGCGAAGAGCTCGGGAATCGTTTTCGTCATCCCTTGCATATTATAGTTCATCATGAAGCCCAAACATTTGGGCTTCTTCACTGAAGAACTCTGTCAATAACACTCTCAACTGGAAGATCAATTCCCAGCTGAGTCAAGTGGTTATGATACCTAGACATTTTGAGTATGTGTTCACTGACAGAACTGTTCTCCTCCATCTTACAGCTATAGAACTTGTTGGAGACTTCATATCTCTCAACCCGGGCATTAGCTTGAAATATCAACTTCAGCTCTTGGAACATCTCATATGCTCTGTGGTGTTCAAAACGCTTTTGGAGCACCGGTTCTAAGCCGTAAAGCATGGCACACTGAACTATCGAGTAGTCATCAATTCGCGTTTGCCAGGCGTTCACAATGTCTAGATTAGCGGCAACGGGTTGGTTACCTAGCGGTGCATCAAGGACATAATTCTTCTATGCAGTAATGAGAATAATCCTCAAGTTACGGACCCAGTCCGTGTAGTTGCTACCGTCATCTTTCAACTTAGCTTTCTCTAGGAACGCATTAAAATTCAAGGGAACGGTAGCACGGGCCATTGATCTACAACATAGATATGCAAAAACTATTAAGACTAAGTTCATGATAAATTTTAGTTCAAATAATCAAATTACTAATGAACTACCACTTAAATCACATCCCTCAAGTTGTCTAAGTGATACATGATCCAAATCAACTAACCCATATCCGATCATCACGTGATATGGGGTAGTCTTCAATGGTGAACATCTCTATGTTGATCATATCTACTATATGACTCACATTCGACCTTTCGGTCTCCAGTGTTCCGAGACCATGTCTGTACATGCTAGGCTCGTCAAGTTTAACCCAAGTATTATGCATGTGCAAAACTGGCTTACACCCGTTGTATGTGAACGTAGAGTCTATCACATCCGATCATCACGAGGTGCTTCAAAACGACGAACTTTAGCAACGGTGCATACTCGGGGAGAACACTTTTATCTTGAAATTAAGTGAAGGGATCATCTTATAATGCTACCATTGTTCTAAGCAAAATAAGATGCATAAAGGATAAACATCACATGCAATCAAAAATATGTGACATGATATGGCCATCATCATCTTGTGCTTTTTGATCTCCATCTCCAAAGCATTGGAATGATCTCCATCGTCACCGGCACGACACCTTGATCTCCATCATAGCGTCGGGGTCGTCTCGCCAACTATTGCTTCTACAACTATTGCTAACGCATAGCGATAAAGTAAAGTAATTACATGGCGCTTAGTGATTGACACGCAGGTCATACAATAATTAAAGACAACCCTAAGGCTCCTGCCGGTTGTCGTACTCCTCAACATGTAAGTAGTGAACTTATTTCAAAACATGATCATCTCATACATCAACATATATCACATCACATCTTGACCATATCACATCACAACATGCCCTGCAAAAACAAGTTAGACGTCCTCTACTTTGTTGTTACAAGTTTTACGTGGCTACTACGGGAAACTAGCAAGAACTGTTCTTACCTACGCAAAAAACACAACGGTGATTATCAAGTTGCTATTTAACCTTCTGCAAGGACCGCTGTAGTCAAATCCGATTCAACTAAAGTAGGAGAAACAGACACCCGGCAGACACCTTTATGCAAAACAAGTTGCATGTCAGTCGGTGGAACCGGTCTCATGTGCGTGGACATGTAAGGTTGGTCCGGGCCGCTTCATCCCACAATGCCGCTGAATCAAAATAAGACATTGGTGGGAAGCAATATGAACCTCACCGCCCACAACTCCTTTGTGTTCTACTCATACATATCATCTACGCATAGACCTGGCTCATGATGCCACTGTTGGGGAACGTTGCATGGAAAAACAAAAAAATTCTACGCACACGCAAGATCTATCAATGGAGATACATAGCTACGAAAGGGGGAGAGCATCTACATACCCTTGTAGATCGCTAAGCGGAAGCATTTATCAACGTGGTTGATGTAGTCGTACACCTTCATGATCCGTCCCGATCAAGTACCGAACGTACGGCACCTTTCGCGTTCAGCACACATTCAGCTCGATGACGTCCTCGCCTTCTCGATCCAGCAATAGAGTCGAAGTAGTAGATGAGTTCCGGCAGCACGACGGCGTGGTGACGGTGATGGTGAAACTATCCGCAGGGCTTCGCCAAGCACAACGGACGTGGACGGAGGAGGAACTAGAACTAGAGGGAGACGGGGCGCCACACACGGCTTGGGGATCGTGGTGTGTGTTGCCCCTCTCCCTCCTCTCATATATATAGGTGGGGGAGGGAAGGCAGCCTAGGGCTCCCCCAAGGGGGCCGGCGGCCAGCCCTAGGGCCTGCCCTAGCCGCACCCCCTTCCTTCTTTGGCGCAAGAGGGAAAGGAAAGGGGGATGGCTGCCTTAGGGCGCCCCCCTTTCCCTTTCTCTCTTCCGTGGAGAAAGGCAGGAGGGGGCCAGCCCCTCCCTTTCCTTTACAAGGCCGGCGGCCAGGTTGGGGGGCACCAGCCCCTTGTGGGCTGGTGTGCTCCCCTTCCCTTGGCCCATTAGGCCCAGTAACTTCTCGTGGCCTCCGGGAACCCCTTCCGGTGATCCGATAAATACCCGGTGCATTCTGAAACCTTTCCGGAGACCAAACAGTATCATCCTATATATCAATCCTTCCCTCCGGACCATTCTAGAGCTCCTCGTCATGTCCGTGATCTCATCCGGGACAACGAACAACATTCGGTCACCAATTCACATAACTCATATAATATATAATCAACGAACGTTAAGCGTGCGGACCCTATGGGTTGAGAATGATGTAGACATGACCGAGACACATCTTCGGTCAATAACCAATAGCAGGACCTGGATGCCCATATTGGTTCCTACATATTCTACGAAGATCTTTATCGGTCGAACCTTTATGACAACATACGTAGTTCCCTTTGTCTGTCGGTATGTTACTTGCCCGAGATTCGATCGTCGGTATCTCCATACCTAGTTCAATCTCGTTACCGGCAAGTCTCTTTACTCGTTCCGTAATACATAATCTCATAACTAACTCCTTAGTCACTTTGCTTGCAAGCTTCTTGTGGTGTTGTATTACCGAGAGGACCCAGAGAGACCTCTCCATCATACGGAGTGACAAATACCAATCTCGATTCACGCCAACTCAACAGACACCTTCGGAGATACCTGTAGAGCATTTATATGATCATGCAGTTACGTTGTGACGTTTGATAGCACACAAGGTATTCCTTCGGTATCCGGGAGTTGCATGATCTCATGGTCGAAGAAATATGTATTTGACATTAAGAAAGCAGTAGCAATAAACTGAATGATCATATGCTAAGCTAACGGATGGGTCTTGTCCATCACATCATTCTCCTAATGATGTGATCTCGTTATCAAATGACAACTGATGTCTATGGTCAGGAAACCTTAACCATCTTTTGATTAACGAGCTAATCTAGTAGAGGCATACTAGGGACTTGGTATTTGCTTATGTATTCACACATGTATTTAAGTTTCCAATCAATACAATTCTAGCATGAATAATAAACCTTTATCATGATTAAAGAAATATAATAATAACTACTTTATTATTGCCTCTAAGGCATATTTCCAACAGTGATACCCTCTCGCTTGCTGGCAAGGAGATTATGATCAAAGCGGTCTCGCAAGCCATTCTCGCTTGCTGGCAAGAAAATGAAAGTAAACCCAAATCAGAAAACAAAATAAAACCTAAAACAAAATAATAATTAAATGAAGTTTTCTATGGAATAATGAATTCGTGGCATTGGTTTTACCCTATCAGAAGTAAGACAATAAAAAAATGAAAATAATGAACTTTTCTTTGAAAGAATGAAACCCTTTATAGGAAAAGAAAAGAAAAAAAGAAAAACATACCAAAACTTGCAAACAACTTTGCGCTGAAACTATACTTTTTGAAATATGCAGAGAATAAGCATATAGTAATGCAATATTCACATTCTATTATAATTTACATACATATTATTTAGTACTTGCATACATACATATTCTTTGATTTTCTACTTGCATATATACCCATTATCGCACTTTTGGCAAAATATACTAATTGATAATTTGAAAAATAATGATTTTTTGAAAGAAAAAATGAATTAGCGGTATAGTATTAAAAAGGCGAATAAAAAATATTAAAACAAATAATGGCAAAATTTACACATAAATTGCGCTTATTTATAATGTTCAAGATAAGCAATAATAGTATAATTTCGCAAAATGAACTAAAAACTAAAACAGAATCAAAATATTGAAGAATTAATTAGTGACATTGGTATTACCTTTAAGAGAAAAATATATGAAGAGCATTAAAAAAGATGACAAAATTTGCAAACAATTTACATAGAAATTGTGCCCTTTATAATATGCAAAAGTAAGCATATGTGATAGTGAAATTTCACAACAAAAAATTCCTAAGAAGGAATTAATTATTGGCATTGGGATTACTTTAAAAGAAAAAAAAACAATGAAACAAAATAATCAAAATAATGAATTTTTCTAGGAAATAAAATAATGGCTTTGGTATTACCCGCTAAGAAGAAAGAAAATGAAATAAAAACTAAAACAAAATCATATTAATAAAGTTTTCTAAGAATGAATGAACTAGTGTCATTGGTATTACCCTTAGAACAAGAAATGAAACAAAAACTAAAATAAAATCATAATAATGAAGTTTTCTAAGGAAGAATGAACTAGTGGCAATGGTATTACCGTATTACCCTTTAAGAAGAACGAAGATGAAACAAAAACTAAAATAAAATCAAAATAATGAAGGTTTTTCTCAGAAAATGAATTAGTGGCATTGATATTACACTTTAAGAAGAAAATAAAATGAAATAAAAAACTAAAAAAATAAAAATAATGAAGTTGTTTAAGGAAGAATGAATAGTGGCATGTGTACCCTTAATAAGAAGAAAATGAAAAAGATATTGAGCAAATAATGACAAAAATTTCACATGATTTACACATAATTCCGCTTTTTATAATATGTATATAATAGTGGGATTGTAGCAAAAATAAGTTTCCTAAGAAGAAAGAATTATTGCCATTGATATTACCCAAAAAGAAGAAAGAAAATGAAACAAAAACTTAAAAATGAAAAGTGGAATTTTAGTGGCATTGGTATACCCATTAAGAAGAAAGAAAAATGAAATAAAAATAAACAAATGAAGAAGTGAATTAATATTGGCATTGGTATCACCCTTAAGAAGAAAGAAAAAATATTAAGCAAGTAATGGCAAAATTTGCACACAATTTATACAGAGATTGCACTTTTTTATAATATATGCAAGCATAAGCATATAATAGTGGGACTTCAGAAAAAAGAAGTTTCCTAGAAAGAAAGAATTAGTGGCAATGTATTACCCATAAAGAAGAAAGAAAACAAAACTTAAACTGAAAAATGAAGAGGTAGAATGAATTAGTTGCATTGATATCACCCTTTAAGAAGAAAGAACATAAAAGAACTTGCACACAGCTTTACACTTTTTTAATATATAAGAAATAAACATATAGTTTTGCAATTTTTCACCCTCTAGTATAATTTATACATATTTAAATAGTATTTGCATGTATACATTTTGCACTCACCCAACATCCTAATAATACCCATAAAAACCTGCTAAAAAGAAAAAGAAAAGCAAAAATGCATAAAAACGGAAAAAGTGAAAACACCGACGGCCTATAACCAGGCAACACGAAATGGGCTTCAGCCCAAGAAGAAATCAACTGACCCAAAAAAGTGGCAACTTATAATTTGGGCCCAAAACATCACAACAGGCACAACATAGAAAAAACGGAGCACGAATCTTGAAATAGAAATCAACGCATCAAAAAATCGACTGACCCAAATTAAATTTTCAGGCAACTTACATATAGCTAAATTGGAATAAAACACTATTATCCTCGGAAAAAAAAGCACTCTGAAATCGCTCGACACCGACCGTCCGATCTCGGCCGCATGGGACGCAAGCGTGCCCCCACGCTTCCATTCTGTAAAATTGTCAACAGCCAACAGGTGACAAATAAGAGCATCTCCAACAAGCGCTGTAAAAAACGCGCGCGCAGTAAAATGAGATTTTAGCGCGCGTGGGATGGTTTCGCACGCTCCAGCGTCGGCGGGAAAATCAGGCGCGCGGGAAACGATTGCGCGCGCGGGGGAAAAAGCGGGCTCTCGCGCGCTAGATTTGGCGCGTCGCTTCCGGCGCGCCTATAAAATGCAGCGCCCGCCACGCGCCCTTCCACCGCTCTCCACCTCGCCACGCGCCCTCTGCCGCTCCCTCTGCCGCTTTCTCGCCTCGCCGCCGACGCGCACCACCGCACCACCATGCCGCCGCGCCCTCACCGAGATGGACGAGGAAGCAATGGAGCAGTGGCGCTAACGGTTCCCGCAGGACGTCATCAACGAGTAGCAGTTCTTCGCGGAAAGGAGGGCGGAGTGGGAGGAGAGGAGGGCGGAGCGAGCCGCCTATCGGGAGGACCGGCGTACGCGGAAGGCGGCCGCTCAGTTCAACGTCGAGCTAGGAGAAGCATCGTCCTGGGGCTCCAATGACGACCGGTACCTTGACCTCTTCATTGTGACGTCAGAAGAGGACATCACCGAGGTGGAGTCGGAGGAGGACGACGAGTAGTTTTTTTATCTATCGTTTTATCTATCGTAGAAGGAGGCTACTATCTACGCACTATGTATCGTTTTTTTATCTATCGTTTTAAAATCTATCTATGTTCTATCTATCATCTATCTAGTCGTACCGTGTATCGATTCGTAGTACAAAAGAGAACAAATATAGCGCGTCTGCTGGAGCTGCTCACGCGCGCTCTATTTTGCAGCGGCCGCTGGAGCTAGCGCTCCGCGGCGCGCAAAAACGGCGTCCGCGTGTTGCGCGCCTGTTGGAGATGCTCTAAGTGAGTCGAGGCTAGCTGCCTACTGTACTTGCCTTGCAAGGATGGCATGCTCCTTTCGCTAAACTTCCTTTTACTTGTACGCGCCGGCGCCATCATCATCTTCCCTTCATTCGTGCCCGCGGACTCGCGGTGTGCATCTACCTGCCTGCCTGTCTATCCGCGTGGTGGACTGGTGGTTGTTCACCGGCCGGCCTGTGACGGCAGGCAGGGCACACTGGCCGGCGCCTGCGGGGTAGTGCAACAGAAGGCGCCGACGCGGGAGACAGCGGTGCGGCTAGCGTGCTCCGGCGTACTAGCCTGCCGGGCATGCGTGCCGCGTGATGACGAGCCGGAGTGCCGAGGAAGACAACGTTTGCTGTGGGCAAAGCACGTAGACTAGCTAGCCGCTACTGGATAGATAAGAGTTGTTGATCTCTTCCCTTTACGTGCTTGTTGTAGCAGTTTTTTTTTTTAAAAGGAGGAGGACCCCGGCCTCTGCATCTGGATACATGCAGCCACTTTATTAATTATTCATACAAGACCTTACAAAGCCATACAACAGTAGGACTAAACCCACCGTTTAGGCAACATCTGTCGCTACTCCTATCCAGTTGATGAAGGGACGCTGATAGTCTGGGCCTAATACCACACAGACCTCACAGCCAAACCTAACATCTAGGACATGAGGTCCCAACCAGGACGCCTGCCGGGTATGGGGCACCCACCAGTCCGGCGCACTCCTCAATCAGGACGCCTGCTGGGTATGAGGCTGCCGCAGCCACCTGCCACCAATCCACCTTCAGTGATGTACTGCTGCATCTACCTTGCCCGGTCTAGCTGCCGTCGACGTCACCACGACGCCAGACAACGCCACCATCCTGCGCTCGTCCATCATCACACGCTCACCGGCGAGACCCCACTGCTCCATGCCGCCGAGACCCGTCGTCGTCGACGCGAGAGAAGGCACGCCACACCACCTCACGCCCCTTCCATCCGGCGCCGCTCCACAAACGATGCCCCCAATAGGGAACACGACACCGCAGCGCCGCCATCGTCCGATCCGGTGATCTTAGGATTTCTCCCTGAGCGGCACGAGCAGGTTGACGATAGTTGCTTGACGATGCCTTCATCAAGGTAACGACGTAGACGCCGCCATCGCCCGCCATGACCGGAGTCGGCTCGGTTTTCACCGGCGACTATGTCTCCCCAACTCGCCGCCGGTGCTAATAGTGGGATCCAAGATCCGTCACTACCAGCCTGGCCAACCGCCTTCGGTGGAGAAGGCAGCCACCACCACCATGCCCGGGCCAAGAGACCCTGACGTCCTCGTGCCGCGAAGATTACCCAGGGGGGATCTCCTCTTGCCGTTGTCGAGACGAGGCGCAGCCGCAGTGGATCTCGATCTAAACCCCTTGGGCCCAGATCAGATCTCATCACAGCCAACTCTCATCCGCCAAACGGCCGCCGGAGATCTTCTGGCCACCGCCAACCCGTTGCGCACTGCCGTTGGTGGAGGAGGGAGATGGACGCCGCTGCCCCCACGTGTTACCGCCGGCCGAGGACTGCGCCGCCGCTGCCGCCTCACCACAGGGGCTGAGGACGGTGTGGACGGGGACTCCTCGGAAGCGGCGCGGCGCCGCCGCCTCGGGGGAGAGAGGTCGGGGGGAGAACGGTAGATCAAGATTCTCTCGGTCTCGGGGAAGTCGGCTTGTTGTAGCAGTTAAGTAAAGTAAATCTCGCTGGAACAGTCCACTGCTCGATCTAAGCATGATGAGCCGATGACCGTTCATGAGAAAAAGGTCTGCGTTTTGGGTTACAGCTAGCCCACAGCCCGTGAACTGATCAGTACATCACCGATACGCCATGTTTTTTTTTTCGATAAAGGTGAACTTTATTGACTCAAAATGAAGCATCAGGAGGATACAAACACAATGAGTACACATCTGGCCTCTGCATAACTAGGATGAACACAGCCAACACCAACGCACACACTCAAATAAACACGCCAGCAAATAGCAAAGTCATATAAAACCTAAGCTATGCATGTGTGAGAAAAAGAAAATCCGAAACAATCAAAATAGCGATCGACAAACTATGACAATCAAAATAGCGATACGCCATGTTACACAATGGGTTTTTCTGCCTTTGAGAGAAAAGAAGAATAAATGAGTCGCCAACCGTCTCCTATGTGCAAGCTCACTGAATTCTGAGTAGTATTACAAGCTTTTGGGCCTATAAATAACCCCACATGGCCACAAGACACTGGTACCAACTCACTCCTCCAGTTCCCTAGCCTCATCAAGCTCACACCAACCAGCAGGGCTCTGCCACTGCCAGAGCCAATCAACTCAAGAACACCACGATGAAGAAGCTTCACACCACCGTCATCACCACCACTCTGGCTCTCCTTCTCCTCCTCGTCATCCTAGCAGCCTCGACCCTTCGTGTCGCCATGGCTGGATCAGGTCAGCTCAAGTCACAACCATTTCCCTCTCATTTCCTTCTGATCATGTGTCAGTTCTGTCAGTAATGGGGTTTAAGATCTTTTGGCCGTTCGTTGTGTTCGCTGCCATCTACTACTATGTTACTAACTGTGGTGCGTGTGCTTTTGATCAGCGTTCTGCGACAGCAAGTGCGGGGTGAGGTGCTCCAAGGCGGGGCGGCACGACGACTGCCTCAAGTACTGCGGGATATGCTGCGCCGAGTGCAACTGCGTGCCGTCGGGGACTGCCGGCAACAAGGACGAGTGCCCCTGCTACCGCGACAAGACCACCGGACACGGCGCGCGCACGAGGCCCAAGTGCCCATGATAGATCCACCACCCTCCGGCCATCCTCCACCATCCATGGCGTCTAGTACATGGCATATACCGACCTGAACTGGAAGAGTCCCTATCATGTACTTAGTACTATGTCGCGGATCACTACTATATTATACGCGTGTAAATCATGATCTGAAACGCCTGGTACATGATCCGACTGTATGTTGATAATGCGTAATGCTGGCCTACTGGTACGCCGGTAAAAATGTCATTGTGTTGTAATAATAAACTATCATGCTTTAGTAGAGTCTGTCCAGTATTTTCCTTGTTCTGTTTCTGTTTCCTTTGGGAAAGTAAAATTTGGGAGTGACCGGACTGACGTGTCAATTCAAAAGAGGTGAAGCTTTACCCAACTGAAATGCAACAAGTTTTGTGGCTCCCATGAGACTGTCGCCGGCCGGCCTTTGATTGGCATTGGCGTCAGAGACATGATATTTTATTTTATTTTTTAGAAAAGGAGGATGACCCCGGCCTCTGCATCTGGGCGATGCATACGGCTACTTTATTAATTATTTTCACAAGACCTTACAAAGTAATACCACAGTAAGACTAAAGCCGCCGTCTAAGCAACAAACTGTCGCTACACCTATCCAGTTGATGAAGGGGCGCAGATAGCCTGGGCCTAATACCAAACAGACATCGCAGCCGAACCTAACATCAGAGACCTGAGGACCCATCCAGGACGCCTGCCGGGCATGGGTCTCGCCGGTCTGGCGTGCTCTCAGAGGCCGCCGCCGCCAACTGCCACCGCTCTATCTTCAGAACTGTACTGATGCATCAACCTTACTCGGTCTAGCTATCGTCGACGCCCCCACGGCGCCCAACGGCACCTCCTCCCTGCGCGCAAACAGTTGTGCACGTCGCGGTCGCCACTGATACACCTCAGCACCATGCTGCCAAGTACCACCAGCCAACACAGCTTGAAGTCTTTGGAAGATCTGTCTTGCGTAGCACCTGCCGACCAGGCATGACAAAGCGTAGCACCTGTCGGTCAGGCATGACTTAACATCTCCACCGAAGCTCCGTGCAAGACGAAGCCGCTCCACCTCCTGCCTCTGACTTCCAGCGCTGCTCCACAAACGATGCTCCCAAGAGAGAAACGACACCGCAGTGCCGCCATCGTCCGATCTGGAAAACAGATCTTAGGGTTTGATATACATTTCCTTTCCTTGTTCATACGAGCATATATCATCCTTTTATGTATATGAATGTATTTTGTTGGTTTCATCTCTATATGTAGGCCTTTCAAGTTTTTGATAGCTTCAAGGTCCAACATGGGGCAAACCATTCACCTTGAGCCATTGTTGGAGAAAAATCCACAATTGCCCAAAGTTTAAGGAGCAATATGTGGCCCAAAAAGAGGTGAGAGGGCCTCATCGGTCGTCGGCCCAAGTGAAAAAGAGAAGAGGCCGAGGGGGATGACCAATTCCAAGGTTGATGCTTCGGCACTCGTCTTCTAAGAAACACCCAAAATAAGGTGTCAAATGAGAAGAGGGAAGAGATGAAGCACCAAGACAAAGAGAAGGCGACGGAGACCTTCTTTGACATACAAAAGAAGAAGCTCGAAATCGAGACCAATGCCAAGTCAAGACCCTCCTTGGTGGAGCTCGCGCTATTCTTCAAGGAAGTGGAGATCATGGCGGCCGACACAAGCAAAATGACCCCCCCCCCCCCCCCCAAAGGCTTGGTTTAAGGGGAAGCAAAAGTTCATCCAAAACTGAGATGCGTGATCATTTTTTATTTTATGAATTAGGGCCGAGATGCACGAACTATGGTCGTGGAACGCGGGGCTCGTGTGATCTTTTTGGTGCAATGTTGTATACCCGGCATGACATATGATACTATACAAAAATGCTAGATTTATTTTTCTATCTACTTGCTATATTTGATGATAAAAATGTGTTTCTTGAAGAAAAAAATAGAAAGGAACCAAATGGATCGGTCTACTAGGCACACTAACAAAAGAAACACGAACATGAAGCAGGCACCGGCCGAACTGCCAACCCGAACAAACAAACAAAATACACGGACATGAAGCGGACGCCGGCCAAACTGACAACCCAAACAAATAAAAAGGCTGACATATTGGGTGTCCGATTGAAACGGCAGGTTGGAGTTGGCGTTACAGTTGCGTGGCTCCGGTGCTTAAGAGCCAACAGGTGACAAATAAGTGAGTCCATGCAATAGCTGCCTACTTACCTTGCAAGGATGGCATGCTCCTTCGTCTTCTGCTGACAGGTAATCATTCAGAGTATAAAGTGATTTCTCTCATACTTGCATAGGTTTGGGCTAAGCATCACAGCGATCTAAGCTTCGAGAACCTATACCCCTCTTAATAGTACGAAGGTCCTAAGACTCAAGAAAAAGAAGAAGAAGAACGAACTGAATTCTACGTCTTCGCTTCGCCTTCGGTCTTCTCAGTCAATATCCTCCGGACTACCTCCGAACCAATTGCTTCACGGTAGCAATAGATTTTAAGGGGTCAACTTCTTCGCATCAATCTTCTTGCCAGAACGGCCTTGAGAGATATGACACATCTTATGTGTATCTCAAATATCCTTAGGTGAAATTCCTCGAACTTGACACCAAAGATGGCATCTTTCTTCGGTTCTGCATGGACCATTTCTCCCTGTGTGCACTAGCAAACAAATCAGTCCATGCCTATTTCTGTCAACAATCCAAAACACAAGAGGGAAAGAATTGCACCAACACATGCACTACTTTTCCTCATTGCCGGCGGGGCCACAGACATGCCGGCGTCGGCGTCGTGGCGCCATGCCGTGACCGTCGTGGAGCTACCAGCCTCGTCGACGTGTCGGAGTTGGGCCTGTAAACCTCATTGGACGCCTCGTTGATCTCTTTGTAGGCGGCCTCCAAATCTGCCTCATACTGGTGGTAGCGCCAGCTGTCCCGGCGGATGTCATGGGCGAAGCAGTAGGACTCGAGCAGCGCCTCCTACTCGTCAAGGTCCGCCGGGATGCCAGTGTCGGTGACCAGTATCTCTTCCGCGCGCTGGTGCTCATCGAGGAGGCAGAGGTTTTAGGCTTGGTCGGCCTACGCCTGCCGGAACACGCACTCCCGCTCCTCCTACACCATGTTGGTGTAGTTGTTGGAAATATGCCCTAGAGGCAATAATAAATTTGTTATTAGCACATTTCCTTGTTATTGATACGTGTTTATTCTTCATGATATAATTGTATTAACCAAAAACTCAAATACATGTGTGGATACATAAACAAATGTCGTGTCCTTAGTAAGCCTCTACTAGACTAGCTCGTTGATTAACCATAGACATGAGTTGTCATTTAATCATGGGATCACATCATTAGGAGAATGTTGTGATGGACAGACCCAATTGTAAGCTTAGCACTGATCATGTCACTAAGTTAAATTGCTATTACTTTCTTAATGTCAAGTATCTATTTTTTAGACCATGAGATCATGCCACTCCATAATACCGGAAGAATGTTTTATGAGTATCAACCGTCAATTCATAACTGGGTGATCATAAAGGTGCTCTTCAGGTATCTCGGAAGGTACTAGTTGGGTTGCATGGATGAAGACTGGGATTTATCACTCCATGTGACGGAGAGATATCTCTGGGCCCTCATGGTAATACAACATTCTAAGTAGATTGCAAGCATTTAACTAATGTGTTTAGTCACAGGGATATTGCCTTACGAAATGAGTAAAGAGAACTTGCCAGTAACGAGATTGAACTAGGTATGATGATACCGACGATCGAATCTGGGGCAAGTAAAATATCGCGAGACAAAGGGAATGGAATATGGGATTGTATCAATTCTTGACATTGTGGTTCAAAGTGATAAAGATCTTCGTTGAATATGTGGGAGTCATTATGGGCATCTAAGTCTCGCTATTGATTATTAGTCGAAAACTTGTCTCGATCATGTCCGCATGCTCTCGAACCCGTAGGGTCACACACTTACCATTCGGTAACGCTAGGGTAGTAATTGGATATTCATAGTGGTGAGACCGAAGATAGTTTAGAGTCTCGGATGGGATCCGTGATATCACGAGGAGCTTCGAAATGGTCAGAAGATAAAGTATCATATAAGGAAAGTGGTTTTCAGGGTATAAAAAATGTTCGGGATTTTTCAGTATTGTACCGGGAAGGTTCTAGATGGTTTTAGAGTGGGGCCCACCTGCATGAAAGGACCCATATGGACGTGGATGGTGGGGCAAGGACCCACACATCTGATCCATGCACACCAAGATCCCACCTAAAACGAATATAATCATATCCCAAAGGGATAAGATCATGATCCCTAAAAATCCTTACCCGTTGGTGTGCAACCCTTAGGGCTGGGAGGAGGGGACAAGCCTCCTCCCCCACACCTGGCGCAAGGGGGCAGCATCCCATCCATCCCTTGGCGCCTCCCCTACCTGCTACTCCCCCCTCCTCCTTCGCAGACGCTTGGCGAAGCCCTGCCGGAGTTCCATCATAAACTCTACCACGACACCGTCATGCTGGCCTAGATTCCATCTACCTCTCCCTTTTCCTTGCTGGATCAAGGAGGAGGAGATGTCCAAGAGCCGTACGTGTGCATATCTCGGAGGTGTCGTTCGTGTGGTACTGGATCAGATTGGATCGCGAAGAAAGTATGACTATGGCAACCACGTTCATTAGAACGTTTCCGCTTTCGGTTTACAAGGATACATAGACTTTCCCACTCTTTGCTAGCATCTAGTAGATTAGATTTGGGTGGATTTGTAGGATTTTTTTTCCATGCAATGATTCCCTTCAGTAGTGGGCACGGCACATAGTGATGGATGAGTGGCGCTGGAGTAGGTTACTCAGCGACGTCGCGTTCACTGGGCTGCGGCACAGACGATGCTATAGGCCGGCACGCCGCTTCAATGCCGGTTCCAGTGAGCGGTCGTGTCGGACATGACAGTAATCCGGACGCCCATAAAGTCTCCTTAGTTTGTCTCCCGTTTGCGAGAAAATGACCGCCGAACGGACCATTGCACGACTGCGTTGGATGACAAATATACGGTTAATGGGTCCACGTTGAACATGCCCTTAGTGTGTGTCGCGCTGTGCATCCATCTGCCTATCTATCTGCATGGTGGACTGGTGGTTGTTTACCGGCCGGCCTGTGACGACAAGCAAGGCACACTGGCCGGCGCCTCCGGGCTAGTACAACGGAAGGCGCCGACGCGGGAAGCAGCCGTGTGCTAGCGTACTCCGGCGTACTAACCTGTCGGACATGCGTGCCGCATGATGGCCTGTCGTGGTGCCGAGGATTACAACGTTTGCTGTGGGCAGAGCACCTAGACTAGCTAGCTGCCAAGTGCTAATAAACACGTCGAGGGAAGAGATCGGCAGAGTTAAGTAAAGTAAGAGCATGGTTAATAGTATAGCCAACTGCTGGCTATAAGCCATTGTCATGTCATCTATAGCCCATCTTATAGCTAATATGTACAATAGTTGATTAGAAAAATGTACTACTTTTTTATTATATGTCCCATTTTTCACTCTCACAAAGTGCCTAGGAGCACGTGCTAGAGCTGGCTCTTCACCAAGAGCCCGCTTACCTTCTCTCTCCTCTTTTCTTTCCTCCAACTAAGTAAGAATATACTACTAGTAGTTTATTTCTTATAGTCAGCTGACTCAGCTCTATTATACTTGCTCTAAGGAGGTGTTCGGCAGTCCTCAAGCTCCCTGAAATCTCAGAATCTGTGGAGCTCCTTTTTCCCCGCTCTGTCATTATTAGCTACAGCTTCACCAACTCCCGAAGCGGACTTTGAGTAGTCGAGAGTCTCCGAACAGGCCCTAAATCTCACTGGAACAGTTCACTGCTCGATCTAAGCATGATGAGAGTTGATGACCGTCCATAAGAAAAAGGTCTGCATTTTGGGTTACAGCCAGCTCACAGCCCATCAACACATCACCAATTCGCCATGTCCCAAGTCTCTTTTAAGTTGTATAAGTAATCTCTGTGTGCCACTGGTGCCAGCTCACCACATAAAGGCCATTAGGGCATCTCGAACGCCGACGAATTTGCTCTGTCATCTGTTCACGAATAAAGGGACTGAGATCCATGACTTGCCCACTGCAAATCACGCTGTAACATTTCCCTATGTATCATCCATTCATTAGAGATCCAGCGCTTGATATTGGCCCATGTGAAAACAGCCCATACCAACGCACTTACGAGGGTGCGTCCCGCTAATTGCCAGCATTGCCGCGTCATCACTCGCTCATTAAGCGTGGTAATAGTGGCCAGTCCATGTAAGATCAAAGCTACACGCACGTACGTCTACGTTCCACGGCAAGCAGCTCATAGGAACGTTGCGTACCAGAATTGTACATACTAGTTTATGACAGGATTCATAATCACTAGCTCGCTCCAGTAATTTTTTTAGATAAACACGTGCCAGCTCGTTATTGACTACGTGCCAGTATGAGCTTTATCTCTCTCTCAAAAACAAATGCTAACGTGTGTGTAAAAAACTTTCTAAAATATTCATGACATTTAAAAAAAAATACTCACACCTTTATTTTTTTACACATTATTAAAATACACAGTGACCATTAAATAGACTATGAATATTTTTTAATAAAATGAACAATTTGTTAATAGATGCGAACATTTTTATTAAAAATACAAGATTAAGAATTTTCGATACACGATGATTTTTCTAAATACATGATGTTTTTAATACAAGATGAACATCTTTTTAATACACGATTTTTTTTAAATACATTATGAATATTATTAATACAAGATGAACCTTTTTTATTGCGCTTCGAGAATTTGTTAAATAGATGCTGACCATGTTTCTATACACGATGAACATTTTTAATATACACAATGAATATTTATTAATACTATAAACTGTTTTGAAACACGTGGTGATGATATTTTCTAATACAGGATGCACATTTTATAACTCAAATGGATGTAGTCTATGATCTACTCTTGAGTACTACTACTGCCAAGTCTGGATTCCAATGTTGAGTGCTGCTAGCAGCAGTCAATAATTTGCTCTTGAGTACAAGTGTTAAGTGTGAATTTCAATCTCGAGCAGCGTTAGTTGCAGTCCATAATGTGCTCCCGGTATTATTTTTCTCAATTTTAAGTGTTGAATGAACACAGAAATAGAGTGTTAAGTGATTTCAATTTATGCAGTTTCAGAATAATATATAGGACTGTTGGTTTTTAACCTTGGTTGCCATTGTTTCTATTTGTAATGGACTGAAGAATGACTCATGTTGTTTGTGTTGTCGGCTACCTAAAATTTTCTAAGTCTCAATCGTTGTTTCACTTGGGCCAATATCGGGCGTTGGATCTCAAATGGATGGTTGATACATGGGCGAATGTTACAGCGTGACTTGCAGTGGGCAAGTCACTGGATCTCACTTCTCAGTCCCGAATAAAGGGGACCAGTCCACAGACACTGACGTTGGAGGCCGCCATTCAACAATGCCTGCATACATTTCAACAACTATTTGAACTAATCGGACAAAATTCGTGCAAACACGGTGGATTTCATATAAGCCGGACAAAATTCATTACATTTTGGACATTTTTTAACTAAAAACTATACCGAACTAAGGTAAAACTAGTCTACAGCTGGCGCTGGCGGATATCTAGTCCGACAACACGGCTTGACTAGTCTACGGCCGACACGGTGGATCTCCATTGTATTTCCCATGTCCGGAAGCCCGCTCATCGGACTGCCGTCAGCCCCGAAGGTATATACTTCAGCACAAAGGGCGGCTCGCTTCCCATCTTCGGCAGCACCACTCATCGAAGTGGAACCGCCCATATGTGCTTCAGCAGGAAGGCAAGGGGACGACGGTGGCCTTCATGGGACCCATGCGGCGGCGGCCCCCATGTTCTACTTCTCCTCAATGATGTCGGCTGGTGTGGACGTGCTGGCCACCGTTTCGTCGATCTCTGCGAAGCCGGCTTCTTTCTCTGTCGGTAGGGCGCGATTACGCGTTCGTTGATGGCGGATGGCGTGGTCGTTGGCACGAGAGGAGTGGTACAACACGGCGTCGCCCACGGCAGCCACAATGCACGTGCCGCCGTGCCCCCCCCCCCTCCTCCTCGTGTGCCGGCCCTGAGCAACTCGCCACTCCTCGGCAAGCTGGCTTGGAGCGGCAATTTGCCAAACGATGCGCCGGCTTGGAGCTTCTGCCTCCAGGAGCTGGCCTGCAGCGGCCTAGAGCGTGGTGGGCAGACAGGTGCCTGGCTCATATCCGGCGGGCTCGACGGGCCATCCAGCTGGCTTTTATGCCGGACCACTCCTCTTCCCGCTCGTCGGATGCCATGGAGTTTGTGGAGAAATGATGCAAGGAGATGGGAGTGGAGTGTGGTGGGATTTTTGCCCGACGTCTGGCACCGGTTAAATAGCGGGCAGACGACCGGAGCCAACCAGCGTTGTGTTTAATGATGGGCGGCTCACGAACAGATGTGTGGACGGAGTAGGTTTCTCAGCACATGCATGAGTTTAATGGAGGAAGGCGGGCAGTCTGTAGCCGTTTGAATGCGGCGAGGACGCGTGTTGAGCCGGGCGTGCAGCGGGCGGCACGCTCGGTCGGCGCCAATGAGAGGTCGCATCCGCTCTAGGCCGGCGTCAATGTGGAGCAGCCACTCTACAGCGGCATGAATACGGGCAGCTGGCGTCAGGGAGGAGGGAATGTGTGACGGAGGGGTTTTTGATGGGCAAAGGCAGTCAAGAGTGGGCTTGGCGGTGGTCGAGACGCCCACAAAGCCCCACTAGTTTGTCTTCAGTTTGCAGGAAAATGGACGTTCAGACCGCTTGGCGGACCAATACAGGCCCGCATTGGATGGCACAACATGTCCGGACCGTCCAATCCGAACATATGCGGGTGGTTTAAGGGTTGACCTTGAAATGCCCTTAATAAATAAATGAGCAAAAGCAGAGTGAGGTTTCTTTCTGTCTTTGTGCGAAAAGAAAAGCAAATAAGTCGCCAACAGCCAAAGCTTTTCAGGTGAAAGCTTGTTACTAAATTCTGAGAGCAGTTTTAATATAGTCCCTCATACCTCGGGGAAAGATAAGGGGTAAGAGTAGATCTATACATGGTGGAGCCAGGTAATTAGCATGTGTTATTTTTCGAGAATACGCCAATGACGTACCATATTTTTATAGAAAAGAAAAAGTCATTTACAAGAGCCTAGTGTGGATGCGAACATCTACGCTGGCACACCCACTCCAAAGAAAAACAAATGGTCACTCTCCCACAAAAGGATCTAAACCACCAACACCAAAACCTGCCGCTCTTCAATCCTTGATATCATCTAGCACTAGGTATACTAGTTCTTGCGCCGTCTTTCGCTGTTGCGTTCTGTTGAAGACCCTAGCATTCCTTTGCTTCCAGATAGACCAAGCAGTATCAATGACAAAGGAGTCGAAACCACAACTAAACTTCCCGGAGAAATTTGTCCTTTGGGAGAGCCACCACCCGAAGAACGTCTCAGAGACTAAGGGGAGTGAGATGTTGATCTGCAACTTGTTGAAACACTCATGCCACACTTCCCTAGCGTAGGGACACTGAGCCAAAGTGTGGTCCACATTGTCCTCCTTCTGGAGGCATGAAAAACATGGCGGCGCCTCGTCTTGTAGCCCATGCCGCGCACCCCGGTCTGTTGTCCAAAGACGGTACTTGGCAGCCAGCCATGCAAAAAATTTGCACTTAAATGGTGCCCAACTCCTCTAAATGCACTTGTTCATAGGCGATCTCACAAGTCCTGTACATAATCTCTTGTAGACTGATTTAGCAGTGTAGGATCCGGATGGGTCGGCCGGCCATAGAAACATGTCCTGCGCGCTCACATCCCGCTGGACCGTAGAGATTACTTGACAAAGGTTGGCCACTTGGATGTGCAATAATTAAGAAAGTTGCAACCAGTCACCTCTTACCTTGGGCAGATAAAGAAACGCTTCTCCCAAATCTCTCGTCGAATCGTCATAAGAGAAAATCATGGGGAAAAAAAATCTCTTCTCCCGAATCTCTCATCCAATTTAATCCCGTGTTACCCACAGCAAAAAATAATTAATCTCGTGTCATGTTGTTCTACTTAACCAACCATGTCTTTTTTATTTTATGATTATGAAGTTCGTCATTTTACTTAACCATGCTAACCACTATGATGGTTGTCTCGTTTGTTCTATGATGTTCGTCATTTTACTTAACCATAGAAATGTTCCCTTTTTTAACTATTAGTACGTTATAGAAGAATAAAAATACTCTAATTCAATCTCAAGTGCCGTTATTCTCTGACATTGTGATATTTTCATCTAAACTGTGGTTTTTAATGGCTTTAATCACATATAAGTTAGGCACGCAATAAGTTCCTTCTTCTCCGTTTTAATCACATAAATTAGAAAGGGGAGCACTAGGAATCAGACTACTGATTCCTAGCATCCCATCAGACCAGTGCAGTGCCGTTGGATCATAGTCTGGTGGGCAGTTGGATGTAGTACTGACTTTGGAAGCAATTTCGTTCAGATATAGAAACAGGTAATTTGAGGTAACTAATCCCAGATATTTAGCAAACCTATCGAGCAGTTTAAGGAAACAAATTAGGAAAGGATTAATGTGCCATAAAGACATTCCGAATGCAATTTTCTTCCTTATGAATGACATTTTATTTCCTTACAAAGAAAAGTGTTTCCAATATTCCTGAAAATTGCATCGACCACAGATATTTCCTTATGCGCACTTCCTGTTTCCAATATTTCTTAAAATTGCATCACAAATAAAATATGCATCTATCTAAAAGATTGTGTTGCTATTTAGCAGTTGCCGACTAGAAATTTGCTTTCATGCTGAACAAAAATTTGTTTCAAATGGTGCGGGTATGTCTATCTATCTGGAAGTCTCCGACGACTGAACGCCGTATGTGGCCACGGGTTGCTCGCATACTGCAGCTAGTCCTCATCGTCTCTTCTTATTTTCACTGCTTCCTTCATTTGCTTGGATGCTTCCTTCACGTGTTTCGATTATTTATGTGCTCTTCTGCCGTGTATTTGAACTTGCGGTTGAAGCATTACATTTGCACTTGTGTGGTGGTCGAAACATGTTTTTGCTTCGAAACCTATTTCACTTGAACTACATATATTGTTTGGATTTGGCATAATTTTATGTCGAATGCAACGCTGTATTTTTTTTTTGTGATGTAGTAAAAATATTATCCAAAGGACTAGAGAATTGTTTCCAATGTACCATGAAATTGCTTCCAAGGATTTTTTATTTCCAATCAGAACTTTTTACATTGAGACACTGCATTGGTTTTAAACAAACTGAACTATTGCTTCCAAAGAAATCACAATTTACTTCAGTAAAACAAAACGTGGCATCTATTTGACGGTCACCACCGACTCGATGGTCACCGTGCTTCATTTCGATGTTCGTCGTGCTTCCTTGCGATGGTAGTTGTGCTTTCATTTGACGGCGGACGTGCGTCCTTTGCGATGGTGCTTCCTTCCAAAGTTGGGCATGTTGGTTGTGCTTCCTTCGAAAGCTGGTCGTGCTTCCTACCAAAGATGGTTGTGCTTCCAACCTGAAGCGGGCGTGCAATGGCAGATACTCTCAACAAAATTCATCGAAGCAAGCATTGCATCCAAAGTAACGCAAATCAAAACAAGTGAATGAAAATGAATCAAATATGAGATGAATTAAACCCTAATTCGGGTGAGTACATACGAAGGGGACGACGCCGGAGATCCGCGTGCAGCTTCTTCAGGAAGCCGAAACGGCGCACCAGCGCAGTGGAAGATATGGTGACGGGGCATGGTCAGGTGGTGGACCGGGGCGGCTATGGGGATTACGCGGACGGTGGTGAGAGGAAGGTTCGACAGGCACACGGGGTAGGACACCGCAGCGGCGTACGATGTCGAGCAGTTGTAGCCGCCGTGGAGTTGTTGTTGCAGACCAGGGTGCTGGCGGAGGTTGTCCTCGCGGTGAGCCAGCTCGGCGTGCTCGGCGATGAGCTCACCCATGGGATGTGAGACGGGGTGAGGTGGGTAGATCGGCCTGGCGAGATTTACTCGCATCAGACGCGGTGAGGTGGTTGTAGACGGGAAGCAAGCGAGATTTACTCGGAGTGGATCAATACGTGCGTTTAATTGGTGGGGTTAGAGAATCATTACACCGTTGGATTAAAGAAGAATCAACGTTGCATGACCCGTCTGACGAGAAAATTCTTTCAGACTACTGATAAAGAGCGTTTCCCAATTAGAAATGCAATAGTTTCCTTTTCCTCAGACGCTGTAATAGTTTCCTTAAAATCTGTCAAGCTTTTGGGCCCTATAAATAGCCCGAGAAGCCCCAAGATACTAGTACCAACTCACTCCTCCAGCTCACACACCAATCAGCAGCGCTCTGCCAGAGCCATGAATCTCAAGCACACCACAATGAAGCTTCGCCCCATCGCCACCACTGTGGCTCTCCTCCTCGTCCTCCTCTTAGCATCCTCGTCTCTGCGTGCCGCCATGGCTGGATCAGGTTAGTTCAGTAATGTGCCGATGTTGTATGTATCGCCATTATGCTGAAGTGCTCTGTTCGTTCCTTGTGTTGATGTTAACCGTGGTGGATGTGCATTTGATGAGCTTTCTGCGACGGCAAGTGCGGGGTGAGGTGCTCCAAGGCGAGCCGGCACGACGACTGCCTCAAGTACTGCGGGATATGCTGCGCCGAGTGCAACTGCATCCCGTCGGGGACGGCCGGCAACAAGGACGAGTGCCCCTGCTACCGCGACAAGACCACCGGCCAAGGCGCGCGCAAGAGGCCCAAGTGCCCATGATCGATCCACCACCCACTAGCCATGCTCCACCGCCCCGCCTACTCTACATAGCATGTACCTGAACTTCATGCATCCCTATCATGTCGTACTATGCCGCGGATCACTACTATATGGCATATGCATGTAAATCATGATCTGGAGCGTTCGGTGCATGATCCGACTGTATGTTGACAATGCATAATGCTGGCCTACTGGTATGCCGGTAAAGATGTCGTTGTGCTGTAATAATAAACTATCACGCATTAGTAGAGTCCGCCAAAGTCATGGTATAACATTTCCTTCTCTTGTTCATACGAGCATATATCGTCCAACGCATGTACTTTGTTGGTTTCATATTTATATGTAGGTGTTTCAAATTTTCGATACCTTTGAGGTTCAGCATGGGGACAAGCCATTCACCTTGAGTCATTGTTGAAGAAAAATCCATGATTGCCAAAAGTTTAAGGAGCAATATGCGGCCCAAAAAAAAGGTGAGAGGGCCTCATCGGTCATCGACCCAAGTGAAAGTGAGAAAAGGCTGAGGGGGAAGACCTATTCCAAGGTGGATGCAAAGCGTGATGCTACGGCACTCGCCTTGTAAAAAACTTCGAAGGGGTTCATGACCCAAACGAAGGTGCCAAGTGAGAAGAGGGAAGAAAGGAAGCGTCAGAAGAAAGAGGAGGCAATGAAGATCTTCTTTGACATACAAAAGAAGAATCTCGAGATCGATGAGACCAATGCCAAGTCAAGAGCCAAGGAGGTGGAGCTCGCGCTAATCTTCAAGGAAGTGAAGATCATGGTGGCCGACACGAGCGAAATGACCCCAAAAAAGAAGGCTTGGTTGAGGGGAAGCAAAAGCTCATCCAAGACCGAGAAGCATGATCATCTTTTATTTCATGAGCTAGGGCCAAGATGCATGAAATATGGTCATGACACACGGGGCTCGTGTGAACTTTTTGATGCAATGTTGCATGCCGTCATGGCATATGGTACTATGCGAAAATGCTAGATTTATTTTGCTATCTACCTGCTATTTTTTCTGATGAAACTTTGTTTGTTGAAAAAAACCGATCAAGATGAACCAAATAGATCAACCGGTTTTACACACAGACAAAAAAACACATACATGAAGCGGACGCCGGCCAAACCAACGACCCAAACATACAAAATGCAAACATATTGGGTGTCGAATGGCCGGTTGGAGTTGGCCTTACAGCTGTGTGGCTTCGGTGCGTAACAGCCAACAGGTGAAAAATGAGTGGGTCCAAGCTATAGTTGCCTGCTTGCCTTGCAAGGATGGCATGCTCCTTTCGGTAACTTCTTTTACTTGTACGCGGCGCCATCATCTACGTGTTGGGATATCCTCCTCATGTGGGCTGCAAGGAGATGACCATTTGAGGCCTTTTAGGCAGCCCAAAGAGGTGCAGAAGCCCACTACCCATTAGGGTTATGACCTAGGGTCATTTTAGACTTTGCACATGAGAGGATGGGGATGCTTTACCCTCCATCCAGCAGCCACCACCAAAGGTGAGAAAATCAGTTCATCCTCAAGAGAGAAGAAGAGAGAAAACCAAAAGAGCAAGGGAAGAAGAGGAAGATTGAAGGAAGAAGCAAAGGGAGCTCCTCCCCAAGCTTGTGATGGTCCAGATCCACTACCTTGTCTCCTTCAAGTTTCGGTTCCATCATCTGTGGTGAGATTGTTCCAATCCCTAGTTCTTGAGCCCCAAATCTTCTTGTGTTCATCCAAGATTTATAAATCTTGATGTATGAGATCCTCTAGTGTTGTCTAGAGAAGAACTTGTTGTATCCCACATTTGATAATAGTGGAAGAGAATTTGGGTGGCTTCGGCCCGTGGTTTTTCCCCTCAAGTTGAGGGGTTTTCCACGTAAAAATCTGGTGTCTCTTTGTCGATGCTTGCTGCTGTCCAGAAAAGTTACTCCTACCACAAGACACTCGGCTGAGGAGTGTCTTGCCTGCTAAGTAACATTTTTGGCCTCCATATATGATGTTGCATATGTTTCCTTCCATGCTAAGCAACGATCCTTGAGTTAGTACATGATATAGTGCTGAGATTACTTGTTTCCGCTGCAGTTTTCAGTTAACCACAAGTGCATTTGTGTGCTAATTCCCATCAGAGTGGCATCAAAGCCTTGGTTGCTTAGAAGGTTGCAAATCCCAGTTGCTTGATTGTTACTGTAAGTGCTGCTCACACTGGCTTTGGAAGAAAGCGCTACTACAAGTGGCGTGATAAAACTTGATTCTTCCAATTACTCATTATGGAAGCCCATGATGGAAGACATCAGTTATTGCAAGGATTTGTATGAGCCAATTGTGAAAGACAAGATACCCACCGGTGTCACGGAAGAAGAATGGAGAGTGTTGCACAGAAAGGCAGTAGGTATGATTCGGTTGTACATCAACCACAATATTTTCCACCATGTTGCAAATGACACAAATGCTTATGAGATGTGGCAGAAGTTGGAGTCTATGTATAAGAGGAAGACATCAATGAACAAAGCCTCGGTGATCAAAAGACTTGCAAAGCTTGAGTACCGAGATGCCACAAGTGTGATTGAGCACTTAAATGTCTTTCAATGCCACATAAATCAACTTTCAGCCATGAAGATCAACTTTGAAGATAAGGTGCAAGCATTGTTGCTGCTGAGTTCCATGCCTGATAGTTGGAACATGCTTGTTGTGTCACTTAGCAATTCAGCTCAGGATGGGAAGCTGACTTTGGAGATGGTGAAGAACAGTTTGCTGAATGAAAAAAGCCAGAAAGAAGGAAAAGGGTGATGCCTCTTCTTCTGATGCGTATGTGGCTGAAACACATGGGAAGAATGAGAACCGTGGACGCGGCAATACAAGATTTCAGCAAGGCAAAAGCAAATCCAGGGGGAGATCAAAGTCAAAACAGAGAAAAGATATTATTTGCTTTCATTGTGGCAATCCGGGACACATAAAGAGCGAGTGCAGAAAGTACAAAAGAGAGCTTGCAGAGGGGAAACTCACAAAGAAAACCAAGCAAAAGGCTGAGAGCAGTTCAGCCATGACTGCAACAGATGAGGACTATCTAGTCATTGAAGATGAAGATTGCTATAGTGTTGTTCGTGATGATGCCATGAGTTGGGTTGTGGATTCAGGTGCGTCCTTCCACATCACATCACACAAGGAGTATTTCACATCTTACACTAGTGGTGTTACTAGCCAAGTGAGAATGGGAAATAGTGGTTCGTCAGCAATTGTTGGCAAGGGCTCTATATGCATTGAAACAAACACAGGTTGCAGATTGGTGCTCGATGATGTGAGGCATGTTCCCGATATAAGGTTAAATTTGTTGTCAGTGGGCAAGCTTGATGACATCAAACATTCTAGTTATTTTGGTGAAGGAAAGTGGAAGCTCACCAAAGGCTCTTTGATTGTGGCTCGAGGAAGTAAGCAAGGTAATCTCTATGTGACTAAAACCAAGTTGTGCAATGAGGTGTTGAACGCTGCTGAAAAAGATACTTCGGTTGAATTGTGGCACAAGAGGCTTGGGCATATGAGTGAGAAGGGCATGCACGCTCTTGCTCGCATGGAGTACCTCCCTGAGTTGAAAGGTATATCCTTGAAACCCTGTGCACATTGTTTTGCTGGCAAACATGGTTGCATTTCGTACACTCCCTCCACATCGTGCAGAAAATGTTCTTGATATTGTGCACACTAATGTTTGCTCCATGACTGAAAAATCTCATGGTGGAGATTATACTTTGTGACTTTTATTGATGACCATTCCAGAAAGGTTTTTGTGTATGTGCTAAAACACAAATACTAGACGCTTGAAACCTTCAAGGAGTTCCATGCCAAGGTTGAAAGAGAAACTGGCAGGAAATTGAAGTGCGTGAGATCAGACAATGGTGGTGAATACCGAGGTCCTTTTGAAAGGTATTGCAGAAAGTTTGGTATCAGGCTTGAGAAGAGTCCACCAAAGACACCTCAGCTCAATGGTCTTGCAGAGAGAATGAACAGGACACTCACAGAGAGGGTCACAGCTATGCTCTCTCATGCTCATTTACCTAATTCCTTTTGGGCTGAAGCATTGATGAATGCTATGTACATGGTTAACCTATCTCCCTCAGTTCCTCTTGCAGGTCCTCAGAGAGTTTGGTCAGGGAAGGAGGTATCATACAAGCACTTGAAGGTCTTTGGTTGCAGGGCATTTGTAGATGTTCCAAGGGACGAGAGATCCAAGCTTGATAGCAAGACAAAGCAGTGCATCTATCTCAGCCAACCAAGTGAAGAGTTTGGCTACAGGTTGTGGGATCCAACCAATAGGAAGATTGTGAGAAGCCGAGATGTTGTGTTCATTGAAGATGAAACAATAAAAGATATTGGGAAACCAAAGAAGCCAATGACCGACACACCTCAGGTTGACATGGATCCAATCCGTCCTCCTCTTGTGCATGACAATCATGGGGGAGATGATGACACTGAAGACAGTGGAGATGCAACTGATCAAGGCAGTACAAGCCAAAGTGACGAGCAGCCATCAAGTGATGATGATGATGATGAAGTTGGTAATGATGATGCCAACAAAAATCCACCTGATTCACCACCATAGCAGCAGCAAAGAAGAAGTGAAAGAGATCACATTCCTTCTTCTAAGTATCCACCATATCAATATGTGTTGATGACAGATGCAGGTGAGCCCTCATGCTATGAGGAGGCAATGTCTGTTGAGAACAAGGAAGAATGGTCAGAAGCCATGCAGGATGAGATAAAATTCCTGTATGAGAATGATACCTTTGAGTTGGTGAATCTGCCAAAGGGCAAGAAAGCACTCAAGAACAAGTGGGTGTACAGAGTGAAGACTGAAGAAAACACTTCATATCCAAGGTACAAGGCCAGATTGGTTGTGAAAGGATTCAGTCGGAAGAAGTGCATTGATTATTGATTATGATGAGATATTCTCTCCGGTGGTCAAGATGTCTTCGATCCGAGTTGTGCTTGGCCTGGCTGCCACCATGGACTTGGAAATTGAATAACTTGATGTGAAGATTGCATTCTTACATGATGACCTAGAGGAGGAGATATACATGGAGCAGCCAGAGGGATTCATGGTTGCAGGCAAGGAGCACTTAGTTTGCAAATTGAAGAAGAGCTTGTATGGCTTGAAGCAAGCTCCTCGGCAGTGGTACAAGAAGTTTGAGTTTTTTATGACTGGGCTTGGTTACCATAAAGAACAACTTGATCATTGTGTCTTTATGAAGAGGTATGTCGAGGGTGATTTCATTATTCTCTTGTTGTATGTTGATGATATGTTGATTGTTGGAAATGGCACAAAGAGGATTGCTCTCCTCAAGAAGGCATTGAGTAAATCATTTGCCATGAAGGATTTCGGACCAGCTAAGCAAATACTTGGCATGAAGATCTCCCGTGATAGATCAAAGAAGCTACTTTGGCTCTCACGGGAAAGATACATTGAGAAGGTAATTGAAAGGTTCAATATGAAAGATGCAAAATCTGTTATCTCTCCACTTGCGGGCCATCACAAACTGAATTCTAAACAATGTCCTACAAGCAAGAAGCAGAAAGAAGAAATGATGAAAGCACCTTACTGTGACGACCCCGGCTTAATCGTGCACTAATCATACACGCAAATGCGCACGATCAAGCCTAAGGACTCACTTGAAGATATCACAACACAACTCTAAAACATAAAATAAAGTCATACAAGCTTAATATTACAAGCCAGGGCCTCGAGGGCTCGAATACATAGCTCGATGGCATACAAGCGTCAGCGGAAGCATTAGATATCTGGGTACAGATATATTACATAGAGAGAATTAGGCCTTCACAGAGGCGGGGTAAAATAAAATACTACGATCGAAAGGCGTAGGCCTCCTGCCCTGGACCCTCCGATCCTACTCCTGGTCGTCGAACGGCTCCTCGTAGTAGTAGTACTCGCCAGGCGGGTAGTAGTACTGGTCGTCGGCTGGGGCTTCTGGCTCAGGGGCTCCGTCGTCTGGTGGCATCAAATGGAAAATGGGAAAAAAGAAAATAAAGCAAACGTGAGTACTCATCCGAAGTACTCAGCAAGCAAGGATCTACACTACATATGCATCATTGTCAAAGGAATGGCTGTATATGTGGACTGGGCTGCAGAAATGCCAGAATAGAGGGGGAAAACCTAGTCCTATCGAAGACTAGCATCTTCAACAATCTTCAGCAGTCTTTCAGCATGAGGAGAGAGCAGATTACATAAGTAAAGTAGTAGTAGTAGTATCATCAACCTCGACCTGAGATCCTTTCTCGACTCCCTGCGAGAAAGCAACCCCAGAGCCGTACTATCCAGTTCTCACCACATGTTCTAGTTGTACCGATCGGGATACAACTCCGAGTGTCCGTTACCGTAGGACAGGCTATCGATAGAAGTTTCTTCCCTGCAGGGGTGCACCAACTTACCCACCACGCTCACTTAACTCTGGCCGGACACACTTTTCTGGGTCATGCCCGGCCTCGGATAAGCAACACGCCGCAACCCGACCTAGGCTTATAAGAGAGGTCAGCACGCCGGACTAAACCTATGCCCCCAGGGGTCTTGGGCCATCGCCCCGGGAACTCCTGCACGTTACGGGGCCACCGAGAGCAGACCTAGCAACCCCTTATACAAGCGCGGTTGTGTTACCAGTCCAACTCGGCGTGCGCCGCTCCTTACTGACGTCAAACAAGCTTCGACTGATGTGTACGACGCAGAACGCCCATACTATGCCCACGTGATGGTTAGTGCTATCGGGCCAGAGGCCCCTCGGATCAAATATCCAAAACCGTAGTGGATTAGGAGCGCGCGGAAACGAGCAGAGACTCACGATCGATGTGACCCCGTCGCCCCGTCTCGAGGACTTGCGGCAAGGGCTAAGAATGCCCGGCCACGCCTCGTAGTTATCTCGCGGGCACCATCCAGGTCAACCCGACTCCACATCACTTCGCAATAAGCTCGCGCGGGCACCCCTCAGGGCCGACCCGTCTTTAGTATCATGGTTTAGTGCAAGTCCACTCATCAACAGTAACTGTGTGTCTGACACCAGGGGAGCCCTGAGGAATCACCCTCGATGGAACCCCACCTGATGGTATCATCAAGGTGAACGAAGGAGGAATCACCCTCGAGGTCCACACTTGAGGAGTTGCGCGACGACGTCGTTATCGGGGATGGTGTAGGAGGAATCACCCTCGCTTACCACGACCGAGTAACTAACCTACAAGGTTAACATCAGAAGTGCTAACGAGGTATCACCCTCGGCACTCGACGGTAACCTAGCAGTGTCGGCAACTAAGGGGAAGTGATGTGCGGTGCCATGGTCTAGTCTTCAATCCCGATGATCGGGTCTTCTGATGTCCAGCAGGGCAGTCGGGATCAAGTGGGGGTCTCTGTCGTGTCTCTACCCAGCCTATACTAAGCAGTCTAGGATAACCAGTAAGGTAGCAATGCAGGTTACAATAATCAGGCTATGCAGCAGATATAGGAAAACAGTAGCAGTAGCAGTTCTAATGCAAGCATAAGAGAGAAGAGAATAGGCGATATAGGCATGCTCAAAATGGGGGTGCTTGCCTGTTTGCTCGGGGGCAAGGGCAAGGTCTTCAGTGGTATCGTCGGGGACGTAGTCGTACTCCTGTGCGGCGTCTGCCTCGGGAGCTACGTCAACGTCGGGGTCTACCGAGAGAGAAGAGGGGGAAGAAACAGGTAAACATAATGCAAACAAATGCAATACGGTGCGTGTGATGCTATGATGCAGTGCAGGGTTGCCTAAATATGCATCTAAGTCATTTTAGTTATTTTTAGAATTAATCTGGGATCTAATATCCGACGTGTGTGCACTATTCATCTGCCGGATTCGGGTCCGGAGTTACGAGTTCTTCTACGTAGGAGGTTCCGATGGAGAAACAGACGGCACGATCAGACTCGTCTCGTCGTTCTGAGCAACTTTCATGTTTTAAATTTTTCGATCCGAGCTACGGTTTAAAAGTTATTAATTTTTAAAGATTATTTGAATTTCTGGAATTAATTTTTATTTACAGAAAATGAATTATGACGTCAGCATGACGTGCTGCTGACGTCAGCAAGTCAACAGTCGGCTGACTAAGTCAAATATGACATGTGGGTCCAGTGGGACCCACATGTCAGCCTCTGTTTAGGCTAATCAGTGGATTAATTTAATTACCAGGGTTAATTAGGGGGTGGACCCCACATGTCAGTGAGACATTAGGTTAATCTAATTAGTTTCTATTTAATTAAATCTTTAATTAGGTTAATTAGTCACGGGGCCCACCTGTCAGTGGCATTGCGCCGCCACGTCAGCGCGTTGACCACGGTCAGCGTGGTCAGCGGGGCCCGTGGGACCCACTGGCAGTGACCCAGGGGTGTCCCACGTGGCGGCCACGTCGGCGGCCGGCGCCGGAGTTGCGCCGTCGACCAAAATCGCGGCGGCGCGGCTCGGACGCCCGTCGGGTTTCGCCCACAGGCCACCAAAACGGCCGTGGCTGGTCGCGTTCGAACGAGGGAAAGGCGCCGCGTCGATCTAAAGCATGAGCGCGAGCTAAAACGGCCGGAAACGAGCGCTAGGTCGTCGCCGGCGGACGCCGGAATCGGGCATCGGTGGATTTAGGGCTACAACGCTCGGGGAGGCGCGCTAGTGATCGCGTTGGACTCGCACGAGCTCCAGGAGCTCGATGCTGGGTCCGGACGAGCACGACGGCGTCTGTGGCCGCGGCGGCGAAGTGCACAGCGGCGAGCAGAGCTCGGCAACGACGGCAGCTGGCTATAAGGCGCTAGGGGACCAACGAGGAGCAGCAGGGAGAGGAGAGGCTCACCGTGCGGCACCCACATAGGCCCTCGATAGTTTTGTAGCAGCAGAAGGCCGGCGTCGGAGGCGAAGAAGACGACGGCGACCGTAGTTGAGGACGAAGGGGATCCGGTGGTTCCGTGCTCCCCAGCTCCAGCTGAGGCCTCCAGTAGATGAGGAAGGCGACGGCGGAGCTGGCCGGCACGGTGGACGAGCACGGGGTCGCCGGTGGCCACGGCAAATGGCGAAGTGCGGCGACGACGGCGCTCGGTGGCCGGATCTGGGAGGGAGCGAGGGGCGGAGCGAGCGAGGGAGGAGAGGGGAAAGTGGCGAGGAGAGCCAGGGGATACGCCGGGCCTCGACCTTATCCTCTCGGGTGGCTGCGGCGTCGGTGGCCGTCGGCGTGTCGCCGCCCGGCTGGCGCTGGCGCGCGCGGCCAGGGGCGCGCCGACACGCACGAGGAGGGAGGTGAGGTGGGCCGCTGTTGGACTGGGCCGCACACTGTGCACTTAGGCCCAGCCAACAGTAGCGTTTTATTTTTTTCTTATTTCTCTTCTCCCTTTTCTTTTATCCCTTTTTCTGTTTCAAAATGATTAGGCCACTTGTGCTCTTTTGAAAAATGTGAATGTTGGCCCAAATATTGCAATGCAATATTATCTCTCATCAAAAAGTGGTTTGGGCAGATTTGGAGTTCATTTGAATCTGTAATGATTTTAAACGAATTAATATTGCTCTTTTGGGTGTTGTTTCATCTTGTTTGAGTCACTTGCCCAACTCCAAATATTTTGATTTTGATTTTAGAAATGTTCCTGAATTATTTGCCATTTAATGAACATTTTCCCAACAGTGTTTGATCAACTTTATAATTCACCTTTGAATTTGAGTTGATTTTCAGATGTGGATTTGAATTGGATTATTAACCCATATGACATGGCACTGCAAATGATCATGACTTGGCAGTTTTAACAGAGTGTCACAGAGTTTATTACACGGGGGTGTTACAAGTTCTCCTCCTCTAAAAGAAATTCTCGTCCCGAGAATTTAGGAGGTAGAAGGAAAAAGTCCGGGATATTCTTCCCGAAGATGATCCTCGCGTTCCCAAGTGGCTTCGTCTTCAGTGTGATTCGACCATTGCACTTTTAGGAACTTGGTCGTCTTCTGACGAGTACGACGTTCAGCTTCGTCGAGGATGCGGATCGGATGCTCCTTATAGGAAAGATCATCTTGTAGCTCGAGCATCTCATGATCCACTGCACGGTGCGGGGATTCCTTGAAGCACTTACGGAGTTGCGACACGTGGAAGACATCATGAATATGGGAGAATTGCGGTGGCAACTCCAATTGATATGCCACCTGTCCACGTCTAGCTACGATGCGGAAAGGACCAATATAGCGAGGAGCTAGCTTGCCCTTGATTCCGAAACGACGGGTGCCCTTCATTGGAGTGACACGAAGATAAGCTTGTTCATCAGGTTGATAGATCACACCCCATCGCTTGCGATCATAATTACTCTTCTGACGGTCTTGAGCTGCTTTGAGATTCTCCCGGACAATTCGGACTTGTTCTTCGGCATGCTGAATAATGTCCGGTCCAACAAGAGGTCGTTCCCCAGTTTCTGACCAATTCAGAGGGGTTCGACATTTACGTCCATAAAGAACCTCAAAGGGGGCCATTTTTAAGCTAGCTTGATAGCTGTTGTTATAGGAGAACTCGGCATACGGAAGAGATTCCTCCCATTTCTTACCGAAGGATATAACACAGGCTCGAAGCATGTCTTCAAGCACTTGATTAACGCGCTCAACTTGGCCTTGGGATTGGGGATGATAAGCTGAACTCCAGGTAATATGAGTTCCCATTGCTTTCTGGAAACTTTCCCAGAAATGGCCAGTGAAAATACTGCCACGGTCTGAACTGATTTCCTTGGGAATACCATGGAGTGAAACAATTCTGGAGATATATAGCTCTGCTAACTGACTAGCAGTAATAGTCTCCTTAACTGGCAGAAAGTGTGCAACCTTGGAAAGTTGGTCAACGACGACAAGAATAGCATCGTGACCCTTCTGAGACTTGGGAAGACCAGTGATGAAGTCCATTTGCACTTTATCCCACTTCCATAGAGGAATAGGGAGCGGTTGCAGAATTCCAGCAGGTTTTTGATGTTCTGCCTTCACGCGACGACAAACGTCACACTCGGCAACATAACGAGCAATATCTTGCTTCATTCTAGACCACCAGTACCTTTGACGAAGATCTCGATACATTTTGGTACTACCCGGATGGATAGATAGCGGTGTATCATGGGCCTCCTTCATGACTTTGTCAGTCATCAGCTCGAAGCGAGGTACTACAATGCGGTCTCGGAAGTACAAGGTTCCATCTTCAGCAATCGAGAAATCCCTGTACTTTTGGAGGTGAAGCTCTTTCTTCATTAGATCAATTTCAGCATCCTTATATTGAGCAATCTTGACAGCTTTCTCAAGATCTGACTGTATCACAAGGTTACTAAGAGAACCTTGCGGAATAATGTAGAGATTCAGCTTGCGCAATTCTTCATATAGCTGGGGTTGAGCTTGCTTTACCATGAGGTTGCTACAGTATGACTTGCGGCTCAAAGCATCAGCCATCACATTAGCTTTGCCGGGAGTGTATGAAATTCCACAGTCATAATCGGTGATTGTTTCCAACCAACGGTGCTGACGAAGATTAAGTTCCGGTTGAGTGAACAAGTAGTTCAAGCTCTGATGATCGGTGTAAATCTCACACCGATTACCAAGGAGGTAATGACGCCACTGCTTCAAAGCATAAATGACAGCAGCAAGTTCGATGTCATGCACTGGGTAATTCTCTTCATGTGGACGCAGTTGTCGCGAAGCATAGGCAATAACTCTTCGCTCTTGCATTAGGACACAACCTAGTCCTTGGCGAGAGGCGTCGCAGAAGATCACAAAATCTTTGCGGGAGTCTGGAGGAGCAAGGACTGGAGCAGAAGTCAGCTTGTCCTTGAGGGTCTGGAAGCTTTCCTGACATTTGTCTGTCCACTCAAACTTAACGCCTTTGTGAAGCAGATTAGTCAGGGGCTTGGCAATCTTGGAGAAATTTTCGATGAATCGGCGGCAATAACTTGCAAGCCCGAGGAAACTTCTGACTTGCTTGACATTCTTCGGAGGGGTCCAGTCAAGAATAGCCTGAACTCGCTCCGGGTTAACTGCAATACCATCCTTGGAGATGACATGTCCAAGGTAGGTTACCTCGGAAAGCCAGAATTCGCACTTAGAGTACTTGGCATATAATTGGTGCTCTCGAAGTCTCTCCAGAACTAGTCGAAGGTGCTCAGCATGTTCTTCTTTGCTCTTCGAATAAACCAGAATATCATCCAGATATACCACGACGAATTTGTCGAGGTAATCCATGAATATGTAATTCATTAGGCGGGAGAATGTAGCTGGAGCGTTTGTTAAACCAAACGACATGACTGTGTACTCGTAAGAGCCATAACGAGTAACAAATGCAGTCTTCGGAATATCCTCTTCGCGGACACGGATCTGGTGATAACCCAACCTCAAGTCGAGTTTAGAAAACACCGAAGATCCAGCGAGTTGATCATATAAATCGTTGATCCGGGGAAGTGGATATTTATTCTGAATGGTAGCCTGGTTGATAGGACGATAATCTTGGACCAACCTATTCGTCCCATCTTTCTTCTTGACGAAAAGAGACGGTGCTCCCCATGCAGAGGAACTGGGGCGAATGAAACCCTTCCTTAAGGATTTATCAATTTCCTCCTTAAGCTCGATGAGGTGGTGCGGAGGCATCTTGTAAGGACGCTTCGCAATAGGAGTGGTGCCAGGCTTCAAGTCGATGACGAACTCGACAGCTCTAGCAGGGGGTATTCCTGGAAGTTCTTCTGGAAAAACATCCGGGAAGTCACGGACAACTGGGATATTCTCGATCCCATCAAGCGGAGAAGCATTCAACGCGTTCAAGGCATAAATTTGAGCCTCGGCGTTCTGAGTGATATGAGCATGGTAATTCACCATCTCATTCGAGGGGTGCAAGAGGTGAACAACTTTGGTAGCACAATTGATTGAGGCATAATGGGCCTTCAACCAATCCATTCCCAGAATAAGGTCAATCTTGGACGATTTCAGAATAATGGGAGACGCACTGAACTCCAACCCTTCGATTTCAACGGGAACATTATAGCTAACTGCAGAGGTTCGGCAACCACCCGCGGGAGTGTGTACCAATAAAGGTGTGTTCATGTATTCGCATTTAATGTCATGCATGCGTGCAAAATGTTCTGACATGAAGGAATGCGATGCTCCTGAATCAAATAAAACGGATGCAGGTACTGAATTAACGAGAAGTGTACCCATCACCGTATCTGGTTGATCTGGAGCTCCAGACATGTTGACGTGGTAGTACTGCCCACGGCCATAAGAAGGTATGGCATTATTGTTGCGCTGCTGAGGAATACCACGGCCAATTCCACGTCCAGCAGAAGGGAGAGCTAGTTGATTCTGATTCTGAGAACAATCTCTAGCACGGTGACCTGGCTTGCCACACTTGAAGCATAGTCCGCTGTCAGGACGAGGTGCTGGAGCTCGAAGTGCTGGAGTTGGCAGAGGCTGTCTCGGTGGTGGAGGTGGCAGACGTGGTGCAGCATAAGAAGGTCTGTTCGCAGGAGCTGCTGAACGGAACATGCCTTGGGGAAACCAGATGCGTCGCTTCTGGGAAGACGAGCCCGAAGATGAGCCCGACTCACGGGTGCGTCTGGACGCTTCCTTGTGCTTCTTAAGTCCAGTTTCAACCATGATGGCCTTATTCACCAAGGTGGCGAAATCAGGGTAATCTTGAACAAGAAGGGCTAACTGAATGTCATGGTGCAGTCCTTCACGAAACTTCTCCTGTCTGCGTTCGTCAGTAGGAATGTCCTCTTCAGCGTAACGAGATAAGTCTAGAAACTCGCGCTGATAGACTTCCACAGTCTTGTTTCCTTGGACAAGGCTACGGAACTCAGCCTTCTTCCTAGCTATGACAGCTACAGGAATGTAGCGGGCACGGAAAGCAATCTTAAACTCTGCCCAAGTGACGACAGTACCAGGCGGCAGAGTCTGTCGATGAGTGGCCCACCATTGGGCTGCGGGACCCTTAAGAAGATATGTCGCAAAAGTGACATAGTTAATTTCGGCGACACCAGCAGACTCCATCTCATGAGAGATATCACGCAGCCAGTCATCTGCATCCAGTGGGTTGACTGCGTTGCGGAAAAACGATGGACTGAGCCTCATGAACTCTGGTAAGGTAATGGATGGTTGCTGCTGATTAGCTTCAGGACGAGGGAATTGCTGCATAATCCCCGTAATAAACTGGCGGTTGAGTTCAAACTGTTGCATCATCGCTGCCATGTAATCAGGTGGTGGCGGCGGTGGCGGGTTGTTGTCAGCCATCCTGCTATTCCAACAGGGGTATTTCAGCGATAGCTTATGCAAGTGTTTAACAATAATTATGAGGTAACTCGACATTATTGAAAGAGTGCAATAGATGCTTAAAGTAGTCATTAAGACATACAGATCCGTACACAGTCGGTTAAAATCGGGCAGCATAACGGCGCACATTGAAAAACTAGAGACACACTAGGCGGCACGCAGGCACGCGGTAAGGAAGTACACAACGTGACATAGCAAAGGCTACATCAGCGTCGGAGAAAACCACGGAAACGGGGTAACTGCAAGTGCGGACGACGAGTGTTCATCGCGGCAGGATCCTGTGCTCCATGTGCACTCTGATGCAGAACCCGGTCTCGAACTGTAAGAAGAGGTCCACGTGCAGGCGTGTGACCTCCCACTGCAGGCCAATCAATACCTGGCGGCATCTCGGTCCTGCGTGGGTATAGAATATCCTCCGGATGTATCCCTGCACGAACAGCTGGTAGCAACTGTGTCATTGCCTCGTAGTAGCGTGCTCGAGTGGCAAACAACTCAACAGCAAGTGCACGAACAGTGCGATCCAAAGTCTGAGTGCACTGAATCAGAACCTGCGGGTCGTAGCGTCGAGACTCGTACGGGGCACAGATAGCTGTGTAAAATCCAGTAGCATCTCCAACAGGTGCATACGGAATGTACCGAAACACAGTATCATCCAAGTTAGCATTGTGCTCTCCTCGGAGACGTGCGACAGCAGAGTAGGCGGCATCATGTACTGCCATCTCAATCGTCACGCCTAATCCATGAAAAAGGTGTAGCTCGGTGTCTGAGTTATTCTGCTGATCATAAATCCGAACTTCAACATAGTACTGTTCCTGGTTGAACTCACGGTAAACCTCATAGACCATGTACTCGGGATACCAGCGGTAACCCAGTCTACTCAGGAGGGCGATCAGAACAGCTGGAAATCCAGGGGCATCACGAGCCCAAGTGCGAAGCACAAGCTGGGTCGTAGGCCGCGGTGGAAATAGTCGATCCATCTGAAACAGAAAGGTTCAGGGTTGTCATAAGACAATGAGAAATATAACCGATCTCGGAAGGAAAGGTTAAACAAAACAATGAAAAGGAAAATGATTATCAGACTAATCAGATCAACGTCAGGGAAATCGCACTGAATCCAGCTCTCCGGGTGGATAGAATTAACGAGAACCTAAATGTCGGTGTTAGTAAATTTTATTAAACCCGAATAGATGAGAGATTAGAATCCCAGAGTAAAGACGAGGAATAAAAGATCCTAATACCACCCAGTTGGCGACGTGGGCCCGTAAGCCACACAGCCAAGTTAGTAAAACAGTTTTCGACCACTAGACTCAACTTCGGCCAAGGAATTGGAAAGGGGGGACTCCTAGAGGCAGTCGGCTCTGATACCAACCTGTGACGACCCCGGCTTAATCGTGCACTAATCATACACGCAAATGCGCACGATCAAGCCTAAGGACTCACTTGAAGATATCACAACACAACTCTAAAACATAAAATAAAGTCATACAAGCTTAATATTACAAGCCAGAGCCTCGAGGGCTCGAATACATAGCTCGATGGCATACAAGCGTCAGCGGAAGCATTAGATATCTGGATACAGATATATTACATAGAGAGAATTAGGCCTTCACAGAGGCGGGGTAAAATAAAATACTACGATCGAAAGGCGTAGGCCTCCTGCCCTGGACCCTCCGATCCTACTCCTGGTCGTCGAACGGCTCCTCGTAGTAGTAGTACTCGCCAGGCGGGTAGTAGTACTGGTCGTCGGCTGGGGCTTCTGGCTCAGGGGCTCCGTCGTCTGGTGGCATCAAATGGAAAATGGGAAAAAAGAAAATAAAGCAAACGTGAGTACTCATCCGAAGTACTCAGCAAGCAAGGATCTACACTACATATGCATCATTGTCAAAGGAATGGCTGTATATGTGGACTGGGCTGCAGAAATGCCAGAATAGAGGGGGAAAACCTAGTCCTATCGAAGACTAGCATCTTCAACAATCTTCAGCAGTCTTTCAGCATGAGGAGAGAGCAGATTACATAAGTAAAGTAGTAGTAGTAGTATCATCAACCTCGACCTGAGATCCTTTCTCGACTCCCTGCGAGAAAGCAACCCCAGAGCCGTACTATCCAGTTCTCACCACATGTTCTAGTTGTACCGATCGGGATACAACTCCGAGTGTCCGTTACCGTAGGACAGGCTATCGATAGAAGTTTCTTCCCTGCAGGGGTGCACCAACTTACCCACCACGCTCACTTAACTCTGGCCGGACACACTTTTCTGGGTCATGCCCGGCCTCGGATAAGCAATACGCCGCAACCCGACCTAGGCTTATAAGAGAGGTCAGCACGCCGGACTAAACCTATGCCCCCAGGGGTCTTGGGCCATCGCCCCGGGAACTCCTGCACGTTACGGGGCCACCGAGAGCAGACCTAGCAACCCCTTATACAAGCGCGGTTGCGTTACCAGTCCAACTCGGCGTGCGCCGCTCCTTACTGACGTCAAACAAGCTTCGGCTGATGTGTACGACGCAGAACGCCCATACTATGCCTACGTGATGGTTAGTGCTATCGGGCCAGAGGCCCCTCGGATCAAATATCCAAAACCGTAGTGGATTAGGAGCGCGCGGAAACGAGCAGAGACTCACGATCGATGTGACCCCGTCGCCCCGTCTCGAGGACTTGCGGCAAGGGCTAAGAATGCCCGGCCACGCCTCGTAGTTATCTCGCGGGCACCATCCAGGTCAACCCGACTCCACACCACTTCGCAATAAGCTCACACGGGTACCCCTCAGGGCCAACCCGTCTTTAGTATCATGGTTTAGTGCAAGTCCACTCATCAACAGTAACTATGTGTCTGACACCAGGGGAGCCCTGAGGAATCACCCTCGATGGAACCCCACCTGATGGTATCATCAAGGTGAACGAAGGAGGAATCACCCTCGAGGTCCACACTTGAGGAGTTGCACGACGACGTCGTTATCGGGGATGGTGTAGGAGGAATCACCCTCGCTTACCACGACCGAGTAACTAACCTACAAGGTTAACATCAGAAGTGCTGACGAGGTATCACCCTCGGCACTCGACGGTAACCTAGCAGTGTCGGCAACTAAGGGGAAGTGATGTGCGGTGCCATGGTCTAGTCTTCAATCCCGATGATCGGGTCTTCTGATGTCCAGCAGGGCAGTCGGGATCAAGTGGGGGTCTCTGTCGTGTCTCTACCCAGCCTATACTAAGCAGTCTAGGATAACCAGTAAGGTAGCAATGCAGGTTACAATAATCAGGCTATGCAGCAGATATAGGAAAACAGTAGCAGTAGCAGTTCTAATGCAAGCATAAGAGAGAAGAGAATAGGCGATATAGGCATGCTCAAAATGAGGGTGCTTGCCTGTTTGCTCGGGGGCAAGGGCAAGGTCTTCAGTGGTATCGTCGGGGACGTAGTCGTACTCCTGTGCGGCGTCTGCCTCGGGAGCTACGTCAACGTCGGGGTCTACCGAGAGAGAAGAGGGGGAAGAAACAGGTAAACATAATGCAAACAAATGCAACACGGTGCGTGTGATGCTATGATGCAGTGCAGGGTTGCCTATTTATGCATCTAAGTCATTTTAGTTATTTTTAGAATTATTCTGGGATTTAATATCCGACGTATGTGCACTATTCATCTGCCGGATTCGGGAACGGAGTTACGAGTTCTTCTACGTAGGAGGTTCCGATGGAGAAACAGACGGCACGATCAGACTCGTCTCGTCGTTCTGAGCAACTTTCATGTTTTAACTTTTTCGATCCGAGCTACGGTTTAAAAGTTATTAATTTTTAAAGATTATTTGAATTTCTGGAATTAATTTTTATTTACAGAAAATGAATTATGACGTCAGCATGACGCGCTGCTGGCGTCAGCAAGTCAACAGTCGGCTGACTAAGTCAAATATGACATGTGGGTCCAGTGGGACCCACATGTCAGCCTCTGTTTAGGCTAATCAGTGGATTAATTTAATTACCAGGGTTAATTAGGGGGTGGACCCCACATGTCAGTGAGACCATTAGTATATCTAATTAACTTTTAATTTTTAACACGTTCTAATTAATTAACTGCGGTGGGGCCCGCCTGTCAGTGGGTCAGGACGCCCAGTTGACAGTTGACCCAGTCAACGGGGTCAACTGGGGCCTGCGGGGCCCAGCTGCAGTGTCTCAGGGGCGGGGCCCGCCGGTGCCACGTCGGCGCCGTCGCCAGAACGACGCCGGCGACCAGAAATCACGGCGGCGACGCACGGGACCCGCCGGAACTCGGCTACAGACCACCAAATGAGACGGGGCCGGTCGCACTCGAAAGCGCAGACGACGCCGCGTCGAACGGTGGGATGGGTTGGCCCCGGGGAGGTCGGAATCGCCGCCGGCGACGAGTGGAGGCGGCGGTGGCATTCGGGTGTGGTCGGAGTCGCGGCTCTGGGCCGTTTCCGAGCGATTTTCGCGGCTAGGCGGGTTGCTACGGGCGCCAGGAGCTCGTGGGACAAAGCGGAGGAGCTCGGGCAGCTTCACTCCGAGCTCAACGCCGGTAATGGCGCATGGCAGAACGTGGCGGCGGTGACAGCTAGCTAGGACGGGGCACGCAGCGCGAGGAGGGGAACGGAGAGGGGGAAGAGGCTCACCGAATGGTCACGTAAGACCCGCGGAAGCTTAGTAGCTGCAGCGGTGGTCGGGGACGACGGCAAACACGTCGGGGCAGAGGAAGAAGACGACGTGGTTGCGGGCGATGCGGTGGATCCAAGCCCCAGCTGCAGTCACCAGAGGATGGGGAAGACGACGGCGGGGCTCTACGGCATCACGGTGCGTCAGCGTGACGGCGGTGGTCGCGGCAACGACTGGAACGCGGCGGCGATGGCGCTCGGTCTCACTGGATCTGGCGGGGGAAGAGAGGAGGAGAGCGAGCGAGCGAGGGGACGAGGGAGTGGATAGGAGTGGACGGGGCCGAGGGCGTCGCCCTTATCCCCTCGGCGGCCCCTGTAGCGCGGCGGTGTCGGCCAGCGACCGGCGAGCTCGTCCTCGTCCACGGCGGCGTCGACACGGGGAGGAGAGAGAGCTAGTTGGGCTGGTGGGCTGGGGTTCGGGGCACTGTGCACTAAGGCCCAGTGCACAGTGCCTCATTTTTATTTTTCTGTTTTGTTTTCTCTTTTTCTTTTAATCTTTTTCTGTTTCAAAATGTTTAGGGCACTTGTGCACTTTTGAAAAATGTGGAAGTTGGCCCAAATATTGCAATGCAATATTAGCTCTCACCAAAAAGTGGTTTGGACAGTTTTGGAGTTCATTTGAATCTGTAATGATTTTAAATGAATTAATATTGCTGTTTTGGGTGCTGTTTCATCTTGTTTGAGTCACTTGCCCAACTCCAAATATTTTGATATTGATTTTAAAAATGTTCCTGAATTATTTGCCATTTAATGAACATTTTCCCAACAGTGTTTGATCAGCTTTATAATTCACCTTTGAATTTGAGTTGATTTTCAGATGTGGATTTGAATTGGATTATTAACCCATATGACATGGCACTGCAAATGATCATGACTTGGCAGTTTTAACAGAGTGTCACAGAGTTTATTACACAGGGGTGTTACACTTACCAATCTGCTGGGGGCAGTTTGATGTATGCTATGGTATGCACTAGGCCTGACATTGCCTATGCAGTTGGAGTTATTAGCCGGTTCATGACAAATCCAGGTAAAACTCACCGGGAAGTAGTGAAGTGGATTCTCAGGTATCTCAAGGGAACTTCTACATCTTATTTATGCTTTGGAAGTGGTGATCCTATATTGCAGGGCTATACAGATGCAGATTATGCAGGTGACAAGGATCGTAGGAAGTCCACATCTGGATACCTGATGACTTATGCAGGGGGAGCAGTGTCATGGCAATCAAGATTGCAGAAATGTGTTACTACATCAACTATAGAAGCTGAGTACATTGCAGCAGTTGATGCTGGCAAGGAAGTTTTATGGATGAAGAACTTCTTGCAAGAGCTCGGCATGAAGCAAGAGAAATATGTTCTGTTTTGTGACAGTCAGAGTGCTATTCATCTTGCCAAGAATTCAAGCGATCACTCTCGAACCAAGCACATTGATGTGAGGTACCATTGGATTCGAGATATTGTGAGTTCCAAGTTGCTGAAACTTGAGAAGATCCATACCGACGACAATGGTTCGGATATGATGACCAAGATATTGCCAAATGAGAAGCTACAAGCATGTTGCAAGGTAGCGGGAATGGCGGTGCCCCACTCATGAGTCAGAGGGGGAGATTTGTTGGGATATCCTCCTCATGTGGGCTGCGAGGAGATGACCATTTGAGACCTTTTAGGCAGCCTAAAGAGGTGCAGAAGCCCACTACCCATTAAGTTATGATCTAGGGTCATTTTGGACTTCGCACATGAGAGGATGGGAATGCTTTATCCTCTATCCAGCAGCCACCACCAAGGGTGACGAAATTAGTTCATCCTCCAAGAGAGAAGAAGAGAGAAAACCAAGAGAGTAAGGGAAGAAGAGGAAGATTGAAGGAAGAAGCAAAGGGAGCTCCTCCCCAAAGTTGTGATGGTCCGGATCCACTACCTTGTCTCCTTCAAGCTTCGGTTCCACCATTTTTGATGAGATTGTTCCAATCCCTAGTTCTTGAGCCCCAAATCTTGTTGTGTTCATCCAAGATTCAGAAATCTTGATGTATGAGATCCTCGAGTGCTGTCTAGAGAAGAACTTGTTGTATCTCACATTTGATAATAGTGGGAGAGGATTTGGGTGGCTTCGACCCGTGTTTTTTCCCCTCAAGTTGAGGGGTTTTCCACGTAAAAATCTGGTGTCTCTTTGTTGATGCTTGCTGTTGTCCAGAAAAGTTACTCCTATCACGAGACACTCGGCTAAGGAGTGCCTTGTCTGCTGAGTAACATTTTTGGCCTCCATATATGCTGTTGCATATGTTTTATTTCATGCTAAGCAACGATCCTTGAGTTAGTACATGATGTGGTGCTGAGATTACTTGTTTACACTACAGTTTTCAGTTAACCACAAATGCATTTGTGTGCTAATTCCCATCACTACGCTTCATTAGTGCCTGCCGCGCTGTGCATCCATCTGCCTGTCTATCAGTGTGGTGGGTACTGGTGGTTGTTTACCGGCCGGCCTGTGACGGCAGGCAGGGCACACTGGCCGGCGCCTCCGGGCTAGTACAACGGAAGGCGCCGACGCGGGAGGCAGCGGTGTGCCTAGCGTGTGCTCCGGCGAACTAACCTGTCGGACATGCGTGCCGCGTGATGGCATGTCGTAGTGCCGAGGATGACAACGTTTGCTGTGCGCAGAGCACCTAGACTAGCTGGCTGCTAAGTATACTAACAAACACGTAGATGGAATAGATTGGCAGAGTTACGTAAAGTAAATCTCACTGGAACAGTTCACTGCTCGATCTAAGCATGATGAGAGTTGACGACCGTTCGTAAGAAAAAAGTCTGCATTTTGGGTTACAGCTAGCTCACAGCCCATCAACACTTCACCAATTCGCCATGTCCCTCGTCTCTTTTAAGTTGTAAGGGCAACTTCAACGCACACGACAGCTGCGTCCGTTTGAGGATAATTGGACAGAACAGCCAGCCGGCCCAATGCGCGAAAGCAAACGGACCAATGTCTGTTTTTGTTTTGCTTTGGACCCATTCTGGCCCAACTTGGGCCGCGTTTGCGATCAAATGGACACACGTGGACGGACGCGGCGCGTGCCCATGTCCTCCCCTGGCCCTCCCGTCGGGGACACATGCGCCCCTTTTTCTATTCCCCTCCCCCCACTCCAGCCGCACCCGCCCCACTCCCCTCTCATCCCTAATTGCCACCGTCGCCATTTTTCTCGGTCGTGTCGCTGTCCAGCTCGGCCGCGCGCTCGCCCCTACACTAGTCGCATCCCCGTTTTCTCGACACCCCGAGCTGTCCAACCCCGGTCGCCTGATTTCAGCGCATCTGGCGGCCGGATTTGGAGCGGATCCGGCCGGATTTGAGCTCACCCGATTGCCGGAGGCCGCGCCGTGTCATGGACTGGTCGGGTACCAGACCGCACCCGGCAACGCCCCCAGGCCCAATGTAGGTATTGACTCCGCCTCTAGCCGCTCGGATCTACCCCGTCACGGGTATGCCGACAAATACCCGAACGGCCGTCGTCCGTGCTTGGTGCTGACCCAAAGGCTCGTCGACGCACCGTTGCCGCTCATAAAGTGCGACGACTGCCCACGGAAGGTCGTGCGCCGCGTGTCTACAACGCTGGAACATTCCGGATGGGTGTTCGTCAAGTGCAAAAACGATGGGGTATGTGCTAGTTTAGCTTCGGTTGTGCTCCCGGATTCGACGCATTTTGCCTATACTCAAATTTTTTTAGTGTAGGAAGGATGCAACTTTTGGTATTGGGAAGAAGAATACATCGATCTGTTGGTAGAACGAAATTTGATAGATGTCCGTGCACTTGTTTCTAGAATGGAGGCTAGAGATGAGACTAGATGCGAAGAAACAACGTCTACTTCTTTAGACTCAAAGAAGAAAGAAGCATGTAAGATCGAGAATCCGCAGATCAACAATGAAGGCATCAAGAAGATACTAACCCAGCTTGCGGGAACAGTTATGGAAGTTGGATGTCTTTTAAAATGTCTTCTTGTAGTTCTTTTTTTTTTGTCTTGCTATTCTAGTCAAGATTTGGTGAATGTACTGCAATGTATCAACAAAATCGCTGATGAAAATAATAAGAAATGCACCAAAAAAATGCATGCGGACGAGATGCGGCCGCGCGTTAAGGCCACGACGGTGCATCCAGAAATTCGGGCGGACGCCGCCCCATTGCCACCCCAAAACGGACGAAATCCGGACAAAATGGACGTCTGTTTGGGGTCATATGGTGCAGTTGCCCTAAGTAATCTCTGTGTGCCACTGATACCAGTTCACCATATAGGCCATTAATAAATAAATGAGCAAAACGGTGAGTTTTCTTTCTGTATTTGAGCGAAAAGAAGAGCAAATAAGTGAGCTCACTCAGTCCTAAACTCTAAACCCTAATTCTGAATTCTAAGAACAGTCTTAACATGGTCCCTCGTACCTCAAGGAGAAGTAAGAGGTAAGAGTAGATTTGAAGCGTTAATTTTATCAAATTGTGGGTCAAGTAAATGGCATGTGTAAATTAAGAAGGCTGCAAACCGGTCACCTCTTACGTCAGGCAGATGAGAAAACACTTCTCCCAAATCTCTCACCAAATCGGCAGAAGAGAAAATCATGAGGAAAAAAAATATCTTCTCCCGAATCTCTCATCTAGTTTAATCCCGTGTCACCGGCAGGCGGCAGCAAAAAATAATTAATCTTGTGTCATGTTGTTCTGCTTAACCATGTTCCTTTTGTTTTATGAAGTTCGTCATTTTACTTAACCATGCTAATCACTATGATGGTTGTCTCGTTTGTTCTATGATGTTTGTCATTTTACTTAACCATAGAAGTGTTCCTCTTTTAACTATTACTAGTACGTTATAGAAAGAACGAAATTATTCCAGATTAATCTCATGTCATGTTATTCTCTGGCATTGTAACATTTCATGTAAACTGTCGAATTTAATGGTTTTAATCACATAAGTTAGGCACGCAATAAGTTCCTTCTTCTCCGTTTTAATCACATAAATTAGAAATGCAACAGTTTCCTTTTCCTCAGACGCTCTAATATATGCTAGTAATATTTTTACGATTTTCCTTTTTCTGATACTTACCAAATATAAGCGGTGGGTAACCTATTACCTCTCGTGGCGTTCATTCTTGACCCTTGGATTAAAAATTATGAACGGTCCAAAATAGTCGTGACCATTTCAAGATCTGTCAAGCTTTTGGGCCCTATAAATAGCCCCAAATGCCCCAAGACACTGGTACCAGCTCACTCCTCCAGCCCCCTACTCTCAAGCTCACACCAACCAGCAGGCAGCAGCGCTCTGCCACAGCCAAGAACCTCAAGCGCATCCTGAGCACATCAGAATATGAAGCTTCGCCCCACCGCCACCACTGTGGCTCTCCTCCTCTTCCTCCTCTTAGCATCCTCGTCTCTGCGTGCCGCCATGGCTGGATCAGGTTAGTTCGGTGATGTGTTGATGTTGTATGTATCGCAATTAATTATGCTGAGGTGCTCTGTTCGTTCCCTGTGTTGATGTTAACCGTGGTGGTGGATGTGCTTTTGAGCAGCGTTCTGCGACGGCAAGTGTGGGGTGAGGTGCTCCAAGGCGAGCCGGCACGACGACTGCCTCAAGTACTGCGGGATATGCTGCGCCGAGTGCAACTGCGTGCCGTCGGGGACCGCCGGCAACAAGGACGAGTGCCCCTGCTACCGCGACAAGACCACCGGCCACGGCGCGCGCACGAGGCCCAAGTGCCCATGATCCATCCACCACCCTCCAGCCATCCTCCGCCGCCCATGGCGTCTGCATAGCATGTACCTGAACTTCATGCATCCCTATCATGTCGTACTATCTCGCGGATCACCACTATATATTATATGCGTGTAAATCATGATCTGAATCGCCTGGTGCATGATCCGACTATGTGTTGATAATGCATAATGCTGGCCTACTGGTATGCCGGTAAAAATGTCGCTTTGCTGTAATAATGAACCATCATGCATCAGTAAAGTTTGTCCAGTAATTTCCTTTGTTCTATTTCTGTTTTCTTTGGGTTATGTAACGAGAGTGGTGTGTTGTGTGTGAGCATAGTTTCAGGGAGGGAGCATGAAAGGAGCACGCGATGGATGCGCGTCGGTGCAAGACAGCCAGCGCGATATGGGGCCTGGCCTTGCTGCGTTCCCTTTCAGTTACTCCTCTCCTGAAAGCGGTACGAACGGAATGTGACGCGTCAGAGGTTTTATTTATTTCGTCCACCGCCCTCGCTGAGTCACTGGACTGAAACTGTGCTACAATCAATGGCGGAGTTGATGGCCTTGCTCAGCTTGTTGCGGTGCGAGTTCCCGTGGCCGGCACCGGAGTGAAGCTCGGATGGGAAAGGCGTGGGATCCAGTGTCGGCTGCTTGTCCTCGTCCCGGTACAGAAGCCAGTTCCGGAGACAATTTTTACTGAACCAGTGTTGTTACTGTTTTGCGCTTTTAAAATTTACGGAGATGGCAGCACGGTAAATGCATGACTGGAAGGATGAAATCTGAGCTTGGCTGGTCTGTTCAGATATTGAAACCAGATGACCTGCTCCACCAAGACTTTTGACCCCTTTTGTCACGCTTGCGGAGACGTTTAGGAAGAGGGGGTAGCTAAAAGATAGCATCCACGCCTGTGGAAGAACAAGTGGCAATGCCCTTTCATGTTGTGAGTCATAACTAGAGGTTTAGGTTGATTCACAACTTCACAAGACATTCAAAAGATTCAATGAGACAATTCCCTGGTATTTCAAGCAAGTCTTGCATGCGGTTGAAGAGCTCAGAGGTGAGATGATCAAAGTACCTACTAGTAAAACTCCTTCGAAGATGCGAGTGAGATGTCACTAGTATCCATATTTCAAGGTGATTAGTACTAATTGTTAGTTCATGCCATGACATGATTGTATTGTTGTGAACCATAACAGTTTGTTCATGCCATCACAGGATTGTATTAGAGCAATTCATGATATTCATGTGACTGCTAGAGTGCTGAGGTCACAGACTACATCATACAGGGGTATAAATCACTACACAAGTCAGAGTGTGCTTGCTGATGTTGATTTTGATCTCAATTCACATATGTGTTAGTTGGTTGGGAATGACCATCCCATGATGCAAACATTATTGCTGACAGCATGGCTCGATCTGATGGGATCAATATCCCAGGTGGTAATTTCAACCTAGGAGATATTGGATATGCATGTTGACATGTGGTTCTTCTTCTAACCTTGAAGGAAACAAGGTATCATCTTAATGAATTCTCTACAAGAAACTATCTAATACTATCAATGAACTATTCAATCTTGGACACTCTAGCCTTAGAGTTATAGTTGAGAGGGCATTTGGTGCTTTGAATAATATAGCAAAGATTCTTGATCAGAAGTCATTCCACCATTTTCCCACCCAAATTAAGCTGATTTTTTCATGTTGCATTCTTCATAACTAGATCTTAGAGAGGGATCTTGATGATTATGTGCCAGATGAAGATGATGTGATGGTTGATGATATTGACTTCAGCCATGGTATGGAGGCACATGATAACGAAGCTTGGAAGAGCAAAAGATTGGAGTGGACCGAGGCAATGTGGGCTAATAGAGACAACAAAAGGATCTAAAGAAGAAGAGAAGGAGGAGGAGAATGTTGATCTTCCCCCCTTGATCGCCATTGATGAACCACCCCCCCCCCCCCCCCCCCAATTAATCCATATGACTGTTAATTTGGTATTGATATTCGTTAGTAGCCAGGTCTATTAAGACAAATTGTCGTTTATTTAGTGGTTAGGATTTGAAATGATGTTAAATTGCTACCGCGTGTAGTGTAGTTTCTGATAACGTCACCACTACCGAGAAGGGGCAACATTAGGTCATGAGCAACCAAACGCTAGGTAATTGCATCATCACAGCCTTAACCCTTAAGTGTTGCCAACCAAAAGCCATGTATGAAACCACCTCCTCATTCAATGCGGGCAGCCAAAAGGGGTTCAAAGCCTTGCACAATCAAAAATAGGCTCCTTATCCGAGCTAGGGGCTTACCCCTCCTTGTCCTTGTCCGAGCTCGAAGGAAGGCCAACCGCAATGATCCCCGCTCATCGAGCCTCGCTGGTGTGTTGCTTCTTCATGATTTGGGTGCGCCACCCCAGTATGAGCTGTGCATACCAATTCATGCGACAACGCGCCATGGCAGCATCGAGCAGCGATGGGGACAGCGGTGGTGCTTGACAACGGAGGAGGGGGTTGGCTATGGGGACGATGGTGGTGCTCAAGGATGGATGAGGGGGTCGGCGTCGGGTCCGAAAGTGATGCCCGAGGACGAAGGAAGGGGTCAGCGATGGAGGAGGGCCTCGGGGTGGCGGTGGTAAAGCTCGGGGACGGAAACACGGAGTAGGGAGTCGAGGAGGCAAGCAACAACATGGATGGGGCAAATCGGGGCTAGCGGTGATGGTGGTTCTCCTTGCCATGACGAAGAGCTCAAGCTCGACTCCGGCGGTAGGGAGAATCGGGTGGACGGCGACGAGAATGGGGGTTGACTGGGGTGGGCTACGGTTTGAGGGCGGCTGGGGTGGGTTTTATAGCTGCAACGGGGCTAATCGGCTGGTGTGCTTATCGCCACACCACGAATGCGCCCATAGCTAGTACAATGAAAAGCTAAAAAAAATTACCAGAAAACTAAATGAAATGAGACGCTAATTCTCAAAAAAAAACTAAAATCCCTATATCTTACATTCTTAAGAAGTTCATCCTCACTACAAGGCATTCTCTTGACATGCAAATTGTCCACATCAGCACATTGCCATGTCACCACTTCCTGGCAATTACCTCTCCCCTGACTATTTCTCTCTCTCTCTCTCACGAACCAATTGTGGTCCACTGCATGAATGCTCCTAGGCCATTAATTTGTTAATATTTTGACCAGCGTACAGATCGCCTTGCAACAACACCTTCTCTACTTTAAGTTTGGTAAATCAACTCGCCAATCCATACGTAAATATACATCGCATTGACTCGCTGTTGATCGTCTTATGTTCCGCCACCAACGGCCGCGTCCTTCCCGATCACAAATACAGCCACAAATGCATGTGAAACTGACTGAGGCATTAACCCATCCGTTTCCATCGATTGGTTTCCTTTCTGGTTCATCTTTTCAGTTTCCTACGTTAAATATCCTCCGTGCACTTCCGCCATGGCCTACTACAAGGATAGGCGGCAGGCCAATGCTACAGCTTGCACGTCCAAAACAATGGGGGTCTGCTGATGCTTTGTACAGTAGCACATCTTAGATCAAGCAGGTCACTGTTCGTTTCAATCAAGTGCCCCCTCCCAGACCCCCAAGCTGAAAATATTGCCAAGACGTGCCTGCCGTGAGCATCCATGGAATTTATATGTTCAACTCCTTGATGGCAGGTCTGAACGTGCGTTGGTCTGACGCAATTGTTGGGGCGTACTTCTGCTCGCGCTATATTCTGAAGCCGCCTGTTGTTCTATCTATGTAAGGACCAGGTTTCGTATTCTTTCTGCCACTGATTTATTCACCTCACTTTGCAGCTAGATTTCAGATTGCAGTTTTAATTAAAGTATTGAGACAATATGTCAAGTTCCCTTTCATGATGTCTGCTGGGAGACGTCGGGTCGCCTCCTCTGCAACATGGTGGCCGCCTCCGTCGTGCTACTACGCATGACACGCCCTCGAGTACACCACCACCGGTAACGGGAGCCTCCCCCCTGTGGTGCCGCTAAGTGGGACACGCTGCCGGCTACGGCGTCGCCAGTACGCGGAAGAAGGCACAATGCTCACATACATGGCATTTTTTCACAATTCTATATATAAAATTACAATCTTATCTTTATATTATAAATTTGTCTGGGTTTTCTATTAAGAAGTACTCGAACTAATTCGCAAAAAGGTACTATAACTGACAATACTACTTCAGTACTGCATCTTTACATTTATAAGAATTTCTGCATTCTTCTACAAATAAGTGGGTTATTTTAGTCTTGATTTTTCAAAATATTATGCAAATCATGTCCAAGATTCGGTGAAGCTAACCCTAACATTCATGAAAATACAATTAATGAGTTAACATAGCGACAAGAACTGCCTTGGTGATATGTAGATATACTGTAAATACCGCATGCATGTATTTATTCAGTTTGTGGTCAGTATATATATATATCTAACATGGTTGATTTGTAGCTTACCAATATCTAATGAGAAAAAAACATGTCAATAATTCTGTATCCGGTTATTCTACATTATGAAAACTAAAAATCCATGCATTGTTGTCCCCCTACCAAGTCCCGCAACAACGTGTGGGGTATCATCTAGTTTAACCGAAAAAGGGTTTCCCCCCGCTTTGTATTTCAAAGCAACCAACACTGATACAAGGAACGCTGGGGCGAACATCACATCAAGCCCAAAGAAAAAGAAAAAGAAACAAATGCCAACAACGGCAGCTCGACAAAGCGCGGATGACCCGCCACCGCTACGCCCGCCAGAAACAAACCCCCACAACCCGAGGCTCCGAACCGCCGCGCACAAAGCAGCACCTCCAAGAAGGAATGCGACGCCGACGACGCTGCTGCCCGGACTTGTCCTAGGGTTTCCCCCGGCACGCGGAGGGAGGTGGGGGATGGATATCACCAACACCCTCCAGGAAGGAATGGCGGCACCCGCAGGTGTCACCGCATCGGAGCCGAAGAACCGGCAAGGATTTCTCCCGCACTCCAACCCCACCGCCCAACGGACCGGAGCCGACCAGCCAGACCGCCGCACACCACCATGCGCCAACGCGGTTGCGCCGCCACCCACGCCGTCTCACTGCGAACACCAACACGAGGCCAAGAGGACCGGAGAGAAGCGCCCCGCGGAGGGAGAAGCAGCACCGAAGCCGAACGGGAGGGAACCACCTCCACCGCCGTCGTGCGGGAGGCCAGAACCTCCGGCACCGTCGCGGTAGCCGTCCGGACGCGGCAGCAGGGCATGCCAGGCCACCCCTGGCCCGGCCAGGCCCGAAACGGGCCCGCTAAGCCCCGTCGCCATGCTGCAGCAAGCCGGCGATGGCGCCGCCAGCACCCTGCCGCTCATCGCCTCACCCCCGCCTCCCGGAAGCCACGAAGCAGACCCACCCCGCCGTCGGCCCGCCCAGGCCCAGATGGGGCCCGAAGGGCCTAGATCTGGGCCAAGCGGGCGCCGCCAGACCATGCCGCCGCGTCGCCCCGCCGCCAACGGCGATGCCGCCGTCCAAAAGCCCGCCCCCGCTCGCGCCAGGGACCCCCGCCGCCGCGCTGGACCGCCGCCGCCTAGAGACACCACCCGGGGTCGCCCCGTCCCGCGCCGGCGGACACCCGAGAGGGGAAAGGCCAGGGGGCCGCCGCCACCAGCGTCGCCCGGGCCAGGCCCGCAGCGGGCGCCGGTGACGGCGGCAGGGAGGAAGAGGGAGGTGGAGGCGTGCGGGGGAGGAGGATGAATGCGGTCGGCCGCCCGCGGGGGCGGCGCGGTCGGGGGAGAGAGGAGGGAGTTTGGACTTAACTAGGACCATCGTATCATCTAGTTTCACTATTGGGACGGGCTAGAGATAACCCTAACCTTGAACCAGCCTCTCCGCTTCTGCGCCTGCGCACCGCTTCCTCTCACCCCGACTCCTCGATACTCTTGTCGCCACCCGACATGGGGAAGAGGCTGAGGTCGATACGGCCGCCACCCGCGGTGGCCACAGAGAAGTCCAAGCGAGCCAGCAAGGCGGCGGCGATGTCCGACTCTGACGACGACGAGATTGACGCCTTCCCCAAGCAGCGGGACGCCATCCCCCTCGACGCCGACGACTCGAGTCACCCAGAGAAGGAGGATCCGGTGCAGCCTGTCAACGATCTCGAGGGTGTTTCCGGCCATGAAACTGATGATGGCGAAGAAGGCAAGGACGACGATGGAAGTGATGACAGCGAAGGAGGTAAGGACGGCGACACGGACGCAGATAATTATAAGGTATGGGGCAAAAAATATGTGGCAAAAATCAAGAGAGCGTACAAGGCAATCCAACAAATTTTTGCCGGTGATGATAGTTCGGATGAATTTGATTGGGGTAGCGGAAATACATTATACTATGATGGCGATGAGCATGATGCTGATGATGTTGGCTATGAAGAGACAAGGAGGATACAAGTAGAGAAGGACAGTAAGCTGTCGATGAAATATTTCGGATTAGACGACGGTGATGAAAGTGATGATGAGGAGGGCAAATCTAGCAATTTACTGGTTCTGGAAAAAGTAAAACAGGGTGCTGAAGCAGCCAAATTGACAAAGAATGGGCCTTCTAATGGGCACCATGAAATTGCCAAAAGGAAGAGCAAGGATGAAGGAAAAAGGGTTGAGAAGGGGTTGAAGGAAAAAGGGTTGAATCCAAAGTTGTCAAAAACCAGGGCAACCAATAATAGGAAAAAACTGCAGACATTGGATGACTTTGATGATGAAGTGCAGAAAAATAGTCAAGTGATCAAACCTAGAAAGCTTCTGGTGAATGCCACTGGCTCAAATAGAAACAAGGTATGGGATATTTTCAAGCAGGTCTCTTGCTTTTGCTGGGTACCTTCATAACTAGCTATTTTTTAACTTGCGAAATCTAAATATCTTTTGATAATGATCCAAACTGTGCTTAATTGACTATAGTCGTTTATGCATATGGTGCAAATTACAAGTTCATAACTGCAAAACTACACAGGCAAGTACACATACTGTCATGTAGGACCGAAATTTCAATGACCATATGTTTCTTGCTGTAGATTCTTGCTAGTATTCAGTTGAACATTACATTAGAGAATCATTCTGATCTCGACCAAGTTGATATCTGTTACATTTTTAATTGGTAATCTACGATTTTTTAACATTGCCACTTTCCTTTTGTTAGATTTTTTCTGCAAGATTGTTCAAAAAAAAACATTTTTTCTGCAAGGGGTTAATTTGATATAAACCTACAGTCTTGCTAAATCTGAAGTCTCACTGAGATAACAAAACCTGCAGTCTTCTGGTCTACTTTGGCTCCTTTTCAAGTTGTTTGTTTCATCAGGACACACAGTTTTTTAGAAGTTCTTTGAAGTATCCAAGTATTGATCTCAAATGGTGTATTCATCTTTTCTGTTGTTGCCAAAAGTGGGCTGATTTTCTGCCCACGTGCTGTTACTATGGTAATTTGATACTCCCTCCGTCCCATAATATAAGACGTTATTACATCCAATTTGTGAGTATACTGGATGTAATAACGTCTTATATGAGACAGAGGGAGTAGAACCTTAACTGAATTGAAACTACATCCGTATACCCAGCCATGTTACAGATATTATCAGCCAGCACATACTATACATTATTTGAATTATCATTGTATCCAGAATGTTCGTGAATTCGGATTATTAAATGATTTTGGAGTTGCTGGTGTGTTTTAAATATTGATCCCAAGGTTTCTCGGGTGCAGTAGGACTTTTCTTACTCTGCAAAAGGGAATTGGAATTTTGATAATATAATAGGACATGGTAATTATTGGGATGAGTACCATTGTTGGTAAAACATATCAATAATCAATTTTGCTACACCAAGGAACACTAGCTATGCTTGCGTTCCAGCTTTAAAAACCTTGGCATCACATCTCCGCATTCCTATCAACATTTGTTTCGATAAATATGAACTAGCCAACGATGCTGGTCATTTTTTTGGGTCAAAATGTTGGATCATGCTTGAATCTTGCTGCTTTGTCAGAGTTTGTAATCTTTCTGCTCTGCTGTTCCAGAACAGGCTTTGTGCTATTATCTGTCATGTTAATAGAATGACTTATGCTATCAAGTGCATACAAGTGTTGTTTTTAGAACGCAAACCTTGTAACCCTTGTCTTACCAAAGATATCGTCTGAAATACTTTATGAATTTATAATTGTTGACCATTGCTCATCTACCAAGCTAGATCAATCCTTTAAACATGTTCTTGTGCGTTGTCTATCGCTTTTTTGTGTTCCTTCCCGTTGTTATATTTGTTGTTATAACGGCTGTAGCTATTCCTAACCCCCTTTCCCCCCTCTTCTGGCCATCAGTTCAAGTCCATCAGTTCAAGTCTGTTTCTGGTGATGATGACATTCCAAAGCGAGATGAGATTGGTGAAAGACGTCGAAAGCACGAACTGCGTGCTCTTGCTCGAGTAGGAACCAATGCACGTGGAGATGACAAGGACGACAAGGATGAAGCATCGGAGTCTGAAGATGAATTCTACAGAGATGTCAAAAGGCAGAGGACTGAAAAACGTCTGGGCAAAGAACAGAGCGCCCCTATCACCGAGGCGCTGGCAGGAGAAAGTGAAGGCGATGGCAAGAGGAGGGGGATCTCACGCCAGATCGAGAAGAACCGAGGGCTGACTCGCTCCAGAAACAGGAAGCTCAAGAACCCACGGAAGAAGTACAGGGCTAAGAGTGAGAAACAGGGTCTCAAGTGGAGAAGTCAGGGGCATGGCGTGAAGAAGGCCTCCGGTCCATACGGAGGAGAAATGTCTGGCATCAATCCGAACGTCAGCCGTAGTGTTAGGTTCAAGGGTTGATGGCATGCATGAAAATTGTGTTTGGGTTCGTTTGTGTGGGACAGTGAACATTTCGTCTGATGGTGATTTGAGTTTGTAGTCGTAACATTTTTCTACATTTGCACTGTTTACAGTTAAAAAAAAATTGCAGCCGGTACGGTAGTTGCTTCATATGGTTGATTGTGTTTGATGAGAATTGGAAGCAGAGGCGAGGCGAGGCTTAGTGAAAGTTTTTAGCTCCAACATTTTGTAGTTACCAAAATTTCCTCATGTGCCTCCAATCCTCCTGCCCTGGGAGAGCCAAGGTTACACCAGGCAATGGTTTTGCAACACAGTATATATGTAGGCCTCCCTGGGTCCATTCCAGGCCAGCAGCAAACTGCACTGCAATTGATTGTCGAATTGATGTGTTTGTTTTCACACACAAAAAAGCAAGAAAGAAAACTGATGTGTTTGCTGAGTTTGATGCAGTGAAAGTTTCTATGGCCACCACCGCAAGTCTGGAAACTCAGAATGGTGCAGATGTGGGATCCAGCTTTGATTGCTTCCAATTCTCCTCCTGCTGGTACAAAAGCCAGCCCCTGGAAATTTTACATATCTAAACATGTGAGAGCTATTTTAGCACCTTCATCATCTAAGCCGCTTCAAACTCACTGAAATAGTAGTGGAAGCTTTTAGCTCAACACTTCGTCATATGGCACACAATGCAATTCATACAGATTTCATAAGGCGCCTCTTTTATTTCAGGGCTTCAGGGCAAGGTTACAGCAGCCCTTGGTTTTGCACCCAAAATTACAGCATTTAGCCCAACGTTTTGTCGAATAGTACACATGTTGCCCTTCATATATACTAGTATAGATCCCCACAGGATGCCTCGTTATCTCAAGGGCTTTGGGGGTAAAGTTACAGCAGACCAGGTTTCGCACCTCGAAATGTTCAAGCCTGGCTGCAACCCGCTCTGTTATGACCGGGGTAACTTATACCCGTAGGAGGCCCACCGGGCAGGTTTAGTGTGGGGTTTAGCCCATAAGTTATCTTATTTTTATTAACATCGTGGTTATATAAACAAGCTGTAAGACTCTTTTGAAGATTAAGCAATAAGACAATTCTATTGCCTGGCTCCCAGAGGAGCCGGAAACCCTAAACCCTAGCCGCCTCCTGTCACCGCCACCGCCTCCTCCCACGCGCACGATGGTGCCCAGCCGCCGGCGGCCGCGTGCTCGCCCGCGTCCAACTCCCTCCTTCCCCTACAACCTCCGGCCTAGACCCGATAGAGCCCTAGCTCCTACCACCTTGGTATCAGTTAGCTCAGTTCCGATCATGTCTTCACCGCCGCCAACCCCGTCGCTTCCGCTGCCGACCGCCACCACCGCGCCGCTGGCCATCTCCACCGCGCCGCTGCCCTCCCCATCCGCGCCGCTGATATCCACCTTCGGCGCCTCCACCGCCCAGATGCCGGCGCCCTCCACAGCGCCGCCAGCAGCCGTCTACACCCCGGAGGAGGTCACCGGGGTCCTCCACGACCTCGTCACAGCCGTCCAGGGGATCCGGCTGTACCTGGCCAGCCCCTACGGGCCACCGCCGCCCCTGCCGCCGGCCGCCGCCACCGGGCCGCCAGCCCTGCCATGGTACTCGCCGCACGCAGCGGCCTCCGCGGCGTTCGCTGGGCCGCTGCAGCCGCCGCCCGCCACCACCCCTCAGTGGCCGCAGTGGCCGGCGCCGACTCTCGCAGCGCCTCCCGCGCCCACCGCCGCCGCTGCCGGCCCTCTGCCACTCAGCACCGGGCTAGGCCCGACCACGCCGGGAGGCGTCCCGATCCAGCAGGTCCGCTTTCCACCGTCGCCGTCACCGCTCCCTGCCTGACTGTCCGGGTCATCGCCGCCGCCAGTCTACACTACGGCCGGGGACCAGCCGGCGCCCACCCTACCGTACGGCGATCCGTCCGGCTCCGCAGGTCCCTACGCGGGCCGCGCCGACCCACCGTTCCACGGGGGACCCCCGGTCCCCATCGACCGGGCGCCACCATCCTCGCTGCTCCGCACCTCCGAGCCGTTCAGCCACGGCGGTCATACCCAGACACCGCCACGATTCGCCAAGATCGACTTCGCCACCTACGACGGTACTGAGGACCCCCTCAACTGGCTCAACCAGTGCGAGCAGTTCTTCCGCGGGCAGCGCACACTCACGCCGGACCGCACCTGGCTCGCCTCCTACCACCTCCGGGGCGCCGCACAGACGTGGTATTACGCCCTCGAGCAGGACGAGGGTGGCATGCCCCCTTGGGAGCGCTTTCGTGAGCTATGCCTCCTTCGTTTCGGCACGCCGATCCGCGGGAGCCAACTGGCGGAGCTCGGCCGCCTTCCCTTCACCTCCACGGTGCAGGACTTCGTTGATCGTTTCCAGGCCCTGGCTTGCCATGCACCGGGTGTGACGGCGCAGCAGCGGGCCGAGCTCTTCGTTGGCGGTCTTCTGGATCAGATCCGCGTGGACGTGGAGCTGCGGGGACCCCAGGACCTCCAGACGGCCATGTACTACGCTCGTGCCTTCGAGCGTCACGCGCAAGCCTTGCGGCAGGCGACACCGGCTCGAGGTGGCTGACAGGCCGCCAGACCACCCCCGACAGCACCTGGGTCGGGCTGGATGCCCCCGGCCGCTCCAGCGGCGACCGCTCCGGCCGCGATGTGGCCTTTCCGTCGGCTCTCTCAGGCCGAGCAGCTCGAGTGACATCGCCAGGGGCTTTGCTATAACTGCGATGAGCCCTACGTGTCGGGCCACGTCTGCCCGCGCCTCTTCTACTTGGAGACGGCCGACTACGTCGAGGAGGACACACCCGCCGACGGGCTCGGCGAGTTGCCGCCACCAGCTGCTGCGAAGGCCGCCCCCGCGCCCGCTCCGGCAACGGTGCTCGTGGTCTCGCTCCATGCGCTTGCCGGCATCCGCGACGAGCGGACTATGCTTTTGCCGGTGACGATTCATGGCGAGCGCCTGGTGGCCCTCCTGGATACGGGCTCCACGCATAACTTCCTGCCTGAGGCTACCATGCGCCGCTTAGCGCTTCAGCCGACGGGCGGGGAGCAACTTCGGGTCACGGTGGCTAACGGCGACCGCCTCCGGTGCCATGGGCTGGCGCGGAACGTGCCCATCACCATCGACGACGAGCACTTCACCATCACGTGCGTCGGCATCGACTTGGGTTGCTTCGACTTCATCCTCAGCGTTGACTTCTTGCGGACTCTCGGTCCCATCCTCTGGGACTTCGACGCCCTGACGATGACCTTCTGGCGTCTGGGCCGCCACGTCCGGTGGGAGGGCGTTGGGGGCGCCTCACCAGCGACGCCGCAGCTCTAGCTGGCCGCGACCGCCACCGAGCTCGAGCACCCACTGTTGGATCACCTCTTGCAGCAGCACGGCGACCTCTTCGACGAGCCTCAAGGCCTTCCGCCAGCCCGGGTGTATGATCACTGCATTCATCTACAGCCGGGCACGGCGCCGGTTGCAGTGCGGCCCTACCGCTATCCCCAGCTGCAGAAGGACGAGCTGGAGCGGCAGTGCGCGCTCATGCTCGCCTTGGGCATCATCCGGATCTCCACGTCGCCGTTTTCGGCGCCGGTCCTCCTCGTCCGCAAGTCGGACGGAACGTGGCGTTTCTGCATCGACTACCGCGCCCTTAATGCCATGACGCTCAAGGACAAGTTTCCTATTCCGGTGGTCGACGAGCTCCTGGACGAGCTACATGGGGCGCGTTTCTTCACCAAGCTCGACCTCCGGTTGGGCTACCACCAGGTACGGATGCACCCGGATGATGTCGCCAAGAAGGCGTTTCGGACTCATCATGGCCACTTCGAGTTCTTGGTGATGCCTTTTGGCCTCTCCAACGCCCCGGCGACCTTCCAGGCTTTGATGAACGACGTCCTCCACCCCTACTTGCGTCGATTTGTGCTCGTTTTCTTTGATGATATTCTTATCTACAACGCCTCGTGGGCGGAGCACCTTCAACACGTCACCATCGTCTTCAACGAGCTTCGAGCGCACCATCTTCATCTTAAGCGCTCGAAGGCTCGTTCGGGACGCCTTCAGTCGCCTACATCGGCCACGTCATCTCGGCCGAGGGGTTTGCTATGGACACCGACAAGGTGGCGGCCGTCGCGGCCTGGTCCACACCGCACTCACCGCGGGCTCTTCGCGGCTTCCTGGGCCTCGCGGGGTACTACCGGAAATTTATCCGGGAGTTCGGCCTCATCGCGTCCCCACTCACGCGCCTGCTACGTCGCGACGCCTTTGCCTGGGATGAGGAGGCGACAGCGGCGTTCGAGGCCCTCAAGGGGGCCCTCACGACGGGCCCTGTTCTTCAGATGCCTGACTTCGACCGCCCGTTCGTCGTGGACTGCGACGCCTCCGGTGCGGGGTTCGGCGCCGTCCTCCATCAGGGCGATGGACCCCTCGCATTCTTCAGCAGGCCCTTCGCCGCGCGCCATCTTAAGCTCGCGGCTTATGAGCGGGAGCTCATTGGCTTGGTGCAGGCGGTGTGCCATTGGCGGCCTTATCTTTGGGGCCGGTCGTTCCGGATTCGCACGGATCACTACAGCCTCAAGTTCTTATTGGACCAGAGGCTGTCGACCGTGCCGCAGCATCAGTGGATCGGTAAGCTCTTTGGCTTCGACTTCACCGTCGAGTATTGTCCGGGCCGCCTTAACACCGTGGTCGACGCCCTGTCTCGTCGCGACGCCGACCACGACACCACCGTCGGCGACTTCGAGGGGGCGGCGCTCTGCATCCGCTCGGGGCCCTCTTTCGCCCTCTTCGCCGACATCCGTCAGGCCACCGCGGCCGCGCCAGACGCTTTGCTTCTTCAGCAGCGGCTTGTTGCGGGCGACCTGGAGGAGCCGTGGCGCCTAGCAGACGGCTTGCTCCTGCATGGGCGCCGTATCTTCGTGCCGGAGCACGACGACCTCCGTCACCAGGTTCTATTGCTGGCCCACTCGGCGGGCCACGAGGGTGTGTAGAAAACCCTCCATCGTCTCCGCGCCGACTTCTACATTCCCGGTGATCGGGCCCTGGTCCGGGACTGGGTGCGGTCTTGTGTGACGTGCCAGCGTAACAAGACGGAGACACTACGGCCGGCTGGTCTGCTCCAGCCCTTGGAGGTGCCGTCTCAGGTCTGGGCTGATATCTCCATGGACTTCATCGAGGGCCTTCCCAAGGTGGGCGGCAAGTCCGTCATCCTCACGGTGGTCGACCGCTTCTCCAAGTATGCTCACTTCATCGCGCTCGGCCATCCCTACACTGCCGCGTCCGTGGCCCGTGCCTTCTTCGACGGCATCGTCCGCCTCCACGGGTTTCCCTCTTCGATCGTCAGTGATCGGGACCCGGTGTTCACAGGGCATATCTGGCGCGATCTCTTCCGGATGGCGGGCGTGAAGCTCCGCCTGAGCACGGCTTTCCACCCTCAGACGGACGGCCAATCCGAGGTCGTCAACAAGGTGATTGCCATGTATTTGCGTTGTGTCACAGGTGATCGTCCTCGCGCTTGGGTGGATTGGCTCGCGTGGGCAGAGTACTGCTACAACACCTCCTATCACTCCGCCCTGCGCGCCACGCCATTCGAGGTGGTCTACGGCAGACCGCCCCGCCCATCCTGCCGGTTGACCCGGCGACGGCTCGGACGGAGGCGGCAGGCGATCTTCTTCGCAGCCGCGACGAGATGCTTGCCGAGGTACGGTAACGCCTCATTCAGGCCCAGCAACTGGCCAAGCACTACTACAACGGCCACCATCGCGAGGCGGAGTTCGCGGTGGGCGATTGGGTGTGGCTGCGTCTCCTTCACCGCTCTACGTAGTCCCTGGACCCACGCGCGAAGCGCAAGCTGGGCCCTCGCTACGCCGGCCCCTTTGCTGTCTTGGAGCGCATCGGGAAGGTGGCGTACCGCCTTCAGCTTCCGGCCGGTGCTCGCATCCATGACGTCTTCCATGTGGGGCTGCTGAAGCCCTTCCGTGGGGAGCCACCGGCGGCCACCCCCGCGCTTCCTCCGACCTCCGACGGGCGCCTCCTTCCAGGACCGGAGAAGGTATTGCAGACCCAGCTCCGTCGCGGGGTGTGGTACTTGTTGATCCAGTGGGCTGGCCTTCCAGAGGAGGAGGCTACTTGGGAATAGCGCAACGAGTTCCGCCAACACTACCCAGACTTCCAGCTCGAGGACGAGCTGTTTGAGCAGGCAGGAAGAGATGTTATGACCGAGGTAACTTATACCCGTAGAAGGCCCACCGGGCAGGTTTAGTTAGGGACTTAGCCCACAAGTTATCTTATTTTTATTAGCATCGTGGTTATATAAACAAGCTGTAAGACTCTTTTGAAGATTAAGCAATAAGACAATTCTATTGCCCGGCTCCGAGAGGAGCCGGAAACCCTAAACCCTAGCCGCCTCCTGTCACCGCCACCACCTCCTCCCACGCGCACGATGGCGCCCAGCTGCCGGCGGCCGCGTGCTCGCCCGCATCCAACTCCCTCCTTCCCCTACAACCTCCTACCACGCTCACCCCATTGTCCACAGACGAACGACAAACTTGCAATTGACACCAGAAAGATCAACCTAAGGCAAAATCCGAACAAGTGAAAAAGCTCCTTTTCTCAACTTCTGACTGCACTTATGTGTGCAACAGATGACTAAAACCTGTCTTACGCTTCTTCTGCTAGGTCGACAGACTACAAAAAAGACGACGACCAAAACTGAGCTCAAACTGACTAGAGTACATCAATCCACCAATGGCTGGAGCAATGTGGAACAAGAGATACAGAAAAGGTGGTCACTTCAGTAGCATCTCAGCAATCTGCACAGCGTTCAGCGCAGCGCCTTTACGTATCTGGTCTCCACAGACAAATAACTCCAACCTGCCATTGAAGAGCTGATTAGGTTCCGGTACAAAGGAACATTTTAAGTGCAAGTGATGCATAACAAACAGATAATTACAACGGTAAGTGTTAAACATGACTGTACCCTCTATTATCATCTTGTGACGAGTCCTGGCGAATCCTACCAACTGATACGTCATCTTTATCCGATACCTGAAAATTAGAGTTGTATCAGAATAAAAGAAAATCTGCTTTACTTTTTTAACAAGTACTCCCTCCGTTCCTAAATATAAGACCTTTTAGAGATTCCACTATGAACTACATACGGATGTATATAGACATACCTTAGAGTGTAGATTCACTCATTTTGCTCCGTATGTAGTCTATAGTGAAATCCCTAAAAGGTCTTATATTTAGGAACGGAGGGAGTACTAGGCTAGTGCAGCTTCGTGAAAGGGTGGACTGCCCATATTGTTAGTAAATAATAAATCTCCGGTCTTTGAGATCACAAGGAATCTCGTGGGTGAAATGTGCATGAATAAAAACAAATAAATCACCGGTCAAAAGACATCCATCTTCAGAAAGACAACTGCCCAATTACCTCCAGTGGTGTAGGGAAGCGATTGGCAGCACGGTCGTCACTAATGGTAACACCAGGAGCTGCCCTCAAGATTTCTCTGGCAGTGTCCTTCACGAACATATGCAAACAATTTCAGAATCTGAACAGCTAATACACCATTAAGAACAAAGGATCATCTAATAAGGTGTGTTTTTTTACATGGAACAAGAAATGGAAATTGTATCAAGAGTCAAGAGTGTTGGAACATTCACAACATGAAATTAACTAAATGACCAAACCAAAAATGACAAAAGACAAGTTCCACAAGAAACAGTACACAATTCTACTTACCAAAAACAATGAAAACAAAACAATGCTAGGCCAAAAAACAAATTTCTACCCAGTGACTCGGGGTCTGAGATTGCAGTAATTCAGGAAGTAAGTATATATGATACTCCCTCTGTCTCAAAAGCCCAAAAACGTCTTACATTTTGAGACAGAGGTAGTAAATACATGAAACAAAATTACATTACGCTAACCTCATCAAGTGGCTTTTCAAACTGTAGATTCACACTTTCGGCATGTGCACGCATCGTAGGAACCCGTATACAAGTTGCGGTTACTCTTACATCCTTGTCATTCTAGAAATAGAGCAGAGAATTAGTATGGCATTTTTGTATCATCAACAATCAAGTTAAGAGAAAAGTTTTATGGAGTAATGCAAATTACATATGGAACATTGATCAGGCTTTCACTTACCCAGATTTTCCTGGTTTCCTTCACCATTTTCATCTCTTCCTCATTATAGCCATTTTCAACAATGGGTGCATTATGCGAAAATATATTAAAAGCATACTGCAGAAGGGAAAAAATACATTCAGCATGTCTCATGACAATAAAAGGATCAACTCAACATGTGCACGGGGTATTAGAGTTATAACCTGTTGACTGAAAATGTTGCAGGTTGGTGCCTTTCCTTCCAAGACCTAAATAAAGTATACAATGTCAGTAGCTAAACTGAATTGACACCATGAGCAAGATAAGATAGTGAGGGAGAAAAGCCCACCTCTCGAGTCTGAAGTTTGAGTTCTTCCATGGCTGCAGCACCAGCACCACTTGCTGCTTGGTATGTGCTGACAACCATCCTTGTCACCTGTCACATTGACGATGGAAAGATTGCTATCAATTTATTTGGTCAGTCCAGCAATGCAACCAACAAGCATACTTTTAAATGACACATATCAGTAATTGTATTACAAAATACTCGACTCACAATAAAAATGATGTTTAGTCTATGAAGCGGATCATTACACATAAATAAGAATAACTAATCATGCAAAATCCCTATTGACAGGCTTAGTGTAATTCATGAGACACTATTAAGTATCTATATAAAATTGCAATGTTCATAGCTTAAAAGGCATCACAATTAGGAGTATGTGGAATTAAATCTGCCTATGAAGAAGCATTTCTAATTCCAAAGATGAGTCTAGTCTTCTATTTCAGGACTCGAATTTACAGACTTCGATTTTCTTTGGTCACGAGTATCCCTTTTTTTCAAATCATTTTAACATTAGTTTCAAGTGTCAGAAAGCAGGGAACGGAAGGCAACATATGCGCAATGGTACCTTGGCGTGGCGATGCAGCGGCGTGACAGCCATGAGGCAGATGATGGTAGAACAGTTGGGGTTGGCCACGATAGCCCCTTTCCCGAGCCGGACGTCGGCCATGGCCTCGGGGTTGACCTCGGGGATGACGAGCGGCACGTCGGGGTCCATCCGGTAGGCGGAGCTGTTATCCACGACGACAGCGCCGCTGGCGACGGCGGCGGGCGCGTGGGCGCGGCTGACGCCGCCGCCGGCGCTGAAGAGCGCGATGTCGATCCCCTCGAAGGCCCCGGGCGCCGCGAGGTCCTGGACGGTGTAGTCCTGGCCCTCGAACTCGATGCGCTTGCCCGCGGAGCGCTCGCTGGCGAGGAGGCGGAGGCTGCGGTAGGGGAAGTCGCGGGCGGTGATGACGCGCAGGAACTCCTGCCCCACCGCGCCGGTGGCGCCCACGATGGCCACGGACGGGCCGTCCTCGCGGAGCGCCATGCGGACCGTCGAGGGCCGGCGGCTGGCGCGGCCCCCGAGCGGGGACGCCGCGAGGAGGTGCGGCCGGTGGACGGCTGCGGCGGCCTGCATTGCGGCGGCGGCGGGTTTGGCGCCCTAGGGTTTTAGGGTGGCTGGATTTGGGTTGGTTGGTGGTGGGAAGGGGGATTGGGTAGGGTTTCTCCGTCCCTGGATTTTTGTTCCGCGGACGCGCACCGGGAGGGGATTGGCTGGCTGGCTGCCCGTTCTGGCGTTTTTTTTTTTACGTCAGTACAGACACAAGCGCTCATATACACGCGCATATACTCGTCCCCTATGAACGCATACACGCACACCCTATCTCTATGAGCACCTCCGAAAGACTGAGCCGGCATATCATCTTAAAATTTACGAAGTCACCGTAGACACCTCGTCGTCGACGGAAACGTCTCCTCCCACTGAATGCGCATCGCCGAAAATCCTGAAATAAATCCAGGAATAAATGCGAGCACCAGGATTTGAACCCTGATAGGCTGGGGATACCACAGTCCTTCTAACCATCCAATCACAGGTTGGTTCGCCCCGTTCTGACGTTTCGAGGGAGGCCAAATTGGTGTTTGCTGCTGCCAAACCGCCAAACCAGAGATGGTAATAAACTGTAACGCTGGAAACAGTGTGCCGTGCCCACGGAACAGCGGGGTGCTGCTTTTGAATTGGGAAACTCTTAACATCAACCGGATGAAATTTCTCTCGCTTAAACCGTGCGCTACGGACGACACGTGTCCTGGTGGGGCTCGTCAACCTGCTCGGCCTTATCCCCTCATATCCAGCGAGAACCACTCATTCCACCCAGATCGATCCCTTTTAGTACCCGCACATCTCGCCATGGTTTTGCTGTCCAAGCTCTGTCCGCCATGACATGCTTGCCCAAGCTCCAACCCCTGCTGCCCAAGTTCCCCACGCCGGTGTCCCGCGTGCAACCGATGTGATGCTGCAACCCCGTGGGTGCGCTCTGCGCACTCCTGCGACGGAACACGCTGGCGCTGGCGCTGCGATGCAACCTCACCGGCTCACTGGTGCTGCAAGTCGCCGGCGTGGGAGCTGCAATGGAGCTCGCCGGCGGCTCCCTGTGCTCCGATGCAGCACGCTCCTCGGTGGCTCCCTGTGCTGCATCGCAGCGCTCGCCGGTGACCTCGGAGTTGCGCTGTAGCGCTCGATGCTTCATTGAAACAGCGACGGAGCTGCAATGGAGCTTCGCCGGCGACTCCCGTGCTCCGATGCAGCGCTCGCCGGAGCTCCCGGTGCTGCATCGCAACCTTGTCGGCGGCTGGATGAAGTGTTTGGTGCTGCTATGCAGTGCTCGCCGGTGGCTCGGAGTTGCGGTGCAGTGCTCGCCTGCTCGGTGCTCCATTGAAACACCGACGAAGCTGCAATGGAGCTTCGCCGGCGGCTCTCATGCTCCGATGCAGCGCTCGCCGGCGCCCCCGTTGCTGCATCGCAACACTCGTCGTCGGCTGGGTGAAGTGTTTGGTGCTGCTATGGAGCGCTCCCCGCCGGCAACGAAGCATTACCGGACCACCGGAGCATCGCCGGGTACTGCAATGGAGCACGCTGCAGCTCTCGCCGGAGTTGTGGATGGTGTGTTTGCAGCACACCTGATGGTCAGAGGCACCGCAGAAAGACATGGGGAGGTTGGGGATGGACGGGACGGTGTCGTACTCATGTAGTTCTGTCATCAGGGAATCGGGCGGCTCAAATTACACTGTATATACGCGAATCAACGGCTGCCCAGGCGCAATTGTTCTTTATCGAAGATGAACCGCTATGGCGTGTGTTTGGTTGCGTGTATTACCTCCAACCAGACCTAATTGGGGCATGCAAAATGTGTTTGGTTGCAAACAGGGAGGCCTGGCTCGCATCGGCATGAACTTTAAAGCACCCCAGAGCTTGGTTCGCTAGAAAGGAAGGCATGGCGCACGCGACGGTGCAAAGGGGAAATCGAGGGGAGATTGCGGGAGAAGGAAATAGGTCGAGGCAGGATGGCGCGAAACCTAGCCTCCCCCCCCACCCCCCTCCCCACGCGCCTCCATTTACTCGCTCACCTCTTCTCTAGGACAAGACCTTTCTCAGTTCTTAGCACCGACGGCGGCGACGACTCAGATCTGCGCAAGCGGCGGCGATGGCATCTTTCTCCGGCAGCACGAGCTGCTTCTCCCCTTCTGCTTGGCCTCCGTGTGCTCCTCCTCGTCCCATCCATGCCCCTCTTCCTCGTCGTCATCTCCGAAGCCGGTAAGCAGCATACAATCCCACACCCCCTCCTATGTCGGGCAGGCAAATGGACGGGCAGTCGGATTCAATTCAGTAGGAAGTCGTCCCATTGCCCAGAGTCGGCATTGAACGCGACGCGGAGAGCGAGGCAGCAGATGCGGCGGGGCGACAATCTCTGCCATCGTGCCCCTAATGCCCGACATGCTGCAGGGCTGTCGCGTTCGCTCTGGACTGGCATGAATGCGGCGCCTCTTTCTGCAAGACAGTTTGAGTGGTCGCGCGAGAGAGGGAAGTGGGCGTGCAAAAGGGTTTTGAGTGAGACCGCTTGTCAGACGCGTATGTGGCGGAGGTCCGGACTCCCGCAAAGCCCCCTGGTTTGCGTCCGATTTGTGGGAGATTGGACGCGCATCCACGCCCGCGTCCATGGACCAATGCGGGACGGCATTGGATGGCTTGCAGTGTGCAAAGCATTATCCCTAGGCTCGCTCCTAGTCTACGCCGGAGGGGCGCGGGAAGAGCTTGCCTCCGTGTGCCGCCTCACCAACTCCTTGGTGCCTTGGAAGAAGAAGAACCTTCCTCCCATATCCACCCGAACTAGAAACAAAGGGGAGGAATGGAGGATCCTCGTCGTGGCTTCCCTAGGATTACATGCCCGACCATGTGTGAAGCTGGGGCGAGTCCATGCCCGTCGTGTCGTGGTGGAGGGCACGCTTAGCACACCAACGCAGCACTACCAGCCTCCTCGCCGTAATAACCGCATCGACCCATGGGCCCGGTGCCTCTCGCCTTCTTGAAGGTGTTGTCTTGGGAGTCTTGCGCCTTTGTTTGGTCACATGTCACTTAGAGCAGTGGATTTTGATACACGGTCATGATGTTACCTGTTGTTGATAGGAGTGTGGACTGTCCAGAGGCATGTCCAATGTGGATGTCCTCGGGTTTTTCTTCACTTTTTAAACTGCTTTGTTGGGATTGCTTGGTATTCTTCAATATATCGATGTAGATGAGGGGGTTATCCATCTTTCTGAAAAAGAAAATCTTAGAACTGAACCAAACCATACCTAAGCATACCCTAGTTCCATTATTCTTAGGTAGCTCATGAAGTAAAAATGAAGAAAACTACTCCCTCTGACCCGTAATATAAGATCGTTTTTTATACTACTGTAGTGTCAAAAACACTTATATTATAGGACGGAGGGAGTAGAAGATACCACAAGCGATGCAAAAGAGAAAGGACATCAAACGTTAAGACTTTGTAACTAAAAAGTCATTGGTCAACCAGAAAACTTTTACCTGGGAAAGAAACGTCAAAGCTTTCTCCAGTATCCTCGCAAAAAAAGAAAAAGCTTTCTCCAGTAGTACCATTTTCAAGTTTAAAATGCCTATGCATGACAGCCACTACTCACCTGCCTGCAATATGCATACTGATAAATGATACTGTAACAAATACAGTATGTTATCAACAACTGGAAGTCAAATTTCAGCAGTTACGACCTCTATTTTAAAGAAGAAGAAACAAAATGACAAATGCAACTGGGCTATGGGCGGCCACATAGTATACTGTCCGATAAAATTTTGGGCAAAGTTGGACCATTTAAAAAACGATAGTGACGATGGTTTATATCATGTTGCCATTTGACAGCGACAACAAAGGTATCATGGGCCGCCCCTTGCCCCAGGTTAAGTGGCAGCTGATGATGGAATCTTCTTCAACAGTCCACATGACAAATATTGCTTCAAAGGTGAGTCAGCAACTCACCAACTCCAATCCAACTTGCCTCGAAAACAATCTTTCTAAACTTGAATCCACTCACCTGTTCATCATATTAGTATCTCCTCAAACACCACTGGCGCGGAGGTAAGCACTATGAAGCTGTTGGCAACCATGAAGTTTCGAACCCCAGTAGCAGCCTGAACTCTCAAGAGGTCAGTTACCTTTCTTCTCCTTTCAATTGTGGGTTCCTTTTCTCTTGAGCTTCTGTATAATCTTCGTGTGTCTTAGGTTTAGCTGTCTCAGATTTTTCTCTGACAGATTTTATATCTTAGGTCTATAAAGTTCTCTGTAAAATATGACCAACCCCATGTACTGAACTAGTTCTGACAGATTAGTGAGAAATTTCTTCTGAATTTATGCAAGAGAGAGCAAACATAAGAAGTCCATCGTTCTGGTCACCGCCAAGGAGAAGAGCACCCACACCAGCAACATGGACTGGGTGGAACAATTTAACATTTGTGATCTGAAAGTACCAAAGAACCTACCAACATCTGCTCCACTGAGTTTCACCAGCAGACAGTTCACTCGAGATTACTACGATGTTAAATCAACGAAGGTAAAGCTTATCTGCAACTTCGGCGGCACTTTCTTGCCAAGGCCAAGTGACGGCGAGCTCCGGTACATCGGTGGCGATAGGCATCTGATGAAAATTAGCCGGGACATTTCTTGGCAAGAGTTGGTCAGCAAGACAACAAGGCTAATAAGGAGAGCCCACACTATAAAGTACCACCTCCCGGGGGAGCAACTGAGCATGCTCATCTCCATCACCTCCGATGACGACCTCCGGCATATGATTGATGAGTGCATTGTGCTGGAGGAAAACAGAGAGATGATCAACATGTACCTCTTCTCTCGCAAGGACGATGAGCGCCACGTGCGTTTCGTGGTACAAGGCTCATCCGATGCCGAGAAAGAGGCGCAGTTCATCGCTCTTGTCAACGGGATCATCACCACACCAGGTTATGAGCCGAGAGCACACAGCGTCGGTAGATCCTCAGCCAATGACCTAGACCAGCTGATGTTTGGCATCAGTATGGAAGCAGGGCCGCCGGCAGGCAGAACAGAGGAAGCTTCAGTGCCCATCAAAAGCAAGCCCTTGCAGAGCATCACGGTACCGCCAGTGACAGCAAGTGGTCAGCTGGAGAGGACGCCCCCAAGTACCCAGAGACGGATGATCAACCAGTATTACAAGCCACAAGGTAACGAAGATAGCATGATCTCTGCAGCCAGAAAGACTAGTAAAGCTTCCCCTGGTGCATCTGCGCCTTCTGAATCCACGGCGCAGCATCAACAGACTACCACAGACACTTACAGAACTGCCGGGGCACAGGAAAAAATATCACCAAGGAAACAGCTTCAGATACCATTGGACAACAGTAGTGTGACGACGCAGCCATCGAATTCACTAAGGAAGAACACTAATTTCCAACCGCACAACAGGGTGGAGATATCTGAACCTAGTCATGAATCCAGTAGTCCTGGCGGCAACATCAGTGCAACCTTGCAGTATCCGGAGAGGTCAGTTCCAACCAACAGCATCCAGAAGAATCAGCCTGCAGGTCCCGCAACATCGGTACTTCCTTTTGCTTCTACACCTTTAGACAAAAGAATAAACCTGCAACCAAATACTCTTGTGCGTGCTTCAAGTGATACAATACAAGAACGATCCAGCAGTCCAACAACAGATGAGCATGCATCAGAAATCACTCGATTTCGCTCGGTTGGCACTGGCATCATTAATCCTCAAATCAGAGCACCATTGCATGAAGCTGAAGATAATGCTGCACCATCAATCTCAGATACTGAGGTATATCATCATATCTGCACCCTATGTTTCATATGGTACAATTTGATGGAACGGTTAAGCATATAACTTCTGTTTTGTCTTCTACCGTCAGCTACGTGAAACCAAGAGCAGTGAAAAATCTCTGCCTGCAAATGCAGTGTTGGGCAGAGATCTTATGAGCAATGTCCAGGTATGTAACATAGGCATGTCAAGTTAGGAAATTTTGTGTCAGACATAAGAAAGGCATTTATCAGCAAATATTATTCACAACACATTTCCAACATTTGTCATTATACAAGGATTTCTTACTAAAATTGATGTCATACAAATGGCAGATAATAAGCAATGACGACCTCGAAGATCTCCGTGAGATGGGCGCCGGAGCATTTGGAACAGTTTTTCATGGAAAATGGAGGGGAACAGATGTTGCCATTAAACGGATAAATAACAGTTGTTTTTCATACCAATCATCCCAGGCAGATAAACTGGTAAGCCCATTTAAATTCACCTGCATTATTTGAAGTTGCAATCAAGGGGAACCAGTTTCTGAAATTGGCCAGCTAAGGAGATAGATACTATGGCTTTGCATCTGTTAAAAACTAGTACTCCCTCCGTTCACAAATATAAGATGTTCTGACATTTTTCTAAAGCGGATGTATATAGACACGTTTTAGTGTGTTTGTTCACTCATTTCAGTCCGTATGTAGTCCATATTGAAATATACATAACATCTTATATTTGTGAACAGAGGGAGTAGAACGCAAACTGAACAAAACTTAGTCCCTTCTATAAAAATGCAAGGGTTAAAAGAGAGAACTGATATACCCATCATTAAACATATAATATCATGCAGATAACAGAATTTTGGAGAGAGGCTGCTATCATCTCAAAACTTCACCATCCAAATATTCTGGCACTTTACGGGGTTGTGAATAATGGGCCAGGGGGGACATTAGCTACTGTAACAGAATTCATGGTCAATGGATCTCTAAAGAAAGTACTCAGTCGCAAGGACAAATATCTCGATTGGCGCAAGAGGGTACTTGTTGCAATGGATGCCGCCATTGGAATGGAATATTTGCACTCCAAGGACATTGTCCATTTCGATCTGAAATGCGATAACTTGCTAGTGAATGTTAAGGATCCCTCTCGCCCCATATGCAAGGTATGCCACAACTCCAGTATTCCAATAGCACAAGTATTTTCTCAGTTTCAGTTTTAAATGCAAATGGGTGAAGCAAAATGATACGCATTTATAAAATACATATGATGGACTTCTGCATATAAATGAAGGGCATAATAGAGAAATAATGACTGCAGGTTGCCGATTTTGGTTTATCAAAGATGAAACAAGCCACTATGGTTTCTGGTGGAATGAGAGGAACTCTTCCATGGATGGCCCCAGAATTGTTGACAATGAGCGGCACCAAAGTATCTGAAAAGGTATTATGATGAATCTTTTTAATGACTTGGAAGTGTGAAGGTGCTACGAATTACTAAGAACCCGAATTATAGCATTGTGTTTGTTTCACAATTTCACTTGACATTCATGCACAAAGGTTATACGACATACTTATCAGTTATATGAATGTAACATTGTTCAAACTGTGGCATGATGCTGAAGATATTTGACCTGCTCACTGGGAGTGTTATATACTCTCTCCATATCACAAATAAGTGACTTTTTAGATACTGACATGGTCTTCGAGATATAACTTTGACCAATAATTTATAGTACCAATATATGTACAAGACTGAAAAACATGATATTCTAGAAATGCTTTTTGAGACAGATCTATACATAGATTTAAAAAATTTCAAACACAACAATTAAAATGATGTTTGCAGCCAAAGTTTTAAAAGTTTGACTGAAAGCATGTCCAAAACGTTACTTTTTTGTGATATAGAGGGAGTAACGATTAATGAAAATTCACTTTAAACATAAACTAGAGCATTCCTCCTATTTGATTCATGAAAAAAAGAAATTTCTTGCAGAATCTAAGACACACTCACAAAAAAATTGTAAAAAGAATATACTTAGGCATGACATGTTCTTCTGTTTTGTATTCTCAAGTACGCCAATTTTGTGGTAACACAGGTCGATGTCTATTCTTTTGGTGTTGTGATGTGGGAAATTCTCACTGGTGAGGATCCATATGATGGCATGCACTATGGAGGAGTTATAGGTATGCAACAGTATGATCATCCATCCATAGGCTGTAGTGCAAATCTCATCTTCTGAATTGTTTATATCTAAATGGCATTTTTCTGAACCTCCATGTTCTGCAGTTATACCACTTGGGTCCTAAACTTGGGAACCGCACATTTAAGTCCTTAAACATGAGTAGAATCATATACTTGTGAGTAGGGATAAGCTCAAACTACTTAAATAGCAGTTGTTGACAGCTTATTTAAGTTAAAGCTTGAGATCTTCTTGAAAAGAAAGGTCATGCAAAGCGAGTATGTTTTAAGGATCTATGTTAACTTAATTTAAACAAAAGAACATCAGTTATTCGTTATTTTCACATGACCTACACAAAGTCAAACAGTAAATTATAGCAAAATTACAGTATATAGTTACTAGTTACCTAGGTAGTTGAATTTACTCATTTCTACAAGTTTAGGTACCTGGGCATGTAATTCTCAAGTTCAGGGAACCAGGTGGTAAATTTGTATACTAATTTAATCGAAAACATACCTTCACTCTTCTTGAGTAAAGATTAAACATTAGTTCCCAATGGGAGTGTGCAGGGGGCATTCTGAGTGACACACTGAGGCCGCCAGTGCCCACTTCATGTAACCCGGAATGGAAGAAACTCATGGAGCAATGCTGGTCAACTGAGCCTGAGCGAAGACCTTCATTCACTGAAGTCGCAACTTGTCTTCGTTGTATGCTACAAGCGCAAAAATGAATCTCAGTTAATATGCAAGAACTGAAGAACACCACTCTATCCATGCTTGTATATATATCCTTCTTGCACATGATCGAGACAAACATGAATATTTGTTTGAGTGTCATATTACAAAGCTGTTCAACTGTTTTGTTTTGAGAAAGGTATATATTGTTGGTCCCTCAAGTTTACAAGAAGTAGACATTGGATCCATCATCTTTTTTCCGGACATTTGGTCCCTCGTGTTCCTAAATCAGACACGATTCGTCCAGAGCCAGAAAAATAAAGCGGTATTGGGCTGAGATGTCCCTGGCTTTGGAATTTTATTGTAGGCATTTTATCGAACAGTTGGCACGCATTTCCCAGGGTAATCACACTTGCCTTGCCTCATCGTCGGCGAGCTGGGCCGTGGCCGCCAGCGATGTGCGCACCTTGCTGGCCCTCCTCAGCGGCGACATGACGTGGGTCGAGCGGCACGCCGCCACACGCTTTGGGCCATTGCACTAGCTCCAACATGGCGCCGACGCGGGAGCATGCAGCACAGCGCGCACGTCATGCTCAGCAACGCCGGCCTGCTGCTCCCGACGGGACCCGTCACAGACATGGACCTCGACGCGCGGAAGCTACCTGCCGTGCGCTCGAGTAGCGCACGCGCTGGCGCCGCCACGACACGCGCCGCCTGCGCGGTGCCTCGCTCAGGAGCTGGACAGTTCTCCTGCTCGGATGCGCCGTCTGCCACCTCATTAGGCTCGTCGACGATGTGTGGCGGCGTGCGTGGTGCGAGCTGGTGTAGTGCGTCCTTCCACCAGCGCAAGGTGACCGGACTTGAGCTCGGTGTTACGCCGTCGGTGCGGAGGACGAACGCACACAAGATGTTCGATAAAATGCTGCTTCTTTTGAGATGTTCAGTCAAAACCGAGGACATGCCAGCCCAATACAGCTTTGTTTCCGGTTTTGGATTAAACATGTCCAGTTTTAAGCCAAATCCTATTTGGCGCCTATTGCGCCCGATACAACTGTTTCCGCAAACGGGCGCACCCCCCCCCCCACCCCCCCCACACCCCCCCCACCACCCCCCCCCTCCTTCGGTACTAACGGGCCGGCCCAATCTGCACGATCGTTATATATGGTTTTAAAGAACCAGCGACCTCCACCTTCGATAGCAACAACCAGCGCGCCACCTAACTTACTATGATAAGTTTCATCTTTTTTATCCTTTCTTCTTTCATCTTTCCTTTTTCCATTTCCTTTCCCCCATTTTCCAAATTTTCTTTTTTCATATTCGAGAAATTTTCTTTCTTCATGTTTTTTTCCCGAAAAATGGATGAAATTTTTGTTTTCAAATTCAATGAACATTTTCCATATTCGATGAACTTTTTTAAAATTCGATGAACTTTTTCAAATTTTGATGAACTTTTTTCAAATTCAATGAACCTTTTTTTTCAATTTTTGTGAACTTTTTTCAAATTTGGCAATCTTTTTTCAAATTAGATGAACTTTTTTCAACTCCAATGATTTTTTTTTCAAATCCGATGAACTTTTTTCAAATCCGATGAATTTTTTCAACTTCGATGAACTTTTCTCAATTTTGTGTTCAATTTTTGATTAACTTTTTTTAGAATTGATGAACTTTTTCAAATTAGTGAACTGTTTTTGAAATTCATAATTTTTTCAGATCCATGTGTTCTTCAGTTTTGTGAATGAAGCAACGAACAGAAAAAAAAAGAAAAAAACAACGAACGAACGAAACATGCACGAAGGAAAAGGAGCGAGCGATCAACAGTTGACCGGTCAACCACGACAAGTGAACCACGATGCGATCGTCCTTTTCTGTTAGAAACACGAAGTGATCGTCGAAGCCCCGCATTGAACGAGCTGTGCGGCTCGTTTTTGGGCCGGCCCACATAACCAGGCGATGGGTTCGTTTGCTGGCGCATAAGGCGCCAGCGAGGAGCTCTCCAATTTTAAAGGGAGGAAATGTCAAACAAAAAAAGAGGTCAAACGATATCACTCCCTCCTTGGAGGCGTCCCCTTGGAGGCCCAGCGATGGTTCCCGATGGTGTGCATGGCTTGTCAGTGGAGCTTGGGTTTGTGGTGGTGCCGCCTTTTTTCTTTCTTTTCTTTTTGCACTAGCCTTTTGTTGTGCTTTCTTCCTTGGAGGGTTCTTGTAACGCTTCTTCTGATTAATGAATTTGACAGCTCTACTGCCAACATTAAAAAAAAAAGAGGTCAAACGTCTACTTCATTGAAACTTGAGGAACAAAAATACTTTTCTTCCTTTTCTTCTTTTGTAAAATACAAAAAGATTTGCATCTCGATGCATTGAGAGCATCTACAGTCGGGCACCTCAAACCGGTCCCAAACGCCAGGGACGGCCCGGTCAAAAAGCCGACCTAGACGAACGCCTCATACTGGCCCTAAACGTGTTTATGGGGTAGATATGAGGAGGCCCGGGTGCGTCCACCACTCAGATCCACGCTGGCCCACCCGACCCCACATATATTCGTTTCCATCCGCTCCCCGGATCAATCTCTAGCCACTCCACTCCACTCAGTCTCCAAGCTCCATTCCAGTGATCTCCGGTCTTCTCCGGCATGGCGGGCACCGGATCCGAGTCCTCGGATTGGGAGGTCATCCCATGCTGGTCGGAGGAGGAGAACGCCCGACAACTGACGGACTCGATCTGGCGGGAATCCATAGCGTCTGCCCAAATGGAGCTTGGATCCGGCGTGAGGCGCATCACTGTTGTCTGGCCGGAGGCGGTGTGGTCCGTCTGGCTTCCGAACGTCATGGAGGAGGCGCAACCCCTTCGTTGGAGCGCCAACTCGAAGGCCATCTGTGACCCGTCCGCTGAGGGTATGGAGCAGCGTGCCCGCCGTGCGAGGCAGAGGGCATGGGAGGCCGCAGCAGCCCTCGCGGCAGACGTTGGCGAGGCGGAGTCGCACCCTCCGGCACCGGTACGAGTGGGCGCCATCCCCTGATGCCTCAACCGCGTTATGGTGGACGTGTCGGGCTTCGACCATGAGGGATCCATCGTCGACCTCACATCGACCGGCGACGTGTAGGCCACGGGCTTCCGCGAGGAAGAGCGGGGCATGGGAGACAGCGGCGCCTCGAGTCCCATGAGACAGTGTGTGTCACCATGTCCTACTCTATCTTGCTGGCGACCGCACCACCACTTCGAGGGGTGCGGCCAGTCGCCGGACATGGATTGGGTGGAGCCGGACAAGCTCCGCTCAAGATTAGGTTTCATGTTACATGTACTTGTACGGATTTGAGGATTCGTAATTGAGGTATCCAATTGTAGGAACGATAATTTAAGGTCTAACCGGTCACTGTCTGCAGACGCGACCGGAGGCGTTTGAGGGGCCGAATTTGATGTCCGCAGTTGTAGATGCTCTGACAGTAGACACCCGGGAAAAAAAACGTGTTTATTTGGTAGCCACCCCTCTCTATTCCAATGTAACCACATGACACGGAGGTTACTAGAAGCAAATGTGTGCTTCGCCACATCATTTCATCTTCATCTCCAATAAGGATACTAAATTAGTGATATATCAATAAAATGGTGATTAAAAAAATCCTTGCTTATCTCTCTAGCCAAGATTAACAGATGAAGGTTTTCAAATTTGATTTTCAGCCTTGATGAAAATCAAGATTTTCATGAGGTTTATGTATCGTGGGCTAATTCTTACTAAAGATAATCCGACTAAACACACTTGGCAGAGATGCAAAAAATAATCTTTTTGTGGCTGGGAGGAAACAATGCAATATCTCTTTCTTTCATGTCCATTTGCCTGCTTGATTTGGCGAGCATTCATATCGCTTATAATTTGCCCCGTCGACTAGTACACCAAATTTGTTTGGGAACAGGTTAGCGGGCATTCACCACAGGCTTAAGGGACATATTTGTGTCGGAGTTTGTGCCTTACTTTGCCAGTTTGAAATTGTCAGAACATTCATGTTTTTAACAAAAAAATGCTTCCAATTTTTTTGCAAGTTATTTTGAGGGCTACAACATGAATCTGCATATGGTCATTACTTCGACACGTGGAGGTTTAGAAGCATTTGGCATTTGGGTGCTTCCGTTTAGAGATGGTAGCACATGATTTCTTCAACATGTTTTGCCGGTAAGTCAATAATATATTTTAGCGGCAAGTCAATAATTGATTACGTGTGCAGTCATGTAATTGTGTTATTGACCAATTGTGGTCTTCATATCTAACTTTAGGTTGAAATGGATTATTTGATACAATGACACAAAAATGGTCGTGTGCATCGTAATGATGCAGAGGCCGAAAGTCACCTTCATTTTTCAAAAAACAAGCAACCAAGATTAGATCAGATAAAGATGTAACCGTGCGTGGCTCTAACCGTGCTGAACAAGTCTATATTTGGATCAAACCATTTGCACAAAACCGATCTAAACATCGACACCAATGCACACAAAATTAACTTACTTTATCTTAGACAAGAAAATAAGAATACCAACAAATATTGTAAATGCGTGTTTCGTCTGATTCATTGACATACAATAAATCCGTTCGCTAAAGAACTACTATTCCAGTTTCTCCAATATCTCTAACATATGATCAAAGAGGCAATGAAAAGAAAATTCTAAAAATACTAGTTGGAAAAATCCATGTTCAGATCGCCGTTTAGTATCCTATACAAAATTTACCCAAAATAAACAAACTAATGTCGGTTATGTCTGCGGGACACCATGGCAGTTTCATACGTAATAATGGTAATTGAGTTCTTGAAAGATCTCTCACCAAGATAATGACTAAAACAACAGTTCAGACTACTCGGTGGTGAAAATCCCAATGGTTGGATGCTTAAAACGGTGGTGGTGGTACCCTAAACCCACCAAAGATCAAACCTCGATCATCAATTTCGAAACTCCACAACTCCAACCCAGTCTTCAGTAGACGTTGTGTGAGTGTGTGTGTGTGTGGTGATGCGAGTGTATGTGTCTCTATTATAACCGGTGTTTTTAAAACAAACAACCTAAGTGAAAACCTATGATATGCCTTTATTGCTAGAACCGAACAATGACGCCACACGTGGACGCCAGGTATTATCCTTGTGCTGATGTTTCAGACTTAATTGGTTAGACCTGACATCTAGAATGAAACCTTATCCTGACCTTTATAAAATGGACTAGCGGTTGTGTTACGTGGATAGGTTATTTTCTTTGGCTTGTTTGTATTGTGGCCCCAAGCGGACTACTTTATCGATGTGTTGCTACTTGTTGTTGGACCGGTTGGTTGCTTTATTTATAAAGCAGGACAAAAGCCTATTTTAAGAAGTTGTGTCACGTGGACTTGTCATTAAACCATAGTGATGTCATTTGTGTTTTGTTTTCCTCATTTTTTTCGTGTATATGTCAAGTACAAGTAGATGATTTGAGCTCGATGCATTGCACATAAAAAAACATTTAAACGACAGAACATTTTTTTACCTACGTCCGAAACGTTCTTCTGACAGAAGTAGCAATGAATCACAGCCATCAACGTTTAATCAGACGGTCGCGATGCTAACGGCAATGTGCTCTGTTCTAAGAGCACAGAGTGGATCCGTATTGACTAGCGACCGAACCAGAGCAAGAGACCGGGACGCAGCGGAAGATGGCTGCGGCGGCGGCGTGGGACGGCCCGACGGCGGACGAGCTGAAAGCGGCGGGCGCGGAGGCGATTCCGGGCGGCGTGCGGGTGAAGGGCTGGGTCATCCAGTCCCACAAGGGGCCCATCCTCAACTCCGCATCTGTGAGCCTGTACGAGCCGCCCCCAACCTTAAACCCTAACCTTTCCGCCCCTTTTCCATTTGATTAGCGCAGTAGAGATTCGGAGACTGAGATTCTTGGCTTGCTATAGCTTGAACATTAATTATCTGGTACTTAATCAATTGTTCAGTCTGCTCGTAGATTTACTAGTTGTCCTATGTCCGTGCTCCTTTTGTTGTGTAATAATAGACAGGAATTCGGTATGATTTGCTTAGTTGCTGGCCACTCATGGAATTTAAAATTGCTTAAGTTTGTCATGCTTATGTTCAGCCATGGAAGTTGAATCAGTTATGTTTTACTCTGTTGGTCATCACCAATTAACTGCCGCACCTGCCAACTGAAACATGAAATCTGAATCATCGTTCCTCTGTTATCTCCAGCAGTGAACCAGTAATCGATTATTAACAAATAGTACTGGCATACCCGTCATTCTATTGCTGCGTGCAGTCAGGCAATATGTATAACATTTCTTACTGGTTTTGATTTATTTGTTCTAAGGAGTGCATTTTGCATTCTTAACTAATATTGGATCTGTCCACTGTTAGTAGATCCTTGCCCTGTAACCATATAAATGGTTGTGCATGAATTAATTGAAACCTATATGCAATGTTCTTCTTCAGATTTGAAGATAAACTTCAGACGACACATTTACCTGAGATGGTGTTTGGAGAGAGTTTTGTGTCTATTCAGAATGCTCAAACTGGCGTCAAATTACATTTCAATGCGCTTGATGCTCTCAAGGCATGGAAACAAGAGGCATTGCCACCTGTTCAAGTTCCTGCTGCAGCAAAATGGAAATTCAGAAGGTTCTTGTATACCTGTACTCTGTTACTTACGCATGCTAGGAAGTGTTTCTACTGAAAAGTACTTTGGATTTCTTTGGGGTCACCATTATATGGGAGCATTGCTGTTTGTCTTAAAGGGTCAAGCTTTCGCCACAAGTACCGACACAGTAAAGAAATACATTTAGGATGGTTTACTTTATGTTTTACTGTGGGAAGGTCAGTCGTGCATTACTATAAAAAATGTCAATAAATACTATAAAAAAGGTCAGCTGTGCATTTCTTATTTCAATCAACGAGTATATGTTCACTCCAGTCTCTGCCAAAAGGGTGATTATGTAGGAAGAACTGTTGTAGAATAATTAACTAGAAATTTAACGTGTTGTGGCTTTATTAGGCAAAGAACCAAGAGAAGGTTCATTCAGTATATGTTTTCTTGCAGTAATCCTGCTGATCAAGTGGTACTTGACTATGACTATACATTCACGACACCATACTGTGGGAGTGATGTGGTTCTGAACCAAGACGCTGTATGGACCTTACCTCCACTCTAATTTCACCTGTTTTGGCTTCATTTGCCTCCTTAGGCTGATTTACTTTTCGTACTGGTTGGTTTCTGACTATCATTATTTTCTTTTCCAGACGCAAACAAGTTTAGATGAATGTAGCAATTTGTGTTGGGAGGACACTGATGACAGGATCGACCTTGTTGCCCTTTCTGCAAAAGAACCAATTCTTTTCTACGATGAGGTACGGAAACGGATTAAATTGTTCATGATTGCTCTATACATTGGTTTACCCTGACATGACATACCTAGGTTATCTTGTATGAAGATGAGCTAGCTGATAGTGGTATTTCATTCCTTACAGCGCGAGTGGTAAGTTCTCCCTAGTTATCCTTATTTTTAACTGGACTTTTTGTATGGTAACATCAACTTTAGTTTCACATACTTCTTTTTATGGTTAATTCAACATACTTGATATTCTTTGATTACATGTCTGCAGAGGGTGATGCCAACTGGTTGGTTTCTGCTCTTGCGCTTTTGGGTATGATCTACTGCCTTCCATTTTACACTTGATGTGTCTCTAGTAGCAAGAGAATCTATAAGGGCAATGTAATGTCCTGCACAAGAAGGAAATCGCTAAATAGTTTCTACTTCTAGTACTCCCTCTGTACCAAAATACTTGTAGTTGGGGGAACTTGTACTAGTTTCCCCCAGCTACAAGTATTTCGGTACAGAGGTAGTATATAACTTCTACCTTTCCAGTTTTCCCACAAAGAATGGCAAGAGCTTAGTGTTATACTAGTTACAGTTCTTCTGTCGGAGTAAATGACCACGGGTAGCCTCATCAGCTCCCCTTGGTATTTCAAGACATCGGGGCAGGCTGCGCCCCTCAAACATCAAAGACAAAGGACCGCCTTCCTGGGGCCGGCTGGTCCAAGCGGCCGGTTGCCAGGAGGTGGCGGAGCCTAGAAGACGGCCATGAAGTGGGCCGACTCCTAGCGGGCGGCTTCCTGGGAAGCCGGGTCCTAGCAGGCGGCCCCTCGCGCCCTCAAAGTTAGCGCCGACATAAACGCGACGAGACAAGGCATGGCTACAGTACAAGCCTGCCACCCCCGAATCCAGGGTGGGACGTGGCCACAGTACAGCGTACCAAGCGGACACCCCGCGCCCGATGCGGCACTGTTGCCATGCCGCTCATGACATCACCCATGGTAGAAGAAGCCATGCTCCCACGACGGGCGGTCAGTACGGCCCGCAGGCGGCGGGCCCTACCTGTCCGTGAGAAGCCAGAGGGCGGCGAGCCCTGACCAGTCGGCTCAGGGGGAGGCCGGCTCCTAGCAGGTGGCCCTCCCCTCCCTCGAAGTCTGTGCGCCATTAACCAGATGTGACGGGGTGTGGCTACAGTGAGCACCCGCCAGGCGGCGGGACTGTATCCACGCTCCCCCTGACGAGGCCTCCGTCATCAGGAGCGATGCTACAGCATAAAGCAGTCAACCTGGCCTGCAGGCGGCGGGCCCTACCTGTCGGCTGAGGTCACGACAGTCGGTGGGGCCCATCAGGCGGCGGGCCCCTGCGGTCGACGGAGAAGCCGGCAACCCGTGACGCCGACAACCGGGTCCCACATCTGGCCGAATTACCATTGCACCCCTGGGGGGTAGGCCTATATAAACCCCCCAAGTCGCCCCATGCAAGGGGTTGGAACCTCGACCGAGCACCCAAAATCACCATACACACACGCAGAGAGAGGGGAATAGGGTTAGCCTTGCCTTTCTTCCTCCTCTAGCCAAACAGCTCAAGGAGCAAGCTTGTAGCTACTTGTTGAGGTAGTGATCATGCGGAGACCCCGCAGAGCAGGACTAGGGGTGTTATCTCCTAGGAGAGCCCCGAACCTGGGTAAGATCCGCAAGCGTACGCGGTCTCGCTCACTCCCGCTTCTAGAGCCCGGCGACGTACTTTTGTCCCCATCCACGATAAACCACCCCCTGGCATATGTCGCACGATATCCCCGACATTTGGCGCCCACCGTGGGGCTAGGTGCACCGTCGTCCGGAAACATGTTCTGGACGGGAACCCTCTTCCTCCCTGGCGAGCGCAGCCAGCCTGGTACGCCCGACGGCGTTTGCGCCGGCACGCTGCACGGCGTGGAAGCGGCTTGCGCCGCGAGCTGCCTCGCTGATCTCACCGGCGGGATCCGCCTCTCCGACGAGCCCGCACTCGACGCGGGCGCAACTAGCTCCGAGAGCTGCCTCGTCGATCTCCTCGGCAAGCTTCACATCACCGACGAGCTGGTCTCCGACCCGGAGTCCGTTGGCTCCACCGACCTGCTCGTCGACATGATCATCGACGCCGACGCCGCGTTTTCTGATGCCTTCCCCGGTGACGTGGTGATCTTCGACGACCCACTCCCCGCTGCAGACAGCAGCGCCAGCACCGGCACCGTCACTGAGGTGCTGGTCATCAGCCACGACGGAACCTCCGACCAGGCTGGCCGGGACCCGTTGCAGGCGGCAATGCGGGACCTGTCCGCTACTGTAGCGCCCGGTGCGAACGGTGAAACGCTGGAAGCATGCCGCGTCGCACTCCTCGACAGCGCCAACAAGTTGGCGGCCATGAGACGCCTCACCGAGGCCTACCACCGTGAGATCGATCGCGCCGTCTGCGGCACGCCGGCTGCTGGCGAACCTAGCCGAGCGGGCACGGTCCGGCAGCGCGGCGCGGCATCGCCAGCATGTTGGGGGCCGACCGCCCAGTCTACGCCACGCCGATGGAGAACTTACGCGCTACCCAGGCGGCGGCAGACGAGCTGGACCGCCTGGAGGGCGACGAGCGTCGCTGCATGACGGAGCGCGTCCAGCAGCTCATCGACGCGGCCGCCGCACAGCAAGAAGCTGGCCGCCGCATGGTGGAACCTGGCTTACAGGCCGAGAACCTTCCCCCTCGCCGAGAGCACGGCGCGACCTCCCGGACGCCGACAGACGGCGCCCGCGGCCGAGGAGACCCAGAGCCGGTTGCTAGCCGCAGCCGCACCCGTATCTCCATCGAGCGCGACCAGGACGGCCGCCCACGAGCAGTAGAACGGCGGGACAGTCGTCAGCCCCCCCTCCCCCCCCCCCCCCGCGCAGGGAGGCGTGCCTCCCTGCCGCCTGTTGAGCTCCGACTCTCGGGCGCCGGCTGGCCCCGCAAGGAGTCGGAGGAACGACGCCCGCAACCGGATCGACCGTTTGGCTTGATCCCTGGCGTTGGAAGAAGAGGATGCAATCGGCCCGCCCTGTTTCGGCCCCCGCATTCGGGACGAGCCCTTCCCAAAGGGTTCTCGCTCCCTCGGGACACTCCCAAGTACAACGTTCTGTGAACCGGAAGATTGGCTGGTTGACTACTCCACTGTCGTCACTACTAAACGGCAACAAGCGTGTCGCCGTAAGTATGTTTCGCTCATGCTCCAGGCCACGGCCCGGACATGGCTGACACGCCTCAAGCCCTACACGCGTCAACAGCTGGCTAGACTTCACCGAAGTTTTCATCCGCAACTTCACCAGCACCTCCAACGGCCGCCCAACCTCGCCAGCTCTCCCTGTGCATCCAAGGCCCGATCGAGTCCACCGCGAATACCTAACGCGTTGGGCCGCTACGCAACTCCTGCGAAGGGGTTCATGAGGTGCAAGCAATTGAATACTTCACTACCGGGTGCCGAGAAGCACCCTACTCAAGCATCGACTCCTCTGCGACGAGCCAGCCCCGCTCGACGAGATGCTGATCATAGCGGACAAGTACCCACCCACTGCCGACTCCATGAAATCGGAGCTTCTGAGTGGATGCGTCAGAAGATGCTCCCTCCGCCCCTCAGGCGCCGGCTGGTGATCCCAGTCGGCGCCAACAGTCAAACGACAACAGCGCAAGGCCCAGCAGCCGGCAGGTGGCGACAGTCGAAGATCGGCAGCCAGAGAGCCACCCCCCCCCCAAACCCAGAAGGGCGGCAAGCCTGCCTGGTTCCCCGCCTTCTCGTTTAGCACGACCCTTGATGCTCCCTGCAAGTTCCAGCGGCGCGAAGCCATCCAACCACACCACCCAAGTGCCACTGGCTCACCCGCATCGCCAGAGGCGAAGGACTGCCCCCGCCGCCTGCTGGCCCGCCCCTCCGCCTCCCCAACAGCCGGCGGTCCAGCCGGTCGGTGCAATCCAAGATGAGTTTCCCGAAGAGCACAGACTTACGTCGTCTTCACCAGCGTGGCTGACGACAAGCACAGCCGGCGTCAACAGCGCCGAGAGGTGAATACTGTCGCCTCTGAAGCCCCAGAGTTCATGCACTGGTCGAGAAGCCGATCAGCTGGAGCCGAGCTGACCACCCGGAGGTGAGTGCTTCTCCGGGTTCCTACGCCCTGGTGTTGGATGCCACCTTTGCAACAGAGAGGCGAGCTGCTCATTTCTCCCGAATTCTGAAAGACACGGTACAGCATCAACATCCTCTACCGCGACACCATGGAGAAGTTGTGCATCAAAAGAAACAACTCCAGCCCAGCCGGACTGTCTCCATGGCATTGGTGCCAGGCCTTTCCTGCTCACCGATCGGCAAGATCAAGATAGACGTCCTCTTCGGAACAAGAATCACTTCCCCGAGAGCCAATCTGGTTCGAGGTGGTTGACCTTGAGAGCCCCTACCATGCGTTGCTTGGCCGCCTGCCTTGGCCAAGTTCATGCGGTTCTCACTACTCCTACCTCAAGATGAAGATGCCGGGTACCAAGGGCATTATCACTATAGCCGGCGACTACCAGAAGTCTGCCCCTGTGCCGCTGCCAGCAGCCGGCTGGCTGAGTCCCTCGTGATTGCTGCCGAGAAGCGGCTCCTTGACCGGGTTGTGGCCATGGCCGGCAACAGCCGGACCGTCGCCAGACCCTAAGGAGTCAGAAGCTCAGGCTCTTTCCAGCCGGCCAAAGAAACCAAGAAGATACCTTTGGACCCGGAGCACCCGGAGAGGTTGCCGTCATAGGAGCTCGCCTTGAGGCAAATAGAAAGCGAGCTCGTCGATTTCCTCCCGTGAGAATCGGGACATCTTTGCATGGTCTCCCAAGGACATGCGGGTGTTCCACGGATTTTGCCGAGCATAAGCTACATGTCAGAGCAGATGCAAAACCAGTCAAGCAACCCCTCCGCCGCCTGTCGGAGGAGAGAGAGGAATTGTTGGTGAAGAGATAGCCCGGCTTCTAGCAGCCGCTTCATCATGGAAGTGTTCTTTCCAGAGTGGCTTGCCAACCCAGTCCTTGTACTGAAGAAGACAACAAATGGCGCATGTGTATTGCTATACCAGCCTAAACAAAGCTTGCCCAAAAGATCCGTTCGCCTTGCCTCGGATTGACCAAGTGATAGACTCCACAGCCGGATGCGAGCTGCTGAGTTTTTTGGATGCCTACTCAGGGTACCACCAATCAAGTTAAGCCCGGCCGACCGCCTTCACACTCACACCATTCGGAGCCTCTGCTACCTGACCATGACATTCGGCTTGAGAAATGCTGGTGCCACGTTTCAGCGTTGCATGCAGAAGTGCCTCCTCCAAGCAACTCGGGAGAAATGCCCATGTTTATGTGGACGATTGTGGTGAAGACGGAGAAGCGCGGTACCCTCTGGAAGATCTCAAGAAACTTTGATAATCTGCGCCGTTTTCAATCAAACTCAACCCAGAAAAATGTGCCTTTGGAGTACCAGCTGGCCAGCTCCTCGGTTTCCTCGTCTCAGAACGCGGCCATAGAGTGCAACCCTTTCAAGATCAAGGCCATCGAGAGGATGGAGAGGCCCGCCCGACTGCGAGACGTTCAGAAGTTCACCGGCTGCTTGGCATCCATCAGCCGCTTCATCAGTCGGCTGGGCGAGAAGGCTCTTCCCTGTACCAGTTGATGAAGAAAACCACTCATTTCGAGTGGAACGACAAGGCGGGCGAAGCTTTCCTCCAGCTCAAGAAGATGTGACCACGCCACCTGTCCTGGCCGCTCCGGCTGCCAAGGAGCCCATGCTTCTCTACATCGCCGCCACCAGCCGGGGGGTCAGCACAGTCATGGTGGTAGAGCGCGGGAGAGACGGAAGGACAAGACGGTCCAGAGGCCCGTGTACTACTTGAGTGAGGTGCTGTCAGCCTCCAAGCAGAACTACCCCCACTATACAAAAGTTGTGTTATGGCATGCATCTTGCCGCCAAGAAGCTCAAGCCATACTTTCAAGAGCATCCCATCACGGTTGTCTGCACGCCCGCTTGCGGAGATCATAGGCAGCAAGAGACGCATCGGGCGGGTGGCCAAGGGGCCATCGAGCTGGCCCTACACCGTCTTCTACCATCCCCCGCACCGTCATCAAGTCCCAGGCACTAGCCGACTTCCTCGTCGACTGGGCCGAGACCCAGTACCTGCCACCAGCTCCGGACTCCACGCATTGGTGGATGCACTTTGATGGCTCGAAGATGCGCACCGGTTTGGGAGCCGGCATCGTCCTCACCTCTCCAAAGGCGACAAGCTCAGATACACGCTGCAAATCCATTTTGCCGCCTCCAACACGTGGTCGAGTACGAGGCACTAGTATACGGACTCCGGCTGGCCAAGGAGATTGGCATCCGCCGGATTCTGTGCTACGGCGACTCCGACTTGGTGGTCCAACAGTCGTCTGGCGACTGGAACACCAAGGATGCAAACTGGCAGCTAACCGCTCCTCGTCCAGCAGATCAGCGGATATTTGACGGGTGCGAGTTCCTTCACGTGCCACGGGCCGACAACGAGCAAGCAGATGCCCTGGCACGGATCGGCTCCACCCGGCAAGCCATACCAGCCGGCGTGTCCCTTCAGTGCCTCCGCAAACCGTCTATCAAGCCTTCCCCAGAATCAGAATCCATCTTCGTGCCGGCTGCCCCGCAGAGCAGTCGGATCCGACTCGGGGGCTGCAGCAGCCGGCCGGGGACTTCAACAAGCGGCTCGGGGACTGCAGAGTAGTCGCCCACCCGGCCCGGGGAAGGGAATCAAAGGCTGAAGAGGTGGGGGCGCAGGAGAAGACGGGGAAGGGGAGGGAGGATGGGAGAGCGGCGGTAAGGCCGCGGCTGGGCAGTCGGCCCGGGGACTTCAACGCGCAGCGAGACGCCGCGACCCCACCCGCCGACTCCCAACCCAACGCCCTAGTCTCAGTGGCCGTAATGACGGTGGATGAGGTCGAAGCACATCATGGGGTAGCCCATCCTCAAATTCCTGGTGAGCGGAGGGCTGCCAACTGATGAGATCTCGCCCGGCAGTACAACGCCGGGCAGGGGCCTACACGATAGTAAACAGAGAGCTTGTTAGGCGCAGCGTGACCGACGTCTTCCAACGCTGCGTCGAACCAGAGAAGGGCAAGGCAATCCTCAGAGACATACACCAAGGCGAGTGCGGCCACCACGCGCTTCCAGATCCCTGTCGCCAAAGCTTTCCGCCACGGTTTTCTTCTGGCCACTGCTTTGGAGGACGCCAGAATCGGTCAAGAAATGCAAGGGGTGCCAGAAAATTTGGCTCCAGCAACACCTGCCGGCTTCTGCACTCAAGACCATTCCCCTTACTTGGCCCTTGCCGTCTGGGGGCTGGACATGGTGGGCCCGTTCAAGACGGCAAGCGGTGATGACCATCTGCTCGTCGCCGTCGACAAATTCACCAAGTGGATTGAAGCAAAGCCAATCAAGAAACTGAATGGCCGACTGCTGTGACCTTCATCGCAGATATCACCGTCCGGTACGTGTACCGCACGGTATCATCACCGACACAATGGCACTAACTTCGCCAAAGGCGCCTTGGCCCGTTTCTCCGACACAGGGCATCCGACTGGATTAGCGTCCGTTGCCCATCCGCAGTCAAACGGCCAAGTCGAGCGAGCAAGAACGCTCATACTTATCCGGCATCAGCCAGATTGGCGAGCCACTGGAGCGCTCGGCCGGCTGCTGGATCGACGAGCTGCCGGCCATCCTCTGGGCCTCCGCCACCACTCCGAACAAATCAACCGGTTTCACTCCCTTCTTCCTCGTGTACGGGGCCGAGGCCGTATCCCCAACTGACATCGAGTTCGACTCGCCTGCGTCACCATGTCACGGAGGCGGAGGCGAGGAAGCACAAGAAGACGGCGTCGATCTGCTGGAAGAGGGCGGCTGTTAGCACTCAGCCGCGTCCCCATCTACCAGCAGAGCCTGCGTCGCTACCACAGTCGGAAGGTCAAGCCACGATCCTTCCAAGAGGGAGACCTTGTGCTCCGGCTGATCCAGCGAACAGCCGGCCAGCACAAGCTCTCGGCCCCTTGGGAAGGTCCCTTCATACTCAGCAAAACCTTGGGCAACGACTCCTATACCTGATCGACGCGCAGAAGCCCAGGGCGCGCAAGAGGGATGATTCCGGCAAGGAAATAGAGCGCCACAGGAACGCAAATCTTCCGAAGATTTTACAGTTAAAGCAGTATGTACCACGTTACCTTTTGTATTAAGCGCAAAGACAACGGGTCCCTCGAAGAGCACCCGGGGGCTACCCTTTCTTATCTATGTGATAAGTTTCGCGGCCTGTGAATGATTATTTCTTCTCCGCCCCCCGGCACCGGGTCGACCAGTCGGCCCGGGGGCTTGCCGCCTTGTACTATGTTCAGCGCTACCTGCAGTCGGACAAGTAGTGTGCCGGCAGCTAAGCCCTCTCTTGACATAGGCCCGCAGCTCGCAGAGCGACTGTCTGGCTGGCAAGAGTCAAAGGCAGGAAATGCTGCCCACATGAAAAATGGCTAAGGACGAAAGCACTCACATAGGCAAGCCGCTCTCGCTAGCCGTCCGGTTGTGAGCAGCCGGCCGGCCGGTTTTCACTAACTTGCTACGTTCTGACGGCCAAAGTACTTGCCTTCCCAAAATGGCCAAGTACCTGACCCCGCCAACAGACCGAAGAGCGGCTGTCTGGCGGAAAGGTGGCGGCCAAGGGAAGGCGGCAAAGGAAAAAGCCAAAAGAACAGAAGCAAGATAAGTCGGAGCTCGGCAGAGCACAACCTAGCGAGCAAATAAATTATATAGCAAGAGGCCCTCGGCTAGCATTCAACAAAGTTTGAATACACCCCCAGCGGGTGGAACTGCGCGAATTTAACAAGTTTGTTCTAGAGACTACAAAAGCAGGAAAAGATAAGATAAGTTGGCAGCCTAGGCCAGAGGAGCAGTAGGCGGGTCCGGCAGGTTGGTGGAGTCGGCGGCACCGGCTGGTGAAGTGGCCGTCTGGCGAGTCTCGGCTTGGTCGCCATCAGCAGCAGTCGGTGCACCCGCGCGCGGCTCGTTGCTCGAGGCTCGATCGAGCTGAGGCTGGCCGTCCGCTCCGCCCTCCGGTGCGTCGTCTTCATCATCCTCGCCTTCCTCGTCCTCGCCTTCGTCGCTGGAGGCGATTTCTTCCGCCGAGTCCTCGCCGTCATCGGGGTTCAGCCCGAACCAGTCCGGTGGCACCTCGGCACCCTCCTCGTCCAGCTCGGGGAGGAAGACACCGGTCTCGGTGTACTCGGCGATCGCCGCCGCACGACGAGTGAGCGCAGGCCCCACTGCCACCAACTCTTCCATGGCCTCCTGCCGGAACGTGGCCAACTGGGATAGGTCCAGCCCAGGATACCACGCCTTGACGAACTCCAAGGCCCTTCGGGCGCCTGCCCGAGCGGAGGAGCCCTTCCAAGCCTCGAAGCGGCCGATTGCCGCCTCCAACCAGTCGGCGGTCCGACTGGGGGTGCGTGGAGCTTGGCCGCCTGGCCAGAGGGCGGAAACCAGCTGGGACCCAGCGCGCTGGAGGCGGCGGAGCAGACGGTGAATCGGCTGCAAGCGCGTCCGGACGGCCAGGAGCTGCTCGTTCATGTTTCGAGGCGCGTCGAGCGGGATCTCCACTCCTTCCCTCCTACGCTGGTCGCGCCGCGCCTCGATGGCCTGGCTAACGGCGACGGCGTGCCCAGGAAAGAAGTCTACGCAAAGAAAAAACAAAGATCAGAAGTCGGAAGCCGACTCTCGATGCAGTCGCTGCATGACGGAGCGCGTCCAGCAGCTCATCGACGCGGCCGCCGCACAGCAAGAAGCTGGCCGCCGCATGGTGGAACCTGGCTTACAGGCCGAGAACCTTCCCCCTCGCCGAGAGCACGGCGCGACCTCCCGGACGCCGACAGACGGCGCCCGCGGCCGAGGAGACCCAGAGCCGGTTGCTAGCCGCAGCCGCACCCGTATCTCCATCGAGCGCGACCAGGACGGCCGCCCACGAGCAGTAGAACGGCGGGACAGTCGTCAGCCCCCCCTCCCCCCCCCCCGCGCAGGGAGGGGCGTGCCTCCCTGCCGCCTGTTGAGCATCCGACTCTCGGGCGCCGGCTGGGCCCCCGTGAAGGAGTCGGAGAGAACGACGCCCGCAACCGGATCGACCGTTTGGCTTGATCCCTGGCGTTGGAAGAAGAGGATGCAATCGGCCCGCCCTGTTTCGGCCCCCGCATTCGGGACGAGCCCTTCCCCAAAGGGTTCTCGCTCCCTCGGGACACTCCCAAGTACAACGGTTCTGTGAAGCCGGAAGATTGGCTGGTTGACTACTCCACTGTCGTCAACATAGCGAACGGCAACAAGCGTGTCGCCGTGAAGTATGTTTCGCTCATGCTCCAGGGCACGGCCCGGACATGGCTGAACAGCCTCAAGCCCTACAGCGTCAACAGCTGGCTAGACTTCACCGAAGTTTTCATCCGCAACTTCACCAGCACCTACAAGCGGCCGCCCAAGCCTCGCCAGCTCTCCCTGTGCATCCAAGGCCCGATCGAGTCCACCCGCGAATACCTAACGCGGTGGGCCGAGCTACGCAACTCCTGCGAAGGGGTTCATGAGGTGCAAGCAATTGAATACTTCACTACCGGGTGCCGAGAAGGCACCCTACTCAAGCATCGACTCCTCTGCGACGAGCCAGCCACGCTCGACGAGATGCTGATCATAGCGGACAAGTACGCCACTGCCGACTCCATGAAATCGGAGCTCTGAGTGGATGCGTCAGGAAAGATGCTCCCTCCGGCCCCTCAGGCGCCGGCTGGTGATCCCAGTCGGCGCCAACAGTCAAACGACAACAAGCGCAAGGCCCAGCAGCCGGCAGGTGGCGACAGTCGAAGATCGGCAGCCAGAGGAGCCACCCGGCCCCAAACGCCAGAAGGGCGGCAAGCCTGCCTGGTTGCCCGCCTTCTCGTTTGAGCAGACCCTTGATGCTCCCTGCAAGTTCCACAGCGGCGCGAAGCCATCCAACCACACCACCCGGAAGTGCCACTGGCTCACCCGCATCGCCAGAGGCGAAGGACTGCCCCCGCCGCCTGCTGGCCCGCCGCCTCCGCCTCCCCAACAGCCGGCGGTCCAGCCGGTCGGTGCAATCCAAGATGAGTTTCCCGAAGAGCACAGAGCTTACGTCGTCTTCACCAGCGTGGCTGACGACAAGCACAGCCGGCGTCAACAGCGCCGAGAGGTGAATACTGTCGCCTCTGAAGCCCCAGAGTTCATGCACTGGTCGGAGAAGCCGATCAGCTGGAGCCGAGCTGACCACCCGGAGGTGATGCCTTCTCCGGGTTCCTACGCCCTGGTGTTGGATGCCACCTTTGCAACAGAGAGGCGAGCTGCTCATTTCTCCCGAATTCTGATAGACGACGGTAGCAGCATCAACATCCTCTACCGCGACACCATGGAGAAGTTGTGCATCAAAGAGAAACAACTCCAGCCCAGCCGGACTGTCTTCCATGGCATTGTGCCAGGCCTTTCCTGCTCACCGATCGGCAAGATCAAGATAGACGTCCTCTTCGGAGACAAGAATCACTTCCGCCGAGAGCCAATCTGGTTCGAGGTGGTTGACCTTGAGAGCCCCTACCATGCGTTGCTTGGCCGGCCTGCCTTGGCCAAGTTCATGGCGGTTCCTCACTACGCCTACCTCAAGATGAAGATGCCGGGTACCAAGGGCATTATCACTATAGCCGGCGACTACCAGAAGTCTGCCGCCTGTGCCGCTGCCAGCAGCCGGCTGGCTGAGTCCCTCGTGATTGCTGCCGAGAAGCGGCTCCTTGACCGGGTTGTGGCCATGGCCGGCAAGCAGCCGGACCTGTCGCCAGACCCTAAGGAGTCAGAAGCTCAGGGCTCTTTCCAGCCGGCCAAAGAAACCAAGAAGATACCTTTGGACCCGGAGCACCCGGAGAGGTTCGCCGTCATAGGAGCTCGCCTTGAAGCAAATAGGAAAGCGAGCTCGTCGATTTCCTCCGTGAGAATCGGGACATCTTTGCATGGTCTCCCAAGGACATGCCGGGTGTTCCGACGGATTTTGCCGAGCATAAGCTACATGTCAGAGCAGATGCAAAACCAGTCAAGCAACCCCTCCGCCGCCTGTCGGAGGAGAAGAGAGGAATTGTTGGTGAAGAGATAGCCCGGCTTCTAGCAGCCGGCTTCATCATGGAAGTGTTCTTTCCAGAGTGGCTTGCCAACCCAGTCCTTGTACTGAAGAAGAACAACAAATGGCGCATGTGTATTGACTATACCAGCCTAAACAAAGCTTGCCCAAAAGATCCGTTCGCCTTGCCTCGGATTGACCAAGTGATAGACTCCACAGCCGGATGCGAGCTGCTGAGTTTTTTGGATGCCTACTCAGGGTACCACCAGATCAAGTTAAGCCCGGCCGACCGCCTTCATCACACCATTCGGAGCCTTCTGCTACCTGACCATGACATTCGGCTTGAGAAATGCTGGTGCCACGTTTCAGCGTTGCATGCAGAAGTGCCTCCTCAAGCAACTCGGGAGAAATGCCCATGTTTATGTGGACGATATTGTGGTGAAGACGGAGAAGCGCGGTACCCTCCTGGAAGATCTCAAGGAAACCTTTGATAATCTGCGCCGTTTTCAAATCAAACTCAACCCAGAAAAATGTGCCTTTGGAGTACCAGCTGGCCAGCTCCTCGGTTTCCTCGTCTCAGAACGCGGCATAGAGTGCAACCCTTTCAAGATCAAGGCCATCGAGAGGATGGAGAGGCCCGCCCGACTGCGAGACGTTCAGAAGTTCACCGGCTGCTTGGCATCCATCAGCCGCTTCATCAGTCGGCTGGGCGAGAAGGCTCTTCCCCTGTACCAGTTGATGAAGAAAACCACTCATTTCGAGTGGAACGACAAGGCGGGCGAAGCTTTCCTCCAGCTCAAGAAGATGTTGACCACGCCACCTGTCCTGGCCGCTCCGGCTGCCAAGGAGCCCATGCTTCTCTACATCGCCGCCACCAGCCGGGTGGTCAGCACAGTCATGGTGGTAGAGCGCGGAGAAGACGGCAAGGCACAGCCGGTCCAGAGGCCCGTGTACTACTTGAGTGAGGTGCTGTCAGCCTCCAAGCAGAACTACCCCCACTATCAAAAGTTGTGTTATGGCATGCATCTTGCCGCCAAGAAGCTCAAGCCATACTTTCAAGAGCATCCCATCACGGTTGTCTGCACCGCCCCGCTTGCGGAGATCATAGGCAGCAGAGACGCATCGGGCCGGGTGGCCAAGTGGGCCATCGAGCTGGCCCCTACACCGTCTTCTACCATCCCCGCACCGTCATCAAGTCCCAGGCACTAGCCGACTTCCTCGTCGACTGGGCCGAGACCCAGTACCTGCCACCAGCTCCGGACTCCACGCATTGGTGGATGCACTTTGATGGCTCGAAGATGCGCACCGGTTTGGGAGCCGGCATCGTCCTCACCTCTCCCAAAGGCGACAAGCTCAGATACACGCTGCAAATCCATTTTGCCGCCTCCAACAACGTGGTCGAGTACGAGGCACTAGTATACGGACTCCGGCTGGCCAAGGAGATTGGCATCCGCCGGATTCTGTGCTACGGCGACTCCGACTTGGTGGTCCAACAGTCGTCTGGCGACTGGAACACCAAGGATGCAAACATGGCAAGCTACCGCTCCCTCGTCCAGCAGATCAGCGGATATTTTGACGGGTGCGAGTTCCTTCACGTGCCACGGGCCGACAACGAGCAAGCAGATGCCCTGGCACGGATCGGCTCCACCCGGCAAGCCATACCAGCCGGCGTGTCCCTTCAGTGCCTCCGCAAACCGTCTATCAAGCCTTCCCCAGAATCAGAATCCATCTTCGTGCCGGCTGCCCCCGAAGCAGTCGGATCCGACTCGGGGGCTGCAGCAGCCGGCCCGGGGACTTCACCAAGCGGCTCGGGGACTGCAGTAGTCGCACCCGGCCCGGGGACTTCGCAACCCGGCCCGGGGGCTGCAGCAGCCGTCCCGGGGACTTCACCAAGCGGCTCGGGGACTGCAGCAGTCGCACCCGGCCCGGGGACTCCACAACCCGGCCCGGCGGCTGCGGCAGTCGGCCCGGGGACTTCAACGACGCAGCGAGACGCCGCCGACCCCACCCCGCCACCTCCCAACCCAACCGCCCTAGTCTCAGTGGCCGTAATGACGGTGGATGAGGTCGAAGCACCATCATGGGTGTAGCCCATCCTCAAATTCCTGGTGAGCGGAGGGCTGCCAACTGATGAGATCTCGGCCCGGCAGGTACAACGCCGGGCAGGGGCCTACACGATAGTAAACAGAGAGCTTGTTAGGCGCAGCGTGACCGACGTCTTCCAACGCTGCGTCGAACCAGAGAAGGGCAAGGCAATCCTCAGAGACATACACCAAGGCGAGTGCGGCCACCACGCGGCTTCCAGATCCCTTGTCGCCAAAGCTTTCCGCCACGGTTTCTTCTGGCCGACTGCTTTGGAGGACGCCAAGAATCTGGTCAAGAAATGCAAGGGGTGCCAGAAATTTGGCTCCAAGCAACACCTGCCGGCTTCTGCACTCAAGACCATTCCCCTTACTTGGCCCTTTGCCGTCTGGGGGCTGGACATGGTGGGCCCGTTCAAGACGGCACGCGGTGGCATGACCCATCTGCTCGTCGCCGTCGACAAATTCACCAAGTGGATTGAAGCAAAGCCAATCAAGAAACTGAATGGCCCGACTGCTGTGACCTTCATCGCAGATATCACCGTCCGGTACGGTGTACCGCACGGTATCATCACCGACAATGGCACTAACTTCGCCAAAGGCGCCTTGGCCCGTTTCTCCGCGACACAGGGCATCCGACTGGACTTAGCGTCCGTTGCCCATCCGCAGTCAAACGGCCAAGTCGAGCGAGCAAACGGCCTCATCTTATCCGGCATCAAGCCCCGATTGGTCGAGCCACTGGAGCGCTCGGCCGGCTGCTGGATCGACGAGCTGCCGGCCATCCTCTGGAGCCTCCGCACCACTCCGAACAAATCAACCGGTTTCACTCCCTTCTTCCTCGTGTACGGGGCCGAGGCCGTCATCCCAACTGACATCGAGTTCGACTCGCCTCGCGTCACCATGTACACGGAGGCGGAGGCGAAGGAAGCACAAGAAGACGGCGTCGATCTGCTGGAAGAGGGCCGGCTGTTAGCACTCAGCCGGTCCACCATCTACCAGCAGAGCCTGCGTCGCTACCACAGTCGGAAGGTCAAGCCACGATCCTTCCAAGAGGGAGACCTTGTGCTCCGGCTGATCCAGCGAACAGCCGGCCAGCACAAGCTCTCGGCCCCTTGGGAAGGTCCCTTCATCATCAGCAAAACCTTGGGCAACGACTCCTATTACCTGATCGACGCGCAGAAGCCCAGGGCGCGCAAGAGGGATGATTCCGGCAAGGAAATAGAGCGCCCATGGAACGCAAATCTCCTCCGAAGATTTTACAGTTAAAGCAGTATGTACCACGTTACCTTTTGTATTAAGCGCAAAGACACCGGGTCCCTCGAAGAGCACCCGGGGGCTACCCTTTCTTATCTATGTGATAAGTTTCGCGCCTGTGAATGAGTTATTTCATTCATCCGCCCGGCACCGGGTCCGACCAGTCGGCCCGGGGGCTTGCCGCCTTGTACTATGTCAGCGCTACCTGCAGTCGGACAAGTAGTGTGCCGGCAGCTAAGCCCTCTCTTGCCATAGGCCGCAGCTCGCAGAGCGACTGTCTGGCTGGCAAGAGTCAAAGGCAGGAAATGCTGCCCACATGAAAAATGGCTAAGGACGAAAGCACTCACATAGGCCAAGCCGGCTCCTCGCCTAGCCGTCCGGTTGCTGAGCAGCCGGCCGGCCGGTTTCTCACTTAACTTGCTACGTTCTGAGCGGCCAAAGTACTTGCCTTCCCAAAATGGCCAAGTACCTGACCCCGCCAACAGACCGAAGAGCGGCTGTCTGGCCGGAAAGGTGGCGGCCAAGGGAAGGCGGCAAAGGAAAAAGCCAAAAGAACAGAAAGCAAGATAAGTCGGAGCTCGGCAGAGCACAACCTATGCGAGAATTAAATTATATAGCAAGAGGCCCTCGGCTAGCATTCAACAAAGTTTGAATACACCCCCAGCGGGTGGAACTGCGCGAATTTAACAAGTTTGTTCTAGAGACTACAAAAGCAGGAAAAGATAAGATAAGTTGGCAGCCTAGGCCAGAGGAGCAGTAGGCGGGTCCGGCAGGTTGGTGGAGTCGGCGGCACCGGCTGGTGAAGTGGCCGTCTGGCGAGTCTCGGCTTGGTCGCCATCAGCAGCAGTCGGTGCACCCGCGCGCGGCTCGTTGCTCGAGGCTCGATCGAGCTGAGGCTGGCCGTCCGCTCCGCCCTCCGGTGCGTCGTCTTCATCATCCTCGCCTTCCTCGTCCTCGCCTTCGTCGCTGGAGGCGATTTCTTCCGCCGAGTCCTCGCCGTCATCGGGGTTCAGCCCGAACCAGTCCGGTGGCACCTCGGCACCCTCCTCGTCCAGCTCGGGGAGGAAGACACCGGTCTCGGTGTACTCGGCGATCGCCGCCGCACGACGAGTGAGCGCAGGCCCCACTGCCACCAACTCTTCCATGGCCTCCTGCCGGAACGTGGCCAACTGGGATAGGTCCAGCCCAGGATACCACGCCTTGACGAACTCCAAGGCCCTTCGGGCGCCTGCCCGAGCGGAGGAGCCCTTCCAAGCCTCGAAGCGGCCGATTGCCGCCTCCAACCAGTCGGCGGTCCGACTGGGGGTGCGTGGAGCTTGGCCGCCTGGCCAGAGGGCGGAAACCAGCTGGGACCCAGCGCGCTGGAGGCGGCGGAGCAGATGGTGAATCGGCTGCAAGCGCGTCCGGACGGCCAGGAGCTGCTCGTTCATGTTTCGAGGCGCGTCGAGCGGGATCTCCACTCCTTCCCTCCTACGCTGGTCGCGCCGCGCCTCGATGGCCTGGCTAACGGCGACGGCGTGCCCAGGAAAGAAGTCTACGCAAAGAAAAAACAAAGATCAGAAGTCGGAAGCCGACTCTCGATGCAGTCGGCAGCTACTCCAAAGAAAGAAGTTTACCGTCGATCATATCCTCAATCTCGCCGTAGCCAGCGGTGAGGATCGCCTCCTTCTCGACCCACTTTGAGCGTTCGGTCTCAAACTCGGCCTGAAGGGCGCCTTCCGCCTCCTTGAGTTTCTGGAGCTCCGCCTTGTGCTGATCCGCCTGGTCCGCCAATGTCTTGGCCAGACGGTCGCGCTCCAGGGCCGCCTTGCTGCACTCCGCCTCTTTGGCGCGCAGCTCGGTCTGGACTTCGCCCAGGCGCTGCTGCAGAGTGGCGTTGGCTCCTGCAAAAATGAGAAAGAGAAGACAAATCAACAAAGTTGACCAAAAAGAAAAGTGGTCGCCGGAAGATCCGGCCCGACTGCTCAGCAGTCGGCCCGAATCTCGGGGGCTACACCCAGCGGGTGCGCTGACGCGCCCCCGCGAGGAAGAAGACGGAATGCTTACTTCGGCTCTCGGTCATGTCGGCGGTCCGCCTAGCCAGCTCCTGGGCCTGGGAGTTGAAGGCGGCCGCACGGATGTTGTGGTAGTCCTGCAACAAAGACAAAGAAGAAGAAACAAGTTAGCACTCGAAACTTATCTTAAAGTTCCGAGCCGCCTGCTCAACAGCCGGCCCGGAACTCGGGGGCTACACCCAGTGGGTGCGCTGGCGCGCCCCCACGGAAGAGTGCAAGAATCAAAAGAAAAAAAAACAAGACAAGGCAAAGAGGCGTACCCGGACGGCCGTTCGCGTCGCCAAGAACGCCTTCGTATACTGCTGAAGGGCGGCGCTTTGGGCCTGAACGTCCTGCGCGGCCTTGTTCAGCACGCCCGTCCGGCCCCCAGGCGTCCATTCTGGCGGGACGGCACTGGTGGCCTCTGCGTCTGGGGTCGATGAGCTTGCGACCCCGATCTCCTGCGCCCGTGGCGCCGAGGCCGCCTTCGCCGCACGACGGCGCCTCGGAGGACGAACCACAGGGGTCGCCCCCACCACCAGCTCGCCACTGACCGGCGGCGCCGGTGGCACATCAGACCGACTGCCTCGGGCCTCGGCAGTCGGCGCTTGCGGGAGCACCTCCACCCCCAGGACGATGGCCTCGCCTCCTCTCCTCTCCACGACCGGCTGATCGTTGCCGGCCCCTCCGGTCGGTGCCGGGTTCTCTGGCGCTGGCGGCACTACGCGCAGCGGGACGACGAGTTGCGGAGTCTGGCCACGTGCGGCCTCTTCCGCTTGCGCCTGGGCGGCCGCGTCCGCCCGGGCCTTGGTTGCGGCGTCCGCCTGGACCTTAGCCGCAGCATCGGCTTGGGCCTTGGCCGTCGCGTCCAAGTCCGCCTGCGCCGCCTCAGCCGCCTTCGCCTTCTGCCGTTCCACCGCCTCCCGCTCCTCGCGCACTTCCCGCGCGTTCCTCTCCGTCGCCTCCCGGAGGTCGGCAAGCGGGTCCACACGATGGGTGTTGGCGGAGCCTTCCGCCGCCTGGATCACTGAAGCAGCGGCAGATCGCTCAAGAGAAAGTGGGGCCCTGTTCAAGCAAGGCAAGAGGAAACTCAGAAAGAGTTTGCAAGAAAGAAGAAAAGAAAACGCAACCAAGCACTTACGCGGACACCATCGGGGGTTGCCTCGGGGTTTTCTGGAACTAGGCAGCCCTCGCGGCGGCCTCCTGCCGCTTAGTCACGGCGGCCGTGTTCTTGGGCTTCTTCGGCCGGCTGCCGAATAACAACGAGCCGGCTCTACGCTTTTGTGCGCCGCCTGATGCAGTCGGCGCGGCCAAGGAGCTCACGCCCGCCTTGTCGGTGCCGTGCGGGCGGCGCGGCTCGTTCTACTCCTTCTCATCATCCGGCCAGTCCTCGAGGCCGCCTCCTCCTCCGGAGCCGCCTGCTGCACCGCCGCCGCCTGTGGCGTCGTCCTCTTCCATGGCGGCCGCCCCCAAGTCGGGGTCTTCCACGTCGCTCCTCGCTCGGTCCGGCATATACTGCTGACCTGGATCCAGAGCGCCGGCGGCCGACTGGGCCGGGAGGACCTGCACCATGGCCGACTGGTCAGACAGAGAAACAAGAGCTCGGACCAGCCAAAGAGAAAGAATTATAAGACTCACCGCAGGCGGCGGATGTGCGCGGTCATACGGCCGCTTGCCGAACCGCCAATCCGTCTCCGATAGCTTACAGTTGGAGATGTAGTTGACCAGCCGGGCCACCTCCACGTCCGGCAGCTCCCATGTGCACATCCGGCACGGGTCCCGACGCCCGCTCATGCAGCTGACAATGTGAGGCCGGGCTTGGAGGGGAAGCACTCGGCGCGTCACAAAGGCGGCCAGCAGGTCCGAGCCCTTCAGACCCTCCGACTCCGTCATCACCTGAAGTCGGACGAGGGCGGCGGAGGAGGCGGTCGATAGGGAGCTCGGCTTGTACTGCCAGTTGGCGCGCGGCTCGGCTGGCGGGCCGGCCACGTAAGCCGGCAAGTTGATGTAGTCGCTCGTCGGATGGATGTTCTTGACGTAGAAGTAGGACTTCTGCCACAGCTTCGCCGACTGCAGCAGGGAGATGGGTGGGAAGCGGTTCCCAGTGCCCGGGCACCGCATCGCCACCCAGGCTCCGCATTGAGCCGCCTGGCCCTTGGCGGCGGTGCCGAGTTTGAGGTAAAAGCACTCCCCCCAGAGCTCGAGGGTGGGGAGAGTGCCGAGGTACCCTTCGCACATGGTGACGAAGGCGGCTAGCAGAACCACCGTGTTTGGCGTGAGGTGGTGCGGCTGGACTCGATAGAAGTCAAGGAAGGAGCGGAGGAAGCCGCTCGCCGGGAGGCCGAAGCCGCGAAGAAAATGGGACCGGAAGACAACCCGTTCGTCGTCCTCCGGCGCCGGCGAGATTTCCGCCTCGGGAGGGACGCGTACCTGCACGTTCGTCTCCCGGGGCAGCCGCCGTGTTTGACGAAGGAAGAAGAGGTGATCCTCATGGACGTTGGAGCCGTCCCAGTCGCCGGCTCGTGAGCGCGCCATGGACGAAGGAGCTCGTCGTAGGCGCGGCGCGGTGGCAAGCAGGCGAGGCTGCGATGGAGCGAGGAAGCCGCAGCGAGAAAATGTCCGGCGACGGTGGACTGCGGCAGCGCTTCGGCGGAAGGAAAGGGCGCTGCGGCAGCGAAGAAGGTGAAGAGCGGCGAGGGGAGAGGAGGGCGCGCGTGCTTCTGCCGCCCCCCTCTTCCCCCTACTTATAGCCCCAGGCGGCGAAGCCGAGGGGGCGGGAGCGTGGGAGATCGTGGGATTAACTGCGCCCACTCCCCCACGATCCCACGATTGCGGCGCCCGTAAAGGCGTGTGTTAATTGCCGCGGAAGCCCAACCGTCTACCTCGGCCGCAGCGGATCCGCACGCGTGCCGAGGCACTGTAGTGGCGGGCCCCAGCGTGCGGCGACGTCCTGTCACGCGCGTGGGCTGGCAGGCCGGCTTGAGCTGCTAACGCCACGTGGCCGACAGGCGCGGGCGGCGAGTCTGACGTCTGACTGGCGTGCCACCTGGTCCCCGCCACGACGCTTCAAAATCGCCAGGCGGCCTGCCTGGTCGCGGCCGACACCTACCAGTCGGCACTTCGAAAGACGGACGAAACAAAATACCAGACGACCCGGAGTATGAAGCTGCTGAGGCTTCCCGCCCCTTCAGCCGTAGTGCCCCACCAGCTTCGGGGACTACTGTCGGAGTAAATGACCACGGGTAGCCTCATCAGCTCCCCTTGGTATTTCAAGACATCGGGGCAGGCTGCGCCCCTCAAACATCAAAGACAAAGGACCGCCTTCCTGGGGCCGGCTGGTCCAAGCGGCCGGTTGCCAGGAGGTGGCGGAGCCTAGAAGACGGCCATGAAGTGGGCCGACTCCTAGCGGGCGGCTTCCTGGGAAGCCGGGTCCTAGCAGGCGGCCCCTCGCGCCCTCAAAGTTAGCGCCGACATAAACGCGACGAGACAAGGCATGGCTACAGTACAAGCCTGCCACCCCCGAATCCAGGGCGGGACGTGGCCACAGTACAGCGTACCAAGCGGACACCCCGCGCTCGATGCGGCACTGTTGCCATGCCGCTCATGACATCACCCATGGCAGAAGAAGCCATGCTCCCACGACGGGCGGTCAGTACGGCCCGCAGGCGGCGGGCCCTACCTGTCCGTGAGAAGCCAGAGGGCGGCGAGCCCTGACCAGTCGGCTCAGGGGGAGGCCGGCTCCTAGCAGGCGGCCCTCCCCCTCCCTCGAAGTCTGTGCGCCATTAACCAGATGTGACGGGGTGTGGCTACAGTGAGCACCCGCCAGGCGGCGGGACTGTATCCACGCTCCCCCTGACGAGGCCTCCGTCATCAGGAGCGATGCTACATCATAAAGCAGTCAACCTGGCCTGCAGGCGGCGGGCCCTACCTGTCGGTTGAGGTCACGGCAGTCGGCGGGGCCCATCAGGCGGCGGGCCCCTGCGGTCGGCGGAGAAGCCGGCAACCCGTGACGCCGACAACCGGGTCCCGCATCTGGCCGAATTACCATTGCACCCCCCCCCCCCCAGGTCGCCCCATGCAAGGGGTTGGAACCTCGACCGAGCACCCAAAATCATCATACACACACGCAGAGAGAGGGGAATAGGGTTAGCCTTGCCTTTCTTCCTCCTCTAGCCAAACAGCTCAAGGAGCAAGCTTGTAGCTACTTGTTGAGGTAGTGATCATGCGGAGACCCCGCAGAGCAGGACTAGGGGTGTTATCTCCTAGGAGAGCCCCGAACCTGGGTAAGATCCGCAAGCGTACGCGGTCTCGCTCACTCCCGCTTCTAGAGCCCGACGACGTACTTTTGTCCCCATCCACGATAAGCCACCCCCTGGCATATGTCGCACGATATCCCCGACATCTTCAGTGTGTTCACTCTTCTCAAACAAACCGGGTCTAAGGTTGACTCTCTGAAAATCTAAAACAAATACCCTTTTGAAGGGGATTAGAATTGTGGAAGCTTAAATTCAAGCATCACACCCACCAAGCTGGTGTGGTTTTGGGCACAACGCGGGCAGGCAGTCTCATGTGCAAATGTTTGAACATTAATAGCTATTTTAAGATCCATTTATACATAAGTCACAGGAGCCTAACGACTTCTTATTACCCCTGCATATACCACATTCCACAGCTTAGGGTTGATGGTGCGCTGATGAGATTGAGGGATACCCGCTTACATTGTTCTTTTGGAAGTAAGGAAGCGAAGCCGGTTGTACTGCGTGAACTGTGCTGGAGGGAAGCAACATTTGCTGCCATGTCTGCGGTATGCTCTCTCTCTCTCTCTCTCTTGAACAAGTACTTTCCTTTGAACAAGTTAACTGCAATTTAATTTATTTTTCTAAATCCATTTTCCACATAATGTAGGAAGGGTATCCTTCCGATTCTGCGGCATACGCAGACCCGAATCTTGTCGCCCGCAAGCTGCCCGTCGTGATGCAGAAGACCCAGAAGCTGAAGATACCCAGTTAACCTGCCAAGGCACCTCTACGGTGTGTTCGGCACATCCATGACTGTTCGACAGTGGTCACAACTCTATCTTGCATGTGTTGTAGATGTGAGCTACCGTTGCTTTACCCATCTATCATGAAGCCCTTGCGACTGACAAGTAATGGTAAGCCATTGTAGCGCGGGCTGGGCTCGTGAACTTGACAGATAAGAACGACGCTCTGGCAGTTCGGGCAATCCTCATTCATGACTGAATAAGATGCTTGCAGGCTTCAGTTCGTTTTTCCATCTACGCCGTTGTACTAAACTGTTAACGCTGCCTCGTCACGCACATCGCCTCGGGTGGAAGGGGACGCCGTCGTCGGCCGGCCCGCACCTTGGCGCGTTGGACGTTCGGCGCCGTGCCATGATCACCTGCTCTCCTGCGTCACGGATTAAATAACAGCACCGCGCGAGGTGCTGCCCCGACCCGTCGTGCCGTGTTTTGCTTGTGCCGGGCCCGTCCGTGAGAATCCACCCGTCAACAAAGGTGACCCTGGTGGCCTTGTGGAAACAGACGTGTGTCCGGAGATCTACTTTTGTGCATCGTAGCCACAGCCAGAGTCCTGCACGGCTGCACCTCAAACGGAAACCATTCCTGACCCAACCCAACGGTGCTTAGGTAAGCAAGAATCAACAACAGAAATGTTGCTCGGTGCCGACACCTTTCCAACAATGCGCGGATTTTATTGACACAAAGTGGAGTATCACACAACCAACATCAATACACACCGAAAAACACGCCGACAAACAAAGTCATATAAGACCAAACTATGTGTATCCGAGGTAAAAAAGAAAAAAAAAAGCCTTGAGCGAAGAGATCCACTATCGGTAAACTATAGCAACAACCAATCTCCGTACACCTTCTAGCTACATGATTTTGTGTCTGGCATATGTTGTAAACTATGACGGAAATCGTAAGAAAATGGGACTAAATAACATGAAAATGGGACAACATAATATGCATCAGCGTCTAAACGTCCTACACAGTCCTTTTTGGCCCAACCATTGGAGGTCGATCCAACGGCTTTCGGCTCATCTTCTTCCTCCCACCTATCGCGTTTCATCCACTCCTTGCCGTGTCTGGAGATCGGGTTCCATCCACTCCTAGCGGTAGCAAAACGAAAAGGGCCATAATATGCATGGCTGGCATTGTCGCGGTCCTTGACGACGTCCTCGCTGTGTTGCCGCCGACCTCGGAGAGCTGCTTTCTCTCTTCCAAACAATTACTAGTCTAGATTCCGTTCCGTTTTCAGACAACTGATAAATAGCAAAACGACTGCAAAAAAATAAATCACGGGTGGGTATTTCCCGCTTCGGTTTCCTTTTCTTTCTATCACCTGCTTATTTGCAGATACAAAAAATAATAACTTGATTCTAAGATCTGAGATTCTAAGTGAAGCTGCCTTCTCCTGGCGTGCCCAGATCGGTGTAAGCCAAACCATGATACTCTTTTTTTTATTACAAGAGGGTTCCCCTTCCGATTTCATTTACGAAACCACAACAGGAAACAGAGAAGTCCACGAACCGCCTAATACTTCAACCTCCACGTACTAAGCAGGTTCACAGAAGTTCAGAAGACTGGACATCAAGTTCTCAAACTGACGGGGGTACAACCCGTAACCCACATTCCCTACATTTTTTGATTTGCAATTTTACAGAGAGATGATATAAATAGTAGGCCCATAACCCACATTCCCCATACAAAACATTCTTGATACAAACTAAATTACAAATTGTTGGTTTGTTACTACCACGAGCTAGCTACCTAGATAGCTTAGCTAGTTCTCACAAAACCCTGACACGTACCTGTAATTTACATACGATGATAGCTAGCCTGACTCTGCTCACACACAGTCACAATTTATTTACTACATCAGCAGGCTATCAAAACCATGCGATGCCAACAAGCTCGTCCATCAGAGGCTCTGAAGCACGTCGTGCATGGCCGGGCGCGGCCTGCACACGGCCTCGAGCGGCACGGCCTTGGGGATGGTGAGCCCGCCGCCCTCCGTCATGTCCACCTCCGCGCCGTCCACGCGCTCCCAGTCGAAGCACTGCACCAGCGTCGCCAGCACCATGCCGATGGTCCGCAGCGCCAGCGTCTCCCCGGGGCACCGCCGCCGGCCCATCCCGAACGGGATCATAAACCGCCCCTCCGCCTTCCCGTCCTCGAACCGCTCCGGGACGAACTCCAGCGGCCGCTCCCACACCACCGGGTCCCTGTGGATGGCGTACGCGTTCACCATCAGCATCGTGTCGCTCGGCACGTTGTAGCCGCCCACCTTGCAGTCCGCCGAGGACTGGTGCGGCAGCAGCATCGGCGCCGCCGGGTACAGCCGCAGCGTCTCGCTCACGATGCACTGCAGGTAGGCGAGGCGCGGCACGTCGTCGGCGGTCACCAGCCGGGAGGTCCCCACGGCCGCGTCGATCTCGGCCTGCGCCTTCCTCAGCGCTGCCGGGTGGTTCAGCAGCAGCGACATCGCCCACTCCGTCGTCGTCGACGTGGTCTCTGTTCCGGCCCCAAATAAATTCTGCATAAAGTTCATTGAGAAGACTTGTGTTAATAGTGAGATCGTGACACGATTTTTAGCTTATCGGATCCGGGAAAAGAGACAAAATCACATAGCGCGACAGTCAAAGTCTCTCAAAGATGCTGGCTTGTGTACTGACATGACATGTTGGATTTATCCAATCAAGTGATCTGGCGTTATCTACCGTGCTAGCTAGCTAGTGACCACTGACCACTGAACCCATATACACCACGATAGTATTCTCGCCCCATCTCCCCTACATACAGGGGCCCTACGTCGGGTGGCTTCTATTTCACGATGCATGGTAAAAAAAAAACGTGTGGAGTAATGGCTAGACTGACTCAATATTGCATACTAAGACAAACTAAGACAAAGAAGTGCTAATTAACTTGGATTAGAGAGAAAGAGAGAGAGGGTTGGAAAAAGGACAACTCACCGCACAGAGAGCCGTGATCATAGTATCGGTGTACACCTCTGGCTCCGTCTTCTGCAGATTGAGGAGCACGGCGATCATGCTCTTCTTGTCGCCTTCGGCACCGCCGTCGTCCAGCCTCTTTCGCTCGTTGTCGATGAGACGATGCAGGAAGGCGTCCCTCCTGCTCACGGCGGCCAGGATCTTGTTCCTCACGCCGAACACGTCGAACCACCGCAACACCGGCAGGTAGTCCCACGTGTTGGCGGCGCCGAGGTAGGGGATGATCTCGTCCACCACCTTCTTGAACTCCTGGGCCTCCACGGACATGTCCGTGTCGGCGTCGGCCTCCGCCCGGGTCCCCTTGGTCTGGGCGATGGTCTCCATGAGCACGCTGAGGGAGAGCTCGAAGAGCCTCCGCTTCAGCTGGACCCGCGCGGCGCCGTCCCCGCCGGGGGACGCCGCGGCGGCGCGGTCCCCGCCGGGGGACGCCGCGGCGGCGCGGAAGAGCCGGCGCGCCATGGCGCGCACCTCGCCGGCGATGACGCCCGACATGCAGGCGACGCGGTGCGCGGAGAGCAGCTGCACGGCGGCGACGCGGCGGAGGTTGCGCCAGTGCGGGCCGTAGCTGGACGTGGCGAGCGCGGCGCCGTCGAAGGACACGAGCAGCTGCGACGGGAACTGGGGCCGGTTGGCGAACGTCACGTCGTGCTCCGTGAAGCACTCCCTGGCGCACTCCGCCGAGGACACAACGACGGCGCGGCGCGAGCCGAGCCGCAGCGAGAAGACCGGGCCGAGGCGCGCGGCGAGGCGGCGCAGCGCGGCGTGGAACGGTTTCTCCACGAGGTGGAGGTGGCCGAGGAAGGGGATGGCCGGGGGGCTCGGCGGCAGCTGCGCGGCGCCCTTGCCGCGCCTGCCATTGCTGACCTTGCCTAGAACGTAGTGGAGCAGGAAGAGAGAGGCGATGGTGAGGATGGCAATGTACGCCTTATCCATGGCTAACCGCGGTCCGTGGGAGGTGGTGTGTCTTGAGTCGTGTCGTGACACTTGAGGTCTCGGGTTGATTGGATGTGTGTGTCTTGTGTGGCAGTGGACCATCCTTGCATGGCGGCCTATATATCGCGCGCGCGCTTCACCTTCTTGGCAGTGCGCCATGCCGTGCGGTACAGGTTGCATACGCCATGCCTGACGTACATGGCGATGAGGTGGGCTCAATCAGAGTTTCTAGGACTCGTGTCACGATGGTTCGTACGTGGTGGGCGTGGCTTTGTCTCGTTGCTCGTGCGTCGCTGGATCTAAGATCCCTCTTCCTCTCGGTTGCCAAGGCCAACTTGAACTGGATCTGGTGGGATTTTCCTTTGGAAGCAAGCAATTCTCAACGGGAGCCATGTCAACGAGGTGGACTCAATCAGAGTTTTTTTTTTTCAAAAAACTTTCAATCTATTGATCTTCAAACATGGTAGTACGACGAACACTAGAAATAATAAAAATTACATTCAGATTCATAGACCACATAGCGACGACTACAAGCATTGAAGCGAGCCGAAGGCGCGCCGCCGTCATCGCCCCTCCCTCGCTGAAGCCGGACAAATCTTGTTGTAGTAGACAGTCGGGAAGTCGTCGTGCTGAGGCCCGTAGTACCAGCGCACCAGAACAGCAATCGCCGCCGTTGAAGAGTAGTATAGATCGGAAGGATCCAATCTGAAGACACACGAACGTAGACGAACTACGGCAAGATCCGAGCAAATCCACCAATGACAGATCCACCAGAGGCACACCTCCACACACACACCGACGATGCTAGACGCATCACCGGAACAGGGACTAGAGGGGGAGAACCTTATTCGATCTTCAGAAAGCCGCCACCGTCTTGTCTTCCTGAGCAGGACACAAACCCTAACAAAACTTAAAGTAACATCTAAAGACGGAGCTCTCCCGCCGGCAAGGGCCAGGATCCACCGCGCCGCCATTGCCCTAAGGCCATCGGAGACGAGACGGACCGGCGGCGGACGCCAGCGAGAGACAGAGGAAACCTAGCCTTTTCTTTTCTTGGGGGAGCTCAACTTTATATTAACTTTAGTCTCAATCAGAATTTTTTAGCGCTCATGTCACAATGGTTCGATCGTGGTTCGTACATGGAGGGCGAGGCCAAGCCGAACTGGATCTGGTGGGCTTTTCCTTTGGAAACAAGGAACTCTCAACGAGAACCATGCCAATGAAACAAAGCATGTGCACCATGTGCAGATCCAGTCAATTTTGCTGTGCTGCTCACGTGCGCAGCCAAGGCAAACTAGGTTAAAAAAAAGGGTGAATTCCATTTTTCACCCCCAGCTGTGCAGCTATGAGTTCTAACACAAGTTTCCCCGTTTAATGAAAATTGCTCTAAACTACTATCCGATGTAAAGAAACTTTTCGATTTTAAACCAGTTTTGCTATTTATCAGGTAACTGATTTTATTTTATTTTTTACGTTGCACTCATTTTCGGTGGAGAAGAAACAAGGTAGGGCGACGTGGCCGGCTATCCCGTGCTGGAGACAGGGACGACGCGACTGGCTGCGGCGTTGTAGACGGAGGAGCGGCACATGGCTGACAGGTTTTGAGTCGGGGGTGCGGGATCACCAACAACAAATTTCAGGGGGGGAGGGGGGATGCGGCGGATCGAGTATGGTAGGGTGGCGCGGTGGTATGGGCGGGGGCGCATGGATTGATGGTGGATAGAGTATTGACAAATCCAAAGGTTGGTACCCTAAAAAACCACCGGTTGGGAGAAAGTCAACCGAAACGATTCATTTTTAGGGCAACTGCTACATTGATGATCCATTTCTAGCACATTTGACCAATCTGCCCGTTCTACATGGTGGAGCCCATATGTCGGCTTGATGTGGCAAGGTGACTGGGCAGCTGTACCAGAGCCTTATTCGTGCGGGATCTTCTAACATGGCAAGATGCATGGTGCTCAAGCAGGTTAAGCCACATCCGCTCCCTTCATTCAACATGTGGAAGGAGTTGGCAAAGCATAGGCGGCCTATCGAAGGGCTCAACGGGGTTGATTTTGGGAGCAAGATTTGACATCCTGATGAGAAAAGCAACACAACAACCACCTAGTCGTTTTCTCTTTTCGCCCTCTCCCACTTGTCATCTTGAATCACTTACCATAACCAGCGATTTAGAGAGTGTTGGGTTAGGGTTTGGTGTAGGCCGGATACTGCTTAACTTGGTTGGGTGCGCCATTCACCATGCATATTGCCACGTGAGAATCAAATGCTTCATGCTTTGTTTGGTTAAACCTCCTCCCAAGGGAATTGGAGAGGATCGGAGGAGATTTGGAAGATTTAATCCACCTCCATCCTTCTCAACCTCCTTCAAATCCACCTCAACCAAACAAGTCCTCATTGGGATAATCTAGTAGACATGCTTCACAAATGCACAACTAGGGTGTAAAATGCGGAAATCACTAAAAAAATATCGCATGCTACAAGGGACGAACGATATTAGATATGTTTTTTTTGCGAATCATCCATAGTTTGGATTCGTAAGGGAATTTCCAACACGTCCATCTAAACGCCGCTAAACATCCGGACATCGTGGTCTGAACACTTTGTGCCATCCAAGGTCGTGCATCAAACGTCCACGGACGCTTATTCGAATTCTGCCTAACTGGGAACAAACTTGTTGGAGGTTTTCGAGGGAGTCCGTACGACCGCCACGTCGGGCTCCAACACACCTGGGCCACCCAAAAAAACTTCCCGGAGCGCTCTCTCACTCCGCCCCTGTCCCTTACCCTGTATCTGCACCCATCAAGACCGTCGTTGCTTCTACGCCACTTCGGCCGCCGCTCAGTTCTTGCTGGACAATCGCTCCTCTACCGAGGCGCCTTGTACTTCGCCGTCATTGCACCCCTGGATCTGTGTGCAGCCCAGGTATCATATGCTGTAGGATCGAAAGTAGGTCTAGAGGGGGGGGGGGTGATTAGACTACTTGACCAAATAAAAATCTAACATTTTCCCAATTTTAGTTGTGGGCAGATTTTAGCACTTAGCACAAGTCAAGCAATCAACCTACACATGCAATTCTAAGAGTGTAGCAGCGGAAAGTAGAACATTGCATATGAAGGTAAAGGGAAGGGTTTGGAGGGTGCAAACGCAATGATGACATGGAGATTTTTGGCGTGGTTCCGATAGGTGGTGCTATTCCGCTTGGACTCCGTTTGGTATTCCTTTTTTGTAAAACTCAAAAACAAGGAAAAAACAGAAACTACACTGGGCTCTAGGTTAATAAGTTAGTCCCAAAAATAATATAAAATAGCATATTAATGCATATAAAACATCCAAAACAGATAATATAATAGCATGGAATAATCAAAAATTATAGATACATTAGAGACGTATCAGATCTTGACTTGGAGCTTCTCTCTTTGCTTCTATTCTTGTAGAACTTGTTGAAGTTCTTCACCATTAAGCTCAATTCTTCATTGGAGACCTGCTTCTCACTTGATGTTGTAGGGGCATCACTTGAAGCTTTGTAAGCACCACTTGACTTATTGTGGAGCTCTTCCTTATCCTTGAGTGACATCTCATGAGCAACAATTCTACCAATGACTTCCGTGGACTTGAGATCTTTGTAATTGGGCATCATCTGGATTAATGTGCACATGGTGTCATATTTTCCATCCAAGGCTCTTAGGATCTTCTTGATGATGAATTTGTCGGTCATCTCTTCGCTTCCTAAGCCGACAATCTCATTTGTGAGGAGAGCAATCCTAGAGTACATCTCAGCGACTCCTTCACCATCCTTCATCTTGAACTTGTCAATTGACTTTGAAGCACATCCAATTTGGATTCCTTGACAGACTCGGTACCTTCGTGCATATCAACCAAAGTATCCCAAATTTCCTTTGCATTCTCAAGGCAGCTGATTTTGTTGAATTCTTCGGGGCACAATCCATTGAAGAGAATATCGCAAGCTTGAGCATTGTATTGCAACATCTTCATTTCTTCCGCGGACGCTTCACGATCCGGTTCTTTTCCATCCTCGAAGAAATCACCTTGCAAGCCATTGCGCACAATAGCCCAAACGGCGGGGTTATGATCAAGAATATGCATTTTCATCTTATGCTTCCAACTAGCAAAATTAGTACCATCAAAGTAAGGACCTCTACGGTGGTAATTTCCCTCGCTAGATGTCATACTCTCCTAGGTTGTGAAACCAAGGTTATGATCACCAAAGCTATGGAAATCAAGGCAAATGGAGACCAAAGCTCTGATACCACTTGTAGGATCGAAAGTAGGTCTAGAGGGGGGGGGGGGTGATTAGACTACTTGACCAAATAAAAATCTAACCTTTTCCCAATTTTAGTTGTGGGCAGATTTTAGCACTTAGCACAAGTCAAGCAATCAACCTACACATGCAATTCTAAGAGTGTAGCAGCGAAAGTAGAACATTGCATATGAAGGTAAAGGGAAGGGTTTGGAGAGTGCAAACGCAATGATGACACGGAGATTTTTGGCGTGGTTCCGATAGGTGGTGCTATCGTACATCCACGTTGATGGAGACTTCAATCCACGGAAGGTAACGGTTGCGCGAGTCCACGGAGGGCTCCACCCACGAAGGGTCCACGAAGAAGCAACCTTGTCTATCCCACCATGGCCATCGCCCACGAAGGACTTGCCTCACTCGGGTAGATCTTCACGAAGTAGGCGATCTCCTTGCCCTTACAAACTTCTTGGTTCAACTCCACAATCTTGTCGGAGGCTCCCAAGCGACACCTAACCAATTTAGGAGACACCACTCTCCAAAAGGTAATAGATGGTGTGTTGATGATGAACTCCTTGCTCTTGTCCTTCAAATGATAGTCTCCCCAACACTCAACTCTCTCTCACAGATTTGGATATGGTGGAAAGATGATTTGAGTGGAAAGCAACTTGGGGAAGGATAGAAATCAAGATTCTTGTGGTAGGATTGGTATATCTTGATCTCAACACATGAGTAGGCACGTTCTGATGGCTCTCTCACAAATGGAGAAGGGGGTGGAGGAGTATATATAGCCTCCACACAAAATCCAACTGTTACACACATTTGACCCAACTCGGTCATACCGAATAGAAGAACTCGGTGAGACCGATTTAGTTCAAAATGTGAACGTTAGGAATCTCGGTGGGACCGACTGGAACAACTCGGTGGGACCGATGTGCTAGGGTTTAGGGCAAACATTAACTCGATGGCACCGATTGCATCAACTCAGTGAGACCGAAGTGAAGCAATAAGGCAACAGAGAAGATGTCGAGCTAACTCGGTGTGACCGATCGCAATTTTGGTGAGACCGAAGCAATTGCAACAGGCAACAGAGAGTTTGCAAGGCCATCTCAGTGAGACCGAGATCCGTATCGGTGTGACTGAACTGTTAGGGTTTCAGGCAGTGGATATGTCATATGAACTCGGTGGCGCCGGATAGAAAGAATCGGTGGGGCTGAGTTTGACTGTGGGTTTTGGACATATTTGGAATGAGAAAGTGGTTGAGGGCTTTGGAGCAATATCACTAAGCACTTGAGCAAGTAGACCATTAAGCAACACCTCATCCCCTTTTAATAGTATTGGCTTTCATATGGACTCAATGTGATCTTGGATCACTAAAATATAAATGAAGAGTCTTGAGCTTTTGCCAATATGTGTCCTTAGCATTTTGAGGGGTCCACATCTCTAGTCCATGCCATGCCATTCATTGAACTTTCTGGAATATTAAACTTGAATGGATATTAGTTCAATGAGCTATATGTTGTTATGAATTACCAAAACCACCCGGGGATTAGTTGCACTTTCAATCTCCCCCTTTTTGGTAATTGATGACAACATATAGATCAAAGCTTCGACAGATGATAATATGAATGAAATACATCGTCACTTTAATAAGTATGTGATAAGCAAGAGCTCCCCCTAAATTTGTGCATTATTTAAAATTTGCGTTTGAATGCAAATGCACAATCGATTAGGATTATGGGTCACTCTTCCATGTCACATACATCTTGGTGGAGCGCTCAAAATGATAAGAATTAAATAACATGTACTCATCACCAAGGATACAAGTGATTAATCATACACAAACATTCATAGATATAATCATGCAAGCACACATTAAGCGTAGTATGATCAAACACATGATCACATAAAGTATCTCACGAGCATAACACAAATGTAGCAAGAGTAGCAACAACCAAACAAACCAAAGTAGCAAGGCAAATAAGACCAACAAAAGCAAAAGACACTCTCTCTCGAAGCCTATGATCTATACACTTTATCCCCCTTTGGCAACAAGTTACCAAAAAAGTTCAAAAACATATAGTGCTATGCGGCTCTCTAGGCATGATCTCTGGGAGCTCCTGAAGTGGTCTTCTGGCTTGTAGCTCCGGTGTGCGTAGATGGCGTTGAGATGGCTGCGTCTGCAAATGCTTCTGCTGAAGTTTGTGGAGCTGGAGGAGTGGATACTGGAGGAGCAACTGGGGCTGTGGTGGCAGGAGCAAAATGAGCTGGTCTCAAGTCTGCAACTGGCTCAGCAGAAGACCTCTGTGCCCTTGGCACTGACTGAAACCTGTCTGTAGTGGGTCTGTCATCATTGTCCTCAGCATCATCCCTTAGATTCTCCACAATGGTCTGAATCTCTGTGACCTTCACATCAAGGGAATACATCTTAGTCTCAATGATCCTCTCGAGACTCTCCTGACAAGGTGGCCAAGCTCTTCTCAGTCCTCACGGTAGCCTCAAGTAGATAACTGAGCTGATCTTGCTTGGTCTTGAGATTCACTATTGAAGCATCTGGAGCACTTGCTGCCTTTGCTGCTTTTGCAGCCTTTGCTTTCTTGATCTTCTCCTGGGCCTCAGCACATGTACGATGGGATGCATCCATGACAACCTCATTGTCCTCAAAATCAGGCCTAAGGGGTAGATGCTCCTTGTCAAGCAGATATGTCCCAGTTCCAACCTTGGAGTTGATCAACATATGAATGTGTGGGGCATATCCACAAGACCTCTTCTGGTTGGCTGCTGTCCTCTTCACTGTTTCAACAATCAAGCTCATGACTTTAAACTTCTGGGAAACATCAAACAAATGAAGCAAGTTGATGGAGTGACCACGTATCATCCTATGATCTCCAGACTTGGGCAACAGAGTATGCCTCAAGATGGTGTTCATGGTGGTCAGTCCAGCAAGTAGATAATATATTGTCCTAGCTTGTGTGTCTCCAGAGCTACATCAGTTATATGCTTGTACATGTTGGCCATTGAGTTGTGATCTTTCCTGGGTTTGCCATAAACATCAAGATCATTTTCTTCTTCCTTGGGAGCATTGATAAGCTTGGCCCACTCAGAGATTGATGACTGGTACCTGGTTCCCTCAGTCATCCAGACAATCTTACCATCAGGGTAGACATGGGCAGTGGAGTAGAACTGCATGATCATCTCATCGTTCCATTTTGTCAATTTCTATCCAACAAACTTATCAACTCCATTTAACCTGAAGCTCTCATGCACATGAGGAAAATAGTCTTCATTATCATCAATGTATTCCCAATCAACCCATTTCATGTCACATACAATGGGCTTCTTGTCCAATAAGACAGTCTCATAGAAGTCCTGCTGTTCTCTGGTGTGAAAACGGTAGTGTACACCAGTCCTTCTACTAGTGGCATATGGATCATTCTGTCTCCATAGTCTCAGACCATGATCCTTCCTCAACTTCATGTTTTCTGCCACTGGATGATCATCATTATGATCTGGGATCTTGGGCTTCAATTTCCTGAGCACTAGTGGCTCATCATCTTCTTGAACCTCAGGCTGGGGCCTTGTTCTTCTCTGCAGCTGAGATGTTCCTAGTAGATATCTTTGGAGCAGTTGACTTGGGTGCTTGAGCTGGAGCTGTGGGCTTGGGGGCAGAGTTGGTCTTTGAAGGAGCAGCACCCGTCTTGATAGCATCTGCCATCAACTTCTGTGACTTGGCAGGAGGTGCAGCAGGCTCTTCCTCCTCATCTTCATCCTCATCCCTCATCATGGATGGTCTTCCAATCACTCTGGCAATGGTCTTTCTGATCCTTTCCTTCCTTTTCTTGTTCCACCGGCAGCATCATCTTCCTCTCTGGACTCAAGTGTGAACTGCATAGTTTCTTGAGTTGAAGCTTTGGCTTTGGACATAGGATTCCTCTTAGCAGGAGCTTTCTTCTGCAGTCCTGGCTTGGTAGCAGCAGCAGTGCCATATTCCTTCTTGAGCACCTTCTTCTTCGAGGTCACTTCCTCCTCAATCACAAAGTCCTCATCTTCATTGTCAGAATTCCTCTTCTTTCTCTACCTAGTAGCTGCCTTTGACAAGTTGCTAGGGGTGCTTCTGCTTCCCTCATCATAGCTACCAGAGGGACTAGTGCCTCACTAAGGTTGAATTGCTCTTCAGACTTGTTCTGGCTGTGACTGGCTTCTGACATCTCTACAACTGACCCTGTGAATAGATGGGTGTGGGTAGAGTAGATGAGCATCACAAAACACAGCTCGTTTTTGTGAAAATTGATTCAAAATCTTAACTTTAGTTTTCTACAGAAAGCATTTCGGAGCTACCGATTTGATAATCTCGGTGACACCGAAGCACTTAACAGAGCCTAAACATGCAGTTTCGGTCAGACTGAGTTGTAGTTCGGTGACTTTGAGATGCTAGGGTTTCACTAAGAAATTGCTTTCGGTCTCACTGATCAGTACACTTCGGTCAGACCGAGTTGTACTTAGTGTAATGGCCAGGGCCAATCGGTGTGACCGAAAACTTCAATTCGGTCGATCCGAGATGAGTTCGGTGGAAACCTAACCCTAAGATTTTGCATCAAATCTAATCTAGAGGATTATTTGTGTGGATAAGAAGCTTTCAATCGTGGCAAGAATACAGGCTTTTGCTTTGTGCATTGAATCGGAGTAAAGAAATAGCACAAAGGGGCCGAACCATACCCTAACTTGGTGGTGGTTCGCTACGGCGGCAACGACGGAGGCGATGTCCATTGACGGCGGCGGAGACATGCGACGACGGTGCACAGGTGCAGACGGTGACGATCCGGAGACCAAGGGGCGGCAGCAATGGGGTGCGGAAGCGAAGAGTTTGAAGGAATTTCCAAACGTTCGGTCTGCGATATATATACCCATATGCTGTCGGTGGCGCCGAGTGGAACGTCTCGGTGGCACCAAGATGCAAAACTGCTTGCAGTTGCTGCAACTCGGTGAGACCAAATCGTTCTAATCGGTGGCACCAAGGTGAAAACCTAGATCAACTTAATGGTTTCGGTGAGACCGAATAGGAATGAGTTGGTCTGACCAAAATTCACTAAGAGGTTTTGGAAGTTAGCCCTTGACGGAGCGGTGGCTTCGAGTGCTCCTCACCCGGAGGGTCCGAAAGTGACTTGTTCAAATTTTGTGATGTAGCATGAATAGAATTTGAGAAGAGAACAAGCATAGATAGCTAGAGGAAGTTCTTAGGCGTTCTTGTCCATCCATTTGGCCAATAAAAACCAATCAATCAAAACTACAAATGGATGTCCTCGAATGAAGAAAATTATGCAACCAACAAGCTCACACAATAAGATAGCAAATAAAACATGTGACAAAGCATGCACATACACTCTAGCATCTATCAAGCAATTGGCGATGACTAGGTCATCTATATATGAGTATATTGACTTAGGAGTCAAATAAGAACATTTGATCATAGGTCATACTCATCGTTTAAGCAGGGTTGCCACTTTTACATAAAGCATTGTTGTGTTCACACCATTAGAGTTGCTTTAGCTCAATTTTTAGAGCAAAGCTCCCCCTAGATGTGATATCCCCCCTAAGAGGGATGAACTAACCTTGGGTTTTGTCGATGATGACTTCATGTAGATAGTGAAGATGTGGATGCTCAATGTTGATGTAGATCTTTTGGAGCAATCCATTGGAGTGTGTTGCACTTGTCCCTTGTTTTACTGACAAGAGGGTTTGTGACTCCATGAACTAGTGCAAGATATGAAAGTTGATTGCACTTGTCCTCGCCAAAATGAATATGAGTGAAGTATGTTGGCGGAGTCACCCTCAAGAACACTCTAGTTCTTCTTCTTTGGAATCCACATCAACTTGATGGGAATCCTTGGAGTTGTAGTCGTACTTGATGAAGTAGAACTTGACTTAGTCTTGGGAACCCACTTAACCATGGCCTTAGGAGCTTCTTCAAATGAATCAATCTCTTCTTGAAGCTTGTCCTTGCTCTTTAGCTTGTGGTCTTGTGGTGGAAGATCATCTTGAGCTTGTGTTCCCTTGAAAGAAGTGGGGTCATACTTCTCTTGTTGAGGAACAAACTTCGTCTTGGGGTATTGATCTTCTTCCCACTCAACTCCATTGGCATTGAACTTTCATTCAAAACCAACACCTTGATTCTTCCGGTGCCTTCCTTGCTTGCGTACAATTTCCTCAAATTGCTTACTTCCGGCAAGGCTCTTGTAAACACCTTTCTCTATAATTCCCTTCAATAAGCTATTTTCTTGCTCAAGTATAACTTGGCTAAGAGAATCATTAGTGGAATCAAGAGAACTACTAGAAGCAACAACATTGGATTTAACATGGTTATTGTTAGTACTAGAGGAAGAATCTTTCTTGTTCTTATTGCTATATTTTACTTGTGGCATATAAGTAGACAAGAGTAAATGCTTGGCAATGTAATAAGAACTCTTCTTTCGAAGATCATCATTGATAGCTTTTAGAAACCCATGCTCTTGCTCTAAATTTAGCTTCTTGAAGCGTAGCTTCTCATGAGTTCTTAGGAGCTCTCTATGATCCTCTAGAGTTGTTTCATGAACTAACTTAAGAGTGTTTAGTTCTTTAGTTAGATGCTCAATCTCCTTCTTATCATTGTCATTCGTTTCATTTTGATTAGCATGATTACTAGCAAGTTCATCATAATTTTCATCACTAGTGTTGTCAACAAGTAAATAATCATCACCTAGCAAATCATCTTCATCAATATTGAAACCAACATACTCAGGGTGTGATACCTTATGGCCTTTAGCCATGAAGCATCTTCCAATTCCTTCATTTGGTGAGTCAAATATGTCGTAGGAGTTGGATGACAAAAGTGCAAGACCGGCAACACCTTCATCTTGAGTATATTTAGAGTCGGAGTGATAACTTCTCTCGGAGTAGTTGTCGGAGTCGGAACCGAATACCCATTCACCAACATGAGCTTGATGTCTTCATCTTGTGTAGCTCTTTGATGACTTGTCCTTCCTTTTCAAATCCTTTCTTCTACGAGAGGGTCTTCGTTCATAACGATCATCTCTGCTCCTTCTCTCTCTTGGTGGTGATTCATCTCTTTTACTTCTCCTTTTTGGTGAATCTTCTCTTTTCTTGTAGGGAGCCGTACACTCATTGGAGTAGTGTCCGGGTCTTCCACAATTGTAGCAATTACGATCATGACTAGAAGATCTTTTTGTCATTGTAGGATCTTGCTACTTCTTGAGCTTGTGTTGGTTTTTCCCTTGAAGAGGAAAGGGTGATGCAGCAAAGTAGAGATAAATATTTCCCTTAGTTTTAGAACCAAGGTATCAATCCAGTAGGAGGTACACGCAAGTCTCCAATCTATGCACCTGCACAAACAATCAAACACTTGCACCCAACACGAATAAGGGGTTGTCAATCCCTTCATGGTCACGTGCAAGAATGAGATCTGATAGAGATAGATATAAAAGATTACTAAAACGTAAAACAAAGTAAAAACAAATAAATTGCAGCAAGGTATTTTTGGGTTTTTTGGTTTATAGATCTGAAAATATACGATGGAAAATAGACCCGGGGGCCATAGGTTTCACTAGAGGCTTCTCTCTTGAAAGAAAACATACGGTGGGTGAACAAATTACTGTCGAGCAATTGATAGAAATGCGCAAAGTTATGACGATATCCAAGGCAATGATTATGAATATAGGCATCACGTCAGTGTCAAGTAGACCGACTCCTGCCTGCATCTACTACTATTACTCCACACATCGACCGCTATCCAGCATGCATCTAGAGTATGAAGTTCAAAAGAACGGAGTAACGCCTTAAGTAAGATGACATGATGTAGAGGGATAAACTCAAGCAATATGATGAAAACCCCATCTTTTTACCCTTGATGGCAACAATACAATATGTGCCTCGTGATACGTCTCCGTCGTATCTACTTTTCCAAACTCTTTTGCCCTTGTTTTGGACTCTAATTTGCATGATTTGAATGGAACTAACCCGGACTGATGCTGTTTTCAGCAGAATTGCCTTGGTGTTATTTTTGTGCAGAAATAAATGTTCTCGGAATGACCTAAAACTTCACGGTGAATATTTTTGGAATAAATAAAAAATATTGGCAAAAGAATCAACCAGAGGGGACCCAGCAGCTGTCCACAAGGGTGGAGGGCGCGCCCCCCTAGGGTGCGCCCCCTGCCTTGTGGGTCCCCTGGACCTCCACCGACCACAACTCCAACTCTATATATTCACTTTCGGGGAGAAAAAATTAGGGAGAAGGATTCATCACATTTTATGATACGGAGTCGCCGCCGCCTCCTGTTCTTCATCGGGAGGGCAGATCTGGAGTCCGTTCAGGGCTCCGGAGAGGGGAAATCGTCGCCATCATCATCACCAACCTTCCTCCATCACCAATTTCATGATGCTCACCGCCGTGCGTGAGTAATTCCATCGTAGGCTTACTAGACGGTGATGGGTTGGATGAGATTTATCATGTAATCGAGTTAGTTTTGTTAGGGTTTGATCCCTAGTATCCACTATGTTCTGAGATTGATGTTGCTATGACTTTGCTATGCTTAATGCTTGTCACTAGGGCCCGAGTGCCATGATTTCAGATCTGAACCTATTATGTTTTCATGAATATATATATGTGTTCTTGATCCTATCTTGCAAGTTGTAGACACCTATTACGTGTTATGATCCGCATACCCCAAGGTGACAATAATTGGGATTCTTTCCGGTGATTACCGTAGTTTGAGGAGTTCATGCATTCACTAAGTGCTAATGCTTTGGTCTGGTTCTCTATTAAAAGGAGGCCTTAATATCCCTTAGTTTCCATTAGGACCCCGCTGCCACGGGAGGGTAGGACAAAAGATGCCATGCAAGTTCTTTTCCATAAGTATGTATGACTATATTCGGAATACATGCCTACATTATATTGATGAATTGGAGCTAGTTCTGTGTCACCCTAGGTTATAACTATTGCATGATGAATGCCATCCGACATAATTATCCATCATTGATCCATTGCCTACGAGCTTTTCACATATTGATCTTTGCTACGTTACTTTGCCGTTGCCACTGTTACAATTGCTACGAAACTGCTACTGTTACTTTTGCCACCGTTACCGTTACTTCCATACTACTTTGCTACTAAATACTTTGCTGCAGATATTAAGTCTTTCAGGTGTGGTTGAATTGACAACTCAGCTGCTAATACTTGAGAATATTCTTTGGCTCCCCTTGTGTCGAATCAATAAATTTGGGTTGAATACTCTACCCTCGAAAACTGTTGTGATCCCCTATACTTGTGGGTTATCACCTCGCTACCCCAACTATGTCATTGGGTGAGGACACCGCAAGATTGAACCCAAAACTAAGCACCTCTCCCATTGCAAGAACAACCAATCTAGTTGGTCAAACCAAACCGATAATTCGAAGAGAAATACAAAGATATCAAATCATTCATATAAGAATTCAGAGAAGATTCAAATAATATTCATAGATAAACTGATCATAAATCCACAATTCACCGGATCTCGACAAACACACCGTAAAAGAATATTACATCGGATAGATCTCGAAGAACATTGAGGAGAACATTGTATTGAAGATCAAAGAGAGAGAAGAAGCCATCTAGCTACTAGCTATGGACTCGTAGGTCTGTGGTAAACTACTCACACTTCATCGGAAGGGCAATAGAGTTGATGTAGAAGCCCTCCATGATCGAATCCCCTTCCGGCAGGGTGCCGGAAAAGGCCCCAAGATGGGATCTCACGGGTACAGAAGGTTGCGGCGGCGGAAAAGTATTTTGGTGGATGCCTCTGGTCGTTTGGGAATATTTGTGAATTTATAGGCCAAAGATTAGGGTTGGAGGAGCTCTGAGGGGCCCACAAGCCCTCAGTGCATGCCCCTGAGGCTTGTGGTCGCCTCGAGACTCCTCTAACTTCATCTCCAAGTCCTACGGGTGTCTTCTGGTCCAAGAAAAATCATTGCGAAAGTTTTATTCCGTTTGGACTCCGTTTGGTATTCCTTTTCTGTAAAACTCAAAAATAAGGAAAAAAACCAGAAACTGACACTAGGCTCTAGGTTAATAAGTTAGTAACAAAAATAATATAAAATAGCATATTAATGCATATAAAACATCCAAAACAGATAATATAATAGCATGGAACAATAAAAAATTATAGATACGTTGAAGACGTATCAGATCTTGACTTGGAGCTTCTCTCTTTGCTTCTATTCTTGTAGAACTTGTTGAAGTTCTTCACCATTAAGCTCAATTCTTCATTGGAGACTTGCTTCTCACTTGATGTTGTAGGGGCATCACTTGAAGCTTTGTAAGCACCACTTGACTTATTGTGGAGCTCTTCCTTATCCTTGAGTGACATCTCATGAGCAACAATTCTACCAATGACTTCCGTGGGCTTGAGATCTTTGTAATTGGGCATCATTTAGATTAATGTGCACACGGTGTCATATTTTCCAACCAAGGCTCTTAGGATCTTCTTGATGATGAATTTGTCAGTCATCTCTTCGCTTCCTAAGCCGGCAATCTCATTTGTGATGAGAGCAAGCCTAGAGTACATCTCAGCGACTCCTTCACCACCCTTCATCTTGAACTTGTCAAGTTGACTTTGAAGCACATCCAATTTGGATTCCTTGACAGACTCGGTACCTTCATGCATATCAACCAAAGTATCCCAAATTTCCTTTGCATTCTCAAGGCGGCCGATTTGGTTGAATTCTTCGGGGCACAATCCATTGAAGAGAATATCGCAAGCTTGAGCATTGTATTATAACATCTTCATTTCTTTCGCGGACGCTTCATGATCCGGTTCTTTTCCATCCTCGAAGAAATCACCTTGCAAGCCATTGCGCACAATAGCCCAAACGGCGGGGTTATGACCAAGAATATGCATTTCCATCTTATGCTTCCAACTAGCAAAATTAGGACCATCAAAGTAAGGACCTCTATGGTGGGAATTTCCCTCGCTAGAAGCCATACTCTACTAGGTGGTGAAACCAAGGCTATGATCACCAAAGCTATGGAAATCAAGGCAAATGGAGACCAAAGCTCTGATACCACTTGTAGGATCGAAAGTAGGTCTAGAGGGGGGGTGATTAGACAACTTGACCAAATAAAAATCTAACCTTTTCCCAATTTTAGTTGTGGGCAGATTTTAGCACTTAGCACAAGTCAAGCAATCAACCTACACATGCAATTCTAAGAGTGTAGCAGCGAAAGTAGAACATTGCATATGAAGGTAAAGGGAAGGGTTTGGAGAGTGCAAACGCAATGATGACACGGAGATTTTTGGTGTGGTTCCGATAGGTGGTGCTATCGTACATCCACGTTGATGGATACTTCAACCCACGAAAGGTAACGATTGCGCGAGTCCACGGAGGGCTTCACCCACGAAGGGTCCACGAAGAAGCAACCTTGTCTATCCCACCATGGCCATCGCCCACGAAGGACTTGCCTCACTCGGGTAGATCTTCACGAAGTAGGCGATCTCCTTGCCCGTACAAACTTCTTGGTTCAACTCCACAATCTTGTCGGAGGCTCCCAAGCGACACCTAACCAATCTAGGAGACACCACTCTCCAAAAGGTAATAGATGGTGTGTTGATGATGAACTCCTTGCTGTTGTGCTTCAAATGATAGTCTCCCCAACACTCAACTCTCTCTCTCACAGATTTGGATATGGTGGAAAGATGATTTGAGTGGAAAGCAACTTGGGGAAGGCTAGAAATCAAGATTCTTGAGATAGGATTGGTATATCTTGATCTCAACACATGAGTAGGTGGTTCTTTCTCAGAAAATGTATGCTAGAAGTGTAGGCACGTTCTGATGGCTCTCTCACAAATGGAGAAGGGGGCGGAGGGGTATATATAGCCTCCACACAAAATCCAACCGTTACACACATTTGACCCAACTCGGTCAGACCGAATAGAAGAACTCGGTGAGACCAATTTAGTTCAAAATGTGAACGTTAGGAATCTCGGTGGGACCGACTGGAACAACTCAGTGGGACCGATGTGCTAGGGCTTAGGGAAAACATCAACTCGGTGGCACCGATTGCATCAACTCGGTGAGACCGAAGTGAAGCAATAAGGCAACAGAGAAGATGTCAAGCCAACTCGGTGTGACCGATCGCAATTTCGGTGAGACAAAGCAATTGCAACAGGCAACAGAGAGTTTGCAAGGCCATCTCGGTGAGACCGAGATCCGTATCAGTGTGACCGAACTGTTAGGGTTTCTGGCAGTGGCTATGTCATATGAACTCGGTGGCGCCGGATAGAAAGAATCGGTGGGGCCGAGTTTGACTTTGGGTTTTGGACATATTTGGAATGAGAAAGTGGTTGAGGGCTTTGGAGCAATATCACTAAGCACTTGAGAAAGTAGATCATTAAGCAACACCTCATCCACTTTTAATAGTATTGGCTTTCCTATGGACTCAATGTGATCTTGGATCACTAAAATATAAATGAAGAGTCTTGAGCTTTTGCCAATATCTGTCCTTAGCATTTTGAGGGGTCCACATCTCTAGTCCATGCCATGTCATTCATTGAACTTTCTGAAATATTAAACTTGAATGGATATGAGTTCAATGAGCTATATGTTGTTATGAATTACCAAAACCACCCGGGGATTAGTTGCACTTTTAATCTCCCCTTTTTGGTAATTGATGACAACATATAGATCAAAGCTTCGACAAATGATAATATGAATGAAATACATCGTCGCTTTGAGAAGTAGGTGATAAGCAAGAGCCCCCCCCCCCTAAATTTGTGCATTATTTAAAATTTGCATTTGAATGCAAATGCACAATCGATTAGGATTATGGGTCACTCTTCCATGTCACATACATCTTGGTGGAGCGCTCAAAATGATAAGAATTAAATAACATGCACTCGTCACCAAGGATACAAGTGATTGATCATACACAAACATTCATAGATATAATCATGCAAGCACACATTAAGCGTAGTATGATCAAACACATGATCACATAAAGTATCTCACGAGCATAACACAAATGTAGCAAGAGTAGCAACAACCAAACAAACCAAAGTAGCAAGGCAAATAAGACCAACAAAAGCAAAAGACACTCTCTGTCGAAGCCTATGATCTATACACTTTCTCCCCCTTTGGCAACAAGTTACCAAAAAGTTCGAAAACGTATAGTGCTATGCGGCTCTCTAGGCACGATCTCCGGGAGCTCCTGAAGTGGTCTTCTGGCTTGTAGCTTCAGTGTGCGTAGATGGTGTTGAGATGGTTGCGTCTGCAAATGCTTCTGCTGAAGTCTGTGGAGCTGGAGGAGTGGATACTGGAGGAGCAACTGGGGCTGTGGTGGTAGGAGCAAAATGAGCTGGTCTCAAGTCTGCAACTGGCTCAGTAGAAGACCTCTGTGCCCTTGGCACTGACTAAAGCCTGTCTGTAGTGGGTCTGTCATCATTGTCCTCAGCATCATCCCTTAGCTTCTCCATAATGGTCTGAATCTCTGTGACCTTCACATCAAGTTCATACATCTTAGTCTCAATGATCCTCTCGAGACTCTCCTGATTCTGAGACAAGGTGGCCAAGCTCTTCTCAATCCTCACGGTAGCCTCAAGCAGATAACTGAGCTGATCTTTCTTGGTCTTGAGATTCACTATTGAAGCATCTGGAGCACTTGCTGCCTTTGCTGCTTTTGCAGCCTTTGCTTTCTCGATCTTCTCCTGGGCCTCAGCACATGTAGAATGGGATGCATCCATGACAACCTCGTTGTCCTCAAAATCAGGCCTCAGGGGTAGATGCTCTTTGTCAAGAAGATACGTCCCAGTTCCAACCTTGGAGTTGATCAACATCTGAATGTGTGGGGCATATCCACAAGACCTCTTCTGGTCGGCTGCTGTCCTCTTCACTGTTTCAACAATCAAGCTCATGACTTTAAACTTCTGGGGAACATAAAAAAATGAAGCAAGTTGATTGAGTGACCACGTATCATCCTGTGATCGCCAGACTTGGGCAACAGAGTATGCCTCAAGATGGTGTTCATGGTGGTCAGTCCAGCAAGCAGATAATATATTGTCCTAGCTTGTGTGTCTCCAGAGCTGCATCAGGTATAGGCTTGTACATGTTGGCCATTGAGTTGTGATCTTTCCTGGGTTTGCCATAAACATCAAGATCATTTTCTTATTCCTTGGGAGCATTGATAACCTTGGCCCACTCAGAGATTGATGATTGGTACCTGGTTCCCTCAGTCATCCAGACAATCTTACCATCAGAGTAGAAATGGGCAGTGGAGTAGAACTGCATGATCATCTCATCGTTCCATTTTGTCAATTTCTATCCAACAAACTTATCAACTCCATTTAACCTGAAGCTCTCATGCACATGAGGAAAATATTCTTCATTATCATCAATGTATTCCCAATCAACCCATTTCATGTCACATACAATGGGCTTCTTGTCCAATAAGACAGTCTCATAAAAGTCCTGCTGTTCTCTGGTCTGAAAACGGTAGTCTACAGTAGTCCTTCTCCTAGTGGCATATGGATCATTCTGTCTCCTTAGTCTCAGACCATGATCCTTCCTCAACTTCATGCTTTTTGCCACTGGATGATCATCATTATGATCTGGGATCTTGGGATTCAATTTCCTGAGCACTAGTGGCTCATCATCTTCTTGAACCTCAGGCACTGGGGCCTTGTTCTTCTCTGCAGCTAAGATGTTCCTAGTAGATCTCTTTGGAGCAGTTGACTTGGGTGCTTGAGCTGGAGCTGTGGGCTTGGGGGCAGACTTGGGCTTTGAAGGAGCAGCATCAGTCTTGATAGCATCTGCCATCAACTTCTGTGACTTGGCAGGAGGTGCAGCAGGCTCTTCCTCCTCATCTTCATCCTCATCCCTCATCATGGATGGTCTTCCAATCACTCTGGCAATGGTCTTTCTGACCCTTTCCTTCCTTTTCTTCTTCCCACCAGCACCATCATCTTCCTCTCTAGACTCAAGTGTGAACTGCATAGTTTCTTGATTTGAAGCTTTGGCTTTGGACATAGGATTCCTCTTAGCAGGAGCTTTCTTCTGCAGTCCTGGCTTGGTAGCAGCAGCAGTGCCATATCCCTTCTTGAGCACCTTCTTCTTGGAGGTCACTTCCTCCTCAATCACAAAGTCCTCATCTTCACTGTCAGAATTCCTCTTCTTTCTCTACCTGGTAGCTGCCTTTGGCAAGTTGCTAGGGGTGCTTCTACTTCCCTCATCATAGCTACCAGAGGGACTAGTGCCCTCAGTAAGGTTGACTTGCTCTTCAGACTTGTTCTGGCTGTCACTGGCTTCTGACATCTCTGCAACTGACCCTGTGAATAGATGGGTGTGGGTAGAGTAGATGAGCATCACAAAACACAGCTCGTTTTTGCAAAAAATGATTCAAAATCTTAACTTTAGTTTTCTGCAGAAAGCATTTCAGAGCTACCAATTTGATAATCTCGGTGACACCGAAGCACTTAACAGAGCCTAAACATGCAGTTTCGGTTAGACCAAGTTGTAGTTCGGTGACTCCGAGATGCTAGGGTTTCACTGAGAAATTGCTTTCGGTCTCACCGATCAGTACACTTCGGTCAAACCGAGTTGTACTTAGTGCAATAGCCAGGGCCAATCGGTGTGACCGAAAACTTCAATTCAGTCGGTCCCAGATGAGTTCGGCGGAAACCTAACCCTAAGATTTTGCATCAAATCTAATCTAGAGGATTATTTGTGTGGATAAGAAGCTTTCAATAGTGGTAAGAATACAGGCATTTGCTTTGTGCATTGAATCGGAGTAAAGAAATAGCACAAAGGGGCCGAACCATACCCTAACTTGGTGGTGGTTCGCTATGGTGGCAACGGCGGAGGCGATGTCCATTGACGGCGGCGGAGACTTGCGACGACGGCGCACAGGTGGAGACGACGACGATCCGGAGACCAAGGGGCGGCAGCAATGGGGTGCGGGAGCGAAGAGTTTGAAGGAATTTCCAAATGTTCGGTCCGCGATATATATACCCATATGCTGTCGGTGGCGCTGAGTGGAACGTCTCGGTGGCACCGAGATGCAAAACTGCTTGCAGTTGCTGTAACTCGGTGAGACCAAATCGTTCTAATCAGTGGCACCGAGGTGAAAACCTAGATCAACTTAATGGTTTTGGTGAGACCGAATAGGAATGAGTTGGTCTGACCAAAATTCACTAAGAGGTTTTGGAAGTTAGCCCTTGACGGATCGGTGGCTCCGCGTGCTCCTCACCCGGAGGGTCCGAAAGTGACTTGTTCAAATTTTGTGATGTAGCATGAATAGAATTTGAGAAGCGAACAAGCATAGATAGCTAGAGGAAGTTCTTAGGCATTCTTGTCTATCCATTTGGCCAATAAAAACCAAATAATCAAAACTACAAATGGATGTCCTCGAATGAAGAAAATTATGCAACCAACATGCCACTCCTGCAGGATGCTGGTCACGCGACACTACGATCAGAGACCCTTTGACGAAACTATGTGCGATGCATTAATTGCAAACGGTGATGCAAAAAACCCGTCAAAAAAGATGCAAAACGTTTGCGATGGTGGAGACATCAAACACGGTTCATATTTTAGTTGCGTGTACAATGCAGGGCACACGGTTGATCCATCCGAACTGTTTGCGATGAGACAGAACAACAGAAACGGGCAGCCATATCAAGGTGTGTGTGATATACGGCATACAGTTCGCTCAGATGAACCGTTTGCTATTAGGGAGTGTAACAGAAACGGTTAGCCAGATCAAGGTGTGTGTGATATACAACATACGGTTCACTCGGATGAACTGTTTTCGATTAGGGAACACAATTGAAACGATTCAACTTAACAAAATGTGTGTGACATGCGGCATACAGTTCACATAGATGAACTGTTTGTGATGAGCCAAAAGAACACAAACGAGTCGTGTAAACAAGATGTGTGTGATACGCGGCAAACAGCCCACTCGGATGAACTGTTTGCGATGAGAAATTACAACACAGACGGTTACTACAGTTAATTCGTGTGCGATTATGTGTGTGCCAAAAACTTTGAAAATTGCAAACTAGTTGCTTGCGGTGGCTAGGAGTATCGCACACGATGTGTCTGCGAGTACTCATGTGCGATGATTAGTAAGTTACACATACGTTTCCTTATGTTAACACGTGTGTGAATTTGCAATATGGATAGTTAATATGCAAATGCCTTCTGGACATCGGGCACACGCTTAAACTCAATGAACTTTGTACGATACTAATACTTTCCATGAAAATTTAAGAACTTGGCTAACAACATTTGAGTAACATATATATAGTGGTTACACTATTTGACAAAAGGAGGATCTTTGTAACACGGTTTTGACAACCTTTATGTCCATATCTACATACTTAACATAGTAACTACTATCACATTTTAAGAGGCTGAGGGCCAACAACCATATGGTCCATATCTACATACTTAACACAGTAACAACTAGCACATTTTAAGAGGCTGAGGGCCAACAACCACAACTATCCACTAGAAGCAGCTTGATCACGGCGACTCGGCATCTCATCAATGAAAAGGAAGAGCTCTCCTGTGCCTTGGTAGAGCATGAGTAGAACAATGTCTCCAATTTTCCAATATGGATGCATTGCCACGACAAGCGAGAACTTGTTAATTTGAATGGTTCCATTTCTGCGGGAAATGCAGTGCCTTGCAATCACTTTGGCGTTATTAGCAGGCACAAGTGTAATTCGACCACGTCGGGAAATCGATCCAGGAACTGCTACAGCGGGCAATTTCTGTTGAAATGTAGAATAAAAACCAATTGTAACATATCGTTGAAGATATATATAGTTTATGAGCATCAACATAAAAATAAGACTTTGTACCAGCGTTTTGTGCACACAATTGGTCTTGTTCAATGTGTTCACCATAGGTATAATTAATCTCATCCAAAATCCAGCATTCATACACTGTGCTATCTCTGTCAGATTATCAACAAAGTTTATGACATGCTTCAAGTCCTTCTAGTGAAATTTGGTACGCTTAGTAACATACAGATCATTCACTATGCATCCAACATATCCTTCTTAAAAGGTGGAAAGGTATTATTTATTCAGAACATGGCAGAAGAATATATAGTGCGCATAAATTGGTAAATAGAATTTGTTACTGCCTAGGAACGGAGTCAGAAAATGAAATCACAATTGGTTGCTTAAATAGTGATCAATTAGTCAGAACAAATACCCCGATTTTGCTAAGTAATATGCCAGCATGGAGAAAGTTGAAAGGACACTAACCTCGATCAGACTTTGATCGGCTGATGAAGCTGGGGAAGTAAACATCCATGTTAATTAGACCAGGCTGTGGTGCACGCACTAGAATTTTATTGCCAGCTTTTAGTTCATAACACTTAGACATTTTTCTCCAAATGTCCACATCAAAATAGGAGTGACCATCTTTATCAAGTTTTACGCTAACCGTCATTGTAAATCCATGCTGCGTTGTCAATATGACATCCATGGAGTCATCAACAAAGTAAAGCCCAAGATTTCCTTCTACTCCTGTTCTTGCAAAGCAAGGGATGTACTGCTTGAAATGAAAATTAAGATTGTAAATTAGATATATTGAAATAACAGAGCAAGATGCAAATATGGGAGTAACTGATAGAACAAATCAATATATAGATGAAAGCAAAGTACAAAAATATATAATTAAAAATAGATAATGGAACAAAGATTTGATGCAAATATGAGAGTAACTGAATGAACAATACATCATATATTTGCCTAATATAGGGGGAAAAATCGGCTTTGACATCTAGGCTGCACGTGGCACCGTACCTTTTATCCAAATGTAGCAACAGACGGTATATGTTCACAAATTTAGGCCATGCCGACCGTGGTAGGTTGAGATTGAACATACGGAGCGCTCCCTGAAGTCATCCGGAATGGTGATATAGAACTTCGTTTTCGACTGGCCACGGCCACACTGGCCCGATTTGTGCTCGCACTGTGGACACATGAATGAAAACCCTCGAATCAGCTAGAAGAAAAATGAATCCACGGCCATTTCCGCCGGTTGATTAACAGCGACGGACGGACTGCGATAAGAGATGAGTGAATATATCGCTAACTTGATTACCTTCTCCGTGAGAAAAATCCCCGGCCCAATCCCGCAGAAAATCCCAATCGACCAAAGACTAGAATGTCGGTGCAGATAGGCGGCAGCAAGCGGTAGGGGCGAAATCCCGTGCCGTTTGGAGCGCTACCTCCGCCCGCCGACGATAGCCGTCGAGCTTAGGGTGGCCGCCGCGATAGAAGTTGATGAGGTGCAGAGTTGCGGAGGAGTCCGCGGCGAGTGGGTGGGGATGAAGTGGGCAAGGGTTTTCTTTTTTCCTTTTGCATGTGTGGGTGAACACACACGGTTCGCAGAGGCGACGGAGATAAATCATGTGCGATAGTAAATCACCGAGATTGAAGGGGAATCCAAATTTCCTTTGTCCTTTGTCCATGAGCTTTTTTCTACGATGAACATAAACCCTGCAAATCACCGTGTTCAAATTTGGCACTTTTCCGGGTTCATTTACAATATTTAGGGGATTATGTGCATTTTCTAGGCATTAATGCACATAATTCAAATTCAAACAATCGGTGCATGAAAAGGTGCACGAGAACGGTGTGGAAAACCATGATCGTGCTATTTAGTAAATTCTCATGCCTTTTACAAGGAATGGGCAGATATTTCACGGAAATGTGTGGCAATAGTCAACCACAAACACGTCGTTTATTGGTTTTTCAACTCTAGAAAAATGAAATACTTGCTTGAAAAACATGACGGCTGGCATGGTGCCATGGTATGGCCTCACCATGCCCTGGTACAAATTTGAGAAGGTTTGGCTTATGTCGTCGTCCACGCCATTCATAAATCGAACCATCACCAAGGAATTTTCATGGTTTCGAGGGGGAAATCAGCAAGATTGAAGGGGCCGGGAATCCAAATTTCCTTCCTAGCTTGTCATTCAGTTTTTTCTACAATCAACATACCCCCTCGAATGCAACGCGTTCAAATTTGGCATTTTTCCGGGTTCATTTACCATATTTAGGGGATTATGTGCATTTTCTAGGCATTAATCCACATAATTCAAATTCGAACAATCGGTGCATGAAAAGGTGCACAAGAACAGTCTGGAAAAACCATACTTGTGGTATTTAGTAAATTCTCATGCCTTTTACAAGAAATGGGCAGAGATTTCAAGGGAATGCGTGGCAATAGTCAACCACAAACGCGTCATTTACTGGGTTATCAACTATAGAAAAATGAAATACGTGCTTGAAAAACATGACGCCTGGCATGGTGCCATGGTATGGCCTCATCGTGCGCTGGTAAAAATCTGAGAAGGTTTGATTTATGTCGTCATGCACGCCCTTCATAAATCGAACCATCACCGAGGAAGTTCCATGCTTTCGAGAGGGAAATCACCAAGATTGAAGGGGAATCCAAATTTCCGTCCTAGTTTGTCATTCAGTTTTTTCCAACGATCAACATACCTCCTCCAATGCAACATGTTCAAATTTGACATTTTTCCGGGCTCATTTACCATATTTAGGGGATTATGTCCATTTTCTAGGCATTAATGCACATAATTCAAATTCGAACAATCGGTGCATGAAAAGGTGCATAAGAACGGTATGGAAAACCATGCTCGTGCTATTTATAAAATTCTCATGCCTTTTACAAGGAATGGGCAGAGATTTCAAGGAAATATGTGGCAATAGTCAACCACAAATGCGTCGTTTACTGGGTTAACAACTATACAAAAATGAAATACATGCTTGGAAAACATGACGCCTGGGGTGGTGCCATGGTATGGCCTCACCGTGCCCTGGTAAAAATTTGAGAATGTTTGCCTTATGTCATCATGCACGCCTTTCATAAATTGAACCGTCACCGAGGAAGTTTCATGGTTTCGAGGGGGAAATCACCAAGATTGAAGGGGGATCCAAATTTCCTTTGTCCTTTGTCCATGAGTTTTTTTTTCTATGATGAACATACACCCTGCAAATCACCGTGTTCAAATTTGGCACTTTTCCGGGTTCATTTACCATATTTAGGGGATTATGTGCATTTTTAGGCATTAATGCACATAATTCAAGTTCAAACAATCGGTGCATGAAAGGGTGCACAAGAACGGCCTGGAAAACCATGCTCGTGCCATTTAGTAAATTCTCATGCCTTTTACAAGAAATGGCAGATATTTCAATGAAATGTGTGGCAATAGTCAACCACAAATGTTTGTTTATTTGGTTTTCAACTATAGAAAAAATGAAATAAATGCTTGAAAAACATGACGCCTGGCATGTGCCATGGTATGGCCTCACCATGCCCTGGTAAAAATTTGAGAAGGTTTCGCTTATGTCGTCATGCACACCCTTCATAAATCGAACCATCACCGAGGAAGTTCCATGCTTTCGAGAGGGAAATCACCAAGATTGAAGGGGAATCCAATTTTTCTTCGTTCTTTGCCCGGGAGTTTTTTCTATGACGAACATACACCCTGCAAATCACCGTGTTCAAATTTGGCATTTTTTCGGGCTCATTTACCATATTTAGGGGATTATGTGCATTTTCTAGGCATTTCGCGCATATAAATCCAATCCAGCTACAACTGTACGGGTGTGATGTGAGGGACGTGGATTGCCGTTCGATCGCGGCGCGTCCTACGGTGCACACGCGATCCGCGTGGCTGGGGTTCTTGCCAATCATAACGCAATACACAATAGGCTCAGCGCACATTGTTTCCGGAGGCGACGGAGATGAACCGTGCGCGATAATGAACGAGCAAAATTTTAAGGGAAGCCAAATTTCCTTCGTCGTTTGTCGTTGAACTCTTAAAAACCACCGCACTGTACAGCTGCCCGGCCACTCCGTCCCAGAGCTCTATCCAAGCGTTGTTCATGGCACCACGGCGCACAGTAACTGGTATGGAAGCGATGACATCCCGCCGCGCCGCGTTCCTCGCCGCCCGCGACCGCACACATGGTAAGGAAGAAATGGCATTTCGCCGCGCCGATTTCATCGCTGCCGGCGGCCACACAGTTATGTGGGCGGACTTTGAGGCTGCCATGGCCAAATGGGCGGTGGATCTAGAGGCGGCCAAAGCCGCACAGAAGGAGCGGAAAAGGCAGAAAGCAGTCAAGAAAAGAGAGTCCCGCCGCCGCAAGAAAGAAGAGGCCGCACGCTGTGCTGAGGAGGGCTTGGCAGAGATCGAAGCACGGTGGGCTGCCGCCTACAAGGCCGGGAAGGAGAACGTCGACGTCTGGCCAGCATGCCCCAATGGCAGCATGTGAGAAGTAGTTAGTGCGTGTGTCGCCCGTAAGTTTGTATAATTAATTACGAGCATCTACCAGTACTACATACGTACTAGTCTTAGAGCAAATTGCCAGTAGTACTTTAAGTTGGTACTATCTATTATTAAAGTACAATGTCGGTAAGCGCATCCTTTGAGGGCTTTGAGCGTTGATTAGCATGTGTTCACTGAAGTTTTGTAGCTGCACCCCGGCCCCAAATACTCCCGAAACGTCCACCCGCAGCCACCGGAGGAGACTAGAGCTGGCCGCAGCTGGTTTTTAGTCACACCTCGCCGCGCGAGTTGGCCGCACACCGGCTTAAATTGACGCGCCGGCGGATGGCAGCAAGCTTCTCTCTTGTTGCATAGGATCAAATATGGCTATGCGAGCGAGGCAGGTTGACACTTGATTGCATTTTATAAACCGATGATTGCTCATTGGGTGTCACCTTGCCTCGTTCATGTACATTGAATAATCCTGATACAATGAAAGAGATTTTTGAAATTAGGTGCGGTTGGAGATGCTGATAGATATAAGAATTATTAGAAGATCACAAAACACACGGTTTCTATGGCGTACCCGTGTTTTTTTTTTGCATTAATGATTCATAAGTCAGTTACCTGTGCGATGTTTCCTAATAAACCAGGCGTACCATTGACCGAAAAAATCAACTACACGTGTACATTTTTTTGGAGACGGGATCTGCCAATTTTCTCTTTTCTCGCACACGAGTATTTTATGCGCTTCGTCTGCGTTGTGTGTTCCCCCGCCCAAGTTTCAAGTTTCGCAGCGAAATTTTCATTAGGCGCGCGATTTCAGAATTTATTCCTCCCACCACATCCCCACCCATCAAATTACCTCCGTATCTCCCCCCCCTCCCCCTACCGGCAGCTCAAACCGCCGCCGCCGCAACCACAACTTCAACCACATCTACGTTCTGCTCGGATCCAGTTAGGTAACCCACCGATCTCTATCACGACCCCGACCTGATTGCTTAAATGGTGCCTGGGAAACATCCTCGTGCCTCCAAATCCCCACCGCCCCTACCTCCAGAGCATCACCGCGCAAGCCCAACCACATATCACGTGGAGGTCGAGGAGCTGATGGGGGTCCATGGCACGATGGCCGCTGTGCGTGTTAACCTGGAGGAACACCTCGCCTCCGCCGCCGCCGACTTGGTGCAGGCTCTGGCCCAGATGAAGTGCCCCACCGACTACCCCCCAGGAGTTACCAGGTATGATGTGACCAGCTCAATCTTACCAATACCACTTGCAATGGCTATGTTTTGTACGGTTGATGTATTAAGCATGTTTGTGCCTTGTTTATTTTAGTACTACACACTGTGTGATGTTCAAGTATTAACTGTCCAGCTCAATTTCACCAATACCAGCAACAAACTTACAATACATGACTCAGGATATCACTAGAGATGCTGCCCATTTGCTATTTTTGGTGGATGCTAACCCTCTTGTACTTAACATGCCTGTCCATGTACTTACACAGGGTCATAACGGCCGATGCTGTTGTTTGCCGTCGAGGTTAGCTGCATCCCATGTCTTACAGTATTTCACATCATTTGTGCAATTGCAGTTTAACTTCTAACATTTACTGGTTGCCTTTAGGTACACATGTCAGTGGCACTGATCCACGCTTTGACCCGGAGGAATAGCTGGCCTCCGCTGCCGCTGACTTTGGGCGGGCTCTGGCCAAGATGAAGTGCCCCAGCAACTATCTCTCAGGACTTACCAAGTATGTACTCACCAGTTCAATCTTACCAATACCAGTTGCAATTAATGGCTATGTTTTGTACGGTCGATGTATTAAGCATGTTGTAGTAAACATGCCTAACACGTTTTAGCTATTTTCCCTACCTTTTTATAGACAACTGGGCCATTCTCTGCTCTGGCAGCACCTGCCTTGTGATGTTTAACTCTGCCAATTGCATTTTTATCAGTACCGGTTTCAATGGCTATTAAGCCTGTTGCAATTAACAGTTGTATCCATTTTTAAACAGTTGTATTTCAATGGCTACAAACTTACAAAACATGACTTAGGATGTTGTTAAGCCTGTTGCAATTAACAGTTGTATCCATTTTTTTATCTGTCCCTTTGCTACCGTGCTACTCTCTGCAATGAAGATATACTAGAGATGCTGCCCATTTGCTATTTTTCGTGGATGCTAACCTTGTTGTACTTAACATGCCTTTCCATGTACTTACGCAGGGCCATAACGGGCGATGCTGATGTTTGCTGTCGAGGTTAGCTGCATCCCATGTCTTACAGTATTTTGCATCATTTGTGCAATTGCAGTTTGGCCTCTAACATTTACTTGCTTCTTGTAGGTACACATGTCGGCGGCACTGATCCACGCTTCGACCTGGAGGAAGAGCTCGCCTCCGCCGCCGCTGACTTTGGGCGGGCTCTGGCCAAGATGAAGTGCCCCGGCAACTACCTCTCAGGACTTACCAAGTAGGAACTCACCAGTTCAATCTTACCAATACCAGTTGCAATTAATGGCTATGTTTTGTATGGTCGATGTATTAAGCATGTTGCACTAAACATGCCTAACACGTTTTAGCTATTTTCCCAACCTTTTTATGGACAACTGGGCCATTCTCTGCTCTGGCAGCACCTGCCTTGTGATGTTTAACTCTGCCAATTGCATTTTTATCAGTACCGGTTTCAATGGCTATTAAGCCTGTTGCAATTAACAGTTGTATCCATTTTTAAACAGTTGTATTTCAGTGGCTACAAACTTACAAAACATGACTTAGGATGCTGTTAAGCCTATTGCAATTAACAGTTGTATCCATTTTTTAATTTGTCCCTTTGCTACCGTGCTACTCTTTTGCAATGAAGATATCACTACAGATGCTGCCGTTTTATTACCATTTGCTATTTTTGGTGGATGTTAACCCTGTTGTAGTTAACATTGGCTTTCCATGTACTTAAACAGGGTTACAATGGGCAATGCTATTGTTTGCCATCGAGGTTAGCTGCATCCCATGTCTTATACACCATCTGTTCCTAAATATAAGTATTTTTAGAGATTCCAATATAGACTACATAAGGAGCAAAATGAGTGAATCTAGATTCTAATCTAAACTATATCTATAATTCTATATACATCTGTATGTAGTTCATATTGAAATATCTAAAAATACTTGTACTTAGGAATGTAGGTAGTTGTATTTTACATCATTTGTGCAATCTCAGTTTAGCTTCTAACATTTACTGGTTGCTTGTAGGTACATATATGAGCGGTACTGATCCGCGCTTTGATACCTTTTGCGTATGGGGCAATGAGATATTCATGAACAAGCGTCAAGTGAGGAAACTAAGAAAGATTGTTAGGCGAAAGAAACGGGTGATGGGAATTAAGCTCTTTATTTACACTTTGTCCAAGACAACAGTGAACTTTAGGATGGTAAGTAATGTGTTGCCTTTTCCCCCTGCCCACAACAAGTTACTCTATTAGACCTCAGTATCTAATTTTTTTCTCTTTTCAGTGGTTTCCGAAGCTATTTACTGATGATTACCTTGCAAACTACATGACCGGAGTGGAGGCAACTAAGGTTAAAGTATATAATTCATGCTACCATGATAATGGTAGAAGTCTTCCTGATGGCGGTGAAGGATGGGCGGGCGATCGTCACAAGGGGTTGGACAAAAGTTGTTCGTGCCTATGGCATGCAGGAAGGCACATTATGGGCATTCTGCTTCTTCAACACCATCGGCAGTCAAAATGATTTACACTTGTCTCTTCACCTTTACCGCCTCTAACTATTGTGGTTCATCATAGTTAATTGCTGTCTAATCCTGTAATTGCTGAACATATTGTACTGACAATTTTATTTATGGATTCGTTGTTGAACCATTGTGATGAGAATTTGAATTCCACGTTTCATATTTCAAAATTTCCAATTCGAATAATAAATTACAAGGAAAAATAAAATTATACAGGAGCAAATAAAATAATGTGCACACGGTTAGAAAGAAAACAGCGTGTGCGATGAAAAATAGAGAACAAACGGTTCTTTGACGTGAAACGTTTGCGATGCCCGATGGACGCACACACGGTTTCGTCTCATATGCGTGTGCGATTCATGGTAATATGGCAAACGCTTCAAACCAGTGTGCGTGTGTGATAGGCATACCAATCGCACACAGTTATGAAAATGGACACGTTGGCGTTAGTAGAGGCACATCACACATTTTACATTCTTGAACCGTGTGTGATAACGTACCTATCACAAACATATCTGTAGATTAAATGTTGATGTCCACCTTTTTCACACGACTATAGCAGCGTAATCGTTTGGGATGTCTCTCTGATCAGAAACGTAATGTCGAGATGTAACATGTGGGACTGGGGCGGCTTCTCATACGTTTATTCTATGGCGATCGTCAGTAGCCGCTCACCTATCCCCGACGGTTTCTGGGTCATGTGGGAAGGACCCCCCCTATCGCAGTCACTCACTATGCGACGATTCCAAATGCCATCGCGGAAAGGGGTTAAAAACCATTTGTATAGCACCTTACAGTACCAGTGTGCTCACACAATAAGATAGCAAATAAACCATGTGACAAAGCATGCACATACACTCTAGCATCTATCAAGCAATTGGCGATGACTTGGTCATCTATGTATGAGTATATTGACTTAGGAGTCAAATGAGAACATTTGATCATAGGTCATACTCATCGTTTAAGCACAAGTGGGGTTGCCACTTTTACATAAAGCATTGTTGTGTTCACACCATTAGAGTTGCTTTAGCTCAATTTTTAGAGCAAAGCTCCCCCTAGATGTGATATCCCCCCTAAGAGGGATGAACTAACCTTGGGTTTTGTCGATTATGACTTCATGTAGATAGTGAAGATGTGGATGCTCAATGTTGATGTAGATCTTTTGGAGCAATCCATTGGAGTGTGTTGCACTTGTCCCTTGTCTTACTAACAAGAGGGTTTGTGACTCCATGAACTAGTGAAAGATATGAAAGTTGATTGCACTTGTCCTCGCCAAAATGAATATGAGTGAAGTATGTTGGCGGAGTCACCCTCAAGAACACTCTAGTTCTTCTTCTTTGGAATCCACATCAACTTGATGGGAATCGTTGGAGTTGTAGTCATTCTTGATGAAGTAGAACTTGACGTAGTCTTGGGAACCCACTTGACCATGGCCTTAGGAGCTTCTTCAAATGAATCAATCTCTTCTTGAAGCTTGTCCTTGCCCTTTAGCTTGTGGTCTTGTGGTGGAAGATCATCTTGAGCTTGTGTTCCCTTGAAAGAAGTGGGGTCATACTTCTCTTGTTGAGGAACAAACTTCGTCTTGGGGTATTGATCTTCTTCCCACTCAACTCCATTGGCATTGAACTTTCGTTCAAAACCAACACCTTGATTCTTCCGATGCCTTCCTTGCTTGCGTACAATTTCCTCAAATTGCTTACTTCCGGCAAGGCTCTTGTAAACACCTTTCTCTATAATTCCCTTCAATAAGCTATTTTCTTGCTCAAGTGTGACTTGGCTAAGAGAATCATTAGTGGAATCAAGAGAACTACTAGAAGCAACAACATTGGATTTAACATGGTTATTGTTACTACTAGAGGAAGAATCTTTCTTGTTCTTATTGCTAGATTTTACTTGTGGCATATAAGTAGACAAGAGTAAATGCTTGGCAATGTAAGAAGAACTCTTCTTTCGAAGATCATCATTGATAGCTTTTAGAAACCCATGCTCTTGCTCTAAATTTAGCTTCTCGAAGCGTAGCTTCTCATGAGTTCTTAGGAGCTCTCTATGATCCTCTAGAATTGTTTCATGAGCTAACTTAAGAGTGTTTAGTTCTTTAGTTAGATGCTCAATCTCCTTCTTATCATTGTCATTCGTTTCATTTTGATTAGCATGATTACTAGCAAGTTCATCATAGGTTTCATCACTAGTGTTGTCAACAAGTAAATCATCATCACCTAGCAAATCACCTTCACCACTATTGAAATCAACATACTCGGGGTGTGATACCTTAGGGCCTTTAGCCATGAAGCATCTTCCAATTCCTTCATTTGGTGAGTCAAATATGTCGTAGGAGTTGGATGACACAAGTGCAAGACCGGCAACACCTTCATCTTGAGTATATTCGGAGTCGGAGTGATAACTTCTCTTGGAGTAGTTGTCAGAGTCGGAACCGGATACCCATTCACCAACGTGAGCTTGATGTCTTCGTCTTGTGTAGCCCTTTGATGACTTGTCCTTCTTTCCGAATCCTTGCTTTAACAAGAGGGTCTTCATTCATAACGATCATCTCTACTCCTTCTCTCTCTTGGTGGTGATTCATCTCTTTTACTTCTCCTTTTTGGTGAATCTTCTCTTTTCTTGTAGGGAGCCGTACACTCATTGGAGTAGTGTCTGGGTCTTCCACAATTGTAGCAATTACGATCATGACTAGAAGATCTTTTGTCATTGTAGGATCTTGCTACTTCTTGAGCTTGCATTGGTTTTTCCCTTGAAGAGGAAAGGGTGATGCAGCAAAGTCGAGATAAGTATTTCCCTCAGTTTTAGAACCAAGGTATCAATCCATTAGGAGTACACGCAAGTCTCCAATCTATGCACCTACACAAACAATCAAACAGTTGCACCCAATGCAATAAAGGGGTTGTCAATCCCTTCACGGTCACTTGCAAGAATGAGATCTGATAGAGATAGATATAAAAATTACTAAAACGTAAAACAAAGTAAAAACAAATAAATTATGTAAGTGCATCTAGTGCCCCTTAGTGATTTTGGTGTATTGAAGACTTATAGGTTAAGGGACGAATGTGTTTGTGAGTGTACATAGGTTATATAAGTCTCTGAGGAGTTTGATAAAACCGATGAATGTCGACCCCTAAAAATGAATGTCTTCATTTTAAGACTTTGGTTTTCTTGAAGACTTTGAAAATGAGGAAATTGGTGTGACCTTGAAGACATTGATATTGATGCGAGGATTATGAAGCTTGAAGACTTTTGTTTTCGTAGTTTCATTTTCTCTTTCTTGAGTCATAGGAAACACCATACTGTTAAAGGGGGTCGAGGTAAAACTAAGGAAACATTTCCAAGTGATGCTCATCTCGCCTACACATACCCAATCCTTCGAGTGAAGCCTTTGGAAATCTCATACAGTTCAGTCAATTTCTTCAGTGAGATAGACGAAGATCTTCTGCTCTCTGAGGAATTTGGTCTGACTGAGGAGTTAGGAATTCGCCAGTGCAGATTGCCTACAAGTGAGGAACATGATAGCCCTGAGGAATTTGAGAGCTCAAATTTCCGACCGTTGCTGTGCTACGCGCCAGCTGTCCCAAATATCTTATCCACCTAACGGTCATATCATTGAAGGGCATTTATGTCTATCATGTCGGGCTGCTCCCCGGCTATAAATAGCCGCCCCACTCAACCACTAGCTGGTTGGCTGCTCCGAGAGAAACTGACACTTGTCATTTAGAGCATCCCATACTCCAAGGACTTTGAGAGAAAATCATCAGTGAGGAAAAACCCAAAACCCAAACACCTACAACCCAAAGTGATTGAGCATCATTGAAGAGATTGTTCCTGTGTGGAACCGATGCTTGTTACCTTTGAAGACTGTGCATCTTCCAGACGGTCAGGCGTCAAGGTCTAGAGCATCCAAGAGGAATTGTGGATCGCCGGGTGACCCAGTCTGTGAAGGTTTGGAAGTCACCTGAAGACTTACCACGAGTGATTGGGTGAGGTCTGTGTGACCTTAGCTCAAGGAGAATACAGTAAGGACTATGTGTCCTTTGGTTTAAATACCAATCCACTCCAACCAGACATACAACAGTCACAACAGTTGGAACTGGTCTACCAAATCATTGTCTTCACCGAGCTACTGGTTCTATTTCCTCAACCCTTTCATTTCCTCGCTCATGTGTTGATGAAATTGATCGTTACTGTTTGAAGACTTTGATTGAAGACTTTCTCAATTTCCTCAATCCTATTTCTTCAGTCATCTTGTCTTCTGCCTGATTATCCTATTTACACACTACCTGTGCTCTGTGTATGTTTCATTTCATCATGATAACTATGCTACTGTCTTGTTATGCATGCACCTGAGTACTTATTCCACTGCTTGTTGTTCGTCACTTAGCAAATTCCTCAAGTAGTATTTCCTCAATGACGAATTTGTAAAAATCGCCTATTCACCCCCCCTCTAGTCGATATAACACACTTTCAATTGGTATCATAGCAAGGTACTCCCTTGTTCTGTGTGATTTTGGTTTAACCACCTGGAGTTTTAGTTATGTCGACAACAGGCATGATCAAGGTCTCGGCTGGGTGTCCTACCTTCGATGGGACAGACTACCCCTACTGGAAGAACAAGATGCGCATGCATCTTGGGGCAATTGACAACGATCTCTGGTATGTTGTGGAAAATGGCGTTCCCTCCGTCACTCCTTCCGTGAACGCTGCTGATGTGAAGAGATTCAAGCAACTCGACTCTCAAGCAAAGAATGTCATATGTGGCCATCTGAGCAAAGGACAGTACGGCAGAGTGAGTGCTTTGGAGTCTGCAACGCTTATCTGGGACAGGCTGTCCAAGGTCAACGAAGGAATCTCGACCCAATGTGATTCTCGAGTTGACGTTCTTCGCAATCTCTTCAACTGCTTCAAAAGACTCGACAATGAAAATGTTCAGCAAACCTTCAATCGCCTCACTGAGAGCTCAAATGAGCTTCAAGCACTTGGTGCCACTGACATCACCGACCATGAGGTGGTGAAGAAATTGCTGAGATCACTTGATTCCTCATTCGATACACTGGCATTGATGATTCAAGAACATGGAGACTACAAGTCACTAGATCCTGCTGATATCCTTGAGAGGCTGAACACTCATGAATTCCAACAAGCCGAGAAGAGAGATCTCTATGGGCCAAGCTATGGAAGATCATGCGCACTGAAGGCCAAGGCAGTTTCCTCATCTGAAGGAGAAGAATCTGATAGCAGCCTTGGTGACCCTGAAGAACTAAGCCAGGAGCTAGCAATGCTCGTGAGGAAATTCCAGAAGTTCTCAAGGCGTGGTCCCTTTGGAAAATCTTCAAGAGGTGATGACATGAGATCAGATTCTTCATCCCGTGATTATGAGAAGAGGACTTGCCACAAATGCAAGAAACCTGGTCACTACATAACTGATTGTCCTTAGTGGGCGAAGGAATCAAAGAAGAAGAAATACAAGGATGATAGTTCAGACGACTCGAAGAAAAAGAAGAAATCTTCAAAGTCCTCATCGTCAAAATCTTCAAAGACTTCATCTCAGAAGAAAAGCAGTTCCAAAAAGGCTCGGGCATTCATTGGCAAGGAAATGGATTCTGAAGCTGAATCTGAGGAAAATGAGGAAGAGGAGGAATCTGAGGAGTCAGACTCTGGTGTGGTGAGCCTAGCTCTCGCTACTGCTTTCGTCAGCAAGTCCATCTTCAACACTGAGGAAAATGGCTTCCCCAACACTGCTGACGGCGGCGACGATGACTACGCTCCCACCTATTGCTTCATGGCAAAAGGTGCCAAGGTACTCAAATATCCCTCCTCTAAATCAAGTGAGGATGAATCTGATGAAAATCTCAAACCTAGCTATTCCAAACTTGCTAATATTGCCATAAAACAAAAAAAGGCCTTGGAAAAGGTTCAAAATCTGCTAGACAAAAGCGATGACCTGTTGGGTGAGGAAATGAGTCGAACTCAAACTCTGACTGATAATCTTCAACGACTATAGTCTAAGTTTGATAATCTTCAAGGTCATCATGAAACACTCTTACCCGATCATGAAAAGCTTTCATGTGAATTTCTTCAGAGAAAGCAAGATCTTGAGAAGCTAAGGGTGAGTCATGAAGATCTTCAGAAGGAAAATGATTCATTACTTGCTCAACAGATCAGTTTCGCTCAGGAAGAATTTATTCCACCATGTTTGAAATGCATTGAACGTGAATCTGCTAATTCTTCACCTGAAAGTTCAAATGCTTCTATTGCTGTAAATTCTTCAACTATCTCTGTGGTCACAATTGCCTCATCTGAGGATACCACAAGTATTACTGACGAAAATGCAGGGTTGAAGGAATTGTATATGACAGGCATGTACAAAAGCCTCAGAGGGCATCAGACTCCTTGTGATGTGCTCAAAAAGCAGATCTTGAACAGGAACCCTAGGAAAGAGGGTATTGCCTTTGAGACGAAACTCAATGCCGATGGAACCTACTGGAAACCTGAGTAGTCTCCCAAAACCACATGGTTGCTGCAAGAGGACCTCCCGTGGATCCATCCACTTTATCTGGCTTTACATGTGAATCTTCATATTCATCTGATGAGTCATTTGACTCCAACTATAAGCTGTTCAAAAATCAGAATGGTGAAGTATTTGCTAGATATGTTGGAACTAACTGCAGGAACGGTCCTCCTATGAAGAAAGTCTGGGTTCCCAATTCCCAAAAGGTGCCTTGAAAGTAAAGGTGCCTTGAAAGTCTTCAGGTGAATGTCCTCATGACACCACGTGTGAAGAACACGAACCCTAGATCAAATTCTTCATCTAGACCAAAGTCTTCATATGGATCAAAATCCTCACGTGGATCAAATTCTTCATATGGATCCAAGTCCTCATATCAATCAAATTCCTCATATGGGCATCATCATGCTAATGCTTCTGTTTCGCAGGGAAAATCTAAGACTTATGAATATGTGCATTATTCTTCAAATCATTATGTTCATAAGTCCTCGAAGAATTTCTCTGCTTATTCATATGCATACTCTAACCCCTCTTCTATGAAACAAAGTGCATTGGCTTCAATGCCACCCTTCTCTTATGGAGCTCACAGAATGATGAACTCTTTGCCACCCCTCCAGATGTGGGTGGTGAAGAAAAAGAACTAATCTCTTATGCAGGGTCAGGTCTCCAGACGAACTTGAACGTCTGAAGATTTTGCTGGAGACCTGAATATGCTTGAAAGGACGCAAGCTAAACATGAAGAAATGAATTGCTCATTTCTCACGTCCTCATACTGCTATATCTGTTGCACTATTTGATGAAATTCTATCTGATGAATTCGATGTCATATTCTTCACACTGAAGTATAAGAGTTCGTAAGTTGCACTAATTCATCTACAGGATGATTCACCCAAAGCTACTGAGTGGGTCCTAGACAGTGGATGTACAAATCACATGACCGGTGACAAGAGCTTACTGATGGACTCTGCTTTATCTCCATCGCATATGAAGCATATCACCTACGCTGACAAAGTCAAAAGCAAGGTATTGGGTCTAGGTAGGGTTTCAATCTCAAAGGATCAACACATGGACAAAGTCATGCTTGTTGAGTCCCTCGGATTCAACCTCATGTCTGTCTCAATGCTTTGTGATCTTGATATGGTTGTCGTCTTTGGCAAATATCGCTGCTTAGTGCTCATGGAATCTGACAATTCCAAAGTCTTCGAAGGCTTTAGGAGAGGACACTTGTATATTGTTGATTTCTCTGCAGGACCACAGCCTACCACATGTCTACTTGCAAAAGCTTCAGAAGGCTGGCTGTGGCATCGTCGACTCGGTCATGTTGGCATGAGGAACTTGCACACACTTGTGAAGAAGAAGCACGTCATTGGCATTGAGGGTGTCAAATTCCTCAAAGATCATCTTTGCGGGGCTTGTGAGGCTGGAAAGATGACCAGATCCAAGCACCCCTTGAAGACTATCATGACTACCACTCGTCTTTTTGAATTGCTTCACATGGATCTCTTTGGCCCTACTCAATATGCCACTCTAACAAATGCTGCATCTCTATATGGCTTTGTTATTGTTGATGATTATTCTCGTTACACATGGATGCACATCTTCACTTACAAAACTGAAGTGCAGGAAATCTTCAGACGATTTTCCTCTAGGGCCTCGATGAATTTCGGTGTGAAGATCAAGCATATCCGGAGTGATAATGGGACCAAGTTCAAGAATACTGGTCTTGATGACTATCTTGATGAACTTGGTATTACTCATGAGTTATCTGCCCCATACACTCCTCAGGAGAATGGCGTCGTGGAGCGCAAGAACAGGACTCTTGTTGAGATGGCTCGCACTATGCTTGATGAATACAAGATGCCTCATCGCTTCTGGCCTGAGGCTATTGATACTGCATGCGACATCATCAACAGGGTATATCTTCACAAATTCTTCAAGAAGACCTCATATGAACTCCTCACTGACAAGAAACCCAATGTGAGTTATTTCAAAGTCTTCGATGCTAAATGCTGGATTAGAGATCCTCATCACAACTCAAAATTTGCACCAAAATCACACGAGGGTTTTATGCTTGGTTACGGAAAGGACTCGCACACCTACAGAGTCTTCAACACCTATCACAACAAGGTTGTTGAAACTGTAGATGTGCGAATCGATGAAACTAATGGCTCGCAAAGAGAGCACCTACCTCCTGTGCTAGATGAAATGTCTCCTGAGGAATTCATCAAGTTAAAGGCTACTGAGGATGTCATACCCACTAAAGAATGTCCTGAAGAAGTGATTCCAGATCGTGAAGAAAATCATGCTGGTGCATCTGAAGAAAATGTCGCTGAAGAAAATGCTCAGCCCAATCAAAGTCGTCAACCTGCTCATCCTCGCATTGCAAATGAAGTGCAGATTGAGAAAATCATCGACGACACCAACGCACCAGGTCCTCTCACATGCTCAAAAGCTTCACATTTTCCTAACTTTTGTGGGCACTTTGCTTTTGTCTCTATCACAGAGCCCACCAAAGTTGATGAGGCATTTCTGGAGCCTGAGTGGATTCAAGCTATGCAAGAGGAATTACATCAATTCGAGCTCAACAATGTGTGGGAACTTGTCTAGCGACCAGACCCTCACAAGCACAATATCATCGGTACCAAGTGGATCTACCACAACAAGCAAGATGAAAATGGGCTAGTGGTGAGGAACAAGGCTCGTCTTGTAGCTCAAGGCTACACACAGGTTGAAGGTATTGATTTCGATGAAACTTTTGCACCTGTTGCTAGACTTGAGGCTATTCGCATATTGCTTGCTTATGCTAACCATCATAATATCATCTTATATCAAATGGATGTGAAAAGTGCATTCCTCAATGGTAAGCTTGAGGAAGAAGTATATGTGGCTCAACCCCTAGGTTTTGAAGATCCTAAGCATCCTGACAAAGTCTTCAGACTCAACAAGGCCCTCTATGGCCTCAAGCAGGCCCCTCGGGCGTGGTATGATACACTGAAGGAATTCCTCATGAAGAAAGGCTTCAAACCCGGTTCACTTGATCCAACTCTTTTCACCAAAACATATGATGATGAATTATTCGTGTGCCAAATATATGTTGATGATATTATCTTTGGCTGTACTAACCAATGTTACAGTGACGAATTTGCCTATATGATGAGTGAGGAATATCAAATGTCTATGATGGGAGAATTGAAATTCTTCTTAGGTCTCCAAATTCGTCAACAACGCAATGGCATCTTCGTATCTCAAGAGAAATACCTCAAGGACGTTCTGAGGAAATTCGGCATGCAAGATTGCAAAGGCGTCAAAATCCCTATGCCCACAAATGGCAATCTATGCACCGATGAAAATGGTAAAGACTTCGATCAAAAGGTATACCGCTCCATGATTGGCTCTTTATTGTATCTATGAGCATCTAGGCTAGATATTATGCTTAGTGTTTGCATGTGTGCCCGTTTTCAAGCTACACCGAAGGAATCACACCATGAGGCTGTGAAACATATTCTTCGATATCTAGCTCACACTCCAACACTTGGATTATGGTATCCCAAGGGCTCGGCTTTTGATCTCATTGGATATTCTGACTCTGACTATGCTGATGATCGAGTGGATCGCAAGTCAACATCAGGCACATGTCATTTCCTCGGACGATCCTTAGTATGTTGGTCCTCGAAGAAGCAGAACTGCGTATCACTCTCTACTGCTGAAGCTGAGTACATTGCTGCTGGTTCTTGCTGTGCTCAATTACTGTGAATGAAGCAAATCCTCAAGGACTATGGCACCAACGTGAAGAATCTGCCACTCTACTGCGACAGTGAGAGTGCCATCAAGATTGCTCATAACCCAGTTCAACACTCAAAGACTAAGCACATCCAGATTCGTCATCATTTTCTTCGAGATCATGTGTTGAAGGGTGACATCTCCATCGACCACATGAAGACTGAAGAACAGCTGGCAGATATCTTCACAAAGCCCTTGGATGAGAAGAGATTTAGCAAGTTGCGTTGTGAGCTAAATATCTTAGAATCTTTGAATGTTCTTTGAAAGGACACACATCCTAACACTTATGCAAACTGATGACTTAGATGTGCAACACACGAAGTAACATTTTTCTTCAATCAATGAAGACTAACCCTCCAAGTGTGAAGAAATTAATGAAGAATCTGATTCTCAGAGCCCTACAACAATTGTACGCGGTGTCTGAAATCATCATTCTTATACGGTGGGTCACGCCACCAACAAAAGTTGAAAATCTTCAAATTTGAGTTTTTCTTCATTTTTGCAAATTCTTCAAAATTTTAAATTCCTCAACTTTGCAATTTCCTCAAACTTCTCAATTGGTGTTCTTCATTGACTATATATATATTTTTTAGTTTTCAATGTCCTCAACAGCATTCACTTATTGCTAATTCTTCCAGTTGTTTTTTCTTCTAAGTGAATGTGATCGGACCTGTTCCTCCTCTATGCTAAACTCAACCCAATTTGTTCACAAATTCTTCATGTGCGTTCTATTTGAAACCCGTTCAAAATCTTCAGTGTGTCCTTGATAGCTGAAGAATTTGCGAACGAAACTTTAAAAATTTTCATATCTGAATTTTTGGCTGTTGCCGCTCAAAACGTTCCGCTTCCCACGATGGATTAAACTACTCACCCATGATCCCCCACTATCTCCACCTCTCAGTACGCGGGTGACACATGTCGATAGGATAGTAAGGGTCAGGGGCATGTTCGTCCAAAATCTTCGGGCGAGTAGTTTTTCACTGCGGCTATAAATACCCCTTGCCCTCCTCCGAGCTCATTTTCTCCGCTCGACTGCTACTCTTCTCGCTCGAGTTCTCAGACCTAGCGCTGCCGCTAACTTCCATCGTCGCCGGTGAGGAAGAGCTTCACTGCCTCGACCTCGTCGCCGTCGTACTCGCGCCGGCCGCGGAAATCTTCACTCCGTCGTCGCCGTAGCTATCTCCTGCCGCCAAGTTAGGGCGTGGGAGATCTGGACAGACGAACGTCCAAGTTCTAACTCCCAGTTCGTCGTGTTCTTCGTCAAGGGTAATTAAAATCTAATTTTATTGCCCTACTTTGATTCTTATGTTTTTCACAAAATCCTCAAAAGGTGTTTATTCTTCAACTCCCCACTCCATAAGCACCGGAATGCTTCTGTTCCTTGATTTGTTTCTCTAAGCTCTGTTTTTCTTCAAGATTCCTCAATTGTGTGGATTTTCTAATCTATACAACTCTGGAACCTAAGTCAAGAACGCCTAGTGAAATTCTTCAAGACACCTATGGTCAAATTCATCAAACTTGATACTTTTTGAAAATTTCTGAGAACGCATATGACCTCTCCAAATTCTTCGCACCTATACTCTGTTCACAAGTACAAAATGTCTGCTGCTGAAATACTAGGTTCTCATCAAGTTAACTCATTTACAGCGTTCCTCAAAGAAAATTTGCATACTTCTTCAGAAACATCCAAAGTTCAAAGTCCTCAAGTGAGGAAAATGGTAGATGGGAAGAGACCTCAGAAGGGAGGCAAGAGGCCTGAGACAAACACAGCATTTGAAATCCCTGAGGATATATATGATGAATACTGCACACCCAATGAAGAACTCATGGGAAGGAAAACAAGAATTAGCGCAAAGTGCGCATACAGAGAATTGAGAGGAGATGGGCTAAGGAATGGAGGGAATACCGTTATGTAACTCCAAAGTACATGAAGAAATTCGCTGTAAACCCTCCATGTCCAAGACCTCCTTTGGCTACTGGCCAAGTAGCTGATCCCACCAGCGTCAGGCGTGGTTAGGACTTTCCAAAGGAATGGGCCAAGCGCCAAGCCAAGCTTTCAAAAGTTGCTAAATAAGCAGTGACAAAATTTAATGAGGATTCTCAAGCTGCTGCTGCTGCTGAGGCATCTGCTAGCACAACTGCACCAAAGAAGGCCGTACTGAAGAAGTCTGCTGTGAAGAAATCTTCAAGCTCAATGCCCTCACGGCCAAGTTCTTCAATGGCAAAGTCCTCAGGACAAAATCCTCAAGCAACTTCTTCAAGGGTTGTGCCAATCCCCTCAGTTGCTTCAAAATGTTCAGCTACTGCCACAAAGTCCTCAACACCTGTGCACCTTGCAAAGTGTCAGCGGACTGCAGGCTTTTCTATTGCCTCAGGGGCTTCTGCATCATCCTCAGCTCCACCACAATCTTCGAGTGGTCCAACTTTGCTGAAGGTCAAGACCACTGCTGGACGCGGAAAGAGGCTAAGTCCTCACAAGAAGCAAGTGGCATCCCATGTCCCGTCTGATGACGATGATGAAGCTGATGATGAGGAATTGACTGAAATCATCAGAGACAGGCAAGAAAGGGCCGCTAGAGCCAAAGGCAGCTCTGTGCCTCTTATGCTGGATCCGAGGAAAATCCTCGATTTCGTAGATCTATGGCATAAGGATCCTACCACTCCACTCCCTGACTTGAACCTGACTCCTGGTCAAAGTCATATGTTGACTGCCTTCATAGGCGAGGAAAAATGGAAATTTGAAAAGGCCAGGCGAGTCAAGAAGGATCTGTACAAGAAGGAGCGCTTTCTGAAGAACAATGTTCTAAATATGTCTCCTGAAGAACTTGTAAATATGCAAAAGGAAATCAGAGACCTCAGTGATGAATTTGACCGATACCATGCAGATTGGCTCGGTGCCAAAGTCAGATTTGTCAAGATTGCCAAGAACCTCAAGGCAAATGTTGCAGCACCATCGCAACATCAAATTCCTCAAGCTGAAGCATCTGCTCAGCAAACTGAAGAAACTGAAAGCACAGCTGATGAAAATCAGGCTGCTGAAAAAGCTACCAGGGCTGTTGAAGAAATTCCAACTCCTGAAGAAACTAAAAATGCCAGGGCGACTGCATCAGTCATGCCTGAAGAAACTACGCCAACTTCATCTGCTCCTCCTGCGAAATCCTCAAAGATAAAGAAAATCACTCTTCCTTCTACATCAGAAGTGAAGAAAACGAAGGCCGCGGAGAAGGAAGCCGCAAGGAAGAGGAAAGCATCAACCACTGCAGAGTCCTCAACTCCAAAGAAAGTGAGGACTTTGATGAGCTCTTTCACGAAACCAATTGATGTTGTTCCAATTTCTATAGTGCGATCAAAGGAGCTCATTCCATTTGGTGAAGATTATGTCATTCCAGATGACACTGATGAAGAGAATCCTTCTGCTGCTTCCTCAGAGCAGTTGGATGAAGAAATCAATGTGGATGATGTTGTCTCCACACCATTAGTATCATCGCCTATGCCTCAGTTCACTGCTGAAGTGGTGGGCATTGAAGAAATTGAAGAAGATGTGGATATTGGCTCAACTACTCCTGTGCTGAATGATGACTATTGGGAAAATCTTCACCCCAATTCCCCAATGGCCACACCTCAGCATCCAATTCCTCAGTCCCCAGTGCAGACTGAAGAAATACTCACAGGGTCTGAAGGACGTCCAACTTCTCTCCATTCGATACCTGAAGAAATTCCAGCTGCTACAGCTGAAGAAATGGAAAATCAAACCACTGCTGAAGAACCTGAAGCGTCAATTCCTCAGTCAGCAACACAAGAGGTTGTGACTCAAGAGGTTGTGAGACCATCAACTGCAAATCTTCAGCTCAAGCAACAAAATCCTCATGCAAAAAGGTCAAAATTCAAAGCTGATGGTTTCTTCGCTGAGCATCATTTCTTCACTGATCGAAATCCATATGACTCAGCAAGACTTCAGCACAACAGGTTCTGGACTGCAAGCCAGATGAATTTCTATGCGTCACTTCTGTTTGACAAGGACAAGGTATTTCAGCACCGTCAAATTCCTCATGTGGATATGGAGTCCATTCCTTGCTTCCAACCTGTTCTAAATGTTCTTCATGAAGCTGGGCTCCTGAATTTTTGTGCTGATATCTGTGATTGGAATGGAGAGCTAATTCTTCAATTCTATGCTACATTGCACCTCACTGGAAATGTGGCTGATGTCAACTCATGGGTGCTTGACTGGATGACTGAGAACACTCACTATAAAGCCCTGGCCTTTGAATTGCTTCATGCCGTTCCTGTCAGTCCTCCTGCTGAAGGCGCAAGGCTGATCTATGAAGAATCTGAACTTCCAAATCATCTCATGCAAGTGCTGATGAAGCCTTTGCGGCCAGGCCAAGCCCCAAGAACCACCTTCCTAGTGAAGGATTTGCTGTATGTGCCAAGGACAATATACCGCATCTTAACCAAAACCCTTAGTCCAATCAAAGGCCACAATTCTGAAGAAGAAGAAGTTGTGGGCATCATGAAGAATCTGCTATTCAACATCATACATGGGATTCCCATTAACTATCATGATTTCTTCATGAGGACTTTGGCAAATGTTGCACTGTCGCCGTTTGAGTTGAAGCCCTATGCACCTTGGATCATGAAATTCCTCAGAACCAGGTCTTCAATTCACTACTAGGAATATTTTCAGAATCAACTAAGCTTTTTGCCTCCCATTGAAGTCCTCAAAAGGACTATTTCTTCAGTTGATGAAAAAGGCAAAGCTGTTGTTATTGATGAAGGCACTCGTCCATTGGATGGTCAGTTTCGTAAGGCTGCATCGTACTCCACCAATGATGACTCTGCAACTCAAGACTCTGCCGCAAAAGCCTCAAAGCAAAATCCTCAAGCCACCTCTCTATGAGTGATGACTGATCGTGAGCTTCTTCTAAGTCTTCATCAGAAGGTTGATCACAATCACAAGTGGGTCAAGCGTCAATTTGGCTCAATTCTTCAGAACATGACTGTCACTCAAAATACTGTGAAGAAGAACCACTACTATGCGCATGAAATCTTCGATCGCACTTGGGCCATACTTTCTCATCTCTACAGTGATGAAGATCTCAAGTAGATGGACTTTCAGCAGAACTTTGACTGGGCTCATCCTCCTTCGAAGAAATTCAAGAAGGTCAAAGTTCCTCAGCTGGTAACCAGTTCATTTTCTTCATCGCGTGAGACAGATGAAGCTGAGGATCTCGACGACACTACGACATGACCTACATCGACAAACAACCCCGACAACGCTGGCGCTCCTCCATCAACCTCATGATGATATTCTTCAGGGGCGTTAGTCCTCATTTTTCGTCCCTTTTGATCATTCGATGACAAAGGGGGAGAAATTTGAGTTAGTCTTCAAGCGGGTCTTATATATGGGCTGTTTTTTTCATTAAGTTACAACTCTCGCTCTTCTGAAGTGTTTGTTGGTTGAGTTGTAAACTTAAGTCCGATGGTGGTCTAATACTTTTGAACTGCTTTCTGCTTGATTATTTCCTCAAGTACCTTAATGCATGCATGCTGAATTTTGTCAGACACCATTTTCCATCATGCATTTCAAATTCTTCATATTATATGTTAAATGCGTGAATGGATTACAAGATATAGGGGGAGATCCCAATGCTATTTTTCTACAATGTACATTTGAAATCCAATGCAAATTCCTCAAATATGCACACCTTCAGGGGGAGTTCTTCTATATATTGCAATCAAATTTCTCAATATCAGTATTTACACTTCATATGTTTACCCCCGTTGAAAACTTAACCTATTTGTCATCAATCACCAAAAAGGGGGAGATTGTAAGTGCATCTAGTGCCCCTTAGTGATTTTGGTGTATTGAAGACTTATAGGTTAAGGGACTAATGTGTTTGCGAGTGTACACAGCTTATATAAGTCTCTGAGGAGTTTGATAAAACCGATGAATGTCGACCCCTAAAAATGAATGTCTTCATTTGAAGACTTTGGTTTTCTTGAAGACTTTGAAAATGAGGAAATTGGTGTGACCTTGAAGACATTGATATTGATACGAGGATTATGAAGCATGAAGACTTTTGTTTTCGTAGTTTCATTTTCTCTTTCTTGAGTCATAGGAAACACCGTACTGTTAAAGGGGGTCGAGGTAAAACTAAGGAAACATTTCCAAGTGATGCTCATCTCACCTACACATACCCAATCCTTTGAGTGAAGCCTTTGGAAATCTCATACAGTTCAGTCAATTTCTTCAGTGAGAGAGACGAAGATCTTCTGCTCTCTGAGGAATTTGTTCTGACTGAGGAGTTAGGAATTTGCCAGTGCGGATTGCCTACAAGTGAGGAACATGATAGCCCTGAGGAATTTGAGAGCTCAAATTTCCGACCGTTGCTGTGCTACGCGCCAGCTGTCCCAAATATCTTATCCACCTAACGGTCATATCATTGAAGGGCATTTATGTCTATCATGTCGGGCTGCTCCCCGGTTATAAATAGCCACCCCCCTCAACCACTAGCTGGTTGGCTGCTCCGAGAGAAACTGACACTTGTCATTTAGAGCATCCCATCCTCCAAGGAGTTTGAGAGAAAATCATCAGTGAGGAAAACCCAAAACCCAAACACCTACAACCCAAAGTGATTGAGCATCACTGAAGAGATTGTTCCTGTGTGGAATCGACGCTTGTTACCTTTGAAGACTGTGCATCTTCCAAACGGTTAGGCGTCAAGGTCTAGAGCATCCAAGAGGAATTGTGGATCGCCGGGTGACCCAGTCTGTGAAGGTTTGGAAGTCACCTGAAGACTTACCACGAGTGATTGGGCGAGGTCTGTGTGACCTTAGCTCAAGGAGAATACAGTAAGGACTGTGTGTCCTTTGGTTTAAATACCAATCTACTCCAACCAGACGTACAACTGTCACAGCAGTTGGAACTGGTCTACCAAATCATTGTCTTCACCGAGCTACTGGTTCTATTTCCTCAACCCTTTCATTTCCTCGCTCATGTGTTGATGAAATTGATCGTTACTGTTTGAAGACTTTGACTGAAGACTTTCTCAATTTCCTCAATCCTATTTCTTCAGTCATCTTGTCTTCTGCCTGCTTATCCTGTTTACACGCTACCTGTGCTCTGTGTATGTTTCATTTCATCATGATAACTATGCTACTGTCTTGTTATGCATGCACCTGAGTACTTATTCCGCTGCTTGTTGTTCGTCACTTAGCAAATTCCTCAAGTAGTATTTCCTCAGTGACGAATTTGTAAAAATCACCTATTCACCCCCCCTCTAGTCGATATAACGCACTTTCAATTGGTATCATAGCAAGGTACTCCCTTGTTCTGTGCAATTTTGGTTTAACCACCTGGAGTTTTAGTTATGTCGACTGCAGGCATGATCAAGGTCTCGGCTGGGTGTCCTACCTTCGATGGGACAGACTACCCCTACTGGAAGAACAAGATGCGCATGCATCTTGGGGCAATTGAGAACGATCTTTGGTACGTTGTGGAAAATGGCGTTCCCTTCGTCACTCCTTCCGTGAATGCTGCTTATGTGAAGAGATTCAAGCAACTCGACTCTCAAGCGAAGAATGTCATATGTGGCCATCTGAGCAAAGGACAGTACGGCAGAGTGAGTGCTTTGGAGTCTGCAACGCTTATCTGGGACAGGCTGTCCAAGGTCAACGAAGGAATCTCGACCCAACGTGATTCTCGAGTTGACGTTCTTCGCAATCTCTTCAACTGCTTCAAAAGACTCGACAATGAAAATGTTCAGCAAACCTTCAATCGCCTCACTGACATCTCAAATGAGCTTCAAGCACTTGGTGCCACTGACATCACCGACCATGAGGTGGTGAAGAAATTGCTGAGATCACTTGATTCCTCATTCGATACACTGGCATTGATGATTCAAGAACGTGGAGACTACAAGTCACTAGATCCAGCTGATATCCTTGAGAGGCTGAACACTCATGAATTCCAACAAGCTGAGAAGAGAGATCTCTACGGGACAAGCTATGGAAGATCACGTGCACTGAAGGCCAAGGCAGTTTCGTCATCTGAAGGAGAAGATTCTGATAGCAGCCTTGGTGACCCTGAAGAACTAAGCCAGGAGCTAGCAATGCTCGTGAGGAAATTCCAGAAGTTCTCAAGGCGTGGTCGCTTTGGAAAATCTTCAAGAGGTGATGACATGAGATCAGATTCCTCATCCCGTGATTACGAGAAGAGGACTTGCCACAAATGCAAGAAACCTAGTCACTACATAACTGATTGTCCTCAGTGGGCGAAGGAATCAAAGAAGAAGAAATACAAGGATGATAGTTCAGACTACTCGAAGAAAAAGAAGAAATCTTCAAAGTCCTCATCGTCAAAATCTTCAAAGACTTCATCTCACAAGAAAAGTAGTTCCAAAAAGGCTCGGTCATTCATTGGCAAGGAAATGGATTCTGAAGCTGAATCTGAGGAAAATGAGGAAGAGGAGGAATCTGAGGAGTCAGACTCTGGTGTGGCGAGCCTAGCTCTCGCTACTGCTTTCTTCAGCAAGTCCATCTTCAACACTGAGTAAAATGGCTTCCCCAACACTGCTGACCACGGCGACGATGACTACGCTCCCACCTATTGCTTCATGGCAAAAGGTGCCAAGGTACTCAAATATCCCTCTTATGAATCAAGTGAGGATGAATCTGATGAAAATTTCAGACCTAGCTATTCCAAACTTGCTAATATTGCCATAAAACAACAAAAGGCCTTGGAAAAGGTTTAAAATCTGCTAGACAAAAGCAATGACCTGTTGGGTGAGGAAATGAGTCGAACTCAAACTCTGACTGATAATCTTCAATGACTACAGTCTAAGTTTGATAATCTTCAAGGTCATCATGAAACACTCTTACCCGATCATGAAAAGCTTTCGTATGAATTTCTTCAGAGAAAGCAAGATCTTGAGAAGCTAAGGGTGAGTCATGAAGATCTTCAGAAGGAAAATGATTCATTACTTGCTCAACAGATCAGTTTCGCTCAGGAAGAATTTATTCCACCATGTTTGAAATGCATTGAACGTGAATCTGCTAATTCTTCACCTAAAAGTTCAAATGCTTCTATTGCTGCAAATTCTTCAACTATCTCTGTGGTCACAATTGCCTCATCTGAGGATACCACAAGTATTACTGATGAAAATGCAGGGTTGAAGGAATTGTATGTGACAGGCATGTACAAAAGCCTCAGAGGGCATCAGAATCTTTGTGATGTGCTCAAAAAGCAGATTTTGAACAGGAACCCTAGGAAAGAGGGTATTGCCTTTGAGACGAAACTCAATGCCGATGGAACCTACTGGAAACCTGACCAGTCTCCCAAAACCACATGGGTTGCTGCAAGAGGACCTCCCGTGGATCCATCCACTTTATCTGGCTTTACATTTGAATCTTCATATTCATCTGATGAGTCATTTGACTCCAACTATAAGCTGTTCAAAAATCAGAATGGTGAAGTATTTGCTAGATATGTTGGAACTAACTACAGGAACGGTCCTCCTATGAAGAAAGTCTGGGTTCCCAAAAGGTGCCTTGAAAGTCTTCAGGTGAATGTCCTCATGACACCACGTGTGAAGAAAAGGAACCCTAGATCAAACTCTTCATCTGGACCAAAGTCTTCATATGGATCAAAATCCTCATGTGGATCAAATTCTTCATATGGATCCAAGTCCTCATATCGATCAAATTCCTCATATGGGCATCATCGTGCTAATGCTTCTGTTTCGCAGGGAAAATCTAAGACTTATGAATATGTGCATTATTCTTCAAATCATTATGTTCATAAGTCCTCGAAGAATTTCTCTGCTTATTCATATGCATACTCTAACCGCTCTTCTATGAAACGAAGTGCATTGGCTTCAATGCCACCCTTCTCTTATGGAGCTCACAGAATGATGAACTCTTTGCCACCCCTCCAGATGTGGGTGGTGAAGAAAAAGAACTAATCTCTTATGCAGGGTCAGGTCTCCAGACGAACTTGAACGTCTGAAGATTTTGCTGGAGACCTGAATATGCTTGAAAGGACGCAAGCTAAACATGAAGAAATGAATTGCTCATTTCTCACGTCCTCATACTGCTATATCTGTTGCACTATTTAATGAAATTCTATCTGATGAATTTGATGTCATATTCTTCACTCTGAAATATAAGAGTTCGTAAGTTGCACTAATTCATCTACAGGATGAATCACCCAAAGCTATCGACTGGGTCCTAGACAGTGGATGTACAAATCACATGACCGGTGAAAAGAGCTTACTGATGGACTTTGCTTTATCTCCATCACATCGGAAGCATATCACCTACGCTGACAAAGGCAAAAGCAAGTTATTAGGTCTAGGTAGGGTTGCAATCTCAAAGGATCAACACATGGACAAAGTCATGCTTTTCGAGTCCCTCAGATTCAACCTCATGTCTGTCTCAATGCTTTGTGATCTTGATATGGTTGTCGTCTTTGGCAAATATGGCCGCTTAGTGCTCATGGAATCTGACAATTCCAAAGTCTTCGAAGGCTTTAGGAGAGGAGACTTGTATATTGTTGATTTCTCTGCAGGACCACAGCCTGCCACATGTCTACTTGCAAAAGCTTCAGAAGGCTGGCTGTGGCATCGTCGACTCGGTCAGGTTGGCATGAGGAACTTGCACACACTTGTGAAGAAGAAGCACGTCATTGGCATTGAGGGTGTCAAATTCCTCAAAGATCATCTTTGCGGGGCTTGTGAGGCTGGAAAGATGACCAGATCCAAGCACCCCTCGAAGACTATCATGACTACCACTCGTCCTTTTGAATTGCTTCACATGGATCTCTTTGGCCCTACTCATTATGCCACTCTAACAAATGTTGCATCTCTATATGGCTTTGTTATTGTTGATGATTATTCTCGTTACACATGGATGCACATCATCACTTACAAAACTGAAGTGCAGGAAGTCTTCAGACGATTTTCCTCTAGGGCCTCGACGAATTTCGGTGTGAAGATCAAGCATATCCGGAGTGACAATGGGACCGAGTTCAAGAATACTGGTCTTGATGACTATCTTGATGAACTTGGTATTACTCATGAGTTATCTGCCCCATACACTCCTCAGCAGAATGGCGTCGTGGAGCACAAGAACAAGACTCTTGTTGAGATGGCTCGCACTATGCTTGATGAATACACGACGCCTCATCGCTTCTGGCCAGAGGCTATTGATACTGCATGCGACATCATCAACAGGGTATATCTTCACAAATTCTTCAAGAAGACCTCATATGAACTCCTCACTGACAAGGAACCCAATGTGAGTTATTTCAAAGTCTTCGGTGCTAAATGCTGGATTAGAGATCCTCATCACAACTCAAAATTTGCACTGAAATCACACGAGGGTTTTATGCTTGGTTACGGAAAGGATTCGCACACCTACAGAGTCTTCAACACCTATCACAACAAGGTTGTTGAAACTGTAGATGTGCGGTTCGATGAAACTAACGGCTCGCAAAGAGAGCACCTACCTCCTGTGCTAGATGAAATGTCTCCTGAGTTATCCATGAAGTTAAAGGCTACTGAGGATGTCATACCCACTGAAGAATCTCCTAAAGAAGTGATTCGAGATCGTGAAGAAAATCATGCTGGTGCATCTGAAGAAAATGTCGCTGAAGAAAATGCTCAGCCCAATCAAAGTCGTCAACCTGCTCATCCTCGCGTTGCAAATGAAGTGCAGATTGAGAAAATCATCGACGACATCAACGCACCAGGTCCTCTCACATGCGCAAAAGCTTCACATTTGCCTAACTTTTGTGGGCACTTTGCTTTTGTCTCTATCACAGAGCCCACCAAAGTTGATGAGGCATTTCTGGAGCCTGAGTGGATTCAAGCTATGCAAGAGGAATTACATCAATTCGAGCTCAACAATGTGTGGGAACATTTCTAGTGACCAGACCCTCGCAAGCACAATATCATCGGTACCAAGTGGATCTACCGCAACAAGCAAGATGAAAATGGCCTAGTGGTGAGGAACAAGGCTCGTCTTGTAGCTCAAGGCTACACACAGGTTGAAGGAATTGATTTCAATGAAACTTTTGCACCTGTTGCTAGACTTGAGGCTATTCGCATATTGCTTGCTTATGCTAACCATCATAATAACATCTTATATCAAATGGATGTGAAAAGTGCATTCCTCAATGGTAAGCTTGAGGAAGAAGTATATGTGGCTCAACCCCCAGGTTTTGAAGATCCTAAGCATCCTGACAAAATCTTCAGACTCAACAAGGCCCTCTATGGCCTCAAGCAGGCACCTCGGGCGTGGTATGATACACTGAAGGAATTCCTCATGAAGAAAGGCTTCAAACCCGGTTCACTTGATCCAACTCTTTTCACTAAAACATATGATGATGAATTATTCGTGTGCCAAATATATGTTGATGATATTATCTTTGGCTGTACTAACCAATGTTACAGTGACGAATTTGCCTATATGATGAGTGAGGAATATCAAATGTCTATGATGGGAGAATTGAAATTCTTTTTAGGTCTCCAAATTCGTCAAAAACGCAGCGGCATCTTCGTATCTCAAGAGAAACACCTCAAGGACGTTCTGAGGAAATTCGGCATGCAAGATTGCAAAGGCGTCAAAATCCCTATGCCCACAAATGGCCATCTATGCATCGATGAAAATGGTAAAGACTTCGATCAAAAGGTATACCGCTCCATGATTGGCTCTTTATTGTATCTATGAGCATCTAGGCCAGATATTATGCTTAGTGTTTGCATGTGTGCCTGTTTTCAAGCTACACCGAAGGAATCACACCATAAGGCTGTGAAACATATTCTTCGATATCTAGCTCACACTCCAACACTTGGATTATGGTATCCCAAGGGCTCGGCTTTTGATCTCATTGGATATTCTGACTCTGACTATGCTGATGATCCTTAGTATGTTGGTCCTCGAAGAAGCAGAACTGCGTATCACTCTCTACTGCTGAAGCTGAGTACATTGCTGCTGGTTCTTGCTGTGCTCAATTACTGTGGATGAAGCAAATCCTCAAGGACTATGGCATCAACATGAAGAATGTGCCACTCTACTGCGACAATGTGAGTGCCATCAAGATTGATCATAACCCAGTTCAGCACTCAAAGACTAAGCACATCCAGATTCGTCATCATTTTCTTTGAGATCATGTGTTGAAGGATGACATCTCCATCGACCACATGAAGACTGAAGAACAGCTGGCAGATATCTTCACAAAGCCCTTGGATGAGAAGAGATTTAGCAAGTTGCGGTGTGAGCTAAATATCTTAGAATCTTCGAATGTTCTTTGAAAGGACACATATCCTAACACTTATGCAAACTGATGACTTAGATGTGCAACATACGAAGTAACATTTTTCTTCAATCAATGAAGACTAACCGTCTAAGTGTGAAGAAATTAATGAAGAATCTGATTCTCAGAGCCCTATGACAATTGTACGCGGTGTCTGAAATCATCATTCTTATACGGTGGGTCACGCCACCAACAAAAGTTGAAAATCTTCAAATTTGAGTTTTTCTTCATTTTTGCAAATTCTTCAAATTTTCAAATTCCTCAACTTTGCAATTTCCTCAAACTTCTCAATTGGTGTTCTTCATTGACTATATATATATTTGAGTTTTCAATGTCCTCAACAGCATTCACTTATTGCTAATTCTTCAAATTGTTTTTTCTTCTAAGTGAATGTGATCGGACCTGTTCCCCCTCTATGCTAAACTCAACCCAATCTGTTCACAAATTCTTCTTGTGCGTTCTATTTGAAACCCGTTCAAAATCTTCACTGTGTCCTTGACAACTGAAGAATTTGCGAACGAAACTTTAAAAATTTTCATATCTGAATTTTTGGCTATTGCCGCTCAAACCGTTCCGCTTCCCACGATGGATTAAACTACTCACCCACGATCCCCCACTATCTCCACCTCTCAGTACGTGGGTGACACATGTCGTTAGGATAGTACGGGCCAGGGGCATGTTCGTCCAAAATCTTCGGGCGAGCAGTTTTTCACTGCGGCTATAAATACCCCTTGCCCTCCTCCGACCTCATTTTCTCCGCTCGACTGCTACTCTCCTCGCTCGAGCTCTCAGACCTAGCGCCGCCGCTAACTTCCATCGTCGCCAGTGAGGAAGAGCTTCACTGCCTCGACCTCGTCGCCGTCGTACTCGCGTCGGCCGCGGAAATCTTCACTCCGCCGTCGCCGTAGCTGTCTCCCGCCGCCAAGTTAGGGCGTGGGAGATCTGGACAGACGAACGTCCAAGTTCTAACTCCCAGTTCGTCATGTTCTTCATCAAGGGTAATTAAAATCTAATTTTACTGCCCTACTTTGATTCTTATGTTTTTCACAAAATCCTCAAAAGGTGTTTATTCTTCAACTCCCCACTCCATAAGCACCGGAATGCTTCTGTTCCTTGATTTGTTTCTCTAAGCTCTATTTTTCTTCAAGATTCCTCAATTGTGTGGATTTTCTAATCTATACAACTCTGGAACCTAAGTCAAGAACGCTTAGTGAAATTCTTCAATACACCTATGGTCAAAATCATCAAACTTGATACTTTTTGAAATTTTTTGAGAACACATATGATCTCTCCAAATTCTTCGCACCTATTCTCTGTTCACAAGTACAAAATGTCTGCTGCTGAATCACTAGGTTCTCATCAACTTAACTCATTTGCAGCGTTCCTCGAAGAAAATTTGCATACTTCCTCAAAAACATCCAAAGTTCAAAGTCCTCAAGTGAGGAAAATGGTAGATGGGAAGAGACCTGAGACAAACACAGTGTTTGAAATCCCTGAGGATATATATGATGAATACTGCACACCCGATGAAGAAACTCATGGGAAGGAAAACAAGAATCAGCGCAAAGTGCGCATACAGAGAATTGAGGGGAGATGGGCTAAGGAATGGAGGGAATACCGTTATGTAACTCCAAAGTACATGAAGAAATTCGCCGTAAACCCTCCATGTCCAAGACCTCCTTTGGCTGCTGGCCAAGTAGCTGATCCCACCAGCATCAGGCGTGGTGAGGACTTTCCAAAGGAATGGGCCAAGCGCCAAGCCAAGCTTTCAAAAGTTGCTAAAGAAGCAGTGAAGAAATTCAATGAGGATTCTCAAGCTGTTGCTGCTGCTGCTAAGGCATCTGCTAGCACAACTGCACCAAAGAAGGCCATACTGAAGAAGTCTGCTGTGAAGAAATCTTCAAGGTCAATGCCCTCACGGCCAAGTTCTTCAATGGCAAAGTCCTCAGGACAAAATCCTCAAGCAACTTCTTCAAGGGTTGTGCCAATCCCCTCAGTTGCTTCAAAATGTTCAGCTGCTGCCACAAAGTCCTCAACACCCGTGCACCTTGCAACGTGTCAGCGGACTGCAGGCTTTTCTATTGCCTCAGGGGCTTCTGCATCATCCTCAGCTCCACCACAATCTTCGAGTGGTCCAACTTTGCTGAAGGTCAAGGCCACTGCTGGACGCGGAAAGAGGCTAAGTCCTCACAAGAAGCAAGTGGCATCCCATGTCCCGTCTGATGACGATGATGAAGCTGATGATGAGGAATTGACTGAAATCATCAGAGACAGGCAAGAAAGGGCCGCTAGAGCCAAAGGCAGCTCTGTGCCTCTTATGCTAGATCCGAGGAAAATCCTCAATTTCATAGATCTATGGCATAAGGATCCTACCACTCCACTCCCTGACTTGAACCTGACTCCTGGTCAAAGTCATATGTTGACTACCGTCATAGGCGAGGAAAAATGGAAATTTGAAAAGGCCAGGCGAGTCAAGAAGGATCTGTACAAGAAGGAGCGCTTTCTGAAGAACAATGTTCTAAATATGTCTCCTGAAGAACTTGTAAATATGCAAAAGGAAATCAGAGACCTCAGTGATGAATTTGACCGATACCATGCAGATTGGCTCGGTGCCAAAGTCAGATTTGTCAAGATTGCCAAGAACCTCAAGGCAAACGTTGCAGCACCATCGCAACATCAAATTCCTCAAGCTGAAGCATCTGCTCAGCAAACTGAAGAAACTGAAAGCGTAGCTGATGAAAATCAGGCTGCTGAAAAAGCTACCAGGGCTGCTGAAGAAATTCCAGCTCCTGAAGAAACTGAAAATGCCAGGGCGACTGCATCAGTCGTGCCTGAAGAAACTGCGCCAACTTCATCTACTCCTCCTGCTAAATCCTCAAAGGTGAAGAAAATCACTCTTCCTTCTGCATCAGAAGTGAAGAAAATGAAGACCGCGGAGAAGGAAGCCGCAAGGAAGAGGAAAGCATCAACCTCTGCAGTGTCCTCAGCTCCGAAGAAAGTGTGGACTTTGGCGAGCTCTTTCATGGAACCAATTGATGTTGTTCCAATTTCTATAGTGCGATCAAAGGAGCTCATTCCATTTGGTGAAGATTATGTCATTCCAGATGACACTGATGAAGATAATCCTTCTGCTGCTTCCTCAGAGCAGTTGGATGAAGAAATCAATGTGGATGATGTTGTCTCCACACCATTAGTATCATCGCCTGTGCCTCAGTTCACTGCTGAAGTGGCGGGCATTGAAGAAATTGAAGAAGATGTGGATATTGGCTCAACTACTCCTGTGCTGAATGATGACTATTGGGAAAATCTTCACCCAAATTCCCCAATGGCCACACCTCTGCATCCAATTCCTCAGTCCCCAGTGCAGACTGAAGAAATACTCACAGGGTCTGAAGGATGTCCAACTTCTCTCCGTTCGATACCTGTAGAAATTCTAGCTGCTACAGCTGAAGAAATGGAAAATCAATCCGCTGCTGAAGAACCTAAAGCGTCAATCCTCAGTCAACAGCACAAGAGGTTGTGAGACCATTAACTTCAAATCTTTAGCTCAAGCAACAAAATCCTCATGCAAAAAGGCCAAAATTCAAAGTTGATGATTTCTTCAATGAGCATCATTTCTTCACTGATCTAAATCCATATGACTCAGCAAGACTTCAGCGCAAGAGGTTCTGGACTGCAAGCCAGATGAATTTCTATGCGTCAATTCTGTTTGACAAGGACAAGGTATTTCAGCACCGTCAAATTTCTCATGTGGATATGGAGTCCATTCCTTGCTTCCAACCTGTTCTGAATGTTCTTCACGAAGCTGGGCTCCTGAATTTTTGTGCTGATATCCGTGATTGGAATGAAGAGCTAATTCTTCAATTCTATGCAACATTGCACCTCACTGGAAATGTGGCTGATGTCAACTCATGGGTGCTTGACTGGATGACTGAGAACACTCACTATAAAGCCCCGGCCTCTGAATTGCTTCATGCCGTTCCTGTCAGTCCTCCTGCTGAAGGCGCAAGGCTGATCTATGAAGAATCTGAACTTCCAAATCATCTCATGCAAGTGCAGATGAAGCCTTTGCGGCTAGGCCAAGCCCCAAGAACCACCTTCCTAGTGAAGGATTTGCTGTATGTGCCAAGGACAATATACCGCATCTTAACCAAAACCCTCAGTCCAATCAAAGGCCACAATTCTGAAGAAGAAGTTGTGGGCATCATGAAGAATCTGCTATTTAACATCATACATGGGATTACCATTAACTATCATGATTTCTTCATGAGGACTTTGGCAAATGTTGCACTGTCGCCGTTTGAGTTGAAGCCCTATGCACCTTGGATCATGAAATTCCTCAGAACCAGGTCTTCAATTCACTACTAGGCAGATTTTCAGAATCACCTCAGCTTTTTGCCTCCCATTGAAGTCCTCAAAAGGACTATTTCTTCAGTTGATGAAAAAGGCAAAGCTGTTGTTATTGGTGAAGGCACTCGTCCATTGGATGGTCAGTTTCATAAGGCTGCATCGTACTCCACCAATGACGACTCTGCAACTCAAGACTCTGCCGCAAAAGCCTCAAAGCAAAATCCTCAAGCCACTGCTCCACGAGTGATGACTGATCGTGAGCTTCTTCTAAGTCTTCATCAGAAGGTCGATCACAATCACAAGTGGGTCAAGCATCAATTTGGCTCAATTCTTCAGAACACGACTGTCACTCAGAATACTGTGAAGAAGAACCACTACTATGCGCATGAAATCTTCGATCGCACTTGGGCCATACTTTCTCATCTCTACAGTGATGAAGATCTCAAGTAGATGGACTTTCAGTAGAACTTTGACTGGGCTCATCCTCCTTCGAAGAAATTCAAGAAGGTCAAAGTTCCTCAGCTGGTAACCAATTCATTTTCTTCATCGCGTGAGACGGATGAAGCTGAGGATCTCGACGACACTACGGCAGGCCCTACATCGACAAACGACCCCGACAACGCTGGCGCTCCTCCATCAACCTCATGATGATATTCTTCAGGGGCGTTAGTCCTCATTTTTCGTCCCTTTTGGTCATTCGATGACAAAGGGGGAGAAATTTGAGTTAGTCTTCAAGCGGGTCTTATAAATGGGCTGTTTTTTTCGTTAAGTTACAACTCTCGCTCTTCTGAAGTGTTTGTTGGATGAGTTGTAAACTTAAGTCCGATGGTGGTCTGATACTTTTGAACTGCTTTCTGCATGCTTATTTCCTCAAGTACCTTAATGCATGCATGCTGAAGTTCGCCAGACACCATTTTCCATCATGCATTTCAAATTCTTCATATTATATGTTAAATGCGTGAAAGTATTACAAGATATAGGGGGAGATCTCCATGATATTATTCTACAATGTGCATTTGAAATCCAATGCAAATTCCTCAAATATGCACACCTTCAGGGGGAGTTCTTCTATATATTGCAATCAAATTCCTCAATATCAGTATTTACACTTCATATGTTTATCCCCGTTGAAAACTTAACCTATTTGTTATCAATCACCAAAAAGGGGGAGATTGTAAGTACATCTAGTGCCCCTTAGTGATTTTGGTGTATTGAAGACTTATAGGTTAAGGGACTAATGTGTTTGTGAGTGTACACAGGTTATATAAGTCTCTGAGGAGTTTGATAAAACCGATGAATGTCGACCCCTAAAAATGAATGTCTTCATTTGAAGACTTTGGTTGTCTTGAAGACTTTGAAAATGAGGAAATTGGTGTGACCTTGAAGACATTGATATTGATGCGAGGATTATGAAGCATGAAGGCTTTTGTTTTCGTAGTTTCATTTTCTCTTTCTTGAGTCATAGGAAACACCGTACTGTTAAAGGGGGTCGAGGTAAAAATAAGGAAACATTTCCAAGTGATGCTCATCTCAAAGCCTACACATACCCAATCCTTTGACTGAAGCCTTTGGAAATCCAATACAGTTCAGTCAATTTCTTCAGTGAGAGAGACGAAGATCTTCTGCTCTCTGAGGAATTTGTTCTGACTGAGGAGTTAGGAATTTGCCAGTGCGGATTGCCTACAAGTGAGGAACATGATAGCCCTGAGGAATTTGAGAGCTCAAATTTCCGACCGTTGCTGTGCTACGCGCCAGCTGCCCCAAATATCTTATCCACCTAACGGTCATATCAATGAAGGGCATTTATGTCTATCCTGTCGCGCTGCTCCCCGACTATAAATAGCCGCCCCCTCAACCACTAGCTCGTTGGCTGCTCCGAGAGAACTTGACACTTGTCATTTAGAGCATCCCATCCTCCAAGGACTTTGAGAGAAAATCATCAGTGAGGAAAAACCCAAAACCCAAACACCTACAACCCAAAGTGATTGAGCATCACTGAAGAGATTGTTCCTGTGTGGAACCGATGCTTGTTAGCTTTGAAGACTGTGCATCTTCCAGACGGTTAGGCGTCAAGGTCTAGAACATCCAAGAGGAATTGTGGATCGCCGGGTGACCTAGTGTGTGAAGGTTTGGAATTCACCTGAAGACTTACCACGAGTGATTGGGCGAGGTCTGTGTGACCTTAGCTCAAGGAGAATACAGTAAGGACTATGTGTCCTGGGACTGTGTGTCCTTTGGTTTAAATACCAAGCTGCTCCAACCAGATGTACAACTATCACAGCAGTTGGAACTGGTCTACCAAATCATTGATTTCACCGAGCTACTGAGTCTATTTCCTCAACCCTTTCAGTTCCTCGCTCATGTGTTGATGAAATTCATCGTTACTGTTTGAAGACTTTGACTGAAGACTTTCTCAATTTCCTCAATCCTATTTCTTCAGTCATCTTGTCTTCTGCCTGCTTATCCTGTTTACATGCTACCTTTGCTCTGTGTTTATTTCATTTCATCATGATAACTATGCTACTGTCTTGTTCTGCATGCACCTAAGTACTTATTCCGCTGCTTGTTTTTCGTCACTTAGCAAATTCCCCCACTAGTACTTCCTCAGTGACGAATTTGTAAAAATCGCCTACTCACCCCCCTCTAGGCGATATAACGCCCTTTCAAATTGCAACAAGGTATTTTTGGATTTTTTGGTTTATAGATCTGAAAATATATGATGGAAAATCGACCCGGGGGCCATAGGTTTCACTAGAGGCTTCTCTCTTGAAAGAAAACATACGGTGGGTGAACAAATTACTATCGAGCAATTGATAGAAAAGCGCAAAGTTATGACGATATCCAAGGCAATGATTATGAATATAGGCATCACGTCCGTGTCAAGTAGACCGACTCCTGCCTGCATCTACTACTATTACTCCACACATCGACCGCTATCCAGCATGCATATAGAGTATTAAGTTCAAAAGAACGGAGTAACGCCTTAAGTAAGATGACATGATGTAGAGGGATAAACTCAAGCAATATGATGAAACCTAAGGGAGTTATGGACTAAGGCGTCCTCGGGGCGACGGCCCATTGTACATGGGCCGGACTGGTGGAGCCGTACAATGGCAGGAGATCTATGAAGCCGTGGTGTGCCCTCCAAGTCAAGAAGGCGCGGGATCTCTTTAAACCCTTATTGTAATCTATCTTCGGTAACCCTAACCCTACCGGTGTCTATATAAACCGAGGGTTTTTAGTCTTTAGGGCTAGAGCTACATTCACCACCTCCTCGCCTTAGGGTTTAGCTCATACGGATCTCGAGGAAGATCTACTCTATAAACCACATCATACATCCAATACAATCAAGCAGGACGTAGGGTATTACCTCTTCGAGACGGCCTGAACCTAGGTAAACACTGTGTTCGTCATCCCTTGTTCCCCATCGATCCTAGATCCACAGCTCGGGACCCCCTACCCCAAGGTCTGCCGGTTTTGACACTGACATTGGTGCTTTCATTGAGAGTTCCGCTGTGGGGTCGCGAGAAGGATCGATGGCCCACCTGACCATAGGAGAAGGCATCGGATCCGGGGACTTCTTCGTCCCCAGGCAACTCTTCGCGTTTGGCAGCATCGTGCTGCACGCTGACCCCAGTGGTCATCTAAGTCAGATCGATGCCTTCGCCCCCGGACACCAAATTCGATTCGGTGGTCTGGAATATGTTGCGGACACACATGGCGATCTGGTTTTCACCGGATTCACTTCCCCCTCCCGCACATTCGGCGCGCCCGCTCCGGAGTCCCTTTCCGATCCGATCTGCGGATTGGCCTCAACAGCTTCGAGCCAGGAGAGCTCCGCTTCGAGTGGGGGCCAGACTTCGCCTCCGTCCGGACACATCTCGACTGCGGAAAATCTATCCTCGACCTCCGAGGTAGAATCAGGAGGCAGAGGCCAAGAGTCAATCTCGGCCGAACCTTCCTTTCACTACGCTCGCCTGGCCTTGAGCCCTTACGACAAAGAGGCAGCCAACGGCCAGGGGTCACCCCCAGCCCAAAGTAGCTCAATCTCGAACCCCGACGGGGAAACCACAAGCAAGGACCAAAGCCCGTCCCTGACCTCCAGTGACGGCCCGGACCCCTTCAAGGATTCGGCTCCGCATACCGAGCTCAGCACGGCCAGCGGAAACCAAGGATCGGCCAGGGCATTGATTGCCCCCCACTCCGTTACGCCGGAATCAGGCCCAGAACCCTCGAGTTCGGTGACCCTTGCAATGATAAACAAGGCGCTGGACTGAATTCAGAATATGACCATCCAGGAGGACCCGCCCTCCGCCTTCAATCATCAACCCTTCGAGGCGTACCATAGGGAATTTTGCGTCCCACCCACCACCCACTTGGTAGCCACTATCGATGACTTAACCGATATGCTAGACTATAATTCGGAGAACGCCGAATACATGGACGAGGAGGATGGAGCCACGACCAATGCCAATGTTGCCCCCCCCAATCACCGGCCGCTGATCGGCTACATCCACCTACGACATTTACATGATGGACACCCCCAAGGACGGCGACAACACTCCTAATCAGGACCGAGGCAAGCCCAGAGATGAGCCACCCAAACGCCGAAAACAGCACCGTCGATCAAAGCCATGTCGAAGCCATGCGAGCAATGTGGAATCTGCGGAGAACGGCACCGTAAATAATACGGATGACCTCGCCGGAGACGCAGCCTTCGAACATCATTAGGATGACCCCGCGAGGCAGGAGGACCCGCTCAATTCAGAAAAAACCGACGACTCCGAGGATAGCAACTACCTCCCACTCTCTGAAGAGGAGGCCAGTCTTGGGGAGGACGATTTCATCGTCCCCAAAGACCCTCTGGAGCAGGAACGGTTCAAGCGGAGGCTTTTAGCCACCGCCCGCAGCCTAAAGAAAAAAAACGCAAAATCAAAGCCAAACAGGACACCCTCAACGACCGATGGACTAAAGTCCTAGCTGCCGAAGAGGGGTACGGCCGCGAACAGCCAACCAGGAGTTATCCCAAGCGAGGGCTATTGCCCCAGTTCGACGAGGAGGCCATAGAGCCAACACGCCCGACATATACAAACGCCGAACAGCCGGACCGCCCCCCTAGAGGGCGGGACATGGAAGCTGACGAGGCCGAACACCCAGCCGCCCCACCTTGCCGTCACGGCAAGGATCAAGTGCAGCCCACTGACGAGTACGACTTCTGCCATGATCTAGACGCTCGAGGAGGCCGTACCAGGTTCATCTACGGACCCAGAGAAGACTCGCCTGCTTACCGGGAAGGATACTACGATCGGCTAAACCGAAACGATAGAATCCGGGAGCAGCAGCAGGCTCGGAGGGCCGAAGACCACCGACGCGATGTAGCCTGAATTCAGGGCGCCGCACACCCCCTGTCCTTTACAGAGAGGGTGATGCAACACCAATTCCCAGAAGGCTTCAAGCCTGTGAACATCGAATCATACGACGGAACTACATATCCAGCCGTATGGATAGAGGATTTCCTCCTCCACATCCACATGGCGCGAGGAGATGACCTCCACGCCATTAAATGTCTGTCGGTAAAGCTTAAAGGTCCAGCTCGGCACTGGTTGAACAGCCTTCCCGAAGACTCTATAGGCTGTAGGGAAGAGCTTGAGGACGCTTTTCGTGCAAACTTTCAGGGCACCTATGTCCGGCCTCTTGATGCTGACGACCTAAATTGCGTCACACAACAACCCGGAGAGTCTGCCCGACAATTTTGGAATCGATTCCTGACCAAGAAAAGCCAGATTGTCGACTGTCCGGATGCCGAAGCCTTGGCCGCCTTCAAACATAGTGTCAAGGATGAATGTCTCGTACGGCAGCTTGGCCAGGACAAACCAAGAACTATGGAAGCCCTCACCTCTCTCATGACCCGCTTTTGCGCAGGCGAGGACAGCTGGCTCGCTCGCAAAAACACCAACTCAGACACACCCGGTACCTCCGAGGTCTGGGACAGAAATGGAAAGCCCCGACGCACCAAGAATAAACGTCGCCACAATGACGGCGAGGGCGAGGATACGGCAGTAAATGCCCGATTCCGAAACCAGATGTCTGGACCCCGAAAGAAAGCCCCTAAAGGCAACAATGATGGCCCATCCAGACTAGACACAATTCTAGACAGGCCTTGTCAGATTCACAACACATCAGAGAAGCCCGCCAACCACTCCAACCGAAACTGTTGGGTGATCAAACAAGCTGACAAACTCACAGCCGAAGACTCGGGCAAAAGCCCATGAAGCGAGGACGATGATGAGCCCTGCAGGCCGAATATTGGAGGCCAGAAACCCTTCCCTTCCGAGGTCAAGACGGTAAACATGATTTACGCAACCCATATACCGAAGAGGGAGAGGAAGCGAGCACTACGAGACGTATACTCTGTCGAGCCAGTAGCGCTGAAGTTCAACGCATGGTCAGCTTGCCCGATCACGTTCGATCGTAGGGACCATGCCACCAGCATACGCCATGGAGGGTCCGCAACCCTAGTGTTAGACTCCATCATCGATGGATTCCACCTCACTAGAGTCCTAATGGACGGAGGTAGCAGCCTCAATCTGATATACGAAGATACAGTGAGAAAAATGGGGATCGATCCATCAAGGATTAAACCCAGTAACACCACCTTTAAGGGGGTCATTCCGGGAGTGGAGGCCCACTGCACGGGCACCGTGACGCTTGAAGTAGTGTTCGGATCTCCGGATAACTTTCGAAGCGAGGACTTGATCTTCGATATTGCACCTTTTTGCAGTGGCTATCACGCCCTCCTCGGCCGAACAACGTTTGCCAAATTCAATGTCGTTCCGCATTACGCATACCTCAAGTTGAAGATGCCTGGCCCCTCGGGCGTCATAACTATCAACGGCAACATAGAACGCTCACTTCAAACCGAAGAGCACACTGCGGCCCTAGCGGCCGAAGACCACACTGGCCCATATATGCCCGGATGCCGACCCGCCGTAAAGGCCGGCGACAATAGTAAACGGGTTCGAACCCGTTCCTCGTCATGGGAACCCGCATGCGTTCGCCGCAAATAGGGATACGTGCCCCACGGCACGCCCACATTATTCATGCTCTACGTGCCTCGTCAGCACAACTTCGCACTCAAAATACCATGGGCAGCCATGAGGCATATATTAATAAATCCGAAGTGCATGTTTGGTTAAACCGAACTTCGGAATTACTTCGTCTTCGGATGACCCGGGGACCAATTCTGGATACCCGCAAGCATAAAGCTTCATCTGCAGGGTCCTCGCCCATCAAGGTCTCATCGAAGGTCCCAGCCCCTACCTATCAGCAGCAAAGGCGCAGACGTGCAGCAGGGCACAGTGAAGGATTCAACTCACGCATCAAGGCTCTGCTTCAACCTTTACTCTATAAACTTTCTTTTTCTTTCACAAGTATTGCCTCCGCAGTTTGAATTGTACGGATAGACATCTCGAGCTTACGAGAAATAATAAAAATACCCTTTATGGTGTTCGGATATCTGCATCCTGCGATTTGTCTATTCGCTTTCTGATTCTCCCCTCGCTCTTCGAACAGCCCAGCATGAAAATATATTAACTAGTCAAGAGTTCAATTTATATATCAGCTCAATATCTTCAAGTCCAGCACCGCTTTCCGCTAGGTGTTCGGCATCTCGGATATTGCACTATATGCATTTGTTCCGAACTATGTCTTGGGTCAATAGTTGGGTTGCCCGGCTCCTGTGTTTGCCTCTTATGTTCTGCATGTTCGGCTAAGAGGGCAAAGGGAGAACCCCTGCGGTTGTACTTCTGGTTTGCCCAGTCAAGTACCTCAGGAGGAAAAAGCCAAAAACTAACCATCATAGTAAGCGCGAACTGGTCTGCGATCCGATGACGAGGTTTGACTCTAAAAATCGTTGGCGATTTCGCCGTGTCACATGAAGGGTTCGTCTTAACACAAACCATGTGATCGGAAAGGGCAGCTTTCGATCCCCAAGTACATCACAATACACCGGGGGCTAGTCCCTAGTCCCCACCGTCAAGCTCCTACGGCTAAGTGAAAGCAATAAAACCGAATAGCCCGATTGCCTGGTTTCGCTCCCGCACTACCGCCTCCGGGCACCAAGACGTTGGCTAAGGGTAACAGTGCGGAGACGAAACACCCCTCACGATATTCACTTGGGGGCTGAAGTCGACGACTGGTAGCTTTCAAAATAAACATACGGCCACACATGATTCAAAATTAAATCATGACAATATAAAACAAGTCAGGCAGATGCATAATAAAGCATAAGGTCCACTTGGTACACACGTAATACAATCACTCAAGCATTACATCTTTCGAACACTGGCCCTCTATCGCCCACGCACCGGTCATCACCTGCGTGAAATACTGCTCAGGGCGGCGATGCTCCTTCCCCTTGGGCGGAGGACCAGTGGCCATCTCCATTGGATTAATCCTGGGCTAATGCACCATGGTCTTCGTGAATGCAAGCCTCGCCCCCTCAAGGCATGCTGACCGCTTGACGGCGTCAATCCAGAGCGGCGCCTCCCGCAGCTTCTGCACAAGGCCGAAGTAGGTGTCCGGAAGGGGCTCGACAGGCCACAGATTGACACAGAGGTCCTTCACGGCCAGCTCAGACATCCGATGCATCTCCATCAGCTGCTTCATTTGATCGCTTAGAAGGGGAGGGTGCTCGGAGTACGGAAACTGTGACCAGAAGAGCCATTGCGTGGAGTCCTCCTCAAGGGTGGCATAGTGCCTCGCTGCGGCCACCACATTCTTTGGAAGTTCGGCGCAGACGCCTGCGGAGCACCAGACACGCGTCAGCAGGGCAAACCTGTTGCCTCCGAACACACTCTGCAGTAAGTATTTCTTACCATTTGCAATTTGCGCGGCTTGGCGGAGCTCCTCCCGGACACCTCGCGCGTCAGTCCTCGCCTCCTGGAGCTCCTTCTCCACCTTGGATAGCCGGGAAGATTGCTCCTCCTGCCCCTTCTCAAGGGCCTCCAGCTTCTTGGCAGCATCCTGGAGCTCCACTTGGACTTTGGTCAATCGAGCCTCGTGCTGCTCAGCAGCAAGCTTAGCTTTCTCAAGCTCAGCCACCGCCTTCTCAGCGTCCATCTTCTTCGCGGCCGCCTTGGCCTCGGCTTTCTTCAGGGCCTCCTTCAAGCCCTCAACCTTGGCGGCAGGAGCTGCAGGATCATCAAGATAAAGGATTAGCATATAGTCCGGATCATCAATATCCGGCGTCAAGCAAAGTACACATCTTCTCACAAGGCTTACCTTGCGCCTCGTCAAGCCGTTTGTTGACAAGGTCAAGCTCTTTATCAGAAAGCTTGAGCTTCCGATCCATCTCCTCTAGCGTCACGGCATTAGCAGCCATGGCCATGGAAGATGCCTGCATTAGCAAAATAAATGTCGACATCATTAATCGGCCTACCGAATTTGATCCTCTGTAGTTTTTCTTCGAAGTCCTTGCTGAGTCTCGGGGGCTGTTATGTATACGGCCTACATGAACTATAAATTACAACCGCATTATGAGGAAAGAGCATTACTTGACTTACCTTAAAGCATGTTAGAAGGCCTTGGACAGCATCGTTCAGTCCGGACTGGACGGATCGAACACCTTGCATGGCCGCACTCATAAGAGTGCGGTGCCCATCAACGATGACGGAGTTGTTCACCAACTCCTCCAGCGCATCTGGCCAGCCAGCCGCCGCCCGTGTGGAGGTGTTCGGCGCTGGCGTTGGCTCCCAGGGGGAGCCTGTGCCGTCGAGGGCCTTGGGGGCTTAGGAGCGAGCGGCTGAGGGGGTCCGGATGGTCCGGACTCCCTCCCGTGTTGGCCAGGCGGGAATCATCCCCCTGGTCTTCAATGACCGAGGAGTCGGCCTCGGCCATGGTAGTATCGACCTCCTGCCTCGTGTACGGGGGAGGAGGGGTCTTCCGTGACACCACCTCCCCCAACTTCTTCGGGGATTGGAGGGGGTGCCAAGCGTGAGCTACTGTCTGCCAGTTCGGCGGGCAGAGACATTCCCGAAGAGGTCTCCTCGGCGGGGTGGCCACGCGGAGGGCTGCACCATTAGAAAAACAATCAATCTGCGTTCTATCAGGGACTATTGAAAGCGTAAAGCAATTGAAAACGTCGCGGTGCGTACCTGGCCGCTGGGGGCTTGACCCTGGGATCCTTCCCCAGAACCTTCTCAGACGCTTCGGACTCCTTGTCGGAGTCTGAATTGTCGGACAGAACCAGCTTGGGCCGACACCGCTCTTTCGGGCTTGAGGAGGTTGAACCTCCTCGACATCGCTGGATGCCGCCCTCTTCTTGGAGTGCGAGGAGGCGCTTTCCTCCTTGTCCTCATCCCCCTCCTACACGGATGAGGCTGCAGCATCTCCGTACTGGTTGCCTAGACGAACATTGCGATGGAGGCCCACCCTGGCCTCCGGCACTTCTTTCTTGCCCTTCTTGACAGGCGCCTTATAAGGCACTACGACCAGCAGCTTTTCCAGCTACTCTGATTGGGGCTCTTCTGGCAGTGGCGCCGGGCCGCTGATCTTCTTGGCCTTAGCAAGCCAGCCCTGCAAAATCCGCATAACAAGGTTAGACGGAATCAAACGTGGTATGAATATCCGAACACTCCTTGAAGAAAAATGCCGCTCACCTCCCTTGGGGGGGTTTGTCGAGGCCGATGCCCTTCCCCTCGACCAGCCACACCTTCTGGGGCTGGAATAGTTGGCCCCATATTTTGTCAGGAGTCGTGCCATTGGGGTGTCGCACGGTGGCCGGATCCTCGGGCTCATGCTCCCACATAGGCTTGGCCCTCTCCTGGCAAGGGAGGAGCCTGCGGTGGAGCATGATCTGGACCACGTCGACCAGCTTCGTGCCGGTCTCTAGTATGCTGTCGATGCATTTTTGCAATGCCTTCGTGTGAGCTACACACCCCTAGTCCGGGCTCTTGGTGGTCCATGAGGTCAATCTGGTAGGGGGCCGGACCTGAATGCGGGGGCCGCTCCCCATGCGGCCTCCCTCGGCTCGGTGATGTAAAACCACTCCTTTTGCCACTTCCGGACGGTGTCGACGAAGTGGCCGTTCGGCCACTGAACCCGCATCAGTTTACTAATCATGGCCCCTCCACAGTCCGCATGCTCGCCGCCATCCACCTTGGGCTTGACGTTGAACACCTTCAGCCATAAACCAAAGTGCGGCTGAACTCGAAGGAGCGCTTCACAGAAGACGATGAAGGTCGAAATGTGGAGGAGGGAATTGGGGGCTAGATCGTGAAAATCTAGCCCGTAGAAGAACGGGTGCAGGGGAAATCCTAGCCCCCTAAGAAAATGGGGAAGAAACACAACACTCTCGCCCGGCTGGGGCGTGGGGATGATCTGGCCCTCTTCGGGGGCCCGATGAGCGACATTGGCCAGCAAATAGCCGTCTCCTTCAGCTTCAGGATGTCCCCCTTGGTGACACTGGAGGCCTCCCACTTCCCATTGGCTCCGGATCCAGCCATGGTCGTAGGAGGCAAAGAGGGATTCGCTGTGGAAGTAGAGGAAAGGGGCGTTGGAGCTCTGAGGATCTGCGTGAGCGGGAGGTGGAAGAAAGCGTGGGATCTAGACTATAGGAGCCCCCCCTTTATAGGCCGATGACAGGCCTGGGATTTCCTTTTTCCACGCCGTTGGCTTCTCCACTTCCCGATATGCCCATGACGTTATGAGCGGCGAGGGGAATCAAAATCGTTAACCATATCCCCCGAAAAGCGGGACACGATCTCCACCTCGAGGAGACTTGCCAGACGTGGCGTCGGCCTCGAGCCGCGCTTCGAGAAATAGTAACTGCTCGGCGTTATGGCCGGAAGCGACTTTTCATTGAAAGAGAAAAAGTTGTCAGATGGAGGCATCATTTGCGCTTGAGCGTTATTTTTTATTATTACCTTCGGTGTTAAGCAAAATTGCCACTTCAGATTCTGGACATCGCTTGGTTCCGAACATGGGAGAGACATACTAAAGAACTCACCTCGCAAGCCGAATACTGGTCGGATGAATGGATGCCGAATACAAGTCTTGGCGTTGGAGGCAAGTTCGGGGGCTACCGAGGGAGTTATGGACTAAGGGGTCCTCGGGGCGACGGCACATTGTACATGGGCTGGACTGGTGGAGCCGTACAATGGCAGGAGATCTATGAAGCCGTGGTGCGCCCTCCAAGTCAAGAAGGCTCGGGATCTCTTTAAACCCTTATTGTAATCTATCTTCGGTAACCCTAACCCTACCGGTGTCTATATAAACCGAGGGTTTTTAGTCTTTAGGGCTAGAGCTACATTCACCACCTCATCGCCTTAGGGTTTAGCTCATATGGATCTCGAGGTAGATCTACTCTGTAAACCACATCATACATCCAATACAATCAAGCAGGACGTAGGGTATTACCTCTTTGAGAGGGTCTGAACCTGGGTAAACACTGTGTTCGTCATCCCTTGTTCCCCATCGATCCTAGATCCACAGCTCGGGACCCCCTACCCCGAGGTCTGCCAGTTTTGACACCGACAAAAACCCCCATCTTTTTACCCTTGATGGCAACGATACAATACATGCCTCGCTACCCCTACTATGCCACTGGGTGAGGACACCGCAAGATTGAACCCAAAACTAAGCACCTCTCCCATTGCAAGAAGAACCAATCTAGTTGGCCAAACCAAACTGATAATTCGAAGAGAAATACAAAGATATCAAATCATGCATATAAGAATTTAGAGAAGATTCAAATAATATTCATAGATAAACTGATCATAAATCCACAATTCATCGGATCTCGACAAACACACCGCAAAAGAATATTACATCGGATAGATCTCGAAGAACATCGAGGAGAACATTGTATTGAAGATCAAAGAAAGAGAAGAAGCCATCTAGCTACTAGCTATGGACCCGTAGGTCTGTGGTAAACTACTCACGCTTCACCGGAAGGGCAATAGAGTTGATGTAGAAGCCCTCCGTGATCGAATCCCCCTCCGGCAGGGTGCCGAAAAAGGCCCCAAGATGGGATCTCACGGGTACAGAAGGTTGCGGCGTCGGAAAAGTATTTTGGTGGATGCCTTTGGTCATTTGGGAATATTTGTGAATTTATAGGCCAAAGATTAGGGTTGGAGGAGCTCCGAGGGGCCCACAAGCCCTCAGGGCACGCCCCTGAGGCTTGTGGTCGCCTCGGGACTCCTCTGACTTCATCTCCAAGTCCTACGGGTGTCTTCTGGTCCAAGAAAAATCATCGCGTAAGTTTTATTCCGTTTGGACTCCGTTTGGTATTCCTTTTCTGTAAAACTCAAAAACAAGGAAAAAACAGAAACTGGCACTGGGCTCTAGGTTAATAAGTTAGTCCCAAAAATAATATAAAATAGCATATTAATGCATATAAAACATCCAAAACAGATAATATAATAGCATGGAACAATAAAAAATTATAGATACATTGGAGACGTATCAAGCATCCCCAAGCTTAATTCCTGCTCATCCCCGAGTAGGTGAATGATAAAAATAGAATTTTTGATGTGGAATGCTACCTAACATATTTATCCATGTAATTTTCTTTATTGTGGCATGAATATTCAGATCCATAAGATTCAAAACAAAAGTTTAATATTGACATAAAACAATAATACTTCAAGCATACTAATAAAGCAAATGTGTCTTCTCAAAATAACATGGCCAAAGAAAGTTAACCCTACAAAATCATATAGTTTGGCTATGCTCTATCTTCATCACACAAAGTATTAAATCATGCACAACCGCGATGACAAGCCAAGCAATTGTTTCATACTTGTGATGTTCTCAAACTTTTTCAACTTTCACGCAATACATGAGCGTGAGCCAGTGATATATAGCACTCTAGGTGGAATAGAATATGGTGGTTGTGGAGAAGACAAAAAGAAGGAGAAAGTCTCACATCAACTAGGCGTATTAACGGGCTTTGGAGATGCCCATCATAGATATCAATGTGAGTGAGTAGGGATTGCCATGCAACAGATGCACTAGAGCTATAAGTGTATGAAAGCTCAAAAAGAAACTAAGTGGGTGTGCATCCAACTCGCTTGCTCACGAAGACCTAGGGCAATTTGAGGAAGCCCGTCATTGGAATATACAAGCCAAGTTCTATAATGAAAAATTCCCACTAGTATATGAAAGTGACAACATAGGAGATTCTCTATAATGAAGAACATGGTGCTACTTTGAAGCACAAGTGTGGTAAAAGGATAGTAGCATTGCCCCTTCTCTCTTTTCTCTCATATTTTTTTGTTTGGGCTTCTTTTGGCCTCTTTTATTCTTTTGCAAAGTCTGGAAACTCGTCCCAACTTGTGAGGGAATCATAGCTTCCATCATCCTTTCCTCACATGGGACAATGCTCTAATAATGATGATCATCACACTTTTATTTACTTACTACTCAAAAATTACAACTCGATTCTAGAACAAAATATGACTCTATATGAATGCCTCCAGCAGAGTACCGGGATGTGCAATGATCTAGCATAGCAATGACATAAAAAAAGCATAAGCCATGAAAACATCAAGCTAGCTATCTTACGATCATACAAAGCAATATGACAATGATGGTGCGTGTCATAATAAACGGAACGGTGGAAGTTGCATGGCAATATATCTCGGAATGGCTATGGGAATGCCATAATAGGTAGGTATGGTGGCTGTTTTGAGGAAGGTATATGGTGGGTTTAATGCACCGGCGAAAATTGCGCGGTACTAGAGAGGCTAGCAATGGTGGAAGGGTGAGAGTGTGTATAATCCATGGACTCAACATTAGTCATAAAGAACTCACATACTTATTGCAAAAATCTATTAGCTATCGAAACAAAGTACTACACGCATGCTCCTAGGGGGATAGATTGGTAGGAAAAGACCATCGCTCGTCCCCGACCGCCACTCATAAGGAAGACAATTAATAAATAAATCATGCTCCGACTTCATCACATAACGGTTCACCATACGTGCATGCTATGGGAATCACAAACTTTAACACAAGTATTTCTACCAATCCACAATTACTCACTAGCATGACTCTAATATCAACATCTTTATATCTCAAAACAAATGCAAGGAATCAAACTTGTCATAGTATTCAACGCTCTTTATATGAAAGTTTTTATTATATCCCTCTTGGATGCCCATCATATTAGGACTAAATTCATAAGCTAAGGAAATTACCAAGCTGTTTAAAGAATCCCAAAATAATATAAGTGAAGCATGAGAGTTCAACAATTTCTATAAAATAAAGCCACCGCCGTGCTCTAAAAAGGTATAACTGAAGCACTAGAGCAAATTGCCTAGCTCAAAAGATATAAGTGAAGCACATAGAGTATTCTAATAAATTCATGATTCATGCGTGTCCCTCTCAAAATGTGTCTACAGCAAGGATGATTGTGGCAAACTAAAAAGCAAAGACTCATATCATACAAGACGCTCCAAGCAAAACACATCATGTGGTGAATAAAAATATAGCCTCAAGCAAATTTACCGATGGATTGAAGACGAAAGAGGGGATGCCATCCGGGGCATCCCCAAGCTTAGATGCTTGGTTGTCCTTGAATATTAGCTTGGGGTGCCTTGGGCATCCCGAAGCTTAGGCTCTTGCCACTCCTTATTCCATAGTCCATCAAATCTCTACCCAAAACTTGAAAACTTCACAATACAAAACTCAACAGAAAATCTCATAAGGTCCGTTAGTATAATAAAATAAATCACCACTTTAGGTACTGTTGTGAACTCATTCTTTATTTATATTGGTGTAATATCTACTGTATCCCAACTTTTCCATGGTTCATACCCCCCGATACTACCCATAGAATCATCACAATAAGCAAGCAACAGATAGAAAATAGAATCTATCAAAAATAGAACAGTCTGTGAAGATCTGATTTGAAATCGTACTTCTGTACCTCCACAAATTCTGAAAAATTAGGACAACCTGGGCCATTTGTATAATCTTGTGTAAAAAATTCAGAATTTTTCGTCGCTTCTGTGAATTTTCGAAATTCTGTTACTGGACGCAAATTTTTTGTTTTTCAGCAAAATCAAATCAACTATCACCGTAGACCATCCCAAAGGTCTTACTTGGCTCAAACCCTAATTAAAACACCAAAACACAATTACTACAGAGGTAATAATGTGTATTCTCATAAAAACAGAAAAGAAAAATATTGGGTTGTCTCCCAACAAGCGATTTTCTTTAAAGCCTTTTTGCTAGGCATTGATAATTCTAATGATGCTCACATAAAAGATAATAATTGGAACACAAAGAGAGCATCATAAAACTTTTGACAAACAAATTTAAGTCTAACATGCTTCCTATGCATAGGCATTTTATAAGCAAAAACTAGCATATGCAAGGAAGAAGAAAGAAACAATAGCAATCTCAACATAACGGGAGGTAATTTACTAACATGAAAATTTCTACAACCATATTTTCCTCTGTCATAATAATTAAATGTAGGATCATAATAAAATTCAACAATATAACTATCACATAAAATTTTCTCTTCATGATCCACATGCATGCAAAGTTCACACTCTTCCAAAATAGTGGGATTAACATAGAATAAAGTCATTAGTTCTCCAAGCCCACTTTTATCAAAAATTTCATAAGATTGATCAAATCCAAGTTAGTGGGATTATTATTTCTGAAATTTGACACTCTTCCAAACCCACTTTCAATATTATTTCAAACGTTATTATCATGAGGCTTAAATAAATTTTCAAGATCATAAGAAGCATTATCACCCCAATCATGATCATTGCAATAAGTAGTGGACATAGCAAAACTAGCATCCCCAAGCTTAGGGTTTTGCATATTATTAGCACAATTGACATTAAGAGAATTTATAATAACATCATTGCAATCATGCTTTTCATTCAAGGGTCTATCTAGAATCACTTTATAAATTTCATCACAATTTTCAGATTCACGAATTTCAAGCAAAACTTCATAAAGATAATCTAGTGCACGCAACTCACTAGCAATTGGTTCATCAAAATTGGATCTCTTTAAAAGATTAGCAAGTGGATGAGGATCCATAAACTTTTTGCTTCCTGATTTTCAATAAACACACAATTATACCAAGCGAATGAGCAAACAAACTAAGTAAGACATAAAGGCAAATGAAAAGACGAACGAAAAGAAGGCGAATAAAAAGGAAAATATTTTTGTGTTTTTCTGAAAACATTTTTGAAGTGGGGGAGCGGAAAATTAGAGGCAAATGGCAAATAATGTAATGCAAGAGATAAGAGTTTATGATGGGTACTTGGTAGACTTGATGTAGAACCTCCCCGGCAACGACACCAGAAATTCTTCCTGCTACTTCTTGAGCTTGCGTTGTTTTTCCCTTGAAGAGGAAAGGGTGATGCAGCAAAGTAGAGATAAGTATTTCCCTCAGTTTTAGAACCAAGGTATCAATCTAGTAGGAGGTACACGCAAGTCTCCAATCTATGCACCTGCACAAACAATCAAACACTTGCACCCAACGTGATAAAGGGGTTGTCAATCCCTTCACGGTCACTTGCAAGGATGAGTTCTGATAGGGATAGATATAAAAGATTACTAAAACATAAAACAAAGTAAAAACAAATAAATTGCAGCAAGGTATTTTTGGGTTTTTTGGTTTATTGATCTGAAAATATATGATGGAAAATAGACCCGGGGGCCATAGGTTTCACTAGAGGCTTCTCTCTTGAAAGAAAACATACGGTGGGTTACCAAATTACTGTCGAGCAATTGATAGAAAAGCGCAAAGTTATGACGATATCCAAGGCAATGATTATGAATATAGGCATCACGTCCGTGTTAAGTAGACCGACTCCTGCCTGCATCTACTACTATTACTCCACACATCGACCGCTATCCAGCATGCATCTAGAGTATTAAGTTCAAAAGAATGGAGTAACGCCTTAAGTAAGATGACATGATGTAGAGGGATAAACTCAAGCAATATGATGAAAACCCCATCTTTTTACCCTTGATGGCAACAATACAATACGTGCCTCGCTACCCCTACTATGTCACTGGGTGAGGACACCGCAAGATTGAACCGAAAACTAAGCACCTCTCCCATTGCAAGAAGAACCAATCTAGTTGGCCAAACCAAACCGATAATTCGAAGAGAAATACAAAGATATCAAATCATGCATATAAGAATTCAGAGAATATTCAAATAATATTCATAGATAAACTGATCATAAATCCACAATTCATCGGATCTCGACAAACACACCGCAAAAGAATATTACATCGGATAGCTCTCGAAGAACATCGAGGAGAACATTGTATTGAAGATCAAAGAGAGAGAAGAAGCCATCTAGCTACTAGCTATGGACCCGTAGGTCTATGCTAAACTACTCACGCTTCATCAGAAGGGCAATAGAGTTGATGTAGAAGCCCTCCGTGATCGAATCCCCCTCCGACAGGGTGCCGAAAAAGGCCCCAAGATGGGATCTCATGGGTACAGAAGGTTGCGGCAGCGGAAAAGTATTTTGGTGGATGCCTCTGGTCGTTTGGGAATATTATTGAATTTATAGGCAAAAGATTAGGGTTGGAGGAGCTCCGAGGGGCCCAAGCCCTCAGGTCGCCCCCCTAGGGCGCGCCCCTGAGGCTTGTGGTCGCCTCGGGACTCCTCTGACTTTATCTCCAAGTCCCAAAAATAATATAAAATTGCATATTAATGCATATAAAATATCCAAAATTGATAATATAATAGCATGGAACAATAAAAAATTATAGATACGTTGGAGACGTATCAGATCTTGACTCGGAGCTTCTCTCTTTGCTTCTATTCTTGTAGAACTTGTTGAAGTTCTTCACCATTAAGCTCAATTCTTCATTGGAGACTTGCTACTCACTTGATGTTGTAGGAGCATCACTTGAAGCTTTGTAAGCACCACTTGACTTGTTGTGGAGCTCTTCCTTATCCTTGAGTGACATCTCATGAGCAACAATTCTACCAATGACTTCCGTGGGCTTGAGATCTTTGTAATTGGGCATCATTTGGATTAATGTGCACATGGTGTCATATTTTCCATCCAAGGCTCTTAGGATCTTCTTGATGATGAATTTGTCGGTTATCTCTTCGCTTCCTAAGCCGGCAATCTCATTTGTGATGAGAGCAAGCCTAGAGTACATCTCAGCGACTCCTTCACCATCCTTAATCTTGAACTTGTCAAGTAGACTTTGAAGCACATCCAATTTGGATTCCTTGACAGACTAGGTACCTTCGTGCATATCAACCAAACTATCCCAAATTTCCTTTGCATTCTCAAGGCGGCTGATTTTGTTGAATTCTTCGGGGCACAATCCATGGAAGAGAATATCACAAGCTTGAGCATTGTATTGCAACATCTTCATTTCTTCTGCGGATGCTTCATGATCAGGTTCTTTTCCATCCTCGAAGAAATCACCTTGCAAGCCAATGCACACAATAGCCCAAACGGCGGGGTTATGACCAAGAATATGCATTTTCATCTTATGCTTCCAACTAGCAAAAATAGTACCTTCAAAGTAAGCACCTCTACGGTGGTAATTTCCCTTGCTAGACGCCATACTCTCCTAGGTTGTGAAACCAAGGCTATGATCACCAAAGCTATGGAAATCAAGGCAAATGGAGACCAAAGCTCTGATACCATTTGTAGGATCGAAAGTAGGTCTAGAAGGGGGGGTGATTAGACTACTTGACCGAATCAAAATCTAACCTTTTCCAAATTTTAGTCGTGGGCAGATTTTTGCACTTAGCACAAGTCAAGAAATCAACCTACACATGCAATTCTAAGAGCGTAGCAGTGGAAAGTAGAACATTGCATATGACGGTAGAGGGAAGGGTTTGGAGAGTGCAAACGCAATGATGACACGGAGATTTTTGGCGTGGTTCCGATAGGTGGTGCTATCGTACATCCACGTTGATGGAGACTTCAACCCACGAAGGATAACGGTTGCGCGAGTCCACGGAGGGCTCCACCCACGAAGGGTCCACGAAGAAGCAATCTTGTCTATCCCAACATGGCCATCGCCCATGAAGGACTTGCCTCACTCGGGTAGATCTTCACGAAGTAGGCGATCTCCTTGCCCTTACAAACTTCTTGGTTCAACTCCACAATCTTGTCGGAGGCTCCCAAGCGACACCTAACTAATTTAGGAGACACCACTCTCCAAAAGGTAATAGATGGTGTGTTGATGATGAACTCCTTGCTCTTGTGCTTCAAATGATAGTCTCCCCAACACTCAACTCTCTCTCACAGATTTGGCTATGGTGGAAAGATGATTTGAGTGGAAAGCAACTTGGGGAAGGCTAGAAATCAAGATTCTTGTGGTAGGATTGGTATATCTTGATCTCAACACATGAGTTGGTGGTTCTCTCTCAGAAAATGTATGCTGGAAGTGTAGGCACGTTCTGATGGCTCTCTCACAAATGTAGAAGGGGGTGGAGGGGTATATATAGCCTCCACACAAAATCCAACCGTTACACACATTTAACCCAACTCGGTCAGACCGAATAGAAGAACTTGGTGAGATTGATTTAGTTCAAAATGTGAACGTTAGGAATCTCGGTGGGACCGACTGGAACAACTTGGTGGGACCGATGTGATAGGGCTTAGGTCAAACATCAACTCGGTGGCACCGATTGCATCAACTCGGTGAGACCAAAGTGAAGCAATAAGGCAACAGAGAAGATGTCAAGCCAACTCGATGTGATCGATCACAATTTCAGTGAGACCGAAACAATTGCAACAGGCAGTAGAGAGTTTGCAAGGCCATCTCGGTGAGACCAAGATCCGTATCGGTGTGACCGAACTATTAGGGTTTCCGGAAATGGCTATGTCATATGAACTCGGTGGCGCCGGATAGAAAGAATCGGTGGGGCCGAGTTTTACTTTGGGTGTTGGACATATTTGGAATGAGAAAGTGGTTGAGGGCTTTGGAGCAATATCACTAAGCACTTGAGCAATTGACCATTAAGCAACACCTCATCCCCTTTTAATAGTATTGGCTTTCCTATGGACTCAATGTGATCTTGGATCACTAAAATATAAATGAAGAGTCTTGAGCTTTTGCCAATATGTGTCCTTAGCATTTTGAGGGGTCCACATCTCTAGTCCATGCCATGCCATTCATTGAACTTTCTGAAATATTAAACTTGAATGGATATTAGTTCAATGAGCTACATGTTATGAATTACCAAAACCACCCGGGGATTAGTTGCACTTTCGTATGCCCCCAGCCTTAGCCGGCCATGGCAGACACCTCACCCGGCAAGTGTTCGGCCAAATGCCATTGAGAGTTTTTTGACTTTCTCCATGTTTAACACGAAACAATCATGATGGCAAGATACTCGGTGAGGGAGGATGCATTTTTGTGCGACATGTGGTTGGTCATAAGTGTGGGGTTTGTAGCTATGAAGCAAAAAGGCACAATATTTTGACAACATGTGCATTCTTGGTTTCATGAGCACAAGCACTATGCGCCCTACAAATTGGATGTGATCCATGACCGCAATGCGAAGTCACTACTCAATCAGTGGTACACATTTTCAAACACCATAATGAAGTATTGTGGTGCGATTGCACAAATGGAACGAATGTGGCCAATGAGTGCGTCAATGATGGAGATCATAAGTTTTGCTTCTTGTTGCTCTATGTGTTGGTCAATTATTTTCTTCACTCAATATTGCAACTTGATGACCATGTCATTGTATAGCCCGAACACGCTGCCACGATGTACCAAAAGATGAAGCGTAAGTCCTTCATATTGACACATTGTTGGATGAAGCTCACGGATTAGCCTATGATGGAAATATGCCCTAAAGGCAATAATAAAGTTATTATTATTATATTTCCTTATTCATGATAAAGGTTTATTATTCATGCTAGAATTGCATTGATCGGAAACTTAAATACATGTGCGGATACATAAACAAATACCGTGTCCCTAGTAAGCCTCTACTAGACTAGCTCGTTGATCAAAGATGGTTATGGTTTCCTAACCATAGACATGTGTTGTCATTTGATAATGGGATCACATCATTAGGAGAATGATGTGATGGACAAGACCCATCCGTTAACTTAGCATATGATCGATCAGTCTATTGCTACATCTTTCTTAATGTCAAATACATGTTCCTTCAACCATGAGATCATGCAACTCCCGGATACCGGAGGAATACCTCGTGTGCTATCAAACACCACAACATAAGTGGGTGATCATAAAGTTGCTCTACATGTATCTCTGAAGGTGTTTGTTGTGTTGGCATGAATCGAGATTGGGATTTGTCACTTCGTGTATCGGAGAGGTATATCTGGGCCCTCTCGGTAATATAGCATCACAAGAAACTTGCAAGCAAAGTGACTAAGGAGTTAGTTACGAGATGATGTATTACGGAATGAGTAAAGAGACTTGCCGGTAACGAGATTGAACTAGGTATGGAGATACCGACGATCCAATCTCGGGCAAGTAACATACCGACAGACAAATGGAATTATGTATGTTGTCATAAAGGTTCGACCGATAAAGATCTTCGTAGAATATGTAGGAACCAATATGGGCATCCAGGTCCCGCTATTGATTATTGACCGGGGAGGCATCTCGGTCATGTCTACATCATTCTCGAACCCGTAGGGTCCGCATGCTTAACGTTCATTGACGATATAGTATTATATGAGTTATGTGAGTTGGTGACCGAATGTTGTTCGGAGTCCCGGATGAGATCACAGACATGACGAGGAGCTCCGGAATGGTCCGGAGGTAAAGATTGATATATAGGACGATACTATTTGGTCTCCAGAAATGTTTCGGAATGCATCGAGGTTTTATCGGAGTATCGGAAGGGGTTCCGGGAGGCCACGCGGAGTTATTGGGCTTGTTGGGCCAACGAGGGAGAGCACACCAGCCCACATAGGGCTGGCACGCCCCTCCTCATGGTAGGCAGCCCTAGGGAAGGAAAGGGAGGAGGGCTAGCCCCTCCTGCCTTCCCCTCCACATGAGAGAAAGGAAAGGGGGGGGGGGGTGCCTCCCCTCCTGCCTTCTCCCCGAGCGCCAAGAAAGGAAGGGGGGCGCACCTAGGGTAGGCCACTAGGGCTGGCCGCCGACCCTCTTGAGGGAGCCCTAGGGCTGCCTACCCTCCCCCCTCCACCTATATATATGAGAGCAGGGAGAGGGGCAACAAACACCACGATTCCCTAGCCGTGTGCGGCGCCCCTCTCCCTCTAGTTCATCCTCGGTCATATTTTCGTAGTGCTCGGCGAAGCCCTGCGGAGATAGTTGCATCACCACCGTCACCACGCCGTCATGCTGCCGAAACTCATCTACTACTACACCCGTCTTGCTGGATCAAGAAGGCGAGGGCGCCATCGAGCTGAACATGTGCTGAACATGGAGGTGTCGTACGTTCGGTACTTGATCGGTTGGATCGCGAAGGTGTTCGATGACATCAACCGCGTTAATAAACACTTCTGCTAAACGGTCTTCGAGGGTACGTAGACACACTCTCCCCACTCGTAGCTATGCATCTCCATGGATAGATCTTGCGTGTGCGTAGATTTTTTTTTGTTTTCCATGCAACATTCCACAACAGTGGCATCCGAGCCAGGTCTATGTGTAGATGATATGCACGAGTAGAATACAAAGGAGTTGTTGACGGTGATGGTCATATTGCTTACCACCAACGTCTTATTTTGATTCGGCGGTATTGTGGGATGAAGCGGCCCGGACCAACCTTACATGTCCACGCACATGAGACCGGATCCACCGACTGACATGCAACTTGTTTTGCATAAAGGTGGCTGGCAGGTGTCTGTTTCTCCTACTTTAGTTGAATTGAATTTGACTATGGCCTGTCCTTGAAGAAGGTTAAAACAAAAACTTCATAATCACCGTTGTGGTTTTTGTGTAGTTAAGAACAGTTCTTGCTAGAAGCCCGTAGCAGCCACGTAAAACTTGCAACAACAAAGTAGAGGACGTCTAACTTGTTTTTGCAGGGCATGTTGTGATGTGATATGGTCAAGATATGATGTGATATATGTTGATGTATGACATGATCATGTTTTGTAATATCGACAGCCGCCAGGAGCCTTAGACTTGTCTCTTTATTATTGTACGAATTGCAAGCGCCATGTAATTGCTTTACTTTATCGCTATGCGTTAGCAATAGTTGTAGAAGCAATAGTTGGCGAGACGAACCTGACGCAACGATGGAGATCAAGGTGTCGAGCCAGTGACGATGGAGATCATGACGATGCTTTGGAGATGGAGATCAAAAGCACAAGATGATCATGGCCATATCATGTCACATATTTTGATTGCATGTGATGTTTATCCTTTATGCATCTTATTTTGCTTAGATCGACGGTAGCATTATAAGATGATCCCTTCACTAAATTTCAAGATAAAAGTGTTCTCCCCGAGTATGCACCATTGCTAAAGTTCGTCGTTTCGAAGCACCTCGTGATGATCGGGTGTGATAGACTCTACGTTCACATACAACGGGTGTAAGCCATATTTACACAGGCGGAATATTTGGGTTAAACTTGACGAGCCTAGCATGTACAGACATAGTCTCGGAACACTGGAGGCCAAAAGGTCGAACGTGAGTCATATAGTTGATATGATCAACATAGAGATGTTCACCATTGATGACTACCCCATCTCACGTGATGATCGGACATGGGTTAGTTGATTTGGATCATGTATCACTTAAATAACTTGAGGGATGTTAATTTAAGTGGGAGTTCATTAGTAATTTGATTAATTGAACTTAATTTATCATGAACTTAGTCTTGATAGTATTTGCATATCTATGTTGTAGATCAATGGCCCTTGTTACTGTTCCCTTGTATTTTTAATGCGTTCCTAGAGAAAACTAAGTGGAAAGATGATGGTAGCAATAATGCGGACTGGGTCCATGATCTGAGGATTATCCTTATTGCTGCACAGAAGAACTATATCCTTGATGCACCGCTAGGTGACAGACCTGCTGCAAGAGCTGATACAGATGTTATGAACATTTGACAAGCTCGATCTGATGACTACTTGATAGTTTAGTTCCCCATGCTTTACGGCTTAGAACTGGGGCTCCAAAGACGTTTTGAACGCCATGGAACATATGAGATGTTCCAAGAGCTTAAATTGGTATTTCAGGCTCATGCCCATGTTGAGAGGCATGAGACCTCTGACAAGTACTTTGCCTCCAAGATGGAGGAGAATAGCTCAGCCAATGAACATGTGCTCAGAATGTCTAGGAACTACAATCACTTGAATCAAGTGGGAGTTAATCTTCCAAATGAAATAGTGATTGACAGAGTTCTCCAGTCACTATCACCAAGCGACTAGAGCTTCGTGATGAACTATAATATGCAAGGAATGACTAAACCAATTTTTGAGCTCTTCGCGATGCTGAAATCGGCGGAGGTAGAAATCAAGAAAGAGCATCAAGTGTTGATGGTTAATAAGACCACTAGTTTCAAGAAAAAGGGCAAGGGAAAGAAAGGGAACTTCAAAAGGAATGGCAAGCAAGTTGCCGCTACCATGAAGAAGCCCAAAGCTAGACCCAAGCCTGAAACTGAGTGCTTCTACTGCAAAAGAAATGGTCACTAGAAGTGGAACTGCCCCAAATACTTGGCAGCTAAGAATGATGGCAAAGTAAACAAAGGTATATTTGATATACATGTTATTGATGTGTACCTTACTAGTGCTCGTATTAGCCCCTGGGTATTGATACCGGTTCAGTTGCTAAGATTAGAAACTCGAAACAGGAGTTGCAGAATAAACGGAAGCTAGTTAAGGGCGAGGTGACGATGTGTGTTGGAAGTGTTTCCAAGATTGATATGATCACCATCGCACACTCCCTCTACCTTCGGGATTAATGATGAGCCTAAATAAATGTTATTTGGTGTGTGCGTTGAGCATGAACATGATTAGATCGTGTTTATTGCAAATACGGTTATTCATTTAAGTCAGAGAATAATTGTTGTTATGTTTACATGAATAAAACCTTCTATGGTCATACACCAAATGTAAATGGTTTATTGAATGTCGATCGTAGTGATACACATGTTCATAATATTGATGCCAAAAGATACAAAGTTGATAATGATAGTGCAACATACTTGTGGCACAGCCGTTTAGGTCATATTGGTGTAAAGCATGAAGAAACTCCATGCGGATGGACTTTTGGAATCACTTGATTATGAATCATTTGATACTTGCGAACCATGCCTCATGGGCAAGATGACTAAAATCCATTCTCCGGAACAATGGAGTGAGCTAATGACTAATTGGAAATAATACATACCGATGTATGCGGTCCGATGAGTGTTGAGTCACGCGGCGGGTATCATTATTTTCTAACCTTTACAGATGATTTGAGTAGGTATGGGTATATCTACTTAATGAAACACAAATCTGAAACATTTGAAAAGTTCAAAGAATTTCAGAGTGAAGTAGAGAATCATCGTAACAAGAAAATAAAGTTTCTACGGTCTGATCATGGAGGTGAATATTTGGGTTACGAGTTTGGCCTTCATTTAAAACAATGTGGAATTGTTTCACAACTCACACAACCTGGAACACCACAGCGTAATGGTGTGTCCGAATGTCGTAACCGTACTTTATTAGATATGGTGTGTTCTATGATGTCTCTTACCGATTTACCACTATCGTTTTGGGGTTATGCATTAGAGACAGCCGCATTCACGTTAAATAGGGCGCCGTCTAAATCCATTGAGACGGCGTCGTATGAACTATGGTTTGGCAAGAAACCTAAGCTGTTGTTTCTTAAAAGTTTGGGGATGCGACGCTTATGTCAAAAGGCTTTAGCCTGATAAGATCGAACCCAAATCGGAGAAGTGCATCTTCATAGGATACCCTAAGGAAACTATTGGGTACACCTTCTACCACAGATCCAAAGGCAAGATCTTTGTTGCCAAGAATGGGTCCTTTCTAGAGAAGGAGTTTCTCTCGAAAGAAGTGAGTGGGAGGAAAGTAGAACTTGATGAGGTAATTGTACCTTCTCTCAAATTGGAAAGTAGCACATCAGAGAAAACAGTTCCCATGATGCCTACACCAACTAGAGAGGAAGCTAATGATAATGATCATGAAACTTCGGATCAAGTTACTACAGAACCTCATAGGTTGACCAGAACATGTTTCGCACCAGAGTGGTATGGTAATCCTGTCCTGGAAGTCATGTTGTTAGACAACAGCGAACCTACGAACTATGAAGAAGCTATGATGAGCCCATATTCCGATAAATGGCTTGAGGCCATGAAATCTGAGATAGGATCCATGTATGAGGACAAAGTGTGGACTTTGGAGGACTTGCCCGATGATCGGCAGGCCATTGAAAATAAATGGATCTTCAAGAGGAAGATGGACGCTGATGGTAATATCACTGTCTATAAAGCTCGACTTGTCGCGAAAGGTTTTCGACAAGTTCAAGGAGTTGACTACAATGAGACTTTCTCACCCGTAGTGATGCTTAAGTCTGTCCGAATCATGTTAGCAATTGCCGCATTTTATGATTATGAAATCTGGCAAATGGATGTCAAAACTGCATTCCTGAATGGATTTCTTAAAGAAGAGTTGTATATGATGCAACCAGAAGGTTTTGTCGATCCTAAAGGTGCTGACAAAGTGTGCAAGCTCCAGCGATCCATCTATGGACTAGTGCAAGCATCTCGGAGTTTGAATATACACTTTGATGAGGTGATCAAAGCACATGGTTTTATACAGACTTACGGTGAAGCCTGTATTTACAAGAAAGTGAGTGGGAGCTCTGTAGCATTTCTGATATTATATGTGGATGCCATATTGTTGATTGGAAATGATATAGAAATTCTGGATAGCATAAAAGGATACTTGAATAAGAATTTTTCAATGAAAAGACCTCGATGAAGCTACTTACTGATGACCCACAAGTATAGGGGATCTATCGTAGTCCTTTCGATAAGTAAGAGTGTCAAACCCAACGAGGAGCAGAAGGAAATGACAAGCGGTTTTCAGCAAGGTATTCTCTGCAAGCACTGAAGTTATCGGTAACAGATAGTTTTGTGATAAGATAATTCGTAATGGGTGACATGTAACAAGTGTAACAAAGGTACAGCAAGGTGGCCCAATCCTTTTGTAGAAAAGTATAAGCCTGGACGAACTCTTATATAAAGCAAAGCGCTCCCGAGGACACATGGGAATTATTGTCAAGCTAGTTTTCATCATGCTCATATGATTCGCGTTCGTTACTTTGATAATTTGATATGTGAGTGGACCGGTGCTTGGGTGCTGTCCTAACTTGGACAAGCCTCCCACTTATGATTAACCCCTCTCGCAAGCATCCGCAACTATGAAAGAAGAATTAAGATAAATCTAACCATAGCATGAAACATGTGGATCCAAATCAGCCCCTTACGAAGCAACGCATAAACTAGGGTTTAATCTTTTGTCACTCTAGCAACCCATCATCTACTTATTACTTCCCAATGCCTTCCCCTAGGCCCAAATCATGGTCGAGTGTCATGTAGTCGACGTTCACATAACATCACTAGAGGAAAGACAACATACATCTCATCAAAATATCGAATGAATACCAAATTCACATGATTACTGTCGGCGTTCTAGGAACCAGGGTACCCAGACTTGCCTGCCTGCGGCCCACGGCGTGGCTCCATCGACGGCCTGGTATGGCCCAGTTTCGACACCAACAAGACAAGACCCTCGCGAGGGGCCAAGCCTCGCGAGGCAGATCGCGTCAAGACCTCCTGAGGGAGCGGCCTCCCCAGGCTGCCTCTTGAGGGCGGAGATTTCTATGCAGGTATCCAACCTCACGAGGTTGCGGTGACGCAAGCCATGACGACCAAGGCCAGGCGGGTGCCAGCAGGAGTAGAAGAGCAGGTTTCTTCTTTGGTGCTAAGGAGGCAAGCGCAAGCGTGGGTTCCAGAGGAATCAGGCAAAGGTTTTCATTCCAGTGCAACAAGACCAAGACCGCCAGGACAGATGCCATCGCCGAGCCACCGCGGCGTCATGACTAAAAGCTTTGCAGGCAGAGACCACCTTTCGTCAGGATAAGATGTACTACTTGTCCCCTTTCAAATTGGCCGTTGTGGAATCCCTTCCCGCCTATGTTTTGGGGGGAAGAGGACCAGGGCCACTATAAGTATAGGCTAGCCACCACCGTAGACGAGGACGAACCCTCCCGAACCGGAGATCGATTCAACCCTCACCAGAGCAGACCTCGCGAGGTTGTTCATCCCCTGTACTTGTTCATCCTCAGCCCCTCGTGAGGCAAATCCAAAACAAAGCAGGAGTAGGGTCTTGCACCGCAAGGTGGCCCGAACCTGGGTAAACTGCCGTGTTCGTCTTCTTCCCCATTCTTCAAGCTAGGCTGTGGGGCGACGGGTTGGTTGGTTGGATAGGTTGAGTTCTTCATACATGCCCCAGAGTTCGAACCTTCTTTGGGTCTACAGAGCCTTGAATCCGACAATTACTTATAACAAGACTTCTCCCATGTCCTCAGGAACAAACGTAACTACTCACAAAGCATATTGATGTTCAAGATCAGAAGGGTATTGAATATCATTAAGGATCTGAACATATGATCTTCCACCAAATAAACCAACTAGCATCAACTACAAGGAGTAATCAACACTACTAGCAACCCACAGGTACCAATCTGAGGTTTTGAGACAAAGATCGGATACAAGAGATGAACTAGGGTTTGAGAGGAGATGGTGCTGGTGAAGATGTTGATGGAGATTGACCCCCTCTCGACGAGAGGATCGTTGGTGGCAATGGTGGCTTCGATTTCCCCCTCCCGGAGGGAAGTTTACCCGGCAGAACAGCTCCGCCGGAGCCCTAGATTGCTTCTGCCCAGGTTCCGCCTCGAGACGGCGGCGCTTCGTCCTGAAAGCTTCCTTCTGATTTTTTCCAGGTCAAAACCCTCCATATAGAAGAAGATGGGCACCGGAGACCTGACTCATCGATGGCGGCGCGGGGCTCAATGTTCTCTCCGTCGAGATGTTTGAGATGCTCCAGGTGTCGTACGACCAGCTCCTCCCCACCAAGCCTTTCTCAGGAGTAACCGATGGCTCCACCGTCCCCATAGGGCAGATCCACCTCCCTGTCACCTTCGGCCAGCGCGACAACTACCACACCGAGCTCATCAACTTCGATGTCGCCCACATTCGCCTCCCGTACAATGCCATCCTCGGGTATCCGGCCCTCGCCAAGTTCATGGCGGCGATGCACCATGGCTACAATGTCCTCAAGATGCCAGGGAGTGGCGGCATCATCACGATCACCGGCGACGAGAAGGCTGCGGTGTGCTCCCTTAAGCGCGCCTACCAGGCTGCGACGGTCGAGAACTCTGATGACGAGGGTGCCGTTCGACCTCCTGAGGCCATCCCCAAGAAGAAGAAGCAGCTCCTCCCCAAGGGTCGTCAGGAGGCTGGCGCGCCCGACGATCATGCCTCAGGCCCCGCGCCCACTGCTGGGGCAACCTGCCCTCTCGCATAGGAAGGCGCGCCCGGCGCCCCTCTCAGGAAGGGCTCGGGGGCTCTCGTCTGGAGGGCCTCCGACCTGACCAGCGTCACGAGGGAGGCGTTCGGGCACCACATGGGGGCGTGCTTCGATGCGCGCCTCTGTGAGCAAGGCGCGAGGCGCCAGGCGCTCAGGAGTTCATCACCAAGACGATCAAGGAGCTTCAGGAGGCACGAGCCATGCGTGGCGAGCATCGCCCCGCATCATCCAGTGCAGCTGCCGCCCCTGACATGGGTAGCGAGCTACGCGTCTGCGTCAACATCCCAGGTCTCAACAAGGTTGCTTCTCAGGAGCTCTTCTGGCCGTCCCGCGTTGGACGGAGTGGGGTCTACCCCCGCAACTATGTCCGCATATAGTTCGGCCATCTGAACATGGCTGCCTCGCACCAGCACTACATGCAGAGTGTCCTGGCGGCCCATGAGGCCCAACACCAGGCGGTCCTGACAGAGGAGGTGCCGGACCCTCGCGAGCTTCCCGGGCCTCCAGAGCCTCCCGAGCCTCAGGAGCCAGCCGGCTCGTGAGGAGCGATCTCCGCATCATGCGTCTTCAGCTACTCCAACGCTTCTACAACAACGGTGCGAGGTGACTTTTTGGTTTGTTCAATTGACGGCGCCCCTCAGGCTGCATTATCCTCAAGCTGTCAGGGCCCGCCCCTGCAGCATGTATCGTTTTGCGCATGTATTAGAACTAGTTTCGCCCTTTTATGAATTGCTTGATATTGCAATCTGCATGTCCGGTGCTTCGCCACCATGAATGTCGTGCGCCCTCACAAACTCGCCCGCGACCGCCTCATGATTAAGGAATGGCACGGAGTCTGTGCTCGAGTCCGTCCCTGCAGCATCGCTAAACCCAAGTGGCTGAGCTCTGTCTCGCGGGCCAGCTCCCGTGCACGACACCTCCCATGGTCCTTGGTGCCATGCTCTCTCATGAGCTAATCGAGAGTGGACGAGTCAGGGCGCGCGACCCGGTGCCTCGCCGCCGTGGGAGCCACGCGCTGGTTGTTTTTCCTTAGGATTATTGCATGAGATGACTGGGCACGGCGCCTGTGCTAGGGTCCGTCCTGCAGTGTTGATAAACCCAACGGCTGAGCTCTGTCTGGCGGGCCGGCCCCGTTCACGTCACCTCCTGGGGTCGTTGGCGTTTGGCCTTCTCATGCGATGCCCTTCGGAGATTCACTCGGCATAGGCCACCCCAACATCTCGCATGATTCTTATAGGCACCCCGCAACAAAATTTAGGCGCAACCCGCCTTGAGGTAGGGCCTCGTGAGTCCCGCGCTGGCTCACGAGTGCCCAGATACACCTCCTCTAGTCCTGTCGTGATAGCCATGCGTACGGACGGGGCTGTACACGCCCTGGAGTCTCCCCTAGAGGGAACTCCCACCCACGCACCAGTGGAAGCCCCATGCTCCGCACTGGCGGACGACACTGTCGAGGAGCGACTATGCCCATGCACTAGTGGAAGCCCCATGCTCCGCGCTGGCGGACGACACTATCGAGGAGCGACTATGCCCACGCACCAGTGGAAGCCCCATGCTCCGCGCTAGCAGACGACACGGTCGAGGAGCGGCTATGCCCACGAAAGAGTGGAAGCACCATGCTCCGCGCTGGTGAATAAACAACTGAGGGTGGCCCCCGTGGCTGCATCAACCTCAGGACAGCCTTTGGCTCTTTGCCCGGCAACACCTCACGGCTTTCCCCTAGAGAGGCCCGCGTGAGGGGACTGGGCACGGGGGCTACGCCCAGGCCACGCCTGGCGCACGCCACCTTACCTGCTTTTCTCGCGTCCCTCCTAGGCAAAAGCTGATGAGCAAAGGTATGGAGGAATCCGGATTACCTTGTATGATTGCTCGTCTTTCCTTCATGAGGGCCGTTCGTACGTCAAGGGGGACCCCTGAGCATCACGACACAGGGGCCTCACTGGTCACGTAGCCCCTCGCCCCTTGGTCTCGTCCTGGTGATCCGGACGCCCCAATGGCGGTCGAGGTATGCGCGGGGCTAGGCCCTGCCGACGCAGAACATCGAGGCTGTTCGTACGTCAAGGGGGACCCCTGAGCATCGCGCCTCAGGGGCCTCACTAGTCATGTAGCCCCTCGCCCCTTGGTCTCATCCTAGTGATCCGGACACCCCAACGGCGGACGAGGTACGCGCGGGGCTGGGCCCTGCCGACGCAGAACGCTGAAGCAAACACGAAGGAAACCAAGCACGAAAGAGAAATCGCGGAGTCCTAGCAAGTTATTACAAAACATATGTTCCACGAGTTCAAACAGAAGTTCTCACGCTCCCGCGAGGCACAATGAATGTTGCAGGGTCAACTAGGAAGAAGCACCGCCATCGCCTTGGTGTCCGCCATCGCTCGCCTTGGGAAGCCCATCGTCGATGACGCTCCCACCATCTTCGCCGCCGGCTTCTGCCGCCGCAGGTGCGGGGTCAGGAATGCAGAGGAACTTCCCCAGCAGGGCCTCCACCAACTTCTTCACGGCCTCGGCAGCAGCGGTGCGGGACTCGGGCGGCACGGGCCCCAGCTCGTTGAAGACATGCATAGCAGCTACCAGCGCTGCCCCGTCAGCACGGTGGTACAACGGGATGGAGGCCGCTGGGAGGTTGCCTGGGTCCCCCTCAAGCAGGGTATCATGGCCTTGTCTAGCTCCTCGCCCATCAAGCTCCCTGGGCGCAGCCGAATGTCATCCTCCGCGCCCTTGAACTCCCACATGGGGCGCGTGTGCGCTTGGAGCGGGGCCAGGCGCTGCGTCAGGAACTCCTTGACAAGCATGGCCCCCGTCAGCGCCCCGGCCTTCAGGTCTGTCATCATCTTCCTCAGGACTGGCGCCGCTCGGGGGTCGGTGAGCTTCTCATGACCCCAACAGTCAAGCTTATCCGGCAGCTCGGTTGGCAACTCCAGCCGTGCGTGGAGGCCCTTGGCGTCCATGAAGACCCACTTGCGCCAGAAGTTCTCCACCTTCTTCGCAGCCCTCATAAGCGCGCTGCCCTTGTGGACCGCAGCGAAGGACACATAGCCAGAACGCTGGGTTGGATCGTGCATCCGAAGATAGAAGAAATGGCGGAGAAGCACGACGAAGGGCCTCACGCCCACAAACGCCTCGTAGTAAAATGCGAAGATGGACAGGAGGAGGATGGAGTTGGGCTGAAGATGCAGAGCATGGACCTGGTAGTGGTCGAGGACGGCGGTGAAGAACCCGGAGAAAGGCGGGACGAGCCCCGCGAAGACACTGTGGAGGAAGAAGGGATAAGCCGTCCGCGCCAAGGTCCCCTGCTCGGCGGAGCCGGCCAGGAGGATGATCTCGCCCCATTCGTAGTCGTCGCCCGCCATCAGCGGGATCGTGGTAGCAAGGTGCCTCCCCTCGGTAATGGTGGATGTGCCGAGGGCCGGCGCAGGAGAGGAGGAGGAGCTCGCGACGGCGCGGCAGATTTTGCTTTCCCGGACGCCATTCGCGGGATATCAGAGGAAGAGCTCAGCTAGATCTGGAGGTGTTCTCGCCAGGAAGAAAGAAGATCTAGAGCAATGCGAAGAGAAGGCAATGATGGCTGATCTGCACGCACCAGTCTTTTGTCAAGTCGTGTGGTTCCCGAGGCAGCGTGGGGACATGAGATGCCCACGTCCCATCAAGCGCCACGCGTCGGCTTGGTCCGCAGGCAATTGGGGCCCACGGCGCTTCGCCCTTGCCCTTTGGCTTCAACTCGAAGCCAAGTCCGAGCGCGCCTTGGGCCCGGGGGCTACTGTCGGCATTCTAGGAACCGGGGTACCCAGACTTGCCTGCCTGCGGCCCACGGCGTGGCTCCATCGACAGCCTGGCATGGCCCAGTTTTGACACCAACAAGACAAGACCCTCGCGAGGCAGACCGCGCCAAGACCTCCTGAGGGAACGGCCTCCCCAGGCTGCCTCTTGAGGAGCGGAGATTTCTATGCAGGTATCCAACCTCACGAGGTTGTGGTGACGCAAGCCATGACGACCAAGGCCAGGCGGGCGCCAGCAGGCGCAGAAGAGCAGGTTTCCTCTTTGGTGCTAAGGAGGCAAGCGCAGGCATGGGTTCCCGAGGAATCAGGCAAAGGTTTCCATTCCAGTGCAACAAGACCAAGACCGCCAGGACGGCAGGACGGATGTCATCGCCGAGCACACCGTGGCGCCATGACCAGAAGCTTTGCAGGCGAAGACCACCTTTCGTCAGGATAAGATGTACTACTTGTCCCCTTTCAAATTGGCCGTTGTGGAATCCCTTCTCGCCTATGTTTTGGGAGGGAAGAGGACCAAGGCCACTATAAGTATAGGTTAGCCACCACCGTAGACGAGGATGAACCCCCCCGAACCGGAGATCGATTCAACCCTCACCAGAGCAGACCTCGCGAGGTTGTTCATCCCCTGTACTTGTTCATCCTCAACCCCTCGTGAGGCAAATCCACCACAAAGCAGGAGTAGGGTCTTACACCGCAAGGTGGCCCGAACCTGGGTAAACTGCAATGTTCATCTTCTTCCATGTTCTTCGAGCTAGGCTGTGGGGCGACGGGTTGGTTGGTTGGATAGGTTGAGTTCTTGACACACGCCCCAGAGTTCGAACCTTCTTTGGGTCTGCGGAGCCCTGAATTCGACAATTACTTATAACAAGACTTCTCCCATGTCCTCAGGAACAAACGTAACTACTCATAAAGCATATTGATGTTCAAGATCAGAAGGGTATTGAATATCATTAAGGATCTGAACATATGATCTTCCACCGAATAAACCAACTAGCATCAACTACAAGGAGTAATCAACACTACTAGCAACCCACAGGTACCAATCTGAGGTTTTGAGACAAAGATCGGATACAAGAGATGAACTAGGGTTTGAGAGGAGATGGTGCTGGTGAAGATGTTGATGGAGATTGACCCCCTCTCGATGAGAGGATCGTTGGTGGCAATGATGGCTTCAATTTCCCCCTCCCGGAGGGAAGTTTACCCGGCAGAACAGCTCCACCGGAGCCCTAGATTGCTTCTGCCCAGGTTCCGCCTCGAGACGGCGGCGCTTCATCCCGAAAGCTTCCTTATGGTTTTTTCCAGGTCAAAACCCTCCATATAGCAGAAGATGGGCACCGGAGGCCTGCCAGGGGGCCCACAAGCCCTAGGGGCGTGCCCCCGAGGCTTGTGGCCACCTGGTGGGTCCCCTCTGGTATTTTCTTCCCCCAATATTTTTTATATATTCCAAAATAATTCTCCGTAAATTTTCAGGACTTTTGGAGTTGTGCAGAATAGGTCTCTCAGATTTGCTCCTTTCCGGTCCAGAATTCCAGCTATCGGCATTCTCCCTCTTTGTGTAAACCTTGTAAAATAAGAGAGAAAAGGCATAAGTATTGTACCATAATGTGTATTAATAGCCCATAATGCAATAAATATCAATATAAAAGCATGATGCAAAATGGACGTATCAACTCCCCCAAGCTTAGACCTCGCTTGTCATCAAGCGAAAGCCGAAATCGATAAATATGTCCACATGTTTGGAGATAGAGGTGTCGATAAAATAAAATATGGACATGAAGGCATCATGATCATCTTTAGAACAACAACATATTGTCATATAATTTCTCATGCTAAAGTAATAATTCGTTCACAAGGTAAAGTATGAATCAAAAACTTTGTTGAAAACTAACAAACTGTGATCTCAGTCATCGAAACAATTGCAATTTATCATAATATCGGAAAGAGTCAATGTAAGAGCTTTTGTATAGCAAGTCCACATACTCAACCATCTTTTAGTCTTTCATAATTGCTAACACTCATGGGATACTTATGAGTTCAAAGTTTCAATCGGACACAGAGAAAGATAGGGGCTTATAGTTTCGCCTCCCAACCTTTTACCTCAAGGGTAATGTCAACAATAATACTGTATGATAACTTACATCCGAGTGGATATATATATCTGGATCTTCCCCAACATATAGTGCTTGCCAAAAAGAAAAAATGTAAAAAGGAAAGGTGAAGATCACCATGACTCTTGTAGGGAGATAGAAGGTAAATAAAAGATAGGCCCTTCGCAGAGGGAAGCAGAGGTTGTCATGCGCTTTTATGGTTGGATGCACAAAATCTTAATGCAAAAGAACGTCACTTTATATTGCCGCTTGTGATAGAGAACTTTATTATGCAGTCCGTCGCTTTTATTTCTTCCATATCACAAGTTCGTATAAAGCTTATTTTCCTCACAGTAAAAGATCATACCTATTTAGAGAGCAATTTTTATTGCTTGCACTGATGACAACTTACTTGAAGGATCTTACTGAATCCATAGGTTGGTATGGTGGACTCTTATGGCAAAACTGGGTTTAGGGATTTTGGATGCACAAGTAGTATCTCTACTTGGTGCAAAAGATTTGGCTAGCATAGGATGGGAAGCAAGCACAACATGTTGGATGATCCATGACAATATAACTTCTATTCGGATATAAAGAAACATAACCCATTATGTTGTCTTCCTTGTCCAACATCAACCTTTTAGCATATAATATTTTAATGAGTGCTCACAATCATAAAAGATGTACAAGATAGTATATTTTATGTGAAACCTCTCTTTCTTTATTACTTCCTATTAATTGCAACAATGACCAAAACTATGTTTGTCAACTCTCAACAAACTTTATTCATCATACTCTTTGTATGTGAAGTCATCACTCTCCATAAGATCATTATATAATCTTTTGACTTCTTTTATTCTTTTCTTTTTCTTTTTTCTCAAGATCATAGCAAGAAAGCAAAGCCCTCAACTCAAAACTAATCTTTATTATATAACTCTTAGACTCGATTACATAGAGGGAACACAAAGCAAAACTCAAAGCTAGATCATACTAAAAACTTTCATTCTTCTAGATCAAGATAATACCAAAAGGATCGAACTAACAAAAACGATAAAGGTAAAGATGTGATGGTGATACGATACCAGGACACCTCCCCCAAGCTTGGCACAAGGCAAGGGGAGTGCCCATACCCATATATTTAGGTCTCCTTCTTCGCAGGTGGTGATGTGATATTCTTGGCGATGATGCCCCTTAGAATGCGATTCTCCTCCTCAAGCTTATTATTTTGCTGCTCAAGATCCATTATTTCCTTGCGGAGTTTGCCTGTGACAGCTAGAGCTTTGATCACCCATGGATGCTTCCTGGCTGCGGGGGAAAAAGCAACACTCTTTTTCATGTTATCATAAGAGAGAAATCTAGCATTGGGAGGTATGACCGAATCCGGTATTGCTAAGCTCTGGAGTTCCTCAAGCATGGCTCCAGGTTGAAGGTGAGAGGTAGCTTCTTGATCCTCCTCCATGGCATCCACTCTTTTCAGGTCATTCTCCATCTCTTCCTTTGTTGACCACCCAAAGTGGTCAGCTTCGATGTATGCTCTTGGGCCAGGTATCGGGTGAGAGACCTGACTCTCCCCGACCGACACTTGCGAAGACATCTTGCTCCAAATCTACTGCAGAATTAGCTAAACACAAAACAGAGGATTTTGTCGTGGGACGGTGGTCAAAACCTTCGGGAGATTATATAATGAATTTTTACCGACCAAAAGGAGTATCCTGCAAGAAAACGGAGTCTGGAGGGCACACGAGGTGGCCACAAGCCTGGGAGGCGCGCCCAGGGGGTAGGGTGCGCCCCCACGGCTTGTCGCCTCCTCGTGCCCTTTTTGGACTACTTTTAATTTTCCTCATTTTTAAATATTCCAAAACAGAGTAAAATTGCCATTGGAAAAGTTTTGGAGTCGGTTTACTTACTGTACCGCATACCTATTCCTCTTCGGAGTCTGAAACGTTCTGATAGATATCCCTTATGTACTCCTCTGGTGTTATGGTATTAATGATATTGGTTTCAACATTTATGGGAGTACCTGAGATATAATGTTTGATTCTTTGCCCGTTTACCACCTTCGGGTTATTTCCTTCGGCGTTGTCGATTTTGATGGCACCGGAACAATAAACTTCCTCGATAATGTAAGGACCTTCCCATTTAGAGAGAAGCTTTCCTGCAAAAAATCTTAAACGAGAATTGTATAGCAAGACATGGTTGTCGGTGTCAAAACCGACAAACCTCGGGGTAGGGGTCCCGAGCTGTGGATCTGAGATCGACGGGGAACAAGGGACGATGAACACAGTGTTTACCCAGGTTCGGGCCCTCTCGAAGAGGTAATACCCTATGTCTTGCTTGATTGTATTGGATTTATAATATGGTTTACAGAGTAGATCTACCTCGAGATCGGCATGAGCTAAACCCTAAGGTGATGAGGTGATGAATGTAGCTCTAGCCCTAAAGACTACAACCCTCGGTTTATATAGACACCGGTAGGGTTAGGGTTATCGGAGATAGATTACAATAAGGAGTAAAGAGATCCTGCCTATCCTTTACTTGGAGGGCACACCACGGCTTCATAGACCTCCTGTCGCTACACGGCTTCACTAGTCTGGCCCATATTCGATGGGTCGGTGCTCCGAGGACCCCTTAGTCCATAACTCCCTCAGTAGCCCCCAAACTTGCCTCCAATGCCAAGGCTTGTGTCCGGCATCCGCTCACCCAACAGTATTCGGCTTGCGAGGCGAGTTCTCCAGTGTGCTTCGTTCATGTTCGGAGTCAAGTGATGTCCGAAATCTAAAACGACCGCTTTATTTAGCAACGAAGGCAAAAAAATGTTCATGTGTAAACAGTGCCTTCATCTGACAAGTTTTTCTCGAAGAGTCGCATCCGGCCATAATGCCAAGCGGTTAGTATTTCTCGAAGCACGGCTCGAGGCTGATGCCACGTTTGGCACGTCTACTCAAGGTGGATATCGTGCCCCGCCTTTCAGGGGATATGATCAATGATTTCGATTCCCCACCCCGCACATAACGTTGCGAGCGTATCGGGAAGTGGAGAAGCCAACGACATGAAAAAAAGGAACTCTTGGCTTATCAACAGCCTATAAAGGGGGAGCTACAACAGTCAGCATCCCACGCCTTCTTCCACCTTCCGCTCACGCAGATCTTCAGAGCTCCAGCGCCCCTTTTCTCTGCTTCCACAGCAAATCCCACCCCGTCTCCTTCAGCCATGGCCGGATCCGGCGCCAACGGGAAGTGGGACGTCTCCATTGTCACCGATAACGACATCCTGAAGCTGAAGCAAGCCGGCTACTTGTTGGCCGATGTCGCCCATCGGGCCCCTGAAGCAGGCCAGATCGTCCCTACGCCTAGGCCGGGCGAAAGGGTCATATTCCTCCCCCATTTCCTTAGGGGTCTTGGATTTCCCCTGCACCCCTTCTTTTACGGGCTAGATTTTCATGATCTAGCCCCCAACTCCCTCCTCCACATCTCATCCTTTATTATCTTTTGCGAGGCTCTCCTCCGGTCCGACCACACTTCGGCCTATGGCTAAAGGTATTCAACGTCAAGCCCAAGGTGGTTGGTGGCGAACATGCGGACTACGGCGGGGCCATGATCAGCAAACTGACGTGGGTCCCGTGGCCGGAGGGCAAGTTTATCGACACCGTTAAGGTGTGGCAAAAGGAATGGTTCTACATCACCAAGCCAAGGGGAGCCGCCTGGGCGGCAACTCCCGCATTCAGATTCGGACCCACTGCCAGGCTGGCCTCATGGACCACCAAGAGCCCGGACTGGGGGTCCGCTGATGACTTGAAGGCACTGCAGAAGCACGTCGTCAGTGTAATGGAGACTGGCGGGAAGCTGGTTAATGTGATCCAGATCATGCTAAAGCGTCGACTCCTCCCCTGTCAGGAGAGGGCCAAGCCAATGTGGGAGTATGACCCCGAAGATCTTGCCGCCGTGCAACATCTTTTCGGCACGACCCACATGATAGTGCGGGGTCTGCTATTCAAGCCGCAGAAGGACTGGCCGGTCGAGGGGGAGGACATCGGCCTCGATGCTGTGACCCCTCCGAAGAAGGTGAGCGGCATTTGTCTTAACATGAGTTCGAATATTCACACCGTATGATTTGACCCAAACCTCTGTATGTGGATTTTGCAGGGCTAGGTCACCAAGGCCAAGAAGATCAGCGGCCCGGCGCCGCTGCCAGAAGGGCCTCGATTCGAATAGCTAGAGAAGTTGTTGGTCGTTGTGCTGTACAAGGCGCCCGACAAGAAGGGCAAGAAGATGGAGGTGCCGGAAGCCAGGGAGGGCCTCCGTCGCAGGGCTCGTCCGGACAGCCAGTCCGGAGACACTGCGGCCCTATCCGCACAGGAGGGGGATGAGGATGAGGACGGGAAGGAAAGCACCTCCTCGCACTCTAAGACGAGGGCGACGTCCACCGACGTCGAGGAGGTTCAACCTTCTTAGGCCCCGAAGAGACAATGCTGGCCTAAGCTGGTCTTGTCCGACTGCTCGGATTCCAACGAGGAGTCTGAAGCATTCGAAAAGGTTCCGGAGAGAGAACCCAGGGTCAAGCGCCATGCGACCAGGTACATATCACGGCATTTTCAATTGCTTTATTCTTTAGCAGCCCCTGGTAGAACGTAGATTGATTGTTTTTTGGTGGTGCAGCCCTCCGCGTGGCCACCCCGCCGAGGAGACCTCGAAGGGGATGTCCCCGCCCGCCGAACTGGCGGACAGTGGCTCACGCTCCGCACCTCCTCTAATCCCCGAAGAGGTTGGGGAGGTGCTGTCGTGAAAGACCCCTCCTCCTCCGAACTCAGGGGAGGAGGTCGACGCCACCATGGTTGAGGCCGACGCCTCGGTCGTTGAAGACCAGGGGGATGCATCCCTCCTGGCTAACGCGGGGAGGGGATCCGGGTCATCCGAACCCCTACAGCATCCGACTCCCGAGCCCCCGAGGCCCTCGAGGGAGCCAATTCCTCCTTTCGGCGGGGAAGGTGCTGAGGGCTCGACGCCCGCACCGAACACCTCTATTCGGGTGGCGGTGGGCTGGCCGGACACGCTGGCGGAGTTGGTGAGCAAGCCTGCCATTGTCGATGAGCACCGCACTCTTATGGGTGCGGTTATACAGGGTGTTTGGTCCATTCATTCTGGACTGAACGGCGCTGTTCAAGGCCTGCTAACAGGCTTTGAGGTAAGTCAAGTAATGCTCTTATCCTGTAAAGCGGTTGTAATCTTTAGTTTGGGTAGGTCATGTGCATAGCAGCCCCCGAGACTCTACAAGGACTTCGGAGAAGCTTGAAGAGGATCAAACTCTGTAGGCCGATTAATAATGTCGATGTTTCTTTTGCTGACGCAGGCATCTTCCTTGGCTGCGGCTGCTAATGGCGCGGCACTAAAGGAGATGGACCAGAAGCTCGAATGCTCCAACGGGGAGCTTGACCTTGTCAACAAACGGCTTGATGAAGCGCAAGGTTAGCTTTTCGTTAATGTGTGTGATCGCTCGTCGCCGGGTACTTATACGCCTGGATTGTATGTTGATCATTCTATGTGCGGATTTTTCAGCTGCCGCTGCTGAGGTGGAGGGCTTGAAGGAGGCCCTAAAGAAAGCTGAGGCTGAGGCGGCTGCCAAGAAATTGGCCGTCGAAAAGGCGATGGCCGAGCTTGAGGAAGCCAAGCTTTCCAGCCAAAAGCACGAGGCTCGAGTGGCCGAAGTGCAGGTGGAGCTCAAGGATGTTGCCACGAAGCTGGAGGGCCTTGAGAAGGAGAAGGAGAAGCGGTCCTCCACGCTGTCCAAGGTGGAGAAAGAACTCCAGGAGGTGAGGACCGAAGTGCGGGGTGTCGAGAGGAGCTCCGCCAAGTGGGGCAAATTGAAAACGGTAAGAAATACTTACTGCAGAGTGTGTTCGGAGGAAACAGGTTTGCCTTGCTGACGCGGGTCTGGTGCTCCGCAGGCGTCTTCGCCGAACTTCCGAGGAGCGCGGCGGCCGCAGCGGAGCTATGCCACTCCCGAGGAGGATGGCCTGCAACGGCTCTTCTGGTCATAGTTTTCGGCCTCCGAGCATCCTCCCCTCCTCAGCAACCAAATGAAGCAGCTGATGGAGATACATCGGATGTCCGAGCTAGCCGTGAAGGACCTCTATGTCAATCTGTGGCCCGCTGAGCCGATTCCGGACACCTACTTTGGCCTTATGCAGAAGCTGCGGGAGGCGCCGCTCCGGATTGACGCCATGAAGCGCTCCGTGTGCCTTGAGGGGGCGAGGCTTGTGTTTGGAAAGACCATGGTGCATTGGCCAAAGATTAATCCGATGGACATGGCTACTGGCCCACCGCCCAAGGGGAAGGAGCACCGCCACCCTGAGCTGTACTTTGCGCAGGTGATGAATGGAGCGCGGGCGATAGAGGGCCAGTGCTCGAAAGATGTAATGCTTGAATGACTGTATTAAGTTTTTATCACTTGGACCCTTATGCTTTATGATGCGTCCACCTGACTTATTTTGTCTTGTCCTGATTTAATTTTGACTCCTGTGTGGCCGTATGTTTATTCTGAAAGCTACCAGTCGTTGGCTTCAGCCCCCAGGTGAATATCACGAGGGGTGTTTTATCTCCGCACTGTTACCCTTAGCCAACGTCTTGGTACCCGGAGGCGGTAGTGCGTGAGCGAAACTAGGCAATCAGACTATTCGGTTTTATTGCTTTCACTTAGCCTTAGGAGCTTAACGGTGGGGGCTAAGGACTAGCCCCCATAGTTTTGTGATGTACTGGGGGGGTCAATACCTACCCTTTCCGATCACCTGGTTTGCATTAAAATGAACCCTTCATGTGACACGGTGAAATCGCCAATGACTTTTAGAGTCAAACCTCGTCATCGGATCGCTGACCAGTTCGGGCTTACTATGACGGTCAGTTTTCGGCTTCCTCCTCCTGAGGTACTTGTCCGGGCTAGCCAGAAGTACAATCACAGGGGTTCTCCCTTTGCCCTCTTAGCCGAACGAGCAAAACATAAGGGGCAAGCTAGGAGCCGGGCAACCCAACTATTGACCCAAGACATAGTTCGGAACTGATGCATATAGTGCAATATCCGAGATGCCGAACACTCAGCGAAAAGTACCGTCGAACTTGGGGTACAGAGCCGATGGTTAAATCGAGCTCTAGGTTAGTTAACCGATCATGTTTTCATGCCGGGCTGTTCGAAGAGCGAGGGGAGAATCAGAAGGGAAGGAGACAATCGCAAGATGCGGATATCAGAACACCATAAAGGGCATTTTTATTATTTCTCGTAGGCTCAAGACGTCTAATCGTACAATTCGAACTGCCATGGCATTATTTGTAAAAAGGAAAAAGTTTTACAGAGTAAAGGTTTACGCAGGGCCTTGATGCGTGAGTCGAAGCTTCAACTGTGCCCTGCTGCATGTCTGCGCCTTTGCTTCTGAGAGGTGGGGGTTGGGACCTGCGATAAAACCTTGAGGGGCGAGGATCCTGCTGATGAAGCTTTACGCTTGGGGGAGGGGGGGTTCCGGAATTGGCCCCCGGGTCATCCGAAGACAAGGTAATTCCGAAGTTTGGGTTAGCCGAACACATGCTTCGGATTTATTGATATATGCCTCACGGCTGCCCATGGTATTTTGAGTGCGAAATTGTGCTGATGAGGCACATGGAGCGCGAAGAATGTGGGCGTGCTGTGGGGCGCGCATCCCTATTTGCGGTGAACGCATGCGGGTTCCCATGATGGGGAGCGGGTTCGGGCCCGTTTACTATTGTCGCCGGCCTTTACGGCGGGTCGGTAATGTGACCCGTATGGGCTGGTTTGGTCTTCGGCCGCTAGGCCGAAGTGTGCTCTTCGGTCCGAAATGAGCGTTCTATATTGCCGTTGATAGTTATGATGCCCAAAGGACCGGGCATCTTCAACTTGAGGTATGCATAATGCGGGACATCATTGAATTTAGCGAACGCCGTTCAGCCGAGGAGGGCGTGATAGCCGCTGCGAAAAGGTGCAATGTCGAAGATCAAGTCCTCGCTTTGGAAGTTGTCCGGAGAGCCGAACAGTACTTCAAGTGTCACAGTGCCTATGCAGCAGGCCTCCACTCCCGGAATGACCCCCTTGAAGGTGGTGTTGCTGGGTTTGATCCTTGACGGATCGATCCCCATCTTCCTCACTGTGTCTTCGTATATCAGATTGAGGCTACTGCCCCCATCCATTAGGACTCTAGTGAGGTGGAATCCATCGATGATGGGGTCGAGTACTAAGCTTGCGGATCCTCCATGGCGTATGCTGGTTGGGTGATCCCTGCGATCAAAAGTGATCGGCCAGGCTGACCACGGATTGCACTTCGGCACTACGGGCTCGACGGAATATACATCTCGCAGCGCTCGCCTCCTCTCCTTCTTTGGTATGTCAGTTGCGTAAATCATGTTCACCGTCTTGACCTCGGAAGGGAAGGGTTTCTGGCCTCCACTATTCGGCCTTCGGGGCTCGTCATCGTCCTCGCTTCATGGGCTTTTGCCCGAGTCTTCGGCTGTAAGCTTGCCGGCCTGCTTTATCACCCAACAGTTACGGTTGGAGTGGTTGGCGGGCTTCTCTGGCATGCCGTGGATCTGGCAAGTCCTGTCCAGAATTGTGTCTAGTCTGGATGGACCATCGCCGTTGCCTTTAGGGGCTTTCTTTCGGGGTCCGGACTTCGGGTTTCTGAACCCGGGATTTACTGCCGTATCCTCGCCTTCGCCATCATTGTGGCGACATTTACTCTTGCTACGTCGCGGCTTTCCATTAGCGTCCCGAACCTCGGAGGTACCGGGTGTGTCGGGGTTGGTGTTTTTATGAGCGAGCCAACTATCTTCGCCCGCGCAAAAGCGGGTCATGAGAGAAGTAAGGGTTGCCATCGTTCTTGGTTTATCCTGGCCGAGCTGTCTTATGAGCCATTCGTCCTTACCCAGGTTCGGGCCCTCTCGAAGAGGTAATACCCTACGTCCTGCTTGATTGTATTGGATGTATAATATGGTTTACAGAGTAGATCTACCTCGAGATCAGCATGAGCTAAACCCTAAGGTGATGAGGTGATGAATGTAGCTCTAGCTCTAAAGACTACAACCGTCAGTTTATATAGACACCGGTAGGGTTAGGCTTATCGGAGATAGATTACAATAAGGGGTAAAGAGATACTGCCTATCCTTGACTTGGAGGGCACACCACGGCTTCATAGACCTCCTTTCCCTGTACGGCTTCACTAGTTCGGCCCATATTCGATGGGCCGGCGCCCCGAGGACCCCTTAGTCCATAACTCCCTCAATGGTCACCTACATTAAATTCATGCTTTTGTATCCTTTTGTCATGCCATCTCTTAACTTTCTCTTTAAACAACTTGGCATTCTCATAGGCTTGAGTTCTCCATTCATCAAGTGAGCTAATGTCAAATAACCTCTTCTCACCGGCAAGTTTGAAATCATAGTTGAGCTCTTTAATTGCCCAATAAGCTTTATGTTCTAGTTCAAGAGGTAGGTGACATGCTTTTCCGTAAACCATTTTATATCGAGACATACCCATAGGGTTTTTATAAGCAGTTCTATAAGCCCATAATGCATCATCAAGTTTCTTAGACCAATTCTTTCTGGATCTATTAACAGTCTTTTGCAAGATCAATTTTATTTCCCTATTGCTCAATTCTACTGGACCACTAGAGTGAGGGTGATAAGGTGATGCAATTCTATGGTTAACGTCATACTTAGCAAGCAATTTACGGAATGCACCATGAATAAAGTGTGAACCACCATCAGTCATTAAATATCTAGGGACTCCAAACCTTGGGAAAATAACTTCTTCAAGCATTTTAATAGAGGTGTTATGATCAGCACTACTAGTTGGAATAGCTTCTACCCACTTAGTAACATAATCAACAGCAACTAAAATATGAGTATACCCATTAGAGGATGGAAAAGGTCCCATATAATCAAATCCCCAAACATCAAATGGTTCAATAACAAGTGAATAGTTCATAGGCATTTCCTGACGTCTACTAATATTACCAATTCTTTGACATTCATCACAAGACAAGACAAACTTACGAGCATCTTTGAAGAGAGTAGGCCAATAAAAACCAAATTGTAATACCTTGTGTGCATTTCTATCTCCAGCATGGTGTCCTCCGTAGGCCTCGGAGGGAAACTTGCGTAGGATATGTTCCTGTTCATGCTCAGGTACACAACGTCTAATAACACCATCTACTCCTTCTTTATAAAGGTGTGGGTCATCCCAAAAGTAATGTCTCAAATCATAGAAAAACTTTTTCTTTTGTTGGTATGTGAAACTCGGTGGTATAAATTTAGCAACAATATAATTGGCATAATCAGCATACCATGGAGTACTACAAGAAGTATTTATGATAGCTAATTGTTCATCAGGAAAGCTATCATCAATAGGTAGTGGGTCATCAAGAACATTTTCTAACCTAGACAAGTTGTCTGCTACGGGGTTCTCAGCTCCCTTCCTATCAATAATATGCAAATCAAATTCTTGTAGCAAGAGAACCCATCTAATAAGTCTGTGTTTAGCATCTTTCTTATCCATAAGGTATTTAATAGCAGCATGATTGGTGTGAACCGTTACTTTGGAATCAACAATATAAGATCTGAACTTATCACATGCAAAGGCAACTGCTAAAAATTCTTTCTCAGTAGTAGCATAATTTCTTTGAGCACTGTCTAGAGTTTTACTAGCATAATGAATAACATTTAATTTCTTATCAACTCTTTATCCTAGAATAGCACCAACAGCATAATCACTAGCATCACACATAATTTCAAAGGGTAGGTTCCAATCAGGTGGTTGAACAATAGGTGCGGAAATCAAGGCTTTCTTAAGTATTTCAAATGCTTCTACACAATCATCATCAAAAACAAAAAGAACATCTTTTTGCAAGAGATTAGTGAGAGGCCTAGAAATTTTAGAGAAGTCTTTAATAAACCTCCTATAGAAACCAGCATGACCAAGGAAACTTCTTATACCTTTGATATCTTTAGGACATGGCATCTTTTCAATAGCATCAACTTTAGCTTTATCAACTTCAATACCTCTTTCAGAAATTTTATGCCCCAAGACAATACCTTCATTAACCATAAAGTGGCACTTCTCCCAATTCAAGACAAGATTAGCTTCTTCACATCTCTGCAAAACTCGATCAAGGTTGCTTAAGCAATCATCAAAAGAAGTTCCGTAAACAGAGAAATCATCCATGAAAACCTCAACAATCTTTTCACAAAAGTCAGAGAATATAGCAGTCATACATCTTTGAAAAGTAGCAGGTGCATTGCATAAACCAAAAGGCATACGTCTATAAGCAAAGGTACCAAAAGGGCATGTAAAAGTAGTTTTTTCTTGATCCTCTTGTGACACAGGTAGTTGAGAAAAACCAGAAGAACCATCTAGAAAGCAAAAGTGTGTATGTTTGGATAGTCTTTCTAGCATTTGATCAATAAAAGGTAAAGGATAATGATCTTTCCTAGTAGCTTGGTTTAACTTTCTAAAATCAATAACCATTCCATAACCTGTGACAATTCTTTGCGGAATCAATTCATTTTTATCATTGGGAACAACAGTAATACCTCCCTTCTTAGGGACACAATGAACAGGACTTACCCATCTACTATCAGCAACAGGATAAATTATACCTGCTTCCAGAAGCTTTAGTATTTAATTTCTTACCACTTCTTTCATCTTAGGATTCAACTGTCGTTGGTGATCAACAACTGGTTTAGCATCAGGTTCCGTATTAATTTTGTGCAGACATTGAGTGGAACTAATGACCTTAAGATCATCAAGAGTATATCCAATAGCGGCACGGTGTTTCTTCAGAGTTTTTAATAATTTCTTTTCTTCATGTTCTGAAAGGTTAGCACTAATAATAACAGGATATATCTTCTTTTCATCAAGATAAGCATATTTCAAAGTATCAGGTACTTATTTAAGATCAAACACATGATCACTCTTGGGTGGTAGAGGATCTCCAAGAATATCAACATGCAAATTGTGTTTCAGGACAGGCATCTGATTAAAGAATATTTCATCTATTTCATTCCTTTCATTCATGAACATATCATTTTCATGGTCTAGCAAATATTGTTCTAAAGGATCAGTAGGAGGCACAAAAATAGAAGCAAGAGCAATAATTTCATCTTTACTAGGCAATTCTTTATCATGGGGTTGTCTATGAAATTTGGAGAAATTAAACTCATAAGGCACATCCCCAAAACTTACACTAATAGTTTCTTTCTCGCAATCTATCTTAGCATTAACAGTGTTCAAGAAAGGTCTACCAAATATGATGGGACAAAAATCATCTTGTGGGGAACCAAGAACTAGAAAATCAGTAGGGTATTTTGTTTTCCCACACAAGACTTCAACATCTCTAACAATCCCAATTGGTGATATAGTATCTCTATTGGCAAGCTTAATAGTGACACCAATATCTTCTATTTCAGCAGGTGCAATATCATTCATAATTTCTTGATATAAAGTAAAAGGGATTGCAATAACACTAGCACCCAAATCACATAAGCCATGAGAACAATGATCTCCTATTTTAACAGAAACAGCAGGCACGCCAACAATAGGTCTATGTTTATCTTTATTATCGGGTCTAGCAATTCTAGCAGCTTCACCACAGAAATAAATAACATGCCCTTCAATATTATCTACCAAGAGATCTTTAACCATAGCAATACTAGATTCAACTTTAATTTGCTCAGGGGGTGTAGGTGTTCTAGTATAACTCTTACAACCCACAGCTGAAGCTTTTAGCATGTTCCTTTATTCTAACAGGGAAAGGTGGTTTCTCAATATAAGCAGTAGGAATAACAGGATCAACATTATAAGTAATAGTTTCCTCTTCAGCTTTAATAGGTTCTACTATTTTCAATTCAATGGGAGGATGATATTTAAACCACTTCTCCTTAGGGAGATCAACATGATTAGCAAATGATTCACAGAAAGAAGCTACTATCTCAGAGTCAAGTCCATATTTAGCGCGAAATTCACGAAAAGCATCGGTATCCATAAAAGATTTAACACAATCAAACTTGAGGTTTATACCTGACTCCTTACCTTCGTTGAGTTCCCAATCTTCAGAGTTGCATTTAATTATTTCCAATAAATCCCATTTGAATTCAATAGTCTTCTTCATAAAAGAACCAGTACAAGAAGTATCGAGCATGGATTGATCATTATGAGAAAGCCGAGCATAAAAGTTTTGAATAATAATTTCTCTTGAGAGCTCATGATTGGGGCATGAATATAACATTGACTTAAGCCTCCCCCAAGCTTGAGAGATACTTTCTCCTTCATGAGGCCAAAAATTATATATATAATTCCGATCACGATGAACCAGATGCATAGGATAAAACTTCTGATGAAATTCCAATTTCAATCGGTTGTAATTCCAAGTCCCAATATCATCGCATAGCCTATACCATGTCAATGCCTTCTCCTTCAAAGATAAAGGGAAGACCTTCTTCTTGACTTCATCCTTGGGCCTGCAAGCTTAAATAATCCACAAACTTCATCCACATAGATTAGATGCATATCAGGATGTAATGTTCCATCCCCTGCATAAGGATTAGCTAGTAGTTTCTCTATCATACCCGAAGGAATTTCATAATAAATATTTTCAGTAGGTTCAGTAGGTTGAGGGGCAACTCTTTGCTCTACCGGTCGGGGTGAAGATACCCTGAACAAACCCCTTAAAGGATTATTTTCCATAGCAACAAGTGACAGTAAATTTTAACACACTATATAAAATTTTCCTTTACCAAATTCCACTTACCAAAGGCGCTTCACTCCCCGGCAACGGCGCCAGAAAAGAGTCTTGATGACCCACAAGTATAGGGGACCATCGTAGTCCTTTCGATAAGTAAGAGTGTCGAACCCAACGAGGAGCGGAAAGAAATGACAAGCGGTTTTCAGCAAGGTATTCTCTGCAAGCACTGAAATTATCGGTAACAGATAGTTTTGTTATAAGATAATTCATAACGGGTGACAAGTAACAAGTGTAACAAAGGTGCAGCAAGGTGGCCCAATCCTTTTTGTAGCAAAGTATAAGCCTGGACGAAATCTTATATAAAGCAAAGCACTCCCGAGGACACATGGGAATTATTGTCAAGCTAGTTTTCATCATGCTCATATGATTCACGTTTGTTACTTTGATAATTTGATATGTGGGTGGACCGGTGCTTGGGTGCTGTCCTTACTTGGACAAGCCTCCCACTTATGATTAACCCCTCTCGCAAGCGTCCGCAACTACGAAAGAAGAATTAAGATAAATTTAACCATAGCATGAAACATGTGGATCCAAATCAGCCCCTTACGAAGCAACGCATAAACTTGGGTTTAAGTTTCTGTCACTCTAGCAACCCATCATCTACTTATTACTTCCCAATGCCTTCCCCTAGGCCCAAATTATGGTGAAGTGTCATGTAGTCGACGTTCACATAACACCACTAAAGGAAAGACAACATACATCTCATCAAAATATCGAACGAATACAAAATTCACATGATTACTTATAACAAGAATTCTCCCATGTCCTCAGGAACAAATGTAACTACTCACAAATCATATTCATGTTCAAGATCAGAGGGGTATTGAATATCATTAAGGATCTCAACATATGATCTTCCACCGAATAAACCAACTAGCATCAACTACAAGGAGTAATCAACACTACTAGCAACCCACAGGTACCAATCTGAGGTTTTGAGACAAAGATCGGATACAAGAGATGAACTAGGGTTTGAGAGGAGATGGTGCTGGTGAAGATGTTGATGGAGACTGGCCCCCTCTCCATGAGAGGATCATTGGTGCCGACGATGGTGCTGGTGAAGATTGCGGGTCATGTCAAGATACTCATCGGGTATAGGATGCAAGGGGTCAACAGGGGGCATGTAAGGGCTAGTAATATACTTGTTCAAATTATATTCATTGAAAATCTCAAGCATCTCATTTTTCCAAGCACTATAGAACTCTCCGTCAAGCATAGGCACTCTACGTCTAATACTCCAAATCATAGACTCATCCATCTTCCTCCAATGGTGATTAAACCAAAGCAATGGAGACCAATGCTCTGATACCAATTGAAAGGATCGATAAGAGGGGTCTAGAGGGGGGTGATTAGACCCTCAACAAGTAAAAGTGGCAACTTTTAAGTTCTTCAAGTTGAGGTGGAGTTTTAGCACAAGGTTAAGCATTCACAATACATTTCAAGCAAGCATGGCAAGAGTATAAGCAGCGTAAAGAATAAAGCATGCTAATTGCAAGAAAGTAAAGGGATGGGATTGGAGTGTGCAAACGCAATGAAGACACGGAGATTTTTGGCGTGGTTCCGATAGGTGGTGCTATCATACATCCATGTTGATGGAGACTTCAACCCACAATGGGTAACGGTTGCGCGAGTCCACGGAGGGCTCCACCCACGAAGGGTCCACGAAGAAGCAACCTTGTCTATCCCAACATGGCCATCGCCCACGAAGGACTTGCCTCACTAGGGTATATCTTCACGAAGTAGGCGATCTCCTTGCCCGTGCAAACTTCTTGGTTCAACTCCACAATCTTGTCGGAGGCTCCCAAGCGACACCTAACCAATCTAGGAGACACCACTCTCCAAAAGGTAATAGATGGTGTGTTGATGATGAACTCCTTGCTCTTGTGCTTCAAATGATAGTCTCCCCAACACTCAACTCTCTCTCATAGATTTGGCTATGGTGGAAAGATGATTTGAGTGGAAAGTAACTTGGGGAAGGCTAGAGATCAAGATTCTTGTGGTAGGATTGGAATATCTTGGTCTCAACACATTGGTAGGTGGTTCTCTCTCAGAAAATGAGTAGTGTAAGTGTAGGCACGTTCTGATGGCTCTCTCACATATGGAGAAGGGGTGGAGGGGTATATATAGCCTCCACACAAAATCCAACCATTACACACATTTGACCCAACTCGGTCAGACCGAATAGAAGAACTCGGTGAGACCGATTTAGTTCAAAATGTGAATGTTAGGAATCTCGGTTGGACCGACTGAAACAACTCGGTGGGACCGATGTGCTAGGGCTAGGGAAAAACCTCATCTCGATGAACCCGATTGCTTGAACTCGGTGAGATCGATTTCAGCAAAGAGCAAACAGAGAGTTGGTCAAGCAAACTCGGTGTGACCGATTGCTCATTTCGGTAAGACCAAAATGTTACAAAGGGAAACAGAGAGTTTGCAAGGCCATCTCGGTGAGACCGAGATCCGTATCGGTGTGACCGAAGTGTTAGGGTTTCTGGCACTGGCTATGTCAACTGAACTCGGTGGCGCCGGATAGAAGATTTCGGTGGGGCCGAGTTTGACTTTGGGTTTTGGACATATTTGGAAATGAGAAAGTGGTTGAGGGCTTTGGAGCAATATCACTATGCATTTTGAGCAAGTAGACCATTAAGCAACACCTCATCCCCTTTTAATACTATTGGCTTTCCTATGGACTCAATGTGATCTTGGATCACTAAAATGGAAATGAAGAGTCTTGAGCTTTTGCCAACATGTGTCTTGACACCTTGAAGGGGTTCCACATCCTCTTGTCTTTACCACGCCATTGTTGAACTTATCTGAAATATACTAGATAAAAGTATTAGTCCAACAAGAGATATGTTGATATTAATTACCAAAATCACCTAGGGAGCACTTGTGCTTTCAATCTCCCCCTTTTTGGTAATTAATGACAACATACATCAAAGCTTTAGATTAAAGATATACATGGTAATAAGTAAAGCTTTGGAGAGACATGTAACATGCATAGGCTCCCCCTACATGTATGCAATCACGTGAAGTTGGAATAAGAACATGTGAATGCATAAGCATGACAGAGCAAGCAATGAGTTACATGCATCTTGGCTATATGCATGAGAGCAAATGATGTATATAGGAAGTGTACCTCCATGTTCATGAATCCTTCTTGCAAACAATATGTACATCAGCAAGAGATCATCATGCACATGAGTGTGATGCATATACTTACCTTGTGGTTTTGGGCTGGCTTTTAGAAGGAGTGGACTTGAGAAAACAGGGTTAGACAACGCAAGAACACTCTAGATAAAGCAATTTCAGGAAACCACAAGAGTACCAAGACTGGGATGACATGTAATGGGTGAGTACTAGGTACTCCATTTAGATAGTAACATGTCCCCAAAGATTTTAAAGATATGCAATGAATTCCAAAGATTTTCTTCCCCTAGATATGGACTTTTTCTCCCCCTGAATCTGATATTGGATAATGGGAGAAGGTAGGGTGAAAGAAAATCAAAGCAAGAAAGGGTAATATTAACCACAGTCAGAGCAACAATAATATGCAATAACAATAACTAAGATCAAACATATTGACATGTCTTTCCCCACTAAAAGACATGTGACTTCTCTCCTCTTTGTTGTACTAGCATCTGGAAGAGCTTAGATGTGCTCATATGATAAGCTTTGATGTGCTCTCTCTCCCCTTTGACATCAATTTCCAAGAAGGGCACTTCTGGAGCATGAGTCAAGTAGGTGTGGTCCTTGAGAGACACTACAAAGTAGTAGGTAATCCATGATGCTTGTAGAGAAAAGAATCATTGAGTGGAGCTAAAAAAGATAGGCAGTAAACATGGCAAAACATTTTCTCAGAGTTGAAATCGGTGACGCCGATTGTTTTTCGTCGGTGACGCCGAGTTGACAGAGTCACAGAAGGTCCTGATCGGTGCGACCGAGTTAGTCCGTGTTGGTTGTACCGATGAACTATTCACAAGGAGAGCTTGTGCTTCGGTCAGACTGATAGGTTTTGATCGGAGGGACCGAGTTCAACACCGAGTAAAAGTTTGTCAATTCAGCTCACTTGGCAAAAGAAATCTCGCAAGGATTTGCAAGGAATTAACTGAAAGATTTGCAATGAATTAGACACAGAAGTTACAGAGAAAAACATAAATAAGAAAAGAGATCTAGATGAAGTTTTTTTTATAAGGGAAACAAGATAGCAAGAAATATATGTAAGAACAGAAAGTAAGTGAACAGAGAAACAGTAGAGAACTTCATCTAGAAGGGGTCGGCGACAAAGTCACCTATGTTAGAGTATATTGACTTAGGAGTCAAGTGAGATCACTTGATCATAGGTCATACTCATCGTTTAAGCTCAAAATGGGGTTTCCATTTTTCGTTTAAGCATTTTGATGTATTCACATCTCGTTGAGTTGCTTTATCTCATGTCTTGGAGCAAAGCATCTCTAAGATGGAATGACATACCTTGGGTTGTGGTGTTGATCATGTAGTTGAACTTGTGTTGGATGCTCAAGGTTGATGTAGTCCATCAAGAATTGTGAGCACCACTTAGAGTTTGAGTTCATCTTCCTACGTGAGTTAGTCTTGCAAGGAAAAGCACTTGTGTATCCAAAATGACAATCATGAAACTTGATATCAAAAGAGATTTGATATATTGAAATTGTCAAAGGATATGTCGAATGAGTTCATGCTTCCTTGTATTCAACATGAATATAGTAGGGACTTGGTGATGTAAAGATTTCTCAAAATGTGAGTGACTTGCAATCTCATAGATTTGGGTTCATTCAAGTACCTACAAGGGTTAGATAACATGCAAGGGTACAACTATAGATCCAAGACATGTGATCATCATCATAAGAGAAATATCAAGGATTAGTCATAAAAGGCTCATGCCTTGCATGTATCCAAATGGAGTTTCTACTCCAAGTTTGAGGCATCAATGATATCCAATTCACCTCTCAAATGGAAAAATACTTTCTCATCAAGCGGTTTGGTGAATATATCCGTCAATTGCTTATCGGTACGAACATGCTTAAGATTGATGTCTCCTTTAGCAACATGATCGCGAATGAAATGATGACAAACTTCAATATGCTTAGTTCGAGAATGTTGCACGGGATTGTGAGCAATCTTGATAGCACTTTCATTGTCACAAAGCAATGGAACATGTTTCACATGTATCCCATAATCCTTAAGAGTTTGGGTCATCCAAAGTAATTGAGCACAACATGATCCGGCGGCAATGTATTCCTCTTCGGTGGTGGATAAGGATACCGATTTTTGTTTCTTGGAGGACCAAGACACAAGGGATCTACCAAGAAATTGACAAGTACCCGAAGTGGACTATAAATCAACCTTGTCACCGGCATAGTCCGAATCGGAGTAGTCAACAAGATCAAAAGATGACCTCTTAGGATACCAAATGCCAAAGTTTGGTGTATGAATTAAATATCTCACTATCCTTTTCACGGCCTTAAGATGACATTCTTTAGGAGCTGCTTGATATCGTGCACACATGCACACAGTTAGCATAATATCGGGATGGGAGGCACATAGATATAATAATGAACCAATCATAGAGAGGTAAACCTTTTGGTCAACCGGTTTGCCATCCTTAATCAAGTCAAGATGTCCACTAGTAGGCATGGGTGTTGTCATACCTTTGCTTTCTTGCATGTTGAACTTCTTGAAAAGGTCCTTGGAATACTTTGTTTGCGAAACAAAGGTGCCTTCCTTAGTTTGCTTGATTTGCAAACCAAGAAAGAATTTGAGTTCACTCATCATAGACATCTCATACTTCTCCGACATTAGCCTTCCAAAAATTTCACTAAAATGAGGGTTAGTCCAACCAAATATGGTATCATCCCCATAAATTTGGCACACAAATAATTCACCATTAACCCTTTTAGTAAAAAGTGTAGAATCAATCTTCCCAATTTCAAAGCCTTTTTCAATAAGAAACTTGGACAAGCATTTATACCATGCTCTAGGAGCTTGTTTAAGACCATAAAGAGCTTTGTGAAGTTTGTAGACATGATTAGGTTTCTTAGGATTAACAAAGCTGGGAGGTTGTTTAACATAAACTTCCTCCTCAATTTCACCATTTAAAAAAGCACTTTTAATGTCCATTTGGTATAAAGTGATATCATGGTGATTGGCATAAGCAAGTAAGATGCGTATGGACTCAAGTCTAGCAACGGGGGCATAAGTCTCACCATAGTCCATACCTTCGACTTGAGTGTAGCTTTGAGCGACGAGACGGGCCTTGTTGCGTACAACTTGTCCATCCTCGTCTTGCTTATTCCAAAACACCCACTTGGTTCCAATGACATTGTGGTTGTCGTTCGGCTTTTCAACCAATGTCCACACTTGATTCCTCTCAAAATTGTGTAGCTCTTCATGCATAGCATTCACCCAATCCGGACCCCCAAGAGCTTCTTCAACCTTCATAGGTTCAATACTATAAATGAATGAGTAATGTTCACAAAACTTAGCCAAACGAGTTTTAGAGCGAGTAATTCTCCCGGTTTGAATATCATCAAAGATTTGTTCAACGGGATGATCTCTTGTGACTCTTGCTCTAACTCGTGAGAGCTTTTGTTTGGGTTGTCTTCTTCTTCTTGTCCTTCTTCATTGTCGTTGGCGTTGTTGTTCTCTTGTGGAGGTGGAGAAGGAGGTCAATGAGGTTCATCTTGTTGTACTTCCTCGTTTCCTTCGTCTTGACGTGTTCCACTTGTGGATGCCTCCAAGTCAACTTGTGGTTCACCTTGGAGTGAAGTTGAGGCTTCCACTTGAACGGGCGAGGTACTCTCCTTCACCTCCATTGGGCGAATCTTGCCAATGGACAAATCTTGAATTGCTTTCGAAGGATCTTTGTCTCCTACATCAATTGGCAATTGCTCTACTTGCGAGCCGTTAGATTCATCAAACTTCACATCTACCATCTCTTCAACCTTTCGAGTGAAATTGTTGTAGACACGGTAAGTGTGAGAGTTTGAGCCATAACCAAGTAGGAAACCTTCATGATATTTAGGGGAAAATTTCGAGCGACGATGCTTATCAAGAATGTAACATTTTGAGCCAAACACTCGAAAGTATCCAACTTGGGGTTTGTTACCGGTGAGAAGCTCGTATGACGTCTTGCCGAGAAGCTTGGGAAGATATAGTCTATTCGTAGCATGACAAGCTGTCTCAACCGCTTCTGCCCAAAAGTGTCTTGGCGTCTTGTACTCATTAAGCATCATTCTTGCCACCTCAATAAGTGTCCGGTTCTTCCTCTCAACAACTCCATTTTGTTGAGGTGTGTACGTAGCCGAGAACTCATGTGAAATCCCTTCTTCGTCAAGAAAGGTATCCACATTTGCGTTCTTGAACTCCGTTCCGTTGTCGCTTCGAACCTTCTTGATCTTCACTTCAAATTGGTTTTGGGCCTTCCTAGCGAAGTTCTTGAAGATCTTTTGGACCTGTGATTTATCATCAAGAAAGAACACCCACGTAAATCTTGAAAAGTCGTCAACAAGGACCAATCCGAACGAGTTACCACCGAGACTCTTGTAGGCGTTGGGACCAAAAAGATCCATATGAAGTAGCTCAAGCGGTCTTCTCATGGTCATGATGTTCTTCACTGGATGACTTCCTCCAACTTGTTTTCCTGCTTGACAAGCACTGCAAAGTCTATCCTTGTCAAATATAACATCTTTAATGCGAAGGATATGATCACCTTTAATAAGCTTATCAAGATTTCGCATGCCCACGCGACCTAACCTTCTATGCCACAACCAACCTTTAGAAGATTTAGCAATTAAGCAAGTACAAGGTTGAGCTCTCTTAGTGAAATCAACAATATGTAGATCACCTCTACGAATACCGGTAAAGACCATATTATGATTATCTCTTCGAAACACTTGGCAATCTATTTCAATAAATAGAATGTTGAAACCGAAGTCAGCTAGTCTAGATACGGAAAGTAGATTATAACCAAGATATTCAATGAGCATGACATTTTGGATAGAGCTATCATGGGAGATGGCCACCTTACCAAGGCCAACTACCTTACCCTTTGAGTTATCACCAAAAGTGACATACTTTCGGGGACCGTCATTTTCAGCAAGCTCACAAAACATGTCCTTGTCTCCGGTCATATGATCCGTATATCCACTATCAAGAACCCATTCCTTTCCTCCGTCCATGTAACCACGAAGGTTAGCCATAAGACCAAAGTGTCTCATAGACTCATCAAGATCAAAGTCACTATCATCATCCTCATCATAATATCCATGCTCAATATCATCATGTGAATGATCATCACCTAGAGAGAGTGATTCATTAGAAGTATGACCATGACAATGTGCATGTTTATGAATTCTAATGACTTCTGAAATGATGTTACTAAAGACTCCAACATCTCCTTTGGCACGCATAAGGTCACGGAGCTCAAATAGACAATCATCAAATTTAGGATCACTAGGATTCATTTTATGAAAAGTGATGGACTTTTGAAGAATCTGATCTAGATTTTTCAAGGAATAGTTTGGAAAACGCTCCTCAAGATATTTCCATATAGTACAAGCACATTCAAATGTAGGCAAGCATAGAAGCAAATTCCTAGGCAATCCTCTCATGATAAGATCAATAGTTCTAAGATTGTGGGTCATGTCAAGATACTCATCGGGGGTAGGATGCAAGGGGTCAACAGGGGGCATGTAAGGGCTAGTAATATACTTGTTCAAATTATATTCATTGAAAATCTCAAGCATCTCATTTTTCCAAGCACTATAGAACTCTCCGTCAAGCATAGGCACTCTACGTCTAATACTCCCAATCGTAGACTCATCCATCTTCCTCCAATAGTGATTAAACCAAAGCAATGGAGACCAATGCTCTGATACCAATTGAAAGGATTGAGAAGAGGGGTCTAGAGGGGGGGTGATTAGACCCTCAACAAGTAAAAGTGGAAATTTTTAAGTTCTTCAAGTTGAGGTGGAGTTTTAGCACAAGGTTAAGCATTCACAATAAATTTCAAGCAAGCATGGCAAGAGTATGAGCAGCGGAAAGAATAAAGCATGCTAATTGCAAGAAAGTAAAGGGATGGGATTGGAGTGTGCAAACGCAATGAAGACACGGAGATTTTTGGCGTGGTTCCGATAGGTGGTGCTATCGTACATCCACGCTGATGGAGACTTCAACCCACGAAGGGTAACGGTTGCGCAAGTCCACGGAGGGCTCCACCCTCAAAGGGTCCACGAAGAAGCAACCTTGTCTATCCCACCATGGCCATCGCCCATGAAGGACTTGCCTCACTAGGGTATATCTTCACGAAGTAGGCGATCTCCTTGCCCGTACAAACTTCTTGGTTCAACTCCACAATCTTGTCGGAGGCTCCCAAGCGACACCTAACCAATCCAGGAGACACCACTCTCCAAAAGGTAATAGATGGTGTGTTGATGATGAACTCCTTGCTCTTGTGCTTCAAATGATAGTCTCCCCAACACTCAACTCTCTCTCACAGATTTGGCTATGGTGGAAAGATGATTTGAGTGGAAAGCAACTTGGGGAAGGCTAGAGATCAAGATTCTTGTGGTAGGATTGGAATATCTTGGTCTCAACACATGAGTTGGTGGTTCTCTCTCAGAAAATGAGTAGTGGAAGTGTAGGCACGTTCTGATGGCTCTCTCACATATGGAGAAGGGGTGGAGGGGGTATATATAGCCTCCACACAAAATCCAACCGTTACACACATTTGACCCAACTTGATCAGACTGAATAAAAGAACTCGGTGAGATCGATTTAGTTCAAAATGTGAACATTATGAATCTCGGTGGGACCGACTGAAACAACTAGGTGGGACCGATGTGCTAGGGCTAGGGCAAAACTGTCGGGCCGGGTTTCGGGGACACAACATCCCAGAAATTAACCCCTCGTGTCATCACCAGCCCCAGGATTTCTATTACTGGTGGACACGTCCTTGTTACAGATTACCAAGCTATTACAAGAATTGGATACAAGACCATAAAGGTCTAATGATACAACAATGATATATGGTGACGGGTGACGGAAGCGACTTGTGGGTCTTCAACGTCGAAGGGGCTCCATTCCCATAGGAACGGCTGACCTGGACAATTCCTATCCCACGTGGCTGCTATCCTAGGCCCCGCACGGACCTCATTGTGGTACTCCTCGTAGAACTACTGACCTGGCCAAGTAAATAGCCAGGGACAAGCCTGTGAGTATGTTTGAATGTACTCGCAAACATTATGAACACAAGATATACCGAATGCATATGCTCATGATGAACTAAGTGTTATGCTCATGCTGACTGAAATTTAAATCATGACAGGTTAAATATAATACGATGCAAAGAATAAATATAACAGGTTAGTGACAAGCAATAAAGAAAATTTAATGGAAAAGAAATGCCAATCGGGTGTCCACAAGAGTAGTGGCGTGATAGGACCGCCTGAGAACTCGAGGGACGCCACGGAGAGGTCTTGAAAAGAAATGCCAATCGGGTATCCACAAGAGTAGTGGCGTGATAGACCGCCTGAGAACTCGAGGGATGCCACGAAGAGGTCTTGAAAAGAAATGCCAGTCGGGTGTCAAAAAGTGACGCCACGGTCGGTCTTGAAAAGAAATGCCAATCGGGTATCCGAAAGAGTAGTGGCGTGATAGACCGCGTGAGAACTCGAGGGACGCCACGAAGAGGTCTTGAAAATAAAACCGAATGCCCGAGGTAGTCTAGCCAGCCCCTGAGACACTCAGGAAAAATAAAATAAGAGAAATGGGTTAGTCCACAATAATATGCATAACCACAATAATATTAATATGCATAGGAAAATATTCATGGTAGCATCAGGGTGACAATAATTATCCTGTAAAATAATTCAGGCTCAATTTAATTATTTCCTCCGAAGACCGACACTAAGACCGACACTTGACCAACCCAGACTTTAGTCCTTAACCATGGACACGGCTATTCGAATAGGTTTAAACTCTGCAGAGGGTGTACTCTTTACCCACAATTATAGGATTTCTTTAGCCAACACCGAGACGCTGGCTAATTCCCATTACGGCCTTTGGGCTAAAAACACACCTAACCAGCACACACCAGATTAACCGTCCGGATACCAGGAATCACCCAAATCATTGTTCCATAAAAACTCTAAGTCGGGGAGACAACAATCTCGAGTAGCATGGGATCACTATTAATACGCGCGGATTCCAAGGGGGGACCCCCTCTCGGCTACAGCTGGTAACACCCATGCCCCTGACCCGGTGACAGGATTTAGTCCACGGCCGTGGAAACCCTCATCGTGGCCCTCTGTACGGTGTGTGCATGGAAAGGGGTTATCAACTTACTGAACCGTACCCTACCTGTGGCAGGGACAAGTGGCAGCACGAAACAAGTATGGGGGTTACCGGAACAAGACTCGATCTACGGTCGATTCAGGAGGTTAAATTTTCCTGCAGTGGTTATCACAATATATTCCTTGGTGATACCCAACAGCATCACCACCCGGCATGTCTCGACATGCCCTTACTGATCATTCTCGTCACCACGAGAAATTCAGTCTCACGGTCACTTTACTCGTGACTGATTCTTTCCTGCAGTTTAGTCCATAACAACACGGGCAGACATGACAAGTGAAAGTAACCATACTCACTCATACTTCACGCTTTAAAGATGACAGCAAAATAGCCATGGATCATGCATGCAAAAATAGCCATATGCAAATTCTATTAAAAATTATCACAACCATGATTCAAATATTCTAGCTAGCAACCACAAAAACATTCACCATATCAAATGTTCAAGATGCTTGCCTTGAGCATGCAGAAATATTGGGTGCACTCCAAAAGTTTGAAATATTTATCTCCCCTCCATTTCCTATTTTCAAAATATTGCATTCACCACATAAATCAAAAACAGTGCTAAAAAGTTGTTTGGAAAATTTTGAGATAATTACTAAAATAAACTAGATGAAATATAAGGAAAAACAGAAAAAGAATCAATTTATTTGGAGTTAAGCTGATTATACTAGGAATTTTCTAAGCTGAAATAAGTTAGGAAAAAGGCTGTTTAATAAATCAGACAGAGACTAGACTTAGGAAAAATGTTCACCCTAGTTAAATTAATAGAACATAATTTTAGGAGTATTTAGAAATTTGAATCGTTAAATTTGGGTTTAAAATGACTACTGTGGAACTATTTGTATACTACTGGGAAAGAAAAAGGAAAAGAGCAGCAACGCGCCCTGAGCGCTATATAACCTCCTGGCGCTACTGTGCCGAGCCCAGCTGTTCGGCCGCCCGGGAGGCTGATGACGTCGATGACGTATTTCACGGGAATACGTATCCTCCGCGCGGAAACGGCTTTGGGGAAAAAACCATCTCCACTCACTGGCAGCTCTGGGTCACTGACAGTGGGCCCGCCTGGCCCACTGGTCAGGTTTGACCGGTCTCCGTCGCGCGCGTCCTCCTTTGGCCGAATAGAGGTGGCGCTCTGGCAAGGCTCGCCGGCGATTGGAGGCGCCCCTCGGCGAGCTGAGCTTACCATCAAGCTCAGGAGGCCTAGGCGGTCCCTTCGGTGGGCGAGATGGCCGACGAGGAGCACGGAGCTGCCGGCGACGAGCTCACCCGAGAAACTTCGGCGGAGCTCAAAAGAGGGCTTCCGTCTACGGTGCTTCTTCGGGAAAATTGGAGGCGGGGATGGTTTCGTGGGTGCTCCAGAGGGCTAATGGTGAAGAAAGCGGGGAGGGGGAAGCTCTGGAGAGGTGGGAGCTTCGAGGCGAGGGCGGCGGCAGTAGCTGTCGGAGACAGAGAAGATGGCCCCATCCGGGCCTCTTGGGCGCTCGGCGGGTAAGGATGGCAATTTTACCCATGGACATGGATATCCATGGATATTCGACCTGAATGGATAGGGTTTGGATATGCTTTTCTGTCCATGGGCGACGCCCAAACCCGACCCGATTGTTCGTGGGTAGGGCATGGATATAATCTTTTACCCGTGGGTATACCCAAACCCGACCCGATAGTATGACTTAATGGGTAAAAATCTGCTATCCCTACCCCACAGTCACATGTCCCACTGCAATTTTACACTTTGTTATCTAAAACATGCAAAAGAAATTACACAATCCCCGTCGTAAATTTTATTAGTTGACATTCAATTCCCTCTGTGACATACTCCAACATCCCTTCCCTTATTTTTATCTCCTTGTTAAATGACTCGTCATTCTCATCTGTTAAAAAAATACTAAATGATCTTAGGTTGTTAGTGGACGTTGATTTACCATAAGTTGATGTTTACCATAAGTGAAGCGTAGCCTGCCATGAGGTGAAGAATGGAAGGGCTTATGTTTACATTGTGTTATGTCTTATTTATATGTCTCGAGAGGACCCAGTGGATACCCAGTGGTTATGGATATCCATCGGGCTTGGACATGGACACAAATTTTCACCCATGGATTTTTTCATGGGTGGGCAAAGACTGTCTTTATGGATATGGATACGGATTTGATATTGTTCAACCCTATCCAAACCCGACCCATTGCCATCCTTATCGGCGGGGTTCGTGGGGAGGGGGAGAGTGGTGGTGATCGGCAGAGCATGCTTGGGTGGCCTTATATAGGCAGGGCGGGGGTGGTGCCGTGGCTTCCCGAAGAAGTCACGACGGCGGCGGCCATAAATGGCACATGAGGGCGGTGGCGAGGACGTTGGGGGTCGGTGCGTGGTCGGTGAGGAGGTAAGGAGGTCAGCGGGGTCGGTGAGGACGGTGGCCGCCCATGGATGAGCTCGGGTGGTTGGCAGTTAAGCAGCAGAGGCGTGGCGAAGGAGGATTCGTCGGGCGGCGATGAACGGTGGCGGTGGACGGTGGTCGACGACACTAGTGGCCAAGGAGAGGTGTCGGCGGGGTCTGTGGTTGATTATAGGGTCAAGGGGAGGGCTAAGGTGGTCGAGACGAGCAGCAAGGGAGCAGCAACAGTCCGTGCCAGAGCCTGCAGTCCCGGCGCTCTGGCCATGCGCAGTGCGCGGGCCCAGGGTGTTCGGCAATATGCCAGGGCACCCTAGAAGGTTTTGCTGCTACTAAAACTTGACAGGGTGATGCTCCTGGACTTGCTAAAATGGGTGGACATGTTATTTTGGCCAAGAGAGCAAGTGCCCAATGTAGTTCAGGGACATGCAAAGTCTCTGTCATGCACACAAGGTGCTTGACAGAATGCTATGGCCAACTAGAAGATTCCTATGGAAGTGATATTTGGCAGAATGGTGTCTCATTGGATGGCAAAGATGATAGTGAAGTCAGTTTGTGAAAAGAGAAAACTTGCTAATGGAAGTTTTACAAAACTACAGTACTGGACAGAAACTAAAGGGGTATATTTGGAGGTCTTCCAGGATGCAATTAGAGCTGATCTTATGGACTTAAGGGTTTGGTTGGAAGGACTATAAGTGGGAAAAAATTTAGAATTTTTGGGGCAAGGAAAATTGGGGTTGTAGTTATAACCTAGAAGATGGGCAGAGTTGAAAAGAGGATGGTTTACTCGAAATTTTCAAAACACAAAGTTGGGTTTTTGCATAAGAGTGATATATGCACATGACCTCCCATAATTTTTATTGAATTTTAAAAGAATTATTTAAAATGGTTGCAGCGAAATAGAAGCATTTCAAAGAATGAAAATGCTATTAAAATAATTATATTGGGTAAAATTTTATTATGAAAATAATTCCTACTGTTATTAAACTATGATTGAAATGTTTTAAGTAAACTACCAAAAACCATAATATTATTTCCAAAAGTTCTATATGGAGGGAGGAATTTTGAAAAACAGAGGGCAGAAAATACTCTAAAATTAATAAAACACCCAATATAATTTAAAATTTTATTTCTGGCTAATTTTTACTTAATAAAATCATGGTTGAATTTTTCGGGTGTTACAAAAACCTCATCTCGGTGAAGCCGATTGCTTGAACTCGGTGAGACCGATTTCAGCAAAGAGCAAATAGAGAGTTGGTCAAGCAAACTAGGTGTGACCGGTCGCTCATTTCGGTAAGACCGAAATGTTACAAAGGGAAATAGAGAGTTTGTAAGGCCATCTCGGTGAGACCGAGATCCGTATCGGTGTGACTGAAGTGTTAGGGTTTCTGGCAGTGGCTATGTCAACTGAACTCGGTGGCGCCGGATAGAAGATTTCGGTGGGTCTGAGTTTGACTTTGGGTTTCGGACATATTTGGAAATGAGAAAGTGGTTGAGGGCTTTGGAGCAATATCACTAAGCATTTTGAGCAAGTAGACCATTAAGCAACATGTCATCCCCTTTTAATAGTATTGTCTTTCCTATGGACTCAATGTGATCTTGGATCACTAAAATGGAAATGAAGAGTCTTGAGCTTTTGCCAACATGTGTCTTGACACCTTGAAGGGGTTCCACATCCTCGTGTCCTTACCACGCCATTGTTGAACTTATCTGAAATATACTAGATAAAAGTATTAGTCCAACAAGAGATATGTTGACATTAATTACCAAAATCACCCAGGGAGCACTTGTGCTTTCAGACTCAAAGCCCGACCACGACAGAAGATTGAGAGAGAATGAAAGTCATTCCCTATGCCTCAGCCATAGGTTCTATAAAGTATGCCATGATGTGTACCAGACCTATTGTGTGCCTTGCCATGAGTTTGGCAAGGGGGTACAATAGTGATCCAGGAGTGGATCACTGGACAGCGGCCAAAATTATCCTTAGTTACCTAAGAGGACTAAGGAAATGTTTCTCGGTTATGGAGGTGAAAAAGAGTTCTTCGTAAAGGGTTACGTCGATGCAAACTTTGACACCAATTCAGATGACTATAAGTCTCAATCTGGATATGTATTGAAAGTGGGAGCAATTAGCTAGAATAGCTACATTAAGAGCACTTTAGACATAGAAATTTCCAAAATACATAAGGATCTGAATATGGCAGACCCGTTGACTAAACCTCTCTCACAAGCAAAACGTGATCACACCTTAGCACTCTTTGGATATTAATCACATGGCGATGTGAACTAGATTATTGACTCTAGTAAACTCTTTGGGTGTTAGTCACATGGCAATGTGAACTATGGGTGTTAATCACAAGGCGATGTGAACTAGATTATTGACTCTAGTGCAAGTGGGAGACTGATGGAAATATGCCCTAGAGGCAATAATAAAGTTGTTATTATTATATTTCCTTATTCTTGATAAAGGTTTATTATTCATGCTAGAATTGTACTGATCGGAAACTTAAATACATGTGTGGATACATAAACAAATACCGTGTCCCTAGTAAGCCTCTAATAGACTAGCTCGTTGATCAAAGATGGTTAAGGTTTCCTAACCATAGACATGTGTAGTCATTTGATAACAGGATCACATCATTAGGAGAATGATGTGATGGACAAGACCCATTCGTTAGCTTAGCATATGATCGTTCAGTTTATTGCTAATGCTTTCTTAATGTCAAATACATGTTCCTTCGACCATGAGATCATGCAACTCCCAGATACTGGAGGAATACCTTGTGTGCTATCAAACGTCACAACGTAACTGGGTGATCATAAAGATGCTCTACAGGTATCTCCGAAGGTGTCTACTGAGTTGGCGTGAATCGATATTGGGATTTGTCACTCCGTGTATCGGAGAGGTATCTCTGGGCCCTCTCGGTAATACAGCATCACAAGAAGCTTGCAAGCAAAGTGACTAAGGAGTTAGTTATGAGATGATGTATTATGGAACGAGTAAAGAGACTTGCCGGTAACGAGATTGAACTAGGTATGGAGATACCGACGATCGAATCTCGGGCAAGTAACATACCGACAGACGAAGGAAATTACGTATGTTGTCATAAAGGTTCGACCGATAAAGATCTTCATAGAATATGTAGGAACCAATATGGGCATCCAGGTCCCACTATTGGTTATTGACCGGGGAGGCGTCTCGGTCATGTCTACATCATTCTCGAACCCGTAGGGTCCGCACGCTTAACGTTCGTTGACGATATAGTATTATATGAGTTATGTGAGTTGGTGGCCGAATGTTGTTCGGAGTCCCGGATGAGATCACGGACATGACGAGGAGCTCTGGAATGGTCCGAAGGTAAACATTGATATATAGGACGATACTATTTGGTCTCCGGAAAGGTTTCGGAATGCACCGGGTTTTATCGGAGTACCGGAAGGGGTTCCGGGAGGCCATGGGGAGTTATTGGGCTTGTTGGGCCAACGAGGGATAGCACACCAGCCCACATAGGGCTGGCGCGCCCCTCCTCATGGCAGGCAGCCATAGGGAAGAAAAGGGAGGAGGGCTAGCCCCTCCGGCCTTCCCCTCCACATGAGAGAAAGGAAAGGGGAGGGGGCCTTCCCTCCTGCCTTCTCCCCGAGTGCCAAGAAAGGAAGGGGGGCACACCTAGGGCAGGCCACCGGCCCTTTTGGGGGCGCCCTAGGGCTGCCTCCCCTCCCCCCTCCACCTATATATATGAGAGGAGGGAGAGGGGCAACACACACCACGATTCCCTAGTCGTGTGCGGCGCCCCTCTCCCTCTAGTTCACCCTCGGTCATATTTTCGTAGTGCTCGGCGAAGCCCTGCGGAGTTAGTTGCATCACCACCGTCACCACGCCGTCGAGCTGAACGTGTGCTGAACGCGGACGTGCCGTACGTTCGGTACTTGATCGGTTGGATCGCGAAGGTGTTCGACTACATCAACCGCGTTAATAAATGATTCCGCTAAACGGTCTACGAGGGTACGTAGACACACTGTCCCCTCTTGTAGCTATGCATCTCCATGGATAGATCTTGCGTGTGCGTAGAATTTTTTTTGTTTTCCATGCAACGTTCCCCAACAGCCCATTTGGGTGAACAACATGCATCGATAGCACGGCTTCCAAGGTGTCTGATTACGGTTTGTGACGCGACCTTCGTGCTATGTGTTCTACATCTTCACCATTACTACTTGAATTTGAACAAGGCGAGATGTGTGTCGTTTGTTGTTGTGGTGGTACTGTGGTTACGAACCTCTTGGTTTAGCGTTGTATGCGAAAAAAACTTTGTATCAACTATCTTGACTCTCCTTTTATATTATTGACGCAGCTCTTCGTGGTGTATCCTTGAAAAACATGCATCGGTGAAGAAGGTCAAGTTCGAGGAGAAAAAGCTTGAGATGAAGACCGCTTTCGAGGAGCATATTTGAATTTGATATCAATGAATTTAAAAAATGGATAATTAATTTTGTGCCCTTAGTTGTGTCCCCCTCGGCAGATTTACCCCTAGTTTCCGAAAACACTCATTCCTGCCCATACCACTTTGCTCATCTTATATTTTTGCCCTTTAACCGTTTGACCGTCCCTTTGAAAAAATCATAACAAATTCATACTAACTCAGAAAAATATGAATAAGATATCAAAATGTCCAGAAAAATATTACCTATATGTGCATGTCATTTGCATTCATGACAAAGGTGTTAGAAGGTCCCCATCTCAGTTTGAGCTCATATGATCTCAACATGAACAGTAAAATCCAAAAAAAATCTAAAACTTCTAAATTTTTTTTTGTGAAAGACCAATGTTTTGAGTTCTTGCCAAGTTTCATAAGGGAATGACATTCATGGAAGTCGTGGCAAAAAAAAAACCGATGCTCCAAAACAAAAGCATTTGGAGTGCTAATTTTGTTTTTTGGCCACAACTTCCACGGATTTCATTCCCTCGTAAAACATGGCAAGCACTCAAAACATTGGCCAATGTTTGGCACCATTTACTGTCTGTGTTGAGATCATATGAGCTCAAACTGAGATGGGGACTTTCCAACACTTTTTCCATGAATGCAAATAACATGCACATATAGGTGATGTTTTTCTTACGATTTTGATATCTTATTCGCATTTTTCTGAGTTAGTATGAATTTGTTATGAATTTTTTAAAATGACAGTCAAACGGTCAAAGGGCAAAAGCATAAGATGAGCAAAGTGGTTTGGGCGGGAACGAGTGTTTTTGAAAACTAGGGGTAAACCTGCCGAGTGTGACCCAATTAGGGGCATAAAATCAATTATCCCTTTAAAAACTTGTTGAACATTCTACGCTTTTATTATAATTTAAATGTATAATTGAATTGCTATCATTTAAAGTGGGGCTGCATGATGGACAATTGGTTTCGTTTTTTTTTTGAAAGGGACATACATTTGGTGCAATGGATTAGATGCTCGTCCCCTATCTGTTGTCCAGACGTGTCGACGAATGTTTGGCGTGTTTGCTTCGATGCACGGTGTTGGAGATGCCCTGAAACCCGTTGCAAGTGTGTATAATTCTTTCGCTCACATGCACGTGCTAATGCAACGACATGTTCAATCACTCACAAGAAAGGGGAAGACTAGTATAGGATCAGCACTTTAGGTGAGATCGTAGAATTAACCAAAAAATTTCCTATTTAGATAATCCAAAAAATTCTGAAAATAATTTACAACATACCTGCGGGTTATGTCTACAACTCCAAAAAAATCAGATCAAAACTCGATCTACAATTAGAGATTCAAAAAAGACAAATTCGACTATGAATAGTGTCAGTTTTGTGTGAACAGTTTTTGACACTATTCACATCTGATTTTGTCTTTTTTGGTCCTCTAAGTGTAGCTTGAATTAGGAGCTGAAATTTTTTGAGCTTGTACATCAAAGATGGATGAGTGTCTCCAATTTTTGTATAATTTTTTAACATGTTTTGTATCTTAAATAGATTGATCTCATTGATCTCACCTAAGGGTAGATCCTATATATACCATTGTTCAAGATATCTTCCGATATTCCGATAAATCGGTCGATTTATCGCTTACCATTGGCTGACCGATAAGATAAATTGGCCGATAAATCAGCCGATATGACGATAAATCGGTCGATATGCCGATAAATTGGCTGATTTACCCCTTATCATGGGTCGACCGATAAGTTTCCGATAAGCAATATCCCCAACATTGATATATACAAGTCTTCCCCCGAGAAACAAGCCCCAAACATAGGCCAACAGCGTGCCAATCACTCAGCCTGTGTACTACTAGTGTCCAGCTGACCAAGTTAATTGTTCCGGGAACCGCAGTGTGCAAGTAAAAACCCACGGCTGATGTCAGGCATCGCTTCCTTCTGCTGCCATCACCATGGATAGATCACCCGCCGGACGATTTGCGCCCCCCGCGTTGCCAACGAGGATAGACACGCCACCGCTGCTTGCCGAGCACACCTCGCGCGCGCACTCGTCGGCGTCGTTTTGCTCGAAGTCACGGACGGATGGCCCCGCCGGTGTCACTGACTTCCGTCGCGAAAACGACTCTGCATGCGGGTTGTTTCTGGGTTGGAACTTGGAAGTGATTGGATCATGCGGCGGTGCATCTACTACAAAGTTTTTTTTTTTTTTTCACTAACGGCATCCCGGCCCTTAGACCATCCGGACGCATATGTCTGGGCCGCGCGAAACCTGACGCTCATCGGTCCGTCGAGCAGTCCGAACAATGATTTTTTCGCAAAACGGAACCAAATCTAGGGTGGCTTTGCGCGAGTTCATACACGCGCCACGTAGGACTTCGACACATTCGGCCCACCGAAAACTGAGGCGAGCCCGCGCTTTTGTAGCTGGCCGCATTGTTTCCGCTGCAAAATCCGCCACTCTCCTTTTTCATCCCGCCGCTCTGCACCAAGTTCCCGCACTTTCTCCCCACTCTCTTCTTACCTCCCGCCGCTGACGCATGGAGCCGGAGGAGACCCTGCCGGAGATGATGGTGATGGAGGATCCAAGCACCACGCTCGCTCGAAAGGTCAACTCGACGAGATGGCAAAATCGCCGCGTCAAAGCGAAGGCCGCAAAGGCGGAAACACTCAAGAAGCAAAAGGGCGGCGGAGGGCGTGGTGGTGACGGGCGTGGCAGTGGGTGTGCTGATTGCAGACATGGTGGAGGTCGTGCCCCACCGCCATCACCAACCGTGTAGACGCCGCCATGGCCAGAGCATTACAAAGCTCCCCACTACTAAGCCGCCAAGTAGCTGAGTATGTAGTCCCTAGCATCTGGCACTGGGCAGGTGCCCTACATCGTTGACGTCAACGCGGCGTCAATGCTTTTCTCAGAGTATTCATCACCGCAACTTGTCCGGAAGTTGGCGCCGGGTGGGGAGCAGCTGGGTGCCCGCACGATGTTCGTTGGTATGTCTAAAGCGGGCGAGCAGGCGTACGACATCACGAACAGGGAGATGTTCATCATCATCCACGAGGGAGACGGAGGAGGAGATTTTCATGGCTTTGTATGAACAATTTAAGGCACCATGCCTAGTTGATTTGGGTTTTAAAAATTTCTGCATTTTCTGAAGTTTTCTCAATCAAAAAAAGGCCGATAAATGGCTAGACGTGTCGTAGCTTGCATACGATGTCAAAAATCGTTCAAACCTGACATAGTTGTCTACCATGAGCATGGCCACTTTCCTGCAAAAGTCCGGGTAGACCCGAAGGCTCTGTTTGAGATCACATTGTTTCTCGAAATCCTTAAAATGGCCCTAGTTTTTTTTCATGGTCTAGTATAACCAATTCAAGCCTCCATCCCAATTCAAGGCACTTAGTTTTGTATATTTTGGGATTTTATATTGTGTATGTAAATTTTATGAACTTGAACACCTTTTCCTTTTTTTAACAAATTCCAACAACTGATGTTGTACACAAATTGCAAACCACGTGCTTTTTTGAAAAATTCCAGAATATTTTTCAAATTTGTAAACAATATTTGAAAAAAATTTGGTATTCCAAAAAAAATTCATATTTTAAAACAGGTTTCAACAAAAAAAGTTCAAAAAGAAGAAAAATGAATTAGTGATAAAAGGAAAGATAAACGAAAAAATAGAATAGAAAAAAATTACGCTCAGGCCTTGGCCCAACTAGGCGACGGCATTGCTTCTGTTGGGTGCCTGTTAGGCTAGCCCAATTGGTTACGGATTTGAAAAAAGTTAATCAATGTTGAAAAAAAATGTTTACGTATTTGAAAACAAATCACGGGCTTTGTGAAAAGTTCGTAAAAGTTGAAAAGAGTTCGTGGATTTGAAAAAAATTCACGGATTTGAAAACAAAGTTTTTGAATTTTAAAAATATTCAAATTTGAAAAATTCACAGATTTAGTAAAAGGTTCATGATTTAAAAATAATTGGCAAATGTTTTAAAAGAAAAGAAATATAAAAAGGAAGAATTACGGGACAAACAAAACAAAAAAACCACAAATTTAAAAATTATTCATGTTTCAAAAGATGTTCGGAAATTGTTTATGTTTTGAAAGAATTTTTTAAAATGTACATGTTTTAATTTTTTTTCAAATTTCAGAAAATATTTGTGTTTTCAAAAAAATTGCAATTTCAAAAACTATTCGTCATTTGAAGTTTTTCACAATTTTTTAATAAATGTTATAATTATTTCAGTAATGTATTCATATATATGAACGCTGCTGTGTGTTCTTACATATTTCGCGCCGTAGAAAACCATAGGCAGCGTTGAGGTGAAGTGGCTAGCAGTGTGCGCCTTGAGTGGGAAGTCTCGAGTTTGAGTCCTCATGGAGGTCTCCTTTTTCTCTCTATTTTTACGTCGCTTACATATAACGTGGTAGAAGGGACATGCCGAAGCAGAAGTATTACCTTTTATATATTCATAGTACACCAAGCATAGAACAATAGGTGGAGGATCACTATATAGCTACATCTGAAACATTTGAAACACATGCAACATAAGCGAGAGAATAACACTATGCAGAGAACGATATTGGTGCATGGTCACTATATAGTGCATGGTCACTATATAGCTACTACTCCTTTGGTACTAATATAGTGACCATGCACCAATAAGTGTACATATGAAATCGAGAGGCATTTTGTGGTACGCAGGGCTGTGTGCACCTATCCCTTTTTTCTTTTGGATTTAGATTTTCAATCTTTTAAATCAGAAGTCCAGATTAAGTTTCGTTTGCATATTTGTATGTCTTGTGACGAGGGCTTTTAAATAAGATCCAATTAAAAAACTTTTTGATGAATTTTTAAAACTTCCTTAAATTTTAATTGCTGAAACTTAGTATGAGCGAAAGAAAAGGTCATGCGAACTACGAAATCACAAGTTTTAGAAACTGAAACTTAAAATTTGATGTGTCCTCATGCAGAATTCAACAACTCTGCAGATCCCTAGGCAGTCAGACAGACAGATACGACTGGACAGATGCGTGCCCCCTGTGATTTTTCCCATATGGGACACATGCAACAACCTATTTGGTTGCAAACAATTGGAGTCAGACTCACAATCATATTGTAGTGCACCTCAGGCTATAGTGCACACTGCACATGCAAGAAATTCATGTACGTTGCTTAAGAGTGCAACTTGCAAATAAGCAAGAATTTATGGTCCGAAGTACACGAAGTGAAATCTTTTTTCTTTCTTTTGTTTTTCAGTTCTTTCTGTTTTCCACTTCTTTGCGTGGTCAACTGCAAATAGAGCAATTGCCACTTTTAAATTTTCCAAATAAGGAAAGAAGACACTCTAATATACAATGCCCACTCCCTAACATTTTTATGGAGTGTAGGAATAAAAAGCATATGAATTTGGTAACAAGGAACTGTAAGGGCTGTTGGGAAATCGTAGTAAAAAACAAAACAAAAATCGCCCTACGAACACCCAGGAACAATATGAAGATGCATATCGGGTTTGGATCAACGATTGTTACCGACTCCGGAGTGCAGCGGAAGTAGGCGAGTCGGTGTAGATCGTACTTGGAGTCTCTCGAATGTCGATGACGATCCCGCGAACCGCCCTCGAACGATCCCTAGAACGGAAGACCGAAAGCACGGCCACTCTACTTGGTTGCAAGCGTACGGTCTTCACGATCCGGCAACGCTTCGCCGTTCAGAGCTAATTATCGCCGGAGAATTGGAGGGAGGATATTAGAACCATACGGGGCTTCTAATTATGAGGATTAGAGGTGGTTAGGGCTAGCTCTAATTAGTCAACTAGGACCCACTAGAATTAGAACTAGATCAACTAGAGGAGGCTCAAAAACTTGTGTATATGAAAGAGCACAAAACCCCTAGTATATATAGGTTGGAGGGAGAGGGAGTTCCCCAATTCGGCCTCCTTCCTTAGGGAAGGGGGCACTTTCCCACTTGGGCCTTTTTGGCCCAAGTTGCCTTCCACCACTTGGGCTTTTTAGCCCCGTTGATATTAAATTAAATATAAAATAGTTCTAAATATTTTTAGACCATTATATATATATATATAATTTAACATCGCTGGAAAACATTTTCACCTATATATATTTATCGGTAATACCCGGAATCGCACGATACTCACCGAAACCCTTCCGGTGACCCTGAAACGCTTCCGGATCCTCTTGGAACTATTCCGAATATTCATGAAATAATTCCAAAAATATATTCTCATGACTCCCGCACTACTAACACTCAGCAGATCATGATTGCCTTAAGCTTATGACAGGTTCGGTAACTCACAGACATGAACGAAATCGTTCGTTCAATGACCGACAGTGGGACCGTGGACGTCCGTATCGGTCTCTATGAGCACACGAATGATATTCGAGTGAAACTTTGGTTATCATGTGATGTTCCCTTTACTTCGCGATACTTCACAGAACCCGGGACGCATCGGTATCCTCCCGAGTCATCACCATGCTCGCTATACCGAAATCATCGTTAGCGGTTTTGTTCTTCTTTCTCGGTATTGAGTTCCGGCAACCCCGTGACGAAGTCACGTGTGTCTGGCCAGGCAATGATTGATGCCGTCACACCGAGAGGGCCCTAAGAATATCTCTCCATTGTCGGAGGAGAAAATCTCACTCTCGAGCTATCCGGTCACTTGTCAAACTTTCCGATGAAACTGTAAGTTGTCGTTATGATCACTGTGTTACTGGTGACGTTTGAGCAATCTCAAAGCCCATCGTATGGTAATAAGTGACCACGATACTTTCATGGTCTAAGAAGCAATATCACACGTTAACACTCCATGTTATTCCAATTGAATGCAGACGATATTAACTCAATTAATAACAAACAAGATTTGGTCGATTTAATATGATCGTTCTTCCAACGTCATAATCTCAATGTTGTTTTAGGACTATCTTACACTTAACGATATCCTAAGATCCGGAAAACATGATCACCAACAACACTTGAGCTAGTCTTAGAGGTGAGACTAAAAACCTTTCATTTATCGTTTATAATTCCACACGTACATATGAGTTTTTCACGGAATCGCTATTTCAGGATCATAGCATTTATAGCATAGAATATAAACTCTTAACTATGAACATGGAAATATAACAATACAAATATTATTGCCTCTAGCGCACATTTCCAACAAGGGCTGCTTTGATTCAAAGGGATTTCGTAAGATTTTCAGAGGATTAGACTCTTTAGGATTTTTTTTTCTATGTTGGTCGTTTTGGTATGATTAATTCTATAGAATTTTTCTAAGGAATCATTTGTACTACATTTCATAAAAAAATCTAACATTCACTACAACCTCTTTTTAGTACAATCTCTTTGTTTTCTCCGTGCCATCAGACACTCTCTGGTATGCTATAGGATACAAGTAGGCATGTCACTCCTATTTTGTATATATATTTTTCTTTCTATTCTTGCGTTTTCAATTTCCTGCGAATCAAAGAGGCCCTAAGGACAACTCCAACAGGCCGAAATAAACGGACACAATTTTTTGCCCGTTCCTCCTCCAGCGCATGGCCCTTCCACTCGGCGAGGTACGCGTCCACCTCCTCCTCCGGCGCGCCCAGCCAAACGTGCGGCGCAGAGACCCACTCCAGCACGACTCCCACCCACTGGTACGTCTGCAGCACGGGCGGTGCCGGTGGTGACGATGGGTAGACTTGGTCACCGACAGCCGAAAGCTAGAGCGCCCCCTTCAGTGCCTTCAGGAATGTCGCCTCCTCCTCCTCGTCCTCATGCCTCACCACCGACGGCGGCGGTGAAGGCAAGACGTCGATCTGGATGGCGTCGCGGTGCCGCACGTCGTGCTCAGTCGCGAATCAGACATCCTAGTTCAGGGAGTCGGGTGCGTACGCTGGGTCGGGACGTTGCTCCGACGTGAGGAGAGCACGTGGTTGCGGATCCCGGCCGTGCGCATACTCAGACTGCGGCACGGCTGACACCGAAATGTGGTGGGGGTCAAGGTGCCAGCCGTGTGGGAGGTTGACGTCCGGCCACGGTAGCAGGACGCGGTAGTCCCAGTGGTATCACGCGCGGTGCACCAGGATGTACAGCCGGTCGCATGGCCGTGATGTCCCCTCCTCCCATCGCGGTGCCAAGGTGAAGTTGGCCGGGCCTCGAGATAACCCGACCTCATGGTCGTGCTTGCCACGCCTGCCACCTTTGCCGAAGAAGTCCATGGCGACGGTGGCGGATTAGGGTTTGTGTCGACCGGCAAGGGAACACGCGTGGTCAGATGTGGACTGGAGTGAGAAAGGAGAAGTGGATGAGCGCCCCCCCTCCCTTCCTCGCACGCTTGCCATTTAAAAAGGACGTGACATGAACGCTTTTCAATCGCTGCCGTCGGGTCTGAGGTGGGTGGGTGGTATTGACTACTACCTCCGTCCTGATTTATTAGTCCCCCTCGTATTCAGTGTCATACTTTGACCATGATTTTTAACTAATAAAATATAAGTTATACATAACAAAAATAATATAATTGGAAACTATGTTCGAATACAAATCAAACGATATAATTTTTTATAACATGCATTTGTATTTCTTTAGTTAAATCTATGATCAAACATTGACACAAAATACGAAGGGGACCAATAAACCAGGGCGAATGTAGTACAACCGTAGTAGTGGTGGTTGGTTGACCAACACGTGGGCCGAGGCGGACATTGAGATGATGCACGACACGTCCGTCTCATATCCATGTAGACATAAACCAGACGAAAAATTTAGACTAAAAATACGTCCAGACGGACATCGAATAAACGTGATTTGGATTTGCATCCGCGCATTGGACCGGGTTTCTGTCCGTTTCCTAAACGGACATGCGCGGGCCAAATGCGTCGTGCTATTGGAGTTGCCCTAGGGATAATCATTATGATAGACTACAAAGACCCTTAGCTTGTGCAAGCAATCACAGATGATGGCAAGGTTATTACGCTCTGAAGTCGCAACAAGTTTATTCGGTACATCAAAACCGTATCGAGCCATGCATACGGGACGATGCTACTGGAAACTACTGTACATATGGGATGCCAACAAGTTCGATCCTCAGAGCTTATGAAGGACATCGCGCATGGCCGCGCGAGGCCTACACACGGCCTCCAAAGCCACGGCCTTGGGCATGGTGATCCCCACCCCCTCCGTCATGTCCACCTCCACGTTGTCCACCCGCTCCCAGTCAAAGCACTGCACCAGCGTCCCAAGAACCACCCCGACCGTCTGCAACGCCAGCGTCTCGCCGGGGCACCTCCGCCGCCCCATCCCGAACGGCATCAGCAACAGCCCGTCGCCCTTGCCGTCCTCGAACCGCTCCGGGCGGAACGCCGTCGGGTCCTCCCACGTCGCCGGGTCCCTGTGGATGGCGTACGCGTTCACGATCAGCATGGTGCCGCTCGGCACGTCGTAGCCGCCGACCTTGCAGTCGGCGGAGGACTCGTGCGGCAGCAGCAGCGGAGCCGCCGGGTACAGGCGTAGCGTCTCGTTGATGATGCACTGGAGGTAGCTGAGGCGGGGCACGTCGTCGGCGGCGACCATGCGGGAGGTCCCGATGGACGCGTCCATCTCGGCCTGGGCCTTCTTGAGCGCCGCCGGGTGGTTCAGCAGGAGCGACATCGCCCATTCGATCGTCGTTGAGGTGGTCTCCGTTCCGGCAATAAAGAGATTCTGCAATGAATTATTGGAGAGAATGAATTCTAGTATATTCTTGTAGAATATTGAAAGCAGATTCATGAAAAAAATATACCAAAGATTTAGAATACTGCACAAATCCTACGAAGGCAAAGAGAGCCTTAATATGGAAGTACTCGAGAGTGGGAAAAGGCCAAAATTACTAGAAATAAATATGTGGGAAGTGGGATTCATCCAGCTAAAGTGACATGGCCGTGTTTCTCGCCTACGTTGAGTGACTACTATCTGATTAGATATATGATAAGATAGATAAAAAGTGGAGTGCTGGACTAACATAATGACTCCGGTCGAGTTGTTGCTATCTGATGACTTAAACGAGTGAGATGTCTATGATGATGCCAAATTGCCAATGTCCTTAATGAAGAAACTGACAGTTGAAGTACTCGGGTTAGTGTGAAGCAACCAAGTGGAAGAGGGGCTTACCGCACAGAGAGCGATGATCATCTGATCAGTGTACAGCTCCGGCTCTGTCTTTTGCAGAGTGAGGAGCACGGCGATCATGCTCTTCTTCTCGCCCTCGTCGCCCCCCTCGTCCATCCTCCGCCGCTCGGCGTCGATGAGCCGATGGAGGAAGGCGTCCCTCCTGCTCACCGTGGCCAGGATCCTGCTCCTCACGCCGGACACGTCGAACCACCGCATCACCGGCAGGTAGTCCCACACGTTGGCGGCGCCGATGAGCGGGATGATCTTGTCCACCACCTGCTTGAACTCCTGCGCCTCCAGGGACATGTCCGTGTCGCCGTCCGCCTCCGAGCGGGTCCCCTTGGTCCGCGCGATGGTCTCCATGAGCACGCTGAGGGAGAGCTCGAACAGGCTCCGCTTGAGCTCCACCCGCGCGGCGCCGTCGCCAACGGGGGAAGCCGCTGCGGCGCGGCACAGCCGGCGCGCCATGGCGCGCACCTCGGCTGCGATGACGCCGGACATGCCGGCGACGCGGTGCGCGGAGAGCAGCCTCACGGCGGCGACGCGGCGGAGGTTGCGCCAGTGCGGGCCGTAGCTGGAGCTGACGAGCGAGGTGCCGCCGTAGGACACGAGCATCTGCGAGGGGAACTGCGGCCGGTTGGCGAAGGCCACGTCGTGCTCCGTGAAGCACTCCCTGGCGCACGCCGGCGAGGACACCACCACGGCGTTCCGCGCGCCGAGCCGCAGCGAGAAGACCGGCCCGTAGCGCGCCCCGAGGCGGCACAGCGCCGCGTGCAACGGCTTCTCCACGAGGTGGAGGTGGCCGAAGAACGGGACGGCCGGTGGGCTCGGCGGGAGGTGCACGCCCTTGCTGCCATTGCTCTTCTTGCCCAGAATGTATTGGAGCAGGAAGAGGAAGGCGAAGGAGAGGACGGCAATGTATGCCTTATCCATGACTGACTGCTCCGTGGTCTGTGGGGATCTGTCTTGAGGTCGCAGAGTGATTGGATGTATGCATCCTGCATGTCGGGCCTGTATATCACGCGCCGGGCGCGGTCCCCATGACTTGGCTTGCCTTGCCTGACGCCATGCCTGACGTCCATGGCGATGGAGTTTAGCGCCCATGCCAGTTTGGTTAGAAGGGATGACACAAGATTATTTTGGTTCGTACTACGTGGAAGGGGGGCCATGTCTTGTTGCCCGCGCGGCGCTGGATCCAGACCCCTTCCTTCCGAATGCAAAAGGCCAACCCGAATTGGGGTTCTGCATCTTGCGACCTTTCCTTCCGAAACAAGAAGCTCCGATGAATTAAAATAGAAAAAAGCTCTGACGTAGTTGTCCACTCACTGACTTTGTGAGCAGCTTCGTTTACTTGCGGAGTAAACTTGCAGCGTCGGGGCTGGCCCAATTATTGGCTTTGCCCTTTATACAAGCAAGTTACTGAATCTGCACCACATCTCCTATTCCAATGCAGATTTTCCCAACACGTTTGGGCTGATGTGGCTTCATGGATCGGCATAAACAGTGCTATCACTGCGGGCTGGCGTCACGAGATTTCTGTAAAGGAATGGTGGTTCAAGACTATCCTAGATAGGGAGCCCTCGAGGAAGGCTCTGGCCTCCTTGCTCATGCTTGTTTCCTGAGAACTTTGAAATGAGCGCCATGCAAGAGTTTTTAGGAATGTCGCTACCACGGTGACCATGGTCACTGCTAGGATAAAGGAGGAGGCTCGTATTTGGGCGCTTGCAGGCGCTAGACACCTGTGTAATGTAATGCCGCGGGAGTAGACTCCATTCCCCCGCCTTGCGGGTACCTGTTAAAACTTCTCTCTTAATCTTGTTTCAAAAAACAAATGGTGAAATTATTAAGCAAGAACTGTGTACCTCCTGCAAATGCAATCCCTTCACATCTGTAACTGTAAGCAAATGCAATCACTTCACATCATGCTCAACCAGCGAACCAAAAACGAGCCCCACACAGAGGCCAAAAAATTGTGCTGAGGTGCCAGTCAATCTCTGGCTATCGGTCTCCACAGCTGACCGAGTTAATTGTTCCAGCCAGGACGCGGTGCAACGGAAAGCCAATCGCATATGCTGGCCATTACTCGTCGAAAGACTTACCTGCCGGCATACGCCGTCAACGACGATTTCTACCGGCAGCGTCACCGTCACCGCCGCGGCCTAGACACGCCATCGCTAGTCGTCTGTGCTCTCCCTGGCGCAAGAGGACCACCACAAGTTAAGCATGTTTATCCATAAGGCCGTTCCACGCTGACCGTGGCTGACACTCCTACATAAGCAGTGGTTGTAGACAACTTAGAGCATCTACAACCGAAAGTACCAAACTTCGCCCATCAAACGCTCACAGACGCGCGGAGATAACACACAAAAAAACAATTTCACAGCCGAACCTCATTTTCAACGCCCGCAGCGGCAACATCCGCCGCGAGGGCTCATCCGGCTCCGCCATGTCCATGCCTGAGGTGGTTGCAGCGCTCAAGATGGCCGTGCACCATACGCGGCGCTGGAAAGTGTGACTCCGCCTCGGCAATGACCGCCGCGAGGGCTGCCGCCGCCTCCCGCGCACACTGCCTCGCACGGCGGGCATGCCACGCCATACTTGCATTGGATGACGCCCATGCGTTCACCTCCACATCGGTGCACCAATGCAGTGGTTGCGCATACGCCAGCGCGTTGGAACGCCAGATGGACCGCGCCGCCTTCGGTGAGGTAGCGACGACACATCTCGCACCGGATCCATGTGCCATTTAGGCGGACGCAATGGATTCCCAACGGAAGGACTGCGACCGCTGTTGAGCTGCCTCATCCCGGGAGCGGTGCAATGCCAGGCGGACGACCATCTCCTCCTCGGGGCCGCGTGGGACGAGCTCCGGGCCAATGGATATGGAGGTGTAGGACTCGGATCCGTTGCCCGCCATGTCGGAGACGATGGGAGATCGCCGGACGGGAGCTTGTGGGCGGTGGAGAGTGGGGTGGAGTGGAATGCGGCTAGGGTTTCGTTCGGAGTGAGGATAGGGTCCAATTTATGTGCGGTCGGGTGGGCAATAGTGGGCCGGAGGGCCGGATCCTATGTGGCACTCGCGTCCAGGTGTCCCCACATCCTTCCCAGATATGGGCTGGATGTTGGGGTTGCCGGCCAGTCCGGGCGTTTGGGCCGCATACGGGGCGCCCGGTTAGGTGGCGTTTTTTCGTCTGGACACTGACCGGCAGCCCGCGCGAGCGATTGAGGCGGGTATGGAGGGTCCGTTTGTAGGTGCTCTTAGAGCATCTACAAGCCGGGCCCAGTATCAGCCTGCTTGGACAGAAAAATGTAGCCAAACGGGACCGCACAATCTAGCCCAAACGTTAAGGTTGACCGATACTCCCATACCCAATCCATATCTAGGGGCGTATACATGATGCACTGCCACGTCATTGAGCGCTCCTTCACCTCGGCGAAGACGGAAGCAAACCAGGGGGACTTTGCGGGAGTCCAAACATCCACATGATGAACAAATAATCACCACGTACCCTTCTCTGCTCTTTGTTCAAGCAAGGACGAACCAAAAGCCACCACATGTCCATCTCTCCGCCTTCATCCCTGAGAAGGAGTGAGATCGCCGTGACGTGCTGGAGGCCGCCGCAGAGGATCTCACCCTCCTCAATGGGTAGCCGGATTAAGGATTTCAAAACACCTGCGTTGTTTGGGATATCGAGCACGGCAACGTGCATATCTCGTATTTTAAAAATGTACAGCGAACCTTTTTAAAAACACAATGAATATTTTTAAATACACGATGTTAAATACAGACAATCCTTTTGAAAAATACAATTTAAAAAAAATACAGAAGGCAAATTTAAAACATAGGATGAACATTTTTAATATGCCCTAAAGATTTTCTAAATACATGCTGAACAATTTTTAAAATGCATGATGAACCTTTTCTAAATACACAATGGACATTTTTTATACAATATGAACAGTATTTTTAGATACAAGATGAACATTCATAAAATACACAATTATCCACTTTCAAATTACCCACAAACATTTTTTTGGAAATATAACACAATTGTGTTTTTGATAAGGACTATGCGTATTTTATAAATTAGAGGATACCCCACGCGTTGTTGCGGTAATTGGTTGATGAATGTTGATAAATTTTTGGGTTGATAAGATGAGAACCTAATTTGAAAGTACATATCACTTATTATATTTGGTTGTGTATAGTTATAGAATATTTTATTGAATACAAGTAGAGTAATTGAATGGAAAATATTTTTTCATGCATTGTTGAATGTTGTGGTTAGTTTTTTTCCCATGCATGATTTTATGTTGAGGTAGGCATTATCCAATTCATAATTGTATGGTGAGTGACATGTTTACATGATAAATAAGTTAATGGGGTCGACTCTTTTAGGTATATATGATACCTGATAAAAAGAAGAATGAGAACAAAAGGAAAGAAGAAGAAATTGGGAAATAAAGAAAAAATGTGATGATGAAATTAAGCAGGATTTAAAAAAAAATCAACTCATTTTACAACCAAACGATTTTAAAAAATCATGTAATTAATTGGAAAGTGAAAAATAAACAAAAACATGAAAAGAACAAGAAACAAAATTAAAAAAAGAAAAATTAAGGAAGAACATAAAATTAGACATAAATTTTTTAAAAATTCAACTCATTTTACAAGAAAATGATTTTTAAAAAATCATGTAATTAAATTGGAAAGTAAAAAATAAACAAAAACATGAAAAGAACAAGAAACAAAATTACGAAAAGAAAAAGGAAAAGGAAGAACATAAATAAAATTAGGAAAAGACCCGAAAGGTAAAAATTAGAAAGAAAGAATAAAATCTGACAGAAAATTAGATTACAAAACCATACCCCCCCTCCTCTCCCCCCACAAAAAAAAGAAAAAAGTCCATTTTACTACCCTGAATAAAGTTGGTTGTTCACTTTACCCCCTGACCTTTTTTTTGGTTCCTTTACCCCCCTAAACAATCCCATACCGGACAAAAAAAACCCTGAGTGGTTTGCCCAGACCGGAAGCTGACGTGGGCACGGTCAAAGGTGGTATTTGACCTGGAGGTGGGTCCCCCTCGTCAGGTGGCCATGTGCTGGAGCTGGATGGGGCTGGGCGCGATGCGGGACGTCGGCGGCGGGACTCGCCGGATCCCGCCGGATCCGGGCGAGGGGCTGCGCAGGGGCACGGATCCGGACGCAGGGAGGTAGCAGGACACCGCAAGGACAGCCGGCGTCGTGTGGCTCCGAGGTGGTCGGCCCTGGCGTTCGAGCGTCGGCGCGAAGGGCTCCATGGCGCTGTTAATAGCGACGGCGACTGCGGGCAGGGGAGGCCGGCGGACGACGGGAATGGATGGATCCGGACATGGGGGTTCGGACCCGGGCAGTGGCGTCGCTCGGAGGTCGCCGGACGGAGCAAATCGACGGTGGCGGCGCCATGACCGACGGAAGAAGCTCCTGGGAGAGTCAGGGAGGAAGAGGAGGGAGAAGGGCAGGGCGGTGCAGGGCTGGCCTACGCTCGGGCGGCGACGCTCCGCCGGCCGGCCGGTGTCGGGGCCGAGCGGGGGCAGCGGCGAGGCCAACGAAGCGGCAACTCTATCTCAGCCGTGCCTGACAAGGGGGCCCCACCTAGGTCAAAACAACCGTTGACTTGAGCCACGTCAGCAGTAGGGGGAGACAAACCAGCCAGGGGGGTATTTCGTCCGGTATGATTTTGTTTGGGGGCCGAAAGGAACAAAAAAAAAAGATCAGGGGGTAAAGTGAACAACCAACTTTATTCAGGGTAGTAAAAATGGAATTTTTTCAAAAAAAAAAAGGTAGAAACTGCTTCCCGGTCGTTTATTACCGGGTCGATCCAAGCAAATAGCTTTTGCGAGTAGAAGGAGCACTCCCATGTAGCTCTATTTTATCATCTAAAAAAAGTAGCTCTATTTGAGAAAATAAAATGTAGCTCTATTTGACTTTTTGTCTAAAAAAAGCTCTATTTGATTTTGAAAGCCACAACCATCAGGTCGACATCGAAATCCACAAAACTGACAGCTAAAGAACCTTGTCCAAGAAAAACGCTGAAGAACCCCTCTATTATTAATGTTGAGATGTATATTGTGCATGTGTATTTCTTGTACAACAAGTCCTTCTTCTTCCTTGTATAGTTGAGGACGTGGCCATTCTTGTACCTATATATATACGTGCATATGCATCCGATCAATGTATCGTGAGTTGCATCTATTCTCTACATGGTATCAGCCTACTTTCGGTCCTCTCTGTCTATACCCTAGCCGCGCCTCCGCCGTTGCTTTCGAGCCGCCGCTGCCGCTAACCCTAATCGTAGCCACGTCGCCACTGTCGCTTTGCTAGCCACCGCCGCCCCTACTGCCTGTTGAGTATATTGATTCATTAGGAAACATAAGATAGACTAGGATTTATCCTACCTTGCCTTGTACTCCAAAAAGATCATGTACTTCTATATATATGCCCACGAGGCTCAAACAATACATAAATCAATTCCACCAACCCTCTCTATCCCTTCTAACATTAGAAAACATAAGATAGACTAGGATTTATCCTACCTTGTCTTGTACTTCAAGATGATCATGTACTCTTATATATATGCCCCTCAAACAATACATAAATCAATTCCACCAATCCATCTATTCCCTTCTAACATGGTATCAGCCTTATCTCGATCCTAAACCCTAGCCGCCGCCTGACACTTCCGCTCGCATGCCGCCCCGTGGTATCAGCCTTACCTCGATCCTAAACCCTAGCCGCCGCCCACCGCTTCCGCTCTGCGCACTGCCTCCGGGATGGTCGGCAGCCATGACCGCCGCCGGGGGCCGTGTGACCTGTACCTAGGGTTCGTCCGCCGATCATGTTGATCGGCTGCCCTAAAGTCTTTTTTCCTGATCTGTTGATTGGGATTTTCTCTTTTGCCGATTGATTGATCAATGTTCTTTTTTGGTTTTCCGATCCGTACATCGGTTTGCGTCGCCCGTCGTCCGTCGCCTACAACGTGCCTCTGCTCTACCATCTACCATCGGCGTTGACTCCTGTCGGCAGCTTCGCGGCCGGGTGCGTACACATGCATCGTTCTGGGCGCTGGACAGTTTGGACGGGGCACACAGCACCGATCTACGTCAAGCCGTGCCTTCTCGTCGGATCCTGTGCACGCTGTCATCGAGTAACGCGACCGCGGCCGCTTCAGCGACGCAGCCTGGACACAGTACTTGACGACTGCCATTGCATCGTCGTCGCCGCACAACCGGGATGTTTGCGTGCGCCTGTGCAGGGATCTAAAGAAGATCATTGTAGACCATGTGCGTCTCTCCATCGATCGAGCAATCAGCTGTAGCTGCGTCGTTCCTTCGGACCGCAGTGTCGCCGTTTTATGGTTTTTCCCGCGGCTGCATCGACCCACGCGTTACCGCTGCGTCGTCCCTTCGGGCCGTAGTGTCGCGGCTCGCGGTTCACCGCCACCTCGAGGCCGTCCGCTTCAGGTCGTTTTTGTGGCTGCACCGACCCTCACGCTGCCGCTGCGTCGCCCCATCGGGCCGTAGCGAGCGTGGCACGCGATACCTGTCGCCGCCTTGTGGTTCTCCCCGCGGCCGCACCGACCCGCGCTCTGCCGCTGCGTCGCCCCTTCGGGCCGTAGTATCGCGGCCCGCGGTCCACCGCCGCCCCGAGATCGTCCGCTCCAGGCCATAGCGAGCGTGGCACGTGGTCCCCGCCGCCGCCATGAGGTTTTCCCCACCGTCGCCCCGACCCGCGCGCTGTCGCTGCATCGCCCCTTCGGGCCGTAGCACCGCGACATCCAGTCCACTTCGCCGTCCACGCGCGTCGACTTTTGTGTGGTATGCTCCGCGCCGCCTTCCTAGGCGCAGAACGCCACCTTCCGCGCCGGTCTCCATCACATTGCCGGGTTTTTCCTCGCCTACTTCGAGCACTGTCGCCGCGAGCCACCGCGGCCGCCGCCTCCTTAGGCCGCCGCCGCCGCTCTTCTTCCCGGTCCACGACGACTACCTCGACCACGGCGTCCCTCGCACGGCTACCTCGACCACGGCTACACTATCCTACGCTCTCGGCTACCTCGACATCGGCACAAAGGGCTACTGCCTTGCTTGAGTAACCTCGTCGGTTTCCACTCCAGTCACGCCTTCCGCGATGCGTCGACCGTTACGACTGTAGGGGGTGTCCGTCGGCTTGCCTTCGAATTTTTCTCCAGTCTCACCGTCTACGTCGCTACCGTTGTGACTATGGGGGGATTTTGAGTATATTGATTCATTAGGAAACATAAGATAGACTAGGATTTGTCCTACCTTGCCTTATACTCCAAAATAATCATATACTCCTATATATATATGCCCACGAGGCTCAAACAATACATAAATCAATTCCACTAATCCATCTATTCCCTTCTAACACTGCCAGTGCACACGCCCGCTTCCATGTAGCTAGGTAGCTTGCACAGCACCACGCTCGCGCGCCTCCATAGCTAGCTAGCTTGCACGTTCGTACTGCTGCTGCTCTGTCCAACAGCCGCTGCTCCACCATGTCCCACTCCTCCCTCTCCCATCGCAGCAACCCCTTCGCCTCCTCTGCCTCAGGTTCCTCTGTTCCCAACCCGGCTTACATCCGTGACGTGCCGATCTTCGAGCGCGTTCCGATAAAAGTCTCTCACACAGAGGCGAACTTCTATGCATGGAAGACGTACGTCAATCTTCTTTTCCGTGAGTATAATCTCCGGGATCACGTTGATGGCACCACCGACTTCCTCGCCATGCGCCGCGACGACGACTGGATGGCGATCGACGCCACCATCATCCGATGGCTCTTCCTCACCGTGTCCAAGGACATCTTCCACACCGTCGTTCGCGATGGCGATGATGCCTACACTGTGTGGACCAAGATCGTCGGCCTCTTGACCGACAACAAGCTCCAATGGATCGTCTTCTTGCAGCAGGAGTTTTTTGGTTGCCACCAAGGCGACTCCTCCATCAACGCCTACTGCATGCGCCTCAAGACCCTCTCTGACGAGGTGAACGACGTCGACTTTAAGGTTGAGGATGAGCTCCTCCTCTCCACCCTCACCGCCAGCCTCAACGAGGATCTTGGTAACGCCGCGTCCAACCACACTCTTATGGCTAACCCTACATATATATGAACGGGCGGTGTCCTATCTTCGTCTTGAGGAGCGCCGATTGAAGAATTTGCGCGCCCGTGCGGTCCACACCGCCCTCGCCGCCGGATACTCTCGTGGCGGCCCTGCCCCAACACCGTCGCCCGCCGGCGCTCACGACGCCCCGCTGCCGCAACCGCGCCCGCCGGTGCCCCCAGCACCCGCCGGTGCCTACGGCGCCCCCTACGGCGCCTACCAGCAGCAGCAGCCTATCGATCGACCCCGACAGTAGCACTGGCGTGGCCGCGGCGGTCGCCCCAACAACGGCGCCAACAACGGGGGCCAGCAGCGTGGCAGTCCGTAGCTCCCGTCGCCGCCGTGGAGTATCGGCCATAACCCTTGGACCGGGGTTGTGCATGCCTACACGATGCCGGTTCCACGTGCTCCCGTTCCGGGTCTTCTCTGATCGCGGCCGCCTAGCCACCAGGCTCTCCACGCGGCACCTCAGCCGGGCTCGGCAGCTCCTCCGCCACCCCGTACCCCGCTGCTCCGTTCGGCTATGGAGGGCCGAACCCTAGTGGGGGTGGGGGTGCCGGGCTACACCGGCTATCCCGCACCGACGGTCCCTTATGACCCGACCCTGCTCATGGCGCTGCAGTACGCGCCCCAGCCCGGTTCCTACACCGGGGGAGGGGATTGGTTCATGGACACCGGTGCATCATTCATATGGCAGCCTACCCGGGTAACCTTTCCTCCGCGTCTCCCATTCACACTTCTTCTCGTATCATCGTCAGTAACGGTGCCGGCCTCCCCATTACTCATGTCGGTTCTACTAATTTTCCTTCCACGTCTAGGCCACTATTTCTCAATAATGTGCTTGTGTCTCCCGAACTTTTTCAGAATTTAGTCTCTGTTCGTAATCTTTCCCGTGATAACTCTGTAACTCTGGAATTTGACGAAGTTGGTTTTTCGGTTAAGGACGCCCGTACCCGGATGGTTCTCCACTGATGTGACAGTCCCGGCGACATGTACCTCGTCTAGTCTTCATCGTCATCTCATGCTGGACCTCTCGCTTTTTCCGCCGGCGTTGATCTTTGGCACGCCCGTGTCGGTCATCCTAGCCACCCTTCGTCAAATAATAAAGGATTTTTCTTTTTCCTGTAATAAAGCGGATGCTCACTCTTGTCAAGCATGCCGCATGGGCAAACATGTTAGACTCCCCTTTAGTTCTTCCTCCACAGTGCGTCTTATCCTTTTGAATTAATTCATAGTGATGTATGGACGTCACCTATACCCAGTAATTCCGGTTATTTATATTATCTTGTTATTTTGGATGATTACTCTCACTTTGTGTGGACTTTTCTCCTTCGTAGGAAATCCGATGTTCCCGCCACCCTCATTGCCTTTTACTTCTTGTGTCTACACAATTTGGTCATCCCATACATGCTCTTCAGACTGACAACGGGAAAGAATTCGATAACATCACCATCCGCAAACTTCTCTCCAACCACGGCACAATTTTCCGCTTAACATGTCCATACACCTCACAACAAAATGGTAGGGCTGAACGTGCTCTTTGTACCCTTAACGACTATGTCCGCACCCTTCTTTTTCAAGCATACATGCCACCTCGGTTTTGGCCAGATGCCCTCGCCACGGCCACACTTCTTGTTAACCTTCGCCCTTGTTGTGTCCGTTGGAGTTACACCCCTCACCATCTTCTCTATGGGTCTCCTCTGTTATGTGATGGTCTTCGTATTTTTAGTTGTCTTTGTTACCCTAGTGTCGCAACCACCACCCCTCATAAACTTGCTCCACGGTCTTTGCCTTGTGTCTTCCTTGGTTACCCGGCCAACACTAAAGGCTACTAATACGTCTCCAACGTATCTATAATTTTTTATTGTTCCATGCTATTATATTATCTGTTTTGGATGTTTTATGTGCATTAATATGCTATTTTATAATATTTTTGGGACTAACCTATTAACTTAGAGCCCAGTGCCAGTTTCTGTTTTTCCTTGTTTTTTACTTTTACAGAAAAGGAATATCAAACGGAGTCCAAACGGAATAAAACTTTACGATGATTTTTCTTGGACTAGAAGACACCTACGTGACTTGGAGAGAGGGCCAGAAGAGTCCCGAGGAGGCCACAAGCCTCTAGGGCACGCCCTGAGGGCTTGTGGGCCCCTCGGGTGTCCTCCAACCCTAATTCAACCTCTATAAATTCCAAAATATTCCCCAAACATCATAAGCGTCCACCAAAATACTTTTCCGCCGCCACAAGCCTTTGTTTCCGTGAGATCCCATCTTGGGGCCTTTTCCGGCGATCTGCCGGAGGGGGATTCTATCACGGAGGGCCTCTACATCGACCTTGATGCCCTTCCGAGAATGCGTGAGTAGTTTACCACAGACCTACAGGTCCATAGCTAGTAGCTACATGTCTTCTTCTCTCTCTTTGATCTTCAATACAATGTTCTCCTCGATGTTCTTGGAGATCTATTCGATGTAATACTCTTATGCGGTGCGTTTGTTGAGATCTGATGAATTGTGGATTTATGATCAGATTATCTATGAATATTATTTGAGTCTTCTCTGAACTCTTTTATGCATGATTAAGATATCTTTGTATTTCTCTTCGAACTATCGGTTTGGTTTGGCCAACTAGATTGGTTTTTCTTGCAATCGGAGAGGTGCTTAGTTTTGGGTTCAATCTTGCGGTGTCCTCACCTAGTGATAGAAAGGGTAGTGAGGCACGTATTGTATTGTTGCCATCGAGGATAAAAAGATGGGATTTATATCATATTGCTTGAGTTGATCCCTCTACATGTCATCTTACTTAAGGCGTTACTCTGTTCTTATGAACTTAATACTCTAGATGCATGCTGGATAGCGGTCGATGTGTGGAGTAATAGTAGTAGATGTAGGAAGGAGTCGGTCTACTTTTCACGGACGTGATGCCTATATTCATGATCATTGCCTTAGATATCGTCATAACTTTGCGCTTTTCTATCAATTGCTCAACAGTAATTTGTTTACCCACCGTATGCTATCTTCAAGAGAGAAGCCTATAGTGAAACCTATGGCCCCCGGGTCTATTTTCCATCATATATTTTTAGATCTATAAACCAAAAAATCCAAAAATACCTTGCTGCACTTTATTTATATTTACTTTAGTTTAGTCTTTTATTTATCTTTTATACCCATCTCTATTAGATCTCACTCTTGTTCGTGACCGTGAAGGGATTGACAACCCCTTTTTCGCGTTGTGTGCAAGTGTTTGTTAGTTTGTGCAGGTGCATATATTGGAGACTTGCTTGTGCCTCCTACTGGATTGATACCTTAGTTCTTAACTGAGGGAAATACTTATCTCTACTTTGCTGCATCATCCTTTCCTCTTCAAGGGAAAACTCAACGCAAGCTCAAGAAGTAGCAGGAAGAATTTCTGGCGCCGTTGCTGGGGAGGTTCTACATCAAGCCTACCAAGTACCCATCATAAACTCTAATCTCTTGCATTACATCATTTTCCATTTGCCTCTCGTTTTCCTCTCCCCCACTTCTAAAACGTTTTCAGAAAAAAACTAAATTATTTGCCTTTTTATTCGCCCTTCTTTCGTTCGTCTTTTCGTTTTCTTTTTGTTTGCTTGTGTGCTAGTTTGTTTGCTTGCCCTTATGGCTCAACCCAAGAGCCTTGATATTTACTATAGGAAGTTGGAAGAAATTTAAAATAATACAAAAAGTTTTATGTAATTACAATTTGAGCATAATAGTTTCTTTAGGAACGAACTTAAAGAACAAAAAACTATGATGGAATATATTAATAAAGAGCTTGATGATGTTTCTAAGGAAATATATGGCCTTAAATCACAATTTGCTCATATTGAAAATTTAGTAGGCCAAATTTCCGATAAGCAAACCACTTTGGTAAATAAGATGGCCGCTAAGCCGGAGTCCTTTGAAAATAATGATGAAGATCTTAAAGTGATTGGTGTGACTCCTATTTAATCTTTGTTTGCTAATATAAATCTTGATAAAGATGGGACTGGAGATGAGTCAACTTTAGCTAGAAGGCGTCCCAATAAGTTGGAGTTTAAAGATCTTAGTGAAAAAATTGATAAAAGTGGGATTGGAGAGGTCAAAACTTTAAGTAGCGATGAACCCACTCTTTTGGATTTGAAGGACTTTAATTATGATAATTGTTCTTTGATAGATTGTATTTCCTTGTTGCAATCCATGTTAAATTCACCTCATGCTTACAATCAAAATAAAGCTTTTACTAAACATATCGTTGATGCTATGATGAAATCTTTTGAAGAAAAACTTGAGTTGAAAGTTTCTATCCCTAGAAAGCTTTATGATGAGTGGGAACCTACTATTAAGATTAAAATTAAAGAATATGAGTGCAATGCTTTGTGTGATTTGGGTGTTAGCGTTTGCACTATTCTGAAAACTTTATGTGATGTGCTAGGTTTCCATAAATTTGATGATTGTTCTTTGAATTTGCATCTAGCGGATTCCACTATTAAGAAACCTATGGGAAGGATTAATGATGTTCTTATTGTTGCAAATAGCAATTATGTTCCCGTATATTTATTGTGCTTGATATAGATTGCAATCCTACATGTCCTATTATTCTTGGTAGACCTTTCCTTAGAACGATTGGTGCAATTATTGATATGAAAGAAGGAGACATTAGATTTCAATTTCCGTTAAGGAAGGGAAAGGAAAACTTTCCAAGAAAGAAAATTAAGTTGCCATATGAATCTATTATGAGGGCTACTTATGGATTGCATACTAAAGATGACAATACCTAGATCTATGTTTTATGCCTAGCTAGGGGCGTTAAACAATAGCGCTTGTTGGGAGTCAACCCAATTTTATTTTTATGTTCTTTGTTTTTGGTTCTGTTTTTCAATAAATACACATTATTACCTCTGTAGTAATTGTGTTTTGGTGTTTTAATTAGTGTTTGAGCCAAATAAGACCTTTGGGATGGTCTATGGTGATAGTTGATTTGATCTTACTGAAAAACAGAAACTTGTGCATTCATTGCCAGAAATTTACAAAATCACAGAAATGTGCTTTTGATCTGAATTTTTATAAAAAGATTGATATACAAATTTCCCAGGTTGTCCTAATTTTTCAGAATTTTTGGAGTTACATAAGTATACGAAATTTCCAGATTACTACAGACTGTTCTGTTTTTGATAGATTCTGTTTTCTATGTGTTGTTTGCTTATTTTGATGAATATATGGGTAGTATCGGAGGGTATGAACCATGGAGAAGTTGGAATACAGTAGATATAACACCAATATAAATTTAGAATGAGTTCACAACAGTACCTAAAGTGGTGAATTATTTTATTATACTAACGGATCTTATGAGTTTTCTGTTGAGTTTTGTGTTGTGAAGTTTTCAGGTTTTGGGTAAAGTTTTGATGGACAATGGAATAAGGAGTGGCAAAAGCCTAAGCTTGGGGATGCCCAAGGCACACCAAGGTAATATTCAAGGACAACCAAGCATCTAATCTTGGGGATGCCCCCGGATGGCATCCCCTCTTTCATCTTCAATCCATCGGTAAATTTACTTGAGGCTATATTTTTATTCCCCACATGATATGTGTTTTGCTTGGAGCGTCTTGTATGATATGAGTCTTTGCTTTTTAGTTTGCCACAATCATCCTTGATGTACACACCTTTTGAGAGGGACACACATTAATCATGAATTTATTAGAATACTCTATGTGCTTCACTTATATCTTTTGAGCTAGGCAGTTTGCTCTAGTGCTTCACTTATATCTTTTTAGAGCACGGCGGTGGCTTTATTTTATAGAAATTGTTGAAATCTCATGCTTCAATTATATTATTTTGAGAGTCTTAAACAACATGGTAATTTTCTTAGGTTATGAATTTAGTCCTAATATGATGGGCATCCAAGAGGGATATAATAAAAACTTTCATATAAGAGCATTGAATATATGAGAAGTTTGATTCCTTGCATTTGTTTTGAGATATAAAGATGGTGATATTAGAGTCATGCTAGTGAGTAATTGTGGATTGGTAGAAATACTTGTGTTAAAGTTTGTGATTCCCGTAGCATGCACGTATGGTGAACCATTATGTGATGAAGTCAGAGCATGATTTATTTTTCGATTGTCTTCCTTATGAGTGGCGGTCAGGGACGAGCGATGGTCTTTTCCTACCAATCTATTCCCCTAGGATCATGCGTGTAGTACATTGTTTCGATGGCTAATAATTTTTTGCAACAAGTATGTGAGTTCTTTATGAGTAATGTTGAGTCCATGGATTATACGCACTCTGACCCTTCCACCATTGGTAGCCTCTCTAGTACCGCGCAACTTTCGTCGGTGCATTAGACCCACCATATACCCTTCCTCAAAACAGCCACCATACCTACCTATTATGGCATTTCCATAGCCATTCCGAGATATATTTCCATGCAACTTCCACCGTTGCGTTTATTATGACACATACCATCATTGCCATATTGCTTTGCATGATCATGTAGTTGGCATAGTACTTGTGGCAAGGCCACCGTTCATATTTTTTATACATGTCACTCTTGATCATTTCACATCCCGGTACACCACTAGAGGCATTCATATAGAGTCATATCTTGTTCTAGTATCGAGTTGTAATTCTTGAGTTGTAAGTAAATAAAAGTGTGATGATAATCATTATTAGAGCATTGTCCCATGTGAGGAAAGGATGATGGAAGCTATGATTCCCTCACACGTTGAGACGAGTCTCCGAACTTTATAAAATATAAAAGAGGCCAAAGAAGCCCAAATAAAAAAGAGAGGCCTAGAAGCCCAAACAAAAAAAATGAGAGAAATGAGAGAAGGGACAATGTTACTATCCTTTTTCCACACTTGTGCTTCAAAGTAGCACCATGATCTTCATGATAGAGAGTCTCCTATTTTGTCACTTTCATATACTAGTGGGAATTTTTCATTATAGAACTTGGCTTGTATATTCCAATGATGGGCTTCCTCAAATTGCCCTAGGTCTTCGTGAGAAAGCAAGTTGGATGCACACCCACTTAGTTTCTTTTTGAGCTTTCATACACTTATAGCTCTAGTGCATCTGTTGCGTGGCAATCCCTACTAACTTGCATCGATATCAATTGATGGGCATCTCCATAGCCCATTAATTTGCCTAGTTGATGTGAGACTTTCTCCTTCTTTTTTTCTTCTCCACAACCACCATTTTCTATTCCACCTATAGTGCTATATCCACGGCTCACGCTCATGTATTGCGTGAAAGTTGAAAAAGTTTGAGAACACCAAAAGTATGGAACAATTGCTTGGCTTGTCATCGGGGTTGTGCATGATGAAATACTTGTTGGGAAACGTTGCATGGAAAATAATATTCTAACACACGGAAGATCTATCCATGGAGATGCATAGCAACGAGAGGGAAGAGTGTGTCTACGTACCCTCATAGACCGTAAGTGGAAGCGTTTAGTAATGCGGTTGATGTAGTCGAACTTCTTCGCGATTCAACCGATTGAGCACCGAACGTACGGCACCTCCGCGTTCAGCACACGTTCAGCTCGGTGACGTCCTCGCCTTCTTGATCCAGCAAGACGACGAAGTAGTGGATGAGTTTCGGAAGCACGACGACGTGGTGACGGTGGTGGTGATGCTATCTCCGCAGGGCTTCGCCTAAGCACTACGAAAATATGACCGAGGACGAAACTGTGGAGGGGGGCGCCACACACGGCTAAGAGATTGTCGTCGGCTATGTGTGGCGCCCCCTCCCACATATATATAGGTTGGGGGAGAGGGGAGGCAGCCAGGAGGCGCCCCAAGTGGGGCCGAATCCCACTTGGGCTCCTGCCCCTAGCCGCGCCCCCTGCCATGTTTGTGTGCGGGAGGAAGGCAGGGGGAGGTGGCGCCCCCCCCCTTTCCTTTCTCACATGAGGAGGGAAAGGCAGGAGGGGCCAACCCTCCCCCTTTCCTTCCCCTAGGGCCGGCGGCCAGGGAGAGGGCGCGCCAGCCCCCTTGTGGGCTGGTGTGTCCCTCCCCTTGGCCCATTAGGCCCATAGACCTCCCGGGGGTGTCCGGAACCCCTTCCGGCGATCCGATGACTACCCGGTGCACTCCGAAACTCTTCCGGTGTCCGAATACTATCGTCCTATATATCAATCTTTACCTCTGGACCATTCCAGAGCTCCTCGTCATGTTTGTGAACTCATCCAGGACTCCGAACAACATTCGGTCACCAAATCATATAACTCATATAACACTATATCGTCAACGAACGTTAAGCATGCGGACCCTACGTGTTTAAGAACTATGTAGACATGACCGAGACACCTCTCCGGTCAATAACCAATAGTGGAACCTGGATGCACATATTGTTTCCTACATATTCTACGAAGATCTTTATCGGTCGAACCTTATGACAACATACGTAATTCCATTTGTCTGTCGGTATGTTACTTGCCCGAGATTCGATCATCGGTATCTTCATACCTAGTTCAATCTAGTTACTGGAAAGTCTCTTTACTCGTTCCATAATACATCATCTTGTAACTAACTCCTTAGTCACTTTGCTTGCAAGGCTTCTTATGATGTGTATTATCGAGAGGGCCCAGAGATACCTCTCCGATACACGGAGTGACAAATCCTAATCTTGATCTATGCCAACTCAACAGACACCTTCAGAGATACCTGTAGAGCATCTTTATGATCACCCAGTTACGTTGTGACGTTTGATAGCACACAAGGTATTCCTCCGGTATCCGAGAGTTGCATAATCTCATAGTCGAAGGAATATGTATTTGACATTAAGAAAGCAATAGCAATAAACTGAACGATCATATGCTAAGCTAACGGATGGGTCTTGTCCATCACATCATTCTCCTAATGATGTGATCCTGTTATCAAATGACAACTCATGTCTATGGTTAGGAAACCTTAACCATCTTTGATCAACGAGCTAGTCTAGTAGAGGCTCAGTAGGGACATGGTATTTGTTTATGTATCCACACATGTATTTAAGTTTTCAGTCAATACAGTTTTAGCATGAATAATAAACCTTTATCATGATTAAGGAAATATAACAATAACCATTTTATTATTGCCTCTAGGGCATATTTCCATCAGTCTCCCACTTGCACTAGAGTCAGTAATCTAGTTCACATCATCATGTGATTAACACCCATAGTTCACATCGCCATGTGACTAACACCCAAAGAGTTTACTAGAGTCAATAATCTAGTTCACATCGCCATGTGATTAACACCCAAAGATTTTAATAGTGTGATCATGTTTTGCGTGTGAGAGAGGTTTTAGTCAACGGGTCTGCAACATTCAGATCTGTGTGTACTTTACAAATGTCTGTCTACAATGCTCTGCATAGAGCTACTCTAGCTAACTGCTCCCACGTTCAACACGTATCCAGATTGAGACTCAGAGTCATCTGGATCAGTGTTAAAGCTTGCATCGATGTAACCCTTTACGATGAACCCTTTATCACCTCCATAACCGAGAAACATTTCCTTGGTACTCTTTAGGTACCTAAGGATAATTTTGACCGCTGTCCAGTGATCCACTCCTAGATCACTATTGTACCCCCTTGCCAAACTCATGGCAAGTCACACAACTGGTCTGGTACATAGCATGACATACTTTATAGAACCTATGGCTGAGGCATAGGGAATGACTTTCATTCTCTCTCTATCTTCTGTCGTGGTCGGGCTTTGAGTCTTACTCAACTTCACACCTTGCAACACAGGCAAGAACCCTTTCTTTGACTGGTCCATTTTGAACTTCTTCAAAACTTTTTCCAAGGTATGTGCTTTGTGAAAGTCCTATTAAGCGTCTTGATCTATCCCTATAGATCTTGATGCCCAATATGTAAGTAGCTTCACCGAGGTTTTTCATTGAAAATTTCTTATTCAAGTATCCTTTTATGCTATCTCGAAATTCTATATCATTTCCAATCAACAATATGTCATCCACATATAATATCAGAAATGCTACAGAGCTACCACTCACTTTCTTGTAAATACAGGCTTCACCATAAGTCTGTATAAAACCATATGCTTTGATTGTTGGGGATCGTAGCAGAATTTTAAAATTTTCTACGCATCACCAAGATCAATCTATGGAGTCATCTAGCAACGAGAGAGAGGGGAGTGCATCTACATACCCTTGTAGATCGCGAGCGGAAGCGTTCAAGAGAACGGGGTTGATGGAGTCGTACTCGTCGTGATCCAAATCACCGATGACCGAGCGCCGAACGGACGGCACCTCCGTGTTCAACACACGTACGGAGCGGAGACGTCTCCTCCTTCTTGATCCAGCAAGGGGGGAGGAGAGGTTGGGGAGGACAGCTCCAGCAGCAGCACGACGGCGTGGTGGAGTTGGAGCTGCGTGGTATTCCTGCAGGGCTTCGCCAAGCACCGCGGGAGGAGGAGGAGGTGTTGGAGAGGGGAGGGGCTGCGCCAGGGATCAGGTATGGCCTCCCTCCCACCCCTCCACTATTTATAGGGGGAAGAGGAGAGGGGGCCGGCCCCCTCAGATCCAATCTGAGGGGAGGGGAGGCGGCCAGGGGAGGGAAACTTGCCCCCCAAGCAAGGTGGAAGGCTCCCTCCCCTAGGGTTTCCCAACCCTAGGCGCCATGGGCCCTTGGGGGGGGGGGCGCACCAGCCCACTAGGGGGCTGGTTCCCTCCCATATACAGCCCATTAGGCCTCCCGGGTAAATCAGCCCCACCCGGTGGACCTCCGGACACCTTTCGGTGGTCCCGGTACAATACCGATAACCCCCGAAACTATTCCGGTGACTGTATGACAACTTCCCATATATAAATCTTCACCTCCGGACCATTCCGGAACTCCTCGTGACGTCCGGGATCTCATCCGGGACTCCGAACAACATTCGGTAACCACGTACAAACTTTCCCTACAACCCTAGCGTCATCGAACCTTAAGTGTGTAGACCCTACGGGTTCGGGAGACACGTAGACATGACCGAGACGACTCTCCGGTCAATAACCAACAGCGGGATCTGGATACCCATGTTGGCTCCCACATGCTCCTCAATGATCTCATCGGATGAACCACGATGTCGAGGATTCAATCAATCCCATACGCAATTCCCTTTGTCTATCGGTACGATACTTGCCCGAGATTCGATCGTCGGTATACCGATACCTTGTTCAATCTCGTTACCGGCAAGTCTCTTTACTCGTTTCCGTAACACATCATCCTGTGAACAACTCCTTGATCACATTGAGCTCATTATGATGATGTCCTACCGAGTGGGCCCAGAGGTACCTCTCCGTCACACGGAGTGACAAATCCCAGTCTCGATTCGTGCCAACCCAACAGACACTTTCGGAGATACCCGTAGTGCACCTTTATAGCCACCCAGTTACGTTGTGACGTTTGGTACACCCAAAGCACTTCTACGGTATCCGGGAGTTGCACAATCTCATGGTCTAAGGAAAAGTTACTTGACATTGGAAAAGCTTTAGCAAACGAACTACACGATCTAGTGCTAGGCTTAGGATTGGGTCTTGTCCATCACATCATTCTCCTAATGATGTGATCCCGTTATCAATGACATCCAATGTCCATGGTCAGGAAACCGTAACCATCTATTGATCAACGAGCTAGTCAACTAGAGGCTTACTAGGGACATGTTGTGGTCTATGTATTCACACATGTATTACGATTTCCGGATAACACAATTATAGCATGAATAACAGACAATTATCATGAACAAGGAAATATAATAATAACCATTTTATTATTGCCTCTAGGGCATATTTCCAACAGTCTCCCACTTGCACTAGAGTCAATAATTTAGTTACATTGTGATGAATCGAACACCCATAGAGTTCTGGTGTTGATCATGTTTTGCTCGTGGAAGAGGTTTAGTCAACGGATCTGCTACATTCAAATCCGTGTGCACTTTACAAATATCTATGTCTCCATCTTGAACATGTTCACGTATGGAGTTGAAGCGACGCTTGATATGCCTGGTCTTCTTGTGAAACCTGGGCTCCTTGGCAAGGGCAATAGCTCCAGTGTTGTCACAGAAGAGAGCCATTGGACCCGACGCATTTGGAATGACTCCTAGGTCGGTGATGAACTCCTTCATCCATACTGCTTCGTGTGCTGCCTCCGAGGCTGCTATGTACTCCGCTTCGCATGTAGAACCCACCACGACGCTTTGCTTGCAACTGCACCAGCTTACCGCTCCACCATTCAAAATATACACGTATCCGGTTTGTGACTTGGAGTCATCCGGATCTGTGTCGAAGCTAGCGTCGACGTAACCCTTTACGACGAGCTCTTCGTCACCTCCATATACGAGAAACATATCCTTAGTCCTTTTCAGGTACTTCAGGATGTTCTTGACCGCTGTCCAGTGTTCCTTGCCAGGATTACTTTGGTACCTACCTACCAAACTTACTGCAAGGTTTACATCAGGTCTGGTACACAGCATGGCATACATAATAGACCCTATGGCTGAGGCATAGGGGATGACACTCATCTCTTCTATATCTTCTGCCGTGGTCGGGCATTGAGCTGTGCTCAATCTCACACCTTGCAATACAGGCAAGAACCCCTTCTTGGACTGATCCATATTGAACTTCTTCAATATCTTATCAAGGTATGTGCTTTGCGAAAGACCTATGAGGCGTCTCGATCTATCCCTATAGATCTTGATGCCTAATATATAAGCAGCTTCTCCAAGGTCCTTCATTGAAAAACACTTATTCAAGTAGGCCTTTATACTTTCCAAGAATTCTATATCATTTCCCATCAGCAGTATGTCATCCACATATAATATGAGAAATGCTACAGAGCTCCCACTCACTTTCTTGTAAACACAGGCTTCTCCATAAGTCTGTGTGAACCCAAACGCTTTGATCATCTCATCAAAGCGAATGTTCCAACTCCGAGATGCTTGCACCAGCCCATAGATTGAGCGCTGGAGCCTGCATACCTTGTCAGCATTCTCAGGGTCGACAAAACCTTCCGGTTGCATCATATACAACTCTTCCTTAAGAAAACCATTAAGGAATGCCGTTTTGACGTCCATTTGCCATATCTCATAATCATAGTATGCGGCAATTGCTAACATGATTCTGACGGATTTCAGCTTCGCTACGGGTGAGAAAGTCTCATCGTAGTCAACCCCTTGAACTTGTCGATAACCCTTAGCGACAAGCCGAGCCTTATAGATGGTCACATTTCCATCCGCGTCAGTCTTCTTCTTAAAGATCCATTTATTTTCTATGGCTTGCCGATCATCGGGCAAGTCAGTCAAAGTCCATACTTTGTTTTCATACATGGATCCTATCTCGGATTTCATGGCTTCAAGCCATTTGTCGGAATCCGGGCCCGCCATCGCTTCTTCATAGTTCGAAGGTTCACTGTTGTCTAACAACATGATTTCCAGGACAGGATTGCCGTACCACTCTGGTGCGGAACGTGTCCTTGTGGACCTTCGAAGTTCAGTGGTAGCTTGATCATGATCATTATCATTAACTTCCTCTCTAGCCGGTGCAGGCTCCACAGAAACATTTTCCTGTGCTGCGCTACTCTCCGATTCGAGGGCCATCTCATCAAGCTCCACCTTCCTCCCACTTACTTCTTTCGAGAGAAACTCTTTCTCTAGAAAGGATCCATTCCTGGCAACAAAGATCTTGCCCTCGGATCTTAGGTAGAAGGTATACGCAATAGTTTCCTTAGGGTATCCTATGAATACGCATTTTTCCGACTTGGGTTCGAGCTTCTCTGGTTGAAGTTTCTTCACATAAGCATCGCATCCCCAAACTTTCAGAAACGACAGCTTAGGTTTCTTCCCAAACCATAATTCATACGGTGTCGTCTCAACGGATTTTGACGGTGCCCTATTTAAAGTGAATGCGGCAGTCTCTAAAGCATAACCCCAAAAAGATAGCGGTAGATCAGTAAGAGACATCATAGATCGCACCATATCCAATAGAGTGCGATTACGACGTTCGGACACACCGTTACGCTGAGGTGTTCCAGGCGGCGTGAGTTGTGAAACAATTCCACATTTCCTTAAGTGCGTGCCAAATTCATGACTCAAATATTCTCCTCCACGATCTGATCGTAAGAACTTTATTTTCTTGTCACGTTGATTCTCAACCTCATTCTGAAATTCCTTGAACTTTTCAAAGGTCTCAGACTTGTGCTTCATCAAGTAGACATACCCATATCTACTCAAATCATCGGTGAGGGTGAGAACATAACGATAACCACCGCGAGCCTCAACACTCATTGGACCACACACATCAGTATGTATGATCTCCAATAAGTTGGTTGCTCGCTCCATTGTTCCGGAGAACGGAGTCTTGGTCATCTTGCCCAAGAGGCATGGTTTGCATCTGTCAAATGATTCATAATCAAGAGACTCCAAAAGTCCATCTGCATGGAGTTTCTTCATGCGTTTAACACCGATATGACCAAGGCGGCAGTACCACAAGTATGTGGGACTATCGTTATCAACCTTGCATTTCTTGGCATTCACATTATAAACATGTGTAACATCACGTTCGAGATTCAATAAAAATAAACCATTCACCAGCGGGGCATGACCATAAAACATATCTCTCATATAAATAGAACAACCATTATTCTCAGATTTAAATGAGTAGCCATCTCGCATTAAGCGAGATCTAGATACAATGTTCATGCTCAAAGCTGGCACTAAATAACAATTATTGAGGTTTAAAACTAATCTCGTAGGTAGATGCAGAGGTAGCGTGCCGACGGCGATCACATCGACCTTGGAACCATTCCCGACGCGCATCGTCACCTCGTCCTTTGCCAGTCTACGCTGATTCCGCAGTTCCTGCTTTGAGTTACAAATATGAGCAACCGCACCGGTATCAAATACCCAGGAACTACTACGAGTGCTGGTAAGGTACACATCAATTACATGTATATCACATATACCTTTGGTATTGCCGGCCTTCTTATCTGCTAAGTACTTGGGGCAATTCCGCTTCCAGTGACCGTTTCCCTTGCAATAAAAGCACTCAGTCTCAGGCTTGGGTCCATTCTTTGACTTCTTCCCGGCAGCTGGCTTACCGGGCGCGGCAACTCCCTTGCCGTCCTTCTTGAAGTTCTTCTTACCCTTGCCCTTCTTGAACTTAGTGGTTTTATTCACCATCAACACTTGATGTTCCTTTCTGATCTCTGCCTCCGCTGACTTCAGCATCGCATATACCTCAGGAATGGTCTTTTCCATCCCCTGCATGTTGAAGTTCATCACAAAGCTCTTGTAGCTAGGTGGAAGCGACTGGAGGATTCTGTCAATGACCGCGTCATCCGGGAGATTAATCCCCGGCTGGGACAAGCGGCTGTGCAACCCAGACATTTTGAGTATGTGCTCGCTGACAGAACTATTTTCCTCCATCTTACAGCTGTAGAACTTATCGGAGACTTCATATCTCTCGATCCGGGCATGAGCTTGGAAAACCATTTTCAGCTCTTCGAACATCTCATATGCTCCGTGATGCTCAAAATGCTTTTGGAGCCCCGGTTCTAAGCTGAAGAGCATGCCGCACTGAACGAAGGAGTAATCATCGGTGCGTGTCTGCCAAACGTTCAAATAGTCTGGCAGTGCTGGGAGAGCAGGTGGGTCACCTAACGGTGCTTCAAGGACATATGATTTCTTGGCAGCTATGAGGATAATCCTCAGGTTACGGACCCAGTCCGCATAGTTGCTACCATCGTCTTTCAGCTTGTTTTTCTCTAGGAACGCGTTGAAGTTGAGGGTAACATTAGCGTTGGCCATTTGATCTACAAGATAGATATGTAACATTTAGACTAAGTTCATGACAATTAAGTTCATCTAATCAAATTATGTAATGAACTCCCACTCAGATAGACATCCCTCTCGTCATCTAAGTGATACATGATCCGAATCGACTAGGCCGTGTCCGATCATCACGTGAGACGGACTAGTCATCAACGGTGAACATCTCCATGTTGATCGTATCTTCTATACGACTCATGTTCGACCTTTCGGTCTCTTGTGTTCCGAGGCCATGTCTGTACATGCTAGGCTCGTCAAGTCAACCTAAGTGTATTGCTATGTAAATCTGGCTTACACCCGTTGTATTCGAACGTTAGAATCTGTCACACCCGATCAACACGTAGTGCTTCGAAACAACGAACCTTCGCAACGGTGCACAGTTAGGGGGAACACTTTCTTGAAATTTTAGTAAGGGATCATCTTATATGCTACCGTCGTTCTAAGCAAATAAGATGCAAAAACATGATAAACATCTCATGCAATCAAAATAGTGATATGATATGGCCATTATCACTTCGCTCCTTTTGATCTCCATCTTCGGGGCTCCATGATCATCATCGTCACCGGCATGACACCATGATCTCCATCATCATGATCTCCATCATCGTGTCTTCATGAAGTTGTCTCGCCAACTATTACTTCTACTACTACGGCTAACGGTTAGCAATAAAGTAAAGTAATTACATGGCGAATTTCAATGACACGCAGGTCATATAATAAATTAAGACAACTCCTATGGCTCCTGCCGGTTGTCATACTCATCGACATGCAAGTCGTGATTCCTATTACAAGAACATGATCATCTCATACATCACATATATCATTCATCACATCCTTTGGCCATATCACATCACAAAGCACTTGCTGCAAAAACAAGTTAGACGTCCTCTAATTGTTGTTGCAAGTTTTTACGTGGCTGCTATAGGTTTCTAGCAAGAACGTTTCTTACCTACGCCAAAAACCACAACGTGATATGCCAATTTCTATTTACCCTTCATAAGGACCCTGTTCATCGAATCCGATCCGACTAAAGTGGGAGAGACAGACACCCGCTAGCCACCTTATGCAACTAGTGCATGTCAGTCGGTGGAACCTGTCTCACGTAAGCGTACGTGTAAGGTCGGTCCGGGCCGCTTCATCCCACAGTGCCGCCGAATCAAGATAAGACTAGTAACGGCAAGAAGATTGACAAATCGACGCCCACAACTACTTTGTGTTCTACTCGTGCAAGATACTACGCATAGACCTAGCTCTGATACCACTGTTGGGGATCGTAGCAGAATTTTAAAATTTTCTACGCATCACCAAGATCAATCTATGGAGTCATCTAGCAACGAGAGAGAGGGGAGTGCATCTACATACCCTTGTAGATCGCGAGCGGAAGCGTTCAAGAGAACGGGGTTGATGGAGTCGTACTCGTCGTGATCCAAATCACCGATGACCGAGCGCCGAACGGACGGCACCTCCGTGTTCAACACACGTACGGAGCGGAGACGTCTCCTCCTTCTTGATCCAGCAAGGGGGGAGGAGAGGTTGGGGAGGACAGCTCCAGCAGCAGCACGACGGCGTGGTGGAGTTGGAGCTGCGTGGTATTCCTGCAGGGCTTCGCCAAGCACCGCGGGAGGAGGAGGAGGTGTTGGAGAGGGGAGGGGCTGCGCCAGGGATCAGGTATGGCCTCCCTCCCACCCCTCCACTATTTATAGGGGGAAGAGGAGAGGGGGCCGGCCCCCTCAGATCCAATCTGAGGGGAGGGGAGGCGGCCAGGGGAGGGAAACTTGCCCCCCAAGCAAGGTGGAAGGCTCCCTCCCCTAGGGTTTCCCAACCCTAGGCGCCATGGGCCCTTGGGGGGGGGGGCGCACCAGCCCACTAGGGGGCTGGTTCCCTCCCATATACAGCCCATTAGGCCTCCCGGGTAAATCAGCCCCACCCGGTGGACCTCCGGACACCTTTCGGTGGTCCCGGTACAATACCGATAACCCCCGAAACTATTCCGGTGACTGTATGACAACTTCCCATATATAAATCTTCACCTCCGGACCATTCCGGAACTCCTCGTGACGTCCGGGATCTCATCCGGGACTCCGAACAACATTCGGTAACCACGTACAAACTTTCCCTACAACCCTAGCGTCATCGAACCTTAAGTGTGTAGACCCTACGGGTTCGGGAGACACGTAGACATGACCGAGACGACTCTCCGGTCAATAACCAACAGCGGGATCTGGATACCCAGGTTGGCTCCCACATGCTCCTCGATGATCTCATCGGATGAACCACGATGTCGAGGATTCAATCAATCCCGTACGCAATTCCCTTTGTCTATCGGTACGATACTTGCCCGAGATTCGATCGTCGGTATACCGATACCTTGTTCAATCTCGTTACCGGCAAGTCTCTTTACTCGTTTCCGTAACACATCATCCTGTGAACAACTCCTTGATCACATTGAGCTCATTATGATGATGTCCTACCGAGTGGTCCCAGAGGTACCTCTCCGTCACACGGAGTGACAAATCCCAGTCTCGATTCGTGCCAACCCAACAGACACTTTCGAAGATACCCGTAGTGCATCTTTATAGCCACCCAGTTACGTTGTGACGTTTGGTACACCCAAAGCACTTCTACGGTATCCGGGAGTTGCACAATCTCATGGTCTAAGGAAAAGTTACTTGACATTGGAAAAGCTTTAGCAAACGAACTACACGATCTAGTGCTAGGCTTAGGATTGGGTCTTGTCCATCACATCATTCTCCTAATGATGTGATCCCGTTATCAATGACATCCAATGTCCATGGTCAGGAAACCGTAACCATCTATTGATCAACGAGCTAGTCAACTAGAGGCTTACTAGGGACATGTTGTGGTCTATGTATTCACACATGTATTACGATTTCCGGATAACACAATTATAGCATGAATAACAGACAATTATCATGAACAAGGAAATATAATAATAACCATTTTATTATTGCCTCTAGGGCATATTTCCAACATTGATCACCTCATCAAAGCGTATATTCCAACTCTGAGATGCTTGCACCAGTCCATAGATGGATCGCTGGAGCTTGCATACTTTGTTAGCACCTTTAGGATCAACAAAACCTTCTGGTTGCATCATATGCAACTCTTCTTTAAGAAATCCATTAAGGAATGCAGTTTTGACGTCCATTTGCCAGATTTCATAATTATAAAATGCGGCAATTGCTAACATCATTCGGACCGACTTAAGCATCGCTACAGGTGATAAAGTCTCATCATAGTCAACCCCTTGAACTTGTCGAAAACCTTTTGCGACAAGTCGAGCTTTGTAGACAGTAATATTACCATCAACGTTAGTCTTCTTCTTGAAAATCCATTTATTCTCAATGGCTTGCCAATCATCGGGCAAGTCCACCAAAGTCCACACTTTGTTCTCATACATGGATCCTATCTCAGATTTCATGGCCACAAGCCATTTATCGGAATCTGGGCTCATCATAGCTTCTTCATAGTTCGTAGGTTCGCCATGGTCTAATAACATAACTTCCAGGACAGGATTACCGTACCACTCTGATGCGGAACGTGCTCTGGTCGACCTATGAGGTTCAGTAGTAACTTGATCTGAAGTTTCATGATCATCATCATTTGCTTCCTCTCTAGTTGATGTAGGCATCACGGGAACAGTTTTCTGTGATGTGCTACTTTCCCATTCGACAATTACCTCATCAAGTTCTACTTTCCTCCCACTCACTTCTTTCGAGAGAAACACCTTCTCTAGAAAGGATCCATTCTTTGCAACAAAGATCTTGCCTTCGGATCTGTGGTAGAAGGTGTACCCAATAGTTTCCTTAGGGTATCCTATGAAGACACACTTCTCCGATTTAGGTTCGAGCTTATCAGGCTGAAGCCTTTTGACATTAGCGTCACATCCCCAAACTTTAAGAAACAACAGCTTAGGTTTCTTGCCAAACCATAGTTCATACGGTGTCATCTCAACGGATTTAGACGGTGCCCTATTTAACGTGAATGCGGCTATTTCTAATGCATAACCCCAAAACGATAGTGGTAAATCGGTAAGAGACATCATAGAACGCACCATATCTAATAAAGTATGGTTACGACGTTCGGACACACCATTACGCTGTAGTGTTCCAGGTGGCATGAGTTGTGAAACAATTCCACATTGTTTTAAATGAAGGCCAAACTCGTAACTCAAATATTCGCCTCCGCGATCAGATCATAGAAACTTTATTTTCTTGTTACGATGATTCTCCACTTCACTCTGAAATTCTTTGAACTTTTCAAATGTTTCAGACTTGTGTTTCATTAAGTAGATATACCCATACCTACTCAAATCATCTGTGAAGGTCAGAAAATAACGATACCTGCTGCGTGCTTCAACACTCATCAGACCGCATACATCGGTATGTATTATTTCCAATAAGTCATTAGCTCGCTCCATTGTTCCGGAGAACGGAGTTTTAGTCATCTTGCCCATGAGGCATGGTTCACAAGTATCAAATGATTCATAATCAAGTGACTCCAAAAGTCCATCCGCATGGAGTTTCTTCATGCGCTTTACACCAATATGACCTAAACGGCAGTGCCACAAGTATGTTGCACTATCATTATCAACGTTGCATCTTTTGGCATCAATATTATGAATATGTGTATCACTACGATCGAGATTCAACAAGAATAGACCATTCATCAAGGGTGCATGATCATAAAAGATATTACTCATAGAAATAGAACAACCATTATTCTCCGATTTAAATGAATAACCGTCTCGCAATAAACAAGATCCAGATATAATGTTCATGCTCAACGCTGGCACCAAATAACAATTATTGAGGTCTAAAACTAATCCTGAAGGTAGATGTAGGGGTATCGTGCCGACGGCGATCATATCGACCTTGGAACCATTCCCGACGCGCATCGTCACCTCGTCCTTAGCCAATCTTCGTTTATTCTGCAGCTCCTATTTCAAGTTACAAATATGAGCAACCGAACCAGTATCAAATACCCAGGCGCTACTACGAGCATTAGTAAGGTACACAACAATAACATGTATATCAAATATACCTTTGTGCACTTTGCCATCCTTCTTATCCGCCAAGTATTTGGGGCAGTTTCGCTTCCAGTGACCATTCCCTTTGCAGTAGAAGCACTCAGTTTCAGGCTTGGGTCCAGCTTTGGGCTTCTTCTCGGGAGTGGCAACTTGCTTGCCATTCTTCTTGAAGTTCCCTTTCTTTCCCTTGCCCTTTTTCTTGAAACTAGTGGTCTTGTAACCATCAACACTTGATGCTCCTTTTTGATTTCTACCTCCGCGGCCTTAAGCATTGTGAAGAGCTCAGGAATCATTTTCGTCATCCCTTGCATATTATAGTTCATCACGAAGCCTTTGTAGCTTGGTGGCAGTGATTGAAGAACTCTGTCAATAACACTATCAACTGGAAGATCAACTCTCAGCTGAGTCAAGTGGTTATGATACCCAGACATTTTGAGTATGTGTTCACTGACAGAACTGTTCTCCTCCATCTTGCAGCTATAGAACTTGTTGGAGACTTCATATCTCTCAACCCGGGCATTTGCTTGAAATATTAACTTCAACTCTTAGAACATCTCATATGCTCCATGACGTTCAAAACGTCTTTGAAGTCCCGGTTCTAAGCCGTAAAGCATGGCACACTGAACTATTGAGTAGTCATCAAATCGAGCCTGCCAGACGTTCATAACATCTGCAGTAGCTCCTGCAATAGGTCTGTCACCTAGCGGTGCATCAAGTACATAATTCTTCTATGCAGCAATTAGGATAATCCTCAAGTTACGGACCCAGTCTATGTAGTTGCTACCAACATCTTTCAACTTAGCTTTCTCTAGGAACGCATTAAAATTCAGGGGAACGGTAGCACGGGCCATTGATCTACAACATAGATATGCAAAACTATTAAGACTAAGTTCATGATAAATTTAGTTCAATTAATCAAATTACTAATGAACTCCCACTTAAATAAACATCCCTCAAGTTATCTAAGTGATACATGATCCAAATCAACTAACCCATGTCCGATCATCACGTGAGATGGGGTAGTCATAAATGGTGAACATCTCTATGTTGATCATATCTACTATATGACTCATGTTCGACCTTTCGGTCTCCAGTGTTCCGAGACCATGTCTGTACATGCTAGGCTCGTCAAGTTTAACCCAAGTATTCTGCATGTGCAAAACTGTCTTACACCCGTAGTATGTGAACGTAGAGTCTATCACACCCGATCATCACGAGGTGCTTCGAAACGACGAACTTTGGCAACGGTGCATACTCGGGGAGATCACTTTTATCTTGAAATTTAGTGAAGTGATCATCTTATAATGCTACCGCCGTTCTAAGCAAAATAAGATGCATAAAGGATAAACATCACATGCAATCAAAATATGTGACATGATATGGCCATCATCATCTTATGCTTTTGATCTCCATCTCCAAAGCATTGTCATGATCTCCATCGTCACAGGCTCGACACCTTGATCTCCATCGTTGCGTCGGGGTTATCTCGCCAACTATTGCTTCTACAACTATTGTTAACGCATAGCGATAAAGTAAAGCAATTACATGGCGCTTGCATTTCATACAATAATTAAGATACAACCTATAACACCCTGGGTGTCATGCTACAGTAAACTTCTATTAATGGTGCCACTTCATCATAATTAAATTTTGCTAATCATCACTTTGTTCCAAACCGACCTCAAATTCAAATTTAAAAGACAAGTCAAAATATTGTTTCTTCAAACAGTAAAACTAAATGTTCGCATTATTCTATAATTCCCCTGATCATTTGTCATGTTGAACCCAACCTTTTGACCCACCAATTAATCCCTAGGAATTTATAAAGTGGTCCAACAGCAAATAAAATAGCCTTTTCAAAATAAGCAAATATTTTTACAATTCCAAATGACCTCAAACTTTATGGGTCATTCTGAAATGTTGTGAAGTATTTAAGTAACAAGTTTCATGATGAACAAAATTCAATTGGTATTTAAAAGTAGTGCAAAATAGTGGTGAATTAAAGAAAACCGAGAATAAATCGAAACAGAAAAAATAAACAATTGAGGAAACCTAACTACTGTACAATTAAGGCCCAAAAGGCCAGTAGCTAGCCTAGCCCACCAGGAGGTTTCCTCCTACCTCCTATTCAAAGGAGACGCGTTGGTCGCGCCCGCGGCGTCCATGGCCAGATCGGCCACATGCCAGCCATCCGCCACATCCCCGGCGACCCACAAGACCCCCTGCGACCACTCTGCTAACCCTAGTGCCCCATTCCCCTCGCTCGCCCCTCCCCCTCTCTGATTCGCTCGCGCCCAAGACACAACCGCTGCCACCTCGTCGATCCCGCGGCCGCTGACCTCCCCTCGTCGCGCCAACGCGTCAAGGAGTTGCGCCACCTTCCCCTGCTTCGACTACGAGCATCGGCTTGAGCTAGGAGGCCCCGAGCGCTCACCATTGGGCGTCTTCCCCGCGTCCGGTCACCGCTTCCCCGTCCCGGATCTCCTCCCTCAGTGCTCCCCCGGCCTCCCGAGCAGGTCATCAAGGACCGCTGTGAGGCCCTCGTCCGATTCCCCTCTTTCTTCCTTCATTTTCGTCGCCGTAGGCCGCCATTCTACCACCATGGCCGGACCTTCGTGTCCCTGGGCGCACAGCCTCTCCTGGCCACACCCCTACAGCTCGCGCGTGCCTACGCGCGGGCGCTCGCCTCGCCCCGGCCACTCCCCTGCTGCCTTCCTCACGCGCCCTCGCCAACTCCTCGCCGTGCCCGCGTCTGCTGCTTCTGCTGCGGCCGCTACTGCTTGCCGCGGCTGCTGCTTTGTCGCTGCTGCTGCTCATGCTACTGTCACTGCTGCTGCTTACCAGCCTCGGCCGCTGCTTTGCCGCTGCCGCTAGCTGCTGGTTCCTGCTACTTCTGCTGCTATGGGCGGGCCTGTTAGTTTAGGGATTAGGTTAGTGAATAGTTAGGGATTTTAATTGGTCTCTGAGTAGTGGACCCTCTTAGTAAGTTAACTCTGTTAAAACACTCAATAAAAAAAATGAGGCAATGACAACCAGACCCCACACACCCTGTTGACCAGTCAACTTTGACTGGTCAACAGTTGACCCCCTAGACCCCACTGTCATACTAAAAGGCTAGGTACCCTCTGGGTACACATAGCAATAAACCATTTATTTTTGAATTAATAATAAATCCAGAAATTCTAGAATATTTTTAAAATCTTTGAAAATTCATATAAAATAAATCCTAGCTCGGATGAAAATAATTTATATATGAAAATAGATCAGAAAAATATGACGAATCTGAATATGCAATCCGTTCATCTGTCACACGTGCCTAGCATGCTGAACATGGAACCGTCCCCCTCTTTTCATTTTTCCAAAAAATGCCAAACGCTGGGAAAACATTCCTGGATGTTTTTCCTCTTCGTCTGTATCACCTTGCACTGTGTTAGGTCACCCCTAGACCAATGATTTTTCATGTTATGCTTTGTGATGCTTTGTTTGCTTTTATATTTATTGTTTCTTCCCCCTCTTCTCTCCGATAGACCCTGCGACTGCTGCCTATGCCTCTGTGATCGACTACGTCACCGACGACCCTTCTTCCTGTTCAGCAGAACTTCCAGGCAAGCAAACCCCCCATTGATCATTCCGATATCGCCCATTCCCTTCTCTCTTGTGCTTGCATTAGAACTGCTACTGCCTTTTGTATGATCCTACAATGATGCATAGCCTATTTTTGTCACCTGTTTTCCTACCTTACCTGCTTATTCTAAACTGCTTAGTATAGTTTGGTTAGAGATCCATCAGTGACCCCCCACCTTGTTCCAGTTGCCCCGCTTTATATTCGATGACTCGATCAATGTGATCGACGTCCAGGCCCCGACACCGCACATCACTCCCCCTTAGTTGTACGACTCTGCAGAGTTATTATCGAGTGCCGAGGGTGATACCTCGTCAGCACTTCTGATGTTAACCCTGTAGTGTAGCTATTTGGTTGTGGTCATCGAGGGTGATTCCTCCTTCACCACTCTCGATAACGACTTTGTCGTGCAACCCCTCAAGTGTGGACCATCCAGGGTGATTCCTCCAAGTCCACCTTGACGGTTACATCGAGTGGGAATCCATTGAGGGTGATTCCTCGGGTTTCCCCCTTGCTGTTTTGGACACACGGTTGCTTTGACTTACCACAGAACCATGATGACATCGGGTCAGCCCCGAGGGGTACCCGCGAGTGATGTGAAGTCGGGTTGACCTGGAGGGTACCCGAGAGATAATTACGTGGCACGGCCGGGCATTCTTAGCCCTTGCCGTAAGTCCATGAGACAGCGCGATGGGGTCACATGATCGTGAGTCTCTGCTCGTTACCGCGCACTATCAAAACACTAACGGTTTGGATATTTGATCCGAGTAGGCCTCTGGCCTTTTTCGCACTAACCAGCACGAGAGAATAAGTATGGGCACTCCGCGTCGTATGTATCAGCCGAAAGCTCAACGGACGTCACTGATTGAGCGGCGCGCGCCGGGTTGGACTGCGTAAGCACCTGCCTTATTTAAGGAGGTAGCTAGGTCTGCTCACCGGCTGCGTTCGCAACAAGCAGGAGTGCAAAGGGCGATGGGCCCAAGAACCCTGCACGCTTAGGATGTAGACCGGCGTGCTGGCCTCTTTGGTGAGCCTAGGTAGGACTATGGTGTGTTGATCGACCAAGGGCGGTCATGACCTGATGGTGTGTCCGGCCGGAGTTGATCGAGCGTGTTGGGTAAGTTTGTGCACCCCTGTAGGGAAGATTGATCTATTCGAATAGCCGGGTCCACGGTAACGGACGCTCGGAGCTATATCCCGATCGAGACAACTAGAACTGGATACTGAATGTTGAAGCATGTTATGGATATGTTGCTCTGGGATTGCTTTCTCGCAGGGAGTCGAGGAAGTGATCTCTGGGCGATGTTACAACATACTTACTAATGTTATAATATGCTACTCTTATCTCTTCTGATGCTGCAAGATGCTTGAAGATGCTAGTCTTCGATAGGCTAGGCTTTCCCCTTCTCTTCTGGCATTCTGCAGTTTAGTCCACAGATACAGACCATTCCTTTGATACAGATGGATACCTAGTTTAGATCTGGTGTAAGTCTTGCGAGTACTTTGGATGAGTACTCACGGTTGCTTTGCTACCTCTTTTTCCCTTTTCCATTCTACCCGGTTGCTACGACCAGATGATGGATCCCTGGAGCCAGATGCCACCACCGACGACTACTACTACTACCCCGAGGGTGCCTACTACTACATGGAGGCCGCCGACGACCATGAGTAGTTAGGAGGCTCCTAGGCAGGAGGCCTTGCCTTTTCGATCGTTGATGTTTGTGCTAGCCTTCTTAAGGCAGATCTTGTTTAACTTATGGCTGTACTCAGATATTGTTGCTTCCGCTGACTCTTGTGTATTCGAGCTGATGTATTCAAGCCCTCGAGGCCCCTGGCTTGTACTATAAAGCTTGTATTATTTTAATTTGTGTCTAGAGTTGTGTTGTGATATCTTCCCGTGAGTCCCTGATCTTGATCGTACACATTTGCGTGTATGATTAGTGTAGTTTGAATCGAGGGCATCACAAGTTGGTATCAGAGCCGGCTGCCTGTAGGTAGCCCCCCTTTCCAACTTCTTGGCCGAAGTTGAGTCTAGTCTTTGAAAAACTTTTACTAACATTGTTGTACATCCCAAATGGGTGGTATTAGGATCTTTTATTCCTCGTCTATACTCTGGGATTCTGATCTCTCTTCTATTCTGGTTATTTTTTTTTCTTCTAACTCTAACTCTAGGCTCTCGTTACTATTTCCTCCCGGAGAGCCCCTCATTCCAGATGATCGCCTGCTTCACCAGAAGATTCCGAAGATACTTTGCAATGTTCTCCCGAGAACTGGTGCTCATCGCTTTCGCAACTCCCTTCCACCGTCAACCCTATGGATAACTACATATCCTTGTCGTTCATACCTTCGTCCCCAGTTGCTCTTGTTATTACCAGATGCCCCAAAATACTCTTAGTTGTTTCGAGAATACTTTGTGCCTACTGCCTTACAGTTCCTTGTCGCCTGATTACACTTATGAATACCCTACGGATAATTCCTCACCCTTACCGGGGATTCATTCATCCCCAGTTGTTCATGTGTTTCACAAAAGCCTTCAAATACTATTAGATCTTCCGAAAATCTTCAGCAGCCTATTGCTCTTGAAATTCTTGCTTGCTTGCATTATGGTTAATCCCATAAGTCTAGTAATCTTATTGGCATCCTTTGTCACTATCATTTTGATTACGTTGATTCAACTTGTGCGTGAATGCACACAATCATCAGTTGATCTTTATAAATTATCTTCCGGCTCAGACGTCACTCCGGACATGAGCTTGTTCTCGACCAATCAAATTACCTTCGATTGTACCCCTAAGTCTATTCAACTTATCCATCCTTAATCAGAGTGTTTGCTTCTGATCCCTTGATTTGGGTATCATAATTCCTTTGCATTTGAGCTTTGAATTAGTCAGTTGTTCCTATAATCTGATCTCCATGCATTCTTTTCTTCTCGTTGAGTACCGATGCTCACAACAGATCCCCTATGGACCACCAGATCCTTTGTTGAATTTTATCCGACAGTGTCCTTCATATTCAATAACCTTGTGAGCCTTTCCTCGGATACATAATGCCTTTGGTAAATTGTATCCTTCGCTTTGTCAACCATGCTCTGCTTTCAAGCTTGTGTTAATTACTCCTGGAGTTCGTGGTATATGTTCTTAAGATGCCCCGATGGGTTGAACCAATGCCTTCCCTAATTTGTGTGAACCCGGAAATTTCTATGGGTCATACTCTACTGGTGTTACGTCGGATAAAATTACTACACTACAACCTCGTCAAAAGCGAGAAGTAAACGAGAGGTTATGCATTGAAGAAGTGGGAGTCGACCTTGAACTTTGTGTTCATGCCCATGGACATGATGTAGATCCTATCATGGAAGCTTCTTGTAATAATAACTTCCTTGATATAATATCATCCGGTATCTGTGAATTGATCCTTTGCAATCATGGTTCCGACCATATTTTCTCCTTGATTCCATTTCTCAGACAAGTTAAAGCACTTGTCTTCTGTAGATCAATACATCCCCGCAACCTTTATTTTGGTCTTCCTTCGAGTATTACCCTCCGGTATCTCGAGAATACAAAAAACTATGTTGCTTCCTATGAGTCTTCATCTAGTATTGCTTCTCACCGATTTCAGATTTCCCCCGGGTTCTGAGTTACTAGTCACTCAAGAACACCGAGAAGTGAATCGATTCCGCACTCCAATTCAATAAAGTAATTTTCTTTGCTTATGAGTTTAATAATCCTTCAAGTAATTCCTAGCCTGATCGGCTATATCATTACCGTGCTAAATTATAACTGTGCTACCTGATCCTTCTTCCCGGAGCACAATCTTTGACGACGAGCTAAGCTTACGTCGCTCTTCCTCGTCATATCATATCGCCTTGAACAGCAAGCTTGGTTTTGAGTTTGTGTCGTACCTGTGGTTCCAATAACCTTTCGCTTCATCATTCCTTTGACTTGATGTCATCGCCGATCGATTACATCTTCATTAAATCTCTCGACAAATGTGTCATGATCATCATCAACATTCTGAGCTCTTCCAGGGTATCAATCGAATTCATGATGAGAAATATCATCCTTGCCCCTCGATGGTTTGTGTTATCATCGACAACATCCTTGCCTTCCCCCAACAATAACTTGTTCATATAATTTTGGAAATACATCCTTTTGACATGTCGATGGATTTCTGCTGAACCCATCGGCCACATCCTCATCTTTTTCCTGATAAAATTGCATGAGATGTTCTAGAAATTCCGATGGATGCTTTGTGTTCCCAAGGTCCGACCTTTACCTGATGACCATGTCAATACTATCCCGAAGCATGACTACGGTACTCCGAACATCATTAAGAACATTGGAGGCGCAATGCTAAATGTTTATTGATCACTTATCCAAACAATATGATATGGGTACCGTCATGATTTTCCTCTCCCCTTTACCTAAATGGTAATCTACTTACTATCATGTCATGGATATCATCCTCTGCTTGTCCTTGCGAAGGATATACTCCTGATATTTGTGTTTAAACACATTTTCCTTTCCATTGTTATAATTAAATTAATAGTCATATTTTCCTTTCCATTGTTTTGTTTAACCTTTCCTGTTATCTAACTTATTTGAGCAGTGATAATTCCCTGCTTATGTAAACACCTCGGTGTACAACTCTGTCAGTAAGACCATGTTACTATTATTGATGACATTCCGGTAACCATCGATGGACGAGAACTTTGCCTATTGGTCCTCCTCGTTCCTGCGAGCAGGAAAATGGTTCTCTTCGTCCCTTGCCCTTGGTACCGACGTTGTTGCCGACATAACTGACATGCTATTCTCTGACATGCCTTGCTATCATGACCGTGCAAGATGTCAATGCCCTTATTATTTTTTCACTCACATGGTGGGCCCATAACCCACAGTTCCACATGATCGAAACCTGACTCTGCTGTACACACCCTGTTTCTGAAGTTATTCCTCACGCTTGGCTTCGTATGTTGACCACGAGCCACCTTCCAAAGAAGATCTATTCTAGTATCAGACAAAATAATTATTCTCGTTGCTCTGAACCCCTTTCACCTTCTGTTTAGGCATCGAACGATTACCTACCCGCTCGAAAACTTCTCATGATACCTTCTTACTTTGCTCTCGATATTTTCTTAAGTTTCAATTTGAGAGTTATTTTCTGCCACCTTCCCTGGTGTTATCTATTGGTTAATCAACCTTGTAGAGGTCCGTTCTTCCAAAGTTAACTCTTATCCTTTTCGTAAGTACGATGGAGTTTTCGAAGAAAGGATGACGACTTCATCATGCTGACCTGAAGAAGAGAAATGAAGACATCAACAAAAGGGATCAACTTCTTCGAGGAGAGCAACCAAGAACGAGAAGATTCGTTAGAATTCCGTAACCAGAACTTTCCCCTTACTCAACCTCTTAAATCTCGGGACGAGATTTCATGTAGTGGAGGAGATTTGTAACACCTTAGGTGTCATGCTGCAGTAAACTCCTATTAATGGTGCCACTTCATCATAATTAAATTTTGCTAATCATCAATTTGTTCCAAACCGTCCTCAAATTCAAATTTAAAAGACAAGTCAAAATATTGTTTCTTCAAACAGTAAAACTAAATGTTCGCATTATTCTATAATTCCCCTGATCATTTGTCATGTTGAACCCAACCTTATTTGACCCACCAATTAATCCCTAGGAATTTATAAAGTGGTCCAACAGCAAATAAAATAGCCTTTTCAAAATAAGCAAATATTTTTACAATTCCAATTGACCTCAAACTTTATGGGCCATTCTGAAATGTTATGAAGTATTTAAGTAACAAGTTTCATGATGAACAAAATTCAATTGGTATTTAAAAGTAGTGCAAAACAGTGGTGAATTAAAGAAAACCGAGAATAAATTGAAACAGAAAAAAATAAACAATTGAGGAAACCTAACTACTGTACAATTAAGGCCCAAAAGGCCAGTAGCTAGCCCAGCCCACCAGGAGGTTTCCTCCTACCTCCTATTCACAGGAGACGCGTTGGACGCGCCCGCGGCGTCCATGGCCGGATCGGCCATGTGCCAGCCATCCGCCACATCCCCGGTGACCCACAAGACCCCCTGCGACCACTCTGCTAACCCTACTGCCCCATTCCCCTTGCTCACCCCTCCCCCTCTTAGATTCGCTCGCGCCCGAGACACAACCGCCGCCACCTCGTCGATCCCGCGGCTGCTGACCTCCCCTCGTCGCGCCAAGGCGTCCAGGAGTTGCGCCACCTTCCCCTGCTTCGACTACGAGTATCGGCTCGAGCTAGGAGGCCCCGAGCGCTCGCCATCGGGCATCTTCCCCGCGTCTGGTCACCGCTTCCCCGTCCCGAATCTCCTCCCTCAGCGCTCCCCCGGCCTCCCGAGCACGTCATTGAGGACCGCTGTGAGGCCCTCGTCTGATTCCCCTCTTTCTTCCTTCGTTTTAGTCGCCGTAGGCCGCCGTTCCACCGCCATGGCCAGACCTTCGTGTCCCCGGGCGCACAACCTCTCCTGGCCGCACCCCTGCAGCTCGCGCGTGTCTGCGCGCGCTCGCTCGCCTCGCCCTGGCTACTCCCCTGCTGCCTTCCTCGCGCGCCCTCGCCAACTCCTTGCCGCGCCCGCGTCTGCTGCTTCTGCTGCGGCCGCTACTGCTTGCCGCGGCTGCTGCTCTGTCGCTGCTACTCCCCTACGCTGCTATTGCTCATGCTACTGTTGCTGCTTGCTGCTAGTGCTGTCGCTGCTGCTGCTTACCAGCCTCGGCCCCTGCTTTGCCGCTGTCGCTAGCTGCTGGTTCCTGCTACTGCTGCTGCTATGGGCAGGTCTGTTAGTTTAGGGATTAGGTTAGTGAATAGTTACGGATTTTAATTGGTCTCTGAGTAGTGGACCCTCTTAGTAAGTTAACTCTGTTAAAACACTCAATAAAAAAATGAGGCAATGTTAACCGGACCCCACACACCCTGTTGACCAATCAAAGTTGACTGGTCAACAGTTGACCCCCTGGACCCCACTGTCATACTAAAAGGCTAGGTACCCTCTGGGTACATATAGCAATAAACCATTTATTTTCGAATTAATAATAAATCCAGAAATTCCAGAATATTGTTAAAATCTTTGAAAATTCATATAAAATAAACCCTAGCTCGGATGAAAATAATTTATATATGAAAATCGATCAGAAAAATATGACGAATCTGAATATGCAATCCATTCATCTGTCACACGTGCCTAGCATGCTGAACATGAAACCGTCCCCCTCTTTTCATTTGTCCGAAAAATGCCAAACGCTGGGAAAACATTCTCGGATGTTTTTCCTCTTCGTCTGTATCACCTAGCACTGCGTTAGGTCACCACTAACACAAATTTTTGTCATGTTATGCTTTGTGATGCTTTGTTTGCTTTTATATTTATTGTTTCTTCCCCCTCTTCTCTCCGATAGACCCTGCGACTACTGCCTATGCCTCTGTGATCGACTACGTCACAGACGACCCTTCTTCCTTTTCAGCAGAACTTCCAGGCAAGCAAACCTCCCATTGGTCATTCCGATATCGCCCATTCCCTTCTCTCTTATGCTTGCATTAGAACTGCTACTGCTTTTTGTATGATCCTACTCTGATGCATAGCCTGTTTTTGTCACCTGCTTTCATACCTTACCTGCTTATTCTAAACTGCTTAGTATAGGTTGGTTAGAGATCCATCAGTGACCCCCCACCTTGTTCCAGTTGCCCCGCTTTATGTTCGATGACTCAATCAACGTGATCGATGTCCAGGCCCCGACACCGCACATCACCCCCCTAGTTGTACGACTCTGCAGAGTTATTATCGAGTGCCGAGGGTGATACCTCGTCAGCACTTCTGATGTTAACCCTGTAGTGTAGCTATTCGGTCGTGGTCATCGAGGGTGATTCCTCCTTCACCACCCCCGATAACGACTCTGTCGTGCAATCCCTCAAGTGTGGACCATCCAGGGTGATTCCTCCAAGTCCACCTTGACGGTTACATCGAGTGGGAATCCATTGAGGTTGATTCCTCGGGTTTCCCCCTTGCTGTTTTGGACACACGGTTGCTTTGACTTACCACAGAACCATGATGACATCGGGTCGGCCCCGAGGGGTACCCACGAGTGATGTGAAGTCGGGTTGACCTGGAGGGTACCCGAGAGATAATTACATGGCACGGCCGGGCATTCTTAGCCCTTTCCGTAAGTCCATGAGACGGCGCGACGGGGTCACATGATCATGAGTCTCTTCTCGTTACCGCGCACTACCAAAACACTAACGGTTTGGATATTTGATCCAAGTAGGCCTCTGGCCTTTTTCGCACTAACCACCATGCGGTAATAAGTATGGGCACTCTGCGTCGTATGTATCAGCCAAAAGCTCAACGGACGTCAGCGATGGAGCGGCGCGCGCCGGGTTGGACTGCGTAAGCACCTGCCTTATTTAAGGAGGTAGCTAGGTCTGCTCACCGGCCGCGTTCGCAACATGCAGGAGTGCAAAGGGCGATGGGCCCAAGACCCCTGCGCGCTTAGGATGTAGACCGGCGTGCTGGCCTCTCTGGTGAGCCTAGGTAGGTCTGCGGTGTGTTGATCGGCCGAGGGCGGTCATGACCTGATGGTGTGTCCGACCGAAGTTGATCAAGCGTGTTGGGTAAGTTTGTGCACCCCTGTAGGGAAGATTGATCTATTCGAATAGCCGGGTCCACGGTAACGGACGCTCGGAGTTGTATCCCGATTGATACAACTTGAACTGGATACTGAATGTTGAGGCATGTTATGGATATGTGGCTCCGGGATTGCTTTCTCGCAGGGAGTCGAGGAAGTGATCTCTGGGCGATGTTACAACATACTTACTAATGTTATAATATGCTACTCTTATCTCTTCTGATGCTGCAAGATGCTTGAAGATGCTAGTCTTCGATAGGCTAGGCTTTCCCCTTCTCTTCTGGCATTCTGCAGTTCAGTCCACAGATACATCCCATTCCTTTGCTACAGATGCATACCTAGTTTAGATCTGATGTAAGTCTTGCGAGTACTTTGGATGAGTACTCACGGTTGCTTTGCTACCTCTTTTTCCCTTTTCCATTCTACCTGGTTGCTGCGACCAGATGACGGATCCCAGGAGCCAGATGCCACCACCGACGAGTACTACTACTACCCCAAGGGTGCCTACTACTACGTGGAGGCCGCTGACGACCAGGAGTAGTTAGGAGGCTCCCAGGCAGGAGGCCTTGCCTTTTCGATCGTTGATGTTTGTGCTAGACTTCTTAAGGCAGATCTTGTTTAACTTATGTCTGTACTCAGATATTGTTGCTTCCGCTGACTCTTGTGTATTCGAGCCCTCGAGGCCCCTGGCTTGTAATATAAAGCTTGTATTATTTTAATTTGTGTCTAGAGTTGTGTTGTGATATCTTCCCGTGAGTCCCTGATCTTGATCGTACACATTTGCGTGTATGATTAGTGTACGATTGAATCGAGGGCATCACACAACCCTAAGGCTCCTGCCGGTTGTCGATATTACAAAACATGACCATCTCATACATCAACGTATATCACATCATATCTTGACCATATCACATCACAACATGCCCTGCAAAAACAAGTTAGACATCCTCTACTGTGTTGTTGCAAGTTTTACATTGCTACTATGGGCTTCTAGCAAGAACCATTCTTAACTACGCAAAAACCACAACGATGATTTATCAAGTTTACTGTTTTAACCTTCTTCAAGGACCGGCCGTAGTCAAATTTGATTCAACTAAAGTAGGAGAAACAGACACCCGCCAGCCACCTTTATGCAAAACAAGTTGCATGTCAGTCTGTGGAACCGGTCTCATGTGCGTGGACATGTAAGGTTGGTCCGGGCCGCTTCATCCCACAATACCGCCGAATCAAAATAAGTCGTTGGTGGTAAGCAGTATGACTATCTCCGCCCACAACTTCTTTGTGTTCTACTCGTGCATATCATCTACGCATAGACCTGGCTCATGATGCCACTGTTGGGAAACGTTGCACGGAAAACAAAAAAAATTCTATGCACACGCAAGATCTATCCATGGAGATGCATAGCAATGAGAGGGGAGAGTGTGTCTACGTACCCTCGTAGACCGTAAGTGGAAGCGTTTAGTAACGCGGTTGATGTAGTCGAACTTCTTCGCGATTCAACCGATTGAGCACCGAACGTACGGCACCTCCGCGTTCAGTACACGTTTAGCTCGGTGACGTCCTCGCCTTCTTGATCCAGCAAGACGGCGAAGTAGTGGATGAGTTCCGACAGCATGATGGCATGGTGACGGTGGTGGTGATGCTATCTCCGCAGGGCTTCGCCTAAGCACTATGAAAATATGACCGAGGGACGAAACTGTGGAGAGGGGCGCCGCATATGGCTAAGAGATTGTCGTCGGCTATGTGTGGGGGGAGAGGGGAGGCAGCCAGGAGGCGTCCCAAGTGATGCTGAATCCCACTTGGGCTGCTAGCCCCAGCCGCGCCCCCCTGCCGTGTTTCTGTGCGTGAGGAAGGCAGGGGGAGGTGGCGCCCCCCTTCCTTTCTCACATGAGGAGGGAAAGGCAGGAGGGGACAACCCTCCCTCTTTCCTTCCCCTAGGGCCTGCGGCCAGGGAGAGGGCACGCCAGCCCCCTTGTGGGCTGGCGTGTCCCTCCCCTTGGCCCATTAGGCCCATAGACCTCCCGGGGGTGTCCGGAACCCCTTCCGGCGATCCGATGACTACCCGGTGCACTCCGAAACTCTTTCGGTGTCCGAATAGTATCATCCTATATATCATCTTTACCTCCGGACCATTCCGGAGCTCCTCGTTATGTCCGTGATCTCATCCGGGACTCCGAACAACATTCGGTCACCAAATCATATAACTCATATAACACTATATCGTCAACGAACGTTAAGCGTGCGGACCCTACGGGTTCGAGAACTATGTAGACATGACCGAGACACCTCTCCGGTCAATAACCAATAGCGGAACCTGGATGCCCATATTGGTTCCTACATATTCTACGAAGATCTTTATCGGTCGAACCTTATGACAACATACGTAATTCCCTTTGTCTGTCGGTATGTTACTTGCCCGAGATTCGATCGTCGCTATCTTCATACCTAGTTCAATCTCGTTACCGGCAAGTCTCTTTACTCGTTCTGTAATACATCATTTGGTAACTAACTCCTTAGTCACTTTGCTTGCAAGGCTTCTTATGATGTGTATTACCAAGAGGGCCCAGAGATACCTCTCCGATACACGGAGTGACAAATCCTAATCTCGATCTATGCCAACTCAACAGACACCTTCGGAGATACCTGTAGAGCATCTTTATGATCACCCACTTACATTGTGATGTTTGATAGCACACAAGGTATTCCTCTAGTATCCGGGAGTTGCATAATCTCATAGTCGAAGGAATATGTATTTGACATTAAGAAAGCAATAGTAATAAACTAAACGATCATATGCTAAGCTAACGGATGGGTCTTGTCCATCACATCATTCTCCTAATGATGTGATCCCGTTAGAAAATGACAACTCATGTCTATGGTTAGGAAACCTTAACCATCTTTGATCAACAAGCTAGTCTAGTAGAGGCTTAGTAGGGACACGGTATTTTTTATGTATCCACACATGTATTTAAGTTTTCGGTCAATACAATTCCAGCATGAATAATAAACCTTTATCATGATTAAGGAAATATAATAATAACCATTTTATTATTGACTCTAGGGCATATTTCCATCAATACTTTGTGTGATGAAGATGGAGCATAGCCAGACTATATGATTTTGTAGGGATAACTTTCTTTGGCCATGTTATTTTGAGAAGACATGATTGCTTTATTAGTATGCTTGAAGTATTATTGTTTTTATGTCAATATTAAACTTTTGTTTTGACTTTTATGGATCTGAATATTCTTGCCACAATAAAGAAGATTGCATTGATAAATATGTTAGGTAGCATTCCACATCAAAAATTCTGTTTTTATCATTTACCTACTCGAGGGCGAGCAGGAATTAAGCTTGGGATGCTTGATACGTCTCCAACGTATCTATAATTTTTTTATTGTTCCATGCTATTATATTATCTATTTTGGATGTTTTATATGCATTAATATGCTATTTTATATTATTTTTGGGACTAACCTATTAACCTAGAGCCCAGTGCCAGTTTCTGTTTTTTTCCTTGTTTTTAACTTTTACAGAAAAGGAATATTAAATGGAGTCCAAACGGAATAAAACTTTACGATGATTTTTCTTGGACTAGAAGACACCTACTTGACTTGGAGAGAGGGCCAGAAGAGTCCCGAGGAGGCCTCAAGCCTCTAGGGCGCGCCCTGAGGGCTTGTGGGCCCCTCGGGTGTCCTCCAACCCTAATTCCACCTCTATAAATTCCAAAATATTCCCCAAACATCAGAAGTGTCCACAAAAATACTTTTCCGCCGCCGCAAGCCTCTGTTCCCGTGAGATCCCATCTTGGGGCCTTTTCCGGCGATCTGCTGGGGGGGATTCGATCACGGAGGGCCTCTACATCAACCTTGCTGCCCTTCCGATGATGCGTGAGTAGTTTACCATAGACCTATGGGTCCATAGCTAGTAGCTAGATGGCTTCTTCTCTCTCTTTGATCTTCAATACAATGTTCTCCTCGATGTTCTTGGAGATCTATTCGATGTAATACTCTTTTGCGATGCGTTTGTGGAGATCCGATGAATTGTGGATTTATGATCAGATTATCTATGAATATTATTTGAATCTTCTCTGAACTCTTTTATGCACGATTAAGATATCTTTGTATTTCTCTTCGAACTATCGGTTTGGTTTGGCCAACTAGATTGGTTTTCTTGCAATGGGAGAGGTGCTTAGTTTTGGGTTCAATCTTGCGGTGTCCTCACCCAGTGACAGAAGCGGTAGCGAGGCACGTATTGTATTGTTGCCATCGAGGATAAAAAGATGGGGTTTATATCATATTGCTTGAGTTTATCCCTCTACATCATGTCATCTTATTTAAGGCGTTACTCCGTTCTTATGAACTTAATACTCTAGATGCATGCTGGATAGCGGTCGATGTCTGGAGTAATAATAGTAGATGCAGGCAGGAGTCGGTCTACTTGTCACGGATGTGAGATATCGTCATAACTTTGCGTTATTCTATCAATTGCTCAACAGTAATTTGTTTACCCACCGTATGCTATCTTCAGGAGACAAGCCTCTAGTGAAACCTATGGCCCCCGGTTCTATTTTCCATCATATATTTTCAGATCTGTAAACCAAAAAATCCAAAAATACCTTGCTGCACTTTATTTATATTTACTTTAGTTTGCTCTTTTATTTATCTTTTATACCCATCTCTATTATATCTCACTCTTGTTCGTGACCGTGAAGGGATTGACAACCCCTTTTTCGCGTTGTGTGCAAGTGTTTGTTAGTTTGTGCAGGTGCATATATTGGAGACTTGCTTGTGCCTCCTACTGGATTGATACCTTGGTTCTTAACTGAGGGAAATACTTATCTCTACTTTGCTGCATCACCCTTTCCTCTTCAAGGGAAAAATCAACGTAAGCTCAAGAAGTAGCAGCTACCGATGTTATGATCCGGTGTCTGACCGTGTCATCACCTCCCGACATGTTTATTTCGACGAACACTGTTTTCCTTTCGCACTGGAACAGGTGGTGGCACCAACAACAGGGGTCGGTCCCGTCTTGACCGGCTCCCCTCGCCGTCGTGCTGCACCGGGGCTTGCTGCGCCCCTGGTCCTTGCGCCTTCAGCATCGCCTTCTCCCGTTACGGCCACACCGGTCTTGCCAGCCCCTTCGCTGGATCCGCCGGCCTCGCCGGCCGCGTCAGCTTCCCCGGCTCCTTCGCCGGCTAAGGGAGTCCTAGATTAGGGGGTCCTCGGGTGTCCGGACTATTCGATATGGGCCGGACTGATGGGCCGTGAAGATAAAGCAGAAGACTATCCCCCGTGTCCGGGAAGAACTCACATATGCGTGGGTGGCAAGTTTAGTGTCCGTTTGTGTTATTTCCTTCCTCTGCGAACCGACTCTGTACAACCCTAGGCCCCTCCGGTGTGTATATAAACCGGGGGGTTTAGTCTGTAGAGGCTATCAGAATAATCATAGGCTAGACCGCTAGGGTTTAGCCATTATGAGCAGTCCTGGGGATTCAATGGCAACAAGGGTAGCTCAGAATTTGACTCCATGGATTGAGATTTCCAGACCCTTGTATATTATATTTGTTCTGAGCATTGAGCCAGGGGATTGTACCACCATGATTTTGTCCAAAAGTGAAGGAGAAAATTTGTGCAAGGTGGCAAAACTTCACGAAATAAACAAGAGGGAAGCCCCAGAATCAAATCAAATTATTGCAGGTATGTCGTTGACAGAAAACATACCAAGGACAATGTCTGGAGCCTCGCAGACTTCTTCGGCAGAGATGTGGTGGATGCATCCGTGGCTGAAGTTGTGGTTGGGGCAGCGTCCAAGGTGATTGATTTGTGGCTTGTGGTCAGCTGATTGCTTTCCGTTATTAGTAGGACACTGCTTGGCGTAGTGTCCACTCTGGCCACAAGTGAAATAGGTGTTGTTGCGGCGGCAGCCCTCTATGATTGGCTGCTTGCCGAAGGTCTAGCTCTGGTTGCCTGGCTTGCTGTTGTTGCCACCATTGTTCCACACAGGTTTGTTTTCAGATGGCCCTGACTGCCAACTGCGCATTTTTTGCACATATGGTTCCCTGTTGTCCTTCTTAGGCTCGAACTTCCTCTTACGATCATCATTCCCAGACTTGTGTTCTCGTTCGGCGATGATGGCCTTATCCACCAAGGTCTGGAAATAGGGGAAGTCCAACATGCATAGCTGACATCGGAGGGCATGATTAAGTCCTCCGAGGAACCGGTCTATTTTTCTTTCTTCGGTAGCCACATCATGAGGAGAGTACCGGGCCAAGTTGTTGAACTTGTTTAGGTATTCTCCCACAGACATGTTTCCTTGTGTGAGAGCCAGGAATTCTCTCTGCTTTACTTTCATGATACCTGTGGGAATATGATACTTGCGAAACAGCTCTTTGAATTTCTCCCAGGAAATCTCTTCTCCAGCAGGCCACATTAACTTGGTGTTGTCCCACCATATGGCTGCCGGGCCTTCGAGATAATGGGTGACAAATGGGACTTTATCTGCTTCTTCACAATGAGTGATGTCCAATTTCATTTCCATGGTTCTTAACCAGTCATCAGCCTCAATAGGATCCACAGCCTGACCAAAGCTGGGTGGTTTTGTGCGCTGGAAGTCAGACAGTTTGGAATGCACCCCATTGCCATTGTTCTGACCTACTATTGTCTGCATACTCTTGAGAAATTCCATGAGGTCTTGGTTTCTCTTTTCCTCAAACATTCTCATTATCTGATCTGTGGTTGGTGCTTGAGGTGGTGGTGATGGTAAGTCTTCGGGCGGTTGCCTTGCCTGCTTGGCGGATCGACGGACGGGGTTTCCATCGCCGCCTTGACTGCCACTTCCTTTCTTCATCCTAATTTTTGTTCCCATGGAAAATACCGAATCGATGAGCAACATCCATAAGGAGAAATACAACAATATGACACCAGAGAAAACTTATGAAAAAGGGCAAATAAAAAGAACAACATAATTATACAAGATAACCCAACATCATACATGGCAAGCTAGTAGGGGAATATCATGGCTAGACTGCTCGTACAGCAGTCGACATATGCAAAGATGCATGCATTACTACTCAAGCTCCAGTCTAGTGCGTTGGTGACACAAACACTGCCCATCTGAAGAGTCATCGTCGTCAGATCCTGAGCCAGACTCAGAACTGATGATGTGAGTCACCGGGTCAAAGGAGACGCGACGTCACTGCTGTGACGGCTCTCCTTCTGCGGGAGAAAGAGCACATCGCCTCAGCATCGGCGGAGCAGGAGTGGCTAGGAGTGAGGCCCACTTACCTGGGGTCTCAAGTCGGCTACCAGATGATAATCCTGATGGTCCCGAAAAACCAGAAGGGGTATCGAGCACACGCGGAGGTGGAACTGGTGGTGGATACCTAGGTGGAACTACAGGAGGAGGAGGTGCTGCAGTCACTGCTGCAAATGCCTCCTGAACACGACACAGCTCTTCAGCCAAGGAGATGATCATACGGTAACTGGCATTTAGATAGCGAGACAAAACACCAGCCGCATGATCACACGCCGGGTCAACAGGTGAGAAAAGGACTCGCCCTGTCGTAGGCGACAGAGTGGGATAGTGGAAGAAACCTGGATGGGTCTGCATCTCGACCTCGTGGAAGCGCAAGTCGGTAATAGCCTCCATGGAAGCAAACTGGATCGCCAGCTCCGGAGTAGAAGCCACTCCGCCCTTGGAAGAGCGAGAAGAGCTTCCAATATCTGAAGTCGCGGTCATGTAAGCCACTGCATGGTACTCGTATACTGACTCGCCCAACTGCTCCCGGAACACATGGTACACCGGGTCATCACCGTTGGGATACAGCCAAAGCCAGACGCTACGAAGCAGAGCTGGAAAAGTGTGGGGTTCTGGCTCATGATGAAAGTGATATGGAACTGGTGCCATCTACACTCACAATGCCAAGAGTTAGTAACATAATGAATTATGATGCATGAGGCATGGCATGCAACAATCAAATGCAACAAGAAAGATGCACACTCAAGGTCCTATGCTAATCGCAGTCCTAGCGTTGGTTACCTAGGGTGTCCTACAATCAGCCCGGCTCTGATACCAAGCGTTGTGGCACCCCGGCTCAGAGAAACGGTTTACCAGTGTTTCCAACCCAGAGATCAAGTCTTCTGGAAACACACAACAACTTGGAACGGAACATAGCTGAACTTTTATTGATAATAGTCGAGTACAAGCTTATTTATTACATGATCATCGAGGCCAAAAGCACATCTAGTGCTATGACAATATCTACATTATTTATCTAACATATCAGGGCCTCAATATTACTGCAGAATACTACAACGAAAGACTACTGCGTAGCGAAACATGATAGTAACTCCATCCACAGGGACACTGCTGAGGACACATCCTAGGCATCGCAACACGGATCTTTGAGACCTCCGTCTCAGTCTTCTCCTGCATCTGGCATGATACGCCAGGTGAGTACTTTGAATGTAATCGCAAGCACATGACAACCAAATATGCAGCAAATAATAGCATGGCAATCAACTTGTTAAGTCTTAAATGTTTCACTTACTGCTATTAACTTACTCATATCCGGGTTGTCTCACAACCCTCGGAATACTTGATACTAGCGAGTACTTCCGCTCATAAGGCAAGTTCTTCCATCATTACTATGGTTATTACGGTTGATCACCTAGAGAGGTCTGGACGGGCTGTCCAATACCGTGGACGCTGCTATTCGAATAGATTTTACACTCTGCAGAGGTTGCGCGCTTTACCCACACTATGGAGCACCTGACCTCGTGATCCCATTCGGGTGGACCAGCGTTGCTCCAACGAAACCTGCCTGACCCGTGACTCTCCCATCGTACCACCGGCAATCACACTCCCTCGGAGTCAAGCCTTGGGTGGCCCCGTGTCACCTCGTGACACCTGCCACCGTCGTGGCCCAACTAAACTGTCCCAAACAGGGACGTCGGCACAAAACTCAACTGGGCTCACAGGGTTATCGACGTCTGCCTGATCAGGGCAGCACGCACGCATAACCCTCCCTGTCTGGAGGTACCGATGAAAGAGCACGGAGCCAGACCAAGTCAAGGCCATCCCATACCGGCAAATGTGGCTGCACGGGTAAGCCCGGAGAGGTGACTCTTGATCAACCAACTAAGTTTCTCTTAGCAATCAAGGTCATTCATCATATCAATTTAAGTTGTCAACAATAGGCATTTAAATACTTCACTTGAATTATCTATGTTAATTAAATGCGGGAAATGAATATGGATTATGCAATGCTATGAAATGCTTCATAATATGGATGTCCTGGCTTGCCTTGATCAGTTGGGTTGTTCAGATACTCCTCGTCTTCAAATCCACAAGAATCTCCTTCTAAAAACATTTTTAAATGGCAAAGGAAAATGTCACATAAAGCCTTTTTATTCACCAACAATTCTGTGAGTATTGGAAAAATACCAAACTTGGTCAGAAAATAAAGAAGTTGAATATGAACACAATGTAAAAAGAATCAGGTCAATTGGACCTTTTAATGAAAAGTTATTAGTGGTTAAAGTGGCTGGTCAACTCTGTTTAAATAAACAAAATTCAGAAAAATAGAAAAACCTGGAATGGGCCACGTCGAAGGCGTAAAGGCCAAAGGCGCCTTCACTTACCCCTTCACGCGCGCGCTGCTAGGCCGCTGACAGGTGGGGCCCGCTCGGTTTAAAACAGAGGGAGGAGGGAGAGAACAGAGGAAGGCGGGGCTCCGGCGACGCTCATCGGCGATAGGGACGGCGACGGAGCTGGGAGTTGACGGGGATCGATCGGGCACTCGAAGACGGTCCTTCCTGTACCCATAGCTTCCCCGGAGATGGCCGGACGGCGCGGCCCCCTTCTTCTCCGGCGGACATGCGCTACGGTGATCGACGGAGAGGCTCGATTCACCGGCAGTTTGACGAGGCAGGAGCTCTAGGAGGGCTAGTGGAACTTGCTGAGTGCTACGGTGGTCTCAGGCGAAGCGAAAGAGGAGTGGTGGTGGGTGTCGATAGCGCGGGGGCGGCGGAGGAACTCCGGCGAAGCTCGAGGCCAGAGGGCCTCTCGGCCTTGGCTCTTGCTTGGGGAGGCAATGGAGGATGGAGGGAGAGGGGTGAGGAGCTCAGCGAGGCCGGGCGGGGTATTTATAGGCGGGAGGAGGCGCTCGGTGATCTCTCTGGATTAGCGATGACGTGGCTACGCCACTGGAGCAAGGACGGCGAGCTGGCCGTCGTGGTGCGGGGCGAAGCGACGGGAGCGAGCAGAGGCATTAAATGCGCGAGGGGATAGCTCGGGGAGAAGAAGACGAGCAGCGCCACAACTGTGGCCGCACGGGCGGCACAGTGCTCGTGGTCGTGGTGGCCGCCGAGGCTTCTCCGGCGAGGGGGAAGGGTCGGGAAGGCCTAGGTGTCGCACGGGAACGATGTCGGCACGCTTGGACAAGCTACTGCGGCGCAGGCGTCTCGCTCTGACGAGACCCGAGCCTGGCGCGGCATAGAGCGCAGTGACAAGCATGCCATCGCCGTGCTCACCATGGTGCTTGCCACCAGGAGGCCACGCAAGCCTGGAAAATCTTGTCCAACGTGACGACCATCGATCCCTCACTTCACATGCACCCATAGTTTAGCTTGGTTTGGTCTGAGATGAAGGGTAGCCTCAACAACAGTTCCTGACAGCAAAGAAGAGAGGGATCTGGAGAGGTGGAGAGCTAGGGATGGAGCCAAAAAGATTGTCTGGAGTGATCCTTGTTGGAAGGACTCCAAACTGGTCAAGTTTGAGGAGGTTTGGTTGAGGTTTGAGGGTAGTTCATGTGTAACCTACAAATCTGGTCCAGAATCTGAATGTTCAAGTACTGCTCACTTGGATGATCTCCTGGGGCTGAAACTTGGTGGAGGGAAGTCATTTGTAGTTGTCCTCATGCCACAAAATTTTTAGATCAATTGGACAAACCTAGAAGGTACTTCCTTCACAAAGGTCCAGACTGACCAGGAAAAAAAATAAATTGTTTTGCAAAATGTTTGAACTAGACCATGGAATATTTTTGGATATTGGGACAAGATATGGTCCAAGGTATTTTAGGGAATTATTTGAGAATTTTCTGATCACCAGGGCTATAGGTTGCTTCACAAACCCATAATGATGGCCTAATTCCCAAATAAAAGATAAGGGCTATTGGAAAAGATTTAAATTGGGGTTTAGGTCCTTGAGATATTTGGCAAGGCATTGGCAAGGTGATGAGGCTTTGGATTACTTGGAAAAGATTCAAAAGTTTCCAAGACCAAATGAAAAGGTTCAAAAACCATTCAAATTTCAAATAAAGCCAAGAAAAGTTTGAAAAGAAAAAGTTGCCAAAATCAGGGTGTCACATCTGATTGCCTGGTTCACCACGCTGACACCTCCTTTACGGACCAAGAAGTTGGATAAAGTGTGGTCACGCGTTACGCCAAACACCCCTGTAGCATCTACATGGGGGCTGAAGCCGACGACTGGCAACTTTCAGAAATAAAACAATAAACGGCCGCACAGGAGGAAAAATCGCTTGAAACAAAAGGCGCAAAACATAGATATATAAACAGCATGGGTTCATCACATTGTTTGTACAACCCGAACACTCTCAATCAAATATTACGTCCTTAGAGCATTGACCCTCTATCACTCAGGCTCCTTCTAGGACGTCATCAAAGTACCTCTCCGGATTTCGGTGATCTTTGCCTTCGGGCGGGCCTGCGGTTGCCACTTCGGTGGCCTTCATCTTTGCCCATTGCATCTTGATGTGGGTGAAGGCCATCCGGGCACCCTCTATGCAGGCCGAGCGCTTCAATGCGTCAATCCGAGGCCGCGCGTCGACAATCCGCTTCACCAAACCGAAGTAGCTACTAGGGATTGGCTCGGCCGGCCAGAGCTAGACTATCAGGTCCTTCATGGCCAAACCTGCCACCCTATGCAGCTCCGTCAGCTGCTTCAGCTGGTCGTTCTGAGGCGTCGGGTGTTCCGGCGCGAGAAATTACGACCAGAATAGCTTCTCGGTCGAGTTCCCCTCCTGGGCTCGGAAGAATTGTGCGGCATCGGCGGCACTCCTCGGAAGATCCACAAACGCGCCTGGAGAACTCCATACTCGGGTGAGCAAAGCAAACCTCTAACCTCCAAAGATACTCTGCAAAAGAAACGCCTTACCAGCCACTATCTGCCTCGCCTGATGGATCTCTTCACGAGCACTCCGGGACTCGATCCGCGCCTCTTTGGCATCATGGAGAGCTTTGGCGAGCTCGGTCGACTGGTCCGAAGTCTTCTGCTCCAAAGTTTCGCATTTGCTGATGGCATCCTTCAACTTCTGCTCTACTTCGGCTACCCGAGCTTCGTGTTGGCGGCGGGCATCTTGCTCGGTCTTCAGTTCAGTAGCTGCCTTGTTAGCGGCTGCCTTATTCGCCTCCGCCTCTTTTTTGGCCTGGGCAAGGGCGCCTTTGAGGGTCTCGACCTCGGCTGCGCCAGCTGTGATTATAATCAAGGCATTCTATGAATTAATCTCTAAATATACATACTTCTTATATCAAAATAAACTTTTAACATTATACGCATACCTTGCGTCTCATCGAACCGCTTATTAATGCGGTAGATTTCCTCATTTGCCACCTGAAGCTTCCGATTGAGTTCAGAAACTTCTGCAGCCTGGGCGGTTGCCGCCAACAGGGAAGCATGTTACAATAACATCACAGCAGGTTAACTCTCCCGAATACTATATGGATCCTCTGTCCGGTTTCTTTTAACCAAACAGAGCCTCAGGGGCTATTGTCTGTACACAGGTATATTCCTCTATATGAAAAGTTTTTAGAACATTACGTCACATACCTCAAAGCCTGCCAGTAGGCTGGTGAAGGCTTCGTTTAGTTCGCTCTTAGCAGACTGAACCTTCTCCACCACCGCACCCATCAGGGTGAGGCGCTCCGCCACGATGGAAGCACGCTGCAGTGCTTCCTCCAGAGCGTTGGGCACCTCCGGATTAGTGGAGGTCGTCGATGGAACTGATGCTCCTCCCCCCTCTTTCAAAGGAGGCTGCTTATCCAATCCCGGAGCCGTGTTGGTCTCCGGAATAGTGTCCGGCTGGGGCCCGGATTATTGGGCGTCCCCACCGTCGGTTGTCATAGGGGTCACCTCCCCTAGGTCTTCGGCGACCGAGGTACTAACCTCGGGCGCTTTCTCGATGGCCTCGTCTGCCCTCCCTCTGCCAAGAGAGGTCCTTCGGGACGACACCTCGGTGTCCTCCATGGTGATAGGCGAGGGGGCTCGCGGCGGCGTGTCACTCTCTGCCATTTCGGGTGGCAGAGTGTTCCCCTCCGATAATGGGGTTTGCGGAAGCTCACGGGGAGGGCTGAAAGGCGAATAACAAAAATAACTTATACAATAACAACAAGTAGACCGAAGATAAATGAGTAAGTTTCTGAATACTTACGATTCTGCCAGGGGCTTCACCCTGGGAGGTCTCTTGGGGACTAGTTCAGACTCTGAGTTCGAATTGTCCGGGAGGGTTACCTTCCCTCTCTTGGGCGCCTCGCCCTCCGGGTCTTCGGAGGCCGCCCTCTTCTTCTTCTTCTTCTTCTTCTTCTTCTTCTTCTTCTTCTTCTTCTTCTTCTTCTTCTTCTTCTTCTTCTTCTTCTTCTTCTTCTTCTTCCCCTTATGAGGGGAGTCGCTTTCCACCTCCTCCTCCTCTTCTTCCTCGTCTTCTTCATGGGAAGAGAGGGCTTCAGTCTCTCCGGACACTGCGTCCGAAGGACCTTTGTGGCGGGGTCCGCCCTTGGCCTCCTTGCCCTTCTTCTTCTTGGCCTTCTTCTCCGGCGCCTGATAGGGTGGCGGGACCAGCATCTCCGTTAGCTGGGGTGTGGTCGGGTTCTCAGGCAGCGGTGCCGGACAATTGATCCGCTCTGCCTTTGCCGTCCAGCCCTGTATGAAAGGCAGGCAAGGTAATCTATTTTATATCTGAAGTATTGACTGGATAAGTCTTCGGAAAAGTTATGCTTACCGCTGAGGCCGGGTTCTCGATGTCGAGACCAATCTCCTCGGTCTTCTTCGGCCACGTTTTCTGGGCCTTGAAGAGCTGCTTCCATATGTCTTCGTGCGTGGTGCCGAAGAAGCGCTTCAGGGTCCGTGGCTCCTCCGGATTGAACTCCCACATGGGGGAGGCCCGGAGTTGGTAGGGAAGAGTGCAGCAGAAGAGCATCACCTGAATCATGTTTGTCAGACCGGTGTTTGCACCTAACATGTTGGAGATACGCTTTTGTAGCATCTGCACCTCCGGTTTGGACCCCCAATCAAGGCCCTTGGCGGTCCATGAGGTGAGTCTCGTGGGGGGTCCGGATCTGAAGTCAGGCGAGGGCGCCCAGTTGGCATCGCGGGGTTCGGTGATGTAGAACCACTCCTGTTGCCACACCTTGACTATCTCCACAAATGCCCCTTTGGGCCAGACGGCGTTGGGGAGCTTGCTTACCATGGCCCCGCCACAGTCCGCATGTTGTCCGTCAACCACCTTCGGCTTCAGATTGAAGACCTTGAGCCACAGGCCGAAGTGTGGGGGGATGCGGAGAAGAGCCTCGCACACGACGATGAACGCTGATATGTGGAGGAAGGAATTTGGAGCTAGATCATGGAAATCTAACCCGTAGTAGAACATGAGGCCTCGGACGAAGGGGTGGAGGGGAAACCCTAGCCCTCGGAGGAAATGGGGGATGAACACGACCCTCTCACCAGGCTCCGGAGTAGGGATAACCTGATCTTTGTCAGGGAGCCTATGCGCGATATCCGTGGACAGATAGCCCGTGCTCCGGAGATCCTTGATGTCCTTCTCGGTGACGGAGGAGGCTTCCCACTTGCCCTTGGAACCGGACCCGACCATTGCTGGGGAGGGTGGCAGCGGTGGGAAAGATCAAAGTTGTGGGCGCTAGAGCTTGGAGGTTGGGAGACAGGAGCTAGAAGAAGGTGTGGGGAAAAAGGAGGGATCTTTATCCTCTTATAGACGGTGAAAATACCAAACGTCCCCTTCTCAAGCCATAAACCTCGCCTGTTCCCAACGAGATGGTGCGTAAGGCGCGGTTGGGTTACCCAAACCACATTGGTGAGAATCCCGTAATGGACGGGCATGATCTCTGTTTTGACGGGACGTGCCAATGAGGGCTAGGCCTCAAAACACGAAACGGGAGGTGTGAAAACAGTTTGAAATGTTAAAGAGTCAAGTGTGACGCTTCACCGAAAAAGTTGTCAGTAAAAGACACTGTTCCTATTTTGACATCTTGCCTTCGTGGCTAAGGGTTGTATTAATTGTGCAGAGCTGGATATAGTTCCTCTATGCAGGAAGTTGACTTAACATATTCAGGAGAAGGAACCCGCCTTGCAATGCCGAAGATAAACCGCGTGCCGAACACATCATAATCGAAGACTGGTTCAGGGGCTACTGAGGGAGTCCTGGATTAGGGGGTCCTCTGGTGTCCGGACTATTCGATATGGGCCGGACTGATGGGCCGTGAAGATAAAGCAGAAGACTATCCCCCGTGTCTGGGCAGGACTCCCATATGCGTGGGTGGCGAGTTTAGTGTCCGTTTGTGTTATTTCCTTCCTCTGCGAACCGACTCTGTATAACCCTAGGCCCCTCCGGTGTGTATATAAACCGGGGGGTTTAGTCTGTAGAGGCTATCAGAATAATCATAGGCTAGACAGCTAGGGTTTAGCCATTACGATCTCGAGGTAGATCAACTCTTGTAACCCCTATACTCATCGAATACAATCAAGCAGTACGTAGGGTTTTACTTCCATTAAGAGGGCCCAAACCTGGGTAAACATCATGTTTCCATTGTCCATTGTTACCATCGATCCTTAGACACACAGCTTGGGACCAACTACCCGAGATCTGCCGGTTTTGACACCGACACTGGCCTCGCCGGCCGCGTCAGCTTCCCCGGCTGCTTCGCCGGCCTTGCCGGCCCCCTCGCTGGTCCAGTCGCCTAGAGAGGTTACTGCGGCGGCGCCACCTATTGCTGCCGTGCCGCCCGCCGGTCCTGTCACCCGCACGCGCACGGGCGTTCATCGGCCGAGTCTGTGGTATTCCGCCAATGAGTACACCTCTGCGGCTTCCACTGCGCCTCCGTCTTCTCTTCGGACCTCCGCTCGTGCGGCTCTTCGCGACCCACTGTTGTACGCGGCGATGAAGGAGGAATTTGAGGCCCTGCAGCACAATCAGACTTGGCAACTTGTCCCATGTCCCCGGCACGCCAACATAATTACCGGGAAGTGGGTGTTCAAGCACAAGTTTCATCCCGACGGTACACTCGACTGCTATAAAGCACGTTGGGTGGTTCGTGGTTTTCGACAGCGCGCTGGCGTTGACTTCGCGGATACATTTGCCCATGTTGTCAAACCCGGGATGATTCGTACCATTCTCTAGCTTGCCATGTCCCGCGCATGGCTGGTGCACCAGATGGACGTCTCCAACGCCTTCCTCCATGGTCATCTCGAGGAGCAGTTGTATTGCCAGCAGCCTACGGGGTTCATTGATGACACTCACCCGGAGCATGTATGCCTACTTTCCCACTCGTTGTACGGGCTCAAGCAGTCTCCCCGTGCCTGGTACCAGCGCATCGCAGCATTTCTTCATCAGCTCGGCTTCCGCTCCACACGCTCCGATGCTTCGCTGTTCGTCTATCGTCAGGGCGACGCTACCGCCTACTTGCTCCTCTATGTCGACGACATCATCATGACAGCTTGCTCTAGTGCTCTTCTTCGACAGCTTACCGACCGTCTTCGCACTGAGTTCGCCATTAAGGACTTGGGTCCTTTGCACTACTTCCTCGGGATCGAGGTTGTCCGACGTGCGGATGGCTTGTTTCTTCATCAGCGGAAGTACGCTCATGAGCTTCTTGATCGCGCTGGGATGCTTAATTGCAAACCCACGCCCACGCCCGTTGTTGGGGATATGACTCCGAGGTGTGACCCGCCCAGGAGGGGCCGGGTTACACCGTTGGCAACTTACTATGAAGAAGGCCCAAGAAAGGTTCAAGAAGACAAAGCATAAAGATAGGCGGCGGCTTAAGAGGCGGGCCTGGTGGAGGCCCAAGACCCGGAGGTGTGAGCCGTCTGATGGTGACTTGCCTGGCAAAGCAAGGTGACTTAGAAACCGAGCTGGTCACGTTGTGTGATCCGGCTTGGACTCTTGTAAGCCCCTGAGCCTTGACTTGTGTATATAAAGGCGAGACCCGGCGGCGGGTTAACTCAAGAAATAACGGATCGATAGCTAAGTCAAGCGTGATCGCTCCCTTGTAATCGATACTCAAGCAATACAACTAGAAGCAGGACATAGGCTTTTACCTCGTTGTGAGGGGCCGAACCTGGGTAAACGTTTGTGTCCTTTGTCCCGTTCAACCCCTTCGAGCTAACCTACATTGTGATGGCTCCACACCTAAGTCCTTTCACAAGGGCATCTGCCGTGTTAAATCCATGACAGTTGGCGCACACCGTGGGACCAGAGCACGGTGGTTTCGAGTTCTTGAAGGACAACTTCTCAGGGATCGAAGGATATGCCGTGGGCCGGATGACTAAGGGTCACCGCGGCAAGATCTACATCGACGACGCTGGCTGGGCCCTGAGGCCGACTCAATCGAGTACGGGTACCGGGTCCCCTTTGGCGGAATTCATGTCTTCATCGGCAAGATCGGCGAGTCAGAACCCGAGCCGGACACCTGCACCGACATCATCGAGACGGCTCAGCGCGCGCGACCCGCCAGGGGTCAACCCGGCCGGAAGCACGTCTTTGTTGGCTTTGTTCATGGGGAGGATCTTGAGGAAGGTTCTGTATTTGGTGGAGAGACGGCCATCTATTCAGGTGATGAGTCATCGACCGGAGAAACCGAATCAATCTATCAGCTTCAGGATGGCGGGCTTGGGGGCTATTCCGATGGTGACAGTATTCCGGACCCTTACGAGCCGCCGAGCAGGGCTGCTATTTTTATGGCTGGTACGCAACCAATGGTAAACTCATCAACAGCTGCTGCCATGACATCTGGTTCAACTGCTCCTGCGACAGCTGGGGCCGGCGGCTCTGTTCGGCCGCTGATGTTGGCTTGAACTACCTCGGTATTTCCCCAAAGAGGAAGGGATGATGCAGCACATCAACGGTAGTATTTCCCTCAGTGATGAGACCAAGGTTATCGAACCAGTAGGAGAACCAAGCAACACTACGTAAACAACACCTGCACACAAAGAACAAATACTTGCAACCCAACGTGTTAAAGGGGTTGTCAATCCCTTTTGGGTAACGGCGCCAGAAATTGGCAAACGGACATGAGATAAATTGTAGTATATTGGATAAATAGATCGCGAATAAAATAAAGTGAAGCAAAATATTTTTGGGTTTTTAGAAATATAGATCTGAAGATAAAAGTGGCAAAAAATAGAAAAGGCAAATAGCAAAATAGATCTGAAAATATATGATGAGAAAATAGACCCGGGGGCCGTAGATTTCGCTAGTGGCTTCTCTCAAGAAAAATAGCATACGGTGGGTAAACAAATTACTGTTGGGCAATTGATAGAACTTCAAATAATTATGATGATATCTAGGCAATGATCATTATATAGGCATCACGTCCAAGATTAGTAGACCGACTCCTGCCTGCATCTACTACTATTACTCCACACATCGACCGCTATCCAGCATGCATCTAGTGTATTAAGTTCATGGAGAAACGGAGTAATGCAATAAGAACGATGACATGATGTAGACAAGATCTATTTATGTAGAAATAGACCCCATCTTGTTATCCTTAATAGCAATGATACATACGTGTCGGTTCCCCTTCTGTCACTGGGATCAAGCACCGTAAGATCGAACCCATCACAAAGCACCTCTTCCCATGGCAAGAAAAATCGATCTAGTTGGCCTAACTAAACCAAAGATTCTAAGAAGAAATAGGAGGCCATAGGTAATCATGCATATAAAAGATCAGAAGACTCAAATAACTTTCATGGATAAAAACATAGATCTGATCATAAACTCAAAGTTCATCGGATCCCAACAAACACACCGCAAAAAGAGAGGAGATAATTGTATTCATACCCTTAGTTGTGTCCCCCTCAACCGAATTGCCCCTAGTTTTTGAAAACACGTGGTCTTGCCCAACCCACTTTGTCGTCTTGTGCTTTTGCCCTTTGACCGTCACTTTGAAAACTTCATAACTAATTCATACTAAATTAGAAAAATGCAAAATAAGATACCAAAATGTTTGGAAAAACATCACTTGTATGTTAATGTCACTTGCATTCATGACAAAAGTGTTGGTAAGTGCCCATCCGAGTTTTAGCTCTTATCATACCACGATGAACAGGAAAATCTAAAAAAATTCAAAAAATTCAAGAAAAATTTGGTGGCAAATAATTACAAATGTTTTAAGTGCTTGCCAAGTTTCATGAGGGAATGGCATTCATGGAAGTCGTGGCAAAAAAAAAAACAATGAACACTCGAAAATAGATTGTTTTTTTTTGCCACGACTTCCACGAATGTCATTCCCTCATGAAACTAGGCAAGCACTTAAAACATTTGCAATTCTTATCCACCAAATTTTTCTTGAATTTTTTGAAATTTTTTAGATTTTCCTGTTCATGGTGGTATGATAAGAGCTAAAACTCAGATGGGCACTTACCAACACTTTTGTCATGAATGCAAGTGACATTGACATACAGGTGATGTTTTTCCAAACATTTTGGTATCTTATTTGCATTTTTCTGATTTAGTATGAATTAGTTATGAAGTTTTCAAAGTGACGGTCAAACGGTCAAAGGGCAAAAGCACAAGACGACAAAGTGGGTTGGGCAAGACCACGTGTTTTCAAAAACTAGGGGCAATTCGGTTGAGGGGGACACAACTAAGGGTATGAATACAATTATCCCAAAAAAGAGTTACATCAAATAGATCTGCAAGAGACCATTGTATTGAGAATCAAAAGAGAGAGAGAGAGAGGAAGCCATCTAGCTACTGTCTACGGACCCGTAGGTCTACAATAAACTACTCACGCATCATCGGAGAGGCACCAATGAGGATGATGAACCCCTCCGTGATGGTGTCTAGATTGGATCTGTGGTTTCTGGCACTTGCGGTGGCTGGAATTGATTTTCGTCGACTCCCCTAGGGTTTCTGGAATATTGGGGTATTTATAGAGCAAAGAGGCGGTGCGGGAGGTGCCTGAGGTGGGCACAAACCACCTGGGCGTGACTGGGCCCCCAGGTGTGCCCTGGTGGGTTGTGCTCCCCTCGGAGCCCCCCTCAGGTACTTTCTTGGCCCAACTTGTGTTTCGCTGCATTTGGACTCCGTTTGGTATTGATTTCCTGCGAAGTAAAAAAACAAGCAAAAAACAACAACTGGCACTTGGCACTATGTCAATAGGTTAGTCCCAAAAAATGATATAAAGTTGCTATAAAATGATTGTAAAGCATCCAAGAATGATAATATAACAGCATGGAACAATCAAAAATTATAGATACGTTGGAGACGTATCAGCCGCCGACTCAGGTTTTATCTGAGCTCTTGGGCACCCTGACGACTCTGTTAGCCACGGAGATGACTCCAGCGAATCCCGCACAACATAATGCAGAAGTTGCAAAGGTGCGAGATGAGGTGGCCAAAGCCCAAGAGGACCTTAATGCAGAGAACGCCAGGATGGCGACGGAGCGAGCTTGGATGGATGCCAAGTCACAGCGGATAAGGGCAGAGGCTTTCCGCCTAAGTCTAGATCAGAATGCGTCCAATGCTGTTTTTCGAAGAAGGCACCAGAGCCGCTTGCCTTCGCAGTTTGAGGGGCAGAATCTTTTTAACACACCCGGGGCAGGAACGATTAACCCGCCCGTTGTAACCCGGGCTGCGGAGGCGCCGGGGACTAGGGCGGAGACGCAGCCTCATGTGCCAAACCCGCCTTGTAGGGATCTGACCCCACCTCAACGGGTTCCAACACCCTCTGGCCATTATTCTAACCCAGTGGATAATATGATAACAGCGGCCACTCGGCTGGCGGCTATCCCGATCGAATGTGAGTCTTGAGTGGCGATAGAGACCCGGAACGCGGTGGAGCTTGTTCAAATGGCTGTAGCGCAGCAGGCGGCTTATTCGTACAGTCGTGAGCGGGTTCACTCAACTCCCCGCCCAAGTCGAAGCTATAGCCGGCGTATTGAGTCGCCGTCGGTTTCCAACAGTGAACGGCATCGTAACCTGCCTCGTAATGATGACCCGCCCCGTGGACATAACATGCCCCGTGATGATAATATGCTGAACAATGCTCAGGCCCTTGTGGATCAGGCAAGAACCCGTCGTGAGGCGGAATTGGCGGCTCAACTAGGAGCTCAACTAGGGGCTCATCAGCAGTTTCTAGTAAACCCTTCGGCGTCTGTTGAGGCTGGGATGACTTCCAGAACAGTTGGTGTGCCGTGTCTGGTGCCGGCTCTACGCAATGAACATTTACCCAAGGATTTTAAGGGCCCTCGTAAGGTGCCTAATTATACAACTGATCTTCCACCCGAGGCTTGGATTGAGAGCTATGAGTTGGCTATGGAGATGCTAGATGTTAATGATGCTGTATGTGCCAAGTACTTCACCATGATGTTAGGCGGACCGGCTCGAACCTGGTTGAAAGGTTTACCCGCCAATTCCATCAATTCATGGGCTGAGTTGAAAGCGTGTTTCATCCAGAACTTTAAGGGAACTTGTAAGCAGCCTCTGACGATTATTGATCTAGATAACTATGTACAGCGGGAGGATGAGTCGGCCCACCATTGGGTCCGCCGGGTTTCAGCTATTATCCATTCATCCGATAGCATTGTGGCAGGTTCAACTGTCCTGGTCTTGGAGAAGAATTGTCACTTTACCCCCCTTAAGCAGAAGCTTGGGCGGCTTAAGCATCACTGTAATGACATGGGAGAGCTCATGGTGGCTCTCATCAAGTAGGCCGACTCTGATACCACCAAAGATCCTGGATCTGATGATGAAAAATCCAACAAGGGAAAGAAGAGTGGTGATGATAAGGGTCAGCAGCAGAACGTGACAGGGCATAATGGTCACAACCAGGGTAATGGTGGTAAGTGCAGACAACCCGATGGCGGATCAGATCTTGTAGCCAACACCAACACTGGATATAAAAGCCAGCACCATAATGGCAATGGTAAGCAGGCCTTTGGAGGGCCAAAATTTAATATTGAGGCGATGATCAATGAACCTTGCCCAAAACACACCCAATAAACCGGCGGCTCATGCTTGGAAGGACTGTTTCATCATGAGAGAGTACAGGAATTCCAACTTCAATCAGAATCATGGCAACAATAATGGCCCGCCTGGTGGGTCAGGATCCGGCTCACAGGGGCCCGACTTTGGTGGTGGCGGCTCAAGTTCTGGGTATCAAGGACAGGGCAACCAGGGTGGTTATAACCAACAGTCTGGTCAGGGTAACCAGCAGCATTAGTCAGGATACCAGAGTAATCCAAAGCAACTTAACAGTGGCCAGTATCATGTTTTTACCACGAGTCTCTACAAATGAGATCAGAAGGTTCATAAAAGCGCGGCCAGTGCGATTGAGCCGGCGGTACCTCAATACTTGCGGTGGTCAGACCAACCAATTACATGGAGTCGAGAGGATCACCCGCCCCGGGTTGACAACCCGGGTCAACTAGCATTGGTGGTAGCCCCTCAGGTTGGGGGTTATAAATTCACCACAGTGCTCATGGACTGTAGCAGTAGTATCAATATCCTTTATTATGATACCTTTCGCCGGATGAATTTAACTGATAAGTAGCTTAAGCCGCCCTCTACAGTTTTTCATGGTGTGGTACCTGGTAAGTCGGCATATCCAGTTGGTAAGATTGCCTTGGAAGTGGCTTTTGGTGACGACTATGACTATAGAGCAGAGACGTTATGGTTTGAAGTGGTTAAAATCAAGATTCCTTATCATGCCCTGTTCGGACGACTGGCTTATGCCAAATTTATGGCACGGCCTTGTTATGTTTATTTGCAGCTTAAGATGCCAGGACGTAAGGGTACTATTACAGTCCATGGCAATCGAAGGATTGCTTTGGAATGTGAAGAAGGAGATGCTCCCTATGCTGAATCAGCCTGTGCTACTGAGGAACTTAAATTTTATAAAGATAATGTTGACCCGGCCGATATGACCCCTTTGAAGAAGCCCACCACCGAGCAAGACCCTTTGTTGAAATTTAAGTTGGCTGATGATACTAAGCAAGTTGACTTTGTCCCTGGCAACTCATCTCAGCAGCTCACAATGGGGGCTAACATGGATCCTAAATAGGAAAGCGCGCTCATCGAGTTCATCCGTGAGAATCGGAACATTTTTGTATGGAAACCTTCTGACATGCCGAGTGTACCTAGAGAATTCTCTGAGCACACTCTTAATGTGGATCCTAAATTTAAGCCGGTTAAACAGTTTCTTCATTGTTTCAATGAGGAGCGACGTAAGGCCATTGGAGAAGAAGTGGCCCGACTCTTGGCAACCGAGTTCATTGTGGAAGTCTTTCATCCGGAGTGGTTGGCTAACCCGGTGCTGGTGCTTAAGAAGAATGGCACTTGGCGTATGTGTATTGACTATATAGATCTTAACAAAGCTTGTCCAGCTGATCCATTTGCTCTTCCCCGTATTGACCAGATTATTGATGCCATGGCGGGTTGTGAGAGTTTATGTTTCCTGGATGCTTATTCTTGTTATCATCAGATCAAGATGGTAATTAAAGACCAAGAGAAGACGTCTTTTATCACCCCTTTTGGAGCTTTTTGCTATGCCTCTATGCCTTTTGGGCTTAAGAGTGCCCAGGCGACTTATCAACGCTGTGTTCAGAATTGTTTTCACAGTCAAATTGGGCGCAATGTGCATGCTTATGTGGATGATATTGTGGTCAGATCTAGAAAAAAAGGAAACACTCTTGGATGATCTAAGGGAGACTTTTGACAATCTCCGGGTCTATAAGATGATGCTTAACCCAGCCAAATGTGTTTTCGGTGTACCTGCAGGCAAGCTCTTGGGTTTTCTTGTCTCAGAGAGGGGTATTGAAGCTAACCCGGAGAAGATTAAAGCTATCACTTCATTGTCTAAGCCGGCGTGTGTCAATGACATTCAACGCCTCGCGGGTCGTATTGCGGCCTAAAGCCGGTTCATCAGCCGCCTGGGAGAGAAGGCAATTCCTTTATACCAGATGATGAAGAAGACATATCATTTTGTCTGGAGTGACGCTGCTGATAAGGCGTTTGAGGCGCTCAAAAAGCAGTTAGCTGAGCCGCTCGTCCTTGCGGCTCCCATTGAGAAAGAACCTTTGCTCCTGCATGTGGCGGCTAATAGTAAGGTTGTCATTGTGGCGATTGTGGTGGAGTGTAAAGAGACAGGTAAGGAATACCCAGTCCAGAGGCCGGCTTATTATGTCAGTGAGGTGTTGATTGAGTCCAAGCAACGGTATCCGCATTGGCAGAAATTAGTATATGGAGTGTTCATGGCGAGTCATAAGCTGAAGCATTATTTTCTTGGTCATCCTATTACTGTGGTCAGCTCTGCTCCTTTAGGAGACATTATTCAAAACAGGGAGGCCACAGGCCGGGTTGCTAAGTGCGCAATAGAACTCGGCCCTCATGGTTTGAAATATATGCCAAGAATAGCTATCAAATCTCATGCTCTGGTGGATTTCATCAATGACTGGACAGAATTGCAGACGCCTGAGGAGAAGCCTGATAGAACATATTGGACGATCCACTTTGATGGGTCCAGGCAGCTGGAAGGCTCGGGGGCTGGAGTTATTTTGACTTCCCCACGAGGTGACAAATTTTGTTATGTTTTAAGGCTGATGTTTCCTTGTACTAACAATGCAGCAGAATATGAGGCTTTATTCCATGGCCTTCGAATGGCCAAAGAGATGAATTTAAGCCGGGTCAGGTGTTTTGGCGACTCAGACCTGGTGGCTCAGCAGGTTTCAGGCACATGGGATTCCAAAGACCCGCTCATGGCGGCTTATCGCCGGGCGGTTGACAACATTGCTGGTCACTTCAAGGGGTACCAGGTGGAGCATCTGGATCGACAGAAGAATGAGGCGGCCGATGCCTTGAGCCGGCTTGGGTCTCAACGTAAGCCGGTGCCTCCTAATGTGTTTCTTGATGTATTACATAATCCCTCAGTCAAGTTACCATCAGAAGAGGATCTTGTTATCCCTGATCCAGAGGCGCAGTTGGTGGCGGCTCTCCATGCTATTCCTGATTGGACGCTTCCCTACTTGGCTTATATGACCCAGGGCGAGTTACCTGAGGATAAAACTTTGGCAAGGCAAATCACAAGGAGGTCTAAGTCTATGACTATTGTCAATGGCGAGTTACACTGATGCAGTGTGATAGGCGTGTTCCAACGATGTGTTTCACCTGACGAGGGCCGTGAGGTTTTAAGAGAGGTCCATGAAGGTGATTGTGGTCATCATGCCGTCTCTAAGTCTTTAGTGGCTAAAGCTTTTCGTCATGGGTTTTATTGGTTAAGGGCTCATGCTAATGCAGAGGATATCGTCAGTAAGTGTGATGGATGTCAGAAATTTTCTCGACGAGCTTATGTGCCGACTTAAGAGTTGAGGATGATTCCAATTACTTGGCCGTTTGCAGTCTGGGACCTTGATATGGTTGGACCTTTTAAAAGGTCTAAGGATAAGAAAACCCACCTCTTGGTGGCGGTTGACAAATTTACCAAGTGGGTTGAAGCAGAGCCGGTTAGCAAGTGTGATGCGGCGACCGCAGTCCAGTTTGTTAAAAAGCTGATCTTCCGTTTTGGTTAGCCTCATAGTATCATCACTGATAATGGCACTAATTTGTCTAAGGGTGCTATGAAGGAGTTCTGTCAACGAGAGCATATCCGTCTTGATGTTTCTTCTGTGGCTCATCCACAGTCTAATGGCCAGGTTGAGAGCGCTAACCAAGAAATTTTGAGAGGTATCAAGCCCTGGCTTATGGTTCCTTTGAAGAGAACACCGGGTTGTTGGGTTGAGGAGTTACCTTCAGTACTCTGGAGTATCAATACCACCCCTAACAGGTCAACAGGTTATACGCCTTTCTTCATGGTCTATGGTGCAGAGGTGGTTCTTCCAAGTGATATCTGTCATGACTCGCCCCGTGTGGCGGCTTATGTTGAAGCTGATAATGAGATAGCACGTCAAAACGCACTCGATGCTTTGGATGAGGAGCGTGAACTTGCGGCGGCTCGTTCAGCGATATATCAACAAGACTTGCGTCGCTATCATAGCCGCAGAGTTAAAACTCGAGCGTTTCAAACGGTGACTTGGTACTCCGGCTGATTCAAGATCAGACGGATATGCATAAGTTATCACCTCCTTGGGAAGGGCCCTTTGTGGTTCACAAAAATCTGAATAACGGGTCTTATTACCTCATTGATATACAGGAACATAAGGATTCACGCAAGTCGGAGGAGGAGACCCGCCGGCCCTGGAATATTGCTCATCTTCGGCCTTATTACACCTGATCCAACGGCTCTCGTCTTTGTACATACATTTGTCAATGTATATATATATATTTTTTATGATCAATATAATAAAGCTGGCATCCCTGCAAAAATTCAGGGGCTCTGTCGTTTCATTTCTATGTATCTGAGTCTTTATTATTTGATCATAAGGTCACTTGGGGTCTTCCAACCCACCGGGTTTAGCTTTCATACCCTCTTGACCAGGCGTGGACGCCAAATTATGAATTTTCCTGCCTGTTTGCAACTTGCTACTCCACCAGGTGACCCGCCGAACTCTTAACAGTCAATCTTTTTTAGACCCAGAACTCGTTAAGGTTAAAACGACGGCTTGTGTCACGTGAGAGCCGGCTTACAGTGAGCTAGGATTAACTCAACGGCTGTGCGGCCCTTGAAAGCACATGGCCCTGTGAGCCAACTTGTTTGGTCGTGCTTTGGTAAGCCGGCCAGGCAATTATTTGAAATTATTTGTATTTTTTCTCTTGAGTCCTTTGGATTTGTTTCTCCTAAAGATTTTTTCTGGTAAGTAAATTTTGACAATCCGGGTTATCAAGCTCCGATTGTATGACTCATATTTTGGGTTTGGTAACCCACCCTGGCTATGGACTTTAACTCGCCAGTATAATTTGGTTTGAACAATGGCGGTCATGCGATTGCAAGTCGTTGGGTTATCACCCGCACTGGATATTGATGTTTAAGCCGTCAGTATGATCCAAATCTACAGGTATGTTTTCAATTGTTATATGAATATTCGGGTTTGGTAACCCGCCCTGGTTTTTGACTTTACGTTGTCAATATATTTTGACTTGAATGGCCTTGAGTATAGTGTCAATAATCATATTAGGCTATATCTGTTTGGGTTGTCACCCGCCCTGGTTTTTTGACCTTAAGTCGCCAGGACATATGTTTAACCTTTTTTGGCAGGGCATGCAAAGTTTTACGCACAAATAAGAAGTACTGTTATGACTCGTATGAATGATCAGATCAAGCATATCATAAAGATTTAAAACTGGTGATTCAAAAGTTAAGATCAACATGCACGAAGGCATGACATGGCGGGTCATTGTTTTAAACTAGCCTATTACAAGGCTTTCATGAGCCCACAGGGTTGAAACAAAGTATTTCTGGAGCTGCACTCTTACAAGCCCGGCTTGAAAGCCGCCTGAATCGTCATTGCTGTGAATCAGTTCTCTTCTTGGCGAGTTGACGACTCCGGGTCATCCCGCACCAGCTCTTCTTCTTCGGCCATCTGAAGGTCAGGTGACGTCCAGTCGATGCCGGTTAAGGCCTCAAATATGGCTTCATCATTTATAATTGGAGCAGGGTCAATGTCAGAAGCAAAAGTATGCTTACACTTCGGTGGAGTTAGCTCTATGGCATTATGAGTCGGCGCTTTAACTCGGACGTTGTCATTGTCATAAGCCGGCTGGTATTTTGTTAAATCTGCCTCCTTTGCTAGTTTACACGCTAAAGGGCGTATCTCTCTCACGCATTTAGCAAAATCAGCTTCATCAAAGGGTGACCCGTCTTCTTTCTGTTCAGGGCAGCAATCTGCCATTTCAACTGGGTCTAGCTCCGATTGACATGCCTTGGCCAGGCTGAGTGCTGAAATCGCTCCTGCGCGGGCGGCTGATAATTTCAACTCTTCGATCTGCCCTGGCACTGTGGATAACTGATCCAACACGGTTTTGATAAGAGTGGGCGGCTGTTTTCCGTTGAAGATGGCTACAAGCGTCCGTTGCGTGCCAGTGTATAGTTGTTCCACCAAAGCATACACAGCTTTCAGCTTCATCAACATGTCTTGGCCAAGACTAGAGCTTCTGGGACCTGCTCAACAAAATGGCGCATGAGTCGTCAGGCGGGTTAAAGAACAAATAGTTATAAGTCGCCAAACAAGCTAGGGTACTTAATGTTAGGTTCATCTTACCAAATATGGCAGCTGTCATTCGAGAGATGTGTTGTTTCAGGCCAGTCAACTCTTCAGTTGTGCTCTTAAGCGAACCTTCCACGGCCTCTGCTCTTTGCAGCAATATGGTTTTTTCATTCTGCCAGGCGGCTCTTCCGGTAGTAAGGCTGGACTTGAGTTTTTCCGTTTCTTCCAAAGAAAGTCTGAGCTTGGATTCAGCTTTGAGAGTCTCCGCTTCTTGATGCTTAATATTCTTCCTTAACTCGTTTAGCTGCGAGTCTTGAAGATTCACAGTTTCCTGCAGTAAGGATTTGTAGTCATCAATACAGTTTGGTATTAAAGGAACAGGAAAAATAGGTAAGTCCCAAGCGTATTGCCAGCAATATACATGGCACTTGGGGGCTAATGTAGGTCATTTTAAGTTCCTATTATGACCCGGCTTATCTTGTCAGATTAAGCCGGCCCTTGGGGGCTACAAGTTTGGTTCTATTTAAAGGTCATTAAAGACCCGGTTTATCTTATCAGATTAAGCCGGCCCTTGGGGGCTACAATTTTGATGCATAAGGTTTCAGTCAGGGTTAATGATTTGAAGACCCGGCTCATCCTTGGAAGGATAGGCCGGTCCTTGGGGGCTACATAACTATACGCATATGAACCAGTGGAAAGGAGTTTAGTTTGTACCTCATACTTCTGCTTCATTAGATTAACCAGGCCAGCCTCCATTTCACGGCTTGTGTGCAGGCGGCTTAGGTAGCCTGTGTGCAACTTGCCTGCGCTAAAATCGGCATAGTTCTGTAGATCCAGCTTCAATTTGCCCTTGTCTGCAGCTGGCGGCTCTTCTTTGGTGCTATGTTTGGCCAAGACAGTAGGATTCCCCGGCTCGGTATAGCCTGTGCCAGTGATGATGACATCTTCGGCGGCCTTGTCAGAAGGAATTTCTTCAGTAAGCTTGGCAGGGCTGGGCGGTTTAGGACTTAGCGGGTCATGTGTGATGGCCGGGTTAACCTCAATATTCATTGGATCAAAGGTTGTGGTATCATCTTGTGGCGGCGGGTCATTAATAAGGCCCTCAGGATTTTCAGGTGAAGCCCCTGAGACTTCTGGCGCTTGTTTCTCCGGTTCAGCAACTTTAGGGTCCTTTGAAGAACTGCCCACTTTTACTTTCTTGCCTACCTTTGATGTGCCTCTGTGACAAAGATATAAGGATTCATGAATATATATCAATACAAGACATTTATGGGCGACTTTGAAGACAGGCAGCTGAGTCCCAGTAGAGTCGCCGGATGATGGGGGTGTTCCCTGATAATTTGGGTCAGAAGATTTAAAAGGTTGACGAAAGAGACCAGCATTTGGAAGAGAAAGGGTTGGGCTATGAGGTACCTCGTTCCGACGTTTGCGAGGGACAGGAGTGTTGGGTAAGCCGGAGTTGAGGTCTTGGGAACCATCACTCCGGGTGGTGGGTCTTGAGTCATGCTGTTGTTTCTTCAAAAGAAAATCGGGGTCCAAATGAGCAAGAGGATGAGAAAATCTTACTTTTCGGATGACCCGCCGAGGTTTCTTTCTTGGCAAAGGATTTGAGTCGGAGGAGACAGATATTACCTCTGCTGCGTTTTCCTGGCTTGTCTCCGCGTCATCCTGTGCAGAGTCGGCATTAATAAGTTGCATAAAAAGGCGACCAAGGGAATCGAGTTCTACCTCCAAGTCATCCAGTTTGAGAAGATCTTCGGCTGGTTGCCTTTTACGGCGACCCGGAGGATGGGTTTTGGCCTTAGGCTTTTTGACCGAGGCGGCGGCTGGCGGTTTCCTGGTCCAGAAGGCGGAGTCAGCCTGTATAAGTATAAAAAGAGATTAAAACAAAGCACAAGGCAGAGTTAACTTGCATTGAACATGATGAAGGGAAACACTTACTGGTGGAGCCGGGTTTTGTTTATAAAATGGTGGCAGGCCAACTTCATTATAGTTCTCCTGAGACTCATCAAGAAGGGTCCTCATGGTTTTAAAGATTTCTTCGGCAGTAAAGTTGTCTGTCGTGAACCGTTGAGGGTGATTTGCTTCGCCAGAATATTCATACATTAAGCCGGGGCGGCGGCTTAATGGGAGTATCTTCCAAGAGACCCAGCATCGGGTCAAGTCAACTCCAAGTAATCCATGAGCCAACAAAGCCTTAGCCCTAGAAAGGAATAGGAGGGCCACGGCATGCTCTTCTGGAATAATCTTGCTTGGTGGGTCAAAATTCAGTGGAAGATGCTCAGCTCTAAACCCGGGCAAAGGGTTTTCTGTGGCTGGAGCGGTGTTTTTACAGTAAAACCAAGTGGTTTCCCATCCCTTGGGGTGACTGGGTAAGATGGTGGAGGGGAAGCTGTTGTCTCTCCGTCTCTGAATGGAGATTCCACCTAACTCTTGACTCGGGCCATTTTTGCATTCATTCTGGCGGTTTATATAAAAGAACTCCCTGAAGAGGGGAATTGTGGGTGCTGTTTGAAGATAAACTTCGCAGAAGATTTGGAAGTGGCAAATATTGGACACTGAGTTCGGCCCTATATCTTGAGGGTGCAGATTGAAATAGTGAAGGAGATCTCGGAAGAATTTAGACCCGGGTGGAGTAAACCCTCTGAGTATGTGATCAGTAAAGACTACAATCTCATCTTCTGCAGGAGCAGGGATTACTTCCGCATTGCTGACTCGCCATCCAATTTCTTGTTGAGTCGCCAATAAGCCCTGGCTTACATAATCATCAAGAATGTTTTTGGTACAGCGTTCCCAATTGACTACAGTCATTTTTGGCGGCTAAAGAACTACGGCCTGGAAACGTAAGGATGAAGCTATTATCAGGATAAGAGCAGTATATTACATTAAATACAGAGGAATGAATCGGTAGCATATTGGCGGATTACAGGTTAGTGATTAAGCCGGCCAGTGGTTGGCGGGTTATCAAGTTAAATCGCCCTGTCAACAGTGGGCGGGGTAGTTATTTATAGATCTAAAATTGATGAAATTCTGCTAAGTGTGAGACAAACAAGTTTCTCAATTTATTCCTATAATTTTGGATCTACTGCAGCTCTGAAAATAAAAATAAAATGGCTAAACCTAAAACATGGCAGTGGAAGAACATATAGGCTGGAGATTGAATCTCAGGGAGAAGGGATGCGTCTATGACTTGAAGCAAATACCAAAACTACCACCGCAAGGTTTCAATATCGTTTTCTGGATTGAACTAAGCGGCATGGTGGATGAGCTGTGATGAACTTGCATAAACTCGATGAACTTCGACGAACCCTATGAACAGGATCAATCTAATGTGGATCTAGGTCAAGGAAAGAACGTTACCTGGGTGCTTGAATGAAGAGCGGAGGAGCGCCGCGATCTCTGGTCCCGGTCAGGTTGATGAAGCGGCCTGGTTGGAGTCGATGGTGAGGAACGACAGCGGCGGAGCTCCGGCGGCGGTGGACGACGCGAGGAGGAAGAAGAAGAGAGAAGGGCGGGGGTAAAAAGTGAAAAGAGGGGCCCCATCCCTATTTATATGGAAACAGTAAAATGGCATATGCGGAAATCGAGGAGGCAACATGATTATCTCAACAGTGCAGGCGCCTCGATTCTGGGACGACCAGTTAATGCAAAAGATCCGTTGTGATGTCATGGATTTTTCTAGATTTGCTTTGCATGACGTCATGGCGGGTTATAATAATTTGTTCAAGGTTAAGCCTTGAAAGGACGACTCGCCAGCTGAAGCAATGAAGATTGACATGAACAAGTTCAAATTAATCTGGGGCCTAATGTTGGGGATATGACTCCGAGGTGTGACCCGTCCAGGAGGGGCCGGGTTACACCGTTGGCGACTTACTATGAAGAAGGCCCAAGAAAGGTTCAAGAAGACGAAGTATAAAGATAGGCGGCGGCTTAAGAGGCGGGCCTGGTGGAGGCCCAAGACCCGGAGGTGTGAGCCGCCCGATGGTGACTTGCCTGGCAAAGCAAGGCGACTTAGAAACCGAGCTGGTCACGTTGTGTGATCCGGTTTGGACTCTTGTAAGCTCCGGAGCCTCGACCTGTGTATATAAAGGCGAGACCCGGCAACGGGTTAACTCAAGAAACAACGGATCGATAGCTAAGTCAAGCGTGATCGCTCCCTTGTAATCGATACTCAAACAATACAACTAGAAGCAGGACGTAGGTTTTTACCTCGTTGTGAGGGGCCGAACCTGGGTAAACCTTTGTGTCCATTGTCCCGTTCAACCCCTTCGAACTAACCTACGTTGCGATGGCTCCACACCTAAGTCCTTTCACAAGGGCATCTGCCGTGTTAAATCCACGGCACCCATCGATACGAAGGCCAAGCTCTCTGCCACAGATGGATCCCCAGCTCCCGATGCTTCGTTCTATCGGTCTATTATTGGTGCTCTCCAGTACCTCACTCTTACACGACCGGAGCTTCAGTACGCTGTTCAGCAGGTGTGTCTACATATGCATGCTCCCCGTGATGCTCACTGGACTTCGGTGAAGCGGATTCTACGTTACATCCGAGGCACCATGGATCTCGGGCTGTCACTTCATGCCTTGACCGCCATGGACATCATCGCCTACTCCGATGCTGACTAGGCAGGCTGCCCTGACACGCGCCGGTCCACTTCAGGATATTGCGTTTATCTTGGACCATCGCTTATCTCCTGGTCGTCCAAGCGGCAGCCCACCGTCTCTCGCTCCAGTGCTGAGGCGGAGTATCACGCAGTGGCTAACGTGCTTGCAGAGTGCTCGTGGCTTCGCCAACTTCTTCATGAGCTTTCGTGTCCTGTTGACAAGGCCACCATCGTCTATTGTGACAACGTCTCCGCCGTCTACCTCTCCACTAATCCGGTTCATCATCGCCGCACCAAGCACATTGAGCTTGACATCGCCGCACCTACGGCATCCTTCGAGGAGTTTCGATCCAGCCTTTGTGTCAGCACTCGCGACGCTTCAACTGCGCGCGCGCGCCGAGGGGGGGGGGGGTGTTGAGATGTATATTGTGCATGTGTATTTCTTGTACAACAAGCCCTCCTCCTTTCTTGTATAGTTGAGGACGGGGTCATCCTTCTCTATATATACGTGCATATGCACCCGATCAATGTATCATGGGTTGCATCTATTCTCTACAATTAAGACCAGCCCAGTAGGACAACCCATGTACTCAGAGAAAGAAAGAAAAAAAGTAGTACAACCGCAATTTGGACTGAAGATATTGGTTTGCTGGAGATGCCGCGATGATCCCAAGCACATAGATCCAGTCTCAAAGTTTCTCCTCGTTTGTCGTGGACTACGTTAATTGATACTCCATGACGTATTGGCGTACGGGTTGGATGGCTTTGCCATCGTCAGGCCAAATGGTGCTTATATTGTCTGAAATCTGAACCTTGGATCTTGCATATGGCACTCCCAGTTCGGCCACTGGCTTCGTATCCAAAACTAACGAGCCAAATCCTATCGAGGACCTCATCAAATACCGCGGAAAGAAGCCACTGAATCCAACGAGAAACCAGCCCTGCTCCTTCCAAGTTCCAACGGCATGGACACCGTCATCGCGCTCGCCGGCGCGGCCGCCATTTTCATCTTCATCACCTCACTACTCCGTATACGCCACCCACTCCTCGGCGGCGGCAAGAACAAGAGCGCACAGCTGCCGCCGAGCCCCGTCGCTATTCCCTTCCTCGGCCACCTCCACCTTCTCAAGAGGCCGTTCCACGCCGCGCTCTCCGGCCTCGCCGCGCGCCACGGCCCGGTCTTCTCCCTGCGCCTCGGCTCGCGCGGCGCCGTGGTCGTGTCCTCGGCTGCGGGCGCCAGGGAGTGCTTCACGGACCACGACGTCACCTTCGCCGACCGCCCGCGGTTCCCCTCGCTGGAATTGGTGTGCTTCGGCTGCACCACGCTCCCGACGTCCCGCTACGGCCCCTACTGGCGCAACCTCCGCCGCGTGGCCACGGTGCAGCTCCTCTCCGCGCACCGGGTGGGCTGCATGACCGCGGACATCGCCAGCGAGGTGCGCGCGATGACGCGCCGCCTGTCACGTGCCGCCGCGGCCGCCCCCGGCGGCGCCGCGCTGGTGGAGCTCAAGCGGAGCCTGTTCGAGGTGTCCCTTAGCGCGTTGATGGAGACCGTCGCGCAGACGAAGACGTCGCGCCCCGAGGGGGGCGAGGACACGGACATGTCGCCGGAGGCACAGGAGTTCAAGGAGTCGCTGGACGAGATCGTACCGCTGCTCGGCGGGGCCAACATGTGGGACTTCCTGCCGGTGTTACGGTGGCTGAACGTGTTCGGCGTGAGGAACAAGATCGTGGCTGCCGTGAGCAGGAGGGACGCGTTCCTGAGGCGGCTCATCGATGCACAGCGGCGGAGGCTGGGCGACGGCGTTGGCGAGGGGGAGAAGAAGAGCATGATTGCCGTGCTGCTCGATTTGCAAAAGACAGAGCCGGAGATCTACACGGACAAGGTGATCATGGCTCTGTGCATGGTAAGCGCTTCCATCTCACTGCCTATCGTCTTTCACTCTCACTCTACCAACCTCAGTGATTTGACTGAGCAGTGGCAGTAACTCTTCTTGTCTTCCTTTCCTTGGCAGACCATGTTCAGCGCGGGGACAGAGACAACGGCGACGACGGCGGAGTGGGCGATGTCGCTGCTGCTCAACCACCCGAACGCCCTGGCGAAAGCGCAGGCCGAGATGGACGCGACCGTCGGAACCACCCGCCTGCTCTGCGCCGACGACCTCCCCCTCATCGGCTACCTCCACTGCATCATCAGCGAGACCCTCCGGCTGTACCCGCCGGTCCCGGCGATGATCCCGCACGAGTCCTCCGCGGACTGCACGGTGGCGGGCTACCACGTCCCGAGCGGCACGACGCTGCTCGTGAACGCGTACGCCATCCACAGGGACCCGGCGGCGTGGGAGCACCCGACGGAGTTCAGGCCGGAGCGGTTCGAGGAGGGGAGGGCCGAGGGTCTGCTCATGATGCCGTTCGGGATGGGGCGGCGCAAGTGCCCCGGCGAGGCCCTCGCGCTGCGGATGCTGGGCTTGGTTCTGGGCACGCTGGTGCAGTGCTTCCATTGGGACAGGGTTGGCGATGCTGAGGTTGACATGGGTGAAGGAGGTGGGCTGACGCTCCCCAAGGCGGTGCCGTTGCAGGCGACGTGCCGCCCCCGGGCAGCCATGGGCGATGTCCTGCGGGGGCTATGACCGCTGGCGAGGCACACGTCGTGGAGGTAAATTGTACTACCGGGCCATGGATTTGTCGAGCCTTGCGCTGACAAGCATTAGTTCTTGCTTTCCATATAAGGCTTTTACTTTTCATGCTAGCTTGTTGGTGCACATGCTATATATAGTACAAACTGTTGTGTATCGTGACGGTGTTAGATACAAAAGTGTATTGTTGCACTATGACTGCATGTAGTGAAAATGGACGAAACTGTCCCTTTTCTGAAACTTCAACACAAAAAAATGACCTTAATCTGATTTTTTTTCCACAAACTGACCCCTTTTTGCATGACGTCTGCGCCAGCATGGCGTCCCAGGCTAGGGCGTCATTATACCGATATGTAGCATGGTGCCCCAGGCTTCATGCTATCTAGCATGACACCCTAGCCTCGGGCGCCATGCAAAATGATCAGTTTGTGAAATATTTTCAAATTAGGATCATTTTGTGTTGAAGTTTTGAAAAAAATCCATTTTCACCTGCATATACTCTTATACACAGCTACACACACACGCGTGGACACCAGTGCATGCGTGTTATTTCTTTTTCGATAATCAGGGACTCCCCAAGCTCGGTTTCATATAAAATGAAACCAAACAGACATCCCAGTTCGGTATGTAACAACAGAAAATTAAGGGAAAATTTTCGGCACATCTACCGTTTGTGGCGTGTCGTATTAGAGGGCATTCTAGTTAATTCTTATTCAGTTTATTTTTTTAATTAATATCCGGACTCGTTGTCTTCCTCCCTTGATCACCGCCCACGGCACCAATCATGACCATCTTCCCCTCACCGCATCATCGTCATGCACCGCTGCTTCCCAGTGCCCCGCCTCCACCATGGATAGTCGCTCGGCCCCACCGTCGCTCGGCCCAAGTACAACCGCGGATGCAGGCCCTGCCGTCGCTCGCTCGTCACTGTATGATCTTTGCACGCTCTCAGGCCAGTGTGATAGCTGAACCGTCGCGGAAGTGGACCCTACCAGCTCGGGGATGGGCAGAGCTAATCCCTCATGGCTCTTTCTCTCGGTGAATCAATGAGGTGCAAGAATGTTTCTCCGAGGTGATTCTAGGGCGATCATCTTTTCTCGTGTCGTCAACAGGTTTCTTGCTGGGAGGCACCGGAAGCTGAGATATGTTCATGTATGGAAGGAATCTCACTTGCATTGCAATGGTGTGAAGTGTCGGCGATCATTGAGGTGGATGCCTTCAGGTGGTGAAGATGACCATAGGTCTATCTATTCCTCTTTAGTGCTTGAGATCAAGTCGCTAATGGCCTCTTGTCAAACTTGTATTATCATGTTAGCCACATTCGGAATACAGTTAGTCATTCTTCAGCAAATTATGCTCGTATGGAGGGTAGATCTGGTCCTCCAATGCAATCAAACTTTGTAGTGAAGAATACAAGCCCGACAGAGAATGGGTTATAAAATGTTTGCCCACAAGAAAAAGGATGAAAAGGGACAAAAATCATTCCAATTTCCATGAACGTTTTTTTTGCTAGAACGACCCTAGATTATATTGAAAATAAGCAGTGTTACAACACAACCTCGGAAAAATAAGCACTACATTAATATATATGATTTTGTTCTTTTAATTAAGCATGGATGGTTCATCCACAATTATTTTCATTCATGTTCTAGATTTTTGTTCATAAGCATGGAAAATAAACATGGATTGACCATCAACTACTGTTTTCGTTCTTGTTCTAGATTTTTGTTCATAAACATGGAAAATAAACCATGGATTGCCCATCTTTGTTGGATGTAGTATATTTGAATATTTTTGTCGATCTGTAATGTATGAATAGTTTTGTTTGATCGGGAATGGATCCAACTTTTCCTTTGATGATGACAATCATGATGTTCTGGTTTGGTCAGGGAGAAGGGAATGCCAGAAAAACACACGGAGTTTGCAGTGAGGCTTAGAAGTTTTGAGGCCACATCCTGGTGTAGAAGCTTTGCCTACGGGCAGCAAAACAAGGCAGCAGCTGCGCTTTACTTCGCCTGGAACATCTGGAATGAGCGAAACCGAAGAATCTTTCAAAACCTATCTTCAACTGCTGATATGGTGGCTTGCTTAGTCAGGTCTGACTTAACATACCTGGACATGGCCTTTTCGAGGCCTCTAGCTATGTAATTCTGTTCTTTTTCTCTTTTTGTCTGCCCTAGGGCTTCAGACTTCTCTCTTGTAAATTCCTAATCTATAATGAAAAGGCAGAGCACCTGCCATTAGCCCTAAAAAAGAAGAAGTTTTGAGGCCAAGCTACAAGAACTGCTTTACAAATCAAACGTTTTACAGGACAACATAAAATTGGTAAAATGGAAAAACTTATAACTAAAGAGAAGTTTACAATTCTCTATTTTGAAATTGGTACCTGACATGATCTTTTTCATGTGGTTTAACAAGAAAACTTTATGGCGATAAACTGCATTTATTCGCAAAAGAAAAGAAGAAACACTGACTTCGACAAGGAGCAACAGCTAGCCGGGATAGAACAAGAAGCAGTTTATGCTCCAGGCACAGGCGGGTAACTATAACGCGTCCCGCCGCCCAAGCTGAGCTCGCCGTTCGGTTTCCACCACTGTTGGAGCCCGTGCGCATCGAGGCTGATTTGCGAGGTCTTCCATAGCGTCGCCGATGGCATGAGGTGCGGCCGCTCCTTGTCCTTGCCAAGCAGGCGCCAAAGCATGTCACGGTACGATAGTGTCATGGATGAGCCTCCAACACAGGGAAAGCGGTCCACGAACTGCTGCCGCAGCTCGAAGTAGTCGATGAAGCCCTGGCAGATCCAGTCCTTCTCGTGCAGGTATAGATTCGGCACCCACGGGGAAAGCCGGTCGAACAGCTTCTCCATGCGCTCCCTGTGGCAACCCGAGACCGTCGCCAAACGGGCCTTGAAGAAGTAACTCGTGAAGTGCAGGTGCCTCTTGGCCACGTCCTGTGCGTTCAGCAAGTTCATGGCCGCTGTCAGCGACACCTGCGGCGGGTTGAAGAGGAAGGCCGGGAGGTTGAGCTCCCGCCTCTCCATCATATCCCGCCCCACGTCCAGCGCCAGCGATGCACCGAGTGAGTGCCCGGCGAGCCAGACGTCGGCGCTTCCTAGGCCGGCTTGGCCATCCATAAGCTCGTCGACCGCCCCGCACGCCAGCTTGGAGCGCGTGCGTTTCTTCAGTTTGTTGGTCAGTATTTTGAAGTCAAGGTAGAGGTCTTGTGTCGCCACCGACCGCTCGCGGTGCTTGCACATGGTGCCCCTGAAGGCGACGACATACCGTGGAGCGCGCGGGTGGGGGTGCACGCGGGGGCAGGGCGTGTACTCGAAGATGGCACCGTAGATGGTATCGAAGATGGAGGACTTCTGCTCTCTGAGTTCATTCTTGAGGTCGAAGCCAAAGCTTTTCCACCACGCCGGCGCGAGCTTAACCGCCCTGCCTATCGCTCTGTCCTTCTCAAGGACGTTTACGCCTTTGACGAGGCAGGCGGCGATGCAGCGGCGGTGCTCCTCGTTGCCCCTATGACATTGATACATATAGGAATCAGCCTACATATGACTGGCGCGGTCACAGATACACATACGTCCTCGAGAGCTTGCGCCACGCTCGAGCACCATAAATAAATGGGGCTGGCGCATACGACCTCCGTCCTACTTTATTAGTCTCCTTTGTATTTTGTTTAAATTTTGATCATTCATTAACTAAAAATGTTAATGCATAGCATAAAAAATTATAACGTTAGATTCGTATTTTGACATAGTTTTTCATAATATTATCTTTATTATCTATGTTGTGATCTAAACGCTTTTATATTGGTTTACGAAGGGAGTATAACCTATATTTTATTAGTTAAAATAATGATTAAAACATGACCCTAAATACGAAGAAGAACTAATAAACAAGACTGAGGTAGTAGAACATACCAGTCAATCTCGATGAGGTCCGTGATATGCTTCAGCCCATGGACGTCGAAGCGGTCGACGCTGTCGGCGGTGTTTGAGCCCATCGGCCAATATGATGCTAGCTAAAGGTCTAGAGGTGGCAGAAGCAAGCCTTGCTATGATCTGATGGACACCACCGGAACTCGAGCTTCTTCTTTTCTTTCGGACAGGAGCTGGCTAGTACTGAGCGCCAGAGAACACTTATATAGAAGTAGCTGCAGCTGCTACTCGTTTAATGATGGTTTCCCACAATGAGTCCACTCATTATTCTTCGGGGGGAAAAGGAAGAAGTGCAGCGTGACTGAACTCGTAACTGACCCAGTCACTCACCTGCTCGTGCGTGGATAAACCATAAGTCATGGGAGTGTACAATACGTACATATTTTTCTTTAAACGCAGTACAGACGCAGATGTGTATATACACTCGCACCCTAGAAACGCATACGTATGTTACCCTTCGAATACACATACGACGTCCAGTCAAATGCTCGCGTTGATTGGTTCCACTTTCTTTCTGACGTTGCCGTGCAGATTGACGTCAGCCGTTTGGTGCCCCTGATCGAGTTGCTTCCACACTCTCGGAGAGGTCAACTCCGGTCAGTCACCCCAAAATCCATTCTACCAAAATTTAACTTTTTTTCTTTGAGAGAATACCACATTCTCATGTGAATGAGTGGAGACAGTAGTTACTGAGACTGGGACGGAATTGACGTGTGTCTGACTTCGCGCTGGACTGGAGCACATCGCCATGTATCCTGGAGACTGATTGTTCGGAAGCTGCTGCCATCCTAACGGATGTGTCTGTCGATCGATCACCTCATTGTAGCCTAGTGAACCAGATCAAACCCATGCTTCACGGCGAGAGGACTTTTGAGGTTAGAGCATCTCCGACACCTACCCTTAAACCGCCCGCAAACATTCGGATCGTGCGGTTTGAACGTGTTCTGCCATCCAACGTGATTCTGTATCGATCCGCTCGGCGGCCTGGACACATTTTCATCGAACGCCCGCACCGCTTGCCGCGTCGTATACATGTTGGTCCAGAGCATGCAGCGACCGACATCGATCCCCGTGATTTGACCGGACGGGAGGGCAGCGCTGACGCACGTGACCTCTCGGGAGTCGCCGCTTCAATGCGGACGCCGCATCCCAAGAAACCAACTCCGGTCACTGCGCTGCATTGAAGCGGGCTGACCGCCCCTTTGCCTGGCCAGATCGCGCCTATTTAAGCCATGCGCCAATGACGCACAGAGCCACACTCCCCCTCCCCGAGCACCGTCCCCCTCCCCCCGCGGTCTCCGCGAGCCCCGGGTGAGGCCGAAGTCCTGGTTCTTCACGCCGGCAGGCGGAAGGGGTGGAAGTTCCTCTTCCTCTTCAGGCGGATCGTAGCGCCGCCTCCCTTGCTTTCCGGGCCCATCTGCATCCATAGCAGCAGGCTCCTCCGGCGATGAGAAGGACTAGCAGCCGCAGTAGCGGTCCCGTCTCCTCATGGTGGCCGCTCTGATGGACGAAGAATTATATTGTCAGATAGAGATCATGACCGAGCGCTCGCTTCGTCAGATGGGCCTGGCGCCACCATTGCCGACGCACGTGAAGGAGGAGCCACCGTAACCCGACGGGCGCCCGCGTGTAGCGGGAGCCGACATTCCCACTCCGGCAGGTGAAGGACGAACCCGCGTCCACGCAGCGCAACCACGACCTCCAAATTGGAGGCCACATGAAGGATGACCCCGCGTCCACCGCGTCAAGGACGAGCCAGCGTCGCCCCCACTGCACAGCCGGCACGCCCACATTGACGGGCCCTCGTCACCGCCACGCCGCAAGCGCCGATTTATCAAGAAGGAAGAGCTTCCGCCCGCAGTCACGAAGGCGTGTGGCCGCATCCTCCACTACCTCGGAGCAGGTGGTTACGGCAGTTCCACGGGCTCGTGGGTCATCATATTGGAGGAGGAGTGCGCGGCGAGGCAGCAGGCGCGATACGACCGGCGCAACGTCGGTCGCCGCTCCACATTTGCCAAGAGCGACCAGACGCCGGAATGGGTCTACAACGACACGGACCTCGCCGCCGCGTGGGTGCTCGACCACTCCCTCACCACCTCGAAGACGTTCGCCAGGCGAAGCCGCTGTCTTGACGGTGAGCTCGCCAAGATCGGCGAGGAATGCTCGCTTAGGAACTGCTCCGCCAACGCCGGTAAGGGCAAGGCTGCCACCAGGGCTCTGCCGATAGTCACCAAGGCGGCCCTCCGTACCACGCTACACGAAGCGGAGCGGCTCCTCCGCGAGTGGCAGGCAGCCGCCGGACAAGGCTGCTGCGGCCCTCCGGCGCCCTTCCGCCGTTGGAGGGACGACAACGACACGGATGGCGACGGCGGTACAGAAGGATGGAGCGGCCACGTGTACGAGGTGGTCGTGCAGTATAGGATTTAGATTTTTTTATAGGTTTTATTTAAACGGTCAAAATATTATCTGTTTTATGTAAATTATATAAGGATTTTAATAAAATCTGAAGAGTTTGCATGAACTTCATTCTGTTTAGTTGAACTGTGTTAGAAATGTATGCAAGTAGCGTTGGATGGCCGTCTTCTGCATCTGTGTCCGGGGACTGATCCCTCACTATCCGTGGACGGATTCCGGAGGAAATTTACGGGTCAGAGTTGGAGATCCCTTAAAGCTATCAGACTACCCATAGTGGGTGTAACTTCAGGAGTAACATAAGGTCCAACTCAGCAAATTTGTTTATGTGGCAATGATTTAGTGAGGAGAGAGATGAGTTGAGTAACATAGCTAGTTACTTATACAAGAGTGGATAAGTCTACAAGCTAATAAATGAAGTGTTGCATGACATCACACTTATGTTACTCCCCACTATAAAGGTAGTAATATAGACTCGTAACATATACATGCGATAAACCACTTCTGAGCCTAGGCTCATCTGCACCGGCGCTGAAGAAAAAGATAAAAAAAATACTAGAAAAATTCAAAAATTCTAATTTTGTTTGCATGGTAGATAATTTGATACGTGAGGTCCGCTTCAATTTTTAAATCATTTGGACATCTGAGCAGCTCTTGACAAAAAAGACAAATTCGGGTTCTGTAAAAGAGTGTACTGTTCATGCACTGTTCTGACCCGATTTGTCTTTTTTGCTGAGAGCTACTAAGATGTCCAAATGATCTAAAAATTGAAGCGGACCTCACGTAATAAATTTTCTACCATGCAAAAAGTGGAAATTTTTAAATTTTTTGAATTTTTTGTGATTTTTTTTATTGGGTGCAGATGAGCCAGGGCATCGAAGGGCTGCACTCTGCATGCATGTTACTACTGTAAGTTACTCCCCACTATGGCGTACTAAGAGAAGAGTGAGTCATGAGTTAGCCAGGTCATGAGGAAACTGTAAGTCTGTGTGAATTGGACCGTGCTGATTCAGGTTAAATGAAATGAGAAACATTTCCCCCCTCGCAAAAAGAAAAGTGTGTGTGCCTGAACTGAAACCAGGAGATGACTCGTTTGACAAATTCTTTGAGGAAACTGTAAGTCTGTGTGCCCGACAAAAGAATGTGCCCAACTTGAAACGAGATTCATTTGAGGAAACTGTAAGTCTGTGTGAACTGGACCGAAAATGACTCGTTTGACTAATTCCCAGCCTGGGTATAGTGATCGTATCGTAAAAGAGCCAAAGATAGAAGTTTCTGTTCACATTGGCATACACTCATTCATTGTATCTTCCTGTCTTACTAACACTTTTTTTGCGAGACCTGTCTTAACACATCGTGGGAGAAAAAGAGAAAACTACTCTTTATCGGCGACGATTGTTGTTCTGATGCGTTGGTTTTATGTGACCTTAGCACAACGACTTTTCGACTGTCTACTATAACAATCTTTGCCCGGCTCCGACGAAGGAGGGGCGATGATGACGGCGTGCCTTCCGCTCGCTTCATTTTTTGTAGTCGTCGCTAGGTGGTCTACAAATCTGGATGTAATTTTTATTATTTTTTATGTTCATTGTACTTCCATGATTGAAGATGAATATATCGGAAGTTTTCTCGCAAAAAAAAGAGTAAGACACGAGGCATGCCCTCAAATTGTAGCATCAAATGGATATAAAGCATGTTGAGTAACACCGGACGACCTCTGCATAACTAAAATGTATCAACACTTCTTTTAATGGTACGAACAAATACTTTTTAAAAATTTATGATTAAAAAAGGAAACAAAAAGAAAAAATGGCAAAAAAAAAATTTACTAGCGTATGTTCCGGAGAATAGTGTTTTTGTATAAACTCCCGGAGAGTAGTGCAAAGACTCCGAGAGCAACTAGTTGACGAGCACTCTTCCGGGAGCCTCGCAACGATCACTTGGGGTGGGCTGAGAGCGCGCCACTTGGTGTGCTCTCAGCCACCGCCACGTGTCGCGTCTTGGGCGCTCCCTCTGGATTTTTTATTTTATTTTTTCGAACGTGTTTTCGTCTTTTTAGATGTTTTTTTTATTTTTTCAACTTTTCAATATTCACCGGTCTTTCTTAGCTTTTCGACAAAAAAATTTAAATTATTTTGCACGGAAAAATGCTTTTTTTTCTTCCTTAAGAGGTACGGTTTTGCTTTCACGAGAGACATGGTTTTGTTTCGTTCGTGCCTCTCGTAAACGAAAAAAAAACATGTTTTCATTTTTTTTCTTTCGTGAGAGGCACGGTTTTGCTTCCGCGAGGGGCATGGTTTTGCTTCCGCGAGAGGCACGGTCGTGCCTATCGGAAACGAAAAAAATGTGTTTTCTCTTTTTTTTCGCGAGAGGCACGGTTTTGCTTCCGCGAGAGACACATTTTTCCTTACGTGAGAGGCATGGCCGTGCCTCTCGGAAACAAAAAAACGCGGTTTATTTTTCTTTTTCCTTTCGTGAGAGGCATGTTTTTGCTTCCGCGAGAGGCGCGGTTCTGTTTCCGCGAGAGGCATAGCCATGCCTTTCGGAAACAAAAAAATGCGTTTTTTTTTCCTTCCGTGAGAGGCACGGAAGCTCGGAAACGGCTTTCAGAAAGGGAAAAAAATGTGCTCCCGGTTCGTTTTCTTTACATTTTTTTCATCCAGTTTTTTCATAAAAAAAGTTCGTCAAAACCTATCAACATGGGATCTAGTTTTGAAGATCTCGACGTGAGGAATCCAACGGTGAAAACGGTTTGAGATTTGGATGCATGGTTTAAGAGAAAAAAAGTTTTGAATAAACGGATCTACGAAAAAAGAAAAAACTCCGAGGTTGTGACAAGTGACACACAGGGGGAGTGATCTTTGAAAGGAGTACTACTCAATTAGTGATTTCGAGAGACTCCTGCCATTGGCGGTGGATCACAATTTTTGCTGGGCTAACAACAACAACAACAACAACAACAACAACAACAACAACAAAGCCCCATGCCGGGTTTTTTTTGTCGATGGGCTAGAGCAGGTGGACCGGCAGGAAAACACAACAACGATGGCAATTTATTGGTTCCTTTGCCAAGATAAATGTTTTTTGGTTCTTTTTTTTTGCCAGGATAAAAGTTGACGGGGCTGTTGCTCGGAACTCTTTACAAGGATCAGATTTTGCCGGTTGCAGGGATTATGCAGGCACATACTTAGGATCCTCGGCATTCAAATGCTCTGGGGTCTTAGATCCGGCGACCTTGGAAGCGCTGGCGTGCCGTGAAGCCCTTTCTCTTGCCCTTGATCTTTCTCTATCACATATAATCATAGCATCGGACTGCAAGGGTGTGGTCAATGACATTAAGAACGGCACGGGGCGACAGTATGCAAGCATTATCAAGGATATTAAAGCGACATCAAGACATTTCGCAAGAAGCTCCTTCATCTTCGAAGGACACGATACCAATATTGAGGCACATAACCTCACTAAACACGCTCTAGGACTTTCTTTGGGACACCATGTGTGGCTCCTTAATACTTCGGACCTAAATTGTATTTCTATTAACCTTGTTATTAATCAGTAATAAAGAGTGTGGTTAGACTAAAAAATTGATTGTTCCTTTCAGACGTTGGGATGCAGACATGCACTCCGTTTCCAGTTCGACGTCAGCTCTCCGGTGCCCCTGACTGAACTTATTTTCTTTGTGAGAATACGACATTCTGATAGGAATGAGTGAAAGTAGTTACTAAGACTGGAATGGAATTGACGTGGAAGTGTGTGCGTTCATGGGGTGGGCATATGCTCGTGTATGTGAGTGACTTTGATTGTACTGTGTTAAAAAAATGCATATAACTAGAAAACATAATATATACTGACTCGTTTGAGGAATTCCCAGCCTGAGTATAATTATCACAAAACTAGAAAAATGAAAAGCCAAATATAAGTTCATGATACACATTGGTGTATGCATAACATGGAATCTTAAATCTTTCTGTCTTACTCTCTCTCCGTCCTTTAAAGAATGTACTTCCAGCATTGTTGGAAAGTCAAAAAAATTTAGTTTGGCCGTATTTATACAATAATACACCAACATTTATGATATCAAATTAGTAGCATTAGATTCATGATAAAATATTTTTTTATCATATACCTATTTGGTTTCACAAACATTGATATATTTTTGTACAAACTCAGTCAAACTTTGAGATAGGTTGACCCTCCAACAAAGTTGGAAGTACACTCTTTCAAGGATGGAGGGAGTAACACATAGTGACAGAAATAATTAAAGAAGAGCAAGCCACAAGACATGCTTTCGGTCAAGGGTTTTCGGTCTTTGTGTTTGTGCTATTTACATGTCTAAAGTCTAGTTGATCATGGATAAAATAAACAAGAAAGTGTATCAGCAAGGTCGAAGATTTGAATTTGCGCTTGCCTTTAGATTCTTCGTCCACCGCCCCTCCCTTTCCCGGCAATGGTGATGGAAGGTGGTGCTACCTGGGCCGGGTGTAGGAAGGCAAGGCCCTCAACCTATTTTCGACGCTTTCTCCAATCATTTTAGGTGGGCCTTGAACTCTCTCGGCCGCAGGAATCCGGTTATGAAGAAGGCGCCACCCAAGTGATGCTCCATCCAGCTCTAACTCTTCCATATAACAAAACATACTTTATATCATGATACGTCTCCATCGTATCTACTTTTCCAAACTCTTTTGCCCTTGTTTTGGACTCTAATTTGCATGATTTGAATGAAACTAACCCAGACTGACGCTGTTTTCAGCGGAATTGCCATGGTGTTATTTTTGTGCAGAAATCAAAGTTCTTGGATTGACCCAAAAATTTACGAAGAATTTTTGTGGAATATATAAAAAATACTGGCGGAAAAAGATACCAGAGGGGGGCCACCCAGAGGCCACAAGCCCTGGGGGCGCGCCCTGCAGGCTTGTGGGCCCCTGGACCTCCTCCGACCCTAACTCCAACTCTATAAGTACCTATTCGGGGAGAAAAAAAATCAGAGATAAGGATTCATCGCGTTTTACGATACGGAGCCACCGCCGCCTCCTATTCTTCATCGGGAGGGCTGATCTAGAGTCCGTTCGGGGCTCCGGAGAGGGGGATCATCGCCATCATCATCATCATCAACCTTCCTCCATAACCAATTTCATGATGCTCACCGCCGGGAGTGAGTAATTCCATCGTAGGCTTGCTGGACAGTGATGGGTTGGATGAGATTTATCAGGTAATCGAGTTAGTTTTGTTAGGGTTTGATCCCTAGTATCCACTATGTTCTGAGATTGATGTTGCTATGACTTTGCTATGCTTAATGCTTGTCAGTAGGGCCCGAGTGCCATGATTTCAGATCTGAACCTATTATGTTTTCATGATTATATGTGAGTTCTTGATCCTATCTTGGAAGTTGTAGACACCTATTACGAGTTATGATCCGCATACCCCAAGGTGACAATAATTGGGATTCTTTCCGGTGATTACCGTAGTTTGAGGAGTTCATGTATTCACTAAGTGTTAATGCTTTGGTCCGGTTCTCTATTAAAAGGGGGCCTTAATATCCCTTAGTTTCCATTAGGACCCCGCAGCCACGGGAGGGTAGGACAAAAGATGTCATGCAAGTTCTTTTCCATAAGCACGTATGACTATATACGGAATACATGCCTACATTATATTGATGAATTGGAGCTAGTTCTGTGTCACCCAAGGTTATAACTGCTACATGATGAATATTATCCAACACAATTATCATTGCCAATCCAATGACTACGAGCCTTTCACATATTGATCTTTGCTAAGTTACTTTCGTTGCTACTGTTGTTACAATCACTACAAACTGCTACTGTTACTTTTGCCACCGTTATCGTTACTTCCATACTACTTTGCTACTAAATACTTTGCTGCAGATATTAAGTCTTTCAGATGTGGTTGAATTGACAACTCAACTGCTAATACTCGTGAATATTCTTTGGCTCCCCTTGTGTCGAATCAATAAATTTGGGTTGAATACTCTACCCTCGAAAACTGTTGCGACCCCCTATACTTGTGAGTTATCAAGACCTTTTTCTGGCGCCGTTGCCGAGGAGCATAGCTATATTTGCTAAGTCACTTGGGATTTATATCTGTTGATCACTATGAAGAATCTGAGGGATACCAAAACCAAGATTTTTCCATCTAGGACGAGGGGAGGTAAGGAACTGCCATCTAGCTCTGCACTTGATTCACCTTTTGTTTTGAGTAAGCTTGCGACACCTACACCTGCTATTGATTCTGATATGTTGCAAGTAATTGATGAGGCTACTTATGCTATGCATGATGCTTATGATGATACTACTACTTTGCTTGATAATACTATGCCACTGGGTGAATTTCTTGATTAACAACTTGCTAGAGCTAAAGATATTGAGAATGCTGAAACTGATGATATTTCTGAAACTGATGAAATTATTGAAACTGAAAACTTTGAAACACCCATTAGACCTAGCACTCCTAGATATGAATTGCTTGTTATACCTGAGGGTTATGTTATGGATGGAGAGGTAGCTAGAGACTTTCTTGCTTGTAATGCTAGAATGCAATATGATCCTAAGTTTGCTACAAACTGATGATCTTAAGAAATTACTATGCAAGTGGAAAGAAAAATCTTTGAATGCTAGAATGCAATATGATCCTAAGTTTGCTACTTCACCTATCTGTGTTACTAATAAGGATTATGAATTCTCTATCGATCCTGAGTTAATTACTTTGGTTGAATCTGATCCTTTCCATGGTTATGAATCTGAAACTATTGTGGCACATCTTACTAAATTGAATGACATAGCCACCCTATTTTCTCATGAGGAAAAAAATTGCTATTACTATATTCTTAAGTTGTTTCCTTTCTCATTAAAGGGTGATGCTAAGACATGGTTTAATTCTCTCGCTCCTGGTTGTGTGTGTAGTTCCCAGGATATGATATATTACTTCTCTGAAAAATATTTTCCCGCTCATAAGAAACAAGCTGCTTTACAGGAAATATTTAACTTTGTGCAAATTGAAGAAGAGAGTCTCCCACAAGATTGGGGGAGGTTTCTCCAATTACTTAATGCTTTGCCTGAGCATCCTCTCAAGAAAAATGAAATACTTGATATCTTTTATAATGGACTAACCGATGCTTCTAGGGACCACCTAGATAGTTGTGCTGGTTGTGTTTTCAGGGAACGAACTGTTGAGCAAGCTGAAGCACTATTGAATAATATATTGAGTAATGATAATGATTGGACTCTTCCTAAACCACCTCCTAAGCCAACTCCGAAGAAGAGGGGTATTCTATTTCTCAGTCCTGAAGATATGCAAGAGGCAAAGAAATCTATGAAAGAAAAAGGTATTAAAGCTGAAGATGTTAAGAATTTACCACCTATTGAAGAAATACATGGTCTTGATAGCCCGACACAGGTAGTAGAGCTAAATGCTCTCTATAGATTTGATGAAGGTAATATTCCTCATAATAAATCTGCTAGTCAATGCTTGGATGAATTTGGTAACTTTATTGTTAAACAAGAAAACTTCAATGCATATGTTAGTAGACAATTGAAACGAAATGCTTATATGCTTGAACACTTGAGTGACTATATGTGTAGAACTGTTAATGATCTCAAGGTTGTTAGTAAACATGCTTCCATGGTAAAAACTCAAGTAGAGCAAGTTCTTAAGGCACAAAATGATTTGCTTAATGAGATGGATAGTAAGATGAATGATAATGCTGTTAGAGTTGTGACTAGAGGTGGCAAAATGACTCAGGAACCTTTGTATCCTGAGGACCATCCTAAGAGAGTTGAGCAAGACTCTCAGAGAATTAATACTGATGCACCTAGTCCTTCTAAAAATAAAAAGAAAAAGAAAAATGATACGATTTTGCATGCTCCTAGTGAACCTGTTATAGACATACCTGAGAATCCAAATGATATTTCTATTTCTGATGTTGAAACACAATCTGGTGATGAACATGAACCTAGTAATAATGATAATGATGATGTTCATGTTGATGCTCAACCTAGTAATGATAATGATGTGAAGAGAGAACCTGTTGTTGATCTTGATAACCCACAACCTAAGAATAAAAGATATGATAAGAGAGACTTCATTGCTAGGAAACATGGAAAAGAAAGAGAGCCATGGGTTCAGAAACCCATGCCATTTCCTCCTAAACCATTAAAGAAAAAGGATGATGAAGAATTTGAGCGCTTTGTTGAAATGCTTAGACCTTTCTTTTTGCGCTTACATTTGACGGATATTTTGAAAATGTCTCCTTATGCTAAGTATATGAAAGATATTGTTACTAATAAAAAAAAGATACCCGAAGCTGAAATTTCCACCATGCTTGCTAATTATACATTTAAGGGTGGAATACCCAAGAAACTAGGAGATCCAGGAATACCAACTATACCATGCTCCATTAAAAGAAACTATGTTAAAGCTACTTTATGTGATCTAGGAGCTGGTGTTAGTGTTATGCCTTTCTCTTTATATTGTAGACTTGATTTGAATAAGTTGACACCCACTGAAATCTCTTTGCAAATGGCTGATAAATCAACTGCTATACCCATCGCTATTTGTGAGGATGTACCTGTCGTAGTTGCAAATGTTACTATCTTAACGGACTTTGTTATTCTTGATATACCCGAGGACGATAGTATGTCGAACATCCTTGGTAGACCATTTTTGAATACTGCAGGGGCTGTTATTGATTGCAACAAGGGCAATGTCACTTTTCATGTTAATGGTAATGAGCATACGGTACACTTTCCGAAGAAACAACCTCAAGTGAATAGTATTAATTCTGTTGGAAAAATTTCAACAATTACTATTGGAGGTTTCGAATTCCCTATTCCTACTGTCAAAAAGAAATATGATATTCTTATTGTTGGGGATATGCATATCCCCGTTGAGGTAACCTAGTGTTATACAAAGATTCTCCGGTTTCATGTCATTCGGAAGAAGTTTGTTAATAAGACTTGATCAACCTTGTTAATGGATTCCTTTTGACGGGCATGAGATGGATGAATTTGGTAAACACAACTTTCTGTACCCACTTTTTGTTTTCTGTTATTTAGAATAAATAAAGTAGAAATGCTATTATTTTTCTATTTTCTGAATTATCCATGCAATAAAAAAATGATGAGAAAATAAAAGTTCTCCAAATGCCCTGAAAATTTACTATGATTTTTTCTGTAATATTTAAAAAAAATTGGCACTAAACACACCTCAGGGGAGTGCACCAGTGGGCCACAAGCCCACAGGGCGCGCCCACCCCCTGGGCGCGCCTAGAGGGCTTGTGGGTCCCACGTTGGTCCCCTCACTTATTCCAGCCACCCATTCACTTCGACTTCCTCCAGAAAAAATCACACCATTGCTCAAACCCGTGTTCTTGCTCATTTTGTTGCCATTTTCGATCTCCTTGCTCGGAACTCCATTTCCGAAACTATTTCGGGGGATTGTTCATCGGTATGTGACTCCTCCGTTGGTCCAATTAGTTTTTCTTCTAGTGCTTTATTTATTGCAAATTTTTGCTGCAGTGGTGACCATGTTCTTAAGCTTGCATGTCAAATTTATATGGTCCAAAGTGGTTTTGTTGCATGATATAGCCTCTAGACACTTGTAGCAGTAGTTGCTATTAGTTTTGTTGAGTTTGGTTCACTTTTATTTTGAGTCACTAAAAATTTCAGAAATTTTCAGAGGAAAGAGAAACCATGAGGAGGTGGTTAAGGGGTTCTTCGAGCTGGAATTCGGAAGGAAACGAAAATGAGGAGAAGAAGAAGCCCAAGTACAATCTTACTCATGTTGCGTAGGTTCGGCCGTGTGAATGGCCAAGTGACACATTCTTGAGGGAGGCAGAAATTTATGATGATTTCTATTATTTTGCGGAGAATGCAGGCCTCCTTCCTTTCCTCCAAGATAAGTGTGATCAATACCTCCTACTCACTAATACCTTCGTGCAAAAGATTTGCTTTCATTATAGGAAGGATCCTCCCATGGAAGAATTTCACTTGTATGATGAGGCTAAAGATATGACACTATATGATTTTTGCAACGATTGCAAAATACCTTATGAGGGCAGCCTCAGTGAGCCACGCCCTAGAGACGTGGAGGATTTCCTTTCTTAAACTACTGTGGGGGAAGAGAGAGGAGTGTCGGAAGCAAGAGTGGCTAGTTTACATTTCCCTGTTTTACACTATTATTCATTATTTGCCGGGAGATGTTTAATTGGTCGAGGGGAGAGTGGAGGCCTCAGTGCCCCTGACCTTGCTATTTTGCGCCATGCTTTATATGCTGAGAGAACTTTTAGTTTGGGCGCTATTGTTGCTCGGCGGTTAAACACAAACCGTTCGAAGGGTACTATTTTTGGAGGTGTCTATGCCTCCTGCCTTGCTAAACATTTTGAGATACCCTTTAGGCATGATGAGAAGGAGGAGAAGTTCTTACCCACTAAATATTTAAACTATGCTAGTATGATAGCACATGATTTTATTGCCAAAGACGATGACAATCGGCTCCTCTACAAGCTAGTATTTAGTCAGGGTACTTGTGAGATTATTACCTTGCCTACACCTTCTTTGTCCGATATTCGTTCAGGCAGGTGCACTATTATGCCCGAGGATATTTACGCGTACTGGAGGCTGACACAACCTCTAGCACCTGAGCCAACACCAGTTCTTGATCCTTATCAGGAGCCTATTTATCAATGGGAGCCACAGGAGCTCGTCAACCAGTGGAACCCTCAGGACCCTCCGCAGTATCAAGGAGAGAGTTATTTTGAGCCGTGGCCCTAGACCAACTTAGGCCAAAAGCCTAAGCTTGGGGGAGTACGTATTTCTCACCGACATTGCATTCATGTTCACACATTCATTCCAGTTGTCGGTGTTCATACTTTTTCATTGTATTATCCTTGTTAGTTTATTTTTCTTGCTTTCTTCTTGTATGTTTGAAAAACTTTGAGGAAATCCAAAAAAATTAATTCTTTCTTCTTTTTAGTTTTTCTTTCTAGTTTATTTAGTAGTAGTATTAAAAGAAAACCCAAAAAGATTTCTCGTTCTTCTTTTGCTTGTTGGGAGCTTCCCGTGTAAATAGTTTTTCTCATTTTCGTTTTACTTTCTTCAGAAAAACAAAAACTCCAAAAATATTTTAGTGTGTTTCTTTGAAATTCTTTTCTTTTCTTTGGGTCGTAAGGAGAAGACGACGATGAAAATGTTGAGTGGCTCTCATATGCATTATTGTTGATCTAACAAAGAGCCCATATTACCTTGTCTTCTCCTTTGAATAAATATTTGCAGATTCCATCTTAGTACGATGCACGTGCACTCTTATTATTATTCACACCGTTCGATCGTGCAAGTGAAAGGCAATAATGACGATATATGATGAAACGACTGAGATGAAGAAAAGCTGGTACGAACTCAACCTATTTTGTTTTTGTAAATATGATTAGCTCATCGTTCTTGATTCAGCCCATTATGAATGAAACATGTTTGCAATGACAATTAGAGATTATAGTTACTCATGCCATGCTTAATTAGCTAGGAGTGGATAATGGTTTGTCTTGTGTGCCAACATGCATTTTAAAATGGTTATGAAGTAGTATGATAGGATGGTATCCTCCTTTGAATGATTCAAGTGGCTTGACTTGGCACATGTTCACGCATGTAGTTGAATCAAAAACAACATAGCCTCCATGATATTTATGTTCATGGTGATTTATATCCTACTCATGCTTGCATTCAATGTTGATTAATCGCAATGCATGTTTATGACCGTTGTCGCTCTCTAGTTGGTCGCTCCTCAATCTTTTGCTAGCCTTCACTTGTACTAAGTGGGATTACTGCTTGTGCATCCACTTCATTAAACCCAAAGTTATTCCATATGAGTCCACCATACCTACCTATATGCGGTATTTACCTGCCGTTCCAAGTAAATTTGCATGTGCCAAACTCTAAACCTTCAAATAATAATCTGTTTTGTATGCCCGAATCGCTCATGTAGCGACTGGGGGCTGTCAGTATCTTCCATGCTAGGTGGGTTATTCTCATGATGAGTGTTTATTCATTTGTCATTCATGAGAAAGTGGCTGGTAATCGGGATGCCCCGTTCCATGCTCAAAATCAAATCAAAATATAATAATAAAACAAAACTCCCCCAGGGCTGTTGTTGGTATGGACGGTACCCGTGGATTCGGCTAGCCGTGGAGTGTGATTGTTGGTGGAGGGGGAGTAAAAACTTTACCATTCTGTTTGGGAAGCGCCTATAATGTATCTAGCATGGAAGATAGTGAGATCTCTTGGTTGTTATGTTGACAATGAAAGCATACTGCTCAAAATTATATTCATCCTTGTTTTAAAAGCTTCGAGCTCTGGCACCTCTGCAAATCCCTGCTTCCCTCTGTGAAGGGCCTATCTATTTACTTTTATTGTTGAGTCATCATCTTCTTATAAAAAGCACCAGTTAGAGAGAACCACTATCATTTATATGCTTTGTTATTAATTGATGTTGAGTATGAGTGTGACTAGATCTCTTTTGCCATGAATTACAATGTCCAATCAGTCCTTGATCTTTAGGAGTGCTCTGCATTTATGTTTTGCGGTCTCAGAAAGGGCTAGAGAGATACCATTATGTCATATTATATCATGATTGTTTTGAAAGATTGTTGTCATTCGAGAAATCTTATTATTGCTCGCTAGTTGATTATGACATTGATATGAGTAAATGTGAGACCTAAATGTTATTGTGAATATGGTTAGTTCATAATCTTTGCTGGAAACCTGAATATTGGCTAGACATATTTGCAACAACAAGATCAAACAGAGTTTGTAAAAGTTTTTCTTTGTCACTTTCAGTTTGTCAACTGAATTGCTTGAGGACAAGCAATGGGTTAAGCTTGGGGGAGTTGATACGGCTCCGTCGTATCTACTTTTCCAAACTCTTTTGCAGTTGTTTTGGACTCTAATTTGCATGATTTGAATGAAACTATCCCGGACTGACACTGTTTTCAGCAGAATTGCCATGGTGTTATTTTTGTGCAGAAATCAAAGTTCTCGGATTGACCTGAAGATTTACGGAGAGTTTTTGTGGAATATATAGAAAATACTGGCGCAAAAAGATACCAGAGGGGGGCCACCCAAAGGCCACAAGCCCTAGGGCGCGCCCTGCAGGCTTGTGGGCCCCCTGGACCTCCTCTGACCCTAACTCCAACTCTATAAGTACCTATTCGGGGAGAAAAAAATCAGAGAGAAGGATTCATCGCGTTTTATGATACGGAGCCGCTGCCGCCTCCTGTTCTTCATCGGGAGGGCTAATCTGGAGTCCGTTCGGGGCTCCGGAGAGGGGGATTCATCGCCATCATCATCATCAACCTTCCTCCATCACCAATTTCATGATGCTCACCGCCGGGAGTGAGTAATTCCATCGTAGGCTTGCTGGACAGTGATGGGTTGGATGAGATTTATCATGTAATTGAGTTAGTTTTGTTAGGGTTTGATCCCTAGTATCCACTATGTTCTGAGATTGATGTTGCTATGACTTTGCTATGCTTAATGCTTGTCACTAGGGCACGAGTGCCATGATTTCAGATCTGAACCTATTAGGTTTTCATGAATATATGTGAGTTCTTGATCCTATCTTGCAAGTTGTAGACACCTATTACGCGTTACGATCTGCATACCCCAAGGCGACAATAATTGGGATTCTTTCCGGTGATTATCGTAGTTTGAGGACTTCATGTATTCACTAAGTGCTAATGCTTTGGAATCCGGTTCTCTATTAAAAGGAGGCCTTAATATCCCTTATTTCCATTAGGAACCCGCTGCCATGAGATGGTAGGACAAACGATGGCATCCAAGTTCTTTTCCATAAGCACGTATGACTATGTATGGAATACATGCCTACATTATATTGATGAATTGGAGCTAGTTCTGTGTCACCCTAGGTTATAACTGCTACATGATGTATATTATCCAACACAATTATCATTGCCGATCCAATGCCTACGAGCCTTTCACATATTGATCTTTGCTAAGTTACTTTCGTTGCCACTGTTGTTACAATCACTACAAACTGCTACTGTTACTTTTTCCACCGTTACCGTTACTTCCATGCTACTTTGCTACTAAATACTTTGCTGCAGATATTAAGTCTTTCAGGTGTGGTTGAATTGACAACTCAACTGCTAATACTCATGAATATTCTTTGGCTCCCCTTGTGTCGAATCAATAAATTTGGGTTGAATACTCTACCCTCGAAAACTGTTGCGATCCCCTATACTTGTGGGTTATCATATCACTCTTCACATCTTCTCATTGATGACAAAAACATGACTCTCATCGCAACTACGCCACTGCTTCATATCCAAACGCATGATGAAATGGATTGAAGATGGGAAGTACCTGTCAGTATCTCCCTTACTCCCAAGATTATGCTTCCTCCTTTCTTTTCTTCCCTTCTCCTTATTCTTTTTGTCAAACGAACTACACGAGTTGAAACTCAACCAAGCAAAACAGAACAAACAAAATATCAAAACACGAGTAAACCTTATCTCAGTTAAATGCAAACCTTCTAGGCATGAGGCGGATGTTATTTGATTAGGTTCATTGCATTTCTTTATAACATTATATATATTGGTTTCAAACATTGACAAATATTTATTGTGTGATATCGGAGTCCTCAAGCTTTTTATATAGTGCGACCAATAGTAAGAGCATCTGGACATTGTAATATTTTATATGTAGAATGCAATCAAACATGTTTTCTTACTCAGTTATTAAATCTTAACATGTCTTTGGGAGTTTGTTGAAAATTAATAGGTGTAGGGGGGCCTAACACAGCCAATGCAGGTCCCAAGACCAGAAAAAGTGGAGGGAATATAAAGAAATTAACATTACGCCTTTGTATTTGATCTTCATAACTTACTATCATCATTTTGTAACTTGGCTATAAGTCAATCGAGTGAAGATCAAGAGCGGCCATCATACAGGGTGGTACAAAAACATAAATAGGAAGGTTCGTCACTAACAAAAACTACCTTAATTAATTTATTACTTCAATTGTACGTCGACAATAAATAAATAAGGGCAAGTGAGACCTACAGATCAAAAAATTAGACAAAAAGAAGTATTGTTGGCAGTGATGGTTTTGATAACAAGTATGTAGATTCTTGGGTGAAAGTAGTGATCTCACCACTCCTAGATCAAGCATTTGCTAATCCTTGTAGACTAGAAATTAATTTAGCTTCAATTGACTCTGTAGCTTTTGGATCGATGACTTGTGCATTACTCATGAGCCCCCCCCCCCCCCCCCACACACACAAGGAAGACATGTAAATTTATTCATACTCAAAACCATTACTAGCACTCCCTCGGTCCGGTGCATAGGACGTCTAAGGAACTACATCGGAACCTAGGTGCATGGAGATTGGATGGAGGATAGTAAAAGTTAATTGCAATAACGACTCTGTTCTATTTCCACATTACGTATTTCCTATATTCTCGATCGGGTATCATGTTTAATGTCTCAGCCAATGGAAAGAGAGGGTGTAAATTAGATTTTTTTAACACAGTATAAACACAGATGCTCACATACATGTATACACTCACCCCTATGAACGCACGCACACCCTACCCCTATGAGTCTCGTTATTGATGGAAACCTCTCCTCCCACTGAATGAGCATCGCCAGAGCGGCTGAAATAAATCCAGAAAAATGTGAGCACCAGTGTCAGGTCTAGGACTTGAACCCTTGTTTGATGGTTCCACTACAAGGAACCTAACCTTCTGAGCTACACACAGTTCGCAATAGAAAATTATTGACCATGGAAAATGAGGGGTTCTTCCCAGGCATGGCGACCTATATATATATATATATATATATATATATATATATATATATATATATATATATATGTGGTGGGTCTATTATGATAACACCCCTTAACACCCTTATTCTGATAACACCCACCTCATTCTGCACATCCCCCACCAGATCGCCGCCGCCCCTCCCCTCCCCGCCTTCTACCGTGGCAGCGGCCTGGGAGCGCCGCCGCTCCTCCCCTCCCCGCCTTCTACCGCGGTAGCGGCCTGGTAGCGCCGCTGCCCCTCCCCTCCCGGCCTTCTACCGCGGCAGCGGCCTGGGAGCGCCGCCGCCCCTCCCCTCCCAGACTTCTTCTATGGCAGTGGCCTGGGAGCGATGCCGCCACTCCCCTCCCCGCTTTCTCCCGCGACGGCGGCCTGGGAGCGCCACCGCCACTCCCCTCCCGGCCTTCTTCCGCGGCGGCGGCCGGCAGCGACGCTGCCCCTCCCCTCGCGGCCTTCTTCTGCGGCAGCGGCCAAGCAGCGGCGCCGCCCATCGCCTCTCGGCCTTCTTCCGCGGCAGCAACCGAGCAACGCCTCCCCTGCTCGCATATCGGCCTTCTTCCACGGTAGCAGCTCGGTAGCGCCGCCGCCGATCTCCTCCGGGCCTTCAATTACCATAACATTGAGCGATGCGTCTTCAATTACATGTCCCTCATCAGATGTGGATTGGTGCTGCCTCGACATCACACTAACTAGAGCAAGGAGGATTATGCACAAGTTTCCTTCATCCACGGCAGCTTCTTGGATTAAGGCTGCAACGACCTTCAGAGCAAATCCTCCGTCACCACTCACCTTGAGCAACGTCCAGACCGCTCATGAACTTCTGAAGGGCAAGTGGACTGCACGGGTGAACGCAAAAGTTGTGCAGACGGACGAGAAGGGAACTTCCTCCTGCAAACGCAAGAAAGCACTACAACATGAGGTAAGCAGTACACTTCCTCAACTATCTCAGTTTACTTATTCCAGACAAAGCAGTACACGTAGTCCAGTACGCCTCCAAAAACGATGCAGTGAGGTTACTTTAGTTCACCGTGAAAAAAATGCAGTGCAGTTGCTCGGTTATATGCAGTACGGTTGTATAGGTTCACTACGGATAATGATGAAGTGCGGTTACTTCAGTTCACCTTGCGGGGTGATGCAGTCAGAGTGCATTAATTCGCAGTACCCTTTCAAACACATTGCAGTTCGTATGATTCAGTTCATTTAACCTGACAATGCAGCTTGGCCATTTTGTGCAGGAAATAACGTTCAGCAGATACAAAATGCCGCGCATAATTGACAACCCAGGGACCGTCAACTTTCAGAAGAGTAAAGCTTTGTCTGGAGGAGACACTGGCTGGGTTACCCCTGAGATTCCTCGAGGATTCTTCACGACAACAAACAGGGTGCAATACTCTTCGAAAGAAGATTTTTTCCAGGAAGAAGAGGTAGTCGAAGATGACGACGATGTCACCTTCATGTGGGAGGGCACTCACCGACAGGATGATGAAGATGATGACGATGAAGATGAGCCAATAACAGTTCTCAACCCAGAGTACAAGCACGAGTTCACTGCATTTGGACAGCATGTCCGAACAGACAACGATGATGTTGTTGAACATGATGTTGCAGAAGATGATGATTATGATGATGTGCCACCACTCCAAAAAAATTAAACCAATCCAGTGAGACATCGCCACAACACTGAATTACCACCGCGTCCACCTGCTGCACCACAAAACAGAGCTCAGCGTCCACCTGCTGCAGCGAAAACAGAGCTCCGAGTAGACCTGCTGCATCAACTTCAACACTGCGACCACCAAGGGTGCCTCGGTCAGAAGTGAACGGCAGGTACAAATCCTCCTCACTATTGCCGCCGCGAGATCCTCAACTACACAGATCTGCTATAACCCCACCATGTCCAATACAACCCGGCGAGCTGCAAATACCATCGGATGAACGACATTACACACATGTAAGTTTATGTCCTGAAAAACAAATAATATTTGCAGTCCATTCAGATAACATTGCAGTGCACACTGATATTTGTTGTGAAGTTTGGCCTAACATCTAATACAGTCGATTCTTCTGAAAACTTAGGAACATTGCAGTGCTTTATTAAACTCGTATGCACTCCTCGTATTTAAACAGAATAGAACACTTTGTCTCATAGAGCATTGCACTTGATGCAGGATAAAAACATGCCGCTGAACATCATACCTGCCGCTGGAATGAAGTTCACCACGTACGACAAAGCATGGGACTTTTACAACACTTATGCAAGATATGCAGGGTTTGGCATATGCAAGAGGGCAAAACACAAGACAAATGCCTACATTGTCTGCTCAAGAGACGGGATGCACAAGCAGACTGTGTTAGACTATGACCGAAAACATGAGAAGACATAAAAAAGGATTGACTGCAAGGCAAAAATTAGAGTCAAAAAGAGGAAGGATGGCAAATTTGTGATAGAAATGGTTGAACTCAACCCTAATCACAAGATGCTAGAAAGCCCCAGGATGCTTTTGCACATGCGCTCGCACAAAAGAGACGGTCCTCTGATTGACCAGTTGGTGAAGGACATGCAGCTGGACAACCACACACACGCACAGATGATGTCAATGCTATCGCGTATGTCCAGTGGTCTGTAGTTCATGGGACATACTAGCTGCGACTGGGTCAACAAGTAAGCACGTCACAGAGCATATTGCTTGAGCATTCTGTGGGTAATTATTTCCTGTTTGATGAGATGAGTTTGCATTGCGTTTGAAATGCAGGAAACAGAAGTTTGCCAGAGAAGAGTCTCAAGATGACATCAAGAAACTTCTGGATTTCTTCGAGAAGATGCAGAAGATCAACCCAGAGTTCTTCTACGATTATGACGTCGATGCAGATAATCGTGTAAGAAACGTCTTTTGGGCCAACGCAAGTTGCAAAGGTTCGTATGAAGATTTTGGAGACTGCGTTACATTTGACACGACATATAAAACTAACAAATTCCACATGCCGCTGGGAGTCTTCGTGGGAGTGAACCATCATCTACAGAGCACCATATTTGCTGTCGCCCTCGTGCGAGATGAAACAATACTGTTGTTCGAGTGGGTTTTCAAAACATTCCTGAGGTATATGAACAACAAGCTGCCAATCTGCATGCTCACAGGTACAAAAAAAACACCTGTGTACTTACGTTTGTTTGGCACACTTCTATTTCTTCTGTCTTTCTTACACACAAACAACTTAATAAAAAAAACACTATTTGTGCCTTCTCAGACCAATGTTCTTTGATGAAGGCAACATTAAAAACTATCCTCCCAGATACATTACATAAGTTGTGTCGGTGGCATGTCATGAAGAAGTACAAAGACCACCTCGCCTTGTTGTATAAGGCGCACGAGAAACTCAAGGATGACCTCACTGCGGTGCTGAACCACCCACTAATGCCGTCAAAATTTGAACGGGCATGGAAGGACCTCATGCAGAAATACAACTTGCAAAACGACGAAGTGATGGATTCGCTGTGGGATGACAGGTACGACTGGATCTCGGCTTACTACAAGGAAATTTTCTGTGCTCGGATGACTTCCACGCAGAGAAGCGAGAACTTGAACCGCATATTGAAGAAAAACTTTGTCAAAGAGAAGCATGATCTCCATCTGTTTGCTCAACCGGTGGACAAGTACATTCAGACCAGGAAGACCGTCGAGAACGCAGAGACAGTAGGAAATGAGGTAAATAAAATGTCCATTAAAAATTGCTAAATATAACTGTAAAAACAAACAATTTTTTCATTTCTCTGATTTGTAACGCTACATTTCTGATCATGCAGTCAGAGGTAAAGACAACAACCCAGTTTGGGTTTGAAGTTCAGCTGTCAAAAGTGTATACAAGGGCAGTTTTTGTAGATTTCAAAGAAACACTCTACCGCAGCACTGCATTCAGAGCAGAACGGTGCCCTGAGAACCCGACAAAGTACCTCGTACACCACTACAACAGATCGGATGCATTTGACTGGGCAAGGCATAATTTCCAAGTGGTCGCTGATGAACAGAAAGATGTCTACGAATGTGAGTACAAACTCTGGACACACACAGGTGCGATTCGCTAGCAAAAAAAATCCTAATTTCTCATAGTCATGCATGAAAGCTCACTTACTGAACTTTAAAAGTCCACATGCATGAGTAACTCACAAAACCAAGTGAAGTTCACTTCCTTAAAATGAACAAATAACAAAAAAATGTGTTTATTAATTTCATGCAGTTCACTTACAAAACAAAGAAAACATGTGTTGTCTGCAGGGCTCTTTTGCGTCCATGTGTTATGAATGCTTTCTCACCTGAGAGCATTGTTCAAAAAATCGTCCGATACAATGATTTAGCGTCTGATTTATCGCTACTCGGGGGGTGACCGATAAGATTATGCCTTATCTTCACCGTTTATCGTTTGGGACGATTTATCACTCTAACAAGCGATTTATCAGGAATCTACCAATAAATCAGGCTTATTCCTAGCACTATGTTTGCAAATACTATGTTTATTTGTGTTTTGTCGACCTTGTTACACAATATGTACTATTTTCCTATTTTGTTTGTCATTATACAAGGATTCAAAGGCTAGGAATCAAGGTAACACTTCCGTCCAATATTGTTTTGGTGTTGAATATAGCATATTTTAGCGTTGGGAACCTGGGATTTGCAAAAAAATGGCCGATTAATAGTTGACCGATAAAATCGATTAATCGGCCGATTTCCGATTAATCTCTAATCCCCAGCTGACCGAGATGCTAACGATAAGCGATATCCTCAACATTGTCTGAGAGAACTAAAGATTCCTGAGGTGTACATCATGAAAAGATACACCTGGAACGCAAGATCAAATGCAACGTTTGACAGAAGTCTGCTATTTTGCCGTAGAAAATTGCTGACAGAAACAGCAATGGACCTTGCAAACAGAGCGACAATGTCCGACGCTGGCTACCACAGAGCGTTGTTTGGTGTGAGGGCACTGATCGAGGAAGTTGATATGCTCAACGAAGAAGAAGAAGAAGCAGCAAAAATAAAGCAAGTAGAGAAATCCCAGCTTGACAATAATATCGAGCAAGTAGAAAATACCGAACACAGCGCAACTGGAGCAATAAAAAAAAGAAACAATTCTTCCACCTCCTGTTTCAAACACAAGAGGAAGGAAGAAAGGGGGCGATGCAACCCAAAAAAAGGTTGCATGCAAGGAGAAAAATGATGACAAAAACAGTAAGCCACAACCTGAGCTGGACAGTGATGGTCAGCCACTGGGAATAAACAGGTGCAAGGCATGTAATGAAATTAGTGGCCACAATTCCAGGACATGTAAAAAAGACATGAACTAGAAAACCATGGACATGGCGATGCACAACCAAACAGAGATTTCGCTGACAACAGTAAGAAATGGACGAAACCAAGACGTTGCAGCATCTGCAAAAAGAGGAAGAGACACAATTCAAGAACCTGTCCCAAAAGAACAAGATCAGAAAATGAGGAAGATAAAGAAGATGAAATCACAGAAGAAGATGGTGACACAACTGAAGAAGAAATGGCTTATGAAGAAGCAGATGAAGAAGAAGAGAGTGGAGAAGAAGAGAGTGAAGCGGAAAAAGAACATGATGAAACTGAAGAAGGAGTGGATTATGAAGAAGCAGATGAAGAAGAGGAGGAGGAAGAAGAGAGTGAAGAGGACGAAGAACATGATGAAACAATGCCCACAAGACCACCAAACAAAAGACAGAAAACAGAAGGGAATGCTGCTGTACAGAAACAACTAAGAACGACACCACATACAAAAATAAGGTAGGGGCACGAAAGGATGCAGTTCACAGCGCTCAAAAACAAAAGCCGCCATCAACCATCACGCGAGGAGCAAAGAAGGTTGCAGTTAACAGCGCTGGAAAAGAAAAACCGCCACCAACCATCACGCGAGGAGCAAAGAAGGTTGCAGTTCACAGCGATGGAAAACAAAAACCGCCATCAACCAGCATGCGAGGGGCTACAAACACAACGGTGCAAAGACAAGAAGCAGCAACACCGCCACGGAAAACAAAAGAAAGTGCAACATTAGACACACTCCAGTCACCGGGAAGAAGCAGCAGGTTAACGACCAAATAGATGCAGTTCAATAAATTAATCATATATATAGCAGTTTGCATATCTGTATGACTTATGTATCAGTTTAAATTTTGTGTAAACACAAATTTCCCGCAGACTATGAGTTCTTCCACTAAACCATACGAGAGAAATGATGTATAGAGTAAACCATATACATAGCAGTCTGGAGTAAACATTGACACATTTATATCCACAACCCATAAAAAAATGCAGTTAGCTCATAGACAGCACAAAGTTCTGACTTATAATCCCAGCGGTTCAGATCACAAAAGTACTTATTACAATTACGTCAAAAGATGAAGCATTCAATACGCAAAAGTACTTATTACAATCAACCTCATAACCTTAACCAATCACGTCAAACGTGATTCTAACCATACGATCCTCGAGTTCAAAAAAGTTGAGGACATCAACTTGCTGAGACTTCAGGCCACTATCAATGACAAATTCCTTCCAGCCTTTCTGCAGATACAACCGCCCATCAATGCCTACACGGTACTTGGCTGGTTTTAGGTGTCCATTGCCGAGAACAACTTGGAGAATTCCCTTCTTCTTGAGCCGGAGATACCTAACAGCTCGTTGGGGGATTTTCTGCAAAAAATAATAAAACTGTTTGAGGACGAGACTAGCAGTACAATTCTCATACTGTGCACAGAGTTGCAAAAACCTACACACAGTACAGACGTGAGCTAGATGAAGTGCACAACAGTCCAACAAGCAGTACAGATAAAACGCACGCTAATATGCAGTACGAAACATGCTAATATGCAGTCCGCTTCTAACTATCATGCAGTTCTTGAGAATAGTTGCATGTAGTACACACCGTACAAGCGGGAAAATTGTGTAAACTAGTAGTGCTCATCTAATATCTAAGCAGTTCACATATTGTAACCATGCAAACTAAAACACGAGCTCCATGCACACAAGCAAAAAAAAACAAGATATAAGTACACAGTGTAGTACACTTCAATAAAACAAAAGAAGTGCGTTCCTAAAATACTAGAAGTTCAGACTAGTATGGAATTATACAAAAAATAAAAGACACAATGAAAAAAATCAGATCAGGCGAAAAATACCATCTTGTAGTGAGTCTCCACGTCTGTGGGCGTAAGCTGATGGACAAAAGGACTTGTGTGGCCAAGGCCACGGCAAAGCAGGGCGGAATAGAATGCAGCAACGTTGATGTGGCCCATATCCAATCCCTCCGTGAATACTGTGCCATATGCAAAATGCTCCGCTCGCCCAGCTCGGCACAAGACCTTGCCCCCCCGGCGAGCGCGATGGGCCTGTGAGCAAGCTGAGCAATCGCAGTCCGTCGGCACACCACAACCATGGCCGCAGCAGGAGAGATTCGCGCAGGGGCGTGGAGCCATCGCAACAAAAACCTAGAAAATGAAAAGAAATAAAGAGAGGCTGGAGGAAGGAGAGAAGTTGCGGCTAGAGGAGAAATGAACTGCAAAGGAAGGTTAGAAGTTGGCCTACATATATAGAAGAGGAATGCAAAAGGTCTAGACACGCAGAAAATAAAAGTAAAAATTAAATGAGAGTTAATGAAACTTATGTTACCAAGAATGAAGGACAATCAATAAAGGCTTATGTTACCAAAGAAAAAAGGACCAAAAAAAGGTGTACTTTGACTGCAGCTCTTCCCACCCACTAACCGCAGCTCATTAAATATTTATATTTCTAAAAAATTATAATCCGCAGACCATTCTAAAACAAAAGTGAATGCAGTTCAATAAGCAATATTAGGCAATTCACAGTGTGTGTGCATGAAGTGCAATACATGCTTAAAATGAAGCACAAGAGAAGCACTTTCGTGCAGTGCATAATGCATAGACTTAGTGCATGTAATGCAGTCCGTAAATGCAAGCAATGCAGTCCGCAACATTGGTACAAGCAGTCACAACATTGGCACAAAAAGGATGCATGCAGTGCAAAATGTGGACACATGCAGTACGGTTTTTTGATGAATGCAGTGCACACAGAACTAACAAAGCAGTGCACACCGTATATTAGAAAAGAATACATAAGAGGAAAAACACTAAAAAAATCGACCAGGATGCAGTGCACAAAAATGCACCTGCATATGTAGTGCGAAATGTGTGCACATGCAGTACAAAAACCTGATGAATGCAGTGCAAAATGATTTACTAAGCAGTGCACGCCCTATATTAGAAAAATACGTAAGTGGAAAAATATATAAAAAAATTGACCACCCAGGTGCAACCAGGCCCCAGCCAGTCTCATAGTAAGTCTGTGCCCACAGTAGGCGAGTTCGTTCTGAGCCACGATGCATGGGGCCAGGCACACAAGGGCCCACAGGTCATAGAGGAAAGAGCAGCGAGCGCCGTGTATAAGCGCAAAAATAGGTAACCAGAGGAGTTCGAGAGCGTTGCCTCGCCAGGGCTTATAAACCGGTCAGGGGCGCTCTCGCGGGCGTGGTGGGACTAAACATTAGCGCGCACACACAGCGCACTGGGAACCAGCCGTGCTGGCAGGCCTACTTGGGCCGAATGCATTTTTGCTCCCAACACAGGCCCAACACGCTAGAGTGTTTAAAATACCATAGCCAACTAACAATAAAACATTGACTACAAAAATAAAACAGCAAGAAAAATTATAAACTTTTTTAAATGAATAACAACCACAACAAAAAAATGTGTGTGGGTACTGCCAGAAACTACAGTTCGCTCTCATAACTAAAATGCAGGAAGCCCCAAGTCAACTTACAAATGCAGTCCGCGACCTACAACAATGCAGTTCGTCACGTGGAAGCAGGAAGTATTGTTACTTCTGAAATGCAGTTCCCTTTCTACTGCATTGCAGTTCATCTAAAATCAAGAATGCAACCCTGTTAGTTAAGCAAAGCAGTCCGATACACCTATCCACACTACCCTCCATCCACACAAAAGCTGCATCACCATCATCTATAAAAAAAGAGAAAATAAGAAAGAACTCCATCAAAAAAGTAATGTGCGTACATGTGTATGAATCCTGATCCGATCAAATACAGTATACGAAGAATAAAAATCAGTTGTATGCAGTACAATTTATGGACATAGGCAGTTCTATCATGATACCCAAGAAGTACACTTAGTAAGAAAATTCACCGAAAACACAATCATCTCATTTTCTGACAGTTGCGTGCATACCTGAAGTTGTCACGAAAAAAGAGGCGACGACGTTTTGGATTTCCAATGCACTAAGACAGCCTCCACATCGCAGAACCTCTCTGCAGTTGCCACGTAACTGAAAACACAACCCCACCATGCTACCAGCCCCCTCCACCACTCCCACGTCCTGTCACAGAGAGCAGAGGAGAGCAGAGGAGAAACCACAACTGCTTCGTCCCCCCAAAAACCCCATTGCAGCTTCTTCTCCCCACTTCCTTTCACTAACCTCTCTCTCCAGAACAAACGCGAGAGAGCAGAGGAGAGCCATGGCGGATGCACCTCTGTACAAGCAGCGTCGCAGGTACACCAGGGAGCTCCACGACGTCGACCTCCACGGCAACCACAAGCTCCACATCGTTTGCACAAGCAAGGGTCGAGACGTGGACAAGATGCTGTCCACGCTCAGGAGGAAGCTCGGGGGAATGCCCGTCAACCTAGTCGACGTTGATGTCGAGTACACGCACTACTTGAAGCCACAGCGGCCAGCAGTGCTCCAGCTATGCATAGAAAAAGAGTGCCTTGTCTACCACATCTCTGCAGCTAAAGACAGGTGACAATAATTATCAATCTGTACTATTGGTTGTCAATATTGATTTTAAATTTTCTTCATCGCAAATGCCATTATATAAACTTGGGTTCTCATTTTTAAAAAGCATGGCATAGGAATTCATTGACAGTTTTCATCTGGCTCCATGTAACTCATGTGTTCAATTCTTGAATTAGATGATCTAGCGATCCACGTAGTTTTATTTTGTTTTACCAAATACAAATTATCTAGCTGAACAATAGAAAACTGCACTATTACTGCCTACTTTCAATCCTGTATGGATTTGGAGGTAAAAAAGATCATAGTCCAAACTATATAAAACATGTATGAAATTCAATTCAATACAACAAACATGCACAAACATGCATTGTTTATGGAATCTATTATGAGATTTACTAGTTATGCTGTACAAAGTATTAGCAGCTACTCACTGCAACAGATTCAGGGATTCATATTGCTGTTCAGTTTCAGAAAAAAAAACATTGGTGGTTCTCAAAAATAACTGGTACTGTCTCACTATATTCAGTCTATACAAACAACTTGCAGGCCAATGGAACTAGAGAAATTCCTCATGAATGATGAATACACCTTCGCCGGATTCGCCATTGAAGGAGACAAAAAACAAGCTGAAGCTATCTGGCTTGGAGATCAACTCCGACAACTACATTGATATTCAGGTGGAATGGAGAGACTCATACAAGAAAAAGAATTTTGACTCTTTGGCTGATGTTGCTGGCAGGCTGATCAACATTCACTACTATGACATGGAGAACAAAATCAACCGCAAGGAGGACCATACTCTGTGGGGGTTTTGCCCGCTGCCAGACAAGCTTATCAAGTATGCAGCAATAGATGCATTCGCAACCTACAAGTCATGGAGAATCATCTACGATGTCATAATGGGACTAGACAGGGAAAAAAGAGAAAAAGAAGCGAAGAAGAAGAACAAGGCTGTAATCCCATACAACAACTAGAAATGAACAGGGCTATGTTTAGTTTCATTTTACTTTAGTAGTTGTGTTGTTCCTTGTTTCCTGTCTGCTAGGTTTTGCTTATGTCCGTTGCTTCATATCGAATGTTTCTTTGTAAAACAATGTCGTTGTTCTAGGTAATGATTGTTGAGTTTCTATTAGGACAAGTATCCAGACAAGTTTGAAAAATCTGATGTGTGACATACTACACACATACAAAACAGTTTCAAAAACAACGTTCAACAAAACTGTTCAAACAAATAGGGAAGACATAAAAAATAAGTACCCTGGCTGCAAATCATACCTAATAAGAAAGATGAATGCAGTTCACAATGGTAAACCTAAGCAGTGCGCAATGTGTGTATAGGCAGTCCACAAGAGTAATTAAAGGAAGACCATTAATATTTATATTTCTAAAAAATTATAATCCGCAGACAATTCTAAACAAAGGTGAATGCAGTTCGTGAAAGTAATACTAGGCAGTTCACAACGTGTGTACATGAAGTGCAGTACATGCTTAAATGAAGCACAAGAGGGACTGCATCCACTTTCGTGCAGTGCACAATACACAGACTTAGTACGCACAGTGCAGTGCGCAACATTGGTACAAGCAGTACAAATGGTCACTTGTACTGCTATGAATACATGTAGTGCAAAAGAAAAAATGCCTGCAATACGAAAAGAAAAAAAATTGACCGCCCAGGTGCAACCAAGCCCCAGCCAGACTCATAGTAAGTCTGCGCCCACAGTAGGCAAGTTCGTTCTAAGCCACAATGCGTGGGGCCGGGCACACAAGGGCCCACAGGTCAGGGGTATATAGTGCAGCAAGCGCCATGTATAAGCACCCAATCAGTAACCAGAGGAGTTCGAGAGCCTGGCCTCGCCACGGCTTATAAACCGGCCTGCGGCGCTCTTGGCAGGCAAGGTGGGACTAAACGTTAGGGCATACACACAGCGCAAGAGCAAAGCACCCGTACAACAAGACAAGGCTGACTTGGGCCGAATGCGTCTTACACCCCAACGGGCCCAACACATTCTCATGGCCCAAAACCAACAAGCCCCATGACCCACAACTAGCACGCAACTGCAGTTCCCTCGCACGTAAAAAAATGCAGTCCGCTGACCAAAAGAACGCAGTTTGGTATGTGGAAGCAACATGTGATGTCGATTAAGCATTGCAGTTCGCTTAGACGGTTGATTTTTCCAAGCAACCGCGAGCACTGCCACTCGGCGGTTGCCGCGACAAACTAAAATGGCGAGCGCATGTCCACTACCCACACTACCACGGCGAGCCCGCGTCCAACCGCCTCCTCCACGACCGAAAACACACCACCAAAAAGCCACCCCTGCTTCCGCGTCGTCACGACCCCCCTCTCCCGAAGCCACACCCCTAAGATAGATAGTGGGGCGACGGGGTGTGACGGACTCGCCTCCGCATGTGACGCCGCGGCACGCTGCGTCGTCGCCTGCTCCGGCTCGTTCCAGGCTCGGCCTCGCAGGGGGGTGGGGAGGGGGTCACGACCCCCCTCCCCCTGCTCGGCCTCGCGCTAACGCACGCAGTGCGCTTGGTTGACAGGCGCAGTGTGGCTATTCTGTTTTCCAACCAAAGCACTCACGCAACCCCAGAGCCACACCCCTAAGATAGCTAGTGGGGTGACGGGGTGTGACGGACTCGCCTCCGCATGCGACGCCGCGGCACGCCGCGTCATCGCCTGCTCTGGCTCGTTCCAGGCTCGGCCTTTGATACGTCCATTTTGTATCATGTTTTGCTACTGTTATTGATAATATTTTTATGCATAATAATGCTTTTTGGAGTAATTCTAATGCCTTTTCTCTCATAATATGCAAGGTTCACACAAAGAGGGAGAATACCGGCAGCTGGAATTCTGGACCTGAAAAAGCTACGTCAGGCTACCTATTCTGCACAACTCCAAATGAGTTGAAACTTCACGAGGAATTTTTATGGAATAAATAAGAATTATTGGAGCAAATAACTACTAGAGGGGGCCCACCAGGTGGGCACAACCCACCTGGGCGTGCCAGGGTGCCCAGGCGCGCCCTGGTGGGTTGTGCCCTCCTCGGCCCACCTCCGGTGCCCATCTTCTGGTATATAAGTCATTTTGACCTAGAAAAAATAAAGGGAGGACTTTCGGGACGAAGGACCACCGTCTCGAGGTGGAACTTGGGATGGAGCACTTTTTCCCTCCGGCAGAGCGATTCCGCCGGGGAACTTCCCTCCCGGAGGGGGAAATCATCGTCATCATCATCACCAACAACTCTCCCATCTTGGGGAGGGCAATCTCCATCAACATCTTCAACATCACCATCTCCTCTCAAACCCTAGTTCATCTCTTGAGTTCAATCTTTGTACCCGAACTATAGATTGGTGCTTGTGGGTGACTAGTAGTGTTGATCATATCTTGTAGTTGATTACTATATGGTTTATTTGGTGGAAGATTATATGTTCAGATCCATTATGCTATTTAATACCCCTCTGATCTTGAGCATGATTATCATTTGTGAGTAGTTACTTTTGTTCTTAAGGCCACGGGAGAAATCTTGTTGCAAGTAATCATGTGAACTTGATATGTGTTCGATATTTTGATAGTATGTCTGTTGTGATTCCCTTAGTGGTGTCATGTGAACGTCAACTACATGACACTTCACCATATTTGGGCCTAAGGGAATGCATTGTGGAGTAGTTATTAGATGATGGGTTGTAAGAGTGACAGAAGCTTAAACCCTAGTTTATGCGCTATTTCGTAAGGGACTGGTTTGGATCCAAAAGTTTAATGCTATGGTTAGATTTATTCTTAATACTTTTCTCGTAGTTGCGGATGCTTGCGAGGGGGTTAACCATAAGTAGGAGGTTTTTTCAAGTAAGAAAAACACCTAAGCACCGGTCCACCCACATATCAAATTATCAAAGTAGCGAACACAAATCAAACCAACATGATGAAAGTGACGAGATGAAATTCCCGTGTACCCTCAAGAACGCTTTGCTTATCATAAGAGACTGTTTTGGCCTGTCCTTTGCCTCAAAAGGATTGGGCTACCTTGCTGCACTTTTTTTTACCATTACCATTACTTGCTCGTTACAAATTATCTTGCTATCAAACTACTCGTTACTTATAATTTTAGTGCTTGCAGAGAATACCTTGCTGAAAACTACTTGTCATTTCCTTCTGCTCCTCGTTGGGTTCGACACTCTTACTTATCGAAAGGACTACGATTGATCCCCTATACTTGTGGGTCATCAAGGCTATTTTCTGGTGCCGTTGCCGGGGAGTGAAGCGCTCTTGGTAAGTTGAAATCGGTAAGGAAAAATTATTACTACATGCTAAAATTTATTGTCACTTGTTACTATGGAAAACAATCCTTTGAGGGGTTTGTTCGGGGTATCTTCACCTCGACCAGAACCACAATTAGTTTACCCTCAACTTACTGCACCTACTGAAAATATTGGTTATGAAATTCCTTTGGGTATGATAGAACAACTGCTAGCTAATCCTTATGCAGGAGACGGAACCGAACATCCTGATATGCACTTGATATATGTGGATGAACTTTGTGGATTATTTAAGCTTGCAGGTTCACCCAGAGATGAAGCTAAGAAGAAGGTTTTCCCTTTATCTTTGAAGGGAAAAGCATTGACATGGTATAGACTATGCGATGATATTGGATCTTGGAATTGGAATTGATTGAAATTGGAATTTCACCAAAAAAAATATCCTATGCATCTAGTTCATCGTGATCGCAATTATATATATAATTTTTGGCCTCGTGAAGGAGAAAGTATCGCTCTAGCTTGGGGGAGGCTGAAGTCAATGTTATATTCATGCCCCAATCATGAGCTCTCAAGAGAAATTATTATTCAGAATTTTTATGCTCGGCTTTCTCATGATGATCGATCCATGCTTGATACTTCTTGTACTAGTTCATTTATGAAGAAGACTATTGACTTCCGGTGGGATCTTTTAGAAAGAATTAAACGCAACTCTGAAGATTGGGAACTCGACGAAGGTAAAGAGTCAGGTATTAAGCTTAAGTATGATTGTGTTAAATCTTTTACGAATACCGATGCTTTTCAAAAGTTTAGCACTAAATATGGACTTGACTCTGAGATAGTTGCCTCCTTTTGTGAATCATTTGCTACTCATGTTGCTCTCCCTAAGGAGAAGTGGTTTAAATATCACCCACCTATCAAAAAAGAAATTAAAGAACCGGTAATAGCTAAAGATAAAACTATTATTTATAATGTTGATCCAGTTGTTCCTACTGCTTATATTGAAAAACCATCTTTCCCTGTTAGGATAAAGGAACATGCTAAAGTTTCAACTGTGGTCAACAAAAGTTATATTAGAACTTCCAAACCTGCTGAACAAATCAAAGTAGAACCTAGTGTTGCTATGGTTAAAGATCTCCTGGTTGAAAATATAGATGGGCATGTTATTTACTTTTGTGATGAAGCTGCTAGAATTGCCAAACCCGATGAAAAAGATAAACATAGACCTATTGTTGGCATGCCTGTTGTCTCAGTTAAAATAGGAGATCACTGTTATCATGGTTTATGCGACATAGGTGCTAGCGTGAGTGCTATTCCTTTTACCTTATATCAAGAAATTATGAATGATATAGCACCCACTGAAATAAAAGACATAGATATTACGATTAAACTTGCTAATAGAGACACCATCACACCACTTGGGATTGTTAGAGATGTTGAAGTCTTGTGTGGGAAAATAAAATACCCTACAGATTTTCTTGTTCTTGGTTCCCCACAAGATGACTTTTGTCCCATTATCTTTGGTAGACCTTTCTTGAACACCGTTAATGCTAAAATAGATTGCGAGAAGCAAACTGTCGGTGTTAGTTTTGGTGATGAGTCTCATGAGTTTAATTTTTCCAAGTTTAGTAGAAAACACCATAAGAAAGAATTGTCTAGTAAGGATGAAATAATTGGTCTTGCTCCTATTGCTGTGCCTCCTACTGATCCACTAGAACAATATTTGCTAGACCATGAAAATGATATGCATATGCATGAAAGAAATGAAATAGATAAAATTTTCTTTGAACAATGTCCTCTACTTAAACACAATTTGCCTATTGAAACTCTAGGAGGTCCTCCTCCACCTAAAGGTGATCATGTGTTTGAATTAAAACAATTGCCAGACACTTTGAAATATGCTTATCTTGATGAGAAAAAGATATATCCTGTTATTATTAGTGATAACCTTTCAGAACATGAAGAAGAAAGATTATTGAAGGTTCTGAAGAAGCACCGAGCTGCTATTGGATATATTCTTGATGATTTAAAGGGCATTATTTCCACTCTCTGTCAGCACAAAATTAATATGGAGCCTGATGCTAAACCCGTTGTTGATCACCAATGACGTTTAAATCCTAAAATGAAACAAGTGGTAAGAACTGAAATATTGAAGCTTCTTGAAGCAGGTATAATCTATCCCATAGCTGATAGTAGATGGGTAAGTCCCGTTCATTGTGTCCCTAAAAAAGGAGGTATCACCGTTGTTCCTAATGATAAAAATGAACTTATTCCACAAAGAATTGTCACTGGTTATAGAATGGTAATCGATTTTAGAAAATTAAATAAAGCTACTAGAAAAGATCATTACCCTCTGCCTTTTATTAATCAAATGCTAGAAAGGTTATCAAAGCACACACATTTTTGTTTCCTTGATGGATATTCTGGTTTTTCTCAAATACCTGTCTCACAACCTGATCAAGAGAAAACCACCTTTACTTGTCCTTTTGGAACTTATGCTTATAGACATATGCCTTTTGGTTAATGCAATGTGCCTGCTACTTTTCAAAGATGTATGACTGCTATATTCTCTGACTTTTGTGAAAAGATTGTTGCGGTTTTCATGGATGATTTTTCCGTTTACGGAACTTCTTTTGATGATTGCTTAAGCAACCTTGATCGAGTTTTGCAGAGATGTGAACAAACTAATCTCGTCTTGAATTGGGAGAAGTGCCACTTCATGGTTAATGAAGGTATTGTCTTGGGACATAAAATTTCTGAACGAGGTATTGAGGTGGACAAAGCTAAAGGTGATGCAATTGAGAAAATGCCATGTCCTAAAGATATCAAAGGTATTCGTAGTTTCCTCGGTCATGTTGGTTTCTATAGGAGGTTTATTAAAGACTTATCTAAAATTTCTAGGCCTCTTACAAATCTTTTACAAAAGGATGTTCCTTTTGTTTTTGATGATGATTTTGTAGAAGCCTTTGAAACACTTAAGAAAGCCTTAATTTCTACACCTGTTGTTCAACCACCTGATTGGAACTTGCCTTTTGAAATTATGTGTGATGCTAGTGACTATGCTGTTGGTGCTGTTCTAGGACAAAGAGTTGATAAGAAATTAAATGTTATTCATTATGCTAGTAAATCTCTAGACAATGCTCAACGAAATTATGCTACTACTAAAAAAGAATTTTTAGCAGTTGTGTTTGCTTGTGATAAATTCAGATATTACATTGTTGATTCTAAAGTTACTGTTCACACCAATCATGCTGCTATAAAATATCTTATGGAAAAGAAAGATGCTAAACCTAGACTCATTAGGTGGGTTCTCTTGCTACAAGAATTTGATTTACATATTACTGATAGAAAAGGAGCTGAGAACCCCGTAGCTGATAACTTGTCCAGGTTAGAAAATATTCTTGATGACCCACAACCTATTAATGATAGTTTTCCTGATGAACAATTAGCTGCAATAAATGTTTCTCATAACACTCCTTGGTATGCTAATTATGCTAATAATATTGTTGCTAAATATATACCACCTAGCTTCACTTACCAACAAAAGAAAAAATTCTTCTATGATTTAAGACATTACATTTGGGATGACCCACATCTTTATAAAGAAGGAGTAGATGGTATTATTAGACGTTGTGTACCTGAGCATGAACAGGAACAAATCCTAGGGAAATGTCACTCCGAAGCTTATGGAGGACATCATGCGGGAGATAGAACTGCTCATAAGGTATTGCAATCCAGTTTTTATTGGCCTACTCTTTTCAAGGATGCCCGTAAGTTTGTTTTATCTTGTGATGAATGTCAAAGAAGTGGAAATATTGGTAAGCGTCAAGAAATGCCTATGAATTATTCTCTTGCTGTTGAACCATTTGATGTTTGGGGATTTGATTACATGGGATCTTTTCCTTCCTCTAATGGGTATACACATATTTTGGTTGCTGTTGATTATGTTACTAAGTGGGTAGAAGCTATTCCAACCAGTAGTGCTGATCACAACACCTCTATTAAAATGCTTAAGGAAGTTATTTTCCCAAGGTTTGGAGTCCCTAGATATTTAATGACTGATGGTGGTTCACATTTTATTCATGGTGCTTTCCGTAAAATGCTTGCTAAATATGATGTTAACCATAGAATTGCATCACCCTATCATCCTCAGTCTAGTGGTCAAGTTGAACTTAGCAATAGAGAAATAAAGTTAATATTACAAAAAACTGTCAATAGGTCCCAAAAGAATTGGTCTAAGAAATTAGATGATGCACTTTGGGCCTATAGAACAGCATATAAAAATCCTATGGGTATGTCGCCTTATAAAATGGTTTATGGAAAAGCTTGTCATTTGCCTCTTGAGTTAGAACATAAAGCATATTGGGCAATTAAAGAACTCAACTATGATTTCAAACTTGCCGGTGAAAAGAGGTTATTTGATATTAGCTCACTAGATGAATGGAGAACCCAAGCTTATGAAAATGCCAAGTTATTTAAATAAAAAAGTTCAAAGATGGCATGATAAAAGAATCCAAAAGCGTGAGTTCAAGGTCAGAGAATATGTTCTTTTGTACAACTCTTGTTTCAGATTCTTTGCAGGAAAACTCCTCTCCAAATGGGAAGGACCCTATGTTATCGAGGAGGTTTATCGGTCTGGAGCCGTCAAAATAAATAATGCCGAAGGTACCAACCCGACGGTCGTCAATGGGCAAAGAATAAAACATTATATTTCAGGTACGCCAATTAATGTTGAATGCAATATTATCCAAACTATGACACCAGAAGAACACATAAAGGAGACCTTCCGGAACACTCCAGAATAATTAAAAAGGAGGAGGTACGTGATACGGAAAGTAAACGGTCTCCGAAAAATCCGCAAAAATATTTTCTGTTAGTTTTGGAATATATCAAAAATTAGGAAAATAAGAAACTACCAGGAAAGTCACCCTGGTGGGCACAAGACACCAGGGCATGCCTGGCTTGCCAGGCGCGCCCAGGTGGGTTGTGCCTACCTCGGGTACCTTCCGGACTCCATTTTTCTTCCGTTTGCTTGTTTCCCAAGATAAAAAAAATCTTTATATATCCCCCCGAACCTATTGACCACCATATCACGGAGAAATCTTGTATTTTCTTTTCCTTGCTGTTTTCTGACAGATCTAGTTCACCATGGCCGCTTCGAGCTCCTCCAAGGACAAGTTCTTCAAGAACGTCATCAACCCATATTTGCGGGAGGTGATGCAGCACCCTCAAGCTATCCAGATGCATGAGGGGGTGCTTCACATCCGCGATGTGCAAGGCCCCAAGGGGACTGGATCCGTGGAGGCTAGGCTTGAAGCTATGGAGCAGGAAGTCTTCCGGTGCAAGGGGATGGTGGAACGTGGACTCAATGCCAATCACCTCATGATAGCGGACTATACCCGTGATCTCAAGGTGGATGGCAAGTCCATGAAGGACATCTTCTTCACCTTCAACGAGCAAATCAACTTCCTCCAGAGCCAGATGTACGACCTCCAAAACCAAGTCTTTGAATATGAGGCAAGGTTTAAAGGTATGAGTTTGGCTGCCAGTTGCAGGACCCACGAGACTCACTCCTCTTCTTATGATGGTGAGCCTCTGCTATGGAAACCCGAGGACAAAATCGCTACCACTTCATCACCACCACCTCCTTCTTCATCACCAAAAGAAAATTGAGTATCGGGTATGGGCACTCCCCTTGGCTTGTGCCAAGCTTGGGGGAGGTGCCCCGGTATCGTATCACCTCCATTATCTTTTACCTTTACTTATTTTAGTTCGATCCATAGTTATCTTTTGCTTTAGATGAATAAAAGTTTAGTTCGATCCTTTCTTTTCGAGTGTTTGCTTAGTGATCTATCTATGTAATCGTGTGCGAGATATATAATAAAGTTTAGTTTGAGTTTTGTTTTCTTTACTCTCATGTTCAATAAAAAGGGAAAGGAAATAAATGAAAAAGATCATATGCTAATCTTATGGTAAGTAATGATATCACATAAGGAAGAGTATAAGTTGAAAATTTTATTGGAGATTGACAAACATAGCATTGGTTAATGATGCAATTCATGAAAGAATTAATAAGGGAAGACAAGATTCAGATGCAAATATACTATCTTGGAAATCTTTTGTGATTGTGAGCCCCCATCAAAATATTATATGCCAAAATTGTTGACGTTGGACAAGGAAGACAACGTAATGATTTATGTTTGTTCATATTCACATAGAAGTTATATTGTCATAGATCCTTCAACATGTGGTGCTTGCCCCCCATCTTTGCTAGCCAAAAGTTCTGCACTAAGTAGAGATACTACTTGTGCATCCAAAAACCCTTAAACCCAAATCTTATTTTGAAGAGTCCACCATACCTACCTAAGGATTGAGTAAGATCCTTCAAGTAAGTTGTCATCGGTGCAATAAGGCAATAAAAATTGCTTCTCAAAGTGTTAGATCATTTAGTGTAAGAGAAAATTGAGCATTGTACGAACTTGTGATGGCAAAGAATAAAAGCGACAGACTGCATAATAAAGGTTGCTATCATAAGGGGCAATATAACGTGATGTTCTTTTGCACTAAGGGATTGAGCATACAAACAAAAAGCGCATGGCAACCTCTGCTCCCCTCTGCGAAGGGCCTATCTTTTACTTTTATGTATTTACTTTTATGCAAGAGTCAAAGTTCTTCTCTCTATTCCTTTTTATTTTCTCTTTTGGCAAGGATCATGTGGTGAGGAAAGATCTAGGCACATATATCCAGTTGGATATGGGTAGCATGAGTTATTATTGTTGACATCACCCTCGAGGTGAGTATGTTGGGAGGCGAAACTATAAGCCCCTATCTTTCTGTGTGTCTGGTTGAAACGTTTTGCTCATGTGTATGCGGTGAGTGTTAGCAATCATAGAAGACTATATGATGGTTGAGTATGTGGACTTGCCAAAAAGGCTCCGATACGTGACCCTTCAAGAAAAGATGATGAATTGTAGTTGCAAAGTTGACTGAGAACATAGTTTGTTGGTTTTCAATAGAATTTATGCTTTATACTTCGATGTTGTGATGAATTGTTACTTGTTCATGAGAAGTCTATGATAAAAGTTCTATCATAAAGTTTTATATTAAAGTTTGTTGCTGTTATAATAATATAAATGATGCTTCTATGTCCGTATTTTGTTTTTATTGACACCTCTCTCTCTAAGCATGTGGACATGTTCTTCGATTTCGGTTTTCGCTTGAGGACAAGCGAGGTCTAAGCTTGGGGGAGTTGATATGTCCATTTTGCATCATGTTTTCCTACTGTTATTAATAAATTTTTTATGCATAATAATGCTTTTTGGAGTAATTCTAATGTATTTTCTCTCATAGTATGCAAGGTTCACACAAAGAGAGAGAATACCGGCAGCTGGAATTCTGGACCTGAAAAAGCTACGTCAGGCTACCTATTCTGCACAACTCCAAATGAGCTGAAACTTCACGAGGATTTTTTATGGAATAAATAAGAATTATTGGAGCAAATAACTACCAGAGGGGGCCCACCAGGTGGGCACAACCCACCTGGGCGCGCTAGGGAGCCCAGGCGCGCCCTGGTGGGTTGTGTCCTCCTCGGCCCACCTCCGGTGCCCATCTTCTGGTATATAAGTCATTTTGACCTAGAAAAAATAAAGGGTGGACTTTCGGGACGAAGCGCCTCCGTCTAGAGGTGGAACTTGGGCAGGAGCACTTTTGCCCTCCGGCGGAGCGATTCCGCCGGGGGAACTTCCCTCCCGGAGGGGGAAATCATCGTCATCATCATCACCAACAACTCTCCCATCTTGGGGAGGGCAATCTCCATCAACATCTTCAAAAGCACCATCTCCTCTCAAATGCTAGTTCATCTCTTGAGTTCAATCTTTGTACCAGAACTATAGATTGGTGCTTGTGGGTAACTAGTAGTGTTGATTACATCTTGTAGTTGATTACTATATGGTTTATTTGGTGGAAGATTCTATGTTCAGATCCATTATGCTATTTAATAACCCTCTGATCTTGAGCATGATTATCATTTGTGAGTAGTTACTTTTGTTCTTGAGGGCACGGGAGAAATCTTGTTGCAACTAATCATGAGAACTTGATATGTGTTCGATATTTTGATAGTATGTATGTTGTGATTCCCTTAGTGGTGTCAAGTGAACGTCGACTACATGACACTTCACCATATTTGGGCCTAAGGGAATGCATTGTGGAGTAGTTATTAGATGATGGGTTGCGAGAGTGACAGAAGCTTAAACCCTAGTTTATGCTCTATTCCGTAAGGGACTGATTTGGATCCAAAAGTTTAATGCTATGGTTAGATTTATTCTTAATACTTTTCTTGTAGTTGTGGATGCCTGCGAGGGGGTTAATCATAAGTAGGAGGTTTGTTCAAGTAAGAACAACACCTAAGCACCGGTTATCAAAGTAGTGAACACAAATCAAACCAACATTATGAAAGTGACTAGATGAAATTCCCGTGTACCCTCAAGAACGTTTTGCTTATCATAAGAGACCGTTTTAGCCTGTCCTTTGCCTCAAAAGGATTGGGCTACCTTGCTGCACTTTTTTTACCAATACCGTTACTTGCTCGTCACAAATTATCTTGCTATCAAACTACTCGTTACTTATAATTTCAGTGCTTGCAGAGAATACCTTGCTGAAAACTACTTGTCATTTCCTTCTGCTCCTCGTTGGGTTCGACACTCTTACTTACCGAAAGGAACTACGATTGATCCCCTATACTTGTGGATATCAGACTCGCACGGGGGAGGGGAGGGGGGTCACGACCCCCCCTCCCCCCTGCTCGGCCTCGCGCTAACGCACATAGTGCGCTTGGTTGACACGCGCAGTGCGGCTATTCTGTTTTCCAACCAAAGCACATACGCAACCCCAGAGCCACACCCCTAAGATAGATAGTGGGGCGACGGGGTGTGACGGACTCGCCCTGCTCTGGCTCGTTCCAGGCTCGGCCTCGCAGGGGGGAGGGGGGGTCATGACCCCCCCTCCCCCTGCTCAGCCTCGCGCTAACGCACGCAGTGCGCTTGGTTGACAAGCGCAGTGCGGCTATTCTGTTTTCCAACCAAAGCACGCATGCAACCCCAGAGCCACACCCCTAATATAGATAGTGGGGTGACAGGGTGTGACGGACTCGCCTCCGCATGCGACGCCGCGGCACGCCGCGTCATCGCCTGCTCCGGCTCATTCCAGCTCGGCCTCGCAGGGGGAGGGGAGGTGGGGTCACGACCGCCCTCCCCCCTGCTCGGCCTCGCTCTAATGCACGCAGTGCGCTTGGTTGACAAGTGCAGTGCAGCTATTCTGTTTTCCATCCAAAGCACGCACGCAACCCCAGACCACACCCCTAAAATAGATAGTGGGGCGACGGGGTGTGACGGACTCGCCTCCGCATGCGACGCCACGGCACGCCACGTCGTCGCCTGCTCCGGCTCGTTCCAGGCTCGGCCTCGCATTGGGGAGGGGAGGGGGGTCACGACCCCCCCTCACCCCTGCTCGGCCTCGCGCTAACGCACGCAGTTCGCTTGGTTGACAGGCGCAGTGCGGCTATTCTGTTTTCCAACCAAAGCACGCACGCAACCCCAGAGCCACACCCCTAAGATAGATAGTCGGGCGACGGGGCGTGACAGACTCGCCTCCGCATGCGACGCCGCGGCACGTCGCGTCGTCGCCTACTCCGGCTCGTTCCAGGCTCGGCCTCGCAGGGGGGTGGGGAGGGGGGTCACGACCCCCCCTCCCCACCTACTCGGCCTTGCGCTAATGCACGCAGTGCGCTTGGTTGACAGGCGCAGTGCGCCTATTCTGTTTTCCAACCAAAGCACGCACGCAACCCCAGAGCCACACCCCTAAGATATATAGTGGGGCGACAGGGTGTGACGACCCCCCAAAGCCCGGTAAAAAAAAGGAAAGTTGTGCCGAAAAAAGAACTTAGCCATGATGCAGTTCAGTTTTACACCTAAATGCAGTGCCATTCTTCCAAAAAAGTAGCCCTAGCCACATGTAAAAACAAAAATATACATATAGAATATTTATATAAAATAAAACACACACTGTTTCATCCATATACGCTGCTGTGAAAAGCAGACGATACACAGGGACAGAAAGAGTAGCCTTTTCATACAAATTATCTACCTTAGACAGCACACTGTACACACCATAACCCTAGCTCTTGTCCATACACAGGCCTTTAAATAGAAAATATGCCAAATGACTGTTACTGCGACTGCGACTGCGATAGGGAAGTAAGCCCAAGGCTTGCAATCAGATCTCGTAGCTCAGGCGGCATTTCTTCATAATACAACATGTTCAAAGGATTGAACAGCAGCTGGAAAATGTACTCCGCCTTCCAATCTTCAACAGCAGGCTGAAAAAAATAAAAAATAAAAATGATAACAAAAAAAGAAGAAACAGATAAGGTATTACATCGGATTTGACAATTCTGTCGACTAGACGCACGCCGTCATACACCAGCGCCAACCTCAGAACATAGATTCCACACTCGTTTAGTCCCTGCGCTAGCACGGCTGGGTAAGAGGGCTTCTCTGCCAATTTAACCCAGTCAGGGTGATTCTTAGAGTTATACAACTTTTCACCATAAATCGTCTTCAACAATTGAGTCATCCTCCTCATCTGGCAAAAGGTGGAAAGGCAGCACAAAGTAAAAACCACACATCACAGATCAATAACTATCAGACGATGTAAAAAATACAAGTTCTTCACAACGTCTAGACAGTCGCCCTTTTAAATGCATGTGACGTCATTTCATTTTATCACTCTTTTACACAGATTTGGTGGTTGGAGAAATGCAGTTCTGTGTCGCATATGTTGCAATGCACTGTATTAACAAGTGTGGTGCTATGTGTACTAACAATGCATGTGCAGTTTAAAAAAATATGCAGTAGGAGAAACACAAAAAAGCTTTGCAGTTGGCTAAAAAAAATGACATACCACTTCAGTGCAATCTGAGTGGTAGTCAGTCCTGCGCCACTTTGTCGTGAAATCAGGATGGCCAGTGTACTTCCTGGTGTCATGGATATCAATGGTCTGGCGATGTTGGTTCATCGTGTATAAGGCATAATGACCATCCTTGGAGCGCGGCATCATAATCTGTGGCATCAAAAAACAAATGAAATGAAAGTTCATTCAACACGTAGCATTAGGACCACTGATTCAAATAACCATAAAGAGAAATGCAACAAAGAAGAAAATAAATGATTGAAAACAATGGACTTACCAGTTTTGCGTCCAACAAGTTTTCGTCGCCAACAAAAACCTTGAACTGCTTAACTGCATCTTCTAAAACAAATGGGTTATGCACAACTGGCAACACAGGGTATCCTGCCTCATTTTTCTTCACATGGGTTTCCATTTGAAGAGCATACTGCATAGAAAAAGAACAAATAGGACATGAAAAAAATAATAAAACATGCATGCACGCATGGACATAAAAAATTCAGTACAAGAGAAAAAAATGCACCAAAGCAAAAAAAAACATGACAGCAGACACATTTACCGTGATAAATAAAGGTGAAAGTAGCACACGTTCACCAGAACGATAAACTAAACTCATTTCAGGGTCTTGCTTCCAGTACTTAATGACAAAATCCATGAGATACGAGTCCATGCAATCTCCTTTGCCAAATGTATTATAGATATAGTCAACTTTGACTGTATCGACATCACCAAAAGCATTATTCACCATCAAGAACACGTTACTTCAGTAAACATACACAGATGGGATCAAAAAATAAAGTTAAAAACAAAACACACAAAAAGGATGAAGGGCACACATATAAAACTTACTCGTTGTATTTGGTTACAAAATCTTGGCTGAGAACGAGATCCTTTATTATCCTCGCCTCATCAATATATTTGAAGCTCGGAGGCCTAAATTTCTCTAAAGAGCCTCTCAACTTAAAAGCCCTCTCACCTGCCCTCTTGTTCGAAAATACTTGAGCCTCATCTACAGGGGGACGATTGATTGCTACACTCCTAGTCCTAGTGACGCGTGGCACCGGCGTAACAAAATCATCATCATCACCAACATCAACTACCTCATGCGGAGAGCCGGGTTGAGCAACCTTTCCACCATCAGGTCCAGATGCCACATCTGTGTTCAAACCATCTCCAGCAAAAGAACCAGAATTCTCTAGAGAGATTTCAATGGCACAATCCTCCATAACTACATCAGAACCCTGCGACTCAAACAATGATGTACAGCCTCCATGAAGACCCCCATCAAAACCTGATAACGAGGAGAAAAAACATGGGAACACTCAGCCGAAAATACAAAACCAAAAACATTAAATGCATCTCAATAATAAAAAAAAATACAGTTCACTAAAGAAGAGAATGCAACCCACTTGTCTAGAACAATGCAGCCCACTTGTCTAGAACAATGCAGCTCACTTGTCTAGAACAATGCAACCCACTTATAAAGAACAATGCAGCTCACTTGTCTAGAACAATGCAGCCAACTTATAAAGAACAATGCAGCTCACTTGTCTAGAACAATGCAGCCCACTTGCCCAGAATAAATGCAGCTAACTTGTCTACAACAAATGCAGCTCACTTACACAACAATATATAGCCATCCACTGTAAATCATGCATTTCACTAAACACACTAGTAAAAAAAAGACCTTAAGAAGCGGAAGCAAGCAGTAGACAAAAGATAAATAAGGGAAATAAAGAAGTTCACTAAAACAACCTTTATCTGCAAAAATTAAAAGTGACGATAACTCAAGGCAACACTTTGTCGATGTGAGCCAACTATAGAGCATGGCCTTTCTGATGTAGCCAATGTGCTCCACCCCAAACTGAGCAACTCGAACACCATCCCAAGTCTGCAAGAATTGAAACATATAGAATCCACAATCATGCCTGCAATAAAGAACAAAAAACATCAGTTTCACATAATGAAATATAAACGAACAGTTGAGCAGTATGGTGGAGAGGGGCTGTAAGGAACAAACCCATTTGGCTGAATTGGGACAACAACATGTTTCAACACAAATCCATCAAGTGTAGGAGGATTTAGCGGCTCATCAGAACTTGAGCTACCTTCTTTCCATGCACGCTTGATATTTTTAACCATCCTCCTAAAAATCCTGTTCGCTTCAGAGCTGCCAGGTTTATTGAGCGAGTCAAGAAATTCAAACCACCTTTCTTTCACATTTAAGGCAACTACACAATAATGACCAACGCCATCCCTCGTCTCCGGCGGATCAAATGTTGCAAATAGGACCTGTTGGAAGTAAAAAAATAAATAAAATTATTACAAGAACAAGAAAGAGAACACTATAAAAACCAACAAAAAAATGGTTTTCGACACATAAAAACGTTACTCACCATATCTTTTTTATCAACACGCTCCTCGGCTTTTGAAGAGAACATCAATTTAACACTCCTGCCTACACTACCACCATGCCAAATACTTGTCTGCCAAAACAAAACCAAACAAGAAATAGTGCTCAAGCAAACAGGTCATCACACAAAATCAGAAAAGAGAATCAAAAAACAAAACAAAAAATTGTGCAAGCTTACACAAATATGGTATGGGACAACCATCGTCGGAGATCCCTTAAACTTATCTACCAGCAAAGAAACCCCGAGATCTACAAGGCCTGTAGTGAGCATCCCTTTATATCAAAAAGATTGACCAACTTTGCCAATGGTAATATCGGCCACCTTAGTTTTAAAAGCAACCATGTTCCTGAATTTTTTTTGAAAAACTGAAACATAAGATACTACAAAAGTAACAAGAACAAGAAAGGGCAAAAACTGCGATTAGAAAACTCATATGAACAAAACAATTTATAAAAAAGGCATACTTCTTCTTTTTGTCCTTCCGAGCCTTCGTAACAACAGTGTACAACTCATAGTATCTTTTGAGAAGGGCTGGATCAATGCTCGACGGTGTCACAACAGGAAGTTTGTCATCTGTAATAAAAAAGTAAAAAGGGAACAAATAAAAGATGAAGTTCACTTATATAAAAGAATGAAGTTCAATTATAAGATAAGGAAATTCTGCTAGCTATTTTGAAAATCACCAACAAAAGAAGAAGTTTCACTTATCATTAAACATCTAATGCAGCTACCATAGTAATTAAAAAAATGGATGAGAAAAACTTCAACTTCACTGTTCGAAACAAAACACTTGCCTTCAGTGTAAGAGTCTTCATGTTGTTGTTCTTCAAAGCTGACCAAAACATTTTCGTGGCTAGGTTGCGATGAAACCACCACAACCTCACTAGACTGCCCTACTGTAGCAACATCCGCATTCTCTGGATTTACAACAGTCCGGTCAACCACAACGTCCTTAGATACTTCAGCTACATGAGGTTCCACTCTGAGTAAATCAGGAACATCGTTGGACGCCAGACAAACAGGAGAAGCAACAATACTACCAGCAGGAACGACATTCTCCAGCGGCTTTTCACTGCCAACATCAGAATCTTCGTGCCGACTAGGGGCAACAGCATCATGGGATTCCTGAGCTACAGAAGGTTCTGCACTGTCAACGGCAACCGATACAGAAGCATCCACACTGCCACCACCAGCAACAGCAAAATCCACATGGCTCACATCATCATGAACAACGCCAACCGATTGACGAACTTCTACGTTTTCATCCCCAAGCTGTAAAAAGTTTAAAAAAGACAGAATGAAACAAGTGAGCGAGGGGATAATTAACACAACGACACACAGTTCACTTATGTCAAAGACTGTAGTCCACATAAGTAAAACATATGCAGTGCACTAATGTCAAAGACTACAGCCCACATATGTCAAAGAACTGTAGTCCACATATGTAAAAGAACTGCAGTTCACTTATGTCAAACACTGCAGCCTACATATGCAAAAAAGAACTGCAGTTCACTTATGTCAAAGGCTGAAGCTCACACATGTAAAACTATGCAGCTCCCATATGTAAAAGAAATGAACATGAGTGAACAGAACAACGTACGTCAAGCTTATAACAACAACAAAAAATTAGATTACAACCCACTAACAGAAGAAGTAATTCCACTAAACCTTATTAGATACAACATCCGGAGGAGACGACGAAACAACCAAGTCCTCATCCTTCTCAGGGCCGCCGTACGAAACTTTGTGCACATCACAAGTAGCAACTCCAGTCTACGGGCATAGAACAAACCAAAACCAAAAAAGGAAAAAAACTTCAACTATGCAAAAGCAGTACACATTTTACATTCATGAGGTACACAAAAAAAACAATAAAATGGAAAGCAAAAAATACAAAGTTCAAGAAGAGATGGCACATGGCAGAACAGGCTTGGGAGAAGTACTTGTACCTGACCAATTCCATCGTCCCTAGATCCATGAACACCAGAAGATTCCACACCAGCCTATGACAAAATACAAAGAGTGAGGAGCAGTCCACATAATACGCGAAAGAGGTTCGAAAATGACAAAAAACAAACAACGTACATTATCAGCGCCGGCACCAGCGTCCTGTCGGTTCATTTCATCCAAAATGTGCTCAGCATCCTTCTCATACCGAGCGCATTTTTCTTCCCGTGAATGTTTCAACTGAGCATACGAAGACCGAATATTCCTCAAAATTGTGAGCAGCAACAATATCTTCTTCCCGGGGGCCATGGCCAGCAGGGAAAAAACCAGCAACTGTCCTCAACCTGTCACCAGAGGTTGGCAAATCTTCAGTCAACTTCAAAACCTTCAGAAGAAGGTCATCAATCTCCTCGTGTTTTTTGCCGCCAACAAATGTCTGTTCAGAAGAGCTTCTATTATCAAACATCCGACGAGCCGTGAAACCACGAGTAGGCGGCGGCTCATCATCATAGGCAAGAAGCTAGCTACAGATAGGTTCATAGAACCTAGCATGAGTGCTAGGCCCCGCATCAGAGCTGCCACATAGCACTGCAGCAGGACAGTTATACACAATATCATCTGACGCCTTCCACTGCAAAAAAAGACAAAAAGGGAAGAGAAGTACACATGTGAATACTAGAAAGTTCAGATTTATAATGACTGCACTTTTAAAAAAAAACTCTGATCTTAAAAACTCAGATGCACTAACCGGCAGCTTCCCAAATTTGTAAGTTTCCAAATAAGTCTTTCCCTTGACAAGCATATCCTCGTTGTATAACTTCATTAGGTCCTTGGTCGTCAGGTATGACGCGCGTGGCGTCAACGTGTGCATAACTGAAAATTTGCGAAGCTTCAAGCAATTAAGATACATAATCAAGGGGACAATGGCACAACTCTCTGCACAATTCTGCTTGCTGCCTTCTGTCTGCCACCTCACCACAGCTGCCTTCAGCTCATCAACAACAAGCTGACAAAAGTCCATCTGTGCCATAGCTGCATAATCCATGTTCTCAACCATGGCAGCAACCATGCCCAAACGAACTGCAGGCCCGCGGCGCAGCAAATTCTGATAAAGTATCAGGAAGAACACCTTGACAACAAGATCAACCGTCACATGATCATCTTCCTTCACCAACACCTCCAGCTTCTGAAGCAAGTCCTTGACACCTATACTTTTTGAACGGTCAAAGCCAAGCTCATCCTTGAGGGCAGACAACGAGTCATCATGGCCACTGGTAGCAGGCATGGGTGCAGTGTGACGTCCCATAGGTAAATAAAAAATGTGATGAACTGCATCACGATTGATTCGAAGAACCCTGCCATTCCCAATGTCCATTATCATCGTGGCAGGGTCAATCACTCCCATCAGATAGCACATAAGAATGTGCGACACATTTTTCATTACTGTAAATTCAAAGACAACACCGAATCCCGCATCCCGAACACGACTACAGTGTGCTTCTTTCAATAAAGCAGCAGCTTTGCAAACAGTGGGGAGCGACAAATGTACGGTCTTGTTAAATCGAGCATCATCTCCCTCGGCATCATCTTTAGTTGCATTGCTCTTACTAGACTTCTTCCTCTGTGTAAAGGAAAATGCAGTCCACATTAGAAGATTGGCCATAAAAAAGAGACAAAAAGACAAATAGAATAACAATGAAGGAAACAAATGCAGTCCACTTCAACAAACCTTTGGAACAAGATCCGCCTCCCCACCAGAGTCAGCACCAACACCTTCATCACCATCATCATGGGGACGCTTGGGTTGACTCTTAGATGGACCACAGTCTTTGCGTCTACCAGTATGAACATCCCTCACAAAATCAGGAAGCACAAAGTCATCATCGTCAGAGTTGACACCTTCACTGAAATGTGGTCGCTTGCGCTGAGGATCCTTTGCACCAGCTTCACTAGTTCTCTTACCAAGATTCTTGTTCATGCAAGCAACACGTGGACTCCGCCGAGGAGTACCACCTTCCTCAGCAACAGAACTTAGTCTCTTCTTCTGCAAAGCAGGCTGCTTGACTTTGACAAATTTGGCACCCTTGGCACCATCTGCAGCTCCCCTCTGCTTCTCCTTCTCCGCATACTCTTTTGAGTCACTTTCAAACCTCAACTTCTTCTCGCTTTGCTTCAATTCATATGCACGAAGTTGTTCCGAGACCATCCAATCCTGTGTAACTTCCTCTGTACCATCAACAGATTGTGAGTGTGTTTCAGACAAGACAAGACGTCTCTGGTCAAAGCTCACACAAACGTCACCCTCTGCAAAATAATGGTCGATCAATTGAGTAACCTCCTCAAACCGAGGCGCCCCAGAATGAAAAACAGACACTGCGTCAAAATGAAGTTTAACTATGGTCATTAAAAAGTGCACAAAAAGAACAAATGCAGTACACTTATACATATGAATGCAGTGCTGCAATCATAAGCTAAATAAAAATTAATGCAGTTTGATACGTCTCCATCGTATCTACTTTTCCAAACTCTTTTGCCCTTGTTTTGGACTCTAATTTACATGATTTGAATGGAATTAACCCGGACTGACGCTGTTTTCAGCAGAATTTCCATGGTGTTATTTTTGTGCAGAAATAAAAGTTCTCGAAATGACCTGAAACTTCACGGAGATCATTTTTGGAATTAATAAAAAATATTCCGAAAGAATCAACTGAAGGGGGCTCACACCCTGTCCACAAGGGTGGGAGGTGCGCCATCCGTCCTTGTGGGCCCCCTGGACCTCCACCGACCTCAACTCCAACTCCATATATTCACGTTCGGGGAGAAAAAAAATGAGAGAGAAGGATTCATCGCGTTTTACGATACGGAGCCGCCGCCACCTCCTATTCTTCCTCGGGAGACCAGATCTGGAGTCCGTTCGGGGCTCCGGAGAGGGGAAATCATCGCCGTCGTCATCATCAGCCATCCTCCATCACCATTTTCATGATGCTCACCGCCGTGCGTGAGTAATTCCATCGTAGGCTTGCTGGACGGTGATGGGTTGGATGAGATCTATCATGTAATCGAGTTGCTTTTGTTAGGGTTTGATCCCTAGTATCCATTATGTTCTAAGATTGATGTTGCTATGACTTTGCTATGCCTAATGCTTGTCACTAGGGCCCGAGTGCCATGATTTCAGATCTGAACCTATTATGTTTTCATGAATATATTTGTGTTCTTGATCCTATCTTGCAAGTTATAGTCACCTACTACGTGTTATGATCCGGCAACCCCGGAGTGACAATAGTCGGGACCACTCCCGGTGATGACCGTAGTTTGAGGAGTTCATGTATTCACTAAGTGCTAATGCTTTGGTCCGGTTCTCTATTAAAAGGAGGCCTTAATATCCCTTAGTTTCCAATAGGACCCCGCTGCCACGGGAGGGTAGGACAAAAGATGTCATGCAAGTTCTTTTCCATAAGCACGTATGACTATATTCGGAATACATGCCTACAGTATATTGATGAATTGGAGCTAGTTCTGTGTCACCCTATGTTATAACTGTTGCATGATGAATGCCATCCAACATAATTATCCATCATTGATCCATTGCCTATGAGCTTTTCACATATTGATCTTTGCTTCGTTACTTTTCCGTTGCCACTGTTACAACTGCTATAAAACTGATACTGTTACTTTTGCCACCGTTACCGTTACTTCCATATTACTTTGCTACTAAATACTTTGCTGCAGATATTAAGTCTTTCAGGTGTGGTTGAATTGACAACTCAACTGCTAATACTTGAGAATATTCTTTGGCTCCCCTTGTGTCGAATCAATAAATTTGGGTTCAATACTCTACCCTCAAAAACTGTTGCCATCCCCTATACTTGTGGGTTATCACAGTTCATATATCAATGTAATGGAGTACAGACATATGTATACAAAAAACCTGAATAAAACAACAATGCAGTTCACACATACATATAGTGGAGTTCACATATACATATAAATGCAGTGCTGCATACACTAACTTCACGTTTGTTTCCAAAAAAATGCCGGACTAGATACAGCAAGGCAACACCAGTTTGTACAACATCAAGTAAGCTGCATAGACAAAATAAACAAAGCATTCACATCAAAAAATAGTAGGTATTTATAAGAACAATCCATTTCAAAACTCACAGGACACATATGAAATTTACAACAGAAAGAGTGATACAACCTAATTGGCAAATTAAAAATGAGAAAAAAAAACAAACACATACCAGAAGGAGGGGCCACACTTATGGGAGAAGATTCAATTGGTGAATTCAATCGATGTCCTGCCTCACCACCATGATCCTTACCACCAGGACAACGAGAGCCAATTGGTGTATCATTGTGACCACTGCAATCACCTACTGGATTCAATAAAAACCAGAAACAAAAATTACAAAACATCACATGACAAATAATGCAAAGGAACGCTCACAACTAACACATCATAAACAACTCTGCAGGATGAACTAGGAAACTAGATAAACATCACAGAAAATAAAAAAGGCCAAAGTAAGCAGTGCACATACCTTGAACTCCTCCTTCTACTCTGCTTGGCGACGACATGCCGTTTGCCTGCAGCGCAAGGACAGAGTGACAGATATCAGCAACAAAAAAAGGATGAAATCTAACAAAACCCTAGATGCACCTTGCTCTGCCTACAGAGCACACGCGAGTACCAACTTCAAATTGAGATCAAATATCCCGCTTACGGAAAAAAATACATAAGCAAAAAACGCAGCAACGCTATGACAATCACAAAACTAGATCAGGGGACGATCACGACAGAGGGCATGAGAAACGAACCACGAAAAAGGGGAAGAACAGCGGCGGTGGGGGGTGGGGGCGGGAACGAAGGGGAAAGGGCTGGGGGAGCGGAGCGGGAAGGGCTGGCGGAGCGGACGGGGACGCAGAATGCAGGAATAAGGACGGCGGTTTCGCGAGCGACGGCGGTTTTGCTCAAGGGAGAGATGCTTCGGGAGCCGCTGCAAGAGAGGGGAGAGGTTTCTTCTCGGTCTCTCCCTATGAGCGGAGCAGTGGGATCGTCCTGGGAGGGCCACGTGCGAGGCCCACGTGGGAAAGAGTTACATAAAACGGGTCGGCCCAAAAAGGCCCGGCTAAATAAGATGGACCAGATAGAAACAAAGAAGTTAGTACCAGATGCAGTTCGCTATGAAGAAAAATGAAGTTCGACAGTCAAACAAATAAATACATGCAGTTCAAAAAAAAAGTTAAAGTCAAAAAAACAATGCGCGTGTTAAGATAACGCGTCCGAAAAAAAGTCTACCTTCAAATAAGTGTCACAAAAAAAATGGGGGGCCCAACCCCCCCCCCCCCCCCCCGTGCCAGGGGCTGCAGCAAGTACATGCAAAACAGGTGCAGTACGTAGCGCTAGACAATGCAGTGCATTTGGTTAGACAAAGCAGTGCGGTATCATAAGCAATGCAGTTTTGGAATACATACATGAATACATACATGGTCTAGTTCACAGCGAAATACTCGTAAATTGCGGAATATACTATACTTTTTTTCCAGGGGCTGCAGCAAATACACGCAAAACAGACGTAGTAGGCAGCTCTAGACAATGCAGTGCTTTTTCTTAGACGAAGCAGTGCGGTATCATAAGCAATGCAGTTTTGGAAACACATATGATGCATATAAACGTGACAAATGCCCGTTCGCACAGAACGTGGTGGTTACCAAGTTTTACTGATGAAAAATAAAATAAACCCACATTAAAAAAACCACGTTCGGATACAACCGCCCAAGTCGAGAGGTTCCATCGCCACAAACCCACGATCACAGACGCAACCCCAACCCACGATCTGCACAACCGCATCGTCAGCGAGATCGTGCAGTTCATCCGCTGCGGCCATCCCCCCCCATTAAATTCAGACCCCTGCCAAGGCTTTCTCATCCACAACAACACAAGTATCCATTGCACTGCCACCAAATCGCTCCATCACATCAATCTCCACAGAAGACACCAAGCCCCACTGCCGGCGATGGGGTTCGTCGACGAGTACAGGAACATGGAGGAGCACGGCAACACCAAGTTGCACGTCATCCACACCAACGACAAGAAGCAGATGGCGACCTCCCTCGAGCTATACGAGCGCCACCTCAGGCTCCAGCGCCACAAGATCGTCAGGATTGATCTGGAGTACAACAACGAGCCTGACGCGACGCAGAAACCCGCCCTCGTCCAACTCTCCGTCGGCAAGACTCAGCCGGTGCTGCTCTTCCAACTGAGCGCCGCTGAAAGGTGCATCGTCTTCGACAACTTCCTCGCCGACCCCAGGTACCCGTTTGCTGGCTTCTCCATCGGCGGCGACAAAACTAGGCTAGAGCGCGTCAATCTGGAGGTCGCCAACTTCGTCGACATCCAGAAGGAATGGAGGGTGCCCGAGGCCACCAAGGAGTTGGACTCCCTTGCAGACGTCGTCGGCATGCTCATCGACGACTACTACAACAACATGAAGAAGAAGATCACCAACGAAGAACACGCACGCTGGGCCTCCCTGCCTCTGTCCATGAGACACATAGAGTACGCGGCAAAGGACGCCTACGCAGCGTACGAGATATGGAACCGCATCACCCTCAACCAGGATGGACTTCGCTGTGCAAAGCTGGAGAAGGAGGAGCCCCCCAAGAAGCGCCCCAGGAGCAGCTGGGGAGACTCTACCTGGTGAAGAAGCAGACGGTGCCGGCCAAGAACCAACATTGCTCGCGTCATTTTAGATTTATCATCAAATTTGCTTTCTGTTGTTTGCTTATGTAATGTTAATTTGCTTGTGATCGTTTGCTTTTGTTGAACTTTGTTTGCTAGTCATACAGAATGGCTTGTAATGATGAACTTTGCTTATGTTATGAAGAAGTTTATTTCAATTACAAAAATTGAGTTCAATATTAGAACATACTATAGTGCACATAAAGTATGTGATTCGAGCAGTGCACAAAACGGACGAAGATGCAGTGCACAAAAAGGATGCATGCAGTGCAAAATGTGGGCACATGCAGTACGGTATTTTGATGAATGAAGTGCACACAGAACTAACAAAGCAGTGCACACCGTATATTAGAAAAGAATACGTAAGAGGAAAATCACTAAGAAAAATCGACCAGGATGCAGTGCACAAAAATGCACCTGCATATGTAGTGCGAAATGTGTGCACATGCAGTACACAAACCTGATGAATGTAGTGCAAAATGATTTACTAAGCAGTGCACGCCCTATATTAGAAAAATACGTAAGAGGAAAAATATGAAAAAAAAATTGACCACCCAGGTGCAACCAGGCCCCAGCCAGTCTCGTAGTAAGTCTGCGCCCACAGTAGGCGAGTCCGTTCTGAGCCACGATGCATGGGGCCGGGCACACAAGGGCGCACAGGTCATAGAGGAAAGAGCAGCGAGCGCCGTATATAAGCGCCCAAATAAGTAACCAGAGGAGTTCGAGAGCGTTGCCTCGCCAGGGCTTATAAATCGGTCGGGGGCGCTCTCGGCGGGCGAGGTGGGACTAAACATTAGCGCGCACACACAACGCACCGGGAACCAGCCGTGCTGGTAGGCCTACTTGGGCCGAATGCGTTTTTTCTCCCAACACTGGCCCAACACACAAAAGAGAGGCCGCTGAAAATAAAAAAACATTCCCACATACCACCAAAAACCACGGCCCAATAAAAATATAAAAATTAACTAGAAAAATAAAAAAAACACAATCCACGCATTCTGTAGTTCGTTGTAATACAACAATGCAGTTCGTTAGATTCAAGTAAGCGGTGCTCTTGCTTCTCAAATGCAATCGCGTAGACTGAATCAGAATCAATCCACCACCTAACACCAACCACAACATTTATTACTTCCGTTGCTCAATTGGCTGGATAAAACCTATCCATTCGTGCTCCAGACTCACACAACTCCTCCCCCTTCCTCTTTTTCTTCAAATTGTAGATCTAGGGTTCCGCCCATCCCCAACTGTTCTCTGAAATTCCACTGAACCCGCCATGGACTGTTCGTGCTGGTGCTTGGCAAGGATGGCGCCGATAGCAGACACATGCGTGTACGCAGATGGTCTAGAGCTCACCGACGTCGAGTGGCGCAGCATGCTCGGGTGCCTGATGATACCCAACAGGGGGTTTCGGGCAGCATTTCTTCATCGCCTCACATCCGCAGACCTGCAGGAAAATTGGGTATGTTTTTCCCCTCACAATTTTTGACACAATCTAGGCTGCAAATCCACATCTGAATGTATATTTCCATAAATTTGTTCAGTAGTATCAACAATATAAAGATTTGTATTGTTGTTCAGATTTGTTAGCTATTAAGACTAGATAGTTCTACCTATTTTTCTTCAGTACCACACCAGGTATCGAACACTAGCTAGATCAGAACCCCAACACACGAAAAAAAAAGATGTTCAATAGATCAGTGTTGCAGTTCTATTAACATGCTAGCGAAGTACACTGCAAATGACCTTGCAGTGCAAACATGTTACAGTATAATATATATTCTAGTAAAACTAGAGGTCAATTCCGTATATAAGTTTGTTCATACATTGCAACTACTTTATAAAATAGTAGCCATATATATGTACATATTTAACTTAAAATAAATAGATCATCCTAAAAAGAAAGAAAAACATTTGGTGTTTACTTATAAAAATTCTTTTTCCATCCATGCCAAAATACAGAAACTGCCATCCACAATAAAGTTTCCTGCTCCGAGTTCAGGCAAGGTTACTTTGGAGACACAACACAAGAATGTGTATGCAGACATGCAAGCTGACTACCACATCGACTCTAAAGACTGCATCAACATAACTACTGGTTGGAAAGATTTTGTCTTCCAGAGTGGCTTTGTGGCCGGAGAAGTGGCCATGGTGTTTTTCTACAAAGAAGAAGACTCCCTGAAGTTTAGAATATTTGCACTGTAGGTTGTCTAAGATAAAGCAAGCCATCTGTGGCATATTTGTAATGCTTTGCTTATGTTGTATGCTTTTAAAATTATGTCCATCAGACACTTTGAACGGTGCCTTATTAATGTATGCAACCTCGTCTCCATCATTTTATCACTCTTTTAGACAAGTTGCTGGTGACATAATGCAGTTATCTAATACACATAGTGTGGTCCTAAAATATAAAAAAATACAGTCCACTGAACAGTAACAATGCAATCCGAATGGTCGAAACTTTAAAGTTAACATATGATGTTCAAAAAGAATTATCATCGTGTGCAGTTCAAAAAAATTGTCATAATAATTATTCAGCTAACACCAGCACAAAAAAGACCATCTATTATAATAGCATAATAGCAGATTAACCCATACTGCTAATGTAGTACGAAAGTGCATATTATGCAGTTCTCTAAAACACATAATGCAGTTTAACAAAAAGAGACATCTCATAAGCTGCCATGACCACTTTAATACATCTGCAACGAAGTCCACTACTAACAAAAATGCAGTGCACTACAACATATGCCAGAACTGCAACAATAAAATTAAAGCAGTACAAATACAAACACGTGGGAGGCTAACAGAGGTGCCAATTCACTCGCACTTCCATAACTCGCCTAAAAATTCCCAATCACTAAATTTTCGAAGAATACCCCGCAAAAAATTACATCGAACACAAGGTCACTGGACGAACAGCATGAGCTTTTCTTTATAAATTACAATTCAAAATAAGAAGATTACATCAGCAATACAATGAATCCAAACAAACAGTGAAAGTAATTACAAGATCCAAAAACGCATCGACGCACAAAATCCAAAAAATCAACAAGAACAAAGGAGTGGGCTAAGCTCACCCGCCCACACAATCAAATTCGCAAGAATTGAAAACTAACTCCTAAAAATTACACAAACTATAGAGTAAAGGGAGCAATTAAACGAACGCAAACAAAGAATTCCCACTAACAAACAACGTCCGAGCGCCAAAAAGTCGGATCCAACAAGAACACGAACGAACAGAGCAAAGCTCCTCCGCCAAATCTCTCGATTTACCCAGATTTTAGTCATTTTTCCAACAAATTACAATAAAAAAAAGGTCGAATAGCGTCCAGAAACAAATTAAATCATCCCGCAACACCCGATTCCACACAGAATAGATGGGCGGACCGCCAAAAAATGAAGCAATTCTCCCGTAAAGCATTGCAGTGCTCACCGAACATAAGATGTAGTGCACTTCCTATTAGCTTGCAGTTCGAAAGTGTTATCAAAATAACTATTCTGCTAATATTAGCAGAATAGACCGGCTGTATATATATATATGGAGTATTTGATTTCATTAGTGTTGGTGGTAAAACCGGCTGACCTCGGGGCAGGGGGTCCCGAGCTATGGATCTCAGATAGATAGTAACAAGGACGAAGGAGATAGTGTTTACCCAGGTTCAGGCCCTCTCGAAGAGGTAATACCCTACGTCCTGCTTTGATTGTAGTGATGATGATGTATCGAGTACAATCTTGATCTACCTCGAGATCGTAAGGCTAAACGCTTTGGCTTATATACACGCCAGGTAGGCCATCTAGGGTTACATGGTCGGTATCCAGGGGCACGCATGGAGGCGGCAGGAGATGTCTTGGGGTATACACCAAGTCTTTGGTAGATGCGGTCTTGATCACGTCCAGGCGTGTAGCTTCTAGAGTCCTTTCGAATGCTAATGTGGGCCCATAGGCCCAGCCCGAGGACTATGGGTCGACTAGGTTGGAACCCCCTAGTCCAGGACACCATCAGTAACCCCCCAACTGGTCTTCTACACCGAGGACGACCTCTTCAATTTTAACAACTTTGGATCCGAAGTCCTTGGCTCGACAGACAAGCTCCCCCTTGATAATTCGAGATACTTTCCCTTTCTCAAAGCCACCATGGACCACTCCTCGAAGAAGTGGTATCCCTTGATCAGAAACCGACCGAACCCACTCAGCGTTCAAATAGTGCTTCTAGCCTGACAACTTTATCGAAGCGACACCACCCATGACTGGGCGGGCAGTTACTGCTCACCCAAATCGCGGCTGAGGCAATCCTCTTATTGGTACGTCCCATTGAAACGGAGATCATGCCCGTTTTCTAAGGGATATCATTAACATTTTGTTTCTTCCTATACGCATAACGACATCTTTTACGGGTAATGGCAATTTCAACGGCGCGGCAGGAGGGACTCTTGGCCTTTTTATCAGCCTATATAAGAGCAAGGGGATAGCGACGGAAAATGTACGCTCCCCTTCCTTCCTGCCTACTGCCTTTCGAGCTCTAGCACCCAGATCCAATCCCGAACTCATTTTGCTTTCCGTGGCACTTCCCCATCTCCATCCCAGCAATGGTAGATGCCACCCTCAAGGGGCACTAGGCCGGATCCTCCGTCATGAAGGGCACCATCCTGGAGTTGCGCAGCTTGGGGTACATCCCCACGGAGGTCAGCACTCGAGTGCTGGACCGCAGCAACAAGTACCTGCTCCCCGTCCTGGGGAGAGGGTTGTCTTCATCCCCCACCTTACCAGAGGTCTAGGGTCCCGCTGCACCCCTTCGTGTGTGAGGTCATATTCTTCTACGGGCTAGATTTCCACCATCTAGCGCCGAACTCCATTCTTCAACTTGCCTCCTTCATCACGGTCTGCGAGGCCTTCCTCCACATCGAGCCACACTTCAGATTGTGGTTCAAGATCTTCGGCATCAAGCCAAAATCCAGTGACTTCGAGCTCACAGAGTGCGGGGGCGCGATGATTAGCAAGAACCAGATGGTGGGATGGTTCAAGGACACCTTTGTAGAGACCATCAAGGAGTGGCAGCGAGAGTGATTTTACATCACCGAGCCACTTGCTGCTGGGCGAGGTCCCTGCGTTCTCGGTTGGGCCTCCGAAAAAGCTTGTATCCTAGAAGAAGAAAGGCATGGACTGGGGGAACCCCGAGGAGGTGAAGGCGTTGTTCCAGAAGATCCAGTTCTGGACAGGCAAAAAGAACCTCCAGCTGGTGGACGTAGTAAACGTTATGCTCCACCATCGCGTCCTGCCGCTCCAATCTCGGGCCACCCCGATGTGGGCGTGTAAGCCCGAGGATGCGGTGCCCACTCACCACTTCTTCCGCTCCACCTTAGCCCGGATGTGCACGCTGCTATTCAAGCCATCCCAGAATGAGTTTCCTCCGAAAGGAAGGGACCTCAGCTTCGAAGCCGCTCATGACGCCCCTGAGGTAATTTTGTAATACACAGCTCTACATGCCATGTTTCTTTGATCCTCATAGACTTCGAATGATCAATTGATTTCATATTTGCAGAAGTGGATCTCCAAGGCGCAACGAATGTTGTGCCCAGCGCCACTGCTTGAGGGGGAGGACTCCCCAACTCATGGCCCTCTTAGTCGAGGAGCCGCATGTGGTGCTCCCCAAGGAGTCAAAACCTCCAAGGGGAAGGGCGGGCCTCCGAGCACGGAAGACCTCGGTCACCCGATCCGAAGAGACCCACGCCTCCTCCACCCACGAGGATGGCACGGAGGAGGACACGGGGGAAGGAAACCTTTCCCTTAAGGGAGGAGGGCAGCGTCCAAGGACGTCAAGGAGGAAGCGTGGCAGAAATGCCCGAAGGGCCGCATAAGGCCTCCGCCGATCCTGCCGGCAAGCCTGCTCTGCCGGAGAAGGCTAACTTCTCCGATGAGTTGGACAAGGACCTCCTCGATCTGAGGAAGGAGAAGCCAGCACCTCAGAGGTATGTTGTTATAACCAGATTTGAACTCCGAAAGCCCGTTCATCAAATGGAAACTCATAAGGGCATTTTTCTAGTCCACCGAAGGTACGCCTCAGCGGCGACACCTCGAGTGGGCTTCCCCCGACGGACAGTGGGACGACCGAGCCCACCACAACCCCTCCAGCTCTCGAGGGGCTGGGGTAAGCATCATCTGGTCCGCCCCCCCTAGTCAACACAAAAGGGGCCGAGGTACCGGTCATCAGGGCCGAGGTTGACACCTCAGCCAAACAGGGCCAAGGGGACACAATCCCCATGGTCCCCAAGGAAGGGTTTTGCCAGACATCGGCTCAGCCTAAACCACCTCCGGCGCCAGCGCCACAGCAGGAGGCCCCTGTTGGACCTCGGGGTGGAGGGTCCCGAGCGGTGGATCTCGGATCGATAGTAACAGGGATGAAGGAGACATTGTTTACCCAGGTCCGGGCCCTCTCGAAGAGGTAATATCCTACGTCCTGCTTTGATTGTATTGATGATGATGTATCGAGTACAAGCTTGATCTAGCTAGAGATCGTAAGGGGAAACCTAACTCTAGGACTAGTTGAATGTAATTGTGATGGGCTTCCCTCTACGGACTAAACCCTTTGGCTTATATACACGCCAGGTAGGGCATCTAGGGTTACATGGTCGGTATCCAGGGGAACACATGGAGGCGACAGGAGATGTCTTGAGTATACGCCAAGTCATCGGTAGATGCGGTCTTGATCACGTCTAGGCGGGTAGCTTCTGGAGTCCTTCCGAATGAGTATGTGGGCCCACAGGCCCAGCCGAGGACTATGGGCCGACTAGGTTGGCACCCACTAGTCCAGGACACCGTCAATTAGACGTCCTATGCACCTGAATGGAGGGAGTATATTGTTTTGACTCCAATATCCAAGAAATTACCAAGTAACTCTCACAACTAAACATTCCAATAAAATCTCTTGGAGATATCTTCTCTGTTGCATCATATTTCCAAGATGAAATACAATTAAGATTTTAGTAAAGAGTCTACAATTGGACTGGAGCAGTGCTACTACTACTAGAGCTGTGACAATTAATTTGGATCGGAGGGAGTAACATATTTTGAGAATGATCAAGTAATAAGAAAGGGGTCTTCATTTTAAAAAAATCACCTAAAAAAGGGTTCACAATGTTTTTAAACATGATGAACATTCAAAAAATTATGTGGAACATTTTTTGAAAATGCGAGGAACATTTTCTAAAAACATGATTAACTGATTTAAAAATATCCAAGGAACATTTTCATACAATAAAAAAATTAGGAAATACGCTAATAAGATTTTTCAAATAAATGATGAGTATTTGTTTTGAACATGATAAATATTTTTAAATGCGCCCTAAACTTTCTTTTATATACATGATTTTTTAATGCACAATGCGCCTTTTCTCAAAACATGATGAACATTTATACACAGTGAACAATATTTTTAGATACACGCTGATAATATTTTTGAAACACAATGAAATTTTTAGTTACACCCTGAACATTGTTTCAAATATACGATGGCCAATTTTAAATATATGATGAACCTTTTCTATAAACACAATGAACATTTATTATACATGATGGACAATATTTTAAAATACATGATGAAAATATGGACAGTCCCTTTGAAAAATTCACAAAAATACATTCTTTGAAGACACGGAGAACAATTAAAACATAGGGTGAACATTTTTTTAAACTATGTTTTTTTATACACCCTAAAGATTTTCTAAATACATGTTGATTTTTTTATAATGCATGATAAACCTTTTCAAAACACATGATGAACATTTTTTTATACAATATGAACAATATTTTTAGATACATGATGAATGTTCATAAAATACACAATCTCCATTTTCAGAATACGTGTCAAACATTTATTTTAAATACAACACAATTATTTTTTTCATAAGCACTATGCATATTTTGTAAACTAGAGGATACCCTACGCGTTGCTGTAGAAATTGGTTGAAATTAAATTTGGTTGATAACATGAGAACCTAAAACTAAAAAGATATATATGACTTATTATCTTTGTAAAGTATTTAATAATTAAATGAGAAAAATCATGCATGGTTGAATGTTGTGGTGTTTTTTTCCCATGCATTGTTGCATGTTGAGGTGAGCCTCGTCCAATTCATAATTTTATGATGAGATTACATGCTTGCATTTAAGATAAATAAATTAGCAGGGATAACTCTCTTAGGTATACAGGATATGCGACAAAAAGAAGGATGAGAAGAAAATGAAAGAACAAAAAACTGGGAAAGTAAAAGAAAGATGAGATGATGAAACGAAAAGAAAATTAAACATTAAAAATGCTCAACTCATTTAAAATATATATATTATTTAAAATAAGTCATGTGATTGAATTGGAAAGTGAAAAGGAAACAAAAAACATGAAAAGAACAGGAAACAAATTGCAAAAAGAAAAAGGAAGAACATAAATAGAATTAAGAAAAAAATAGAAACATAAAAACTACTAGAAATCAAAAAAGAATAAAATCCTGACGGAAAACCAGATTTGATTTTGGTGGCCACAACCATCAGGCCGACATCGATATCCACACAATTGACAGCTGAAGAGCCCCTCTATTATTAAGACCAGCCCAGTAGTACAACCGCATGTCCTCAACAAAAAAAAGGAGTACAATCGCAATTTCGACTGAAGATCAATGATTTGCTGGAGATGCGGCGATGATCCCAAGCACATAGTTCCAGTCTCAAAGTTTCTCCTCGTTTGTCCTGGACTACGTTAATTGATACGGAATTGCTAACTCACATCTAGATGTTTTTTTAAGGATGTCACATCTAAGTTCTTAACCGTTGGATTTGTCCCGATGTAATTGTCATGTAGAGTTGATTAGTTTTTTTTGAGCGGTTGTAGAGTTGATTAGTGATGCGCGCATCCTGCGTCGCTCATCTCGCTGGTCGCTCGGGCCGTTGCTTTTGTTCTGTTTGTCCGGCCTCTCGTTGCACCTCCATGGGCTGGCCTTTTTCTTTTTTCTTTTCTGGGTTGCATTGTAAAAGAACTCGATGAGGCTATCCGCTCTATGCCCATATACAATGCTGTTTGGTTCCACATCTCACTCTTTATTTTTTTGCGGTGGTAACTCCACGTCTGACGTACAATTAGAGACCACCCGAGTTGCTAATCTATCTTTTATGTGTAACTGGGTCTAACCTATTTATATATATTTTTGTATTTTATAGTGGAAGTTCATTCACGTCACATAACTGAAAGACAACACAATCTTTCCGTCCTAGTTACAAGTTCACCCAGAAATATAACTGGACATGTTTTTGACTCATTTTTTTGTCTTAGTTGTAAGTCCACTCTCAACAGTAACTGAGGGTCACTTGTCCTAGTTGACTAACATGCAACTAGTCATGTCTCTTTTTTCTATCTCAGTTGCAAATACACCATTGATACGCAACTGAGGCGGACCCATTGTTTTTCCAGTTGCAAGTCTACCATCGACACGCAACTGGACCGACCTTCTTGGTCCCAGTTGCAACTTCACCTCCGACATGCAATTGGGGTCCCGCTAATTTTTCTTGTCTCATTTGCAAGTCCACCTTCGCCACGCAACACTGGGTCTCCTTTTCCTAGTTGCAAGTCCATCACTGACATGCAACTGGGCTCGCCTCTTTTTTTTTGTCCCAGTTGAAAGTACACCATTGATACGCAACTGAGGTGGACCCATATTTTTCCTAGTTGCAAGTCCAACCTCGACACGCAACTGGGGGTCCCCTTGTCCTAGTTGCAAGTCCACCACTGGCATGCAAGTGGGCTCATCTCTTTTTTTTTTGTCCCAGTTGCAAGTAACCCACTGATACGCAACTGAGGCGGACCCATTTTTCCCTAGTTGCAAGTCCACCCTCACAACACAACTAAGGATCCCGTTCTCCTAGTTGCAAGTCCACCACTGCCATGCAACTAAGCTCTTCTCTTTTTTTGTCCCAGTTGCAAGTACACCATTGATACACAACTAAGGCGGGCACATTGTTGCAAGAAAATTTATTTTTCTAGATTCAGCGTACGAAGGGAACTCACCGTACCACATGCAGATCAGAGATATGATGGTAATAACAACTTTTTTCTCTTTTTTCCATTTTTTTTAAATGGCAAAAGAGGTGAGCGAGAGTAACAACTAATCCTTTGTTGTGTTTCTTAACAATTTTCATTTTTTGCAAGTAATTTTTTTATCAAAACTTGGGGAGAGTCGAATCTAAGAAGAATTGGGTTAATGAATTATGACGTAGTTTACTCAAATATGCCAAAGCAAATTGGAAGGTAAAACAATCTGTACGAAGGGAACTCACCGTACTGACATACCTACATTTCCGTCCTCTTAATTATCACCAATTTTTAATTCTCTTTCTCTTTGTCTGTACCAAATAGAGATGCTTGCAGGATTTTTGCTCTAAAGTGGATGCAAACATGGGATTCAAGGAACGCCATGCAGAGAGTTTTCAAGATGAGTGATGTCGCAGATGCAAGAGTAAGACTCACTGTCGACATTCTTTTCAGCTCATACAACACAATTCAAGAAGGCAAAAGGCTTGTCAAGGACTTTAAATGGCGTTAATTGGTACTTTTCTATTTTTCTGTTTTACTTAAGCATACCCTACTTTTATATACAACCACACATCACTTAAAAAGAAAGCCAACGTTTTCTTTTCTGGTGGTACTGATAGATAGTGTCTCTTTTTATGTCAACAGGGGAAAACACAACCAAGTACAATGCAAGCAGAAACGAGTAACCATACTTCTGCTTGCATTGTACTCCTTGTTTCTTTTTGTTTATAGATTTTTTTTAGATTCTTCTTTCTTTTTGTTTGTTCGAGCAATCCTACTACAAATACTTTGGAAAGGGAAATACTCCTTGTCTCTGTAAACAATATCTGCTACTGTCCATGCAATATATTCTGGTCACAAAAAAGAGGGCGTTTACTTCTTTTGCTTCCCAAACAATTTTTGTTTTACTCTCACTTGATTTGTCATATTTTTTGGTTTTCCCGGGGCACCATTTTATGTGTTAAACCAATACATTTTTAATGTGTTTTCTGTCCAACTAGTCTCTGTCATCTACACCAACAAAAGGAATGAAGGAATGGATGCAAGTAATCGCTAGGTGTTGCTTCAATACATATAGTTTTTAAGTTTTTTTATTTTTCTGCTTGCTTTTTTCTCAGTTTTACTACTTGTAGAAGTCAACTTCATGTTAATTTTGCAGAGAGACACAACACAAGGATTCTTTTTGTTTTTGCTTATCACAAGGTGAAGTTGCTGCATCCACCCATTCTGCTAGTTAGACACTCTCTGAATTTTCCACTCTATCTTTGTCACTCTCTTAATGTTCCACTCTCTGGCAGTTGTGCCAGCTATGTACCCCGTGATATAATTTTTTTTATAAATGTTCAACATTTTTTATATTTTTTATCATACATTGTTTCTTTCTTTTTCCGCTGCCCCTGCCATTTTTCTGACTTTTTTCCCTCGTGAATGCAGTGGAAAATACAAAGGAAACAAAGGAGAAGGAATCACCACTGGGAATTTTTAGTAGAGCAACTGAAAATACAAAGGACAAGAAGAGAATGCACTAGAAAATCCAAAGGAGTAATAGGAGAAGCAATTTTCCTGTCTTTTCACCTTGGCCATCATAATTTTCCAGGTAACACACGGTCTAATTTATTACAACAAAGTTATAATGTGTTTTTCAAATTTGTGTTGTCCATGTCTTCTTTTGTCACTAGAGCATCCCTCCCACTTCTGTGCTAGGCGCCTTCTTTCGTCGACGTTTAGCACCACTTTCTTTCTCAACATCCACACTAGGACCACCTGTGTTTACATAGGGAAACATTTTTTTTCTATTTGTTGTCATGGGCACACACACACAGGGAAATTAATTAATGAAGAAATGAAACTAAGAACAACACAAACCTGCAGTTTTTTTGCTTGCTGCTTTCGGCTTTGGCTTTTGGAACCTGGACTTGGGAATGTGCAGGTTCTCACAACTAGCTATAGTGTGTTCACCGCTGTTACAGTGGCTGCAAGATCCATGATTCTTTGCAAGCAACTTCTCTCTGACTGTGCGGTAACGGCCACGTGGACGTCCTTTAGAAGTTGCAACATCTGGGTCTTGTAACGTATCGTAACCATTAGGATGAGGTACTTGTATCTCAGGGCCTTCTTGTTGAACAATCCCTTTTGCCTGAAGCTCTCTCACCTCATCTACTCTAGTCATCTCTTCAAGCCCAGCAAATATTTTTTCACCCTCTCTGACCACAAACAAGTACTTGTCGTTCGTTCGTGCACCGTCGGAAGCCATTTCATTCAGCATTTTGGAGAGAAGTGTGTACCTCATATGTCGGCTTCCTTCAGTCAATTCCATTGGTATATTAAACTGTTTGTGCCTCACATACTTCCTGTCCTTTGATTTCCACCTTTCTAGATAATACTTCTCTGGTAGCTCAGATACGTTCAGCTGTTGAAGGACTCTTAGTATATGTGCACATACAATTCGTCCTTTTGAAACTTACCACAGATGCAAGCGAAATCTCCATGGTTGATGTTTGCAAGCACTAGATAGAGGCGCGTCCTGAAATCCTTCTCAGCAAGCATCCTTGACTTGTAAACTTCATATCTTGAGCCATTTTCGATGACATCCACATGGAGGTTAGCAGCAAACTTCATTTGCTTCTGAAACAAAAGATTTGCCGGTTGTACATCCGCACAGCCTGTATCTCAAGTTCATTACGCACCCAAAACGTTGGTTGTGTTGTCCTAGTCTTGGAGTCTTGCTCCCTCTCCATGTCTTCTATCCGTTCTAAGATTCTTTGGTATTCTGTCATGAAGCTCATCACATTGTAAGTCGACGCTACATTGTCCTTGAAGATGGCGTTCATGCCTTCACTCCGAGATGTGGAGTGAATCAAAGGAAGGAAATCTGTCTTGAAGTAGACAGGGACCCATCTTTTCCTTTCCTTCCACATTATCTTGAAATATTTGACGCTCCCAATATCATACTTTTCAACCATCTCTTGCCATAGCTTCTCAAATTCTGTGATTGTGAGGGAGTTGTGCACAATGTTAGTGAAGTCTGCATGGAGATCACCTTTGGTCACAAAAGTCCTGCAGCACTTCTCTTCAGCCTTTTTCTTGACATGAAACAAACAGTTCCTATGTTTGGACTGGTTGAACACACCAGCCACAACCTCTTTCATTGATGTATCTTGGTCTGTGATGACCGTCGCTGGTTGCTTGCCACCCATACAGTCAAGGAATGTGTGAAACAACCATTCAAAAGTGTCAATCGTCTCATCTTGAATGATGGAACATGCAAACAAGCAATTCTGCCCATGTCCAGAAACACCAACAAAGGGGGCAAAAGGAAGATTGTATTTGTTGGTCTTGTAAGTTGTGTCAAAGCTTAAGCTGTCACCGTACAGATCGTACATTTTCCTTGAATATCCGTCAGCCCAAAAAATGCAGAGGACCTTGCTTGGGTTCTTCGGATCAACATTGAACTTGTAAAAGTACCTTGAATCATCCGCTTGCCTACCCCTAAAGTAGTCCAGAAGTTGCATCATGTCATTGCTGCCATTCTCCTTTCTCATGGATGCTCTCACATTGCTAACAAACTTTTTTGTGTAAGGTAGTGGGCCTTGTCGTAAATACTCAAGAATGGCCATGATTTTTCTTGTTGGCATCTTCACAGAGTTGAATGTCCTCACAAACAACTTTTCTTCCTCCGTCATATGTTTGTGGGATCTCAAGTACTTGGACTCTTCCGGCGGACTCAACTCGTGGTTGTGCTAGAGATTCATATCTGTGATGAACCACCTGTCATTCCTCTTTGAGACAACCAATTTAGCTTGACAACCTGTTATGTCAATAGCATTCCTCCTCCTTTTCCTTGTCTTCTCTGGTAGTACCTTGCCGGTTTTCTCTTGTCGTTTTTCTGGTCTTTTTTTCCTTTGGGCCTCTTTTTGCTCCTCATCAAGTACCTTTCCCGACCGGTTGCATCTGAAAATGCACCAAGACTCACCGCCTCCCGGGATAGTTTGCCCACGGTAATTTGATGCTTTTCTTACAGCAAATCCACTGATGGAAGAATATTGGTTATAAAATGCTAGGGCTGCATTCGACGTGTCAAATACCATGCCCATCTATGGCACAAGCAGGCTTCTGACCTCTTGGCTTGAAGTCTGTTATGCAGCAATAGTATCTTCCTCAAGAAAGTTGTCTATGTCGTCTGGGGTCAGTCTCACATGATCATTGTCCATAGCTGCATTTTCAGTCTGCTGAATCTCATCCTCAACAACAACTATATCAGTGCATTCTTCAGAGACAGCAAGCACATTCTCGAAAGCAGTTGTTTCATCGTCTGACTCATCACTCAGTGGATCATCATCGATGATATTGTCATTGTCACACATCCCAAGAGCTTTCATAAAGTCTGCACCAGGAGTTGGGACAGTCTCTTTCCATGACAAAGCTTGCACAGATGGTGTAGGCTGATAGGCATCAGACAAGCAGTTGTCCCAGTTTGAATTCTCATTGTCTTCAAATATGTTGTTTGATGTAGGCTCCCCCATCTTAGTTTGTTCGTTCAAGTCTGAGTTTCGCCAAGTTATCATGAACGTCTCATTCTGCACATGTTTTGCACATAAACAGAGAGACAACTAGTTTAATAAGATACATGTTTTTCTACTCCAAAATGATTTAAAAAAACCAACATATCTGTTCATGTGTGTTCTTTTCAAGGTTGCTGGTCATACCTCAGCACCAACAGGATAGCGGCTTGTGTGGGGTGATCCAAAATAAGCAGCCTGCACAATAATATCACAGATAAGCCATTTTTGCCACCCCTTCCTTTTAATATCAAGCACAAAACAAGTTTACCTCAGAATCAGCAGCAAACAACATTTCTGTATATGACATGTTCATGCCCAATCCTTGGCTTAACCCCCCTGCCTGCATTCTATTAAATGGTTTTAATATCTACAGAATAACAGAGAGAAACATTTTTTTTATTTTTTGTAATTTCTCTTCCCAAATAAATTACTGAATTTCTGTTTGTCAACACGGAACTTACAGGAGGCTACTGCTGCACAAAAGAACCAACAGACTGATCGACAGGAACATTTGATGAGCTAGGACCCAAAGTTGGCCACTGCACACAGATTTAATTGAGACATAATAAGTTCATACACAGCAACAAACACTTTTTTACACTAAGGTTTTTGTGTGTGTGTTTTTTGGTCAGGATGCAAGGAAGCTCATGAACCTGAGGAGGAAATGAGTAGGGGTAAAACATCGGCAGAAAACCGGCTCCGTTGTTTTGCATTCCAAAAAGACCGAGCTCAAACAATGCTCCAGGATATTGGGATTGTCCAGGCTGCAAACATAAATACATTTGTAAGTTTCTTTCTTGTCTGCACTCTTTTTGTTCATTTCAATTATGGACAAGGAGTCAAAACAGAGGGAGAGAACACTTGCCTGTTTACCAATGTACTTCCTCGCAAAGTTAACTTCATGTCCCGCAGCCATTTTTTCAGTGTAAAAAATTATGATATCCAATTTTCTTCTCTAATTCTCTAGGAACTGTTGCTTAGTTTTTGTCACACCAAAGTAGTGTTGAGAACCATCCACAGGTTTCTGTGCTAATCAGGCAAGATGCTTTTTCATACCAACTAAACTTTATGTTTATGATACTTTCTGTTCATCATAAGACAAATAATGGGAGGAATATATATGAATAATTTGGAGTTTTTCTCCCCCTGTTTGTTCTCACTTACTGCATACTGTATATAACTGAACATACACTATATGTAAAAGATTTAGACAACTGAATTATTTGTTCAATCAATTTATCTAGATCTTTCAATATCTGGTACAGCTACCACTTCTGACATATAGCTAAAAAACCTGCCACACACTGGATCTAGATATGAGTTTTTTTTTGTTTCTCTTTATTTTTGCTCAACACAACTACTCCAGGCTCTGATGTAGATGTTGTTCACTATCAATTTTTTGTCACAGACCAACCACCAAGTTTATTGTCCCATCAAGGAAGAAATAAGCAAAAGCATGATGATTTTCGGATGGGGTTCAGAAGAAGCATATCACACAGAAGGATCTTGAAAGGAAGATTCAGCAACAAAAACTCACCCTGGTAAGAGGCACCACTCCCCGACATTTTTCTATCCTACAATTTATCCTGTTCCTTTGTCCCAGATCTTCAATTTCTTATCTGTGTGTTCTTTCTTCCTCCTTTTCATCCACCCATGGCGACTGTGGTAGATGAGGTTGGGAAGAAGGGGATGGAATGGATGGGCACGAGGGCCAAGGGTTATCGGGGGGAGGGGGTTGGGGTTGGGGTGGTGCCAGGGAAGAGATCATCATCACCTGACAAAAAGAACGCCCCACTTTTTTTCCCATGCTTTTTCTATCAGCTTGTTTTACAAGCAAAGTGCCCAGCCTTTTTTTTAGAAAAAAAGTGCCCAGACCTGGAGTCAAACAAGGCCTGCATCTGGTCTCAAGCTTAATTTTTTTTAGAACAAACAAATAAATTAAGCCCACAAACACAAGGCCTGGGCCCAGGAAACTTGCAAGTGTGGGTGGTGGAGGAGGAGGGACATGGCCCAGCCCTGGAAGCGTCCAACAAAAAAGGACAAGCAACGACAGGGGGGAGGCCTGGGTTGACAAACAATCAAACGACAGAATGAACAGGAGCGATCGGGTGGGCTACAAACAGGGTGACGTCATCTTAGATGTGACATAGTTATGTCACATCTAGATACGTCCTAGACAGACCCCATATACAATGCTGTTTGGTTCCACATCTCACTCTTTATTTTTTTGCGGTTGTAACTCCATGTCTCACGTACAATTAGAGACCACCCGAGTTGCTAATCTACCTTTTATGTGTAACTGGGTCTAACCTATATATATATATTTTTGTATTTTATAGTGGAAGTTCATTCACGTCACGTAACTGAAAGACAACACAATCTTTCCGTCCTAGTTACAAGTTCACCCAGAAATATAACTGGACATGTTTTTGACTCATTTTTTGTCTTAGTTGCAAGTCCACCCTCACCAGTAACTGAGGGTCACTTGTCCTAGTTGACTAACATGCAACTAGTCATGTCTCTTTTTTCTATCCCAGTTGCAAATACACCATTGATACACAACTGAGGCGGACCCATTGTTTTCCCAGTTGCAGGTCTACCATTGACACGCAACTGGACCGACCGTCTTGGTCCCAGTTGCAACTTCACCTACGACATGCAATTGGGGTCCACTAATTTTTCTTGTCTCATTTGAAAGTCCACCTTCGCCACGCAACTCTGGGTCTCCTTGTCCTAGTTGCAAGTCCATCACTGACATGGAACTGGGCTCGCCTCTTTTTTTTTCCCAGTTGAGAGTACACCATTGATACGCAACTGAGGTGGACCCATGTTTTTCCTAGTTGCAAGTCCAACCTCGACACACAACTGGGGGTCCCCCTTGTCCTAGTTGCAAGTCCACCACTGGCATGCAAGTGGGCTCATCTCTTTTTTTTGTCCCAGTTGAAAGTAACCCATTGATACGCAACTAAGGTGGACCCATTTTTCCCTAGTTGCAAGTCCACCCTCACAACACAACTAAGGATCCCGTTGTCCTAGTTGCAAGTCCACCACTGTCATGCAACTAGGCTCTTCTCTTTTTTCGTCCCAGTTGCAAGTACACCATTGATACACAACTAAGGCGGGCACATTTTTTCCCCAGTTGCAAGTCCACCATCGACACGCAACTGGGGGCCGACCCTTTCTGTCCCAGTTACAACTTCACCCCTGACATGCAATTGTGGTCCCGCTTTTTCTTTCTTGTCCCAGTTGCAAGTTCACACTCGACATGCAACTACGGCCCAACCCATTTTTTGTCTTAGTTATAAATCCAGCTACACACCTAAGATATAATTAAGGGGCCTGCCTTTTTTGTCTCGGTTGCAAGTACACCCTCGACACGCAACTAGGGGCCGGCCATTTTTGTCCATGTTGCAACTTCACCCCTGACATGCAATTGGGGTCCCACCTTTTTTATTGTCCTAGTTGCAAGTTCACACTCTACATGCAAGTGCGGCCCAACCCATTTTTTGTTCTAGTTGCAAGTCCACCTAACATGCAATTAAGGGGTCTGCCCTTTTCTTGTCTCAGTTGCAAGTGCACCCTCGACATGCAATTGGGCTTGACCCTTTTTTCGTCTCAATTACAAGTCCATGCCCGACACGTAACTGGGGAGCCCTACCAATTTTTTTGTCGTGATTGCAAGTCCAGCCCTGACATGCAACTGGCCCTACCCCTCTTTTTTTTGTTCCTAGTTGCAAGTCCACCTTCGATACGCAACTCGGACCAGCCCATTTTTGTCTCATTTACAAGTGCACCCTCGATAGGCAACTGGTGGCTAACCCATTTTGTCGCAGTTGACTCCACTCTGAGATGCAATTAAGGTCCTGCCTTTTTCTTCTCCCACTTGCACGTCCACACTGGACACGCAACTACGGCCCAACCCATTTTTCTGTCATAGTTGCAAGTCCAACTACACACCTCATATGCAATTAAGGGCCCCACCATTTTTTCCCAATTACAAGTCCACTGTCGACACGAAACCGGGCCCGACTCGGTTTTTGTCATAGTTGCAAGTCCGCCCTGGACACGCAACTACATGCCCGCAACGAGACTGCAATTAGGGGTGGGTTTATATTTAGCGGCCAGTTGCATCTCCATAATTAAAATATATTTTTTTTTCATCTGTTTATTAAAAGTGGTGAGCATTTTTTAAATTATAATTTTAGAAAATCATGATGTATCTTTAAATACACGATGAACATTTCTTTAAAGGTTTCTTTATTGAACTTTTTTTAAACCCACGGTGACCAATAAATTTGTGAGCTTTTTTAGTTCCACGTACATTTTTTAGTTTCAGGAATTTTTTTCATTTTTTAATCATGCACATATCACACATTTGGTGTATCTTTTTTATCATGCACGTATCAAAAGAAACTAACGTTCATGCACACAAAAAGAAGGAACAACATAGAACTATACAAAAGAAAATAATGTTCTAGGTGCTACTTTGTTCATGCTCGCGAAGCCCACATCACACGACAAGCATTTTTTTGTCAATTATGTTGTTTTAGGAAGCCCAGATGTATAGGGGGAAGGGCCATTTAGATTAGCCTGTTACGGGGTGGGAGTATTGTTTGTGGGCTGGGGCATGCGCTCACGGCAAAACAATAAAAAAGGAGAAACAAACAAACATAGAAACAATATAGCGGGTTGTTTATTTGCTGATATGGGATGATGTCATACTTAGATGAGACATAACTATGTCTCATCTAGATGATCCTTAGACATACCCTGATTGATATGTCCATGACGTATTGGCGATAGGCGTACAGTTAGGATGGATATGCCTTGCCATTGTCAGGCCAACTGGTGCTTATATTGTCTCAAGTCTGAACCTTGAATCTTGCATATTGCACTCCCAATTCAGCCAGTGACTTCATATACAAAACTTACGAGCCAACTTATATCGGAGGACCTCATTGTAAGTTAGGAGGAGAGGGATTGTGTGCATGGATGATTTTCATTGATCGTGCACTAGGCACATATATAGATACGAGGGGGTGCGCGTGGTGTCTTGTCTCCCAAGATACAACAAGTTACAGAGGAGAGAGAGACGTGACATGTGCAATGTACAAAACCCAGACCTATATACATATATGCAAAGAGTGCATGTTCAACACCCCCCCCCCCCCCCCCGCCCCCCCCCCCCCCCCCCGCAGTCGAAGCGTTGCCGGAGATGCAAAGACTGGACCGAAAGCCCTCGAAAGTCGAGGTGGGCATTCCCTTCATCATGACATCGGCGAACCGCTGATCAGTGGGCACATGCAGGACTCGAACGCGGCCAAGTGCAACCTGCTCCCGGACAAAGTGGATGTCAAGCTTAATGTGCTTTGTCCGGCGATGGTGAACAGGGTTGGCAGAGAGGTAAATCGCGGAGACGTTGTCACAGTAGACAATCGTGGCCTTGGGAACCTCACCAAGCAACTCCTGAAGCAGCTGTCGTAGCCAGGAGCACTCCGCAATGGCGTTAGCCACAGCCCTGTACTCGGCTTTAGCACTCGAGCGTGAAACCGTGGGTTATCATTTAGACGACCACGATATCAGGGAAGGCCCGAGATAGACGCAGTAGCCAGAAGTGGAGCGACGAGTGTTGGGGCACCCAGCCCAGTCGGCGTCGGAGTAGGCGATGAGGTCGGTGGCAGAGGAAGCCGTCAGGGTGAGACCCATAGCCGTGGTGCCACATATATACCGGAGAATACATTTCACCAGAGCCCAATGGGTATCACGAGGGGAGTGCATGTGAAGGCACACCTGCTGAACGGCATACTGCAGATCCGGCCGCGTGAGCGTGAGGTACTGTAGAGCACCGACAATGGAGCGCTAGAAGGCAGCGTCGGACGCCGGAGAGCCCTCGACGGCGGACACCTTAGCCTTCGTGTCGACAGGCCTGGAAGTGGGCTTGCAGTTAAGCATGCCGGCTCGCTCTAGAAGCTCGTAGGCATACTTCTGTTGATGCAGAAAGAAGCCAGTGGCACGACGAACTACCTCGATGCCAAGGAAGTAATGGAGAGCCTCCAAGTCCTTGAGGGCGAACTCAGTGCTGAGATGAGCTATGATCTGCTGAAGAAGCACTGGCGGGGACGCTGTCAGGATAATGTCGTCGACGTACAGAAGGAGGTACGCAGTGTCGGTGCCCTGATGATAGACGAACAGGGAGGCGTCGGACTGTGTGGACTGAAACTCCAGCTGCTGAAGGAAGGCCGCAATACGCTGGTACCAAGCCCGAGGTGCCTGCTTCAACCCATAAAGAGAACGGGAAAGCAAGCACACATGGTCCGGGTATGTGGTGTCGACGACGCCGGTGGGCTGCTGACAGAACACCTGTTCATCGAGGTGACCATGCAAGAAGGCATTGGACACATCGAGCTGGTGAACTGGCCAGGCTCGAGAGACAGCCAGCTGGAGAACAACACGAATCGTGCTCGGTTTGACAACCGGGGCGAAGGTGTCGGTGAAGTCCACACCAGCACACTGTCGAAAACCTCGAACCACCCATAGCGCTCAAGAGAGCCGTCGGGGCGGGTCTTGTGGCGGAACACCCACTTGCCAGTGATGACATTAGCATGGGGAGGTCGCGGAACAAGCTGCCACGCACGGTTGCGCTGCAGGGCATCGAATTCCTCATGCATCGCAGCAAGCCAGTTCGGATCCGGAAGGGCTGCATGAGCGGAGGAAGGTAGCGGAGACGGTGTCGAGGTGAATGCATCACACAAGTACTCATCGGAGATGTAGCGCGTGCTAGGCTGGAACGTCCCAGTGCGAGCCCGGGTGACCACACCGGAGGGAGGTGCAGCACCCTCCGGATGAGCCAGAGGGGAGACAGGCGATGATGAAGTCAAGCCAGTCTCATAGGACCCCGAGGTCGAAGCCGTCGGAGAGGCCGCAGTGGCCGAGCCAGGGGTCGTGCCTGGGGCGTCCTGCGAAGCCGTCGAGGGGGCCGTGCCCGAGGCGACCGAGCCGGAGGTGCCCGAGGCGATCGAGCCAGAGGGCCCTGAGGCGGCCGAGGGGGCCCGACTGGAGGAGGCCGTGATACGTCTCCAGCGTATCTATAATTTTTGATTGTTCCATGCTGTTATATTATCATTCTTGGATGTTTTACAATCATTTTATAGCAACTTTATATCATTTTTTGGGACTAACCTATTGACATAGTGCCCAGTGCCAGTTGCTGTTTTTTGCTTGTTTTTTACTTCGCAGAAAATCAATACCAAACGGAGTCCAAACGCAGCGAAACTTTTTGGTGATTTTTTCTGGACCAGAAGACACCTGTTGGGCCAAAGAAGTACCAGAGGGGGGCTCCGAGGGGAGCACAACCCATCTGGGCGCGCCTGGGGGCCCAGGCATGCCCAGGTGGGTTGTGCTCACCTCGGCCGCCTCCCGCACCGCCTCTTTGCTCTATAAATACCCCAATATTCCAGAAACCCTAGGGGAGTGGACGAAAAACAATTCTAGCCGCCGCAAGTTCCAGAAACCACAGATCCAATCTAGACACCATCACGGAGGGGTTCATCATCCTCATTGATGCCTCTCTGATGATGCATGAGTAGTTCATTGTAGACCTACGGGTCCGTAGTTAGTAGCTAGATGGCTTCCTCTCTCTCTTTTGATTCTCAATACAATGGTCTCTTGGAGATCTATTTGATGTAACTCTTTTTGCGGTGTGTTTGTTGGGATCTGATGAACTTTGAGTTTATGATCAGATCTATGTTTTTATCCATGAAAGTTATTTGAGTCTTTTGATCTCTTATATGCATGATTACTTATAGCCTCGATTTTTCTTGCCATGGGAAGAGGTGCTTTTTGATGGGTTCGATCTTACGGTGCTCGATCCCAGTGACAGAAGAGGAAACGACACGTATGTATCATTGCTATTAAGGATAACAAGACGGGGCATATTCCTATATGAGTAGATCTTGTCTACATCATGTCATCATTCTTATTGCATTACTCCGTTTTTCCATGAACTTAATACACTAGATGCATGCTGGATAGCGGTCGATGTGTGGAGTAATAGTAGTAGATGCAGGCAGGAGTCGTTCTACTAATCTTGGATGTGATGCCTATATAATGATGATTGCCTGGATATCATTATAATTATTTGAAGTTCTATCAATTGCCCAACAGTAATTTTTTTACCCACCGTATGCTATTTTTCTCGAGAGAAGCCACTATTGAAATCTACGGCCCTCGGGTCTATTTTCTCATCATATATTTTCAGATCTATTTTGCTATTTACCTTTTCGTTTATTTGCCACTTTTATTTTCAGATCTATATTACCAAAAACCCAAAAATACCTTGCTGAATTTTATTTGCTTTTATTTGCATCTATAAATCTACTATAATTTTTCTCCCGTCAACTTGACAATTTCTGGCACCGTTACCCGAAAGGGATTGACAACCCCTTTTACACGTCGGGTTGCAAGTATTTATTCTTTGTGTGCAGGTACCGTTTACGTAGTGTTGCTTGGTTCTCCTACTGGTTTGATAACCTTGGTCTCATCACTGAGGGAAATACCTACCGTAGTTGTGCTGCATCATCCCTTCCTCTTTGCGGAAATACCGACGTAGTTCACGCTGCATCAAAAGGAATTTCTGGCGCCGTTGCCGGGGAGACATCATCAACATCTACCAGGTTCCTAATCAAAAATCTCATCTCCTTGCAATTTACATTATTTGCCATTTGCCTCTCATTTTCATCTCCCCCACTTCATAAAAAATTGCCGTTTTATTCGCCATCTTTTTCGTTCGCCGTTTTCTCGTCAGATCTGTTTTTGAGTGCAATCTTGTTGCGTAGTCACGATGACTCAAGAGAACACCAAGTTGTGTGATTTCTCCAATACCAACAACAATGTTTTTTTAGCACTCCAATCGCTCCTCCCGCCACTAGTGCGGAGTCTTGTGATATTAATGCCGCTTTGTTGAATCTTGTTATGAAAGATCAATTTTCTGGTACTCCCAGTGAGGATGTCGCGTCCCATCTTAACACATTCGTGGAATTATGCGATATGCAAAAGAAAAAGGATGTGGACAATGATATTGTGAAGTTGAAATTATTCCCGTTTTCTTTGCGAGATCATGCAAAAATTTGGTTTTCTTCTTTGCCTCGCAATAGTATCGATTCTTGGGATAAGTGCAAGGATGCTTTTATTACTAGGTATTTTCCTCCCGCGAAAATTATTTCCCTTAGGACACAAATCATGAATTTTAAGCTACTTGAGCATGAACATGTTGCGCAAACTTGAAAAAGAATGAAATTGATGCTAAGAAATTGCCCTACTCATCGTTTAAATCTTTGGATGATCATACAAATTTTTTATGCAGGATTGAATTTTGTTTCTAGAAATCTTTTAGATTCCGCCGCGGGTGGTACTTTTATGGAAATTATTTTGGGTGAAGCTACTAAATTGCTAGACAATATTATGGCAAATTATTCACAATGGCATACCGAAAGAGCTCCTACTAGTAAAAAAGTTAATTCGGTTGAAGAAATTTCTTCTTTGAGTGAAAAAGTTGATGCTCTTATGAAATTGGCTGCTAATAAAAGTGTAACTATTGATTTCAATGATGTGCCTATGTCTACTTTGATTGAACAAAATAGTGATGTCGTAGATGAGAATTTTACCTCGCGAAACAATTTCAATAACAATGCTTATAGAGGCAATTTTAATCCTAAGCCTTTTCCTAGTAATTCCTCTAATAATTATGGTAATTCCTATGGTAATCCTTCTTATAATAATAATAGGAACACCTCTGATCTTGAGAATAATATTAAAGAATTTATCAATACTCAAAAAGTTTTCAATGCTACAATAGAAGAAAAGTTGAATAAGATTGATGATATGTCTAGAAGCATTGATAGAATTTCTCATGATGTAGAAAATCTCAAGATGAAATTTTTCGTGCCCAAGGTTGAGGAATCAATTAAAGCTTTATATGTTTCTATGGATGAAAGTAACAAAAGAACCGCTGTGCTTAGAGCTAAAAGAGAATTTTTAGAAAAAGCGTTTTCTAGTGATTGCTTTCATAAAAATGATGAAGATCTTAAAATGGTTGGTGTTTCCTCTATTGATTCCTTCTTTACTAAAATTAAAATTGATGATAAAGGGACTGGAGAAGAGTCAACTTTAGCTAGAAGGCGTCCCGATAATTTGGAGAGTGAAAATCTTGTTGAGAAAATTGATAAAAGTGGGTTTGGAGAGGTCAAAACTTTAACTAGTGAAGTGCCCACTCTTTTGGATTACAAAGACTTTAATTATGATAATTGCTCTTTGATTGATTGTATTTGTTTGTTGCAATCAATGATAAATTCACCACATGCTTATGAACAAAATAAAGCTTTTACTAAACATATTGTTGATGCTACGATGAAAGCTTTGGACGAAAAGTTGAAATTAGAGATTTCAATTCCTATAAAATTACATGATGAATGGGAACCTACTATCAAAGTCAAGATTAAAAACTATGAGTGTTTTGCTTTATGTGACTTGGGTGCTAGTGTTTCTATAATTCCGAAATCTTTATGTGATGTGCTTGGTCTTACCAATATTGAAGAATGTTCTGTAAATTTGCACTTAGCGGATTCTACTATTAAAAAGCCTATGGGAAGAATTAATGATGTTCTTATTCTTGCAAATAGGAATTATGTGCCCATAGATTTTATTGTTCTTGATATTGATTGCAATCCGTCTTGTCCAATTATTCTTGGTAGACCGTTTTTGCGTATTATCGGTGCCGTGATTGATATGAAAGAAGGCAATATTAAATTTCAATTTCCAGTAAGTAAGGGTATGGAACACTTCCCTAGAACTAGAATTAAGCCACCATATGAATCAATCATGAGGGAATCGTATGGATCTAGAAATAAAGATGACAACACTTAGATCCTTGCCTTATGCCTAGCTAGGGGCGTAAAACGATAACGCTTGTTGGGAGGCAACCCAATGAATAAAATTTATTTTTGTCTTTTTATTTCTGTTCTTGAGTATTTGCACAATTATTCCTCTGCTATGATTGTGTTTTTTGTGTTTTAATTAGTGTTTGTGCAAAGCAAAGCCTTTGGATCATATTGGGTGATAGTTGATTTGATCTTGTTGGAAAACAGAAACTTTTGCGTCCAGTAAAATAATTGTTTAAAATCACAGACGCGACGAAAAATTCTGAATTTTTTACAAAATATTTATATACAAATTTCCTATGTTATGTTAGTTGTTCATAAGTTTTTTGAGTTACAAAAGTATTAGAACAATTCCCATCTTTACAGGCTGTTCTGTTTTTGACAGATTCTGTTTTCTTTGCATTGTGTGCTTATTTTGATGAATCTATGGTTTGTATTGGAGGGTATGAGCCATGGTAAAGTTAGAATACAGTAGAAATAATGCAATAACAAATTTGAATGGGTTTTCTATAGTACTTAAAGTAAAGGTTGGTTTTCTTATACTAACGGATCTAACGAAGGTTTTGTTGAGTTTTGTGTGATTGAAGTTTTCAAGTTTTGGGTGAGATTACGATGGATGAAGGAATAAGGAGTAAGAAGAGCCTAAGCTTGGGGATGCCCCATGGCATCCCAAGCTATTATCTAAAAGATAAGAAAGAAACTAAGCTTGGGGATGCCCGAGTGGCATCCCCTCTTTCTTCTAACGACCATCGGTATTTTACTTGGAACTATATTTTTATTCATCACATATCATGAGTTTTGCTTGGAGCGCCTTGTATGATATGAGTCTTCGCTTGTTTTTATTTTTATTTTGTGTCATATATCCTTGCTGGACACTCTATTTGAGGGAGCCAAAATTATGCTATGACTTGTTAGAATTGCTCTCTATGCTTCACTTAAATCTTTATATGCTATGGAATTGCTCTAGTGCTTCACTTATATCTTTTTGAGCACGGTGTGCTTTAGTATTTTTTGAAGAAATGCTCTCATGCTTCACTTAGATTTATTTGAGAGTTAGTAATTTTTTAAGAAATTCTCTCTTGCTTCGCTTAAATTATTTTGAGAGAAGAAGTTTTCTATGCTCATGTTCTTCACTTAGATTTGTTTGAGCTATCAATAGCAACATATGAAATTAGTCCCAAAGTGATAGATATTCCAGAGAGATATAATAAAAACTTTCTTGAAGATCATTGGAAAAAATAAACTTGATTCTTTGTAATAGTTTTGCGACATGTTGCTAGTGATATGTGAGTCATGTTAATGACTAATTATGTTTTAGTAAGAATATTGGTGTTAAGGTTTGTGATTCCCTATGCAAGCACGAACGTCAATAGTTATGCAATGAAGTTACATCCTACTTGTGGTGCATTATTCGGTGTTAGTTATGCTTAATGCTCACTTATGAGATTTTTCATTTCTTGGTTGGATGCTTCTCAATCTTTTTGCTAGCCTTCACTTGCACTAAGTATGATCACTACTTGTGCATCCAAAATCCTTAAGCCCAGTTTTGCCATATGAGTCCACTATACCTACCTATATGCGATATTTCCGTGCCGTTCTAAGCAAATTTATATGTGCCATCTCTAATTTTCAAAATAAATTTTCTTTTTGTGTGCTCGTACCGCTCATGAAACGGTAGGGGGTGGCTGATATTTTTCCATGCTAGATGTGTTATTCTCAAGATGAGTGTTTATTCACTTGTCATTGCACGAGAGTACGGCAAAGGTATTAGGGTTGCCCAGTCCCGAAATGAAAAAAAGAATTTACTTTATGTTGTCAAATAATAAATTCCTTGGAAAGTGTTGGTATGGACGGCACCCGTGGATTCGGTTAGCCGTGGAATATGAAAGTATGGTGGAAAAAGGAATAAACTTTATTTTCTGTTTGGGAACCGCCTATGATATATCTAGCATGGAAAGTATTGGGAACTACTCGATCGTTTTCGTTGACAGGAAAAGCATGCCACCCAAAATGTTTTATCTCTATCTTTTTGCTTTGAGCTCTGGCACCTCTACAAATCCCTACTTCCCTCTGCAAAGGGCCTTTCTATTTACTTTATGCAATTTTATTTTTATTTGAGTCTCCATCTTCTCTTATAAAGCACCAACTAAGGGGCACTATGATCGTACTTGAGCATTGGGTGTAGCTAATATGCGAGTGTGTTTCATGAATGGATCAATGATTGAGCATAATGGGCTAGGAAACTTGCTTTAGTATTGATATTTTGAAAGACATGGTTGCTTGTTGATATGCTTGAGTATTGAAATCTTCATGTCAAAACTAAACTATTGCTTTGAATAATATAAAAGTCCAAATGTCCATGCTACAAAGAAAATATTATGTGATAAACATGTTAGGCAGGATTCCACATCAAAAATTATGCTTTTATCATTTACCTACTCGAGGACGAGCAGGAATAAAGCTTGGGGATGCTGATACGTATCAAACGTATCTATAATTTTTTATTGTTCCATGCTGTTATATTATCATTCTTGGATGTTTTACAATCATTTTATAGCAACTTTATATCATTTTTTGGGACTAACCAATTGACATAGTGCCTAGTGCCAGTTGCTGTTTTTTGCTTGTTTTTTACTTCGCAGAAAATCAATACCAAATGGAGTCCAAACGCAGCGAAACTTTTTGGTGATTTTTTCTGGACCAAAAGACACCTGTTGGGCCAAAGAAGTACCAGAGGGGGGCTCCGAGGGGAGCACAACCCACCTGGGCGCGCCTGGGGGCCCAGGCGCGCCCTGGTGGGTTGTGCCCACCTCGACCGCCTCCCGCACTGCCTCTTTGCTCTATAAATACCCCAATATTCTAGAAACCCTAGGAGAGTGGACGAAAAACCATTCCAGCCACCGCAAGTTCCAGAAACCACAGATCCAATCTAGACACCATCACGGAGGGGTTCATCATCCTCATTGGTTCCTCTCCGATGATGCGTGAGTAGTTCATTGTAGACCTACGGGTTCGTAGTTAGTAGCTAGATGGCTCCCTCTCTCTCTCTCTCTTTTGATTCTCAATACAATGGTCTCTTGGAGATCTATTTGATGTAACTCTTTTTGCGGTGTGTTTGTTGGGATCCGATGAACTTTGAGTTTATGATCAGATCTATGTTTTTATCCATGAAAGTTATTTGAGTCTTTTGATCTCTTATATGCATGATTACTTATAGCCTCGTATTTCTTCTTCGAATCTTTGGTTCAGTTAGGCCGACTAGATCGATTTTTCTTGCCATGGGAAGAGGTGCTTTGTGATGGGTTCGATCTTAAGGTGCTCTATCCCAATGACAGAAGGGGAAACGACACGTATGTATCGTTGCTATTAAGGATAACAAGATGGGGTCTATTCCTATATGAGTAGATCTTGTCTATATCATGTCATCATTCTAATTGCATTACTCCGTTTTTCCATGAACTTAATACACTAGATGCATGCTGGATAGCGGTCGATGTGTGGAGTAATAGTAGTAGATGCAGGCAGGAGTCAGTCTACTAATCTTGGACGTGATGCCTATATAATGATCATTGCGTGGATATCGTCATAATTATTTGAAGTTCTGTTAATTGCTCAACAGTAATTTGTTTACCCACCGTATGCTATTTAGAAGCCACTAGTGAAATCTACGGCCCCCGGGTCTATTTTCTCATCATATATTCTCAGATCTATTTTGCTATTTGCCTTTTCATTTATTTGCCACTTTTATTTTCAGATCTATATTACCAAAAACCCAAAAATACCTCGCTGAATTTTATTTGTTTTTATTTGCATCTATCAATCTACTATAATTTTTCTCCCGTCAACTTGACAAATTCTGGCACCATTACCCGAAAGGGATTGACAACCCCTTTTACACGTCGGGTTGCAAGTATTTGTTCTTTGTGTGTAGGTACCATTTACGTAGTGTTGCTTGGTTCTCCTACTGGTTCGATAACCTTGGTCTCATCACTGAGGGAAATCCCTACCATAGCTATGCTGCATCATCCCTTCCTCTTTGGGGAAATACCGACGTAGTTCAAGCCGCATCAGGCTGGACCCGAGGGGCCGCCGCCAGAGGAGGCGCCCGCGCTAGTGGCGTCCGATGGGACCACCGAGACAGAAGGCGCAAGGCCCGGGGGCGAGGCCGGGGCGGGACTCGACGAAGGGGGCGGCCCGCCAGGTGTAGTGGCATGGGCGGGCGGCGGCCGAGTGCTGCGCCAAGGCAGAGGCGCGATGGGAGGAACCGTAGGCAGCTCGGCGGAGGGTGGTACCTGCTGGAAAGGGAACACCATCTCATCAAAGTACACGTGCCACGATGTATAAATGTTGTGGGACACTGGATCATAGCACCGGTAACCTTTGGTGTTGGGAGGGTAGCTGAGAAAAATGCAAGGAACCGACCGTGGAGCGAGTTTGTGAGGAGCGGTGGACGCGGTGCTAGGATAACAGAGACACCCAAAGATGCGAAGGCCATCATAAGATGGGGGTGCACCAAAGAGGAGCTGGTGAGGGGCATAGTTCCAGCGGGGGCGACACGGGCGGATGTTGATGAGAAGGGTGGCGGTGGCGAGAGCATCCGGCCAAAACCGGGGAGGCACGTTAGAGTGAAAGAGCAACGTGCAGACGCAGTCATTAAGAGTACGAAGAATATGCTCGGCGCGGCCATTTTGTTGGGACGTATAGGGACAAGTGAGGCGAAAGATGGTGTCGTGGGAGGCTAGGAGGTTATGAACAGCGACGTTGTCGAACTCTTTTCCATTGTCAGTTTGTAATGCAAGGATAGGACGACCGAACCGTGTGGTGACGTAGGAATAAAAGGCGGTGAGTGTGGCAAGGGGTCGGACTTGCGACGAAGAGGAAATGTCCACACATAATGAGAAAAAATCATCTAAAATCACAAAATATTATAGGTAGCCCGTGTTGCTTGCAACCGGAGATGTCCAAACATCACTATGCAATAACTGAAATGGAAAAGTGGAAGTAGTTGTAGACACGCTAAAGGGAAGACGAACGTGCTTGCCAAGACGACAAGTCTCACAAGTGTGGTCATCAACCTTATTACATGAGAATGAAAAACTCTGAAGAATTTGACGCAAAACGGTGGAGTTGGGATGTCCGAGACGACCATGCCAAAGGTCGACACTAGCGGCGAGGGCGACTGGGTGGGTGGAGGTGGTGGCGGAGGAGTGCAACGGGTAGAGCTCGCCAGGGCTATCATATCGGTGGAGAACCATCCGGGTACGGGCATCCTTCACAGAAAAACCAACATCGTCAAACTCAACAGTAATAGGATTCTCACGAGCAAGGCGACGAACAGACACAAGGTTCATGACTAGCTCAGGAGAGACAAGAACATTAGACATGTTGATAGGAGTAGACGGAGAAGGAAACGACATATGACCGACATGTGTAATGGGTAAGGAGGAACCGTTACCAACGGTGATGCGAGTGGGAGTATGAACGGGAGTAGAAGAGGTGAGGTTACCGGGAGATGTCATGTGAACGGTGGCACCCGAGTTCATGTACCAGTCGCCACCGCCACCGTAGTTACTGGGTGACGGAGCCGAGTGCAGGGCAGCCAGGAGGGCGGTGTCCCACGGCGGCGGAATCCGCGGCGGGTATAACCCACCATAAGGTGGCGCCGGGGCGGCGCCATATCCACGAGGCATCGGTGGTGCAGGTGATTGAAATATGCCCTAGAGGCAATAATAAAGTTGTTATTATTATATTTCCTTATTCATGATAAAGGTTTATTATTCATGCTAGAATTGTATTGACCGGAAACTTAAATACATGTGTGGATACATAAACAAATACCGTGTCCCTAGTAAGCCTCTACTAGACTAGCTCGTTGATCAAAGATGGTTAAGGTTTCCTAACCATGGACAGGAGTTGTCACTTGATAATGGGATCACCTCATTAGGAGAATGATGTGATGGACAAGACCCATCCGTTAGCTTAGCATATGATCGTTCAGTTTATTGCTATTGCTTTCCTAATGTCAAATACATATTCCTTCGACCATGAGATCATGCAACTCCCAGATACCGGAGGAATACCTTGTGTGCTATCAAACGTCACAACATAACTGGGTGATCATAAAGATGCTCTACAGGTATCTCCGAAGGTGTATGTTGAGTTGGCGTGAATCGAGATTGGGATTTGTCACTCCGTGTATCAGAGAGGTATCTCTGGGCCCTCTCGGTAATACACATCACAAGAAGCTTGCAAGCAAAGTGACTAAGGAGTTAGTTGCAATATGATGTATTACGGAATGAGTAAAGAGACTTGCCGGTAACGAGATTGAACTAGGTATGGAGATACCGACGATCGAATCTCGGGCAAGTAACATACCGACAGACAAAGGGAAATACGTATGTTGTCATAAAGGTTCGACCGATAAAGATCTTCGTGGAATATGTAGGAACTAATATGGGCATCTAGTTCCCGCTATTGGTTATTGACCACAGAAGCGTCTCGGTCATGTCTACATCATTCTCGAACCCGTAGGGTCCGCACGCTTAACGTTCGTTGACGATATAGTATTATATGAGTTATATGAGTTGGTGACCGAATGTTGTTCGGAGTCCCGAATGAGATCAAGGACATGACGAGGAGCTCTGGAATGGTCCAGAGGTAAAGATTGATATATAGGATGAAGGTATTCGGGTTTTGGAAAGGTTTCGGAATGCACCGGATAGTCTTCGGAGTACCGGAAGGGTTCCGGGAGACCACCAGAAGGACTTGGTGGGCCTCATGGGCCAAAGGAGGGAGGCGCACCAGCCCATAAGGGGCTGGGCACACCCCACCTCCCTTGCCCACGCATAGAAAGAAGGAGGGGGTGCCCTAGGACAGCCGGCCCCCCTTTCCTCCCCCCCAATGCATCAAATATGGAAGGGGGTGCGCCTGAGGCAGGGCAGCCGCCGGCCCCCCTCCCGCCCTTTCCTCCATGCCTAAAGGATGAAAAGGGAGGGGGCACGCCTAGGGCTTCCTCCTCCTCCCCCCTATATATATGAGAGGAGGGAGAGGGGCAACAGACACCACGATCCCCAAAGCCGTGTGCGGCGCCCCTCTCCCTCTAGTTCGTCCTCGGTCATAATTTTCGTAGTGCTCGGCGAAGCCCTGCGGAGATAGTTGCACCACCACCGTCACCACACCGTCGTGTTGCCGAAACTCATCTACTACTTCGCCCATGTTTCTGGATCAAGAAGGCGAGGACGTCATCGAGCTGAACATGTGCTGAACGCGGAGGTGCCGTATGTTCGGTACTTGATCGGTTGGATCGTGAAGGTGTTCGACTACATCAACCGCGTTGATAAACGCTTCCACTTTATAGTCTATGAGGGTATGTAGGCATACTCTCCCCTATCGTAGCTATGCATCTCCATGGATAGATCTTGCATGTGCGTAGAAGTTTTTTTGTTTTCCATGCAACGTTCCCCAACAGTGGCATCATGAGCCAGGTCTATGCGTAGATGATATGCACGAGTAGAACACAAATACGTTGTGGGAGGTGATGGTCATACTTCTTACCACCAACGTCTTATTTTGATTTGGCGGTATTGTGGGATGAAGCGGCCCGGACCAACCTTACATGTCTACGCACATGAGACCGGTTCCACCGACTGACATGCAACTTGTTTTGCATAAAGGTGGCTGGCGGGTGTCTGTTTCTCCTACTTTAGTTGAATCAAATTTGACTATGGCCGGTCCTTGAAGAAGGTTAAAACAGTAAAACTTGATAATCACCGTTGTGGTTTTGCGTAGGTAAGAGCAGTTCTTGCTAGTTGCCCTACTAGCCACGTAAAACTTGCAACAACAAAGTAGAGGACGTCTAACTTGTTTTTTAAGGGTATGTTGTGATGTGATATGGTCAAGACGTGATGTGATATACGTTGTTGTATGAGATGATTATGTTTTGTAATATCGACAACCGGCAGGAGCCTTAGGGTTGTCTCTTAATTATTGTATGAAATGCAAGCGCCATGTAATTGCTTTACTTTATCGCTATGCGTTAGCAATAGTTGTAGAAGCAATAGTTGGCGAGACGACCCCGACGCAATGATGGAGATCAAGGTGTCGAGCCGGTGACGATGGAGATCATGATGATGCTTTGGAGATGGAGATCAAAAGCACAAGATGATGATGGCCATATCATGTCACATATTTTGATGGCATGTGATGTTTATCCTTTATGCATCTTATTTTGCTTAGAACGGCGGTAGCATTATAAGATGATCTCTTCACTAAATTTCAAGACAAAAGTGTTCTCCCCGAGTATGCACCATTGCTAAAGTTCGTCGTTTCGAAGCACCTCGTGATGATCGGGTGTGATAGATTCTACGTTCACATACAACGGGTGTAAGCCAGTTTTGCACAAGCAGAATACTTGGGTTAAACTTGACGAGCCTAGCATGTACAGACATGGTCTCGGAACACTGGAGACTGAAATGTCAAACATGAGCCATATAGTAGATATGATCAACTTAGAGATGTTCACCATTGATGACTACCCCATCTCACGTGATGATCGGACATGGGTTAGTTGATTTGGATCATGTATCACTTAGATAACTTGAGGGATGTTAATTTAAGTGGGAGTTCATTAGTAATTTGATTAATTGAACTTAATTTATCATGAACTTAGTCTTGATAGTATTTGCATATCTATGTTGTAGATCAGTGGCCCGTGTTACCATTCCCTTGTATTTTTAATGCGTTCCTAGAGAAAACTAAGTTGAAAGATAATGGTAGCAATAATGCGGACTGGGTCCGTGATCTGAGGATTATCCTTATTGCTGCACAGTAGAATTATGTCCTTGATGCACCGCTAGGTGACAGACCTGCTGCAGGAGCTGATACAGACATTATGAACATTTGACAAGCTCGATCTGATGACTACTTGATAGTTTAGTGCGCCATGCTTTACTGCTTAGAACCGGGGCTCCAAAGACGTTTTGAACGCCATGGAACGTATGAGATGTTCCAAGAGCTAAAATTAGTATTTCAGGATCATGCCCGTGTTGAGAGGTATGAGACCTCTGACAAGTACTTTGCCTACAAGATGGAGGAGAATAGCTCAGCCAGTGAGCATGTGCTCAGAATGTCTGGGTACTACAATCGCTTGAATCAAGTGGGAGTTAATCTCTTCCAGATAAGATAGTGATTGACAGAGTTCTCCAGTCACTATCACCAAGCTACTAGAGCTTTGTGATGAACTATAATACACAAGGAATGACTAAAACAATTTCCGAGCTCTTCGCGATGTTGAAATCGATGGAGGTAGAAATCAAGAAAGAGCATCAAGTGTTGATGGTTAATAAGACCACTAGTTTCAAGAAAAAGGGGAAGGGAAAGAAAGAGAACTTCAAAAGGAATGGCAATAAAGTTGTCTCTCCTATGAAGAAGCCCAAAGCTAGACCCAAGCCTGAAACTGAGTGCTTCTACTGCAAAGGAAATGGTCATTGGAAGCGGAACTGCCCCAAATACTTGGCAGATAAGAAGGATGGCAAAGTAAACAAAGGTATATTTGATATACATGTTATTGATGTGTACCTTACTGGTGCTCATAGTAGCCCCTGGGTATTTGATACCGGTTCAGTTGCTAAGATTAGAAACTCGAAACAGGAGTTGCAGAATAAACGGAGACTAGTTAAGGGCGAGGTGACGATGTGTGTTGGAAGTGTTTCTAAGATTGATATTGTGACGGCCCCGGCTTAATCGTGCACTAATCATACACGCAAATGTACACGATCAAGCCTAAGGACTCACTTAAAGATATCACAACACAACTCTAAAACATAAATAAAGTCATACAAGCATTATATTACAAGCCAGGGCCTCGAGGGCTCGAATACATAAGCTTGATGTCAACAAGCATCAGCGGAAGCATTAGATATCTGAGTACGGATATAAAAGATAAAACAGATAAGCCTTTAAGAAGGCGGGGCAAAACAAAACACTACAATCGAAAAGGCGTAGGCCTCTTGCCTGGGACCCTCCGAACCTACTCCCGGTCGTCAGCCAACTCGTAGTAGTAACCACCCTCGGGGTAGTAGTAGTGATCGTCGGCGAGGGCAGCTGTCTCCTGGGCTCCGTCATCTGGTTGCATCAAATGGATATGGGGAAAAAGAGGAAGCAAAGCAACCATGAGTACTCATCCGAAGTACTCAGTAAGCAAGGATCTACACTACATATGAAACATTATCAAAGAAAGGCTGTATATGTGGACTGGGCTGCAGAAATGCCAGAATAGAGGGAAGGCCTAGTCCTATCGAAGAGTAGCATCTTCAGCGGTCTTGCAGCATTAGAAGAGTGTAGATTAGTACAGTATAAAGTAGTAGTAGTGTTATCAACCTCGCCCAGAGATCCTTCCTCGACTCCCTGCGAGAAAGCGATCCCAGAGCCCTAATATCCAAGTATCAACCTCGGCCAGAGATCCTTTCTCTACTCCCTGCGAGAAAGCAATCCCAGAGCCCTACTATCCATATCTCATCACAAGTATCCAGTTCTAGTTGTATCGATCGGGATACAACTCCGAGCGTCCGTTACCGAGGATCCGGCTATGCATAGATTAGTTCTTCCCTGCAGGGGTGCACCAACTTACCCACCACGCTCGCTTAACTCCAGCCGGACACACTTTTCTGGGTCATGCCCGGCCTCGGCCAAACGACACACCGCAACCCTACCTAGAGCTCAGCAGAGAGGTCCCCGCCGGTCTACATCCTAAGCACTCCGGGGTCTTGGGCCCATCGCCCGTTGCACTCCGGGTCGTTGTGTGCAGGGTGGATACCAGCACCACCTCGGATGGCCGGCACGATTCGACCGTGCCACAATGCTGAACTGGATGTCTGACAGAGCTTTCGGCTGATGCCACGATGCAGAGTGCCCATAACTTTTCCCGCGTGATGGTTAGTGCTATCGGGCCAGAGGCCCACTCAGATCAAATATCCAAATCGTTAGTGTTTTGGTAGTGCGGTAACGAGCAGAGACTCACGATCGATGTGACCCCGTCACCCCGTCTCGAGGACTTGCGGCAAGGGCTAAGATTGCCCGGCCACGCCTCGTATTTCTCTCTCGGGTACCGTCCAGGTCAACCCGTCTCCACATCACTCGCGGGTACCCCTCAGGGTCGACCCGCCTTTCCAAGTAACAGTTGTAAAGTCCAAGTATTCGTGTGTCCATAACATCAGGGAATCCGAGGTATCACCCTCGTTGGATTCCTACTCGATGTATCCGTTAAGGTGAACTTAGGAGGAATCACCCTCGAGGTTCACACTTGAGGTGTTGCACGACGGCGTCGTTATCGGAAGTGGTGAAGGAGGAATCACCCTCGATGACCACGACCGAATAGCTACTCTACAAAGTTAACATCAGAAGTGCTAAACGAGGTATCACCTTCGGCACTCGATGGTAACGCTGCAGTGTCGTACAACTAAGGGGGTGATGTGCGGTGCCGGGGCCTGGTTGTCGATCATGTTGATCGAGTCATCTGATAATCCAGCGGGGCAACTAGGACAAGGTGGGGTCTCTGGTGGGTCTCTATCCAGCGTATACTAAGCAGTTTAGGATAAACATGTAGGTAACAATAGCAGGTTACAAAATCAGGCTATGCATCAGAAATAGGATAAACATTAGCAGCAGCAATTTCTAATGCAAGCATAAGAGAGAAAGAATAGGCGATATCGGCATGTTCAAAAGGGGGGTGCTTGCCTGGTTGCTCTGCGGCAAAGGCCTGGTCTTCAACAGTGTAGTCAACCTCCGGAGCTGCGTCGGCCTCAGGGACGACGTTGGTGTCGGGGTCTATCGAGAGAGAAGAGGGGGAGGAAACCCGACTTCCCATCACTCGCGGGTACCCCTCAGGGTCGACCCACCTTTCCAAGTAACAGTTGTAAAGTCCAAGTATCCGTGTGTCCATAACATCAGGGGAATCCGAGGTATCACCCTCGTTGGATTCCTACTCGATGTGTCCGTCAAGGTGAACTTAGGAGGAATCACCCTCGAGGTTCACACTTGAGGTGTTGCACGGCAGCGTCGTTATCGGGAGTGGTGAAGGAGGAATAACCCTCGATGACCACGACCGAGTAGCTACTCTACAGAGTTAACATCAGAAGTGCTAAACAAGGTATCACCCTCGGCACTCGATAGTAACGTTGCAGTGTCGTACAACTAGGGGGGTGATGTGCGGTGCTGGGGCCTGGTTGTCGATCACGTTGATCGAGTCATCTGATAATCCAGCGGGGGCAACTGGGTCAAAGTGGGGGTCTCTAGTGGGTCTCTATCCAGCCTATACTATGCAGTTTAGGATAAGTAGGTAAGGTATCAATAGCAGGTTACAATAAATAGGCTATGCATCAGATTAGGATAACTCAAAGCAGTAGCAAATTCTAATGCAAGCAGGAGGGAGAAAGAATAGGCGATATAGGCATGTTCAAAGGGGGGGTGCTTGCCTGGTTGCTCGGCAGATGAAAGAGGAATCTTCGACGGTGGAGTAGTCGATCACCAGGGCATCGTTTGCGGTCTCTGGGTCTACCGGGCAGAAAGGGGGAGAAGAAACAATATAAATGCACGGCAACAAAAGCAATCACATAGCAGGACACGGTATACGCAGTGCAAGGGTGCCCTAGTGCAACGTTAAGTGTTACAGAAGGAGCGGGAAAATATCTGGGAATATTTTTCCAGTGTCAGGCATCTGTCAGACAGATGAACCGGAGGGAAAGGTTCCATGTTCATTGTGCTAGAGGCATGTGACAAGTATGACGAAGGCATATTCGGATTCGTCTCATCGTTCTGAGCAACTTTCCTGTAGAAAGTTTTTCGATCCGAGCTACGGTTTAAATTCTATGAATTTTCAAAGATTTAAACATTTTCTAGAATTTATTTTATTTATCTAATTCAACATTATCCAGAACAGTGTATGTGTGACGTCAACCTGATGTAATGGTGACATCAGCAGTCAACTGGTCGGCTGACCAGGTCAAACCTAACATGTGGGCCCCACCTGTCATAGACAGTGGGGTAACTAACTAATTAACTGAGTTAATTAACTAGGTGGGGTCCTATGTCAGTGACTGATTAGTATATAAACTAATTAACAAATTAACTTAATTTTGGATTAGCTCTAAATAAGTGCGGGGCCCGCATGTCGGTGACACGGGGTACCCAGTCAGCAGGGTTGACTCAGTCAACCCTGACTGGTGGACCCGCAGGGCCCACGGGCAGTGGCTCAGAGGCGGGCCCCGATCGGCCACGTCAGCACTAACCACCGGAATCACGCCGGCGAGGCCGAGCGCGGCGGCGCGCGTCAGAGCAGCGGCGGGTTTCGCGCATAGGGCACCATTTCGGGCGCAGCCAGGCCCATTCGAGCGAGCAGACGACAACGAGGTGAACTGTGGTGGTGGCGGAGGCTGCGGTGGTCGGAAACGTCGGCGGCGAGCTCGCTTGTGGTGAGTGGAGTTTGGGCTGGGACGGATCTGGGGCTAGGGGGCACGGCAAAACATGTGGCTGGGCTCGCTGGGCTCCTGGAAGCACCAGGAGCACATTGTCGTGCTCACGCAGAGGCTGCGACAGCGGTGGCCACGGCGGAGGAGCTGAACGGCGGCAATGAGCTCGGCCACGGCGGGCACAACAACTAGGGGGCGAGCGTGGGCTAGAAAGAGGGGGAGGAGGAACGGATGCTCACCGAGCGGCACACGGAGGCCGGTGAGAGCTTAGAAGCGCAGGGAGGCGGTGAATCACGGCGGCAGCGTTCCGGCGATCCGAGGAGGAAGAAGAGGTCAGGGCAGCTCCTGGAGGCGTCTGGCGTCGCGTGGCTTGACGGGGAGACGTGGTCGACGGAGACGGAGCACGTGGACAGCTTGGTGTGGCCGGAGGGACTCGGTGGCCACGAGGACGGGCAAGGCACGGCGGTGACCGCATTGGCCTCGTTCGGTGGGGAGGGAGAGACGAGAGAGGTGAGGGGAGAGTTGCGAGGCTTGCAGGGGGAGTGGATGAGGCTTGCCCTTATCCTCTCGGTGTCGGTGGGCGTCGTCGTGTCGCCGTTTCGCCAGAGCGCGTCGGCGCGGCCACGGGCGCGGCAACACACAAGGAGAGAGAGCGGGAGGAGGGAGAAAAGGGGGCCCAGTGGGCTGGGCTACTGCACTGTGCACTTAGGCCCAGTTGCACAGTGCCGCTTCAGGCCTTTTCCATTATTTTTTTACTGTTTTGTTTTAACAGCAGGTTTTTGCATTATTTTGAGCTACCAGATGCCTCTATAAAAATGTGAAACTTGGTCACAAAAATACAGTGGAATATTCTGTTGTGCCACAAAAAGTTTGGGCAGGTTTTGAATCCATTTGAATTTTTCAAAAACGAATATGGCATTAATAGTGCTATTTTGGCACTGTTTAAAATGCTTAGGTCCATTTTGTAGTTGATGGAGATGTTGTTTTCCTTAACAACATTTGTTTTGGAATATTTGTTAGATGATGAACATTTTTCCAGCAACTTTTGGGCAACTTTATTTTCCACTTGTGATTTGAATTTGAATTCAGTGGAGGAATTTGGAATGAGATATTAACCATTGTGATCAAGCAATGCAAAGGAGGATGACTTGGCACTGATCATAAGGGATTACTGTAGGGTGATGCTGGGGATGTTACAGATATGATCACTATCGCACACTCCCTCTACCTTCGAGATTAGTGATAAGCCTAAATAAATGTTATTTGGTGTGTGCGTTGAGCATGAACATGATTAGATCGTGTTTATTGCAAATAGGGTTATTCATTTAAGTCAGAGAATAATTGTTGTTCTGTTTGCATGAATAAAACCTTCTATGGTCATACACCCAATGTAAATGGTTTATTGAATCTCGATCGTAGTGATACACATGTTCATGATATTGATGCCAAAAGATACAAAGTTCATAATGATAGTGCAACATACTTGTGGCACTGCCATTTAGGTCATATTGGTGTAAAGCGCATGAAGAAACTCCATGCGGATGGAATTTTGGAATCACTTGATTATGAATCATTTGATACTTGCGAACCATGCCTCCTGGGCAAGATGATCAAAACTTCGTTCTCCAGAACAATGGAGCGAGCTAATGACTTATTGGAAATAATACATACCGATGTATGCGGTCCGATGAGGGTTGAGGCACGCGGCGGGTATCGTTATTTTCTGACCTTCACAGATGATTTGAGTAGTTATGGGTATATATACTTGATGAAACACAAGTCTAAAACATTTGAAAAGTTCAAAGAATTTTAGAGTGAAGTGGAAAATCATCGTAACAAGAAAATAAAGTTTCTACGATCTGATCGCGTAGGCGAATATTTGAGTTACGAGTTTGGCCTTCATTTAAAATAATGTGGAATTGTTTCACAACTCACGCCACCTAGAACACCACAGCGTAATGGTGTGTCCGAATGTCGTAACCGTACATTATTAGATATGGTGCGATCTATGATGTCTCTTACCGATTTACCACTATTGTTTTGGGGTTATGCATTAGAGACAGCCACATTCACGTTAAATAGGGCACCATCTTAATCCGTTGAGACGACACCGTATGAACTATGGTTTGGAAAGAAACCTAAGCTGTCGTTTCTTAAAGTTTGGGGATGCGACACTTACGTCAAAAGGCTTCAGCCTGATAAGCTCGAACTCAAATCGGAGAAGTGCGTCTTCATAGGATACCCTAAGGAAACTATTGGGTACACCTTCTACCATAGATCCGAAGGCAAGATCTTTGTTGCCAAGAATGGGTCCTTTCTAGAGAAGGAGTTTCTCTCGAAAGAAGTGAGTGGGAGGAAAGTAGAACTTGATGAGGTAATTGTACCTAGTCTCGAATTGGAAAGTAGCACATCACAGAAAACCGTTCCCATGATGCATACACCAACTAGAGAGGAAGCTAATGATGATGATCATGAAACTTCGAATCAGGTTACTACTGAACCTCGTAGGTCAACCAGAACATGTTCCGCACCAGAGTGGTACGGTAATCCTGTCCTGGAAGTCATGTTATTAGACCATGGCGAACCTACGAACTATGAAGAAGCTATGATGAGCCCAGATTCCGATAAATGGCTTGAAGCCATGAAATCTGAGATAGGATCCATGTATGAGAACAAAGTATGGACTTTGGTGGACTTGCCCAATGATCGATAAGCCATTGAGAATAAATGGATCTTCAAGAAGAAGACGGACACTGATGGTAATGCCACTGTCTATAAAGCTCGACTTGCTGCGAAAGGTTTTCGACAAGTTCAAAGGGTTAACTACGATGAGACTTTCTCACCCGTAGCGATGCTTAACTCTGTCCGAATCATGTTAGCAATTGCCGCATTTTATGATTATAAAATCTGGCAAATGGACGTCAAAACTGCATTCCTTAACGGATTTCTTAAAGAAGAGTTGTATATGAAGCAACCAGAAGGTTTTGTCGATCCTATAAGTGCTAACAAAGTGTGCAAGCTCCAGCGATACATCTATGGACTGGTGCAAGCATCTTGGAGTTTGAATATACGCGTTGATGAGGTCATCAAAGCATATGGTTTTATACAGACTTATGGTAAAGACTGTATATACAAGAAAGTGAGTGGGAGCTCTGTAGCATTTCTGATATTATATGTGGATGACATATTGCTGATTGGAAATGATATAGAATTTCTGGATAGCATAGAAGGATACTTGAATAAGAGTTTTTCAATGAAAGACCTCGATGAAGCTACTTACATATTGGGCATCAAGATCTATAGGGATAGATCGAGACGCTTAATAGGACTTTCACAAAGCACATACCATGGCAAAGTTTTGAAGAAGTTCAAAATGGATCAGTCAAAGAAAGGGTTCTTGCCTGTGTTGCAAGGTGTGAAGTTGAGTAAGACTCAAAGCCTGACTACGGCAGAATATGGAGAGAGAATGAAAGTCATTCCCTATGCCTAGCCATAGGCTCTATAAAGTATGCCATGCTATGTACCCGACCTGTTGTGTGCCTTACCATGAGTTTGGCAAGGGGGTACAATAGTGATCCAGGAGTGGATCACTGGACAACGGTCAAAATTATCCTTAGGTACCTAAGAGGACTAAGGAAATGTTTCTCGGTTATGGAGGTGATAAAAAGTTCATCGTAAAAGGTTACGACAGTGCAAGCTTTGACGCCAATCCGGATGACTCTGAGTCTCAATCTGGATACGTATTGAATGTGGGAGCAATTGGCGAGAGTAGCTCCATGCAGAGCATTGTAGACATAGAAATTTGCAAAATACATACGGATCTGAATGTGGCAGACCCGTTGACTAAACCTCTCTCACAAGCAAAACATGATCACACCTTAGTACTCTTTGGGTGTTAATGACATGGCGATGTGAACTATATTATTGACTCTAGTAAACTCTTTGGGTGTTAGTCACATGGCGATGTGAACTATGGGTGTTAGTCACATGGCGATGTGAACTATGGGTGTTAGTCACATGGCGGTGTGAACTATGGGTGTTAATCACATGGCGATGTGAACTAGATTATTGACTCTAGTGCAAGTGGGAGACTGATGGAAATATGCCCTAGATGTAATAATAAAGTTGTTATTATTATATTTCCTTATTCATGATAAAGGTTTATTATTCATGCTAGAATTGTATTGACCGGAAACTTAAATACATGTGTGGATACATAAACAAATACCGTGTCCCTAGTAAGCCTCTACTAGACTAGCTCGTTGATCAAATATGGTTAAGGTTTCCTAACCATGGACATGAGTTGTCACTTGATAACGGGATCACCTCATTAGGAGAATGATGTGATGGACAAGACCCATCCGTTAGCTTAGCATATGATCTTTCAATTTATTACTATTGCTTTCTTAATGTCAAATACATATTCCTTCGACCATGACATTATGCAACTCCCGGATACAGGAGGAATACCTTGTGTGCTATCAAATGTCACAACGTAACTGGGTGATCATAAAGATGCTCTACAGGTATCTCCGAAGGTGTTTGTTGAGTTGGTGTGAATCGAGATTGGGATTTGTCACTCCGTGTATCGGAGAGGTATCTCCGTGCCCTCATGGTAATACACATCACAAGAAGCTTGCAAGCAAAGTGACTAAGGAGTTAGTTTCAAGATGATGTATTACGGAACGAGTAAAGAGACTTGCCGGTAACAAGATTGAACTAGGTATGGAGATACCGACGATCGAATCTCGGGCAAGTAACATACCGACAGACAAAGGGAAATACATATGTTGTCATAAAGGTTCGACCGATAAAGATCTTCTTGGAATATGTAGGAACCAATATGGGCATCCAGGTCCCGCTATTGGTTATTGACCAGAGAAGTGTCTCAGTCATGTCTACATCATTCTCGAACCCGTAGGGTCCGCACGCTTAATGTTCATTGATGATATAATATTATATGAGTTGGTGACCGAATATTGTTCGGAGTCCCGGATGAGAGCACTGACATGACGAGGAGCTCCGGAATGGTCCGGAGGTAAAGATTGATATATAGGATGAAGGTATTCGGGTTTCGGAAAGGTTTCCGAATGCACCGGATAGTCTTCGGAGTACCGGAAGGGTTTCGGGAGACCACCGGTAGGACTTGGTGGGCATCATGGGCCAAAGGTGGGAGGCGCACCAGCCCACAAGGGGCTGGGCACGCCCCACCTCCCTTGCCACGCACAGAAGGAAGGTGGGGTCGCCCTAGGGCAGCCGGCCCCCCTTTCCTTCGCCCCCATGCATCAAATATGGAAGGGGGTGTGCTTGAGGCAGTGCAGCCGCCGGCCCCCCTCCTAAGCTTTCCTCCACACCTAAAGGAAGGAAAGGGAGGGGGCACGCCTATGGCTGCCTCCTCCTTCCCCCTATATATATGAGAGGAGGGAGAGGGGCAACACACACCATGATCCCCAAAGCTGTGTGTGGTGCCCCTCTCCCTCTAGTTCGTCCTCGGTCATAATTTTCGTAGTGCTCGGCGAAGCCCTGCGGAGATAGTTGCACCACCACTGTCACCACGCTGTCGTGTTGCCGGAACTCATCTACTACTTCGCCAGTGTTGCTGGATCAAGAAGGCGAGGACGTCATCGAGCTGAACGTGTGCTGAATGCGGAGGTGTCGTACGTTCGGTACTTGATTGGTTGGATCGTGAAGGTGTTCGACTACATCAACCGCGTTGATTAATGCTTCCGCTTTACGGTCTACAAGGGTACGTAGACATACTCTCCCCTCTCGTAGCTATGCATCTCCATGCATAGATCTTGCGTGTGCGTAGAAATTTTTTTGTTTTCCATGCAACGTTCCCCAACACCGGGTAGGGCCGGATAGGCGGCGGCGCCAGGCGCGGCGCGATATGCCTGATTGCTCGCCAGACGAGGCCCGAGGATGCCCTGCGCAGGCGGCTGTGGGACCGGCATCGAGTACGCGTGGACGACGCCGGTCCACGGGTTGCTGCCGTACGTCCACGGCGGTGTGGCTGCTGCTGTCGAGGCGCCCCCCATGCGCCTGCTTGTGACGCCCCCGATTCGACCGTACACTAATCATACACGCAAATGTGTACGATGAAGATCAGGGACTCACGGGAAGATATCACAACACAACTCTAGACACAAATTAAAATAATACAAGCTTCATATTACAAGCCAGGGGCCTCGATGGCTCGAATACATAAGCGAGTCAGCGGAAGCAACAATATCTGAGTACAGATATAAGTTAAACAAGGATGCCTTAAGAAGGCAAGCACAAAAGCAACAACGATCGAAGAGGCAAGGCCTCCTGCCTGGGACCTCCTAACTACTCCTGGTCTTCGGCGGCCTCCATGTAGTAGTATCCGTCGGCAGTGGCATCTGGCTCCAGGGATCCACCATCTGGTTGCAACAATCGGAAAGAAGGAAGAGGGAGGAAAAGGGGTAGCAAAGCAACCGTAAGTACTCATCTAAAGTACTCACAAGCATCAGATCTATACTAAGTATGCATTGGTGTCAAAGGAAGGTATGTATCTGTGGACTATACTGCAGAATGCTAGAATAGAAGGGAAGGCCTAGCCTATCGAAGACTAGCATCTTCAAGCAACTCCAAGCATCTTGCAGCATTCAGAAGAGTATAGAATAGCAGTTTATATTTAACAAACATATTGTAGTATTAACGCCCAGAGATCCTTCCTCGACTCCCTGCGAGAAAGCAATCTCGGAGCCACATATCCATCACATATCTCAAGTATCCATTTCTAGTTGTAATAGATCAGGATACAAGTCTGAACGTCCGTTACCGTGGACACGGCTATTCGAATAGATAATCTTCCCTGCAGGTGTGCACCACATTTTCCAACCCACTTGATTACTCTAGCCGGACACACTTTACTAGGTCAATGCCCGGCCTCGGAAGATCAACACGTCGCATCCCTACCTAGGCTCAGCAGAGAGGTCCCCGCCGGTCTACATCCTAAGCACTCTGGGGTCTTGGGCCCATCGCCCGTTGCACTCCGGGTCGTTGTGTGCAGGGTGGATACCAGCACCGCCTCTGATGGTCGGCATGATCCGACCATGCCACAATGCTGAACTGGACGTCTGACAAAGCTTCGGCTGATACTATGACGCCGAGGCCCATAACTATTCCCGCGTGGTGGTTAGTGCGTATAGGCCAGTGGCCAACTCAGAACAAATAACCAAACTTGTTAGTGCATTATTAAATGAAGTGACAGCTGTCGGGACAAGTCCGGAGCTACCACGCCCTCCTGGGTGATACCGCTAAACAGCCAGCCGCCACCGTAACATCTTGCGGGTGCTCTCCGGGCCCGCCCGACTTTTACAAGGAACTGAAGTAAAGTCAAGGTAACCGTGTGTCCAAAACATCAAGGTGGAAAACCCGAGGAATCACCCTCGACAAATTCCACTCGATGTTACCGTCAAGGCGAACAAAGAGGAATCACCCTCGAGGTTCACACTTGAGGGGTTGCACGACATAGTCGTATCGGGAGTGGTGAAGGAGGAATCACCCTTGATGACCACGACCGAATAGCTACACTATAGAATTATCATCAGGAGTGCATTACGAGGTATCACCATCGGCACTCGATAGTAGCTCTGCAGAGTCGTACAACTAAAGGGGGTGAGCTACTGTGTCGGTCTCTGGACGTCGATCACGTTGATCGAGTCATCGGTCAACAAGCCGAGGCAACTGGGACAAGGTGAGGGTCACTGATGGATCACCAACCAACCTATACTAAGCAGTTTAGAATAAGCAGGTAAGGTACAATGAGCAGGTTACAAAAGTAGGCTATGCATCAGAATAGGAGCAAACAATAATAGTAGCAAAATCTAATGCAAGCATGAGAGAGTATGGAATGGGCAATATCGAAGTTATCAAGGGGGGTTTGCTTGCCTGGAAGCTCTGCTAAAAAGGAAGAAGGCGAGGACGTCATCGAGTTGAACGTGTGCTGAACGCGGAGGTGCCGTACGTTCGGTACTTGATTGGTTGGATCGTGAAGGTGTTCGACTACATCAACCGCGTTGATAAACGCTTCCGCTTTACGGTCTACGAGGGTACGTAGACATACTCTCCCCTCTCCTAGCTATGCATCTCCATGGATAGATCTTGCGTGTGCGTAGAATTTTTTTTGTTTTCCATGCAACATTCCCCAACACCGGGTAGGGCCGGATAGGCGGCGGCATCGGGCGCGGCGCGATACGCCTGATGGCTCGCCAGACGAGGCCTAAGGATGCCCAGCACAGGTGGCCGTGGGGCCGGCATCGAGTACGCGTGGACGACGCCGGTCCATGGGTTGGTGCCGTACGTCCACGACAGCGTGGGCTGCTGCAGCCGAGGCGCCCCCATGCGCCTGCCATTGCTGCTTCTGGCGCCCGCCCCCGCGATGGTTGTTGCGCCAGCCGCCGCCTGCCTGCTGCTGGGGAGGGGCGGGTGGCGCGGGCGGGAGGGGGTAGTACCCCGGGGGCGCGGGCGGCGACGGGTGTCGCGGCGCTGGTGGAGCAGGCGGCCGTGGGGCACCGCGAGAGTTGCCTGTGGCGAGGGCAGTGTGCTGCACATGCTTCTTCACCTGCTTCATCCGATGCTCCTCCAACCGCAAGTATGCCACGAACTTGAGGAAGGAGGGATCCGGCATCAAGGTGAGATTGGTGGCGGTGTTGCCGAAGTCCTCGTTGAGGCCGGCCGTGAGCGTGCTGAGGAGGATATCATCATCAAGCTTGGCGCCAATGTCACGGAGCTTATCAGACAACGTCTTAAGGCGGCGGCAGTAATCATCAATTGATTGATCATCCTGATGACAACCAAAAAATTCTTGCTGCAGAAAAACGCGACACTGAAGCTTGTTGTCGGTGAAGAGGCCGTTGAGTTTCACCCACACAGCGCGTGCATCATCACCATCGCTCACAACCGTGTGAAACAGGTCCTTCGAGATGGCGAGGAAGAACCACCGGATGAGCGTAGCGTCGATCGCGGTCCACTCGGAGTCATCCACCATGGCGCGTGAGTCGACGGAGCCGTCGACATGATCCACGAGATTGTTCTCGTGAAAGAGGAGCGAGAAGTAGGTCTTCCACGCATAGTACATGGAGTCGGTCGGATCGAGGATCACGGGAACACGCTCATGGATGTTGATGTTGTGAATGTCAGCGGGGTCCGGACCGGCGAAGGGGTTGGTGGCATCGGAGATGGATGAGTGGATGGACATGGTGGCGCGGCGATGGTAGGGAGAGGATGCGGCGGCGCGTTGGTTGGAGAGCGGCGGCGGCTAGGGTTGGAGATGGGTAGGGGAAGAGCGGCGGCATGGCGGGAGAAGAGTGGGCGGCGTGGCGGCTGTGGGAGGAGGTGGTGTGGCTGCTAGGTGGAGGAGCAGCGGCGACGGGGGTGGGTGGCGGCGGCGGGAGGTGGCGGTGGCGGCGGCCCGGGGCGGTGGCGGCTAGGGTTGCGGAAGTTAGGCAAGGATCGATACGGTATCTGATACCATGTAAGTTAGGAGGAGACGGATTGTGTGCATCGATGATTTTCATTGATCGTGCACTAGGCACATATATAGATACAAGGGGGTGCGCCTGGTGTCTTGTTTCCCAAGATACAACAAGTTATAGAGGGGAGAGAGACGTGATAGGTGCAATGTACAAAACCGAGACCTATATACGTATATGCAAAGAGTGCATGTTGAACACTCATCAAATACCGCGCAAACAAGCCACTGAATCGAACGAGAAACCAGCTCTGCTCCTTCCAAGTTCCAACGGCATGGACACTGTCGCCGCCCTTTTCATCTTCATCACCTCACTACTCCGTCCACGCCACCCACTCCTCATCGGCTCCAAGAACAAGAGCACGCAGCTTGTTAGGCGACGGATCTCGATCTAGTATTTCTCACACACTGATAGGATTACAAGAGTCACTCTGTCTTGCGAGAAAGGAAAGAGGAAAGGAAAAAGGAAAAGCCGGTCCGTGCCGTGCCGTTGCCTGATCCTTCTGGATGCCGAGCCAGCCGCTCCTCGCAGCTTATGTAGCGTTCGACCACTCCGGGCCCACGAACCTGCGGTTCGGTTGCTTGATCCGAGGTGGCCTGGAGATGACGCGCCCTTGTCCCTGATTGGTGGAGAGGTGCTCTTCTGCTGCCACGCTGCTCTCTCGCGCTGACTTGGCAAGGTTTCTGTCAACTAGGGGCGCATCTGTGGTTGGGTCGCTGACATCCCCTACTCCTTGAGAGCATGCTTGGCCCCAAGCTGCTACAGCCAGATACATGCCTTTGAGTGCGAGAGCATCTTCCCATGAGGCATCGAGCAGCTCTGAATCAGACCAGCGCACCAAGTACTGCTCGCGGCGGCCGACAGGAGTTTGCCGCCAGCGTTTGTCCAAGAGTTCCACCGGGGCTAATTCAGCAGAACGGGGGACCGGCAGCGTAAATGATGCGGTTGTACCTGGTGCCAGTGCTTGGAGTAACTGGGAGACATGGAAGACAGGGTGGATGCGCGACTCCTGCGGCAGCGCTAGCTCATACGCCATGGGATTGATCTTGCGTAGTACCTGGAACGGCCCAAAATACTTGAACGAGAGCTTGTGATTGGCTCGGCGATGCACCGAAGATTGTACATAAGGCTGCAGCTTGACGAAGACGGCGTCGCCCACTTGGAACTCCTTGTCAGATCGTTTCTTGTCTGCTTGAACTTTCATAATATGATGCGCTCTATGCAGATGTTGTCGCAACACTTGTTGCATAGTCTTGCGCTCCTCGAGCCAGTCTTTCAGTGCTGGAACTTTGCATACCGACGCCGCTTCGATCCCCCAGTGTCTTGGCTCGTGCCCATACAATGCTTGGAATGGAGATATGTCCAGTGCCGAGTGGTAGCTGGCATTATACCAAAATTCAGCCAATGAAAGAAACTGACTCCAGTGACTTGGGCAGGCATGGATGAAGCGTCGCAAATAGATCTCGAGGCACTGATTCACTCTTTCTGACTGTCCATCCGTTTGCGGGTGGTACGGAGTGCTCATCTTCAGTTCAGAACCTATGCAGGCAAACAGTTCGCGCCAAAATTTACTCATGAACACTGGATCTCTGTCTGAGATGATGGCCTTGGGCAGGCCATGGAGTTTGTATACATTGTCCAGATATGACCGAGCTACTCTGGCTGCTATGAACAGGTGCTGGAGAGGTAGAAAATGAGCATAGCATGTAAATTTATCCACCACCACCAGGATGCAATTTGCTCTGCCTGATTGTGGGAGGCCATCAATGAAGTCCATTATCACCACTTGCCAGGCTCCCTCTGGAAGCGGAATTGGTTCGAGCAACCCGGGATATTTAACCCTCTCCGGTTTAGCCTGCTGACAGATGGCACAACTCTGCACATACTGCCGGATGTCCTGCTTCATCTTTGGCCACGCAAAGAGCCTGCGGAGACGTCGATAAGTCACAGGAAAACCTGAGTGCCCGCCATAGTGCTATCATGAAAAGCACGCAGCATGGCTTGTTGGAGTGCTGGAGATCCTCCCAACCAGAGCCGTTGTCGGAAATACAACAGTCCCTCGGCGATTGAAAAGCGTCCTTTCGGGTCTGCCTGTTGAGAGAATTGTTCCAGTAATTTCTTTGCATGTGGGTTACTCGAATAGCTGGCCTTGATATCTTCAATCCAAGATGGTTGGCAGACTGAGATCGTCATGGACTTATCGCACTCGTGGTGTCGACGGGATAAAGCATCAGCTGCACTGTTTGTGGTTCCTTGTCTGTAGCAGATCTTATAACGTAGTCCCAAAAGCTTGGTAAATGATTTCTGTTGCCATACTATCGACAGTCGCTGATCATCCAGGTGCACCAAGCTATGCTGATCCATTCTTATTAAGAATTCATCATGATGCAAGTAAGGACGCCATTGCTCTACTTGCATGAGGATAGCCAAGCATTCCTTCTCGTAGGTGGAAAGGCCCCTGTGCTTGGGAGCCAATGGCTTGCTCATATAAGCGATCGGGTGTCCCGCTTGCTGTAACACTGCTCCCACCCCATAATCACACGCATCTGTGTCAATGACGAACTGTTTGGAGAAGTCTGGCAGATGCAGAACAGGTGCCGAAATCAGACTATGTTGCAACAATTCGAACGCCTTGGCCGTTTCAGCAGTCCAAACAAAGGGATGGTTCTTTTTCAGCAGATTGAAAAGTGGTCTTGCGATAATGCCAAAGTGCTTGACGAATTTCCGATAGTAACCAGCTAGACCGAGGAAACTGCGCACCTCTTTACTGTTGCGAGGAACATGCCATTTTCTGACAGTTTATATCTTCTCTGGATCTGTGGCCACGCCCTGTTCACTGATAACATGCCCTAAATAAGCGATCTGTCGCTGCCCAAAAGCGCATTTGGATTGCTTGACTTGCCAGTGGTCTCTTCAGAGTAGTTGCAGCACCTGATAGAGGTGGTCCACATGTTGTTTCAGAGTTTTACTGAAGACCAAGATGTCATCAAAGAAGAGTATGACACATTCTCGCAGCAGTGGTCGCAAAGTACAAGTGACTGCTCCAATTAAAGTTGGGGGTGCAGCAGCGAGCCCAAATGACATGACCAAGTACTCCTAGTGCCCTGAATGAGTTGTGAAGGCTATTTTGTATTCTTCCCCCTCTGCCAACCTTATCTGGTGATATCCCACACGCAGATCCAACTTAGAGAACCATTTTGCTCCAACCAATTCATCGAGCAACTCGTCTATGATCGGAACCGGATACTTGCTGACAATCGTCATTGTATTCAGACATTTGTAGTCCACACACAGCCGCCATGTACCATCTTTCTTCTTCACCAATAAGGTGGGTGAAGACAAAGGGCTCGTACTTTCCCTGATGATGCCTGCATCGAGCAGCTCCTTAACTTGACGCTCTATCTCATTTCTGAACTCTGGTTTGTGGCGGTAGGGTTGTTGATTGACAGGTTGTGCCCCCTCCATGAGCGGAATTCTGTGATCACAAGCACGTCTGGGTGGAAGTCCTTTTGGTTCCTCGAAAACATCTGTATATTGCTCCAGAACTCTGAGGATCTCTACTGGAATGGCTTCTTCTTGTAATCCTACTTCATTCACATCATTCAGGTGGACCATATATGCTACAGAGCCCTGTTTGCATGCTGTTAAGAGTTCTTGAGACGATATAGCAGAGCACTGATGTTGGTTATTGGTAACTGCCTGCAATTCAACTGACCCTTCTTCAGTTGTAACTGTCATATGCTGCGCCTCCCAATCAATGTGCATGGGACTGTGCTTCTTGAGCCGGTCCATCTCCAAGATAGCATCATAAGCCCCAAGTGAGAGGAGTTTGAAATCTGTGATTAATTCATGCCCCTGAGATGTCCATTGGCACTGTGGTATGAAACTGTCACAGTTCAACACTGCACCGTCTGCCACTTTAACTCTGCATGTCTTGGGCAGTTTGCATACTCCAGATAGCTTGGCTGCCATACGATGGTTGACAAACGAGGAGGAGCTGCCCGAGTCAACCAGTAATGACATTTCCTCCCCTTGAATCCATGTGTGCAGTTGCATCACACCCGGCCCAGCAGACCCGTCTACCGCTTGCTTGGAAATGGTGCAGAGGTTGTCTTCGTCCAACTCGGTTGGTTCGCGACTGTTTTCACCTAGCACCTCCTCTGCTGCAAAGATCTCTAAGAGTTCCTCCACTACATGCATCTGCACAGTAGGGGGACATGTGTGATCCTTGCCCCATCGTTCGCCACATTTAAAGCACAGACCTCGGGCGCATCTGAAGGAGCGCAATGCTGCCATTACTGCTTTCTGCTCCCGCCCTAGCTGCCTTGGTACCCCTGTGATCTTCCGCCTTGGCTGCAGGTGCTGACAGTCTTGCGGTACTCAGCGGCAGGCTTTGTGTACTGACCCCCATCAAATGCAGCACCGGCGAACGGATGGAGGCAGAGCGTAAGGTGTTCTCCCCATCAGCCACTTCCTCCTGAAGCAGAGCAAGTGAACAAGCCGTGTCGAGGTCTGGTGGTCTCTGAATGAGCACCACTACTCGTATATCCGCCCGTAATCCCTCGATGAATCGTGTAAGAAAGAAATACGGATGTGTCAGTTCAGAATAAGAGATCATATGATTCATCAAAGTCTCAAATCGTTCAATGAAATCTGCAACAGATTCAGTCTGACGGATAGCATAAAACTGGCGAATGAGCAATTGGTGTTTGTCACGCCCGAATCGAGTGCACAGCAACGCTGTGAACGATTCCCACGCAAGACCAGCGATCTTGCGCTGCAGGACTGCAACCAAATGGCTGTCGAACCAGAGAAATTCAGGATTGCCATGGGTACCCAGTAAGATTCCTGAACCGCGAACATCTGAAAATATTGTTCCGCAAGTGTTTTCCAGAGCTGCGGATTCTCGCCAGCGAAGCTGGGAAACGAGATCGGTGGTGGTGCTTGCCCCATCGCCGCTAGCACTTGTGAGGATAACGGAGAGGAATTCGGGGACGGAATCAAGGCCATACCCGTGACCGGGGAAGCCGTCGGTGACTCGAGAGTCACCGTCGGAGGTCCCCCGTGGTGCAGTGACGCGTCGTGGCATGGTTGCACTTGGTTCTCGCGCGCGACCATGGGAGGGGTCGCAGGCGGCGGGGATCCGCTGGATGGTGCGGTCGCGGTGGACGCGGCTTGGAGCGCGGCGACGGAGGACTCCAGTTGCGCGAATCGCACCTCCATCTCCGGCTTCCAGGAGACGAGGGCGTCGATCCGGGCGGTCTGCGTCGCCACGGCCTTGAGGAAAGCCTTGTTGTCGTCGTCCTGCTTGTTGGCGCGGGCGACGGCGTCGTCGTTCATCTTGTCGAGGTACACCTTCAGCGCCGGATCCATGGTGGCGATGAGGGTGTCGCGCGCTTGCTTCTGGCGGCGAGTTTCCAGCGCGGCGAACTGGTGGCGGCAGTGGCGGAAGGGTGGTGGGTGGCTAGCTGATACCACGATGTTAGGCGATGGATCTCAATCTAGTATTTCTCACACACTGATAGGATTACAAGAGTCACTCTGTCTTGCGAGAAAGGAAAGAGGAAAGCAAAAAGGAAAAGCCGGTCTGTGCCGTGCCGTTGCCTGATCCTTCCGGATGCCGAGCCAGCCGCTCCTCGCAGCTTATGTAGCGTTCGACCACTCCGGGCCCACGAACCTGCGGTTCGGTTGCTTGATCCGAGGTGGCCTGAGATGACGTGCCCTTGTCCCTGAATGCTGGAGAGGTGCCCTTCTGCTGCCACGCTGCTCTTTCGCGCTGACTTGGCAAGGTTTCTGTCAACCGGGGGCGCATCTGTGGTTGGGTCGCTGACACAGCTGCCGCCGAGCCCCGTCGCCATCCCCTTCCTCGGCCACCTCCACCTCCTCAAGAGGCCGTTCCACGCCGCGCGCTCCGGCCTCGCCGTGCGCCACGGGCCGTCTTCTCCCTGCGCCTCGGCTCGCGCCCCGCCTGGTCGTGTCCTCGGCTGCGGGCGCCAGGGAGTGCTTCACGGACCACGACGTGACCTTCGCCGACCGCCCGCGGTTCCCCTCGCTGCAGCTGGTGTGCTTCGGCTGCACCACGCTCCCGACGTCCCGCTACGGCCCCTACTGGCGCAACCTCCGCCGCGTCGCAACGGTGCAGCACCTCTCCGCGCACCGGGTGCGGGTGGGCTGCATGACCTCGGACATCGCCAGCGAGGTGCGCGCGGTGGCGCGCCGCCTGGCACGTGCCTCCGGGGCCGACCCCGGCGGCGCCGCGCTGGTGGAGCTCAAGCGCAGCCTGTTCGAGGTGTCCCTTAGCGCCTTGATGGAGACCGTCGCGCAGACGAAGACGTCCCGCGCCGAGGGGGCCGAGGACACGGACATGTCGCCGGAGGCCCAGGAGTTCAAGGAGTCGCTGGACGAGATCGTACCGCTGCTCGGCGGGGCCAACATGTGGGACTTCCTGCCGGTGTTACGGTGGTTCGATGTGTTCGGCGTGAGGAACAAGATCGTGACTGCGGTGAGCAGGAGGGACGCGTTCCTGCGGCGGCTCATCGACGCACAACGAAGGAGGCTGGGCGACGGCGTTGGCGAGGGGGAGAAGAAGAGCATGATTGCCGTGCTGCTCGATCTGCAAAAGACAGAACCGGAGATCTACACGGACAAGGTGATCATGGCTCTGTGCATGGTAAGCGCTTCCACCATCTCACTGTCTGTTGTCTTTCACTCTCACAGTCTCACTGCTTCCAAACTCAGTGATTTGACCGATCAGTGGCAGTAACTCTTCTCGTCTTCCTAACCTTGGCAGACAATGTTCAGCGCGGGGACAGAGACAACGGCGACGACGGCGGAGTGGGCTATGTCACTGCTGCTCAACCACCCGAACGCCCTGGCGAAAGCGCAGGCCGAGATGGGCGCGACCGTCGGAACCACCCGCCTGCTCCGCGCCGACGACCTGCCGCACCTCGACTACCTCCACTGCATCATCAGCGAGACCCTCCGGCTGTACCCTCCCGTCCCGGCGATGATCCCTCACGAGTCCTCCTTGGACTGCACGGTGGCGGGCTACCACGTCCCGAGCGGCACGACGCTGCTCGTGAACGCGTACGCCATCCACAGGGACCCGACGGCGTGGGAGCACCCGCTGGAGTTCAGGCGGGAGAGATTCGAGGAGGGTAAGGCCGAGGGTCTGTTCATGATGCCGTTCGGGATGGGGCGGCGCAAATGCCCCGGCGAGGCCCTTGCGCTGCGGATGCTGGGCTTAGTTCTGGGCACGCTGGTGCAGTGCTTCCATTGGGACAGGGTTGGTGATGCTGAGGTTGACATGGGTGAAGGAGGTGGGCTGACGCTCCCCAAGGCGGTGCCGCTGCAGGCGATGTGCCGACCCCGGGCAGCCATGACACATGTCCTGAGGGGACTGTGACCGCTGGGGAGGCGCGCGTCGTGGAGGTAAATTGTACTACCGGGCCATGGATTTATTGGGCCTTGCTCTGACAAGCATTAGCTCTTGCTTTCCACACGCTTAGCTTGTTCGTGTACGTGCTATATATCTTTTCAAAAGGGAATATATTAATCGGGATTGCTAAATCTCAGCCAAGTCTCAGTCGATGTTACATTTGTGAGATCTTACCTGGAGGAGGACGGGGCGTCGACCTGTTGGCTGGGTAGCTGCCAGGCCACCCGAGTTCGAGCCGCGACTCGGACATGCGGTGCTCGCGGAGTTTCTCCTATTAAAAAAAAGCCAATAAGGGTTAGCCCTTGGGTTGGTCTCATTTTTTTAATCTTACCTAAAGATCCATGCAATTTTTTATTTTCTGTTTTTTCTTTTTTTATATATATATCTTATGTCACTTGACCGAAACTTCGTTAAATCTCAGTCGACCGAGGCCTAGCCACACCTTATATTAATATCACGAAGATATTAATTACATCCAGTATATGCACTAACAAGATGTCACAAAGACATCTATGATGCACACAGTCCGAAAAGAAGACAAAAAAAGGTAAAAAAGAATAGAGGCCTTACCACTGTGATGAACTCAGCCGCAGCACACAAACCACTACCAAAGGCAACACTCGAAAAACATAAAAGGTCTCCAAAAGCTACGCTTTCAAGAAGGATACAGTGCACAAGCGCCACCGTCGCGTGATCCAAGATCATAGGTATTCACTCTGGAGAAAGACCGCGCTCTCAAAACAATACCTTCGGCAAGGCAATTGCTAGACACAACCAATGAAGACCAGAGCATAGGTTTTCACCCTGACAGTCACGATTCGGCACCCGAGGAGCACCACCAAAAATGAAATCCTCCAGTGTTGCCGACCCCGCTTGCCACTGCTGCTTCTGAAAGTTATGAAACACCTGGCTGACTCCATCACCTCCAAGGCCTTACTGATCCTCTGATCTCAGCCATCATGACTTTCTCCGCCATTGTCTGTGCCATGAAAATCGAGATACCGACATGTTCCATGGTGTCAACAACCAGTAGAGCTTCGCGCTGCGCATTCATGAAAGCACGTAGGCTGATATGGACGCACACCAGCGGATTCTATCCAATCCAGATATCACTGGGCAAGATCTCCGGCAATAGTTCCGAAACATGTCGACGACCAGATCGAGGAGGACCGGTCATGCAGATGCGATAAGAGCACAAGACCGCCACCACACCACTGCCTCCACCATGCCGACGCCATCGCCGCCACGGTGGAGGACACATGCCCGTGCTGCCCACAACCCGAGCACCACCATCGACAGATCCACGGGCAAGCCGCCAGATCCACGGTGGTCAGCCCCAGCACCATCCCGACCAACCCCGGAGTAGGGACGAGGGAAAGGCGCTGCCACCTTGCCCGCGAGGCACGACCACCGCACAGGAGACCAGATCCGCACGGATCCGATCCCCCAGGGACGGGCAGCAGCCAGCGTCGCGTAAGCCAGCACCAGCGACCCCAGGATGAGAAACCATAGGTCGCCGACGCCTGAGACGCGAGAGGCGGGACGCCGCTCCGGTCCGATCAGAGCCGCCCTCTGCCCCACGCCACGCCGCCAGGAGTTCCCCTTCTCGTGGATGACGCCGCCGACCGTAGAAGGGGCCCCGCCATCGCCTGCTCCACACGAGCTTTGCCCGCTGGAGGCGCCGACGACGACGAGGAGGCGGCCGGAGATCGAGGCGACTTGATCGCCACCCGAGTCGCCCTGGGAACGAAGCGACGGGAGGGCCTTTTCAGTCTGCGTACGTCTCATATTAATCCAATCTAATGGTTGATGTAGAGGGCATTTTAGTCAATTCTCATCCAATTCAATTTTTTTCAATTAATATGTGGTCTCGTTGTCTTCCTCCCTGCCATCACCGCCCACTATACCAATCATGTCCATATTCCCCTCCCCTTATCATCGTCCTGCTCCGATGCTTCCCAGTCACTCGCCTCCACCGTGGATAGTCGCTTTTCCCAAGTATAGCCGTAGATGCAGGCCCCGCCATGACTTGCTTTTGCATGCTTTCAGGCCAATATGATAGTTGAACCGTCGCGAAAGTGGACCCTACCAGCTCGGGGATGGGCAAAGCTAATCACTAATGGCTCTTTCTCTCGGGGAATCAAACACTAGCAGAAAACAGGGCTTTGGTCCAGGCCAGCCCAGCCCATTAGTCCCGGTTCAGTCAGGAACCGGGACACATGGGGGCATACGTCCCGGTTCGTGCGCCCAGGGGGCCGGCCGAGGCTCGTGGGGCATTGGTCCGGTTCGTCTGGACCCTTTGGTCCCAGTTCCAGACACGAACCGGAACCAATGGGCCTCGCTCCTGGCCCACATCCATTGGTCCTGGTTCGTGGCTGGAACCGGGACCAAAGCGTGGCCTTTAGTCCCGGTTCCAACCACGAACCGGGACTAATGTTGTGCCTATATATACCCCTCGCCCGCGAGCAGAGCACTCCACTACTCTGTTTTTTCTGGCCGGCGAGGGGAGGTATTTGTGGTGCTCTAGCTCACCTCCTATGCACATGAGGTGTTCGATGAAATGCCCGAGCAACACTACTTAAGCTTTCTCCTCTCCAAACTCGACCTTCAAGCTCCATTTTCCTCAAGATTTGTCTAGGTTTAGCGGTCCGTCACATCCCGTCCCCGTCTTCACCGCCGTCGATCGCCCGCGCCGATCTCGTCGCCGGCATAACCGTGGTGAGCCTCTTGTTCTTATCTTCTTTCTAAAAGAAAAAAATTCTTACTTGTATGATTTACATAGATACTTGTATAATTTTCTTACTTTTATTATTGTTTGTTATTATATAGTGCGATGGTTTTGGTATCCGCCCCCGTCGGCCCTCGTCCTGTCTATGATTCGGATGTGGTATATATTATATTTTATAACTATTTGGTTCATTTGTTGTTTATGACAATTATGCCGACCAACGTGACATAGATTTTTTTATCTAGGAGGTATGTGAACCGGAAATTCCAACCGACCCTATTGTCGAGAGGTTAAATTTAGTTGAAGAAGAAAACAATTACTTGAAGGAAAAATTGAAAAAAATTGAGGAGGAGAAGATGATATTGGAGTTGCATGTTGCGGATGTCGTCGATGATCACAAGATCAAGATGGATGCAATGCGCTTCAAGATTAGAAAGTATAGAAAATATGCCATTCATACCGAGGCTTGGTATCATTATGCCGTTGGATCAATTGTTACCTTGGTTGCGATTATGATCGCATTTGTTGTTGCATTGAAATGTTTTACATAGTTTCAATAATGTATGGTTTAATTAGATGCTCTGAAGAGCTATATGTTGTTCAATGAGAACTATGTATGTACTTTGGTTTTAATGTGATGATGAACTTCTATTAATTTGGTCACTTATCTATTCATGATGTTTTGTAATGGTTTTTGACACACTTAATTATATATAATGCACGCAGATGAACCGGCAATGGATGTACGGTGACAGACCACCTCCGAGTACATTAAGGGCGTGCATAATTTTCTCGAAGTGGCTGAGGCAAACAAGCAGAATGGTTTTATGTGTTGTCCATGCCCTATATGTGGGAATACGAAGTCTTACTCTGACCAGAAAATCCTTCACACCCACCTGCTTTATAAGGGTTTCATGCCACACTATAATGTTTGGACCAGGCACGGAGAAATAGGGGTTATGATGGAAGACAGCGAAGAAGAAGAGGACGATGACAACTATGTGCCCCCTGAATACGATGATGCTGCAACGGGGGAAGCTGAAGATCAAGAGGAACCAGACGATGTGCCCGATGATGATCTCCGCCGGGTCATTGTTGATGCAAGGAGACAGTGCGAAAGTGAAAAGGAGAAGCTGAAATTCGATCGCATGTTAGAGGATCACCAAAAAGGGTTGTACCCCAATTGCGAAGATGGCAACACAAAGCTCGGTACCGTACTGGAATTGCTGCAGTGGAAGGCAGAGAATGCTGTGCCTGACAAAGGATTTGAGAAGCTACTGAAAATATTGAAGAAGAAGCTTCCAAAGGATAACGAATTGCCCGACAGTACGTACGCAGCAAAGAAGGTCATATGCCCTCTAGGATTGGAGGTGCAGAAGATACATGCATGCCCTAATGACTGCATCCTGTACCGCGGTGCGTACAAGGATTTGAACGCATGCCCGGTATGCGGTGCATTGCGGTATAAGATCAGACGAGATGACCCTGGTGATGTTGACGGCGAGCCCCCCAGGAAGAGGGTTCCTGCCAAGGTGATGTGCATTGCGGTATAAGATCAGACGAGGAAAACGCGGAGATCTGTAAAGCCCAAGTGAGGGACTTTTTTGCAAAGAAAAATCCACCTCCGGAGGAGAAGATGGATCCAGTGAAATTGAAGCGCACTGTGAAGAACCTGAAGCGACCACCACCGCCTCCACCAGATGACAACCATGTCCGCGCTCTTAAAAAGGCAGTGGAAGGAGCGCGCCGGTCGGGAACTACTTCAACTGACAAAAGGTTACAAGAACGAAGAAGTGGGAACAAAATTCCCCAGCTCGGCGAACAGGCAAACCAATCGTGCCCTCCGCTCAAGGTGTCTAGCGATATCATCGCAAATCTGCCGGGGATGCTGCCCGGTACCAATCCTGGTGATTACCTGCCCGACGATGCACATTTTGATATAATGGAGGTGGACGAACACAAATACCAGTACGGGAAGCCTCTCGTCAGACCTGGTGATCCTCCTCTAACAACGATGATGCGAAGATTCCATAAGTGGTACATGGACATCTGCAAGTCTGGGAAGGATATTTTGACGCTGAGAGTTAAAGAGGAGCACGACCTCGTTGGAATTGATCTGTTGTCTGTTCCATTTGAGGAGTTCTTCCAGTTTTTCAATCAAAAGGACCTCGATAAAATAATCATCACTTGCTACTGTCTGTAAGTACTATACTTCTGTAATTAAGTCTCTATATATAGCTCAGCTCTTTCATTGCATGTATATATAATTATCCTCACTATATTATGCAGATTGAAGATCGTCGAATGCAGAAATGCACAAATCTATGATATTGGGTTCATTAACACAAATCTCATAGAACAATGGACGGTTAAATATAATCCGAAAGAAACCGAGGCCAACTTGCTACAATTGTTGCTTAAAAATCAAAACAAAGATAAAATACTCTTTCCTTACAACTTCAAGTGAGTGTTACTGTCTTCTGCATATTCGGTTTCCATTATTACTCGAGGTTATAGTAATGTAATTGATGAGTTATGCATGCGTGTGCAGCTTCCACTTTATTCGCCTAGAGATTAAGCTTGAGCAGGGACTAGTAACCGTCTTAGACTCAAAACGAAAAGATCCCAAGGAGTATGCGGCCATGACTGAAATGCTCAAGAAGTAAGTTCAATCGATCATTATCGCACCATATCGGCAACTTTGTTCATTTCCTGATATCAAGTAATTATTTTCTTTGTCTCGCAGGGTTTGGAAAGTGTTCACCGCAGAAGTTCCGGGACTGCCGGGGGATCTGCGATTTACACACCCGAAAGTAAGTACTACTAGCTAGTTCCGCGCATCTCCCATTGATTCTAGCTAGTTTCATCAATACCATTTATAATGCTTGATTATCAGTTTGATTGACCTCTATTTCTCGTAAAGTGGTTGTGGCAGGAAGGCGGGAATAATTTTTGTGGATACTACGTTTGCGAGTACATCTACAACGCAACGACCTCTAAGCGGGGCTACTCTGAAAAACAATATGAAGTGCGTAAGCAATAATATTCACAATTTTATTTTATTACCATCATTTGTGTTGAGTTTCATTCATATATATGTATTGACCCCCTTCTTCAAATTAGATTTGGCAGATGCGGGATGAACTCCTACCACAAGATCGCTTAAAGGCAATTCAAGAGGAATTGGCTGTATTCTTTCTTGACCACGTCATCAATCCAGCCAGAGAATACCATGTGGAACTTGACATCAGATATTAGGGATCTTATATTGTATATATGTAGCTAGTAGCGTCGGATAGATATACGAAAACTTGTTGTTCGACCAATCTCTCGGAGAAGGAGGAGGTCGATCACTTCTCTCTGTATATGTTCATGACGATCTTGTGTACTTAATGGTTTCCTTCTTTTGCTTACTAGCTAGCGTGTCGAGTCCTCTCTATACGTATAGTACGTAGCTTCCGACCAAGCACGGAAATAAGAGATGACACTTCTCTCTATTAGCTAGCTAACACAATATATGAAACCCCTAAATTAACCCTACAAAACCCCTAACCCCCCCCCCCCTTTCAAAAAAAAAACAAAAACCCCAGCTCCTGAGCTGCTGACACGTGGATGATCTTTGGTCCCGGTTGATGTTACCAACCGGGACTAAAGGCCCTCCTCTCTGGGCTCGCCGCAGCGGCCACGTGGAGCCCCATCTGTCCCGGTTCGTATAAGAACCGGGACTAAAGATGTTGGGCTTTAGTCCCGACCCTTTAGTCCCGGTTCCCGAACCGGGACAAATGGACCTTTTTCTACTAGTGCAATCAGGTGTAGGAATGGTTCTCCGAGACGATTCCAGGGCGATCATGTCGTCAAGAGGTTTCTTGCAGAGAGGAGATACGTGCATGTACGGAAAGAATCTCACTTGCATTGCAATGGTGTGAAGTTTTTTTTAGGCTTGCAATGGTGTGAAGTTTTTTTTTTGAGGCTTGCAATGATGTGAAGTGTCAGCGATCATTGATGTTGATGCCTTGGAGGTGGTGAAGATGGCTCATAATGGTGACCATGATAGGTCTATCTATTCCTCTTTAGTGCTTGAGATCAAGTCGCTAATGGCCTCTTGTCAAACTTGTATTATCATGCCCATATGGAGGGTAGAAATATTGTTTGGCGTAGATCTGGTCCTCCCATCTTTATTGGATGTAGTGGATTCGAATATTTTGTTGATCAGTAATGTATGGATATTTTTGTTTGATCGGGAATGGATCCATTTTTTCCTTTCATGATGACAATTATGATGTTCTGGTTTGATTTTGAATATGTGAATATTTTGTTGGATGTAGCAGTTTTTTTCATGATGACAATTATGATTTTTTATTTGATTATGAATGTATGAATATTTTTGGGATAAAGAATGTATCCAAATTTTCTATTTTGTTTGATTGGTAATAGATCATTTTTTCTGTGAACTCAATTGTGACTAGCACAGTACCCATGCGTTGCTACGGGGAAAAGGCGAGTAATGCCTTCACGTGTGTCATGGCAAGCGCCAAATTTTCTCTCCCGTTTTTTCCCTCTTTGTTGACCACTATGTGATTCACCGATTCGCTTGCCCCATCCCGAGGAGGCACGACATTGAGGACTGAAGGGGGTGCGTCACACATCCCATTTTGAGGAATCAAACGGAGGTGGCTTGCAAGGGTAGGTCAACAACAGCGACACCATGTTTTGGTTCCTGAGGTTCTAGAAATTTAAACACTACAACTAAAATTAAATTTACAATTCCCAATTTAACTATATGAGCTACTAAATGAGAGGTCATAAGTTAGAAAAATAATGCAATAAAAAAATTTACTTTCCAATTTAACCAGTCCGAGCTACTAAATGAGAGATCAAAAGTTAGCAAAACAATGCATGAAAAAGGAAGATCCGGATTCAACCGACTTTATGCACTTGAGTCCCAATCATATGCACCTAAAATACATCTATCGTAATCTACAAAGCGGTGAGCCCTGAAAAGTAAGTGAATATTTTGTGAAATTGCTCAAATTCTTTCTGAACCAACTTTAGGGATGTTTTTCCATAAGAAATTAATCATCTCAGATTGAGCCTCATTCAACGCCGGAGAAGCTTCCACATCTCCAACAATCGGGATTGGCCCATGGCACTAAAGCAGCCAGTCATTGCTGGTGAGAGATCAATGCTTTATTCATACGTTAATTGGCAAAAAAAGGAAGGTAGGATGTGCCAAACGTTCTGAAAAGAAAATATGGCAATCACAACATGACAAAAATTTCACTCACAGCAAATATCACTCTCAGCAAATATGTATGAAAATGCAAAAAAAACTTAACCACACGTCACCACCTTTTATAAGTGTTTTCCTCGAGCACCAAGTGACGTCCATAGTTTAGTGCCGCTCGTTCTTCTGTCTCTTACAGTAGCAGGCAAAAGAAATACAGCCATGTCACTTCCTACAGCCGACAAGCCTCACACCACTGCACCCTCGCTGCTGCCCAAACTCCTGGCAGCACCTGCTCGACACAGCCCGCCGAGTCGCGCGTTAGCATGCACATTTTCCAATCCCCATGCAGAAACATCCTTGCCCGCACCGGGAATATATCTGATGCACCCGCACTTGTGGTGTCACCGGTGCACCGGATGCCATAGAATATTTTAAAATTTTGAAAAAATTCTAGCATGTTAACACAACATCAATGTATGATGTCACAAAATTTCGGATAAAAATTTAAATTTTTTTTTGAGATACAAAAATGACAAATTTGATATTAGTGTGATAATGGGCCAAATCTAAAGCCCAAGTTATGTTGTGTACTATTCAGTATTGAATTTGTCATTTTTGTTTTTCGAGTTATGTTTACAATTTTGACTTGAAATTTTGCAACAACCTACATTAATGTTGTATGAGAGTGCTAATTTGTTTTTAGAATTTTTTGAACATTTTAAAAGCACAATATAAGTCCGGTGCACCGGTAGCACCACAAGCTCCGGTGCACCAGATATTTTCCCTGCCCGCACCTCCGCGCGGCAACAGCCGGGCACAAAATGCTCGCCTACCTCCCAGGAAAAACAGGCAGCAGTAAGCAGCATGGAGGTGCTGACACCAAGTCAGCGAAAATTAATATAGATTGGAGGAAGTACCTTATTTAGGTGTTCCTTCATAGTCGTATCTATTATGTTGGGTGGATCTACACCTAATGCAACTTATCCTACTTTCCATCTAAGGAAACTGGTAATAACGGGAGATCTGGTGCTCCTCTTGGAATGATGCCATTGGTCCTGGAGAACACCAAGGCCAAGATCAAGGAGTTCCTTGAGAAGATACTTCAGCTCGTGCACACACCATTCATTCAGCCCACAACCCATGGAATCCCATCGGAAAGATGAGGTGCTTTGGCATTTCAAGTTTGCCACAAGTGCACCTCTTTTCCCTATCTTTCTTGCATCCAAGGATGTGGATTTTTAGAGCATGTGCACCCCGGCCCTGCTATCCTAGCTCTCCAATATTACTTTAAGATCCGTGCGACACAACTAACTTTCTATATGAAAATTTCTCTTTTTTGTTTCTCTCATCCAAAACATATCTTGAAGTTCAAACCTTTGCAGCGTGGCAAAGCTTTCTAACAAGAATCTAGGATAAATCTTTCAGAATTTTTTGTCCGACATAAATACTAAAAATATGATTTTTCAATCAAATAAAACGTATTTTGTATATTTATGTTTGACAAAAAAATCTGAAAGATTTATCCTAGATTCTACTTAGAAAGCTTTGCCACGCTGCATAGGTTTGAACTTCAAGATATGTTCTGTGCGGGAGAAACAAAAAAGAGAAATATACTTGCACGAATCGCGATGCGAAAAATAGATGGCTAGACAGAGAGGGACTGGGTGCAGGTGCTCTATTATATATTTTCCTTGCATCCAACACCACCAGGTCATTTATCCTCGGAGACTGCATACTGCAAAAGGAGACAAGGGCGTCAAATGATGCAAATTTAGACGTCATGAATTAGTTTCTTAGAGTTTTGTATATACTGACAGACATATGTATTTACTATTTACCTCTACAAGAAGAACATAGCCACGATCCTCCCCACCGCCAGTGGGGATGAAGACCGGCTCCCCGATGAACTTGTGCCCCTCGGAAGACCATCGCATCGCTGATCCATTCGAGGCATCGACCTTCACCACGCTGTCAAACGGAAAATATGGCCGTACTTGTGCCCCTTCGAAGCTATTCCTCTTGTTGGCATAGCTTGAATTTATCGCAGGGAAGTCTGCGGGTCTGTTCCACTGATCGGACAGTCTCTTCACGGAGCATCTCCGGCATGCTACTCCTCTCATGTCGAGCTCAATTGCCACCTGCATTGGACAAATAAAAACCACTGAAATTAGTTTCACTGTTCAGAGATGTTTAGCAGTAAAATTGTCATAGGGCCGAACAAGCAGTTCGAATTGGACCCAAATTTAGTTGAAACCTGCTGAAACTTGACAATAAGTTTGAATTCTGTTTACGAAACCAATCATTGGTTCACCTGCACGGGCAAGGCAACAATTCCTTGGTCTTTAAGGCGTTCATGAACGAAGGGTCCAGCTTCTTCTTCCAGTTGTAGCCTGTGAGAGTTGCATCATCGGAGCATAGATATGTCAGTTAGTCACTGGATTGTCATGTTACCCGCAGTAGTAAAAGTGCAAACGAAGAGCAACTGCTGAATGTTTCATGCCATGCCGACGACGTTATCAAACATTCTGTGGAAATCGAACCAGTCGTAGGAGCAGGCTGACATGTGCAAGTGCAGGTCCAGGCCGCCGCGGCCGTTGTCCTCCTGGAAGGTGTTTCCGACGTGCAGCCACCACATCTGCGACGGCGCCTCGACGGGCACACTCCAGTCGCGGTTGCTTGCCACGGCCTCCATGGAGCACGGCAGCAGGTAGACCAGCGTGGTCCGGCGCGAGCTCCGCGATCATGTAGTGCGTGCCCGTCATGGCCAGCATCGACCCCGGGATGTCAATGGGGAACGTCAGCGGGAGGTTAGGCAGGTGGCCAGTGACAGGTTCGCGCGCGAGGTCGTGCTCTTCGCATCGATGCGGAGGAAGAGGACCATGGAGCGCTGGAACCAAGTTCCCCCGTAACCGCTCCACCCCATGCCGCAGAACTCGTTGCGCTGGATCCCCAACGCTGACAGGCCGTTGAGGTCATCGCTGGGCTCGTACCCGTCACAGGCGCTCGATCCACCCCCGCTCCGCAGAACTTGTCGTACCGGATTCTCATCGCGTTGCAGGGCACGGGGGTTGGCGGCGGCGGAGAGGCCAGAAGAGCAGAGGTGTAGCGGATGGAAATCAAAGCACGAGTGGGAGGGAGGAGGGGCCTTGATCTCAGGGAAAGAAACGAGAATTATGGGGGGATATTCCGCGTCGTGGTTGTTGCGAGGATCGTGCGATGATTTTATGGGGCTGGACTGTGCCACCTACGATGCGTACGGGAGGGAGCAAACAGGGGGACGAACGAACGAACGAACGACGACGTACCGACTTACCATCACGACCGCATACTCCCCGAGTAGAGATAGGTAGATAAATGCTTTCATGATGAGGTTTATTTGTTTCCAGAAAACTAGTTATTTGTTTCCAGAAAATCCGTTAGTTGTTTCCAGAAAATCCATTATTTGTTTACTAAAATAAATTGCATTAATAAGAGATATCAGTTAATTTGGATAAATTAGGAAAGTTTAGTCCGTGATTTTTTGTATGTTAGGAAAGTGCTGCTTTGCTAAAAAAAATGAAGAGAAAAATAAACCAACATGGAGAGTGGTGATGGGAGGGAAGACGAATAAAACCAATGAAAAAAAACGGATGAAAATAAACCGTGGAGGCTATTCTATCAACTCAGACATCTCTACTCCTAATGGAGCAGTTGGTAGCCTGGTACTCCGGTTTTATTTTCATCCGGTTTTATTTCCACCCACCTTCCATCACCTCTCCCACAGATTTTTCTTTTTCTCATTAAAAAACCAAATCCCATTGAAGTGAGGTCTTATTTCGTGCTTGCTTTGGCAGGTGTTGATTCATTTTAATCATGTAAATAATAGTTAATTAAGAATTAAAAAATCGCACCATATATATGAGATCACCTTCCTAAAATATAGACATAATATTTTTCTCGATAACCTTCCAAAACAAAATGACATATTTCTCAATAAGAAATCATTAATCCCGCGCACTATACCATATTATTATCATTATCTCTACTATTAATTGACAATCACACGTTTCCTAATATAACAAGAATAATATATCTTTTTCTTATGGGCGTACACATCCGCATGCCCCTGCGGAGAGACGCCGTGCGCGACACCATGGAGGACGCCGTAGTCGGACCTGATGTCGGGGTGGTACTCAAGAATGTCAGGGCGTGCATCACGGCGTCGAGGACGGCCGTGGCGAAATGAGGGTCGTCAGACCGCCACGTACATGCATTCGTGGATGCGGTCATATTATATTTCTTATCAGTCATACAGAGAGCTAGACATGCTATATTATGAAATCAAGTGTGACCATTCAAATGTTAAGAAATTCGTTTAAAAATGTGTGCTACAATACTCGATAATCGTCGTCGTTCGTAATAGTCATTCATGCAAAAATATTCTAGAAATCGAGCGCAGAATCAATTTGGAAAGCAAACCATTAATGCAATTAATTAGCTACAGAGTTAATTATGTATGCTCTTAATTAGATCCATTTAAATAGAAATTATTTTTCGCATCGAATCAATTTGGAAACCGAGTGATTAATGCAATTAATTAATTAGCTAGACACTTAGGGCCTGTTCTGGAACCTCCCAGCTTCTCCAAAACTTCCTAAATCTAGCTTCTCGCTCGGCTTCTCACTTTAGGTGGCGATCTGGAAACGTTCGGCAGCCAAGGCAGCTTCTCCCAACGCCGTGTTGATCTGGCAGCCCAGCTGGGGGGCGCTGGAGGCCTTTGTTGCCACCTGGGCCGGCTGGAAGGAGCCTGTTTAAGAGAGAACACGAGGCACAGGGGATACATGAGCGAGCGAAACAGTGCGGGTTCCTGGTTGAGCGAGGAGGAGCGCTGATAGATCGAAGCGTTTTCTTAGGCGGTGGCATTACAGCCGTAATAATGTCCAACTCCAGATTCCTGTTTAACGAGAAGCTGGTCTTCCCTCCCTCCACAAAAATACACTATAGCCCAGGATAGCTTCGAGAATCTTAGCTTTTGGAGCTGTAGCATTCGGGTTGGTTTCTGGCAGAGATTTTGTGAAGTTTGGAGTTGGAGGACATCGGAATAGGCCCTTAATTGTGCTACATATAATTAGAAGTAGGGATTTTTTCTCAATTAGGAAGATAATTAATTGATTTGATTGGCAGTTAAGTAGGCATGCGGAGAATTCGGGTAGGTCATTCGCTCATTTCGTTCGTCGTCACCCCTCCCCATCAACCGATAGATGCCCCTCCCACCGATTTTTGTTTCGCCGACCACCACCACCGGTTTTCATCTCCAGCCTCATCGATTTTCTTTACATCTCACACCTCAGTTGCCCCAAAAAACCAAAGCTTCATAAACAAAAGCAACGATATCCTCTTGCAACCATATACCAGCACTTTCCATATAAATCAGCCTCTTCTTTCGAAGGAAAGAAATCAGGACGCGTGTGTCTTCTCTTCTTTGGAAGGAAACAAATCAGAACGCTGCCGAACCAACCGGGATGCGCAATCAGATTTGATTCGATCTACTGGAGCCGCCATATAAATCAGCCTCCCCACAATAGCGCACCACTCCACAGCCCTAATCTCCCCAAGTTCCTTCCACATCAAGCGGTCTAGGCTAGCGGCGGCGCGCAGGTCCCCCACTCAACCATCTCTGACGTCCCCTCGGTGCGTCTCCCTCGTAGCCAAGCCTTCAACGAGGCTTCGACTCTCCTGTATGGTCGTATGGATGCATCTAGGTTGTCGTCGGCCTGCCCTGCGAGGTTGTGATGTGGTCTCCGTCGTTGCTGCATCTTGAGCATAGTTGTGCCAATGATTTCCTTTTGTCTGTCGAGTATGCGTCCTTCTGCTGCCCTGGCACACGGTGGCGGCGGCCACCGAGGTGACGTTGGTCGTGGCTGCTCTCCTTCCCCTATGTTGCGTGAGGCATGGGCCTGTAGATCCTTTCTCCACTGACCAGAGCGTGAATCACTTTTCCTGTGCTAGATGTATTTATCATGGATCTTATCAAGATTTCAGATCTAGATGTATCATGTGCTTGATGTATTTGTGATGGATCTTGTCTACTACCAAATCTGGATGTGTACGCTTGTTTGAGAAGATTTATTGATGCATGCTTGCTCGGTGTTCGTTGTCCATGTGTAAATGCGTGGATGATCTGATATGTATGCGTGTGCGCATGTATTTTGCATCTCAATTTTAGTACTTTTGTTGAACATGAGGAAGCTTAAAATTTGCTTCGGAGACAGAACTTATCAATATAGAAAAGTAACACATAGACGGAATCAAATCTGGTTGGAGAAGTCGATTGTACCTTCTTCCTGGGTGCCCAATATAGATGACTAATGTTGATAATGTGATTCACTTGCCTTGTTTTTAAAGAACATATATGCAACACAATAATGCAAAGAGAATTTCATGAAGGAGGGAGAATAAGACATATTCGTGGAGTTGAAGGAGCACATGAAAGTAGATATGTTGGTGAGGATGGAAATTGAAATGCATGCTTGGAGAAACATATTTAGAGGAAAGCAAGAGATAGACAAGAAGTACATGTGACAACATAGTCATAAGCATGCGATGTATAATAATATTTTTTATATGTTTTCATAGATAAGCTCGTTGTTTGAGGGCAACACACACGCATTCAACTAGATTTTTTTTTTTTTTTGAGAAACAAGAGTAGAGACTACTCTTCAGGAGAAGAAAACCCAGCCACCATCAAGTGTCGGAGCTCTTCCGGGACGTTGGCTATGATCTCCTGGTCGCCTCCATTCCTTGAAGCTGCCGCAAGCTCATGGATAAGAGTGTTGCACGTCCTCCCCACATGATTAACTCTGTAGCTTGCGAACAATAACAGTGAATGTTTAATATCTTTGATCAGGGCAAAACATTGAGATCGGGGCTCCCCCACAGCTGTCAAATCCTTGGTGATAGCTTGACAGTCCTACTCCAGGATCAAAGGCCCTCTGTAGTATTTTGCGAGGGAGTGCAGTCCAGCGAGAGCAGCTTTTGCCTCAGCCTCCTCCACGCTTCGGCTTGGGGACAGTTTCCTGCAGACAGAGACAATGACACGACCTGAACTGTCCCTGGCCACTGCACCTGCTGCTGATGCGCCGGTCTCGGCCTGGAATGCTGCATCTGAATTAATCTTAACAGTACCTCGAGCTGGTACCGACCACTGCATACTCTGCTTCGTGGTGCCCCCAGACTGATCACTCGTGCAGACATTGGTCTCATTCCCAGCCTCTGCCGCCATTTTTAGATCCTCAGCATACTTCTTCAGGAATAGCACAGATCCCATGATTGATTCTCTGCCATCGTGTCTTAGGGCGTCCTCTCTCAAGTGCCAACACCTCCACAGCAACAGCAGGATTTTTGCACGCATATCCTCAGGTTCCGTATCCAGGAGCACTTGCAGCTAGTCCCTTCCAGTATTCCGGAAAGATTTCTCAGGAGGTAAATTCCATTCTTTCCTCATGGCCTCTCGCAGGGCCTTGCTTTTTGTACAAGTGATTACTGCATGAAATTCATCTTCCTCTCCATTACCACAAACACTGCAGGTGGAATCGAGTTCGAGCGTCCTCTTGAATTTGTTCCTTTTTGTGGCTAGTGTATTTGTGGCAACTCTCTAACCAAAAATCCTAATTTTCTCAGGCACGTTAGCTTTCCAAACGAGATCCCAAATGCTGCGGTCATCCCCTTCCCTGGACGAGCTTGAGGGGATTGAGTGGTCGTTTTGCGCCGAGGAGGCTGCAAGCTTGTAAGCGCTCCTGACCGAGAAAACCCCATTTTTCTCAAAATGACATGCTATGCAATCTTTTGTGTCAGTGGTCGGGATGTGTATCTTACAAATTTCATCTGCGTCAAACTGGTGAAATATTTGCCGTATCAGATTCACATTCCATTCCTTTGACTCCGGTTCCATGAGATGGTTAACCCATCGGAGACGTGATCTCCTCATGAAAGCGGCTGCCTTAAGACCTTCTTTTCTCAGTATTCATTGGTTTCGCTGAATCTGAATACTTTTTCCATCTCCCACCCGCCAAATTAGGCCCTTTTTCAGCAGCTCTAGGCCGAACTCCACAGCTCTCCATACAGGGGAAGCGTTCGAGGCAAACACAGTATCTAGAAGATCCCCATTGGGATAATACTTGGACTGCAGGACTCTCGCGCAAAGACTATTCGGATTTTGAATTAGTCTCCATCCTTGTTTGGCGAGGAGTGCTTGGTTGAAGAGATGCATGTCTCTAAAGCCTATACCTCCAGCACGCTTCGGTTTGATCATACGCTCCCACGACATCCAGTGTACCCTCCTGTGTCCTTCTTCATCCCCCCACCAGAAATCTCTAATCAATCTTTCGTACTTCTCACAAAATCCCTTCAAAAGCATAAACACACTCATAATGAAAGTGGGAAGGGCTTGGACTACTGATTTGACATGGACTTCCTTGGCCGCATAAGACATGAATCGTTTTGTCCAATCGTTGCATCGCTTACTGAACCTATCCATGATGGGTTGAAACTGCTCTTCCTTCATCCTCCCTTCCGTTGTAGGCAGACCCAAATACTTACTCTCAAAAACGTCTGATTGCACCCCAAGAATTGCTTTGATTCCTTCTCTTGTTTTGGCCGGGCATTTCTCACTAAAGAGGAGCGAGCACTTGCTTGCACTTAGCAATTGACCCGTGCACTTCTAGAATGAGTCCAACACCTTCTTTATCGTTTTCGCCTGGTCTATCGATGCCTTGAAGAAAATTAGGCTGTCATCAGCGAAGAGAAGGTTAGAGATACCTGGACTGTTATGAGCCACTTTTATGGGGTTTAAACTGCCAGCCAAGATCTCCCGGTTAATGAGATTCACCAAGCCTTCAGCCACAAAAAGAAATAGGTAAGGGCTGAGAGGGTCCCCTTGCCGTAGTCCTCTTGAAGGCTCGAAGGGTTCCAGTAGTTCACCATTACACCGAACTGAGTATCTCACCGAATGAACACACTGCATCACCCATCTTGTCCATTTACTGCAGAAACCACTCTTCAGTAGCACTCCTTCCAGGAAGCCCCAGTCCACCCTGTCATAGGCTTTGGCCAAGTCCAATTTGTACGCACAATATGTGTCCCGGGAATTTCTGCTATGTTGGATCTTATGGAAGCACTCAAAAGCTATGATTGCGTTATCAGTAATCAATCTGCCCGGGATAAACGCGCTTTGAGTCTCTGAAATTATTTATTTCCTTATATCATGATAAATGTTTATTATTCATGCTAAAATTGTATTAACCGGAAACATGATACATGTGTGAATACATAGACAAACAGAGTGTCACTAGTAAGCCTCTACTAGACTAGCTCGTTAATCAAAGATGGTTATGTTTCCTAACCATAGACATAAGTTGTCATTTGATTAACGGGATCACATCATTAGGAGAATGATGTGATTGACTTGACCCATTCCGTTAGCTTAGCACTTGATCGTTTAGTATGTTGCTATTGCTTTCTTCGTAACTTATACATGTTCCTATGACTATGAGATTATGCAACTCCCGTTTATCGGAGGAACAGTTTGTGTGCTACCAAACGTCACAACGTAACTGGGTGATTATAAAGGTGCTCTACAGGTGTCTCCGAAGGTACTTGTTGAGTTGGCGTATTTTGAGATTAGGATTTGTCACTCCGATTGTCGGAGAGGTATCTCTGGGCTCACTCGGTAATGCACATCACTATAAGCCTTGCAAGCAATGTAACTAATAAGTTAGTTGCGGGATGATGCATTACGAAACGAGTAAAGAGACTTGCCGGTAACGAGATTGAGCTAGGTATTGAGATACCGACGATCGAATCTCGGGCAAGTAACATACCGATGACAAAGGGAACAACGTATGTTGTTATGCGGTTTGACCGATAAAGATCTTCGTAGAATATGTAGGAACCAATATGAGCATCCAGGTTCCGCTATTGGTTATTGACCGGAGACGTGTCTCGGTCATGTCTACATAGTTCTCGAACCCGTAGGGTCCGCACGCTTAAAGTTCCGTGACGATTTGTATTATGAGTTTATGTGTTTTGATGTACCGAAGGTAGTTCGGAGTCCCAGATGAGATCGGGGACATGACAAGGAGTCTCAAAATGGTCGAGACGTAAAGATCGATATATTAGACGACTATATTCGGACATCGGAAAGGTTTCGAGTGGTCCGGGTATTTTTCGGAGTACCAGGGAGTTACGGGAATACGGGGAAGAAGTATATGGGCCTTATTGGGCTTTAGGGGAGAGAGAGAGAGGTAGGCCGTGCGCCCCCCAAGGCCTAGTCCGAATTGGACTAGGGGGAGGGGCTGCGCCCCCTCCTTCCTTCTCTTCTCTCTTCCCCTTCCTTCTCTCCTACTCCTACTACTTGGAAGGGGGGGAATCCTACTCCCGGTGGGAGTAGGACTCCTCCAGGGCGCGCCATAGCTAGGCCGGCCCTCCCCCCTCCTCCACTCCTTTATATACGTGGCCAGGGGGCACCCCATAGACACAACAATTGATCATTGATCTCTTAGCCGTGTGGGATGCCCCCCTCCACCATAATCCACCTCGATCATATCGCAGTGGTGCTTAGGCGAAGTCCTGCGTCGGTAGCATCATCATCACCGTCACCACGCCGTCGTGCTGACGAAACTCTCCTGTGAAGCTTTGCTGGATCGGAGCTCGCGGGACGTCATCGAGTTAAACGTGTGCTGAACTCGGAGGTGCCGTGCGTTCGGTACTTGGATCGGTCGAATCGTGAAGGCATACGACTACATCAACCGCGTTGTGCTAACGCTTCCGCTTTCGGTCTACGAGGATACGTGGACACACTCTCCCCTCTCGTTGCTATGCATCACCATGATCCTGTGTGTGCGTAGAAATTTTTTGAAATTACTACGTTTCCCAACAATTATCTCGTCCAGGATAGGCCGTAGACGATTTACCAGACACTTCGACACCACCTTATAGATGACATTACATAGACTGATCAGCCGGTAATCTTTTAGGGTCTGGGGGTCCTTTCCTTTTGGAATGAGAACTATAATTGTGTCATTTGTACCCTCAGGTAGCACTCCCCATTCAAAGAAGTCAAACACACCCTTGGTCACATCCTCCTTTAGCACTGCCCAATTTCTTTGGTAAAAACGAGCAGGAATCCGTCTGGTCCAGGTGCTTTGAGTGGCCCAATTTGAAACAATGCATCGCTGATCTCCTCTGCTGAGAAAGGTTTCTTCGTCATCATCTCATTCATTTCTTGCGTCACTTTCACCTCAAACAGCTCCAAAATCTCATGTGGCGTCACCCCATTTTCCTTCTCATACAGCTCTCTAAAAAAGGACTTTGTCATCTCCTCCAGACTAGCTTTGTCCTCCACCCAAACACCACTGGAATCCTTCAATTTAATTATGTCGTTCTTCTTCTTCCTCCAAGTTGCTTTCCTCTAGAACCATTTAGTATTCCTGTCTCCTTCCCTGATAAAAGTTACTCTGGATCTCTGTCTCCACATGATTTCCTCCCGCAGAAGGAGTTCATCCATTTCTCTAGACAGCTTTTTAATCTCACCTTGCTGCTCATGGGATATAGGCATGCTCCACAGTACGCTCAGCCTTTTCCTAATCTCGGCTGTTTGTTTCAGAACTGAGCCGAAGTCATGTTGCGTCCAGGCCCTCAAATCTTTCTGCATGGCCACAAGCTTCTCCCCTATTTGTTGCAGGCTCCTAGCTGGGCCACAGCTCTTCCAAGATTTCTCTATTGTGGGCTGGAGTGTATCCACTCGTTCCCACATCTGTTCATATCTAAATATCTTTGGACCATTTTCTCCCTTCGGTCTCCACTCCCTTCTCTGACCTAGGCGCAATAAAATGGGCAGATGATCTGAGCGCGACGAGCAGATATGCTCCACTATTGCGTTCCTGAAATGATCAGACCAATCCGGTGATGCAACCGCTCTGTCAAGTCTAGCCCGTACATTGTTCCTTCCCTCTTGTTTATTGTTATAAGTCCAAACTGGACCTCTGAACCCCAGGTCAAACAAATTACAATCAGCAAGAGCCGCTCTAAAATTCCCCATGCATTCAACTAGATTTAGCTTTCTTGGATTAGGAATAGATCGGACAAGTGATGTGGTCGGGTTGTTTTTTAACCTTGCGAGACAACAAAACAACGACATGGAAGCTACATGCAGAGTCAAGGGGCAATAGTTTGAAAGGATGAATGATGTATGGACAAAAAAGATGACGGACAACAAGTTCAGCAAGAAAGACCGGCTAGAGGGGTGCTTACTATTTGTAAGGATAGAGAGAAGATGGTGCTTGCATTTGTGTTGTGGTTGAACATTTCATGCAATATGCTTGTTCATAAGGAGGAAAATGACCATTGGTTATAAATTTATTTATTGGCCCATGGCAACGCACGGGTAGTCTACTAGTTAGGAGTAGAGATGCTATATACTAATAAAAAAGAGGATCCCTGGGAATTGTCACGAAAAGCAAAAAATCTGGACATTACTGTTGTTAAATTATAGATTTTCCTTATCAAATTACAGAGGTTGAGTCCTATCCAAAACCTCGTGTTAATTAGCAGGACAAGGAGAAAATTTCTCTCCCCGCGCTGCTCTCTCTCTCTCTCGTCAATTTGCTTCAGATCTTCATCAGCTTCAGCCCGTTATAGGTGCATTTGCAGAGGTGGGGGAGATCAGGGGGAAAGGAATGCAGAGAAACGCAGAGTTCACAGTGAGGCTTAGAAGCTTTGAACCCAATATTCAATAATGTATTTACAAATCAAACATTTTATAAGACAACATAAAATTGGTAAAATGGAAAAACGAATAACTAATGAGAAGTTACAGTTCTTTATTTAAACTGGTACCCGATATCACCATTTTCATGTGGTTTAACAAGAAAACGCTACGGCGATAAACTGCATTTATACACACACAAAAAAAAGATACACAAACTTAGACGAGCAACAGCTAGCCGACATAGAACTAGAGTAGTTTATGCTTCAGGTACAGTACCTATAAGGCGTGGCGCCCAATCCGAGCTCACTGTCCGGTTTCCACCACTGCTGGAGACCGTGCGCATCGAGCTCGAGCCTGCTTTTCCACAGAGTCGCCGATGGCAGGAGGTGCGGCTGCTCCTTCTCCTTGGAGGCCAGCAGGTGGTGGACCAAGTCTCGGTACGACATTGTCATCCACACGGTGCCAGCATCGGGGAATCGCTTCTGGTACTTCTGCCGCAGCTCGAAGTAGTCGATGAAGCCCTCGCTGATCCAGTCCTTGTCATGCACGTACAGATTCAGCTCCCACGGTTCAAGCTTCTTGAACAGCTGCCCCATGTGCTCCCGGTGGGAATTGGAGAAATGTCCCGCAGCGAGCTTCAAGACGAGACTCGTCAAGTGCAGGCCCGACTTGGCCTTGTCCGTCGCCTTCAGCAAGTTGAGCATAGGTGTCAATGACACCTGCGGCGGGTTGAAGAGGAAGGTCGGGAGGTTGAGCCCCCACTCCACAATCATGTTCCGCCCCACGTCCAGCGCCAGTGAAGCGCCAAGAGAGTGGCCGGCGAGCCAGACGTCAGCGCACTCCTCTCGGTCTGGGTTTGACCTGGCTGGGTCAGCCATAAGTCCCTCGACCGCCCCTCGCGCTCGCTTGGAGCGCGTGCGGTACTTCAGTGTGTTGGTCAGTATATTGATGCCGAGGATTACATCTTTCACCATCACCTTCCTATCGGGGTTTTTCAGCATGGTGCCCCTGAAGGCGACGACATACCGTGGAGCGGAGGGGTGGCTAACAGCGCCGGAGCCGGGCGCGTACTCGTAGATGGCACCAAAGATGGACTCGTCGGCGCCCACACGCTTGAAAAGAAGGCGCTCCTCGGTGAGTTTCTCCGAGCGGAAGTGAAAGCTCTCCCACCACGCCGGCGCGAGCGCCGCCGTCCCGGTCCTGCCCATAGCTCTGTCGTTCTCGAGCACGTAAGCGCCTTTGACGAGGCAGGCGGCGATGCAGCGGCGGTGCTCCTCGTTGGCCCTGTGACATTGATAGAGAAGTCAGCTTATGCAATGCTATGCCTATAGCGGGAACGTATCCGGTGCACCCACACTTGTGGTGCTACCGGTGAACCGGATGTCGTACAACATTTTAAAAAATCTGAAAAAATTCTAGCACATTGACACGACATCAATGTATGTCGTCACAAAATTTCGTATCAAAATTTGAAACATCTCTTGAGATACAAAAATGACAAAATTGACATCAATGTGATAATGGGCCAAATCTAAAGCCCAATTTATGTTACGTACTATTCAGTGTTGAATTTTTCATTTTTGTTTTAGGAGCTATGTTTCGAATTTTGAGTTGAAATTTTGTGACAATCTACATTAATATTGCGTCAACGTGCTAAATTTTTTTCTAAATTTTTTGAACATTTAAAATGTACAACGTGAGTGTGGTACACCGATAGCACCACAAGCACCGGTGCACCAGATATTCTCCCATAGCGTATAGGCTATAGATGACTGGCGCCGCCGAAGACACATACGTGATTCGGCAGCAGGTACATGCATGATTTGTTGCGCACAAGTAAATCGGGCGGGCGCATAGAAATAGAACATACCAGTCAATCTCGTTGAGGTCCGTGATATGCTTCGGCCCATGGACGTCGAAGCTGTCGGCGGTGTTTGAACCCATCGGTGCGCTTGATGTACACCACCGGAACTCGATCGATCTGAGGAGTCGCGCGAGCTTCTTTGTCTTTCGGATATACTAGTAGAAAGTACTGAGCTCCAGTGTTTTTGCTTGTGCTTAATTTGCAGCGAGAACTTACTTATATACTAGTCCGGTTACAAGTTTAGAAGTAGCTGCAGCTGCTAAGTAATGATGGTTTCTCAGAATGAGTCCACTCGTTATTGAAGGAAGAAGGTCTAGCATGACTGAACTCAGTCGCTCACGTGCTCGTGTCGTGCGTGGATAAGCATAGGCCATGCATGCATGCATGGGATGAGAGTGTATGTACGTACTCTTCGAATACACGTGCGACACAGGACGCCCAGTCAAATGCTCGCGTCGATCGATTGGTTCCTTTCTGACGTTGGCATGCAGACATGCACCCCCGTGTCCAGTTTGACTCCAGCCCCCCACACTCTTGAAGAGGTCAACTCCGGTCAGTCACCCAAAAACCCATTCTACCAAAATTTAACTTATTTTCTTTGCGAGAATAAGACATTCTCACATGAATGAGTGGAAATAGTTATTGAGACCGGGACGGAATTAACGTCGAAGAGTGTACCTGACTGACTAGAAACCAGAAACCGACTCGTTTGACAAATTCCCAGCCGGGCTGCAATGACGAGAAAAAAAAACAGGCACAGAAGTCTCTGAGTCACATTGGCATATGTTCATACATGCATGGTATCTTCCTGTCTTTTGGCACATTGTGTGTGAAAAAGAGCAAGACACGAGACATGCATTCGTCTAAAGTTCTCCATCTCTGTGTTTGTGCTATTTACGTATGTAATGTGTAGTTGATCTTGGGTGAAAAAACAACATGTTGTATCAACTAGGTCCAAGATTTCAAATTTTGCTTGCGCTTAGGAGGCGGTCCCTGTAGCACCTCAAAGGTGCTCGCCACCACAAAAACACGCCATCTAGCTAACCTCGCTCAGTCAACGGTGGTGGTAGGGGATTTTTATCTATTTGCAGTGTGGTGATGGCCCTAGCCGGCGCGGCTAACACGGGATTGTTACCCGAGAGGCAACGCTGACACCGACGCCATAGGAGAAGCTGCTGGTGCGTTAGACAGTTCCGGGCTGGCGATGACGGTAGTCGAGCTCTCGGCTCGGCGGTCGGTCAACATAAGCATCTTGGCATGGACATGGGGAGTGAAGCGGTAGATCCTTCGTCCATCGCCCGTCCCTTCCCCGCAACGGGGATCGAACACTACCAGAATAACCTTATATGCCTACGGCCTTATATATGCCGACGGCTGCCGTAGGCATAGAAGGATCTATGCCGACGGCTTCGGGAAAACCGTAGGCGTAGACAAGCCGTCGGCATACCTCCATCTATGCCGACGGGGGCCGTAGGCATAGAAACGCCGTCGGCATACTAACATCTATGCCTACGGCAGCCGTAGGCATAGTTTGGCCATCGGCATAGAGGTGGCCTTGGTGGCCCTGGGACAGCCGGCGGGCTCACGCCGTCAAATGTATGCCGACGGCCCTAACGTCGGCCGTCGGCATACCTCACTGTGCCACGTCATCGATCCGCGGCACCGTGGGCCCGGGGCTATGCCGACGGTTATGCCGTCGGCATAGCTCGGGGCCCACGGTGCCGTGGATAGATGACGTGGCAGGGAGCTATGCCGACGGCATAACCGTCGGCATATCTACGTTCATTTTTTTTTCCGTTTTTTAATAATAAATTTTAAAAAAAAAACTTAATTAATTAAATTGAGCTATGCCGACGGCATAACCGTAGGCATATCTACGTATAATTTTTTTTAAAGATTACATCCGCGTCTACTGCCGCGTGGGGAAAAACGTGGACCGACAATCGCGGTACTACCGCTCCTCGGGAGCGGTACTACCGCGATAGAGGCGGATGTAAGAAATTACATCCGTCCATTACTTCCGCACGTCAGCGGTACTACCGCTCTGAGGAGCGGTACTACCGTGGGCGTGTGCGGTACTACCGAAAAGAACCGAAAAGAAACGCCGTCTTCGACAAGCTTCGAGGGGCACCAAATCGTCTCGTGCCAAATCGGGAGATCTCTGAAACGCTCAGTGCACACGATTAGTCCGCAAATGCATTGTCATCAATCACCAAAACTACTTAGGAGAAATATGCCCTTACACCAGGTCTTTCTCCGGGCCCTCCTACACGTCCGAAAGTGCGGTGGCGGGTGCAAGCACGGGCTCCGTGGTGTGACCCCCCTCACCGACGTCGCCGCCGCCGTCGCACGGAGGGGGGGAACGGCCACATCGGGCAGTAACGGAGGAAATCTTGCGGTGGGTTGTGCCCGGACCTTGATCCGAAGTATACCTATGTTCTTGGGCTATCACACCCAGGTGAAAATGTCCATCGGTCAAACCCCGTCCGGCGAAAGTCAAAGGCGTAGCTATGCCCGGTCAACACTCGCAGGGTTAGACGGGACGGGTGTAGTGTTGGGGGGGGGGGGGTAGCATGCCGCCAGGTCTTTCGCTGGGCCCTCCTACACATCCGGAAGTGCGTGTGGCGGGTGCAAGCACCCGCAGGTGCTCAGTGGTGTGACCCCCATCACCGATGTCGCCGCCGCCGCGTCGACGGAGGGGGGAACGGCCACGTCGGGCAGTAACGGAGGGAATCTTGCGGTGGGTTCTGCCCGGACCTTGATACAAAGTGTACCTATGTGCTGGGCTATCACACCCAAGTGAAAATGTCCATCGGTCAAACCCCGTACGATGAAAGTCAAAGGCGTAGACCGCCCGGTCAACAGTGCCAGGGTTAGACGGGACGGGTGTAGTTTGGCGGGGTAGCTATGCCACCAGGTCTTTAGCTGGGCCCTCCTACACGTCCCGAAGTGCGGTGGCAGGTGCAAGCACCCGGCACGGTGCTCAGTGGTGTGACCCCCCTCACCGACGTCACCGCCGTCGCACGGAGGGGGGGAACGGCCACGTCGGGCAGTAACGGAGGGAATCTTGCGGTGGGTTGTGCCCGGACCTTGATCCGAAGTGTACCTATGTGCTGGGCTATCACACCCAGGTGAAAATGTCCATCGGTCAAACCCCGTCCGGCGAAAGTCGAAGGCGTAGCTATGCTCGGTCAACACTTGCAGGGTTAGACGGGACGGGTGTAGTTTGGGGGGGTAGCTATGCCGCCAGGTCTTTCGCTGGCAACAACAAGGGGTGGCTGCGTGGTAACGCAAAGCTCCCAAAGCAGATTCCTGCTACCGAGGACCAGAAGTGGCTCATTGAACCCACGGGGAACGAGTAAGTGCCACTTAATAATATTTTCATTCTTTTGCTTGTCACATGCTTATATTTTTCTTTATTTTGCTTGTCACATGCTAATATTTCATTCTTTTGCAGCAACTGGATATATCCTAAAGGGGCTCGTATTCCCAACGGCCTCATCACCGTCTTGCTGAAAGTACACTGGCCGGGGCTATACTGTCCGGATCCAGTCAGGCACCCGGACCGTCGGGTTTTGGACACGAGCTGGGACCACTGGGAAGCGGCCCCCCACGCGGACCATGAGACCCATGCCAAGGCCGTGATCACTAATTTTTGGGTGAGTTCTCTTCAGAAGCACAAGTCCATTTTGGTTTCATGAATGATTTAACTCATGGCTTCTTCCATTATGGTTTCATGAATGATTGTAGAAATACTATCGAGTTCTTCAGGAGCACAAGGCCATTGCCGACCAGATCATGCTACGCCAAGCCAAGAAGAAGGCCCGCCAGATGCAGTACGAGGTGCGCTGGGTGGCCATCTCGACATACTATCACGACGCTCTTGGTGTGAAGATGACCAAGGAAGAAGCGCGGAGGATGGGCATTACCTTGGAGAGGCACGAGTACTTGGCGGTAAGTATAAAAGATTTTTCATTCCGATGTTTGTGGTACATTTCATCGTTTCGTGTTGACATGCCATTATGCTTTCATTATGTAGGTGTGTCCAAATTGGTTTTATGGAAAAGACGAGTCCTGGGCGGCATTGGCGGATCTGTGGTGTGGTCAGGATGGAGCCTGGGCAGCTACGAGCATAAAAAACAAAGCTAACCGAGGGAAGGAGGGAGTGCATGCTCAGGGAAACCGGAACCACTTTCTCCACAAGACACTTCAAGTATGACTAACCTCATTAAACAATCTTCTTCTATTTACCGTCACTTTCTTATGTATGACTAACCTCCGTTTCGTGGTGCAGGAGGAGAAACTAAAGCGGCCGCTCTCACACATGGAGGCGTGGGAGATCGCCCATACGCGGAGGAACCCCAAGACTGGCGAGGCCAAGTACTATGGCAACACCGCGGAGAAGAAGCAGGCCTACTCTAAGGAGTATCTGAGGTTACATCCTGGCACACCTGACCCCATTAGTGCGGATCTGGACGAGAGGGTGGTGGTGGGCATGGGGCCCAAGAAGCACGGTCAGGAGCCGGTTCTGGATGCTGTGATCACTCCATCTATCTCGTACACACAGCTCCGAGCTACCGACCCGAGCCTGAGCCAGCGCACGAGCACACCCATGACCAGTGCGCAGTCACAGTCCCTCTTTCAGGAGCGGCAATCTGTAAGTATTTTCCCTCTTATCTTCATTGCTCACTTTATTTCCCGCATTGAGATGTTTTATGAGTTCCATCATGTCATACCATAGGCCTACATGGAGTACACACGCCAGGAGACCATGGCGTGGCACACGAGCCTTTTTGCATTCCATGAGCAGAACAATCGCAGGATGCAGCACGCTCTTGAGGACATGGCGGACGGACGGGTTCCTCAATTGCAAGCAGCACCACCTCCTCCACCACAACCAGAGCTGCTTACCTTTGAGGAGTTTGTGGCACAGCACCAGGGCCCCTCGCCGGTTAGTACATCCCCAAACTATTCACCCAAAGCATACCGTTTATTCAACACAATCTTATATCCCCTTAACATGTCTTTTCAACATCTAGGGAACCGGTGGATCTACCGTTGGTGGTGGTGCTGGTGTTGGCATCACTCACGGGTCACGGAGCACGGTCACTCCAATCCACAAAGGCGGTGGCGGTCTTGGCGGTAGTGCTGCCGGTAGCAGTGACGACCTGGGCTTCGGCTGACTTGGCGGTGACGACCTTGGCGGTGGTGGTGGATGTCCTGACGCTTAAGCCTTTGTGTTCTTTAGATGACTTGTGGTTTTTTATGGTCCTTTAGATGACTTGTGTGCTTCTTTAGATACTTATATGTTCTTTGTGATGATACTTATATTGTTGTGATGGTGTTGGTTGTGAGGATGCTACTTATATATGTTGTGTATGTCTATTTCATCATATGTATATCTGCTGTGAATTTGAATTGAAATCAAATAGAAAAAAGAAAAAAAAATCAGACAGAAACTATGCCTACGGCTAAGCCGTCGGCATAGCCTGCCACGTGTCGCCAGTGGTTCTGGACCTATGCCTACGGCTAAGCCGTCGGCATAGACCTGCCCCGGAACTACCAGTGAGCGCCACGTGTCAGAGCTATGCCGACGCCTTAGCCGTAGGCATAGTTGCCGTAGGCATAGTTCTGAACCTATGCCGTAGGCATAGCCTTGCCCCCAGGAACTACCAGCGAGCGCCACATGTCATGTCTATGCCGACGGCTTAGCCGTAGGCATAGGTCTGGACCTATGCCTACGGCTAAGCTGTCGGCATAGCTCTGCCACGTGGCTCCTCCTGTACGAACAGCATTTGACGACGGCGACAGCAGCCACCGTTAGGCGCTGAGCGTTGCCGATGGCCGGGGCCGTCGGCATAGAAATATATGCCGACGGCCTTTTTATGCCGACGGACCTTGGGGTACGCCGACGCATATTTTGCCGACGGCCCTATGCCGACGGGGGCCGTTGGCATAGACCTACGCCGACGGGATTCAGGGCTATGCCGACGGCCTTAGGGCTCAGTGTGGTAGTGGAAGGTGGTGCAACTGGAGCATGATGCAGGGAGGCAAGGCTCTCAACCTATTTCCAGCGCTCTCTCCAATGTTTCAGGTGGGCCTTGAACTCTCTTGGTGCGGGAATCCGGTTAGGAAGAAGGAGCCACCCAGCAGATACGTTGTTGGCAGTAATGGTTTCGACAACACGTATGCAGATTCTCGGGTGAAAATAGTGATTTCACCCCTGCTAGGTCATGCCATTGTCTACGTGCATGCATCGTTTCCTTGTTGATGAAGATGTTGGCTCGAACCTCGGCTTGTGAGTTAAGAATTCCAAGTTCGACTTTCAGTTGGATCACTTTTTGTTGTTCGATTACATATTTACTAGTGGATTATAATCTATGGCCATAATAGGGTTCGTGGTAGGTTAGTGGCGATAATACTCTCACAATCTCAGAGGTCAACGTAGGTCAGTAGTCCTACGAAACATTAACTATATTTTCTTTGTGAGAATCCGACATTCCTGTAGGAATAAGAGGAAATAGCTAATGAGACTTTCTCAAAATAATTAGTTAATGGGAGTGAGACAGAATTGACGTTGAAGTCTACGTGACTTAAAACCAGAAACCGACTAGCTTGACAAATTCTCAGCCTAGGTATAAGGACGAAAAACCATATTTGCCAATTAACATGGATGCACAAAGCCGCTCCAAAAGAACAACATGTGCGCTGATTAAAGTAAAACTCCAAGAAGATATATTATTAGAATGCTCTCGTGCCACTAAAGAATTCGTTTTCGTACTTATTTTTGCGCAGAATTCCTTTTTATATTTCATGCATTAGAATTCTCAAAGGACACACCTAGTGTACTGCAAAATTTCTGCATATGTCCACTCGTTTTTCTTCGGGGGGAAAAGGAAGATGGTGTAGCATGACTGAACTCGTAACTGACCCGGTCACTCACGTGCTCGTGCGTGGATAAGCATAGGCCATGAGAGTGTACGTACGTACTCTTCGAATACACGTACGACGACGGACGCCCAGTCAAATGCTCGCGTTGATTGGTTCCTTTCTGACGTTGCCATGCAGACATGCACGCCGTGTCCAATTCGACGTCAGCCGTCCGGTGCCCCTGATCCAATTGCTCCCATAATATCTGATAGAACTCCGGTCAGTCACCCAAGACCCCATTCTACCAAAATTTAGCTTATTTTCTTTGTAAGAATACGACACTCTCATACTATTAATGAGTGGAAATACAGTACATGTTACTGAGACTGGGACGGAATTGACGTGTGAGAGTGTGACTGACTTGTAACCTGAAATCGAGTCCTTTGACAAATTCCCAGCCGGGGTATAATGACCGAAAAAGAACCAGAGATAGAAATTTCTGAGTCGCATTGGCATATGTTCATACATGGTATCTTTCTGTCTTGACACATTGTGAGCACCAGAACTAAATTTCTGAGTCGCATTGGCATATGTTCATACATGGTATCTTTCTGTCTTGACACATTGTGAGCATCAGAACTTGAACCTTGATGAGCTAGGAATACCACTATCTACCTAACCATCCAACCACATGTTGGTTCGTGTGTTTGTGCTATTTAGCTGTGTAATGTGTAGTTGTTCTTTGGTAAAAAGCCAACACGTTGTATCAACTAGGTCCATGGTTTGAAAGTTTGTTTGCGCTTAGGAGGCGGCCCCTGTTGCTGTGTTGCACTCGCCACCACAGAAACACGCCGCCTAGCTCAGCTCGCTCAGTCAACGGTGGTGGTAGGGGAGTTTTTTTTCTCTCTTAGCAGCATGGTGGTGGCCCTAGCAGGCGCGGCTAAGAGCATCTCCACTTGTTCGGCCCTCCAGCGCACTCGACGATTGCGTTTTGGCGTATGCGCCGGCGGTTTTTTCGTCCTGGGGCGATCCAGTTCCCAGCCGCGTCCCCAGGTTTCGGCCCCCAGACGCTCGTAAATTCAAACTTGTCTTTCCCGCTGCCAAAAAAAAGACCACGAGTTCGACGATCATCATGAGACAGTTCGGCGATCATCATGCCACAGTTCGACGATCAAACATACACGAAAGTTCGGTGTTCAAAAGGAAGGACACGTAGACAAAGAAATGCATCAAACGACTGGCTCCTCTAGCGTGGGACTGGCCGGTGTCGGCGTGCTCGGCGTCGGCGTGGCTTCTGTGCTCGGGCTGGTTGTCGGCGTCGGCGGGGCTTCATCGCTCGGGCTGGGCGTCGGCGTAGGGGCGGTGGTCGAAGGCATCTGGTTCAAGATGAGGCCGCGCTCCGCCAGGTACCACGCCTTGACCTGCTCGTCCATCGTCGACATGTCTAACGCCATCAAGAACGACAGGTCGGTGTTTCTCTTCTTCGCGGCGATGTTGGTCCTGAGAAGGTTGAGCTTCACGTCCTGCTTCGTCATCAACGCCGACCACCGCGTGTCGGATTTCTCCTCCCTCTCTGCGGCGCTGTTCTTGGCGTCGTCGAGCTCGTCGTCCATGTCGGCGTCCATCATGTCGTCTTGTGCGTGGAACCCGGGGCAGGAAGCGGCGGAGATCGAGCCACTTGTGATGATCTCGTCCATGTCGGCGTCCGTGTTGCTGAACTGTGGCGCCGAGCCGTGTGCAAACGGCAGGGCGCCCCGGCGCAGAGGCGGCGGAGGCGAGGCTGAGTACGCCGGCGGCGAGTAGCTGTACTGGGTGTTGATGCCGGCATTGAATGCGGGAGAGGGAGTGCGCTGGTCGGGGTTGAGGCCGGAGGGCGAGGCACGCGGCGGCGCGCCATGCGGGAAGGTGATGTTGGGGTTGAACCCGCAATGTGCGTCGCCGTCGGAGTAGCCGGGCGAGGGTGCGTACCGCCATTGCGGCGGGGGCGGCGAGAAGTTGGCCGGCGACGTGACGCTCGCCTGGCTCCCCCATGCGGCTTGTGGGCCGGGGCCGGGCGGCAGGTTCATCATCCCCATGCGAGACGCCTCTGCCTGCTCCGCCGCCGCCGCCCATCGTCCCTTGCCCTCTTGGCGGTGAGCCTGTTCCGCCGGTTGGCGGTGACCACCTCCCGGCGCTGAACGTACGCCCTTCACTCGGCGTTCGACACGCCCGGTGGTCTTGCCATCGGCGCCCTCAGCTTCCTCTGCTTCGGCTAGGTGGAATCAGCGGCGGCGCGAGGGGCAACATATTTCTTCGGCGGCATGGCGTGTGCCCGGTCTGATGAGGAGAATGGCGGGAACGGCGGGGGAGAAAGGGGAAGCAATGGGGAAATGGCAGGCAAAACGGCAGGAAATATGCCTGGTGTCGCTGACAGCGCGGCCCCACGCGACTTTTCGCTTCAGCCGGCGTCCCCAGGCGGCCCCCGGGGCACTGGGTTCGGTTCGGGTTCGCCGGTTGTTATTTCGGCCCAAACCGGCGATAATCGAGAAGCTGGGGACGCGATTAAGCCAATTTTTCGACGCCGGCGTTAAAAAAGGCGCTCTGGGGCGTGTTGAGGGCGCGAATGGAGATGCTCTAATGTGGGATCGTTACCCGAGAGGTGGCCCTGACGGGGATTGATCTGTGGCGATGCTCCTCACCAACATAGTGGTGCGTCACACAGTTCCGGGGCCGGCGATGACAATAGTCGAGATATCGGCTCGGCGACCAACATACACATCTTGGCATGGACGAGGGGAGTCAAGCGGTAGATCCTTCGGCGACCAACACACGCATCTTGGCATGGACGAGGGGAGTCAAGCGGTAGATCCTTCGTCCACCTCCCCTCCCTTTCCCGACAATGGTTGTCGAAGTTTGTGCAATTGGGGCACGATGAAGGGAGGCGAGGCACTCGACCTATTTCCAGAGCTTTCTGCAATGGTTCTGGTGGGCCTTGAACTCTCTCGATTGGAACACTTTTCGTTGTTCAATCACATACTTGTCACATATTGTGACGACCCCGGCTTAATCATGCACTAATCATACACGCAAATGCGCACGATCAAGCCTAAGGACTCACTTGAAGATATCACAACACAACTCTAAAACATAAATAAAGTCATACATGCTTAATATTACAAGCCAGGGCCTCGAGGGCTCGAATACATAGCTCGATGGCATACAAGCGTCAGCGGAAGCATTAGATATCTGGGTACAGATATATTACATAGAGAGAATTAAGCCTTCACAGAGGCGGGGTAAAATAAAATACTACGATCGAAAGGCGTAGGCCTCCTGCCCTGGACCCTCCGATCATACTCCTGGTCGTCGAACGGCTCCTCGTAGTAGTAGTACTCGCCAGACGGGTAGTAGTACTGGTCGTCGGCTGGGGCGTCTGACTCAGGGGCTCCGTCGTCTGGTGGCATCAAATGGAATATGGGGGGAAAAGAAAATAAAGCAAACGTGAGTACTCATCCGAAGTACTCAGCAAGCAAGGATCTACACTACATATGCATCATTGTCAAAGGAATGGCTGTATATGTGGACTGGGCTGCAGAAATGCCAAAATAGAAGGGGAAAGTCTAGTCCTATCGAAGACTAGCATCTTCATCAATCTTTGTCAGTCTTGCAGCAATAGAAGAGATCAGATGAACATAATGTAAAGTAGTAGTAGTAGTATCATCAACCTCGACCTGAGATCCTTTCTCGACTCCCTGCGAGAAAGCAATCCCAGAGCCGTACTATCCAGTTTTCATCACATGTTCTAGTTGTACCGATCGGGATACAACTCCGAGTGTCCGTTACCGTAGGACAGGCTATCGATAGAAGTTTCTTCCCTGCAGGGGTGCACCAACTTACCCACCACGCTCACTTAACTCTGGCCGGACACACTTTTCTGGGTCATGCCCGGCCTCGGCTAAGCAACACGCCGCAACCCGACCGAATACCTAACAGAGAGGTCAGCACGCCGGACTAAACCTATGCGCCCAGGGGTCTTGGGCCTTCGCCCCGGGAACTCCTGCACGTTGCGTACGCGGCTGAAAGCAGACCTAGCAACCCCTTATACAAGCGCGATTGCGTTCCCAGTCCAATTCAGCGCACGCCGCTCAGTCGCTGACGTCCATTAAGCTCCGGCTGAAGTATACGACGCAGAACACCCATACTATGCCCACGTGATGGTTAGTGCTATCGGGCCAGAGGCCCCTCGGATCAAATATCCAAACCGAAGTGGATTAGGAGCGCGCGGAAACAAATAGAGACTCACGATCGATGTGACCCCGTCGCCCCGTCTCGAGGACTTGCGGCAAGGGCTAAGAATGCCCGGCCACGCCTCGTAGTTATCTCGCGGGCACCATCCAGGTCAACCCGACTCCACATCACTTCGCACTAAGCTCGCGCGGGTACCCCTCAGGGCCGACCCGTCTTTAGTACCATGGTTTAGTGCAAGTCCACTCATCAACAGTAACTGTGTGTCTGACACCGAAGGGAACCCTGAGGAATCACCCTCGATGGAATTCCCGCTCGATGTTATCATCAAGGTGAACGAAGGAGGAATCACCCTCGAGGTCCACCTTGAGGAGTTGCGCGACGACGTCGTTATCGGGGGTGGTGTAGGAGGAATCACCCTCGCTTACCACGACCGAGTAACTAACCTACAAGGTTAACATCAGAAGTGCTGACGAGGTATCACCCTCGGCACTCATTGTTAACCCAGCAGTGTCGGCAACTAAGGGGAAGTGATGTGCGGTGCCAGGGTCTGGTCTTCAATCCCGATGATCGGGTCTTCTGATATCCAGCAGGGCAGTCGGGATCAAGTGGGAGTCTCTGTCGTGTCTCTACCCAGCCTAAACTAAGCAGTCTAGGATAACCAGTAAGGTAGCAATGCAGGTTACAATAATCAAGCTATGCAGCAGATATAGGAAAGCAGTAGCAGTAGCAGTTCTAATGCAAGCATAAGAGAGAAGAGAATAGGCGATATAGGCATGCTCAAAATGGGGGTGCTTGCCTGTTTGCTCGGGGGCAAGGGCAAGGTCTTCAGGGATGTCGTCGGGGAAGTAGTCGTACTCCGGAGCGGCGTCTGCCTCTGGAGCTACGTCTGCGTCGGGGTCTATTGAGAGAGAAGAGGGGGAAGAAACAGGTAAACATAATGCAAACAAATGCAATACGGTGCGTGCTATGCTACGATGCAGTGCAGGGGTGCCTAAATATGCATCTAAGTCAATTTAGTTATTTTTAGAATTATTCTGGGATTGAGTTACCGAAGGGTGTGCACTATTCATCTGCCAGATTCGGGTCCGGAGTTACGAGTTCTTCTACGTAGAGAGTTCCGACATGGCAACAGATAGCATGGATAGATTCGTGGGATTTTTCTGATCAACTTTCATGTATAAAGTTTTTCCATCCGAGCTACCGTTATTTTTCTATGATTTTCCGAAGTTTTAAATGAATTTTCTGAGATCACTGAAATTTGCTAAGTCCTCAGGTTTTAACAATATTTAGCTGTTTTCCAGAGCTTGTAGCTATTGCTCTATTCATCCTATGGGTTAGTGCCCTTTACCAATCTTGATCAATTTTCTGTGATCTACAAGATGGTATCATTTTCATCACTGATAGAGTTAATTTGCTTGAAAAGTGCCACTCGCTGTTAATTTCAGAAACTGGTTAATTGTCTGTCCACTAACAGAACTTAGCATTTTGTCATTTTTATAGGAATTTATCCATGCATTATCTAAGTTTGGTCCAATGGAGTAAGTTGGAGCCTGTCATGAGAAATATCAGCACAGATTAACTTCAGCTAGGTTAGACTTCGTTTAGATGTTGTTTCGAGGCTATCAATAGGGCTGATCAGTGTGAGTTTACAAAAGCTAGCTCACGCTACAGTAACTGAATGTTACTGTAGCGTGGCCGCAGCCGTTTCAGCAGCAGCGGCGCTGCGCGGCGAGAGCTCGCCGGACGGAGCTACGGTCGACGGTTTCGAGCACGGTTTGCGGCTACGGGTAGCTGGTGTTCGCGCGCATCCATTTCCGGCGGCCTCGCGGGCGGAGAGTGGACCAAGGCGTCGACGGCGGCTACGCGGTGGAGCTCTGTTCGAGCAGTCATGGTGCGGCGGCGTTGGCTGCGAGCTACGGCAAGCTTAGACGGGCTAGAAGGAGAGGGGAGGCACGGTGCTCACCGAGCGGTGACGAAAGGCCGGCGGAAGAATTAGGAGCTGCCGTGCAGGGGATCGACGCCGGCGAGCTCCTGTGATCCGTGGTGGGAAACGGCTGGCCTCGGGCGTTGCATCGGCCTGCAGCTCGTCTGCGGGGTCGTGGCGGAAGAGGTAGTCTCTGGTGGAGCGGCTGGACTTGCCGGAGGAGCACAGGGGCGCCCGTGGCCGCGGGGCCGCAGCGGGCATGGCGGCGGCAGCGGCGGCTTCGGTGGAACGAGAGGGAGATGGCGATGGAGAGGGGGGGAAATGGAGTGGATGAGGACGGCGGAGAAGTGGAGGGGTCGACCTTATCCCCTCCGCGGCCCCTGTGGAGTCGCCGTGTCAGCGTTTCGCCGGAACGCGCCGGCGCGTCCACGGCCGTGCTGACACGCGCGAGGAGAGAGGGAGGGGGGCGCAGTGGAGGTGGGCTGGGCTGCACTGTGCATTTGGCACAGTGCCCCCATGCCCTTTTCTTTTTCCTTTTTCCTACTTTCTTTTATCCAGAGAGCAAAAACATTTATTTGAGCCTCCAAATCATTTTGCAAAAACGTGGATCCTGGCGCAATAATTAAGTTGCAATATTAGGTAGTACCGAAATAAGTTTGGGACCCAAAAGAATTTATTTGAATTTGATTTGAATTTAAAAGGAGAGAAAAGGAGCTGTTGGTCCACTGTTTTGTTGCTAGGGTCCACCTGGGATTTTACTTAAGGTTGGTTTTAGTTTTACAATTGTTCTGGGATTATTTGCAACAGTATGAACATTTCTGTTTGGCTGTTTTAAGAAATAAATATTTAACTTGCAATTTGAATTTTGAATTGAAGTTGATTTATTTCCTAATGCCATTTTATGAAGATGATCATGATGACTTGTCAATAACTGAGGATGATTACTGTGGTGTGATGCTGGGGATGTTACAAATCTTCTCCACTAGAAGAAATCTCGCCCCGAGATTTAAGTGGGGAGGTAAAGGGTAACTTCGGGAGATCTGACCCTTGTAGGGTTGATTATCTGGTGGACAATTTAGGGAGGATGGCAGAGGTATCTCTCGAGTTGAAACTTATGAAAACATCGAGAGCAAGATAAGAAGTACTATAAGAAGTTTCAAGCAGACAGGCAATCGTTCGATGCCTGAACCAGAGTGAAAGGAGTTTAGAGCATCGGGAAAAGATCATCTCTCGAAGAGTGGATCGTGACCACACATAAGGCCAAGAGCATCGGAATCTTTGAAATTAAAGATGTACTAAAGAGTCAGGTTCCGATCCTGTGGAACCGTGGTGAGGGTCGGTCGGGAATAGTGAGGATGGTGACATATTGCTCGGATATGATAGCAAGGCATGTCAGAAGGTATTATGTCAGTTATGTTGACAACAACGTCGGTACCAAGGGCGAGGAACAAAGAGAACCATTTTCCTGCTCGTTTAAAACGAGGCGGACCAATAGGCAAGGTCCTCGTCCATCGGTGGTTACCGGAATGTCATCAACACTAGTGACAGGGTCTGATCGGCAGAGTTGCAGACCGAGGTGTTTACCTAAGCAGTGAATTATTTCTGCTTAGATCATTTAAATCGCAAGAAAGGTTAAACGAAACAGTGGAAAGGAAAATGGGTTCATACACAAGAATTGGGAGTATATCCTGTCCAAAGAAAAGCGGAGCAGGACATACATGACGGGACAACAAGTTCAAAAAGCATTAAGGTAAAGGGGCGAGGGTTGAATCATGATTTTACCCAGGCAACGGTGTTTGGGTAATAATTGATCGAGAAGCATTCGGCAATGTGCTTCCATTTTCCTGTTGATATTCAGAAGTCCACAGTCATGCTTCGTTGCAGCAAGGATATGGTGTCAAGTAAAAGATTGGGTTCGAAGATCTCAAGAGGTACCGAGAAACAATTACAAGGGTATCTCGGGACGTAAGGAATAACCAAACACAACCAGGTTTGTGTTGGTCGAAAGTCAAGGATGTCATCGATGATAATACAAATCATCGAAGAGCAAGGATGATAATTCTCACCATGAATTTAATTGATAACTTGGAACATGTCAAATATGGGTGATGATCACATCACATTTGTCGGGAGGCTCTATGAAGATGCCATCGAACAGTGACGACATCAACTGTAAGGATTGATGAGGCGAAAAGTTTATTATAACCACGGATACGACTCAAGCTCGAAATTAAGCTTGTTGCTCGAGGTGAAATGATAAGATGAGGAGGATCGACGTAAGCTTCGCTCATCGTCGGAAGTTGCTCCGGGCATAAGGACCAGGTAGCACAGTTGTTAGTTGGCACAATAAAAATATAGCCGATCAGGCTAGGGATGATGTGATGGGGTATTAAACTTCCCGGTAACAAGTACTAGGGGTAATACCGAAAGGTAAATCAGGGTAGAGGTTGGACGGGTGAAATGATCTGCAGAGGACAAGTATTTAACTTATCCAGGAAATGGAATCAAGGAGAAAATATGGTCGGAACCACGATTGCAAAGGATCAATTCATAGATACAAGATGAACTTGTACCAGGGAAATAATTATTTTTATGAGCAGCTTCCATGATAAGTTCTACATCGGGTCCATGGGCATGAACGCAAAGGTTCAAGGTCGACTCCCACTTCTTCAATGCATAACCTTTCATTCACTTCTCGTTTTCGAAGAAATTGTAGTGCTGAGAATTTATCTGGTGAAGCACCAGAAGAGTATGACTCGCATAACTTTCAAGTTCACACAAATTAGGGAAAACATAGGTTCAACCCATCGGGACATTTTACGAAGCTATGCAACCATCAACCAAAGCAAAGGATACTAGTTCGAAAGCAGGGGTATCGAAGTCAAAGTTTGATGATACAATTTACCGGAGGTATCAAGTATCAAGGCAAGGGCTTACAAGATGTTTGAATAAGAAGGATACGGTCGGGTATTAATCTAACAAAAGATCAGGTAAATGACAAAGGATCTGAGGTGAGTAGCAGTACTCAACCAGAGGACGAAAGAATGTATCAGCATCCTATTATAGAAACATCGGATTAAGGCGACGTTTAAGTACAAAAAGAGTTATGGTTTAGAAACGAAGGATCAGAAGCAAAAGCTCTGATCAAAAGATGAGTAGATTGAACAGAACTAGGTGGACAACTGTAGTATTCCGTCTTGCAGAGATCTCCAACCATGGTTACGTGACATGTCCTGGTCAGTAGTCAGCTTAACCGGACAATCATTCAATGCTTGATTGGCCGAGATCCAGCTCATGTTCAGAACAAGGTCTGAACCGAAAAGATAATTTAAAACGATCAACTGATGATTGCATGCCTTTGCACTCATGTTGAATCAATAAGACAAAAAAAATGGTGTCAAAGGATACCAATGAATATAGCCAGACATATGGATTTAATCATAATTCAGGTCGGCGAGGATAATCAAGAACGATAGGCTGCAGAGGATTCTCGGGAGATCAGATAGCATCTCAAAGTATTTAGTAAACGTATGAACATCTAGTGATGATCGGTTTCCTGGTAAAGGTGTGGAATTATCCGTAGTGCGAAGGAAGCCGCACGGCAGTAGGTTCAAAGGATTTTCGGTTTAACGAGGGGTATTACGGGGTACCTCGTACAGGCATGATTGACTGGCCATGATCATACAACGGCAAGGATGTGTAGATATCCACGGGGATTATCAGTGTTAGTAAACTGCAAAAGCAGTGGGTAAAGGGTCTCAGAAAACTTCGGGAAGTATCTTCGGAGTCTTCTGATGATGACACGCCATCTTCTGGAATGAAGGGGCTCTCCGGGAGGAGGTGGTTGCGAGAACCTAAGTGTCGGCGTTAGTAAAATCATTTAACCCGAATAGAAGAGAGATCAGAGTCCCAGAGTAAAGATCGAGGAGTAAAAGATCCTAATACCACCCAGTTGGCGACGTGGGCCCGTAAGCCACACAGCCAAGTTAGCAAAACAGTTTTAGACCACTAGACTCAACTTCGGCCAAGGAATCGGGAAGGGGGACACCTAGAGGCAGTCGGCTCTGATACCAACCTGTGACGACCCCGGCTTAATCATGCACTAATCATACACGCAAATGCGCACGATCAAGCCTAAGGACTCACTTGAAGATATCACAACACAACTCTAAAACATAAATAAAGTCATACATGCTTAATATTACAAGCCAGGGCCTCGAGGGCTCGAATACATAGCTCGATGGCATACAAGCGTCAGCGGAAGCATTAGATATCTGGGTACAGATATATTACATAGAGAGAATTAAGCCTTCACAGAGGCGGGGTAAAATAAAATACTACGATCGAAAGGCGTAGGCCTCCTGCCCTGGACCCTCCGATCATACTCCTGGTCGTCGAACGGCTCCTCGTAGTAGTAGTACTCGCCAGGCGGGTAGTACTACTGGTCGTCGGCTGGGGCGTCTGACTCAGGGGCTCCGTCGTTTGGTGGCATCAAATGGAATATGGGGGGAAAAGAAAATAAAGCAAACGTGAGTACTCATCCGAAGTACTCAGCAAGCAAGGATCTACACTACATATGCATCATTGTCAAAGGAATGGCTGTATATGTGGACTGGGCTGCAGAAATGCCAGAATAGAAGGGGAAAGTCTAGTCCTATCGAAGACTAGCATCTTCATCAATCTTCGTCAGTCTTGCAGCAATAGAAGAGATCAGATGAACATAATGTAAAGTAGTAGTAGTAGTATCATCAACCTCGACGTGAGATCCTTTCTCGACTCCCTGCGAGAAAGCAATCCCAGAGCCGTACTATCCAGTTTTCATCACATGTTCTAGTTGTACCGATCGGGATACAACTCCGAGTGTCCGTTACCGTAGGACAGGCTATCGATAGAAGTTTCTTCCCTGCAGGGGTGCACCAACTTACCCACCACGCTCACTTAACTCTGGCCGGACACACTTTTCTGGGTCATGCCCGGCCTCGGCTAAGCAACACGCCGCAACCCGACCGAATACCTAACAGAGAGGTCAGCACGCCGGACTAAACCTATGCGCCCAGGGGTCTTGGGCCTTCGCCCCGGGAACTCCTGCATGTTGCGTACGCGGCTGAAAGCAGACCTAGCAACCCCTTATACAAGCGTGATTGCGTTCCCAGTCCAATTCAGCGCGCGCCGCTCAGTCGCTGACGTCCATTAAGCTCCGGCTGAAGTATACGACGCAGAACGCCCATACTATGCCCACGTGATGGTTAGTGCTATCGGGCCAGAGGCCCCTCGGATCAAATATCCAAACCGAAGTGGATTAGGAGCGCGCGGAAACGAACAGAGACTCACGATCGATGTGACCCCGTCGCCCCGTCTCGAGGACTTGCGGCAAGGGCTAAGAATGCCCGGCCACGCCTCGTAGTTATCTCACGGGCACCATCCAGGTCAACCCGACTCCACATCACTTCGCACTAAGCTCGCGCGGGTACCCCTCAGGGCCGACCCATCTTTAGTACCATGGTTAGTGCAAGTCCACTCATCAACAGTAACTGTGTGTCTGACACCGAAGGGAACCCTGAGGAATCACCCTCGATGGAATTCCCGCTCGATGTTATCATCAAGGTGAACGAAGGAGGAATCACCCTCGAGGTCCACCTTGAGGAGTTGCGCGACGACGTCGTTATCGGGGGTGGTGTAGGAGGAATCACCCTCACTTACCACGACCGAGTAACTAACCTACAAGGTTGACATCAGAAGTGCTGACGAGGTATCACCCTCGGCACTCATTGTTAACCCAGCAGTGTCGGCAACTAAGGGGAAGTGATGTGCGGTGCCAGGGTCTGGTCTTCAATCCCGATGATCGGGTCTTCTGATATCCAGCAGGGCAGTCGGGATCAAGTGGGGGTCTCTGTCGTGTCTCTACCCAGCCTAAACTAAGCAGTCTAGGATAACCAGTAAGGTAGCAATGCAGGTTACAATAATCAGGCTATGCAGCAGATATAGGAAAGCAGTAGCAGTAGCAGTTCTAATGCAAGCATAAGAGATAAGAGAATAGGCGATATAGGCATGCTCAAAATGGGGGTGCTTGCCTGTTTGCTCGGGGGCAAGGGCAAGGTCTTCTGGGATGTCGTCGGGGAAGTAGTCGTACTCCGGAGCGGTGTCTGCCTCTGGAGCTACGTCTGCGTCGGGGTCTATCGAGAGAGAAGAGGGGGAAGAAACAGGTAAACATAATGCAAACAAATGCAATACGGTGCGTGCTATGCTACGATGCAGTGCAGGGGTGCCTAAATATGCATCTAAGTCAATTTAGTTATTTTTAGAATTATTCTGGGATTGAGTTACCGAAGGGTGTGCACTATTCATCTGCCGGATTCGGGTCCGGAGTTACGAGTTCTTCTACGTAGAGAGTTCCGACATGGCAACAGATAGCATGGATAGATTCGTGGGATTGTTCTGATTAACTTTCATGTATAAAGTTTTTCCATCCGAGCTACCGTTATTTTTCTATGATTTTCCGAAGTTTTAAATGAATTTTCTGAGATCACTGAAATTTGCTAAGTCCTCAGGTTTTAACAATATTTAGCTGTTTTCCAGAGCTTGTAGCTATTGCTCTATTCATCCTATGGGTTAGTGCCCTTTACCAATCTTGATCAATTTTCTGTGATCTACAAGATGGTATCATTTTCATCACTGATAGAGTTCATTTGCTTAACCAAACCTTTGCTTGAAAAGTGCCACTCGCTGTTAATTTCATAAACTGGTTAATTGTCTGTCCACTAACAGAACTTAGCATTTTGTCATTTTTATAGGAATTTATCCATGCATTATCTAAGTTTGGTCCAATGGAGTAAGTTGGAGCCTGTCATGTGAACTATCAGCACAGATTAACTTCAGCTAGGTTAGACTTCGTTTAGATGTTGTTTCGAGGCTGTCAATAGGGCTGATCAGTGTGAGTTTACAAAAGCTAGCTCACGCTATAGTAACTGAATGTTACTGTAGCGTGGCGGCAGCAGTTTCAGCAGCAGCGGCGCTGCGCGGCGAGAGCTCGCCGGACGGAGCTACGGTCGACGGTTTCGAGCACGGTTTGCGGCTACGGGTAGCTGGTGTTCGCGCGCATCCATTCCCGGCGGCCTCGCGGGCGGAGAGTGGACCAAGGCGTCGACGGCGGCTACGCGGCGGAGCTCTGTTCGAGCAGTCATGGTGCGGCGGCGTTGGCTGCGAGCTATGGCAAGCTTAGACGGGCTAGAAGGAGAGGGGAGGCACGGTGCTCACCGAGCGGCGCACGAAAGGCCGGCGGAAGAATTAGGAGCTGCCGTGCAGGGGATCGACGCCGGCGAGCTCCTGTGATCCGTGGTGGGAAACGGCTGGCCTCGGGCGTTGCATCGGCCTGCAGCTCGTCTGCGGGGTCGTGGCGGAAGAGGTAGTCTCTGGTGGAGCGGCTGGACTTGCCGGAGGAGCACAGGGGCGCCGGTGGCCGCGGGGCCGCAGCGGGCATGGCGGCGGCAGCGGTGGCTTCGGTGGAACGAGAGGGAGATGGCGATGGAGAGGGGGGGAAATGGAGTGGATGAGGACGGCAGAGAAGTGGAGGGGTCGACCTTATCCCCTCCGTGGCCCCTGTGGAGTCGCCGTGTCAGCGTTTCGCCGGAACGCGCCGGCGCGTCCACGGCCGTGCTGACACGCGCGAGGAGAGAGGGAGGGGGGCGCAGTGGAGGTGGGCTGGGCTGCACTGTGCACTTGGCGCAGTGCCCCCAGGCCCTTTTCTTTTTCCTTTTTCCTGCTTTCTTTTATCCAGAGAGCAAAAACATTTATTTGAGCCTCCAAATCATTTTGCAAAAACGTGGATCCTGGCGCAATAATTAAGTTGCAATATTAGGTAGTACCGAAATAAGTTTGGGACCCAAAAGAATTTATTTGAATTTGATTTGAATTTAAAAGGAGAGAAAAGGAGCTGTTGGTCCACTGTTTTGTTGCTAGGGTCCACCTGGGATTTTACTTAAGGTTGGTTTTAGTTTTACAATTGTTCTAGGATTATTTGCAACAGTATGAACATTTCTGTTTGGCTGTTTTAAGAAATAAATATTTAACTTGCAATTTGAATTTTTGAATTGAAGTTGATTTATTTCCTAATGCCATTTTATGAAGATGATCATGATGACTTGTCAATAACTGAGGATGATTACTGTGGTGTGATGCTGGGGATATTACACATATTTACTGATGGAACAAGTTACTATATATACGGCAGAACAGAAACTGGACAGCCTCTTGTGGTCGAGGTGAACTTGTCAACTCAAAGAGACAAAATCAAGTCGAACATCACTGCCAATGGAAGATACTCGGCGAGCTCTGCTTATGAGGTCCAATTCTCTGCCAGGATTGAGCAGCCTGGGATTGCCCGCGTGTGGAGGAGCAAACTAGAAGGGAAGGTGAAATTCTACATGTGGCTCCTGCTGCAGAACAGAAACTGGACTGCTGACCGGCTGCAGGCGAGAGGATGGCCACACAACGCCTCTTGCAGGCTATGTGACCAGGAGCCGGAAACCACGGTGCATCTCACGCTTCAATGTTGTTATGCGAGAGAGGTTTGGCATCTCTTCCTTGGTGCCAATGACAGGGTGTGCAATGGTGTGTTTTCGGCAACTTCAGTTTCAGATTGGTGGAAGATGCTTTGTACGCAAAGAGGTGCGCCAGCAAGGGCTGAGGAAGAGATAACCCTGTCGGCATACATCGCCTGGCATCTTTGGAAGGAGAGAAACCGAAGAGTTTTTGAAGATAAGGAGCTGACTCCGTGGGCGTTGGTGAATCTGATTCGTGATGGCATTACATTGCTTAACGAGGCTTTGAGACCTACCCCTACGGCAGAGGGGTAGTGCAAGTTCTTCAGGATTTTTGTTGTGCTGTACCTAGCGATGTGCAAGTGTATAAGCTTGTGTTTGTTTTCTGCTCGGGGTGCTTAGCCCCTCTTGTACTTTGTACCTTTTCCCCTCACTATAATGCAAAGGCAGAGCTCCTGCTGTTCTCGTAAAAAAAAGCGGGAAGCATTTGCTTTTTCTCTTTTTTGACTTTTTCTTTATGTTTACTGTTCAATTATGTGGACAACATGAACCGTACTGACGGACAGTAAACCCGCGTGAACAACATCATGTGAACAGTATTGGATGCGTGAACAGTGTCCAGCAGTGAACAATGCTTCTGCAAAAAATGTACATACTATTAAAAAATTAGGACTTTTTTACACATTATTTCTCTCCCCCTCCTCCACCCTCGCGTCCTTCTATAGAGGATTATGATTTAGGTTTTTTTTGACACATCATTTCTCTTCGCCGGCGTACCAATGCAGAACCGTCATGATTGGCTTCCGATCTTTTCCGATGATGTTGCTGCCGAGGCCCAAAGCAGTAGACCGGGATAGTATATTTGCAAGAACAGTAACCCGTGGGAAAAATAAATTCTTGATCGATTGTTGTCCATATTTACAGTTTTACACGATGGCACCAGTGAACAGTGCACCAATAATTACTCGAACAAAAATCGGACCAGTATCCGAATAAAACCAAAACTACTAACCGAAAGAATAACCCAAATAAACCAAAACAACAAACTCGAATAACCCGAACAGTAAACCAGTGCAATGAAACAACACCTGAATAAACAAAAAACATTAACCCGCCCAAACCATAAACTGTAACAGTAACCGAATTGTAACCGAGAGCAATACACCCGAATAAACCAGGACAACAAAAACAGTAAACCAGCACTATGCATTCACGTGAACAATAATCCAGAAGGAAGCACAACCCAAAAAATGAGACTCTTCCTCCCTAGACTCGGAATAGTAAAACCAATGAAACGGAACAACACCTGAATAGACCAAAAACATTAACCCATCCGAACCATAAACCGAAATAGTACCCGAATTGTAACTCAGAGCAATACACCCGAATAAACTGGGACAATAAAAACAATAAATGGGCACTATGCATTCAAGTGAGTAATCCAGAAGAAATGCCAGGAAAAAAACCCCTAAAAAATAAGACTCCTTCTCCCTCGGTGCGTTCACCTACGCAAGGAGAATAATGGTGTTGTTCCCGTCGTCTACCTCACCTTCACCTTCGTTGTGGCCAACCAAATCGAGGCTTTAAGCACAATGCGGTTACTGAAGTAGCCTCGACGACGCGCCCCATCACAACAGTCTGTAAGCAGCCAACGAGAAGAGGCAACATGAAAATAAAAATGGTCACTCGACCAACCTCTTCACTCTACTCCCTATTCTATTTCCTTGACCGATTCAAAGAGAAAGAGAGAGATACAAGACAATGGATCATCCGCGGAAGGTAGTGTTTGCTCAAAAAACTATTGTCGAACCAGTTATTCCTCAGCCGCCAAAATTTCCCGAAGTATGGATATACAACTTATCGTATATCACTGTTTGAAAAGTGCATTGGGTTGAACATTCTATTATCAGATTATACATTCATATAAAGTGCGTTAAAATAAGCTCTCCACGAATTACTATCCATTTTTACACCGCGGCAAATTTGGGGTTTAACTTACTTACAAAATTTCAAATTTAAATTTTATTGGATAAATCCAAGTTTGAGAGAGAATGAAAGAGTGCCGACTAGAAACTATATATGAAATGTAGGTGAAAAAGATGCATAAACTAGACAAGAAATATTTCCCTACTATAGGGTCTACACATTGGTAAAAATCCCATTCGATCTCACTATTGATCAAAATAGGTCATATGAGAATGAATCCAAATACATATTACTACTGCGCCCATTACATTTTTTTACTTACGAAAGGGAAAATATGTGCTTATAAAAAAATATTAATAGGCCAGCCAGTTTACTTAATTCGTTAAATCATTTAATGTTTGTCGTGCCCACACAGATCATGTGGTAAAGATAGAATTCATTTTCTCCTTTTCATTTTATTTTCTCAAGTAATACATGTTATTTTCTTGCTTATTTCGGTAAAATAGATATGAAATCGGTCACGGGCGCGGCGTGCGCCGCGCTTCTTCGGTGCTAGTATAACCTATGGTCATAGGTTTCGTGGTAGGTTAGTGGCGATAATGCTCTCACAGTCTCGGAGAGGTCAACTTAGGCTGGTAATAGTGGGAGTAACTTAGATAGTAACATAACGCACCCCAAGATAAATGTGCTTATGTGGCATGTAATTAATAAAGAAAGAGGTGTTTAGAGTAACATAATATGTTACTATCACATAACACTTCCCAAGATAAAATGAGTCTACAAGCTAATAAATACAATCATCTATGACACTACCTCCATGTTACTCCCCACTATGAAGGTAGTAACATGGACTAGTGTCATATACATGACACTACTCTAAGTTACTCCCCACTATGACTAGCCTTAGGAGAGTCGTCCTATCGAACATTAACTATATTTTCTTTGTGAGAATACGACATTCCTTAGGAATAAGAGGAATTAGTTAATGAGACTGAGACGGAATTGTACGTGACTTGAAACCACAAACTGACTATTGACAAATTCTCAATCTAGGTATAAGGACTGAAAACCGAAAAGATAATCTTGGAGAGGTCCTACAAAACATTAACTATACTAGTCGTCAAACCATGCATTCGCACGGGCTAGTTTAGTAACCTATAATGGGATGAAGTTCTGAGACTACCTTTCATTTACTAGGAGTAAGAAAATTGAGAATTCCTAAATTTCTATTGGAACAACTCCATCTTGTCATATGACCATATATGTTTAATATTCAAGTCTTATCATAGTTTGAATTTAGTACTTCAAATAATAGAATATCAAATGATGCATATACGCAAATATTCCTGATCTAGATAAAAAATGAAATTAGTTAATCTCCTGTAATCTTGGTATATAATTCCTTCAACAGATTCCATTCACTTGACATCTATTCCGACCAGTCTCCAGAATAGGTGTATATCACCTAGATACATAAAAAAATAATCAATAAAATAAGCTTCCATTTGGACACAAAATAATATTGGTTCGTTGGAGCTAAATCCTAGGTCACTCAAATTGAGTTGATATATCTAACATAGGACGCTAAACTTAGCTTGCTAAAACTTAATGATATTTTTGTAGGTATGGTGCCAGTGTTGCACTTGCTCCATTATCTTCTCTAATGAACTTCAACAAATATTTGTTCTTCTTTGAATTTTGACCCAGCATGGACTACTAACATAGGCCTTTCAAAAAAAACTCAATTACCAACTGTTTTGCGTACTTCAGGTGGTTTCTTTTCCAATCTTTGAGGCCAGTGATGTACCGAAAAATATTTGAGCCTCACAGAATCAACAAAAAAACAATTAGACCTTAAGAGGAATAAATGCATGCATCAGAGACCATTTATTATTAATTTTTCACTTGTTCCATAATTTTCTCATAAAACGACAAAAGCCTACTCTCCAGCTGATCTAACCATGCATAGAGAAAATAGGCATTTGGTTGAGAATCTGTACATGTTTTGATGGTTGCTCTTTTGTGCATCTCCTTTGCTTCCATCATATCACAATGTATTGATATGAACGTATTAAATTTTATTAGTCAGATCCTGAAAGTAAAAATACTAATATAGTAAAGCTGTTTGGATGACAGCTGATGCTCGCCTTACCTAAACATGGGCGTTGAACACTAGCGTGGGTGTTTGTTTGGTTCGCAGCCAAATTTTCTAGCCTACGCCGTAATTTTGGCCGCTAGTTCATTTTCTGTGCCAATGGCAGGGCAAATCCGTGGCGGCAAATTTAATTGCCAATTTTTTGGCTCACCCGCGATTTGGCGTGGCTGGCCTAGGTGCCATCGAAGCTGCCCCATAGACAAAAGTAAACAGTTTGGCGCTCTATGTTGAATTCACATGAACTTTGACTAATATGGTATATACAAAAACCTTACTGGAATAATTTGGTATATAATGAACAAAAACAAATTATGAATGCATACTGTATTTAGCGAAATACTGATACTGTAATTTCCTAAAATCTTATTTATCAAACCGAACAAACTAAGACACATGCCTCGTATCCATTATCTGCCACCCTGTATGGTTATTTATCAAACCGACAAACTAATAAACATATTATTTCCAGCTTGGTGGTTTGCCGAGTTCTAATTTTTTGAAACTCGACAATGACTATTCAAATGTTTTTCGAATGCCCGATAATAAGAACTCAGCAAAGTTGATGGTTGTTGGTGTCCGTCTAACCGAGTGGTGTTTGCCGAGAACAGAACTCGACAAACACAATATTGTGTTTTTTGTAGTTTTTGCCGAGTATGCTGGAAACTTGGTGAATTCGGCAAGCTGTTTCTAGGCATTAGCGAAAAACCTTATCACGTTTCAAAAATGAACAGTGTAAAAATAAGTAAATATATTTCTTGAATGTACATTGTTCTTACGTACATGTTTAGTTTTCTTACTTGTATGTAAGATTGACCTTTATAACTTGGTACCCTGGAATTCGGTTTCATCCAGCAGGTGTAAACTTTATCCATATGTTTGGGTTACTGTGCAATAATCTGAACCAAACATGCAGGAATCATATTTGTATCCTAGATTAACCTATAAATGTTATAGTTCATGCACTGATGGCACGTCCAATTGTTACTTCATTAATAATGCAAATTGAGTACCCTAACAATCAGAAAAATAATTCGAGAGAAGATAGTCAACTCTAACCTCTGATGCATTAGGGAATGTAAAGTTTGGAAAGACCTAATGAGATATATGATTCATGCATGGGCCTACTTTGCTGGCGGGGTTGTCATAGTTCCGGTCTGATTCTGTCTTGGGCATTCAGAAAAGATTAATTAGAATACCTCCAATATCGTGATCTTGTGGATTTTGTCGATAAGGTCAAAAATTTATGTGTACATGGAAAGCCAATTGCATGGAACATGAACATTTTCTGTCTTGCAGATAATAACCTGTGCCCAACAATTATGCTAGCCTGTGAAACAATTGATTGGTCGTCCTTCACAGAAATTACAGAAAACATAGAGAACATACCTGATTAAAATAGAATCCCTAGAGAAAATAAAACCAATTGAATTATGCTTGGAACCTGAAAAAAAGGCGAATCAGTTGAAATTCATATAATGCCCATCAAATCAGGTCCAACATCGAATGCGATAACAAAATACACAGATGGGGCGTCAAAAGCAAAGTCAAAGTATAGGAGGTTACAAAAAGAAATTGTATTAAAAATATATTTTTTACTCTTACCATGGGCATCGCTGGTTCCTCGATGGACGACCTTATTGGCTGGATTGAAAATTTGGCGATTCAGAGGTCCGTACGATCAAGGGAGACGTGGATCTTATCAATAGAATTGGATATTTTACGCTATACAACTGTTACGGTGATTGGCGATTTTAGTAGCCTTTCATCTGCCTTAATCTGACGGTGGAAAAATAGGAGTTACAAGGAGTTACAAAACTAAAATTACAGGAAATTACATCTAACAGTGGGACCATTACAAAACTTTAGTAGGACCAGTTAGTTTTTCCAAGGGTAAATCCGTCATGTAGGCCTCATTTGGTTGGCGTTGATCACGGGGCATCTTTCCACGCACTACCGGAAAACGGCCCTACCCCGACGGCCAAACCTATGCCTACGGCTGCCGTCGGCCTAGTTTGAGATATGCCGAGAGCCCAGTCCTGGCCGTCGGCTTATCCTGGCCGTCGGGTTACACGGATCTATGCCGACGGCCACCGTCGGCACAGAACGGCCGTCGACCTAGGTGCAGACATGCCGACAGCAGCCGTCGGCATAAATCAGCCGTCGGTATACCTGTGGGCCCGGCGACCCCGCCCGTGACTAGCGGCTAACGCCGTCAAACCTATGCCGACGGTCGGGACGGGCGGCCGTCGGCATATCTCCGCATGCCACGTCACCGATCCGCAGCGTAGGTATGCCGACGGCAGCCGTCGCCATAGGTGCCACGTCACCGATCCGCGGCACGGCGCCCACCAGAACCCTGCCGTCCCTATGCCGACGGCAATGCCGTCGGCATAGCTATTTTTTTTTACATACGCTTTTTTTGCATATGTTTTTATGCTTTTTTTACATATGTTTTTATGCTTTTTTTTAAATATGTTTTCATGCTTTTTTATGTATTATATGAATATATATGTAGTTTGTAATTTTTTCCATAGATTATGAATATATATATAGTTTGTATTTTTTTCGAGCACATTAATAATGTGCCGTCATGTTCTTTTGAATATAGGTCCTTATATTTTATTAAAATCAAAAACAGCTATGCGACAGAAGTTGAGTGGCGGTTGCAAACGCCCGGCACCCGTCTCCGGAGTGTGACCCCCTCACGTCCGCGGTGTGCCCCCCTCACGGACGGCGCCGCCGCCAGCATCTGGAGGGCGGAAACAGCCGCATCGGGTCTATACGGAGGGGACGTTGCTCTTCACGCGTCTACGACTGTGGCCGGCGGCCTCCGGGGGCTAGCATGCCGCCAAATCTTGCGTAGGCGGCCTCTCACAAGTCTGGAAGTGTTGTGGCGGTTGCAAACGCCCGGCACGCGTCTCCGGGGTGTGCCCCCCCTCACGGACGGCACCGCCGCCGGCACCTGGAGGGGGGAAACGGACGCGTCGGGTCTACACGGAGGGGATCTTGCTGTGGGTCTGGCCCTGATGTTGCTCTAAAGTGTTCCTATGGGCTGACCTGACACAACCGGGTGGGGAGGTCCACTGGTCAAAGCCCGTCCGTGCAAAGTCAAAGGGCTAGATCCCGTGGTCAAACTCTACAGGGTTAGGCGGGACGGGGGCCCTGGGGGGGTAGCAATGCCACCGGAGCGTCGCACCGGGCCCTCATACATGCGGGGTGGTGTGGTGGCATGTTCGAAGAGGCGGCACGCGTCTCCGGGGTGTGGCCCCCCTCACGGACGGCGATGACACGGTAGTAGACGTTCTGTGGTAACGATGCGGCGTGAATATTATTAAATACTCGGAGGGCGATAAAATCATGAGTTTTTTACACGACGTGTGCACATGTGCTATAGGACTGATGGTAATTTTTTCATAATTTTTCGTGATGGAGAAGTATCCGAACAATTCCCTCTATGCGGATTGCTCTTCGCGCGTCTATGACTGTGGCCGGCGGCCTCCGGGGGCTAGCATGCCGCCAAATCTTGCGTAGGCGGCCTCTCACAAGTCTGGAAGTGTTGTGGCGGTTGCAAACACCCGGCACGCGTCTCCGGGGTGTGCCCCCCCTCACGGACGGCGCCGCCGCCGGCACCTGGAGGGGGGAAACGGACGCGTCGGGTCTACACGGAGGGGATCTTGCTGTGGGTCTGGCCCGGATGTTGCTCCAAAGTGTTCCTATGGGCTGACCTGACACAACCGGGTGGGGAGGTCCACTGGTCAAAGCCCGTCCGTGCAAAGTCAAAGGGCTAGATCCCGTGGTCAAACTCTACAGGGTTAGGCGGGACGGGGGCCCCGGGTGGGTAGCAATGCCACCGGAGCATCGCACCGGGCCCTCATACATGCGGGGTGGTGTGGTGGCATGTTCGAAGAGGCGGCATGCGTTCCGGGGTGTGGCCCCCCTCACGGACGGCGATGACACGGTAGTAGACGTTCTGTGGTAACGATGCGGCGTTAATATTATTAAATACTCGGAGGGCGATAAAATCATGAGTTTTTTACACGACGTGTGCACATGTGCTATAGGACTGATGGTAATTTTTTCATAATTTTTCGTGATGGAGAAGTATCCGAACAATTCCCTCTATGCGGATTGCTCTTCGCGCGTCTATGACTGTGGCCGGCGGCCTCCGGGGGCTAGCATGCCGCCAAATCTTGCGTAGGCGGCCTCTCACAAGTCTGGAAGTGTTGTGGCGGTTGCAAACACCCGGCACGCGTCTCCGGGGTGTGCCCCCCCTCACAGACGGCGCCGCCGCCGGCACCCGGAGGGGGGAAACGGACGCGTCGGGTCTACACGGAGGGGATCTTGCTGTGGGTCTGGCCCGGATGTTGCTCCAAAGTGTTCCTATGGGCTGACCTGACACAACCGGGTGGGGAGGTCCAATGGTCAAAGCCCGTCCGTGCAAAGTCAAAGGGCTAGATCCCGTGGTCAAACTCTACAGGGTTAGGTGGGACGGGGGCCCTGGGGGGGTAGCAATGCCACCGGAGCGTCGCACCGGGCCCTCATACATGCGGGATGGTGTGGTGGCATGTTCGAAGAGGCGGCACGCGTCTCCGGGGTGTGGCCCCCCTCACGGACGGCGATGACACGGTAGTAGACGTTCTGTGGTAACGATGCGGCGTGAATATTATTAAATACTCGGAGGGCGATAAAATCATGAGTTTTTTACACGACGTGTGCACATGTGCTATAGGACTGATGGTAATTTTTTCATAATTTTTCGTGATGGAGAAGTATCCGAACAATTCCCTCTATGCGGATTGCCCTTCGCGCGTCTACGACTGTGGCCGGCGGCCTCCGGGGGCTAGCATGCCGCCAAATCTTGCGTAGGCGGCCTCTCACAAGTCTGGAAGTGTTGTGGCGGTTGCAAACACCCGGCACGCGTCTCCGGGGTGTTCCCCCCCTCACGGACGGCGCCGCCGCCGGCACCTGGAGGGGGGAAACGGACGCGTCGGTTCTACACGGAGGGGATCTTGCTGTGGGTCTGGCCCGGATGTTGCTCCAAAGTGTTCCCATGGGCTGACCTGACACAACCGGGTGGGGAGGTCCACTGGTCAAAGCCCGTCCGTGCAAAGTCAAAGGGCTAGATCCCGTGGGCAAACTCTACAGGGTTAGGCGGGATGGGGGCCCCGGGGGGGTAGCAATGCCACCGGAGCGTCGCACCGGGCCCTCATACATGCGGGGTGGTGTGGTGGCATGTTCGAAGAGGCGGCACGCGTCTCCGGGGTGTGGCCCCCCTCACGGACGGCGATGACACGATAGTAGACGTTCTGTGGTAACGATGCGGCGTGAATATTATTAAATACTCGGAGGGCGATAAAATCATGAGTTTTTTACACGACGTGTGCACATGTGCTATAGGACTGATGGTAATTTTTTCATAATTTTTCGTGATGGAGAAGTATCCGAACAATTCCCTCTATGCGGATTGCTCTTCGCGCGTCTACGACTGTGGCCGGCGGCCTCCGGGGGCTAGCATGCCGCCAAATCTTGCGTAGGCGGCCTCTCACAAGTCTGGAAGTGTTGTGGCGGTTGCAAACACCCGGCACGCGTCTCCGGGGTGTGCCCCCCCTCACGGACGGCGCCGCCGCCGGCACCCGAAGGGGGGAAACGGACGCGTCGGGTCTACACGGAGGGGATCTTGCTGTGGGTCTGGCCCGGATGTTGCTCCAAAGTGTTCCTATGGGCTGACTTGACACAACCGGGTGGGGAGGTCCACTGGTCAAAGCCCGTCCGTGCAAAGTCAAAGGGCTAGATCCCGTGGTCAAACTCTACAGGGTTAGGTGGGACGGGGGCCCTGGGGGGGTAGCAATGCCACCGGAGCGTCGCACCGGGCCCTCATACATGCGGGATGGTGTGGTGGCATGTTCGAAGAGGCGGCACGCGTCTCCGGGGTGTGGCCCCCCTCACGGACGGCGATGACACGGTAGTAGACGTTCTGTGGTAACGATGCGGCGTGAATGTTATTAAATACTCGGAGGGCGATAAAATCATGAGTTTTTTACACGACGTGGGCACATGTGCTATAGGACTGATGGTAATTTTTTCATAATTTTTCGTGATGGAGAAGTATCCGAACAATTCCCTCTACGCGGATTGCTCTTCGCGCGTCTACGACTGTGGCCGGCGGCCTCCGGGGGCTAGCATGCCGCCAAATCTTGCGTAGGCGGCCTCTCACAAGTCTGGAAGTGTTGTGGCGGTTGCAAACGCCCGGCACGCGTCTCCGGGGTGTGCCCCCCCTCACGGACGGCGCCGCCGCCGGCACCTGGAGGGGGGAAACGGACGCGTCGGGTCTACACGGAGGGGATCTTGCTGTGGGTCTGGCCCGGATGTTGCTCGAGTTCGGCGCCTCCCCTCCCCTCTGTGTGGTTCCGGGAGAGGAGAGGGCCGAGCGGCGTTAAAAAAAATTAAAAATCCATATGAAATAATAATACATAAAAAAACATAAAAAAGGAAAAATATAACTATAAAAAACATCAAAAAATTTATATGAAATAAAAAAACGTAAAGAAGAAAAAATATAAACTATTAAAAACATAAAAAAATAAAAAATATAACTATGCCTACGGCTAAGCCGTCGGCATAGGTGCCACGTGGCATCGCTACATATGCCGACGGCTTAGCCGTCGGCATAGTTGCCCTTATCCATCCGCGGTCGACCCTTCCACCACTCATTCCTCCCCGACCCCAGAGCCCGACCCGCGCCGCCGCCAGACCCCGACCCGCGCCGCCGCCGCCGCTCCCCGTCGCCCGCGTCGTCCCCCCCACCCCGCCGCCCCCGCCGCCCGCCCGCGCCCCACCCGCGCCACTCCCCTTCCCTCGCCCTCCCCCCTCCCCGCCTACATCCCGGCCCTTCTCGCGCGCGCCCGCCACGCCGTCGCACCTCGTCTCCGCGCCCGCGACCCACCCCCCTCTGCCCTCACCCCCACCACCACCCCCGTCCCCCCGCACCTCTCGCCGGCGTCGTCACACCCGTCCCCGACCCCGCGCCCTCGCTGTCCTGCCCCGACCCCGTGCTAGGGGGCGCCGGAGCTAGGAGCCCCCTCCGCCGACCCCTGCTGCGCCCCGGCCGGCCCCGTCCACCCTTCCCGGCGGCTGCCCCCGGCCTCCCTGCTCCCGCTGCACCGGCGGCCAAGGTGAGCTTTTTTTCAATTTTTTGCATTTTGTTACTGTTTTTTGCATAGATGGATATATATGTGATGAATGGATATATGCATGTACAGATTGATGGTGAAGTTTTGTGATGATGGATGCATTGATGGATATTGGTCAAGTTTGTGAATTTGGACACTTATTTAAAATATGGATGATGATATTGTCAAGTTTTTGAATATGTGATGTATAGATTGATGGATATTGGTCAAGTTCTGCATTTTGTAGAACACTTAGTTTAAAATATGGATGAATTGATGAATATTAGAAGTTTTGTGTTTGGTCAAGTTAGTGTTAGATGGAAGCAATTCGAGGCACGAGGTTTTTTTTTACAATTTGACATGTTGTTTCATGTTCATTCATAATGTTGTGTCAATGCTTAATGTGAGGTGATGACCTAATTTTTTTTCACTCGGTGTAATTAACAGGATTTGTGTGTGTCATCTTCGTGGAGTGATCGTCGACGTTGGAGGTGTTGGTCCATGATCGTCCCTCTCCTTTGATCGACTACATCGGAGGGTGAGCAACAATTCCATGACCTCGTCCACTTTTTTTTCCATGTCACTAGATAAATTTTCACATCAAGTCGCGTAACCTAGGTCTCCCGTCCGAAAGGGTTGCATCGATAAATATGCATCAATTGCATATTTATCACCGCAGCTCTTTCGGATTGTCCAGCGCTTTCCACGGACAGCCGGGATGTGTAGATTGGGTACGTTGTACATGCTCTACCTCCCCGATCAGGATTTGGCGGCGCCTCCCTGTTGTTCTCCGTATGCACATTCTCCCTCGTTCATTCATTGCAGCATCGGTCAGCGCATCGATGGTTTGAACTATGACACTCCGTCTAGTGACACATTCGCTCAGACTTTTCCGCACACGGGAGAAAAAAAATGTTTTGAACGATATGGTGAGACGCACCACTGGACTCACATTACCCCCTTACGCAGCTTCCCTATTTTAAGGACCTCAAACTTCCATACAACATCGACGTGATGCCACACGAAAAGAATGTCGAGAGTCCCTTTTCGCACGATCCTCAACATTCTGATAAGACAAAGGATAATGTTAATGCTAGAGTCGATCAACAGAATATTTGTGATAGACCACGTCTACACATGCAACCTTCCACAGGCAGTCGAAAATCTTGGTTCAAGCCAGATGCTGACTTGTACTTAAAAAGGATCATAAGATGGAGGCATTCAAGTGGCTGAAACACGTGTGAAGTTCACTGATGGTATGCGTCGAATATAAGTAAGGGGGTCAATCTTTCAACGGGCAAAGTGACCGGGCTCAAGAGTCATGATATTCATGTATGGATTGAGGAATAATGCGGTGATGTGGGGTGTGGTTCGTTCCCGAGCGTGTCTGGGGTGTGCTTGCGGAGTTAAGCCATTTCTTCCGCACACTTTGTGCTAAAGAAGTATGTCCTGAGAGATAAAAGAATGCATAAGAAGGCGCCGGAGTTGATATGCAAGCTAGAGAAGATCTTCCCGCCAGGCTTCTTTACTCCGATGACACATCTCATTTTGCACCTCGCAAACGAGGTATTGTTGGGGGGCCCTGTGCAGAATCGTTGGCAGTACGGCCCTGAGAGACAGAACAAGCATCTGAGACAGAAATGTGGAAACAAAGCTAAGATTGAAGCTTCCATAGCTGAGGCAGTTATCCTAGAGGAGGTGGCAGACCTCAGGACAGCCTACTATCCGGACCATGTTCCCACGTTGCACAATAAGGTGTCTCGATACAATACAGAAGAACCCAAGTATAAACCCAAGTTGCCTCTATTCATCGGGCAAGGTGGCAGGGCTGGATGCTCGACACCTTATCTCATTCCACGAGATGAGTGGGAGGATGTCCTGTTCTATATCTTGCACAACATCAAGGAAGTTGAGGATGAGTGGATGAGGTAATACCTTTGCACCATTCTTGTAGTCAATTCGTTATGTTCACTTTGCCTAGTTCTTATACCGCTTTTCTTATTGTAGTCGATTCGTTGATGAAGAGTGGACGGGAATGCTGCCTCCTACTGAAGCGGAGGCACTTGCTCTTCTCCGAAAGGGTGCTGATGGAAGGAAAAATTTCGTTGCGTGGTTCATGGAGAAAGTAATTTTTCACACTTCCCTATTACCTATTTCAATTAAACTCATGCACACTATAATTTCAATTAAACTCATGCACCCTATAATTTCAATTAAACTTGTAGGGAAATGATCCGAACGAATCAATGGATGAAGAATTGAGATGGGTTTCCATGGGTTTTGACCCTGCCGTCATGACATGCCAAAAGTATGATGTGAATGGGTATCGCTTCCATACAGAGGAGCACCAGAACAGTCGGCCTGATCCCAAAACCATAAATACCGGAGTCTTCACTGAAGGAGATAATAAAGTAGATTACTACGGAAGGGTAGGAAAAATATATGAGCTTACATTCAAACGTGGCCGCGAACACCTAAGTCTCACTGTGTTCAAATGCCGATGGTTCGACCCCAAAAAGGGTCTGAGACATACGCCTTCTGTTGGTTTAGTTGAAGTTAAACCATCAACCGTCTATGCTGGAGCTGATCTCTTTATCGCCGCTACCCAGGCCACACAAGTATATTATCTGCCTTACCCCTGCCAGAAAGAGTACCTAAAGGGTTGGGAAGTTGTGTTCAAGGTGTCGCCACATGGTAAGCTACCGGACCCGAACGATGATGATTACTACAACATAAACCCCATGACATACGAGGGAGTGTTCTTTCAAGAGGAACATGATGACGTGGTCCAAAACAACGAGGATGATGACTTGGGTTATGTTGACCTGGACCCAAACGACGACGACGCACGGATTGATGGTGAGGCAGTTGTGAATCAAAGAGACATAATTATGCTTGAAAAGTTAAATGAAGACGCTGACGATGAGGAAGAGCCTCCACCTCCGTCAGACAACGAAGAAGATATGCGTGATAGTGATGATGAGACCGGTCGACAAATAGATTACAATAGTGATGATTCATATGGGTTCTAGAAAATGTAAGTTCTTTTAATGATCATTACAATAGTATGCTTAATGTGCTCTTCTGTTATTAATGTTTTTCATGTATGCTTGTTTATTTGATATCCTTACTAATTGTTTATTCTCTTCTCAATGCAGGTTTGCTAATCATGGGCAAGTCCAGCGGCGCCAGTTTCCTCAGTAAATTCAAAGGACTTACTCGGAGTGGACGAGCCCACAAGGTTCCCTCCCGACTACGCGATGGAGGGGTCGGGGGAGGAGACCCTAGAGGAGGAGGGGGTGGGGGGAGAGCCCCTAGAGGAGGAGGAGGTGGGGGGAGAGGCAGCCGGGGCAAAAAACTCCGGGCCGTGTCCGAAATAGGAGGGTCTTCTTCGATGCCCTCCTATACTGAGGCACCTTCTGAGTCTGAGGAGGAGGAGTATGTTCCTGATGGCGAGGAGGAGGAGGGTGAGGAGGAGGAGGGCGAGGAGGAGGAGGCCGAGGAGGAGGGTGAGGAGGAGGGCGAGGAGGAGGGTGGAGGGGAGGTTGACCCCGAGTTGTGGGGTGACTTGCCACCGGGTGCTCCGCAGGGGTGGCTGCGTGGTAATGCCGGAGTACCTACACCACCTTCTATCGAGGCGCACAAGTGGCTCATTGAACCTGCGGGGACAGAGTAAGTGCCTCTCAATCATATTTTCAACACATGACAACATTTTCTTATTGTACACATGGCAATCCTTTGATTCTTTTGCAGTAACTGGATCCTTCGCGGAAAGGGCCGTAAACCGAACGGCCTTATCACTGTCCTGTTGAAGGAGTTTTGGCCTGGCCTATTCTGCCCGCGGCCAGACAGGGACCCACAGCTGCGGGTTTTGGCCACGAGCTGGGCCCACTATGAGGCTTGCAGCAACGCGGAGTACGGGACGGCCGCTAAGGCCGTGATCACCAAATTTTGGGTAAGTTCTCTTCTGAATCACTTATCTTCAGTTTCGTTCATACTTTATCATTGAATCACTCAACTCATGCCTTGTTTGCTTCTGGTTTATGCATGATTGCAGCAACTCTATAGAGTTCTTGACGAGCACAAGGCCAGAGCCGACGTGGTCTTGCTTGCAGCTGCGAAGAAGAAAGCTCGTCAGTTGCAGTACGAGGTGCGCTGGGTTGCCGTCTCGCAGTACTACCACATCTACCTGCACCAAAAGATGACCAAAACTCAAGCGCAGAGGCAACGACTTACCTTGAACAGGGAGCAGTTCATGATGGTAACTATTACTGACTTTTCATTGTTTCAAGCAGTCAACTATATGTTTCGTGCTCACATGTCATGCTTCCAAAATTTGCATAGGTTGTTCCTCGTTGGTGCTATGGAAGGCATGACGGATGGGCGAGTTTGGTGGATAGGTGGCTCGGCAACGATGCAGAGTTTGCTGCCAAGAGCATCAAGGCCCGGGCTAACCGTGGAAGAGACGGGACACACGGCCAAGGAAACTGGAACCACTGGGGCTTCAAGGCCATGAAGGTATATCTATATGCATGATGCATTTTTGTTCTTCTTTACCGTCATGTTCTTATGTATGGCTAACTTCTTTTGACGTTGCAGGAGGACAAGTTGAAGAGGCCGCTCTCAGACATTGAGTCGTGGAAGCTGGCCCGCGAGCGGAGTGATCGCAAGGACGGCGAGAGCCAGTACTACGGCAAGACCGAGGAGCACCTAGAGTCTTACACTCAGAACCATCAGAAGTTGCATCCGGATGTTCCTGTTCCTGAGGTCGCCCAGTCTCAGATCGACGACACGGCGGTGGTGGCCATCCAGGGGAAGTCACATGGCCGGTATCCGTGTTTCGATGACTTGATCACTCCTTCGATCTCGTACACACGGCTTCGGGCTAGCAACCCGAGCCAGTTAGAGAGTACGGGGCATTCACAGACTCCCTTAGCCCGCCAGCATGCTGTAAGTACTTCCCCTTTATCTTCTTTCTCTCTAGCATTCTCAGTTTATTTTCAGCATTGCTCACTTAGAAACAACCTAAATTATGTAGGCATATAAGGCCTTTGTCGAGCATAGGAATCTCGAGGTGCGAGAGTACTTGCAACGAGTGAAGGCAAACGATGATTACAACCGTCAGATGATGGCGGTTAGTTTTGCCCTCTTAAAACCAAGCTAAATTTTTGCACTTTCATTCCTTCTGACCTTCTAGTTTGCTTGTTTAACTAACATCCAGGCTATGTTGGCGTCTTGGAGTAACCGCACGGATCCACCACAAATGGGACCCCCACCACCACCTGCGGGAGAACCCCCACACGTGCCCACATTCGATGAATGGGTGGCACTAGGCAGTGATAGTCCGGTTAGTACATTTGCCTAACTACTGACAAACTAGTTCTCGTTCATTCAACACTATCATATCATATTTACCGTTAGAATCTTCTCTCAAACATGTAGGGGACCGGTGGCTCGACTCCTGCTCCGTCGACCCCAGTCACTCCGATCTGGCAGAGTGATGGTGGTCGCGGTGGCGGTTTTGGCGGAGGTGCTCTTGCTTGATGTCGATGATGATACCCGTGCATGTGGCCGTCGTGCCATACCTTTCATGTTCCTACTTTTATGAGGTTCCATGTCTTGCACTACTTTTATGTTCATGAACTTTCGCCGGTGATGATCTTTAGATGATGAACTTGACTATGTTTAAATGATGATGATGAATTTGAGTATGTTTAGATAATGAACTGTCATATTTCTGCATAATCCCATATTATTCTGCTTTGAAATGCTGTCAAATGAATTGAAAAAGAGAAAACAGGGAAAATAAAAAAACAAAAAAAACTATGCCTACGGCAAAGCCGTCGGCATAGATGAGCCCAGGACTTCCCAGGGCGCGCCACGTGGCAGGGCTATGCCTACGGCAAAGCCGTCGGCATAGATTTTCATCTATGCCGTAGGCATACCCCTGCCGCCAGGAGGAACCGGGGGACGACACGTGGCACGGCTATGCTTACGGCAAAGCCGTCGGCATAGATTCCATCTATGCCGATCTATGCCGACGGCTTTGCCGTAGGCATAGCCCTGCCACCAGGAGGCACCGGGGAATGCCACGTGCCAGAGGTATGCCGACGGCCATACCTCTGGCACGTGGCTTCTCGTGAATCGTCAGCCCTTTTGACGGCGCCGTCCGTTGCCGTCAGGCGAAAAACACTGCCGACGGCTAAACTATGCCGACGGCTGACGCCCGGCCGTCGGCATAGGCCCCTATGCCGACGGCTATACTACGCCGACGGTCTGACAAGACTACGCTGACGTGATCTACGCCGACGAGCCTATGCCGACGGCAGCCGTAGGCATAGATCTATGCCGACGGCAAAGGACCTATGCCGACGGCCCTGGGCCGTAGGCATAGGCCGCGAGTCCGGTAGTGGTACGCCCCTTCCATGGGAGCGATTCCCTGTCTCATCAGGTCGGGCAGGACGACGCCGACCCGATCCTCCTGAGCTTCTGCCTCCGGCGACCGCCCGCGCCTCCGGCCAAGAGCTTCTCCCTCCACCGGCGACGTCACCCCTCCCCTCCTGCCAAGATCCTCTGCCCGGTGATGGCGACGGCCCAGAGGTCGGTTTCTACTTCCGGCAAGATCGACTACCCCTCGTGGCTCCCATCTCCTCATAAGAACAGCAACGAGCTAGCGGTCACCTTCCTCGTCCTTCGAGCCAGGTTAGCCCTCTCGTCTTCCTCGTCCACCACTAACACCTTGTTCTCTCCTCTATTTGATGCCTCGGTTAGCACTGATGATGTTGCTCCAGATCCACGGACGTGAGCGTCTGTTCCTCCTTTTCCAGCTAATAGGAATCTTGGAACTCTCTCACCATTGTCAAATTAACTGTGAGCACAATCTCTTTTTTCGCTTCTCTTCCCTAGATCTGCACAATGTTTTGATTGGTCAATTGGCTCTGGTAATTGATTCTGAAGGTCTGATGCTATATTTTGGATCTTCCAAGGAACATTTTTCTTGTTTAGATTCTTATTCCTAGAGCAAAGCATTGCCTAATGTGTCGTAATTTGTCTACTGAAGTTAGATTATTGGCTGCATACATTACAGTTTAGCTGCAATTCTGAAGAATGTGGCAAATGCAGTGGATTTGCTGCATTTTAATTACTGGCGAGTCTTGTGAGCTTTGGTTTAGGCAGGTTAATTGCTTTTGTGTAGGCAGGCAAATACTGAATGTTTCTCTTTGTTAGATCCTTATGGCAGTGCAATTTTTCAGAATTATTTTTTCATCGGAGGTAAGGATGGGGTCCAATGGTCCTACGTTTTGAAGGTGCTTGAGGAGCGAGCAATGCAGTAGAAGCACCTGAGTGTGGCTCTTTTTAGCTACAGTAATTTCAACTGGTTCATGTTCTGTTCTAGTGTTTTTCCTAGTGACCTGATACAAGTTGAACCTTTGCATCTTAGTCTTTGCAGTAAATGTGTTACCTTACTGTGGTTGCATGGGTGATTTCGGCCATGGCCATCTTGCGTGACTCGATTTTGGTGATGTATTATCGATTTCATTTCTATGAAATTGGGGGACTGGTTGCAACCGTGGAGGACGCCATGATATGGAAATACATCCTCCCCTGATAAATCTAGAAAGCTTCAGTATACACCAAAAAAGGGAGCTACCAGTGGCCCATTTTTGTCTGAAGACCTCAGTATTGTAAAGGTAGTTGTAAAAAATGGCTATACTATTTCATAATGTGTTTGTCCACTATATTTGATCTGTTCATGTCTATCTGCAGATTCTTTTATTTTGTTCTGAGGCAACCTGTTCCTTTTCTTTTGGTGTAGTACAAGATGAAGCTAAAAGCTTCAGTGTCATCTTGCTAGAGCTTCAACCTTATCTTCTGAGCTATTGAGAGCTTATGAGTTTTGAGAGCTGCAGTGTTATCTTTGGAAAGTTCCTTTTGTTTAGCTTTAGAGGAATTCAACTTTATCTTGTAGAGAGATATGACTAGATATTTATTTTCTGAATGAATTGTATGGTGTCACGGGTTTATGTACTATGTCCACCCTGAATTAAATACTTTGCAATATGGGCAATGTATTTTCTTGTTGTTAAGGTTGAACGCACAAGAATATGCTAGTTTTCGAAATTCCAATACTTTATTTCTACAGTATTATACCTGATCATGGCAAGATTAATCAGTTTCCCAATTTGCTGCAACCAATTATTAACCACTGAATCAAATAAATCAAATTCAAATTCAAAATCATATACCCATGGATTACATTAGGAATTACAAGAGTTGTAATGTGAATAAATCTCTACTATTTTGTTCGACCTCCTCCTTCCAATGTTTTGCTGAAAATGACATGGTACTCAGAAATAGAATACCTCCCATGTAGCATGTGTGCTAAATGGATCAATGCCAAAGCTACAACCTATAGGCCACATGGTACGACGGGATCGATACTTGTGGGCCCGAAAGAGTAAGACTATTACTTGTGGGTTTGGACTGCAAAGATTGGTACTTGTGGCCCCGAACGAGTAAGATCCATACCAGTGAGCCCGACCGAGTAAGATCAATAGTAGAGATCTCGGACGAATAAGACTGGTACTTGTGGGTCCGAATGACTAACATCGATAGTATGAACCTGAATGAGTACACCGGTGCTTGTGGGTTCGGACTACTCTGATCTGACACTTGTGGCCTAGACGAGTAAAATCGATAGTAGTGAGCCCGAACGAGTAAGATCGTTACTTGTGGGTTTGGACAACAAAGATCTATATTTGTGGGCTTGAACGAGTAAGATCGATAGTAGTGAGCCCGAACGAGTAAGATCAATAGTACAGACCCTAGACGAGTAAGATTGATACTTGTTGGTCCGGACGACGACTAAGATTGATAGTCGTGAGTCCAAATAAGTCAAACCAGTACTTGTGGTTTGGACTACTAAGATCGACACTGGTGGGTCCGAACAAGTAAGATTGATAGCAGTGAGCCCAAATGAGTAAGACCATTACTTGTGGGTTTGGGTGGGAAAGATTGATATTTGTGGGTCCGAACGAGTAAGATCTGTAGTGGTGAGCCCGAACGAGTAAAATCAATAGAAGAGAGCCTGAATGAGTAAGACTGGTACTTGTGGGTGTGGACGGCTAAGATTGGTACTTGTTGAACGACTTAGCTCGATAGTAGTAAGTCTGAATGAGTAGGACCGATACTTGTGTGTCCGGATGACTAAGATCGGTACTAGTTGGCCCGAATGAGTAAGAACGGTACTAGTTGGCCCGAACGAGTAAGAACGGTACTCGTGGGTTTGATCCTACTACTATCGCTATGAGTCGTTCGAACTCACAACTAGCACCATGAGTCACTCGATCCTGCTACTACCACTATTAATATGGGTAGTTCGGATCCAGATTTACTAACACTACACTATAGATAGACACAACTATTGTTACACATCGTTGGACCACGACTAGCACTATGGCTTATCCGAACCCCACAATTAGCATTATGAGTCACCCGAACCCACAACTAGCATTACCGGTCGTCTAGGTCCACTAGCACTACTGACTACTAGCACTGTGAGTCGTTTGGGATTTGCATGGTTTGATTCGGAGATAAGGCAAGGACGTTAACTAAACTTAAAAAAATTCCAAGACTGCGGTTGTGTTCATTTCGTCGAGTAGCTCCAAATTTGACCCAAAATGCTCCAAGTTTGAACTGTACTTATAGTTTTTTTTATTTGGCAAAACTTCTTCGATTTTTCTCAGATTGAATATAAGGGTATTTTTCATTTTTGAGAATTTAGCTAGCATTAGGCCGTCATGGGAACTTCATTTGTTTACCCTATCACTTGTGGCCGAAATTTTCTTCCACAATGCAAGAGCTCCATCATGGGCCGGTAGTTGTGGGCCATCCGCTACATGTATTACCACGACCATGGGCCGGAGAAATGACTACGTACTCATGAAAGCCAAGAACTCATCGAACATAATCTTCAACCTCCCACAGGTCTTCAACGTATGATGTTTTTAGTACATGATCAACAGCCATTAAATCTACGATGTTTTTAGTACGGACAAGCACACCCTGCCTACCATGAGTCTTCTCTGCCTTGCCTGAGAATCTAGAACCATGGACTTTTTTCTCTGCCTGCTTGATCTTCTTAGCACGCTTGATCTTCTCAGCAGACCAGCAGGTAGCTGCCTGCCGCTTCGAGTCACCTGAAGAATATGGAGAAATAGTTACAAAAGTTCAATAAATTGCACAGTGTCGGGAGAAAGTGTGATGCCGCAGTTACAACCCCGGATCCAAACAAGTACTAGAAAGAAAAAAGATGGTCGGCCCATTTCATCAGAAATTTGTGGCCTCATTGACCCATTGGGTACATGAGGCCAACCCAATAATCCAGATTACAGGTTCATAGACAATATCAAAAGATTACAGATTCATATTGGGTACTACTTGTTCAAGTACTTGTACAAGTGCAGGCCAACCAAAATGTTTCTACTCTAGTTGTTCCTTATCACAGACTCGTAACCTCACTTCTCAACTACATATGGCAATCTCTTTTTCAGAAAGAAGTATCATCATAGACATATATGCAATGCAACCTCCAAATATGTGCATATTTGAACTGCAGAAATTTTATAATTCTGTGAACATATACTGTACATCTCAAAACAGTGGTCCGTTTCAAACAAGCTCTGCATAGACAAGCTCAAAGTATCCAATATAATGTGTACGATAAATTACCTTTAAAACAAGTTCAAAGTATCCAATATCAGAATCCAGTGTAGTCAGAGTATAAGGCTTGACTACTTCCTCACCAGTAGCATCCTTCCCTCTGCAGTCGGTTAACAAAATACAGAAAATGGAATCAGAATATTCGACTCACTCCATGTACCAAAAAGAATGACCATAACTCAACATCATAACTGTAGACCAGGATATGAGCAGTACAAGTGTTCAGACCTGCATCTTATATATTGGCCAATTGCAAGGCCCAACACAGAAGTAAGTCGAGGGAAACAAATTTGAACTTGGCCACATTATGACTGATCTGACTCTTCTGCACAAGATCATAGCACATCCATTAATTTTTATATCATACACAAACTTCAAAAGCAGTAATCTTGAATGCAGCAAATAATTTTGTCCGCAGGGTACTAAATGTGAAAATGAATCACACAAACAGTTTAAAAATCCCCTACAATCTGCAGGTGCAGAACCATGCAAACTAAATCATGCTGCAAGTTTGGACACAAGTTCAAATTTCAGAATCTGCTGTGGACTAAGGATTCCCAGCTGCACTACGTAAGGTGGCCGGCTGCTTACAATACATATTTGCAGTTAAATTCCTCTGACACATTTGCTGATCAATGAGGAACTCCGATTGTGGTGCACGGCTGGCCTCGTGGGAGCGATGTGGATGCCGCCGGACTAGGAGCTGTGTATCTCGAATTTTATGCTGATACTAATGGTTTTTTCTCTTACAACAAGCTCTGCATAGACAAAATATTCATGATGAGAATACACCAAACTCTAAGAAACAATCTCTGCTATAGATACTATCCTTATATCTGATTTGCATGCTCCTCTAACACAATTCAAGATATTTAGTTGAATTGGAAATGTGCTCTTGAAGAAAGCAAAGAACTATTTTATGCATTTAGGTAATGTTTAGCCGACGTGACTCCCAGACCTTGGTGGGTTGTAGAATACACGTGAGAAATAAGACATCAAGTTGCACTGAAGATCACCCAATCCCGTCCACAAACTCCAGAATCACATCCTTTTAAGTGGCACACTGTATCAGCTAGAAAGCAATAGCTGACCACATTTCCAGCTCGGGATCGGGGATCTTGTGGGAACCACAAAATTTTGGTTGCACGGTGACAGTAAAGGAGATGTATCAGAACATAAGGACATGGATTTTCAGAGCAGCATCTCTGAAACTATAGCGTTCTGTTGTACTATCTGTACCGAACTGCTTATTTGCACTCAGCAGAATAAGAATGGTTCTGAATCTTGTTAGATTTGCATATTTGGAAACTCTATGGGTAGTGTAATTAACATATTATTCGCAATGTGCAGAGCAACTGGCTAAGGATGTTGAGCTCTTTGCACAACATGCTAGTCGTAAATCCATTAGGATGGACGATGTTATCCTCACAGGTACTAGAGCAAACAATGTCTTTACTAATGCCTGAAAGAGAAGGAAAGAATATTGGCTTCCTGGAATTGTTGTTTTCTACAGAAGGTTGTTTGAGATACTTGTGTACTCGAAATTTTCCAAATATTGAATACATAGTTGATAAGCTATAGACAAAAATGTTGTTGATACTCTCTTTATGGTTCTCTTAATGTATTTTTTTTTCCTCACACTGACCATTGCATTGCAATCCCAGCGCATAGAAATGAGCATCTTATGGGCCAGCTGCGAACATTTTCTCAAAACCTGAAAGGAAAAGAGCCTTGCACCGGGAAGAAGAGAAAGAAATCATCCAAGAAGGACGATAACATGACCGTTATCTGATCTCAGATATCCTTATCCCTAATTGTGCAAAGAGTCTAGGCTGAATTGACACTGCAGGAGCACCCAAAATTCCTCTGACAGCCGGCGACGGTCTGACTAGCAACGCGGGGCGGGGGTAGGGGAAAGGTACCTGTCGACAGAGTGCTCGCCTCGCCGGCTGCTTGACGGAAGGGAGGCGCTGCAGTGGGCGGCGGGGCAGGGGATACTTCGGTGGGCTCGGCGCGCCGCAGCGGACGGTTAGCAGTTCCTGCCGTTGAGCCGGAACCCTGGTGGCAGGAGCAAAACCAGGGAGGCGACCGCTGGTGCTTGCCTGGAGCGGGGCCGCGGCGGGATCGCTCGATCGGAACGGCGGAAAGGGCGGCGTTGGCGGCTATGCGGCCAGAAACAGAACGATGTGCGTGGGGGACGGGCGAGCTAATTCTCCTGCGGAACGGATCGGACGAACTTTACTATTCTACCCTTTTGACCAAAAAATGATTCTTTAACTGATTTCCCAGATCTGACGGTCAGGAAAAATTGGAGGTGGAGTTACACGAAATTACGAGTTCCTAAAAGAGCTCCTTACGCTATGTGTCAGAGATGAGGAACAGGGGAGAGGATGAATAGATATTGATGGTATAAAATATGAAAAACCGAGACAAAAATAGAACTGATATGTGCGATAAAAATATGAAACTTGTTTACTTGAGCGAATCTCCATGCTCCAAACAGACAAATATCACAGAGATGTGCATGCTAAAAAATCATTGCAATTAACTCTAGTAAGAAAAATATTTTACTACCTCAGATCAAAACCAGACCAGTTGCTTAATGGTGAGTTTATCGCCTCGTCCTCGGTAGTGATGCTGCCGCGGCCAAGAAGAGATTCCCATATGCACACGGGCTGGATAGGCTAAACAGTGCTAGCGTTGAGCCGTTAACACACTGCACTGAGAGAGAATGTATTGTATTTACCTAATCAAAAAGCGGGGCAGGGCGATGTTTATAATACTAGATGACTCGTTGCGCCAATGGCGCAAGGGGCGAGAGGGAGCCAAGTATTGTGAGAATATTTAGACACCCATGTCGAAAACCAAATGTGGCCAACACTCCCGCATCCTCTGCTTGGAAGCTGCCTTTTCTCACCGGATCTAACATAGATACATGATTCTTCAAGAGCAAATTTCAGAGAAAATATAAAGCATGGCCTTCAGAGTGATTATGCAAAATATAAACACATAGCCATCTTGAGATCCACAGCCATGCACCAATGACTTTTTTCAAACCGCCATAACTTTGGCAAACAAACACTTGCCGATCATCCTTGTTAGTCATCCTGAGAAAGACCATGCCTCCACAGTGTGTTGTACAAATATTCCATGCTATCAAAGGCACTTCAGATCTAACAAAGATTCAAATGCCAAGCCTAACAATGAATAACAACAAACAACCACATTCTAAAATTTACTAAACTTGAATATGCACTTTGTTACTTCATTTTATAAACCGTTATAAGCGTTATAATTTCTTTCATTTATCTGATTTAGTTGTCCCAAACTCCCAATACATATTTAAACCGTGTTGTGGGCTTACAACATGACAAATGACAAATTCACAATAATGGGCCGGCCCAAGTTACTTGACCAGACGATGTTAATCCACTTACTCACTTCATGACCATTCCCTCCTTCTCCAATCTCTCACTCACCCTGTAGTTTCCACCGCATCGCCGCTGCTCCTCTGCATCGGAGAGACGACTTCAATTGCAAGGTCCACTCCCGCATGCACAAGATCTACTTCCTCCGATGTACGCATCGCGTCACCAGGTCAGTTCGTTAGCTGGATCCTCACCAGAGGTCAGGCTACCTCAACCACTTCCAAGTGAACCTTCACAAACAACACAGTATTACGTCTAAAAGATAGCAAGTAAATCCGGAGTATTTCAGTTTTGAGCTGATGTTTTTTTCCTAGAGGCAAGGTCAAAGATAGCAAAGTTTTACTTTTGAAACAAAGGCAGCAGTGTAATTATTAGCCGTCATTAAAATCAATATTGTCTCATGAAAATGCCTACCCTGTTGACCCACTAATGGCAATTACAAAAATGTTTGGTTCATCATGCCTAATTCAAATTAGCTTCAACGCCTCATGTTTACTTCCATAGCCTGAACTGATAAATCACTGAAACTTCTTCTCTGCTAAATCTATGTCTACTTCCTAATCAACACCCGAGTAATAACATGGTATATCGTCATACATGTTTATCTCCTATTTTCTTGATGTCTGAGTAACAGTATATGCATGTGTACTCTACGGTTTAAACAAGCTCAATGCCCTACTATTCTGGTTGATAGCTGACTGTTGAGTCATTGGCACTAAGGTTGCTAATAGAAAGGCAGGTTGCTAATAGAAAGGCGCACTTACAGAGAGTCCATGAACAAGATAGCAAGCAGAAAACATAACATAAAATAGAGATGTAATCCCCCTTTGTACTATGATGTATATGCTTGTTTAGGGCAAACCATATATCTTCAGAAATTTGTACCTTATCAACTATTTGATTTGGTTACCGCCATTCGGTATTTTCCCTCTTGTGAGTTCTGCACCATCCTTACATGATTCATCAACAACCACCTAGAAACGATCAGCAGAAAAACAAAATCAAAGTGAAATCAAATGGAATCGCATGTAGGTAGTAGCGAAGTACGATATATGCCACTCCATTGGCACTTTGCCTGTACACCATGCAACATCAAGTGAGGCATGAGCAATAAAGTGATCAGATACCAATATCATGTATTAAGCACAAATCATGAATCAATACCAGAGGACCAAATAGTGTCACCACCTCTGTACTAACAACCAAACTTTTTTTTAGAAGAACAGGGAGGCTCTAACAACCAACATTTTAGCATGTCATTTGTTTACCAAGCAAAACCACAATAGCTAAATCTCCCAAGAGCATACTTTCAGAGAAGCACAGTCCAGATCATACACCCACAAATAAACGGCTTGGTTTTCAACTGGCATAATGATTTCCTCCCTATCGCAAGCCTCTGCCTACAGCTTTAAACTGAACCATCAAGTTAGCACGTCATTTATTTACAAAAGTATTGCTATGGTAGTCTAATTTCCCAAGGGCAGGAGTCCAATATACTTTCAGAATGTGCAGTTCAGATCATGCAGTTAGAAATAAACTTTATGGTAGTAACTCTACAGGACTTGCTATTCAATTATCTTTTCTAGTACCCATTTTGAACACGACACAATGATTAGCTCCTATTATGTAAGGTCACACTATTTAAATCGAGAATTGCTCGCTTTTCATGATTTTTTTAGTTATCCTAGTAGTGTTTACTTGCACATCATGAGTATCACAGTTACAGCTAAAGAGGCATTGTCCTATCATAATTTAAATATCAGAAGCTGACAGCAGTAATGTAAATACATATGGTCGAGACATAATTTTGTAGCAAAACATGTCAGAGAGGCAATAGATTACATGTGAAGGCACCCACACAAGATTATTACAAGAGCAGACACAAGGATCAGAACACCAAGTAACAATTAGAATCTGTATTGCGAGCTCCCTTCCCCCGTTCTATTTTTGCTTGACATTCAAACCTAAAACAAAGTAATTATTTTTAATTTCCAAAGCACAGGTGAATATGACAATACAGCTTGTCAAACCAGTACATTGACTCATAGCTCTGTGTCTAACATTCAAATCTAAAATTAAGTAACTCTATTTTGTTCTTAACGAAAACAAAAAGGACCTCAGAAAGCCCAAGTAGCACCAAAAACATATAACACGGGAGATTAAAAAAAACACTGAAGCATCAGAGTAGGGAGTAATTATCAAATAGTAACAAAAGGAAAAGAAAAGCAAGAAGCTCCCTTCCCCCATCTGTTTTTGTTTTCTTTCACTTATATACACCAGACCAATAGACAAGCACTTTAACTATAAAAAAACATAATTCCTAATTCAAGAACACAATTGAATATTGGAGTACCACATACTACTCTTCGTAAAGTAAAACCAGGCATGTGAAGTCTCGATTGACGGACGCTGCTTAGGAAGGATTCAATTATGCTATTGTTCAGTAGGTACATTACAAAGCCTGTTCATGCTAACAGTAGTAGATTCTTGTAATCACACTTCATGTTCTATTTTCTAAATAAAATAAATGATCTCGCTATAGCAGAAAACATACATGCATATAACTGACTGAATTACCTCGCAAAGCTTCTGTTCTTGCATTTCTACATCGCCCTTGGTGCTGAAAATATATAAAACATCAGGCCAACGCTTAACAAGATTTTGATACTTCAGGTGATAGGAACTATCTACACAAATATAGGATTATGCATATGGATAGTTAGCATGCAGCACTCGGTTTCACAGGATGTTGCCGATGAGCATCCTATTGCTGCCCTTGTCCTCATATATCAGAACGTACACAGATCCATTGAGCAGAACCATCAGCTTGCTGTCATTCATTCCTTGAGATCCACAGCAACATAATTTGGCACACATATTGGGATTACTAACAAGCTGACCTCCAGATCCTTTCTGGATACACCAATACTCAAAAAAAAATTCTTAAAAGAAAAGAATGAAAACTAAGAATTCTTAGTGGGAACTACTAATATGAGAAGTTATCTGATACATAACACAATCACCACTCGATATAGGATAAATTGTTCCATTGGGAGTATCTTCTATCTTTTTTTACTTTCTTTTGATCCAAAGTAGGCGCCGGGACAAAGTAAATCTTTAAACACTTTTGTAGTAGATTCAAAACAATAAGAAGTCATTTAACTGGCAGAACATAGCATTATGAAAATATATAGCAAAGTCATTTTTGTGTATGCTAGTTGCAACATCGACACAGCACATATTCTAGCAAACAGACCTATGTTCGACACATTCTACCACAAAGTGCCTGTCCAAAGGCTTTGGCATCGTGGCTCATGCAGTAAACTGAGAAATGCCGAAACTGTAGTAGCATGCATATATAACATCTATTGTCGTTTCATAAACCAACAAACGTTCTAAACATACGACCTTAAATCGGTGAGTGACTTGGCTTGCATCATCTCCAAACCTGAGCTACAAATTTATTGTTTTGAGTGAGAAATTAGGTAAATAATTTTCTTACTATGAATTTTCAATGTAAAAGCAGCCTAGTGGAAATTAGAGCATAATATCATGACATGCGAAAAAAGCTTAATAAATTACATCAACACAAGCAAAATGACAGACCAAATACATGATAATATTTTTTCACCCATGTATATGTTCTTATAAATAGCTTTATATTAACATCATAAGCACGTCCTGAAGGAAAATTTGAATTAGATCAACAAAAGCAAAAAAAAAACTATTTTGTAAGATCTCATCTCTTGTAAAAAGAAACTGGCGCAAATAGAAAGCAGAAATCTAAGACCATTTAGGAAAAGAGTTAAACATTTAATCGGTAAAAGACAACAATGTAAGATCTCGTCAGTTATAAAAAAACCTGATCAAGGAGCACATAAATATTCCTGCATATAAATAAGTTTAGGGGTGGAAAGTATCTACACAAAATAAGCTTTCACAAGCCCTAAATGGACATGATCCACATCTATTGTTTGTATCCAGAAGCATAATACATCTACCGGAGAACAATCTCAGGAGAATATAACTTACAACAAACACTTGCACAGCTGGTAGCAGATTCTGCTTAACGATTCTTTGTCCTCTAGCACCATGTTTTCCCCATCATTGACAGTGGAGGGTCAAAGGGGACATGTCCCTCTGGAGGAGCCTGCGTAGAAGATACGAAGCCAACACACAATTGAAAGTCTGAAGGCTTCATCTAACATCATAGGTCTTCATGGGTCTAGAAATCAACATGAGTTTACTGCCCGAAGAAAGGAAAATAGGCATGTACTTTGTCCAAGATGTAGAATCATAAAAGCACTTCCTTATTTTGACCATTTATATATATCAAGTATATACACCATCAACTCAATTTCGGTCTTCTTTAACTCTAACTGAACCAAATAACAAAAGCTTAAGCTTAAGCATCCACACACACAGAAAATGCAAAACAAATCTCACATAAAACTGTCCCAAGTCAGATACAGGGGAAACCAAGGTGAGATGATCATGTTTCTTATAGGAAACAATAACCATAGGTAAATACATAAATTATTCTCCAGTCAGAAGGTACTTAGTTGTACTTCAAGTGGTACTGGGACATGAAACTAAGCCATTGAAATTTTTGAAACAGAATAGATGATAACACCAGTGTAGGCCATGAACAAAAATACAAAGAAGAACATAATCAAGCATAACCCACCTCGACCGAAGCAACGGTTGATCAACAGCAGGAACCTGAACCTCGTGATGCTAGACCCACTACTAGAAAAACGGCTATAGCTAATATGGACATTAATGGCGCACCATGTATGTGGTGCGCCACCATATTACTAATGGAGCACCACACCCACGGTGCGCCACTATTAACAATTTTTTTTTTCAAAACTAGTAATGGCGCACCAGGGGAAAGTGCGTCATTAGTAGTTTTAACTAGTAATGGCGCAACACACCCTCTGTGCGCCACTATTAACAAATTTTTTTTAATTTTTTTTCAAAACTAGTAATGGCGCACCTGGGAATAGTGCGCCATTACTAGTTTTAACTAGTAATGGCGCACCACACCCACGGTGCGCCACTACTAACAATTTTTTTTATTATTTTTTTTCAAAACTAGTAATGGCGCACCATACATCAGGTGCGCCATTAGTAACCCTGGTTACCAATGGCGCATTCTTAGGAGGTGCGCCATTGGTAACCTGAGAGCAGCTAGATATTTTGGACAGCCATCTACCACACTCACTTTCCCCACTTCATTCTCTCCACCTCTACCAAGCTTGGTCTCGGCTGCCTCCTCCTCCTCACCTCGTTTGCACCATAGATTCACCCAAATTAAGTGGTTAAATTTCCTTTTTTTGATAGGTAAGTAAGGGGAAAGCTTTCTTTATGTTCTAGATCTACTTTTTTCTCCCTCCAACAACGTGCACACTTTTTATGGCCTAGATCTACATATGTTTGTGGTGTTGCATATGTTTGTGTTTGGAGGTACCGGTATTTGAAATGCGATAGTTGCCAATATTTTGCCGGAATGTTGATTCATTTCCGTTTCGGCGAGAATTTGGCACTATGCATTCTTTTTGGTCCTATTTTTAGGCAAAGTCATGCCAAATTTTTTTTTGGTTCTAAAATATCGTTTTGCTCTACCCCGCAGGCGACCATGGTCCGCACGATGACCGAAGGCATCGTGAATAGGTTTTTGAGCTCCGCGAAGGCCGAGATGCTTCAAAAGAACGAGACGCAGATAAGATGTCCGTGTCGAAGATGCAAGCTGAGGAGCCTTATGGACCCGGATTCCAGACAGGTGCGGGACCACCTGCTCGTGCGTGGTTTCATGGATGGCTATCGGTGGCTAGGTGATGAAGATGATTATGAAGTCGTCCATGGGGGCCGGGCAAGAAATAAGGAAGGGCAGCAAGACAATAGCGGCGAGGGCGGGAGAGAAGACGAAGAATCTCCAGGACATGATCACGAAGTAGATGCAGGACACAGTCATCATGTAGAAGATGCCGGACATGATGATGAGGAAGATCAAGACGAAGGGCATGATCATGAAGATGAAGATGCCGGAGCAGACGACGATGGACCATCGATGGGCTGGGTGCAGGACCCTCATATTCAAGAGCTGCTTCTCAAGCAGACGGGTAACGCAAGAGCTGCCGCCCGAGAGAAAGCCAAGCTGGATCAACTGGAGATAGACACGGTTACTCCATTGTATGAAGGATGCAGGCCCGAGGATACCCACCTGAAAGTAACGCTCATGGCTCTGGAGATGAAGGTAAAACACAAAATGACCGACGCATGCTTCGACGAGAACATGTCATTCTGGCACGAACGTCTTTCCAAGGGGAACAAGTGCCCGACCAGTTTCAAGGAGGCGAAGAAAATCGTGTTTCCTCTGGATTTACCGCACGTGAAATACCATGTGTGCATGAACGATTGCATCATTTATCAGGACGAGCACGCGGAGTCTACCATATGCCCGGTGTGCGGCGTCACTCGATACAAGAAGAGGAAGAAAGCTCCTCGAAAAGTGGTGTGGTACTTTCCGATCACTCCTCGTCTGCAGCGGTATTTCGCGGACCCTAAGCTAGCAAAGCTCCTGCGTTGGCACGCGGATAGGGAGGAGAAGAAGCGAGAAGATGACGGAAATGATCCGGAGATAAATAAAAAAGACAAGATGCTGAGTCACCCTAAGGATGCGAGCCAGTGGCAAGCGTTGAACTTCGAACGCCCAGAATTTGGGGACGATCCAAGGAACATCGTGCTGGGCGTGAGCACCGATGGAGTCAATCCGTTTGGCAGCCAGAGAAGCACACATAGCACCTGGCCTGTGTTTGTGTGGATGTACAACCTTCCCCCCTGGGTGTGCATGAAGAAGAAGTACATTCACATGAGTATGCTAATTGAAGGGCCGAAACAACCAGGGAACGACATCAATCTGTATCTGGGGCTGCTGAAAGAGGAGCTAGACACGCTGTGGAAAATGCCAGCCAATACGTGGGACGCTGCAGCGAAAGAATATTTCCCTATGAGAGCCGCACTGCTCACGACGGTGCACGACTATCTCGGTTACGGATTTGCCACGGGGCAGGTGGTCCACGGATTTTGTGCATGCGTTAGGTGCATGGATGACACAACGTATCGCCAGCTAGATAGAGATCCCGGGTCTTCGAAAACCGTGTTCATGGGACATCGAAGGTGGCTTCGCGATGATGACGCATGGAGAAAACGCAAGGATCTGTTCGATGGTGAAACCGAACCCCGAAGACGCCCGCGTACGAGGAGCGGCGAGGAAATAGACGAGCTGTTGAAAAATTGGAAAGAGTGCCCACCACCGGGAAAGAAGCGAAAGGCGCCAGAGCCGCTGCTGAAGGTATGGAAAACGAGGTCGGTTTTCTGGGACTTGCCGTACTGGAAGATCCTCCGTGTGCCTCACAGCCTTGAAGTCATGCATATCACGAAGAACATGTGCGAGAGTCTGCTTGGTACCCTGCTCAACATGCCAGAGAGGACCAAAGATGGGCCGAAAGCAAGGGCAGACTTGCAATCAATGCGCATCAGGGAGGAGCTTCACGCGTGCATCACTCTAAGTCAGGAGGAGATCGAGCAGTTTTTCACCTGCCTCGTAGGAGTAAAACTTCCTTACGGTTACGCGGGGAAGATAAGCAGATACCTAGACTCAGCGTTGGATCATGGACGCGCACGTCCGTGAAACGCTATTTGGCCTATGCAACTTTTTCGACGTCATCTCTCGGAAGTCGGTTGGCGTGAGGCAACTCAGAAGGCTACAGGAAGAGATCGTGGTGATACTATGCGAGCTTGAGATGTACTTCCCGCCCGCATTCTTCAACGTTATGGTGCATCTGCTGGTCCATATCGTGGAGGATATCATCCAACTCGGGCCGACGTTCCTGCACAGCATGATGCCGTTCGAAAGGATGAATGGTGTCATCAAAGGATACGTTCGCAACAGGGCACGTCCAGATGGAAGCATAGACAAGGGCTTTCTGACCGAAGAGTGCATCTCCTACTGCACGAATTATCTAGGCATCGAGAACCTCATTGGTCTGCCCGTCAACAGGCACCTTGGCAGGCTCGCTGGATGGGGTCACCGCGAGGGTCGCCGCGAAATGCATGTCGACTTCAAGGGTCGACTCGCCGACTTTGAAAGAGCAAACCTAGTCGCGCTACAACACATAGACGTGGTCGATCCTTGGGTGGTAGAGCACAAAACCTTTATTGAGAAGACGTACAATGACCGAGGCCAACAGAGGACGGACGGAGATATAATCAAAGAGCACAACTCATGTTTCACGCGTTGGTTCAAGGACAAGCTTCTGTTGTACCCTTTACATGAGGATTCTTCCGCGGAAGAAAAACTCATATTCGCCTTGTCACAGGGCGCCGAGCACAACCTGATGACCTATGAGGCGTACGATATCAACGGCTACACATTCTACACCGAGGAAAAGGACATGAAGAGCGATGATTATCAGAACTCCGGGGTAACGATGGAATCCTACACCGGTAACGACAAGGACAGATACTACGGAAGGATCGAGGAGATCTGGGAGCTGAGCTACGCTGGAGAGAAGGTCCCGATGTTCCGTGTCAGATGGGCCAAGAGCGTCCTAAAAGAAGACTGGTATTTCACCACCATGGTTATACCCGAAGCCAAATCCAAGATCGCGGGCGCAAACGTCACCGCGAAAAATGAGCCATGGGTACTGGCTTCCCAAGTGGACCAATGCTTCTTCATTACCGACCCGTCAAAGCCCAGTCATGTTGTCGTGAGGAGAGGCAAAAGGAAGATCATCGGAATGGATGGAGTCGCCAATGAGCAAGACTTCGACAAGTACGGCGACCCGAAGATGGAACATGACGACGACGATGAAGTACCATACACCACAAGAAGAAGCAGGACCACCCTACCTAAAGGACGTCCGTTCAAGAGAAGAACTCCATTTGCGAAAAAGAAGGACAAGAAGATTGTAAAAAGATAGCTAAGATCGATTGTATTTAAAATGTAGTCTTCATTTCTCGATTGTATTTCGACATATGGAAATGGCATTTCTTCTGTTCTAGTCCTCTATCCAGTAACCTGTTTTGTTCAAAACAATGGGGATTAATGTTGTCTGTACTTACCTTTCTTTAATATTTTGTAACTTCTCCATCACCAAGTTGAAGTATCGACCACTTTCTTCTTGGATTTGGAATTTTTGTTCTTCTCCCTCTTGTTTTGTTGCAAATCATCATTTACAGGCACTTTGGGCTTCTTTGTGTTTTCTTCTAGTATTTTAATTGTTTTTATTTATGTTTATTCTGGTAAAAAAAACTTATTAATGGCGCACCAGGAGAAGGTGCGCCATTGCTATCAAGGTATTTATGGCGCACCCCTAGGAGGTGCGCCATTGATATACCAATTTTTATTTATGTTTATTCTGATATTTTATTTTTCAGTGTTCCTTTTCCTGCTTAAATTTGCAAACATTTTTTGAAAATGCGAACATTTTTCTAACTCACAAAAAGTATTGAATTTGTTAATATTTTTTGAACTTATGAATATTTTTAAATTTCATGGGCACTTTTTGAATTCATGAATATTTTTTCAAATTTGATGATATTTTTTCATATTCATAAATGTTTTACCAATTCACAAATGTTTTGCAACGCAAGTATTTGAAAATTAGTAATAACTACTTATATCGTAACATTTTAAAATTTATGGTCATTTTCTAAAAAATTATTACATGCAACTAAAAATCCAAAAAAAAAAGATAGTAATGGTGCACCAGGAGAAGGTGCGCCATTGCTATCACGGTGTTTATGGCGCACCCCTAGAAGGTGCGCCATTGGTATACGTATTTTCATGGCGCACCCCTAAAAGGTGCGCCATTGCTAACCCTCCCCCCACTCCCACTTGCTCCCCTCTCCCTCTGGCCTCTCTCCCTCCCTCGCCAGATCCACGCGCCCTACGTCGACGCCGCCGTCCGCCCGCGCCCGCTCCACCGCCGCCGGCATTGCGAGGTGCGCACGCCCCACCTAACCCGACGACCCCCGCGGGAGCACGCCGCCGTCCGCCCGCGCCCGCTCCACCGCCGCCGGCATTGCGAGGTGCGAGCGCGAGCCGATCGTCCTCCCCTCTCATCCTCTCCCCGGCCGCGCTCTCCCTCCCTCTCGCCCGCTGCTCACGCCCCTCCCTCGTCCCTACAGGAGCGCGAACCCGAGGAGCTGCACAGCACCGGATCCACCTCGTCTTCTTCCTCGGGTCGCCGCCGTCTTCCTCAACTCCGGCCACCTCTGCTGCTACTAAGCTCTCGCAGGGCCTCCTTGCGCCTCCCCGGTGAGCTCTGCCTCCTCTCCCCTCTTCCTTCTCGGCGACCTCGCTCCCGGGCTCCGCTGCCTCATACCTAGCACAAATTATGGATGAATTTCTCTGCTGCTCTAGTAATTGTCTTTATAAGTCATGGATCATGGGTGTGCAATGCAACTTAGCTTCTGAAAAGTGTTTGATTGGGGTGGTTTAGGGAGAATATGTGTGTAATTTGTGTTGATAGGATAAGCTGATCGATGTGGTCTTCAAAGTTGTAGTCTTTTTCTTTTGATGTTGGTTCAGTTCAAGATGCTATCATGTGCTAGATTTGATAAAAAGAGTTTAGAAAGTAACAACGGGCGATCAAACTAGCTATTAGGGTCTTAGTTCATTTCAAGCTGCTGTTGTACTACTTTAAACAATGGAAACAATATTAAAAGTGTTCAAACAAAATCAAATTCAAACTTATAATAGTGCTACATAGTAGGATATGAACATATGCACCACCGCAAAATAATACACTGGACTGCTATTCTTGCCTAACATTTTCACTGAAGAATTCACATGGCTGGTCTTTTATATCTTGGAGATCGTCGCATGCAGTCTTACTTAGTTACCTGGTACTCATGTTATTTCAGTGGCTGAATGCAGTTATCAGGGCTATACTTTGGACCTTGTTGGTGCCTTTCCCAAGCCAGCATGTCAAATAAAATACCAAATCATGGTTCAAAAATTAATACCAACCATGGTAAATAATGCAGAAACCTGCACTGTTTTTTCTCGAGAGAACCGAACCCAAAGTACATGCTATAAAAACTGTATTCACTGCTGCTGCTGTACTACTTGTGATGATGCTGCTGCTGTACTACTTGTGATGCTGCTGCTACTGTAGAGTTGATCATTATATTCACTGAATTTTGTCAACTTGTGATGCTGTTGCTACTGTAGATCTTCTGAACTTGTGATCTTCTGAAATGACCCCTTTCTCCTGAAATGTTGATTAATTTCCGTTTCGGTTGAGAATGGGGCACTCCTAGGTCAAGAAAATTAGCAAAGGTCATGCCCAATTTTCTTGACCTAGAAGGTGCCCGATTCTCAACCGAAACAAAAATTAATCAACATTTATAGTTTGACCTAGAAGATGCCCAATTTGTTAACTCTAGTAGTGTACTCCTGTTAAATGCAGTCTAGTTACTCCTGTTGTTCAGATTCACGATGTAAGCTCCTGTTAAATGTTTGTCTAAAAGAGAATAGCTTTGCGATGGAAGATCAATCCCTTTTAAGACATCAACAATTTTACTCCTTGGCAGGAAAGGGGTTTTATCGGTATTATCATAAAAGTTAATCCTAACAAAACTCCCATCATTAGAATTAATAAGGGGACCTCCAATACCAACCTAGTACACCAAAAATATAAGACTGAGTTAGGTTACAGGGAGAAGTACAGGGAGAAGTTGCGCAATGCCAAAGACATAGCTGTTTACAGTATGCACTTTAATATAGGAGTAGTAAATTAAGGAGAAATTTCAGATTGTTTTTTTTTAAGAATACCAAGTTCAGATAGATAGATTCTGATGCAAGCATCTATATAAATGCAAGAAAATAACAATCACAAGTGTACCATCTTGATTTTGCAAGTGGACAACTGAAGGTCTCCACAGTCAAGTTCAGTAGGCTTTTTTCCTAGACTACATTTAAGAAATAACTCTAGTAGCCTTTTTTCCTATTTAGAGCGAACATGGCCAACAACGATGAGGCCGGCGGTTCGGGCAAGGCATTCTGGGAGCTGTCCCAGGAGATGGAGGAAGAACCTCACCGCTATGAGGACGCCGTGGAAGACACCGATCCCGACTACACAACCCCTAGTGGCGTCGGGGATGACACCACTGATGGTGCCGCCGAGGATGCCACCACTGATGATGGCAGCGCACGCACAGATGGCAGCCAACCGAAGAGGCAACGGAAGGACTGGCACCCGAACGTGCTCGGCACTGTCAAGGAGGAATTTACTGAAGTGTCCTCCAGTGGGCATCCAACGGCGCCCAAAGAATTAGTCAGTGGGTACGCGGGACAATTCGGGTGCATTCTCTGGAGCACCGTCTCGACCAACACTGAGAACCTAAGGCATCGTGACCGAGGGAATTTGCGCAACCTCCTCTTCACGAAGCTGCACGAACGATACAAGTTCCCCGGTGACTTCGCAAACACACGCCTCTCAGGGAATAAAGTGAACAGTGCCGCCCTCACGAAGATGAGCACGGCCCTGGCTACTTGGAGAGCCGCGGTGAAGAGAAGGATTCTAAGAGGTGATAGTTATGAGAAGATCAAGGAGACAAATCCTTCGATCAGCGAAGCTGACTACCGGGAGTTTAAGATCAAGTGCAAGAGCAACGCATCTGCGGAATCAAGTCAGTGGGGGAAAGATATGCGGGACTTGAACTTAGGGGTCCACAAACTCGGTCCCGGCGGTTACAGAGTGGCGGAACCTATATGGGACAAGGAGGACGCGGAGCGTGCCGAGCAAGGCCTACCGCTCCTCTTCAATAAATACCGTGACAAGCAGACCAGGAACTATGTCAGGGCCCGGTACAAGGTGGACCCGGTAACAAAGGAGCTTACCACAGATCCGAAGACCAAGGCGCTTGAGCTTGTTCTGGTAAGGAATACACCCCCGCGTAATTAGCTCCATATGGTTGCATTCTAATTAATGAAGCCAAATTTCTAAATGGTTCACGTTCCTTCCACAGGACACTGAAAGCAGTAGCGTAGGGTCGTCTCAGAGCTCCCCTTGGGACACCACTTTAAATAGGGCGTTGAACGTAATGAAACACAAGGATAAGTTCAGTAAGCCGTCGTCAGCTGGTCGTGTGGCCGGCAAAGGCTTGTCCACGAAATGGTCGGAATACTATAACGCTGGGCGAAAGGAGAGAAAGACCAGCTCGGAAAGCCAGGAGCGCGAGGTTCAAGAACTCAAGGCACAAGTGGCGTGGATTCCGGAGATAGTCGAAGAGCAAGTGCGAGACCAACTGGGAGTGACGATCACCGCCATTATGCCTACCTTGGTTGAGGGGCTGCAGGCGTGGATTGCGGGCGGCCAACAGGGGCCGCCCCCGATTCCCAGCTTCACGGGCAGCAACTCGCACAACGCGTCGGCGCCATTGGTGTCTCCGGCGGAGGCGGCATTGGTGTCTCCAGCGTCGGCGCTGGCATTGGAGCTTAGTGCACCCGGGTGTGGGAAGAATACGCCGGCCGGCACCTCGGCAGCAAGCGGCCCCTCCGTCACTTGCACGCCCGCCGTTGGCGGTGCCTCGACATTAGCCGAGCTCGACACCATCACGGTAACTAAGCCTCTCGGCCGATGACTTCATCTCCTTGCCTTTGACTGGGCATCCCTGACGCCCTACATGTTTTCGCAGGGCGCCGCCGACGTTCCATGCACTCTCCTGCACTTCGTGGACGGCGAGTTGATCGATGTCGCCAAGGCCAGAATCGTTCAACTGGGCAACCGCGTGTTCCACGGTAATCCAATGCCACCCACCGTGTATAGGGTACAACTGGTTCGGGTGCTGCGGGGCTGCGACGACTTGTTACCTTCGTATCGACCCCCTGGGGCCGACGAAGATGATGTGATGACCCTCAGCGCCTGCATAAGCTGGTCCATGCTTTGGCCGAAGAGCCAGATTCGTTTGGGGGCGGGGGACACCACCCCACAGACAACACCGCCAGTCGTGCCGGCGCCAAGCCATGGCAAGACCGCCGCAACGCTACCGCCATCAGCTGATCCGGACATGCATATGGCACAGGATCCGGACGATGATGACGGTACATTTACCAACGTCGATAAGTACTTCAACGAACATGGGTACGGTGACGAATTCTTGGGGCCTCCTTCTCAAGAACCCAACCCTGCAAAAGACGATCGCGATCTAGCTGGTACCGTGGAGAAACCCAATTGCAACAGGCGTCGTCTGGCGTTCAGTTCTCAGGAGACGCCTCCAGCTGCCGCCTTCACCGAGCCTCAGATAGCCGAGGTGCGAAATATTATCAGCCCCAACACACTCAAGAAGATGGTCTCTAAGCAGAACTCGATCCCATTACAGCAGAAGAAGCAGAAGGGACGAAAAAGAAAAAATAACAAGGGCGCGAGCCAGCCGGCATCGAGTACGATCTCTGCTCAGGACGGGCCACCTTCACCTAAGGATATCTCGAGGAGGGTGCATGTGGCGGGTAGGCCGATGCTACCGACTAATCTGCTCAATGCTGCAACCGGTGCTATGCGGAGTCTGCATGACAGTGTTCTTTCTATGGAGAAGCGGCGTCTCTCTGAGAATGATGTGGCATACCCGGCTTTCGTGGCCAAGGTGCCAGAGGGCAAGCGCTTTGTCGATAGCACCATCGGGGGTATGATCGTCCTGCGGTTTCATGACATCTTCGCTATGTTTAACCTTCATCCGCTGCACTACACCTTCATTCGGCTATTTTCGCTCAGTATGGAGATGCGGATCATTAGAGACAAGACCCCGGACATCGTGATAGTCGACCCCTTCTACATGCGTGCCAAGATCTTGGGCAGCGCTGGGGACCGGCAAGTCGCGAGTTCATACCTCGAAGGCGTCATTCTGGCGAACCCAGATAAGGATAACTTCCTCGTGCCTTACTTTCCCGAGTAAGTCATCCCCTCACCGCCCCGTAACATATGATTTCTTAGATTTCGATCGTTCTTTTTTTTTCTAACATTCCGTGTTTTGTGCAGTGACACACATTGCACACTCATCCTCTTAAGCTCGAAATATTCCATGGCCACGTATTTCGACTCGGACCGTCAGTCGAAGAAAGACTACACAAATATCAAGAAAGTTCTTGATGATGCTCTCCCCGGCTACGCCAAATCTGGAGGCACCTTCAGGAGGCCAATTTGTAGGTACGGCAAGCACGTGTTCACCCACGTAACGACGTTCCCCTGCATCAAGCAGCCGCCTGGCGGTCAGAAGGATGCCTACTACGTCCTCCATCATATGCGGGCGATCGTACGTGACCATAATCACCTTCTGCTACCAACTAATCTCAAAGATTGGGCCGCACGCTTGTCGGCAATCCAGGACGCGGACATCAGACAAGAATTCTTTCGCATCCAGTCGGAGTTTGCGGAAATCATCTATCAAGATGTCCTTCATACCTCGGGGCAGTTCTACCTCAAATATCAACCGTCCAACAGTGAAATAGAAACAACGCTACAAATGCAGGCTGATAACGATCGCGATTTCATGACCATCACGAAAGACGGCGGCTTCATCCACGCTCCGGTCCCTGAGTCGAGTCGAAAGTAATGATGCTATGTAGTTCTGAAATATCGATTAGCTCATGTTGTAATTAAACTTTAATGAACTTGTATGTCTCTTTAGTTTGGACAGTCGTTCAACTTATATGTAATCGATGCTATTTATTAGTAGGACCATGAATCGTGCTATTAATGTGTTGCTTTTCTCTTCCGATCCTTTTGTTGCATACTTATATATTGCTTATATATTGTCTGTGAATTGCTACTAACGTTTTGTTTGTCTAGTGCATAGAGATGCCGTCGTATGTCGTGTACAAGGGTAAGGTTTCCGGAGTCTACGACGACTGGGAGGAGTGTCGGAGACAGGTTCACCGTTTCAGCGGTAACAGTTACAAAGGGTACACCACTAGGGCGGAGGCGGAAGCTAGATACGCGCGATATCTAGCGGGAGAGAGGAGGGAGCGGAGGAGGAACCGGATGAAGACCAGTTTCATCGCGATGATGCTCATCGTGACCGCAGCTCTCTTCTATGTGATGGTAGTTTAGATGATCGATATCGACTTTGTAATGTGACGACAAACTCGGCTAATATATATGATGAACTTTGCTAATGTCTCGAGACCTAAACTTGGCTAATGTTTGAACTTTGTTCGCTATTTCGAATTTGGAGACTAATATGATGAATTCTATTGTGTGATGTTTATATTCTGTGCTGTGTAACGTATTTTGTAACCTGTGCAAATACCAGATATTTTGTAACCTGTGCAAATACCAGAAAAGCAAAAAATAATAATTCCTAATATTCATAGTAGTGGCGCACCATATTGAGCATTAGTGGCGCACCGAGGCTAAATACCAGTGGCGCATTATGGGGCATAGTAATGGCGCACTTGGGGGCATACGTGAAGGTAAATATGACCCCTAGGAGGCATAGTAATGGTGCACTGTTGGACATAGTAATGGCGCACTATGTGGTGCGCCACTATTATCTGGGATACTAATGGCGCACCAGAGGTGCGCCATTACTATTTGTTACTAGTGGAGTGTTAATAGTGGCACACCTATAGTGCGCCATTAATAGCAAAAACAGGTGCGCCACTAACAGCCTTTTTTCTAGTAGTGACCATATATCTATGGTTATCCTTTTTATTTCCCCTGCCTAACCAGAAGTAGTTATCTGGACAAAATAGGGAGGCACACTTCAACAAATCAGTTCTTAGTAATTATAGAATGCCCTGTATTAAAGGAAGTAAAATCAAGCATGTATGTGCTCTAACTTTCATAACTGCTACTAAACTCAGTAACTAACTTTATATACCAAAGTGTACAATTCTCAAGTTTAGCTACAGAGACAAAAACAGGGACAGAGGGCGTGCAACTGCAACCTGACGGAGTTTGCTTCGGCCTCCCTCTCAATGGCCAACCCAGAACATAATCATCAACCATGTGCGCCTCCCCCATGTACTTCACAAGCATCTATAAAGATGGAATTGACATAAGCCATAAATCCCAAGTTCTTGGCAAAGAAAATAGAACCCCTACAAACAAGCCAGTGTTGTCAAATTAAGTTTGGCAATACACAGAACTTTAAATCATAGTAAGCAAGTATCAAAATAGTCAATGGTAGAGACCGCAACCCCGACGCCGAGCAACCATCCAAAGCAGCCTTACATGGTAGCAGCACCGGCGCAAGAACGACGATGACGCGAGCGCAACAGGCAGCAAGCTCATAACATAGGAGAGCACAACCACCCAAGTGGAGGCAGATCCACCACTCCTCTTCGCCTACCCCATCTGTCGACCTAGATGAAAACACCACTTCTCTTACCAATGATGCTCAAGAGGAGGCGGATCCGCCAGGCTGACGAGGAAGAAGATCCGGCAGGTCGGGATGCCTCCATGGAAGGAGAACTTTCTGGAACCGGAAAGATTGGAAGAGGAGGAGACGTGAGGAAGAGAGGAAGATCAGGGGAAGAAGAAAAAAAGAGAGGAGAACTCAGCTTTTAACCGGAGGACGAGCAGGCGCCGCTGTCGTGTGGGGGAGTGGAGAGGAGAGCTGCGCCCGCTGCCTCCCGCGAAGAAGAGGTTGGAGCCCCCTGCGGCTGCTGCCAGATCGAGGTCGCGCTCGACGGCTCGAGCTCCACCTGCCATGGCGACGAGGAGAAGAGGGCTAGGAGGTCCCCGATGGCCGGTGCCTCTCTCCTCGCCGCTCCTCCCTCCAGCGTCGGCCTCCTCTACTGGTCGTCCTTCTCCATGGCGACATGGTGGTGGTGGTGAGCAAAGGGGAGAAGGGGGCGGCGGCGGCGGCGACAGGAGAGGAGGCGGGGGTCGAGACGCGGGTTAGGTCACAGGCATCGCTACTTTTGTTCTCTCGCTACAGCTGCTCGCACGCTTCTTTTTCTCTCGCTCGCTGGCTTCTTTTTCTCTCGCTCGCTCGCTTATCTGCTCGCGCGTGCGGGACTCGCTTCGCCGGCACTATTCATAGGCGACGTGGACGCTGTGGTTGTGCCTAGCACTCCTTGAGGCTTTATATGTTTAATTATTCAGTGCATAGTGGAACGTCCTGCATTGTACTTCGTCGCCCAATTTTGTATAGCGTGTGGAGGAAGCCAATTATATAATCAGCTGATGATGTTCATAAGGTACATGCAGATCTTGCTTCTCTCATATTTGCCGCTGGATCTAACTTGTGGCTTTCTCTTCTTCACCTGCAACACACACACACACATAGAGAGAGAGAGAGAGAGAGGCTGATGCCTGATGGCAGTGGGAGGAAGAGACCAAGGACTACCCGCCATGATCTGGTGCAAATAGATTTAGCCGCGAGATGTGATTTGCTTCTGGGTGTAAGACGCCGCCGATGAAAATAAAGACATGTTACTTGAACATGTCTATGCCCTGCCCCGTAAGATTGGCACCAGGTCGCCATGAAAGAGGCCTTGTTCCCGATGGTGCATGCGGTGGGGCCGAGCCCTAGCATGGAGCATGACCGGACTTGCACCTAGGTGCTCTAGATGTGTCGCCCTTGCCTCTGGACTAATGGCGCTTGGACCAACGACGGAGCAGGGGTGAGCTCCGGCAAGCACAGGAGGCTGGCGGCGGAGGTTAGATGCGAAGATAAGGAATAGGGAAACCACAGCCTGCCCTGTGGGATATTTTTTCTTTGAGCCATGGAGGAGATCGTTATGTACTTTGGGTAGGTGGACACGTCCAAGGATTTGTGGTTATAGCTTTTTGTCTAGGATTAATTGAAACTTAATGAACGTGGAGACTTGAAAACTGTAGGCTGGGTCAGGTTGCAGTTTTTTCCACCGCAATAGTAGTTTTGGAAGAGGCCGAGAGTAATGCAAATAATTTATAGTTTTTTGCCAAGGACTAATTAACATGGACACTTGAAAATATCTGTTACGTGTACGCTGGGTAAGGTTGGCTCTTTTTTTCACCGCAATAGTAATGTAAATTGAACGGTTAAGAAAAACCTTTTTTTGGCTTAGGATTTTACGATTGGATCTACACCGTAATAATTCGGATTTTACGATTGGATCTACACCGTAATAATTCGGTCCCACCAGATGGACGGCTCGTAAATTTTAATTTACGTGGGAATTTTTAGGGAGTCTGTGATTAGTATAAGTAAGTATAGGTATAGATATAGATAGATATAGATAGATATAGAAGTATAGATATAGATATAGATATAGATAGATAGATAGATAGATATAGATATAGATATAGATATAGATATAGATTTTCTATGTGAGAATACGACTTTCCTGGAGGGATAAGAGGAAATAGTTAATGAGACTAAGATGGACTTGACGTGGAAATGTACGGGACTTGAAACCAGAAACCGACTAGTTTGAAAAATTCTCAACCTAGGTATAAGGACTAAAACCAAAAAGATGAATTTGCTAATCCTGAGTAGACTAGAAACCAATTTAGCTTCAGTTGACTCTGTAGCCGTTGGATCCATGAATTGTGTAGTACTCTTGAGTTTTCCCTCACAAATGAAAGACATGTAACTTAATTCTTACTCAAAGTCATTACAGGTACTCCCTCCGTCCAGGTGCATACGGTGTCGAAGGAGTTGCATTGCAACTTACGCGCTTGAAGATTGGACGGAGGATATTAAAAATGGAAAATTAATTCCAATAATGACTCTTGTTGGGCCTGCCAGGGAAATTGGAAGGAGCCAATTGCTCCCTCCGACCCAATTACTTGTCTATATTTGTCTAGATATGAATGTATCTAACACTAAAACATGTCCAGATACATAAGACAACTAATATGTATCGAAGGGAGTAGCAATTTTCTTTCCTCATTCATTAATTTCTAAATTCTCAATAGGATATCCTATTTAATGCAATAGCTAATGGAAAGAGCAGCATGCAAATAAAAAAATTTAACACAACACAAACACATATGCTCACATACATGCACATGCGCCCACCCCTATGAAGGCACACACACTCTAGCACTATGAGCACCTCCAAGATACTGAGCTGGCACAACATCTTGAGAATGGTGAAGTCACCACAAGCGCCCCATTGTCGACAAGAACGTCCCCTCCCTCTAAACAAACATTGCCAGAGAAAGTCTGAAATAAATTCAGGAAAATGCGAGCACAGTGCCAAGTCTAGGAATTAAACCCTGATGGACTGGTTCCACTGCAAGGAACCTAACCATCTGAGCTACACTCGGTTCGCAGTCAAAAATTAATGATCACGAAATGAGGGGCTCCTCCCATGCATGGTTCCACCGCTGATTTTCATTAGATGCCCTATGCACCTGAATGAAGGGAGTATTTTGCTTTGAATCCAGCATCGAAGATATCACAAAGTAACTCCCACAACTAAAAATTACAATAAAATCTCTTGGAGACATCTTCTCTGTGGTATCATCTTTGCAAGATTGAAACACCATCAAGATTTTAGTAAATAGATTACAATTGGACTAAGTAGTGCTACTGCTACTCATTGGAAGTCGAGAGCATATACCTTAGTGGTTGCATGCACTAATCATTTTGAAATTGTCAATTTGCATGAAGTGTCACTTGAATGTGTATGGCTTCTCACAATGATGAACTTTGTTGAAAGTTCATTGGAACCATCCACCATTATCTACAAAGATAATGTTCTTCTTATTACGTAGATGGAGACATGTTATATAAAAAGGAATATTGCTCCGAAATTTGTTTAGTCCCATGAGTTGTAGAGAAATGGGAAGCTAAATATTTTGCAAATGAAGTCATGTGACAATCTTGGTGAATTGTGCACAAGCTTTATCGCAAGTTCTTCATTCGAGAAATATGTTGATGGAATTGGATGAGATGACTTCATGATTTGCGAAGTTCATGGTGGGGGGGGGGGGGGGGGGGGGGGGGGAGATACCCGAATTATGACTTGTTCACGATCCTCGAATTTCTTGTTGCACTATTTTCCTTTGAGTTTTGCTAAAGGGTTTCTCATAGAAGCTTTTTAATATGGCAATAGTAATATAAGCACTATGGTATGAGATTTTTTCTCTTAATTTCTCACTTGATATACATATATATATATATATACATATACATATATATATATATATAACTTCATAATTTTTTCCATGGGGTTTCGGAGGAGCATTTTTCAAGATGATGATTCTAACAATCAAAACAGAGATTAGAGGGGGTTGTTGGGAGTTACTTCTATGTAAACTAATATAAGACGTTGTTTTAGATCACTACAGAGGGAGTACTAACTAACATGTGGTTAATTAGGGCATCTCCTCTTTGTAACCGACTCTTCAAACCAACGCATCCAATGGATGCATCCCCTCATAGTGTGTGTGTGTGTGTTTGGGTCTGTGTGCGTGTGCGTGTGCGTGTGCGTGCGTGTGTGTGTGCGCGCGCGCGCGCAAATCATCATAATAAAGTGACTGTTAATTGTCATTTGCACTTGTTCTATCACAAACTCTGCAACTCTCTATAGCTAAATTGGCACATAGTAATCTAGTATCACTATTTTCTTTTGATTTTACACGAAAACGTCCAGATGATAAACTGCACCCGGCATATATAGGACTAAGCTAACAACACTTTGTGATTTATGAATGGTTTACATCCAATATTATGTGTATTCATTTGATGTGACATCAAAATTATGGAAAATGTTCTAAATAATGAACCAATGAACCTGCGGTCCAACCCGTAAAAACTTTTATCGACGGCCTCATCAGTTCAGTTGTTGGTTCGGTTTTTCAAACTATGTTGCCAGGACAGCGAGGGCCGAGAACGGTGGCAACAAGGAGACGTGTTCAAAAACGTTGCTATGCTGCAACCGAAAGGTACCGAAACTCCATGATGACGCCCCAAGAGGGTGACGAGGCAACATGCTCTCGTTAGAAGCCCGAATAGATGGACTAGGCTTTTCACCGGGAGCCTTGGCACACGAGGCCCCGAGAAGGGAGGCGATACCCAAATGCATTGTTGTGGCTATGCCGGAGCGCGGAGCTTTCGCTCGGAGCCTCACTATGCCACCCGCACTACCAAACTTGTCGATCCAACCCAAGAGGAGGGTCGCCGTCGCCTCGAAGCCTCCAGATCCAGACTAGGAAGCCACCACCACTTAAGCCACGACAGTACCGGGATCACCTGCCACCCCTCCCCTCATTACCCAAACAGTTAAGAGGAGATGAGCAACCTCACCATTCAGGGGCGCCACCTTGACATCCACGGGCCCAAACCCCCAACCCACACCTTCGATGTACGATTTCTAGTTCCGCTAAGTGATTATGGAAATGAGTTAGCCCTAACAAAATTGACAATCATTGGCGTTTTAAAGTTTTTCTTCTATTTGCTACTCCCAACGTATCAAAATATAAGACTTTTTGACACTATCATAGTGGAATTAAACGCTTCAAAATTCGTTGAATGACTGTCATGCACACAATTCTTCTCTTGAAATCAAATGAAACAAAAGGCACGAAGTACATTCACATCATCACGTAGAAAAAATAACTTGATACCATCCAAATCCAAATCAAGACAAAATCAGCATTCGCAAAAAGAAAATCAAAACAAAATCATGAGCCTGAGACTAGTCTTCACTAGAAGGGTCGAGGACGTGCCCCACAAAGACTACTGCGTTGGTCGCCTCCTCCACTATAAAGCTAGATATGAAGTGCGGCTTGCCGCACCCCACCCACCCCAGCCATAGCCAGCCCGGTAAGGCATGATTTATACTCCATAAGTTAACAAAAAAAATGTCCAGAGTACCAAAGTCTATTACATACCAGTACATAATGTGTTTTCATAGGAAATGCAACATGATATACCAAAAGGATAAAGGTTCAATACATTATACCAAAGAAAGTCACAACTAATCATTCATCTACTATCCACATGATGAGTCACAGGAATAAGAACTGTATGAACAATACATCAGAGCTTATATGTGCACACTAAGCCACGTTAATTATACATGAAGCGAGTTTACATCACCGATACAACTCATTCATCCAAATACTGACTAACGTAATCTATTTTTACATAGCATATTGGGCAAAAGAGTATGCAGTGCATCTTGGATAGCGAACTACATAAGTCATCCTTATATGATGTACCAGGCAAAATAAATTAGTTAGCTGCATGAAGCGAGTTTACATCACCGATAGAACTCATTCGTCCAAATATTGACTATAAGCTATTTTCACATAGGCATATTGGGCAATAGAGTGCACATCGCATCTTGGATAGAGAACTATAAGTCATCCTTATATCCTGTACTGGGCAAAACAAATTAGTTAGTGCAGCCTGGATAGATATTTGTGTAGCCCTACCGTCTCCCACAACTTGATCAGATGCTTAAAGAGGACCTGAGGAAGGGAGGAGAATCAAGTTTAAACCTACATGCTCCCAGGAATCCTAAGAAACAACACATACATGCTAGCATGACATATAAATTTTATTTCAAAGAGGCAAAGTATCAAGCATTTAGAATCAGCGAGATCAAAGTGCAAAGCACAAAATCTTGTTTATGAGTTGTGGTCAGCCAAAAAAATAGAACCATTAAAACTGAACATAAGAACAATTAAAGAAGATCAAATGGAAAGAACCCAGAATACAACTACTTCAATAGTGCAGCAACCTATGCATCATAAAAACCCAAGCCATGCTTTCTGGATTATAAACAAAAAGATGCAGAGTTGCAGCAGAAGAAATGCTAGGTGAGTAATTTGATGATGCCAAAATAACATTATTAGATAAGTATCACCATAATTAGCAAGAACCATGGAATAAAGCTAGGGAGCACACCATTGTATCATCTAGTATAAGCGGAAGACATCGTACATCAAATCTGAAGGAGAAGCACTCTAGACAACATCCACTGATTTACATAATCAGTAACATCAATATAAATGAGAAGTTGAGAACAATCTTTAACCATAGTATCCTATGCAACACCCGGAAAACAAAATTATCTTGGTCAAAATATACAACTTACTCCAATATTTTATCTAACGAAAGAGAATCTCAATATGCAAGTACACATGACATAATCATCTGGTTAATCACAAAGCATGTAAGCACAACAAGCTAATTGAGCAACAAATTAAAGAAAAAGGTTTCAAAATTATTATAAACTGCATTATTCAGCATTGACAGAGTTTTGCTTCTCGGTGTTATTTTCCTTTTGGAATATAAAGGAACTAACCTTCATATAATATAAGAGCAGCTTAACCAATCTTAGATCTCTGCGAATGAATCCAACACTCTACGGGTTAATTACTCTCGATCTAATTTAACTGATGGTGGGAGCTAATTAGTTATGTGCACCACATCCAACGAATTGATGTGGTTATTCATAAAGTCAAAACTAAGAGCCATTCTCTCTAGAAAGTAGTAACTAACATGGAAGGGAATAATAGCTTTTACCTGTTTAGGGCTAGTGCACCAAGAGCCAGCAAACTCAATATGTCGGTGTACTAAGTATTGGGCCTTTAGTACCCCATACTTGTGCACGGGCGGTTGTAGCCATACCTACGGCAAGGCTTGTCGGGGGAACAGCTGAAGATCGATCCAAGGTTATCAAGAGACATCCACGCCAAGGATCAGAAGGTAAGGAGGACTGAAGACCAAGGGCTTGGCTCCCGGCAAGATCTTGCCGGGGTAGCCCGCCAAGCCCGGCAAGATTCGCACCCGACAAGGTTCTGCCACTGTGCCACCGCTCTAGTACAGTGACCGGCCTGGCATTCTGGCCCCACTTCTGGATGCGTGGCAGGGCACTAGTGGAGGCAAGCTTAAGCGGTGATGATGGGATGGCTCCTTTTTCCATCCCCAAGAAAGTAGGGACACCTAAACGGACACCTCACGGTGCATTAAATGCATTTGTCCTAAACCGTCAGTGGTTAGGTATGATAACCCTGTAGCTTCTTTACACCTCGCAAATAAGCAGTTCGCCACTGTGGTGACCCCTTTGATCATATAAAAGGAGGCCCAAGGTAACTGCTACAGCGGAGGACAACTTTCAGCTCATTCTGCATGCGTAGCTGCTACTTGAACTTACTGTTCATCGCAAGTGCTCCAAGAACTGGGACGAATCACTGATAATAAACTAAAGCAGGAGTAGGGTTTTACGCTGATCAGCGGCCCGAACCTGGGTAAAAATTGATGGGGAACGTAGTAATTTCAAAAAAATTCCTACGCACACACAGGATCATGGTGATGCATAGCAACAAGAGGGGAGAGTGTGTCCACGTACCCTCGTAGACCGAAAGCGGAAGCGTTAGCACAACGCGGTTGATGTAGTCGTACGTCTTCACGATCCGACCGATCCAAGTACCGAACGCACGGCATCTCCGAGTTCAGCACACGTTCAACTCGATGATGTCCCGCGAGCTCCGATCCAGCAAAGCTTCACAGGAGAGTTTCGTCAGCACGACGGTGTGGTGACGGTGATGATGATGCTACCGACGCAGGGCTTCGCCTAAGCACCGCTACGATATGATCGAGGTGGATTATGGTGGAGGGGGGCACCGCACACGACTAAGAGATCAATGATCAATTGTTGTGTCTATGGGGTGCCCCCTGGCCACGTATATAAAGGAGTGGAGGAGGGGGGAGGGCCGGCCTAGATATGGCGCGCCCTGGAGGAGTCCTACTCCCACCGGGAGTAGGATTCCCCCCCTTCCAAGTAGTAGGAGTAGGAGAGAAGGAAGGGGAAGAGAGAAGAGAAGGAAGGAGGGGGTGCAGCCCCTCCCCCTAGTCCAATTCGGACTAGGCTTGGGGGGGGGGGGGCGCGGCCTGCCTCTCTCTCTCCCCTAAAGCCCAATAAGGCCCATATACTTCTTCCCCGTATTCCCGTAACTCCCCCGTACTCCGAAAAATACCCGAACCACTCGGAACCTTTCCGATGTCCAAATATAGTCGTCCAATATATCGATCTTTACGTCTCGACCATTTCGAGACTCCTCGTCATGTCCCCGATCTCATCCGGGACTCCGAACTACCTTCGGTACATCAAAACACATAAACTCATAATACAAATCGTCACAGAACTTTAAGCGTGTGGACCCTACGGGTCCGAGAACTATGTAGACATGACCGAGACACGTCTCCGGTCAATAACCAATAGTGGAACCTGGATGCTCATATTGGCTCCCACATATTCTACGAAGATCTTTATCGGTCAAACCGCATAACAACATACGTTGTTCCCTTTGTCATCGGTATGTTACTTGCCCGAGATTCGATCGTCGGTATCTCAATACCTAGTTCAATCTCGTTACCGGCAAGTCTCTTTACTCGTTTCGTAATACATCATCCCACAACTAACTCATTAGTTACAATGCTTGCAAGGCTTATAGTGATGTGCATTACCGAGTGGGCCCAGAGATACTTCTCCGACAATCGGAGTGACAAATCCCAATCTCGAAATACGCCAACTCAACAAGTACCTTCGGAGACACCTGTAGAGCACCTTTATAATCACCCAGTTACGTTGTGACGTTTGGTAGCACACAAAGTGTTCCTCCGATAAACGGGAGTTGCATAATCTCATAGTCATAGGAACATGTATAAGTCATGAAGAAAGCAATAGCAACATACTAAACGATCAAGTGCTAACCTAACGGAATGGGTCAAGTCAATCACATCATTCTCCTAATGATGTGATCCCGTTAATCAAATGACAACTCATGTCTATGGTTAGGAAACATAACCATTTTTTATTAACGAGCTAGTCTAGTAGAGGCTTACTAGTGACACTCTGTTTGTCTATGTATTCACACATGTATCATGTTTCCGGTTAATACAATTCTAGCATGAATAATAAATATTTATCATGATATAAGGAAATAAATAATAACTTTATTATCGCCTCTAGGGCATATTTCCTTCAAAAATCCCCTCGTGTTGATCTTCGGTTCTGCTCTTTGTGCGTACCTCTCTCCCCTGCCGAACCGTAAAGGGGTCCCTCGGATCCCATAGGTGTCGTACGCCGACATCTTTGGCGCGCCAGGTAGGGGGATCGAGGTTGCACGAACCTGATCTGGTGATCAGCGCGTCAATTTCTTCATCATCTTTGTTACCATGCCGCCCAAGAAGAAGGGTGCAGCAGCGGCTGTTCCGTCTACGTCCGTCTTGCCCGTGCCTACTCGGACAGGTGACGGCGTGGATGCAGGAGGTGGAGGTTTAGAGCCTCCACGATGTTCTGGTGATCCAAGCCAGGCGAGCGGAGTCGTTCGCAGTGGCAACGGCAACCCGCACGCTGCTAGATCCAGAGATGGAGCCGTGCTGCCTACAGGCGGCGCAACGAACTCCAGAGATCGGGGGACGCCGTCCAGGGCTCCCGCGCCGGCGCAGGCGTCGCGGCCTTCCCAGGCCGCACGCGGCGAGCAGCACCGTGACGTCGGTGGTTCTGAACGTCCCCATGCAGAGACTTCTGCGCACCGATCCCAAGGTGCGCAGGCCCAGCATGCACACCAAACTGCCGGTGGAGGTGGCGCGCGGTCGTGTGGTCGTGACGATGCTCCTTCTAACACTGTTAGGAGTCAGAGCACTTCACGCACCTCGCACCTGTCGCCGCCGCCTACGCCAGCAGAAGCTTTGGCACGTGCACAGCTGCTCCTCGATTTTCCTCCTGCTCCGGAGAAGATGGAGGAGTGGCGATCTACTATCCAGAGCCTTGTCGGCTTCGCCAACAAGTATAGGCCGCAGCAAGCGGGGCCCTCACGGCAGCGGTCTATCGTTCCGGCTCGAGCCGGTGGTGAGAAGACCTGAGGCGGTGCTACTACGGTGCACTCCCCTCCACGAGAACAACGGCGGTCGTCACCCCGGCGTACCGAAGGCTGTGATGACGATTCCACGACGCCGTCCGACCCGCAGATGCGCCGCGATCAGCGTCAAGTTCTTCGGGAACGGAGCAAAGAAGACGCTCGAACTACCATCGAGCACCGACGGCAGGCGCGTCATCAGTCTGACAAACGTGCAGGGCCTACTGTCGACAAGCCTGCGCCGGGGGACGCATGCGACTTACCTTATGAGGTAGGTTGCCCAGCGTTTACCCGTGAGCTGCGGCGAGTCCAGTGGCCCAACTCTCAAACATTCAAACCAGAGGTTCCGGAGAAATATGACGGCAAGACTCATCCCTCAGAGTTTGTGAGCATCTACACCATTGCGGTGCAGGCTGCCGGAGGCCAAGACGACAAGATACTTGCCAACTACTTCCCGTTGGTGCTCAAACCCAACGTCGGGTCGTGGTTGATGCATCTGCCGGAGAATTCTATTTCTTCCTGGTCAGATCTGTGCCACCAGTTTGTTGGCGCCTTTGTTGGAGGACACCAAGCTCCTGGCCAAGAAAGTGATTTACATCTCCTCCCTCAAAAGGAGGGCGAGCCACAGCGCAAGTTTATCCAGAGGTTTAGCCGGGTGCAATACAATATTCCAGACGTTCATCCTGCCGCTATTGTTAGCACATTTCATCAGAACGTGTGTAACCGCAAGATGCGCGAAGAGCTGGCGATGAACAAGGTTAGGAGTATTGCCGAGCTTTATGCTTTGGCAGATAAATGCGCTCGAGCTGAAGAAGGGAGGAAACTCCCCGGCGAGAATGTTGGCGCAGGGGGCGAGTCTGAAGATGAGGATGTTGCTACCCCATCGAAGAAAGGCCGGCGGCGGAACAAGAAGCGCAAAGGCAAGGCCGTGCTTGCTGTCGAGGGATCCGGCAACCCCGGCACCGCCAAGAAGGCCAAGGTTGACGACCCCGGCAAGGAAGTTGCCGGGTGCACTTCCTGTCAGGCCTTGGCGGCTGCCGACAAGCCGGAAGGCTCCGGCAACCAGTATTGCAAGATCCATCACACCAAGGGCCACGATCTCCAAAATTGTTGGCAAGTTGAGCAACTTGTCAAGAAGCAGAGAGCTGAGTATGAAAGACGAGATAAGGAGAAGGCCCAGGACGGTGCTGAGGGATCCGGCAAGAGGCGTGGTGGCCGAGGAGGCCGCCGCGGCAAGGCTAAGCAACAGAAGGAGAGGCCCAACCGAGGCCACGACAAGGACGAGGGAGGCGATGATGATGATGAAGACGACGAATCTAGCGAGCACGAGTTTCAGAAAGCCACAGAGGCCATGTGTATTGACGGGGGCGCCTCGTTGCATTCTTCTCACCGCCGGCTTAAACAGTGGGTGCGTGAGGTTAATGCAACGGAGCCGTTGCCTGAGGCACGGAAACCTTTGAAATGGTCCCACACGCCTATCATTTTTTACGCTGAGGATCACCCTGATCGCACAACTGCGGTCGGGTGCTTGCCTTTGTTGGTCTCACCAACAATCCGCAACCTCAAGGTGACAAAAATGCTAGTTAACGGTGGGGCCAGGCTGAACTTAATCTCGCCGGATGTGCTCAAGAAGCTACAAATTCCTGATGAAGATCTCAAGGAAACGGGCACGTTTCAAGGGATCAATCCAGGAAGGACCCAGCCAAAAGGCAAGATTACGCTACCGGTGACATTTGGTAGCGAGCTCAATTTCAGGACAGAGAAGGTAGTGTTCGATGTCGCCAAGATCCCCATGACATATAATGGGATCCTTGGCCGCCCAGCGCTCACCAAGTTTATGGCGGCATCACGCTATGCGTACAATGTGTTGAAGATGCCTGGACCGATTGGTGTCATCACTGTTCATTCCGACAAAAAGGATGCACTGATCTGTACCGACCAACTCTACCGGGAGGCAGCCGCAGCACCTGCCGCCAAGGCATCTGTTCCTGTCACTGGAACTCCCGGAGGGAAGGAGAAGAAGACCGGCAAGATCTCTGGCGCAAACTCCGGCAAGCGCACCTCTTTGGAGTGCTGTGCTTCCGTTGAGGACGCACCAGAGAGTTCCACCGGCAAGAACAAGAAGTCCAAGGTTGCTCCACCAGAGACCAAGAAGGTGCCTGTCAGGGAGGACGGAACGGGAGGAACTTTCACCATAAGTTCCACCCTAGATGACAAATAGGAAAGCGCGCTCGTTGCTTTCCTGTGGGCGAATGTCGATGTGTTTGCATGGCAACCATCTGACATCCCCGGTGTTCCCAGGAAAGTAATTGAGCACCACCTTGTTGTCTGTCCTCACGCACGGCCCATCAAGCAGAGGGTGAGAAAGCAGGCTTTGGAGCGGCAACAATTTATTGCCGAAGAAATCAGGAAGTTGGAAGTGGCAGGTTTGGTCAGGGGGGGTGCTTCATCCAACCTGGTTGGCCAATCCGGTTGTAGTGCGCAAGGCGAATGGGAAATGGAGGCTGTGTATTAATTATACAGACATCAATAAAGCCTGTCCAAAAGATCCTTTCCCCTTGCCGCGCATCGACCAGATTGTGGACTCCACTGCCGACTGTGACCTACTGTCGTTCCTTGATGCCTATTCGGAGCTTCACCAGATCTTCATGGCAAAAGAAGATGAAGAAAAGACCGCATTTATCACCCCATGTGGTACGTATTGTTTTATACGAATGCCTTTCAGGTTGAAAAGTGCTGGTTCTACATTTGCGAGAGCGGTCCAAATCGGTTTTGAGCCTTAGCTACATAGAAATATGGAAGCATACATGGATGATATAGTGGTCAAAACCAAGGATAAAGCGACGCTCATACAAGACTTAGAAGAAACATTCGCAAATCATCGCAAGATCAATTTAAAGCTCAATCCCGAGAAATGTGTGTTTGGCGTACCTTCCGGCAAGCTTCTCGGGTTCTTTGTATCTCAGCGTGGGATCGAAGCGAACCCTGACAAGATCAAAGCTATCCAGCAGATTCAAGCGCCAAGACGCGTCAAGGATGTGCGTCGCATTGCCGGCTGCATTGCCGCCTTGAGCAGGTTTATCTCCAAATCTGCTGAGCGCGCCCTGCCCTTTTTCAAAATTTTGAAGAAGGCAGGTCCAATGAGATGGACTCCGAAAGCGGAGGCAGCGCTGTAAGATTTGAAGAGGTACCTCTCCTCTTCGCCGACACTAGTCGCACCTAAGCCACAAGAGCCGTTGCTGCTGTATCTAGCGGCAACAAATCAAGTGGTTAGTGTTGCGTTAGTGGCGCAGAGAGAAGTTGACTAGGAGGCAACGGCAGCGGCAGGACTGTCAATTGACGCGCCGGGATCTTCCCCGGCAAGGTCTGGTGCCGACAAGACAAGATCTGCGCAGTCAGAGGAATCAATACAAAAGAAGAAGATGGTGCAACGCCCAGTTTATTTTGTCAGCTCCCTTTTACAGGGAGCTAGGTCAAGATACTCTGGTGTGCAAAAATTGCTCTTCGGCCTTCTCATGGCCTCGAGGAAGCTGCGCCATTATTTCCAAGCGCATGAGATTACCGTCGTCACTCGCTTCCCGTTGCAGCGGATTTTGCAAAATCCAGAGGCAACCGGCAGGATTGTAGAGTGGGCGTTGGAGTTGTCGAGCTTTGGCCTCAAGTTTGAAAGTACTTCAATAATTCAAAGCAGAGCCTTGGCAGAGTTCATTGCAGAATGGACCCCAACGTCAGATGAGGAGATTCAAGAGACGACTCTTCCCGGCAAGGAAACAGATCGAGAATGGGTTATGTACTTTGATGGTGCCTTCAGGCTGCAAGGCGCCGGGGCTGGTGTGCTGCTTGTCGCACCCACCGGAGAGCACCTCAAGTATGTAATTCAGATGTATTTTCCCCGGGAGAGCTCGACAAACAACATTGCGGAGTACGAAGGCCTGCTTGCCGGTCTCAGGATCGCGGCAGACCTTGGTATCAAGAAACTCATCATCAGAGGCGATTCGCAGCTTGTTGTCAGGAAAGTCAACAAAGATTATCAGAGTCCGTTGATGCAAGCTTATGTGGATGAAGTGAGAAAAATGAAAGAGCGCTTTGACGGTCTGCATATGAAGCACATTCCTCGTGCTGAAAACAGTATTGCCGATGACCTGTCAAAACGCGCCGCCCTTAAGTTGCCTATGGAACCAGGAACTTTTGTGCTCCATTTGACTCAGCCATCTGTAGTGCCATCAATAGGGCAAGCAAAGAGAAGGAAGTTGAATTCTGGTCAGTACTTTCCGGCAGAGCTCCCGGGAGCCACCGGCAAGGAAGTTGTCGGAGTCAGCGGCAAGCCTGCCGGGGAACAACAGGCTCCAGCAGGGGCTCAGGCCCTTGCCGTCGAGACAAATGTTCCCCCGGCAGAAGAGATGCCTTTAGTCCTAGTTGTCGAGCCCCAGGCTCCAGCTTGGGCACAGCCCATTGTTCATTACCTTCAGACAAGAGAACTCCCTGAGGAGCAGGAAGAAGCGAAAAAAGTAGCCCGTCAGTCTAACATGTACCAGTTCGTCGATGGCGTTCTGTACAGAAAAAGGTTGAACGGTGTGAAATTGAAGTGTATTCCTCGAGAAGATGGACTAGAGCTGTTGGCAGAGATACATGGAGGCATATGTGGCTCTCACATAGGGTCAAGAGCGCTTGTCAGAAAGGCATTCCGGCAAGGTTTCTTTTGGCCCACCGCTCTCCAGGATGCAACTGCACTAGTAACCAAGTGTGAAGCATGCCAGTTTCATTCGAAGAAATCACATCAGCCAGCTCAAGCTCTTCAGACAATTCCTCTCTCCTGGCCATTTTCGGTCTTGGGGCTCGACATACTGGGCCCTTTTCCCTGTGCTACCGGGGGCTTTGAGTACTTGTACATTGCAATCGACAAGTTCATAAAGTGGCCGGAGGTGGAAGCGGTGAGGAAGGTGACAGCACAATCAGCCGTCAAGTTCTTTAAAGGGATAGTTTGCCGTTTCGGTGTGCCCAACAGGATCATCACCGATAACAACACACAGTTCACAAGTCGCACCTTCATGCAATACGTCCAAGACCTTGGCAGCAAAGTTTGTTTTGCCTCTGTTGCTCACCCGAGAAGCAACGGCCAAGCAGAGAGGGCTAATGCTAAAGTGCTGCGCGGTCTCAGGACCAGAACTTTTGACAAGCTGAGAAAGTGCGGAAGACGCTGGATTGATGAGTTGCCGGTGGTTCTTTGGTCAATCAGAACGACACCAAATCGAGCCACTGGCCAGACACCCTTCGCTCTGGTTTATGGAGCGGAAGCAGTTCTCCCCACGGAACTCATATACGGGTCACCTCAAGTGCTCGCTTATGATGAGCTTGAGCAAGAGCAGCTGCGACAAGATGACGCTATGCTCCTTGAGGAGGATCGTCTTCAAGCTGCTGTGCGAGTTGCACGCTACCAGCAAGCTTTGCGCCGCTACCATAGCCGCAAAGTTCATGCCCGAAGTCTTGAGGAAGGCGACCTTGTTCTTCGGTGGATTAAGTCCGCCAAGAATTCAAACAAGTTGACGCCGAAGTGGGAAGGCCCTTATCGGGTAGTACGAGTCACCAGGCCTGGTGCTGTCCGCCTGGAGACCGAGGATGGCGTTCCAGTGAGCAACTCCTGGAATATCGAACATCTTCGCAAGTTTTACCCATAAGGCGCGGTTGCCGGGGCCCCCCGACAACCTCCTTTTGTACAAGTCTTGCCGGCAAGGCATACAATCCTTTGTACAAAGCCAGGCACAGACCCTGTGCGCAGTTGAATAAGCTTAAGTGTTTTGCATTTCTTGTTGATTTCCATGTTTATATATATGCATGTTCATCTGAGATATTGTATGACACTTGATCCCCGGTAAGACTAACGAACCACCAAGGTTCCATATCTTTATTTTCTCTTCTTTCTTTTTCTCAAAGGATAGAAGGTTCCCTCGCGTGCAAGTTTGCCGGGGGGGAGGAAGGTATGGATACCAGTGGGCGATGTTCAGAATTGGTTTCTTGCCGGAAGGAATACAGCGACAGAAAGCTAAGTTCGAAACTCTGAGCAAGTTTTTCAATTTTTACTATTAGGCTATTTCCTTTGGACGATTTCGGCCCTTGTATGAAAACCTGCACGCGAAGGAACCCTTGTCGTAATTGGCTGCGCCCTTGTTTTGTTTCGAGTCCTCTCAACAGTATAAGTGGCTGCGCCAAGAGCGCCAAGGTGTCTTGCCGGCCGCTGCACCTCCAGCAGGCTGCTGAAGTCCCGCACCCAGTGCTCGCGGCAGGTTGCGCGCCGACAAGTTTCCAGCAAGCGTAGGGCGTAATCATACGGAAAGAAATCGAACAAGGGGAATGGCATGCATATATTCAATCATAGCAAGTTATATTACATCAATAGTTGCCGCAGTTCTAACTTAAGATTAAATTGTCTTTGACATGGAATGGTGGCGGCAAGAAAAAGTGAGACAGCTAGTCCCTGCGCTGGCCTTCGACCCTCTTGATAGAATCCACTTTATCAAGGATGGGCGCGACAAGCTTTTCAAGGGCCTGGAGATCTGCATCCTTCGGCAAGCGGTCGAGCACGTTGGTGAGATCGATACCGGGGTTCTTATGCACCACCTTGATGAGCACTTTGTGGAGGACGGCCCGGCAAAGTTTGCGAGATTCGTTGGCCAGCTGGGTCGCTCGGTTGGACTGGAGCAGTTTCAGAGCATCAATGATGCTTTCGAAGAACATGGTCAACCTGGCGCTCGGGGATATTCTTTCTTCAGAAGAATACCTGAAGTTTTGCAGGCCTTCCCGGCCCATGGTTGACAGCTGTGCTGTGAGCTTCTCCGCAGTATCAACAAGGCATTCAGTCCAGATTTGCACGCCCTTTTCATAGTCAACTTGGGCGGCAGCAGCGCTCTTGAGCAAGTTCCTTTCTTCCTGGAGATCTTTGCTCAGGGCCTCCTCGCGGGCCCTGCCGTCCTTGACAGACTTCTCCAGCGTGGTCAGCTTTAGCCTCAGACCGGCAATGGCGTCGTTGGTTGAAGAGAGCTACTTGGTCTTGTCAGACATAGCAACTTGCATCTCCGCCAGGCTGTGGAGAGTTTTCTCCCTATCGGCTTTGAGCGTCGAGAGCTCCTTGCTGTGCTCCTCAAGGTCCACTTCGAGCTTCTTCACCTTGTCGCTCAGCTCGTTCTTGGTGGCTTCTGCGACCTCGGCGGCATCGACGGCTTCCTTAAGCTTGCTGGCGTGATCTGCAGTTGCAGCTTCGAGCGCCTCTTTGTGCTTCTGCTCCAGCTCCTGGGTCCGCCGCGCGACAAGTTTCTCAATCTCTTCATCTTTGCCGCGGAGTTTGGCGGCAAGTGCCTGCTCGCGCACGACAAGGTCTTCTTCATGAGCGTCAAGCCCAATGCGGCGCTGCGTCAAGAGAGCTTCTTCAGCGGCAACCTTTTGCGTGGCTTCCTCTTGCGCCCTTTCCATGTCAGATTGCTTCAATTGGAGCTCCGTCCAGCTTTGACTCACTTGTTCCCGGCCGGCAGTCAATTCTTGGAAGGCCTCGGCGTACCAGATCTGCATTTGCTCGACGCGTTTCTGGAAATCCGCCTCGGCTGCTTCGACAACTGCAGCTCTGGCATCTACCTTCTCCTTTTGAGCACGGTGGAGCGCCTGGAGCTTGCGGAAGTTATCGCCCATGGCCTGGAGGAGCTGATCTTCTTCAGATTTGCCGCTGCTGGCGCTTGGTTCATCAACAATCTTGAGCCTGGCAGCGGTGATGACTTCTTCATCAAAAGTTTCTCCTTCGGTCGGTGCCCCAACGCTTGCCATCCCCGGTAGGTTGACGAACAAGTTGTCGCCAACCTTGAGATACTTGCTCGATGAGGGGGCCTCAGATGCCGATGGTTGATCTTCGGCAAGCGTCTCAGCGGTGACTGGGGGCTCTGTGGCCGGCGTAGCGCTTGGCGCTCCTGCGGCAGGAATGCCGTCAGTACGGTCATCGACCTGCTCGCCGGCCCTCTCGGCAGGTTTCTTGGCGGCCTCCTCGGCAGCAGCCTCGCTGACCTCGACGGTGGCATCTTTGGTGGCCTCGCTAGCAGCAATCCTGTCAGCTTCGGCGGCAGCATCTCTGGCGGTCTCCTCGATGACGACGTCGACGTCCATGGGTTCCATCATAGGGGATTCTGAAGGACGAAGGAGGGAAGCAAAATCAAATCAAGATCAAGGTTCAGAAAGATAAAGAAAGAGTCACAAGCGCTCTGAGGCAAGCAGTCACCTGTGTCGAGCTGATGAATAACTTCACCCCTCCCGGCAACATTGCTTGCCGAGGAGAGGTTGCCGGTGCCTTTGTTCACCAGCTCCTCCTCCTCCAAGGTGGGCTCGTCGGTGGGGGCTCTTGCCGGAGACGCACTTGCGGGCTGCACAACAGGGGCGTCTTCCAACGCCTCCCCTTGTTGCCGTTCTTCTCCTGCAAGCCCAAAAGATGTAAGCGGCAAAGGTAGAAACCTTAGCACCTGCCAGCGGGAAACAAGTAATGAACTCACGCTGGGGGCTGTGCTGGGGACTGCGTCGAGGGCCAAGCTCCGGGCTGATGGAGATAGCCTCTGGCACGCTCGTAGAGCTTGTCGGTGGCTCGTCACCCGTAGAGGTTTTCGCCCTCTTCGCCATCCTTTCCGCCAAAGTTTCTGCCTCCCTGCAGAGACAAGACAAAGCAAGGCGATGAGATTGATTGAATTCACAATTTGGGAAATAAAGATTGTGACGGGATACTTACTCTTCCTCTTCTCGTTCTGGGCTGAAGCCGGAGATGTCGAAGTCGACCTCTGTTGCAATGTCCGTATGGGGAGGCGGAAGAGGAGTCCTGGGTCGCTTGGCTGCGGCAGGTGCAGGGGGTTGGTGTGGCTCTGCTGCCTCAACTTCCGGTGCTGCTGTATGGGATGCCCCTGCCGCCCCAGTGGTTGCCGCAGGTGTGTGTCTCGTGCGCCGCGCGGGTTGCTGTCGAACCCCTTGCCGCGGTGCACCCTTGCCGGCCGCCCCCTTGCCGGGAGCTTCGCTGCTCGAAGAAGCCTGACTTGCCGGGACGCCAGAGGCAGCTTTCCAAAGGACGCGTTTTGCCTTCTTTGGAGCTGGGGGCTCCTCCTGCGGCTGCTCTTCGGCTGCCTCCTCGCCTGATGAGCTCTAAGCGGCTGTGCCGCTCTGTTCCCCGGCAACCTCGTCCTCCCCGGCAGGTCTTTCCTCCAATACGACTTCTGCGTCGCTGGATTCCCATTCTGTGAAGCCAACGTTGCCGTCCTCCGCGGCAAGATTTGCCTTTTCCACTCTAGTGGCAATGTACGCCACTTCCTCGTCAGTGGTGACGCGGATGAGGTTTGTCTCTTCCCGGACGGCCCTCTCTGACAAGTTGTCGAAGAACTTTTGTGCCTCCTCCGTAGATGGCTCGGCCCAGGTCGCGTCAAGGCCGTGAGCGTTGAACACTGGCATTGCGGCAATGATCGACCCCAGGGCGGAGTTGTTGCACAAGGGAACAATTCTTGCCGGCAACCTATGCTTGTCATCACGCTGGAACAGCTTATGGCGGAGAGTGGCAAGCTGCATGATTGTCAAGTTGTTGCTTAATCCGGGGCGCAGCCTCATGATGTCTGCCGCGTTCTGGAACTCCCAAGCTGGTCTCCCCTTATTTTGCAGAGGGGCGATGCGGCGGCGAAGAAAATCAGAGCCTATCATCTCTATTGTGAGCCTGGCGGCTTTCAAACGGAGAATCCTGGTTGTGGCGATTGTGAGCCTGTCATCTTGAGCATCAAGATCGCTCCAGTCCTCGCCACGAACCGCCTTTTGTCGTCGGGGCGAACAGAAGGGATGGGGGTCTGCTTCCTTGATCCAGCACCACTCGGACCGCCATTCTTCCCACTTTTCGTGGTAAACCCCATCCGGATATATCTCCTTGTTCCATGCCCTTGGGATCCAGGCGATAGAACCGGCAAGGGCTTCCCCTTTTTGGACGCGAGGAATGAAGTAATGGCGAAAGAGGGCGGTGTTGGGAACTACTCGCATTCGGCGTTCGGCATTCGGCGATGATGGGCGAAGGTAGCCATGCAAGTTACGGCATTCGGCGTGAAGTCTAAGAGATGGAAGCCGTATGTATACATGATATCGTTGAAGAAGTCAGAGAATGGAGGGCAGAGCCCGCAATAAAAGTAAGCAGCGAAGAAGGGATATCTATCAGGGCCGCTTTTGAAAGAAGAACCTGGGGCCACGCGAGTCGCGGGGTGAGCTTTCGTCTCCCTCGCCCACATGCATTGGTACCGGTTCTTCAAGGCTTCCGCGTCGAGCGTCGGAGCGAAGACGACGTACTTCTTCCGCATCTTCACCAACTCGCTCTCCGGGAATTCGGCCTTCGTCTCCTTGCCCTTGCTCTTGCTAGCCTTGAGCGGCATGGTGGTTGCGAAGGCGGATGCCGAGGATGGAGCGGGTGTAGAGGCGATGAGCGGATGAGGAGAAGTTCTGCTCTGGGCTCGGGAGAGAGAGGGCAATGGCAGATTTCAGATTGGAATGAAGAGGGGGTAAAAGGGCAGCGCCTTTGCGGATTCCTTTTTATGGGGAAGGAGCGAGGCTGCTTCTTTTACTGCCCAATGTGAACACGCCTATACGAGCGCGCTGCGGCCGTGGCCGTTCAGCGCACGCTTCCCACGTCGCGCATTCAACGCGCGTAGTGGGGAAGCACAGCAGACGGAATGATTACAAGCAGTTAATCCCTGCCACGCGTGCCCGTGCACTATTTGGGCCTAGCCCAACAACGCCTCGCACCCGTGTGTGGCCTAGGCCCGGGGGCTCCTGTCGGTGTACTAAGTATTGGGCCTTTAGTACCCCATACTTGTGCACGGGTGGTTGTAGCCATAGCTGCAGCAAGGCTTGTCGGGGGAACAGCTGAAGATCGATCCAAGGTTATCAAGAGACATCCACGCCAAGGATCAGAAGATAAGGAGGACTGAAGACCAAGGGCTTGGCTCCCGGCAAGATCTTGCCGGGGTAGCCCGCCAAGCCCGGCAAGATTCGCACCCGACAAGGTTCTGCCACTATGCCACCGCTCCAGTACAGTGACCGGCCTGGCATTCTGGCCCCACTTCTGGATGTGTGGCAGGGCACTAGTGGAGGCGAGCTTAAGCGGTGCTGATGGGATGGCTCCTTTTTCCATCCCCAAGAAAGTAGGGACACCTAAACGGACACCTCACGGTGCATTAAATGCATTTGTCCTAAACCGTCAGTGGTTAGGTATGATAACCCTGTAGCTGCTTTACACCTCGCAAATAAGCAGTTCGCCACTGTGGTGACCCCTTTGATCATATAAAAGGAACTTTCAGCCCATTCTGCATGCGTAGCTGCTGCTTGAACTTACTGTTCATCGCAAGCGCTCCAAGAACTGGGACGAATCACTGATAATAAACTAAAGCAGGAGTAGGGTTTTACGCTGATCAGCGGCCCGAACCTGGGTAAAAATCCCCTCGCGTTGATCTTCGGTTCTGCTCTTTGTGCGTACCTCTCTCCCTGCCGAACCGTAAAGGGGTCCCTCGGATCCCATAGGTGTCGTACGCCGACACAATAGTCCGACCTTTATCATAACATCTTAGCGCCGCTACAAAAGATAGTGCAGGACAACGGGAATACATCCGGAATAATATAGCATACTGATTATTTGCCCCAAACCATTTGAAAATGTTATGCAGACCGCTAGGTCCTGTCATTTCAGATATATAAGTATGATTTAGGGGAGAAGCACTATGTTCTTCTGTGCCTGTCAACAAATACAATAATGGCAAAAAGTGAAACCCAACAAATAAAAAAGAAAAGAGAGAGATCTCTGACCCCAAAAAGCAAGTACGGGGATGACGAAAGGCAAGAATAGTAAACATACTCATATAAGTGCCTAATCATACAGCTTTCTCCAAGATTTTCTCTAAAGAGAAAAAAGCTTAATATGTAGGTACATATGACATAGTCATATTATTAATCAAGAAAGCAGGTAGGCACAACAAGCTAACTGAACAACAAATTAAAGAAAAAGGGTCTGAAATTGGTATATGCTGCATTATTCAGCATTGACATAGTTTTGCTACTTCGTCCCAAAATTGGAAAGAAAAGTATAGAAGAACATTCATCTCTTAAGAGCATAGCCTAACCATGAGGCAAGCTGTAAATCTGTAAGCTAGTCAGAAAACTGCATCGAGCTTGATTTTGAGAACTACTCCATCCATGACACATCTATATCCAGTCATAATGTAGAATCAAATGGTATGGAAGACGAGTTCTACATGTTTTCCTGTCTACTGATTATGAATAAAAAATGTAGCGTTAAACCTAAATCCATCTTCTGATTATGTACATGCCATGCCAGTTTATACACAAATAAAAAGAACTACAGCCTTACAGCCATCGTCAAGATAGTCTACAGAAGATCCGTTGAGCTTGTCCATTCGACATGGCCTCGATCTAGTCAGAGGCAAGGAATGCTCTGCATATGAGCATCCAATAACAAAATATGGAGCTCAAGCACGACCCTCGACATCTCAATATTAAAGTAACAATAACATTGTCCAAACCTATAATTCCCACCTCTCTTTTTAAAGATTAAAGTATGGATTGCAGATTGCACAAATAAATGATCATAGGGTGTGCCAGCAGGGGAGCATCAACAGCCCCAGGAATCCAGCAAGATCAACACCCCTATCTGTTGGAAAACAAAAGATGGATAAGTTGCACAATAAAACACATACGAGCTAAAAAGAAGATTACTGAGAACATGAAACATATGGTAGTGTTGGCCTTGAAGATTATCAATTGACTGCTCTAGATAGAATCAGTGAGAGACAGAGAGTACATTGCACGGTGGCGAAACATAGTTTCTTTCTTTCTGTAATGCTAAGATTGACATGAATGCAGATGGACATTTTGTACCATAAAATCAAAAGAACATTCAGTTATAACAGATTCGTTTATTCATATGCATCACATGACAATAACAGGAAAAAAGAAGTATGGTTCTATATTCCAAAGAAGTATGCATCACGATCACCATACAATTGTGTATGAAGGAACACTATGCAATGACAAAAACAGTAAGCATTTGGAAATAAGATACATGACACACACATGCATAATTATTGTGACTGAATTATCTAGAAATACTATGCAACTACACACATAGTAAACATTTGGAAATTAGAAATACAACAAACCCATGCGTAAATGATGTATATGAATTCTCGAGCTTACAGTAGTTGGCATGCTCTCTGTACGTTTGCTTTCTACTCATCAAGCAATTCACATATAATTAGCCTCTAGTATCAACCTACAAAATCATTCTACGTGGCTGACGGCGCTGATCATCTGGTTTGACTTTAAAAATAGAACTGAAGATTATTTTCGTTCTTGCAATTTGTAAAAAATATAGTATTGCGATCACTTTATAAAAAATAGCGTATGCAGAAGTGAAAACGAGTCATGACTGACTATAGGCATATAGCGCAGACACTGGTACATGAATGAATCATCTGACTTTGTTCAGCGATTATTTGCCACACTTTCTCATTAGTCATTACTAACACAACCTAAACAGCACATGCAGAGATGATGTTGTTGGTGCAAGAAAAAAGCGAATCAAATTTGCATTTGTCCTGCAATGGTGTTATAAACCACACATATTCGTCCTGCCAACAACAATAAGCAATAACCGAAAAAATGCAATTCGTTTAGGGGAACCATGCAATGCAAATTTAATGGCCTGATTAGCATTTATAATATGCTAAATCATGCAACAATAGTTATGGGACAATACTCAGCTCCATAAGATGATGAGACTAATGGTTTTCTTATGTTTCTCTCCATGATGATGATGATGATGAAGAAGAAGAAGAAGAAGAACACACCTCTCACTCTCTTGCATATGAGCTCCTTGCAAGAATCGTTGAAGAGCCCAAGAAGCTCGTCGACGGCGGGGAAAACGGGTGGCGCAGCATCGAGCAGGGGTGGCAGCGACAGCCAGACCACCTCGAGCACCACGGTCCGAAAGCCAAGAGCATGAGCAGACCAAAATCAGAATGGATTAACTAGGAAACCCTAGACAGATCCCTAAAAAACAACAAAGCCCTTGATGAGCACATACACATCACAAAGGGAAAGACAAACAAGGGAGCAAATAATCACCTCAGCCATCTCAGAAGCCCACTCGGTGTGCTCCCTCTCCGGTCGACCCGCAAGACAGCCCCAACGCCACGCCACCGTCCCAACCGTGAAACAGCCAGAGAAGCAAGGAAGATGGTAAGAAACAAGCGAAATAAAAGATAGTGGGCTCCAATACAAACATTAACCAGCCTAAAGACGCTGTTATTAGAAACATGACACCGTGGTTTCTGCTGGTTTATCAACAAATTAAAACAAGCCATTCAACCGACAACTTGCTGGGAGCGAGTCTTTCTAGCATAACAAAGTGCAACTTACTCTTAACCAGATGAAATGAAGGACCAACAACAAACAATAAAAGATCAAAAACAACTTATATGAAATAAAGGTATGAGAGAGAAGAAATCTTTACATAAGACGGCTATAAACACTGGAGCATAAATAAGCAACACCTTTAAATACAAATAAAACGGGTTCAGGTTTCAACGCATAGTGGGCTCAGATTTGCCTTTCCTCGATCATATAACCTACCCCCGCCATCTCTTGTCACCAGATTAATCTGTTTATACAGTGGAGCTGCCCTGGTTATCACTCAACAAGAATGACCATCCAAGGACAGAACAATAAGTATCACAGGATCAAAAAGGATTCTAGAGACAAGAGGTAGGATCCAACTTGATACCCACAAGTGCCTTGATTGCTCAAAGGCACGCTTATTTCAGCCATGGCTAATCATCATCGCCCTAGCAAGAATGGCTTCCGACCGGTGGGGCACGTGCAAATAAAAAGGGTTCAGGGTTCAATGCATAGTGGGCTCAGATTTGCCTTTCCTCGATCGTATAACCTACCCCCGCCATCTCTTATCACCAGATTAATCTGTTTATACAGTGGAGCTGCCCTGGTTATCACTCAACAAGAATGACCATCCAAGGACAGAACAATAAGTATCATAGGATCAAAAAGGATTCTAGAGACAAGAGGGAGGATCCAACTTGATACCCACAGGTCCCTTGATTGCTCAAAGGCACACTTATTTCAGCCACGGCTAATCACCATCGCCCTAGCGAGAATGGCTTCTAACCCCAGGCGGTGGCACGAGATATTTCACCGCGGGAATAACTATTCATTGCTATAGGAGCTCGGGTTCGATCCGACGGCCAAGGTCCTCCAGCGCCTCGATCCAACGGCCCAGATCTCATCAAGCCAACAAAATGGACGGCCAGATGTTCCAAATCACTGAGAGCGCCCGTAGCCCCCCTCCGTTCTTGTCTCTAGATGGTTATCACTCATCGAAAATGACCATGCAAGGAAAGAGCCACTAAAATATGAACGTGATCAAAACGGCTCAAAGAAACGAGGGGGGATCCAACTTAATACCCACAGGTGCCTCGATTGCTTGAGAGCATGCCTATATCAGCCATAACTGATCATCATAGCCCTGGCCATGTCCCATACAGTAGCCAAAGTAGAGGAGCAGGAGGAAGATGGAGCTCGCCGAGGGAGGTTGTAGCCGAGGAAGTACTCAGTGGGTGCCGGGGTTGCACCTGAACACCGTCCAGCCGGCGAGGAACTGCTTCCTACACAGCACATCCACGTCGCCTCATCGGAGTTGTGACTTGCACCGTCCCACCGACAAGCATGAACGACACGGGCACCGAAGCGGCCAAGGAGGCGAGGAGGTGATGTACATCCAGGAGCACCACCAGGGGCGGAGATGACCGGGGCACCAATTTTGATGTTTTCAGTTCTGATGTTAGGCAAATGAAAAGGTGAGATTGAATAAGAATAAATCAAACATTCAGTCGAAGACAACAGTGTTTGCTACATACTGTATTATCGACCACCTAGCTGATGATGATTTCCTACCTTCAGGATTTGCCTTTTACCTTGAGCTCATGCCAAGATTACCTGCAAAACAGTAGACATGCATTTCAGTGCTAAGGCGAAGACAAAGAAAAGAAAAATGAAAGAAGAAGAGAAAGAAAAAGAGATAGCTACAATCCAAGGAAGAAACGCCTAACACCGCACCCAAAGTGAAATAAGAGGTAGAAGACACGACAAAATCCGAGCTAAAACAATCCAGATCAGACCCACAGTGCAATCCCACACCCCAACCAAATCATCTCACTCTTTTCTTTTGTAAGCCACGCAAAATCCTGTTCTAAAGGCGAACAAGTTACAGAAACGAACCTATAGTTAAATTCAGTGACTAAAACCTATAGCCAAAAAAGAAAATAATCTGCAATGCAAAGGTAATATCATTTATCTATTGCCAATCACCCTATCCATTTAAAAACATTAAATTGCATATGATTTATAATCCGAACATAAACAGTTTCCGGTCACATGAGATTATCTTTTTAACCGAACTGAACCTCCAAAGCTATGCCAACGATTAAATACGACATTAGTGTAAAATATGGTAACGGTGTGGTTTATTTGGGTCAAAAAAGGCAAACCAAAAATTTAGGAAGAGCTAATTAAGGATACATATTTTGTCCCCCAACACTAAAAATCGAGGAATGTAGATCACTTCACTTATCACCGATGCAAAAGTCAAGTAGGATTACAATCTAGAAGTCATGGCACGAAATTGAAAAGCCATCCATACCGGGCATAGGTGAGTTCAGGGCACTTGGCCACGGTCGGCATAACATTTTCCTCAGCGCAAGCATACAATTCTCCTGGTGTAGTAGCTACATGAAGTGAAACTCTCCTGGCAAAACAAAGTAAAATCTTATGACCAAATGTAATGGAAAATATAAATATTCATTGCAAAACTGGTCTGCCTTTTCAGATACTAAAAAAATCGATAGCATGTCAGGCCACTATAAGACTAATAAACAGTACCCTTTTCATTCACATCCATATCGTTCTTGCGGTTTCACTGCAGCAAGATTTATCCAAAAACCAGTGATAGAAAGGAACTGACATTGTGGTGCATCATGCATCATAATGGCTACCAGAACCATGTCAATGCATCGCCAAGAATTACATAGAACTCAATTCATGGAAAGGGCATACAAGCTCAACATGTCAGTACTGTAAAACATGGAAGCCATAACAAATTATAGCACTAAAACAATCTGTAATTACACATTATGATGGTATAGTTGTTATTGCATAAGTTGAGATAATCACTACACAGAGCCTAACTGAAACTGTAATGATAAATTTCAAGTGTAAGAATCTTAACATAGTACTCATTTTGAACCAGAGGAATACCCCATATACACATTTTACAAAATAACAAAGAGCACATGAGTACCTTAACTTCCAAAAGATCCCAATATTTGGAACCTAGCTAAACCCTTATCTCTCTCCCATCGAGTCCAAGCAAGGCAGCACAAAAGGCCACAGAAAAGTGGCCATCTTTGGAACCTAGCCAGACCACTTGGAATCTAGCCAGACCTGAGAGCACAAAAGGCTCTGTGGCCATCTTTGGAACCTAGCCCGTCCTGAATCTAGCCAAACCTGAGAGCACAAAAGGCCCCCATCTTTGGAATATGGTCTGAATCTAGCAGCATCTGCAGACAGAGAAGACAAATAACCTACAAGCCCAGGCCTACAAACAAACATGAACAGATAAAGGAGAGAGAGGCCTACGAACAAACAAGATCAGAGAGGGAGAGGTGGTGAGGAGTTGAGGCACCAAATCGAAACCAAAGTGTAAACGACGGCTCAGATCTACGGCTTGGCGTCGCCGGAAGCCGCGACGATCCCCCTGCCAAGCGGTCCCCTGAGGCCCTGCCACCGCAACCGGCGCCGACGATGCCGCAACGGCTGCCCGAACACGGGCCTCCAAGCCAGCGGCATCGTGGCGCGGCGTGGCGCCGGCGGGAGGGCTGGCTCAGAGACGAGGAGGGATCCGCCGCTGCCGCCGCTCGGGAGCACGGGTCTGCGCCAAGGTCTAGGCCTCCTCATCGAGTGGCCGCGGTCCCTGATGGCGCGGTCATCGGCCACGGCGAGCGGGACGGGCGGGGCGGGGCGGGGTCATCAGCCACGGCGAGCGGGGCGGGCGAGGCGGCGGGGCAGGGTCATCGGCCATGGCGAGCGGGACGGGTGGGGCGGGGCGGGGTCATCAGCCACGGCTAGCGGGGCGGCGGGGCGGGGTCATCGACCACGGCGAGCGGGACGGGCGGGGCGGGGCGGGCGAGGCGGCCGAACGGGAGAGAAGGACGCGATCGAGGAGGCGTCTAGGGTTCTACGGGAGCCGCGGTCATTTTATAGCCGGCAGCGAAATGACCCAAATGCCCTCGGCGGGGCACCGATTTTACAGGCGGTGGCACGAGATATTTCACCGCGGGAGTAACTACAAGAGCTCGGGTTCGATCCGACGGCCGAGGTCCTCCAGCGCCTCGATCCAACGGCCAGATCTCATCAAGCCAACGAAATGGACAGTCAAATGTTCCAAATCGCTGAGAGCGCCCGGTGGGTGCTTCGTTTCTTCTTCTTGGATACGCAAACGGATGGTGAGCTACAAAATCGACCCGAGGAGGCGGCGGTGGCGGTATTGCACTACATCCAGCTGCAACATGCATCAATGTGGAGGCTGCAGCTTCAGTGCCTTCCTCGTTTACCTCGATGACCGCCTTGTGGATGATGTCACTCAGGACCAATGGCTCGGCTTGGTCGCTGAACGGCAACTGAAACCCCAGCTTCTTGAGAACGGTGACGATGCTGTTGTGGAAGGGCAACTTGAACTTGGGCACCCGAAACTTCCTAACGTCGATCTTCTCCTTGGGCAGGTGCTTGTGCAGGAAGCCAGGTTGAGATGCTATCGTCTCGACCAGGCTCGGCAACCCATCGATGGCATCAGGAAGGACGATGCACATAGAAAACTGCGTACGCTTGTCACGATCGGCGCGCCACCCTGTCAACATGTTAGCAAGATGTAATGCATTAGTGTGACCCACGAGTGAAAGGATCGAGACTGTGTCTGGACGGACGGATTACCTTGCAATTGAGCCATTCGGTAGCGGAGCTTGAGCACCTTGAACCCTTCGCGCACGGCGATGAACTGGGAACTCCAGCTCTTCATGAAGGGCACTTCGACGGTGCGGCCGTCGAGCTGGTGGAAGGGTTTGTTGGCGGTGTCCTCCTTGTCGAAGGGCTTCTCCCACTTGCCCTTGAAATACATGGCGTTGCCGAGCACGACGCGGGTGAGCGGCGTTATGGATTCCCGGCCAAGGACGGAGCCGATCAGGTTGCTCGTGACCTGCGCGACCCACGCGTTGATCTGGCCCCGTGCCGCCTCGGGATTGTTGCGGAAGTCGACCGTGCTGGCATCGGCCTTGTACGTGCTCACGGCGGCGTGGCGGAAGGCTGGCTTCAGCGGGCACGCGAGGTCGGTCCAGACGCCGGACGCGAACGCGACGCGCGGCCCGCCGGACTCGGAGTGGTCCTTGAGCGCGTCCTCCGCCACGCGGGAGAGGAACTCGTCTAGCGCGGCGCGAGACGGCGCGCCGAGGACGCCCAGGATCTCGTCAAGGGTGGCGCCCCGGGCGCCGGCGGCCAGGAGCGCGAGCGCCGCGTAGATGGACAGCGGCAAGAGCACCAGGTTGCTGTCCGCGTTGTCGTCGGCGAGGCGACTCGCGAGGCTGGCAGCGAGCGCCGCCTGGCCGCCGGAGCAGGACTGCGTCGTGTCCCTCGTCGCTTCCATCGCTTGCTTTCGGGACGGAGAGAAAATTCTTCTCCTTGATGCACGCTAACAAGAATCGGCTCTATTTATGCTCGGTGATTGCTAGGCATACGTGACAAGTTTCAGTTCTCGAATCGAAAGGTAAAAATCTGAGACGAAAAGCAAACAACTCGTCCCCCGCCCCCCCCCCCCCCCCCCCCCCCCCCCCCCCAAAAAAAGACCCTAAAAAACCATTTGCTTCCTTTTTATCAATGGAAAGCATGCCAATTTTCTAATTAATGATGAGATTCTGTGACGCATACTATGTTTTTTTTTTGCGATATTTTTTTCTACTTTCTTTAAGTTTATTTTTCAACTGTTATATTGTCAATTGTCTAGGTTGTCTCAGCTTAGGAAAGCTCAAATCTAAATGATATGTCTGCACATTCCTCAAAGAAATTATTTGCTGACCCTAAAAAATTATTTGCTTCCTTTTTTTTTAATGGAAAGCATGCCAACTTTCTAATTAATGTTTACCTTTCCCAATAGGTAAACACTAGCACATATGACCGTGCGTTGCAACGGGGATGAAAATTGATATGTACTTCAATTTTCAATTTAGAAAACATTGGATGCGCAAGCACAACATATCAACTCATTAAGTAGTTTAACTCACACACTCAATTGCCCTAAGGGAACTCCCCACTATATTTGAACTTATAATCATTTGTATTAACCCTAAATCTAGGTTGTGAATGTGCAGCCAAGTTAAACACTGTCGGATTGCAATTATATATTAAGTTATATCATACTCCCATAGTCTCATAATATACCATCTATCTCATGTTCACCGACAATCCCGTGTACAAAGCATCCAGAGTATTGGGAGTTAATTTTTTCTTTTTGAGATATGTGAGTTAAATCCTTCCTACTCAACTGTAACAAAATAATTGTGTGTTCGTTTCTCCAAGGATAATCAGGACCCACTCCTCACCCTCTATCGATTCCCGGAGCGGTTTATTGTTTTTCATACAACTTGCAAACGTATATAAACTGATCAAATTTAGTGTAAGAAAATAAGAAGCGGTTGTTTAATTTGACTAGTAAATGTGCACCTGCAACGCACGTGTAATCTTAATCCGGCTTGAAGATATACCTGACTTTTCTTTAGAAAAGTAGCATCAAAAGAAATAGTTTGTGTAAGCACCACCAGCGGCAGGTCCATCTCTTCCTTCAAATGGATTGAAAATTATACTAATCCAACTTAGTTAATGGTATATCAAGTGACCAAGGGAGGGGGCACATACCTTGTCCTCAGGCCGCTAAAAGAGAAATCCAAAAATCTAAGCACAATCCATTGAAATCAGCACACCTAATCCACTACCCAGCTGCTACCAAAAGTTCCATATCACTGTGTAACCTAGTTGTTTCATAGCGCACGTTGGTAATGAAGGTTAATAACTGCCGAATGTGTGCACACAAGGCTGCTTTTGGTTCAGTTTTACGAAGCAGGTTCAATTTTTAGTGCATACAGACTGCTTTTCTATTCAGTGAAACGTGAATCAATCTTCTCCGGAAGAAATGAAGAAAGCAGAGATGAAGACCTCTGGCCCGGCGGCTGCGTGTTTGACGGCGGCGTGTCCCCTGATGGCGGTGCTGACGACCTAGGCCCGATGGAGAGGGACGGGCAGGCGGTCCAGACAGTGTCCATGATGGTCCGACGGCCCGACGCCAACGGACGGCCATGCGGTGTCCCTGACAGGTCCGACGGCGATGGGCGGTCCATGCGGCGCCACCGACGCGCCCCCGCCGGTCAGCCAGGCGGTCTAGGCGGCGTCCCCGACAACCGGCGTCCTTGAAATTGCGGCGGCGTCGCTACGGCCGAGGCCACGCAAAGGCGATGGGTAGAGGCGGCACGGAGATGTGAGGGGCGGCATCCTTGAAGCTGCTGCGGGTCGAGGCGATGGGGGCGGCGTGCGTCGCTGAAGCGAGGTGATGGGGTGGCGCTGTTGGGCGGTTCGCTGTGGCAGTTTCCTTTCGTGTGAAAGGGTATGTAAGGAAGGGATCGCACGCCGGTTTGCTGTGGCAGTTTCCTTTCGTGTGAAAGGGTACGTAAGGAAGGGGATCACACGCCGGTTCGCTGTGGCAGTTTTCTTTCGTGTGAAAGGATACGTAAGGAAGGGGATTGGGGAGAGAAAGGATTGATTAGCAGTAAACGCGTTTAGCGCTAAACGTGTTTAGTTGCTCATCATTAGAACAATAAAGACTGTCGGATTAACGCTAATGAATGGCCGAGATCTGTTGGATCTGCCCCACTGGGTCTTTTTATATTGGTATAGATAAGTAAACAAACCCTCTCATTTGGATTTAAAGGGCTCGAGGGCCAAAACTCTACGACCAAGAGACAACCTCACGCGAAGATTAAATGCATCTAACTGTAGCCAGTAACCGCATGAAGAAGCAGTTTTCACGTAAATATTATATTTTGGTTGCCACGTAGAATAATTGGGCTCGCATATAATGCACCAATTGGAGGAAAGAAAACCCATCGCATGCATTGGCTGGTGTTCTATATAGATCTGCTGGGGAGATTAAATCAAGCATTTTTCATGAATGACCCAAAAATAACGGACGTACTCATTGCACCTGGCTTAATAATGATGGATGGAGGTAATAGGCAGAAGTACGAGCTAGCTCAATTTACTCACTCAAGGTTTTTTCTTTTTTCAACAAATGTTTAGAATCTTAAAAAATGTTTGCATTTTTAAAAATTAGTTCATTTTTTAGAAATGAATCCTTTTTTTCAAATATTGTCCAAAAATTCAAAAATAGTTTAGTATTCCAAAAAAAATCACTTCTTTTCAAAAAAGTTTGAAAACTCAAAAAGGTTTAAATCTTCCGCTGCAATTTTTACAAAAAAACCGAAGAACTACAGTGGCTAGGGACGTTGTTAACTCACGGGAGGTTACGTGATTGGTCCCACTCACGCACAACTTTTTGCTAACTGTTTTTATGTTTTGCCACTGCTGTTTGTTTTTTTAACTCCCGCGCTACAAATATTCCACTGAAGTTGGCTTGTCGGAATGTCAAGGAGCGCGGGCACAGTACCAGCTGGTTGCGGGTTCGATTCCCACCTGGGCACCTTTTTTTATCTTGTTTTTCCACCGGGCAAAAAGCAACGAAAACACTAACGCCCACACGTGTGGCAACACTGCAACTCGCCCACACGTCTGGATCACCGTCTAGTTAAGTTTGCACGAATCTTGACATACTGAGGCAGTTTTCGTGTGCCACGTAGGATAAGGCCGGTGTGTGGGCGTTGGAGAGGTCACCCATACGCCCCTAATAGCAAAAGGAATTAACTAAAATTTATGCAACTAAAATTATCAAAGTATTTTCTGTTCAAAACATTAAAAGCAAAAAGATTTTTCATAAAGAACTTTTTTTGTTACAAACTTTAATAGCAAAAAGAATTATCATAAAGATTTTTTTTGTTAGAAACTAAAATAACAAAAACTGTTTTTGAATATAATGATAAAACACAGTAATATTAAATAGCAGAAAAAAGAATCACTCCAAAATCTATTTTTATAGTAAAGTTAATCACAAACTAGTGATTCACACAAATTTCAAAGAATTCAAATTTAAACTATTTAAATTGGAAAACTAATGGCACTAATAGCAAGTTTATAATTTTTATTACCTAAAAGCAAAAAGAATCACTGAAAAACAGTTTGTATTTTGTTGTAAGTAGAAACAAAATAAAATAAATAAAGCAAAAAAGAAAACAAAAAAACTAGAAAAAAAATAAAAAAAATGCCACCTACTGGGCCACCGCGGCCTGAATACGACTAGAAACCCATCCATGGGCCAGGATTCAGGCCTGCAGAGGCCCAGCAGGCCCACGGGCAAAGAGTAGCAGAGAAGGCCCGAAAGCCTGCAGTTGAGAGGAGCTCGAGAGGGTCAGCGCAGCAGCGCTTATAAGCACTCTCGAGCTCTCTCAACTAGCAAGGTGGGACTAAACATCACACCGCACCGCGCCAGCGCAAGGCCTTTGCACCAACCGGGACGAAAGGGGGGCATTGGTCCCGGTTGGTGGAACAAACTGGGACCAATGCCCCCCCTTTGGTCCCGGTTCGTACCACCAACCGGGACCAATGGTGTCTGTTTCCCGCCCTTTGGGCTGCTGAAAAGAGACCTTTGGTCCCGGTTGGTTGCACGAACCGGGACCAAAGGGGGGTATTGGTCCCGGTTTGTGCCACGAACCGGGACCAATGTTTCATCTATATAAGCAAACACTTAGAAATTTTCTCCAAAATCACTTCTTCTCCTGCCCGCCCCTGCCCCGCCGCCGACGCCGCCCCGACGCCGCCCGCCCCCGACGCCTCCGCTGTGAGCAGCGCGCCCCTGCCCCGCTGCCGCGTTGATTTTTTTTATATATATTGGTAATATATATATATATATATATATATATATATATATATAATATATAATATATATATGTTTTCTTTTTATTGTATGTATGTATGTATGTATTTTTGTATGCATTGATGTTTTTTAAACTTTTTATATGTATGGAAAAGAGGAAGAAGGAAGAAGGGAAGAAAGAAGGAGAGGAAAAAGGGGAGAAAAAAGAGAAGAAGAGGAGAAAAAAATAAGAAGAGAAAGAAGGAGAAGAGAAGAGAGAGGAGAGGAAGAAGAGGAGAAAAAAAATAAGAAGAGGAAGAAGAAGAAAAAAAAGGAGAAGAAGGAGGAATAGAGGCTCCTTCTTTTTTTTCTTCTTCTCCTCTTTTGTTTTTTCTTTTCTTACTCTTCTTAATTTTTATCGGGAACGAGGGTGTGAGGAGAGCGGAGGGTCGAGGGTGGGAATAGGGTAGAGGGTCGAGGGTCACCGAGGGGCGAGGGTGCCGAAGGTTCGAGGGTCGAGGGTCGCCGAGGGGTCGAGGGTCGAGGAACGCCGAGCGGTCGAGGGTCGGGGCGACGGAAGGTTCGAGGTGCCTGTGCAAAGGATTGAAAGGGAAGAAGAAGAAAAAAAAAGAGGAGAAGAAGAGGAAGAGAGGAGAAGAAGAAGAAAAGATTAATATGAAAAAAAGAAGATAAAAAATTAATCTATTCTTCTTCATTCTTTTTCTTTTTTTTTTTTTTTGGTTTTTGTTCTTCTTTTTAATTTATTGGGAACGAGGGTGTCGAGGATCGCGAGCGGTCGAGGGTCGGGAAATAGGGTAGAGGGTCGAGGGTCACCGGAGGTCGAGGGTCGCCGAAGGTTCGGAGTCGAGGGGTCGATTTTCAGAGCTGCGGCGAGGGGCGAGGGTCGAGGAACACCGAGCGGTCGAGGGTCGGGGCGGCGGAAGGTTCGAGGTTGCCTGTTACTTTCGCCTAATGATGAAGACATGGTTTTGTTGAATCCTTTGACACTAGACAAACGTGACATGAGGGGGTCGAGGGTCGGGAACTAGGGTAGAGGGTCGTGGATCGGCGAGCGGTCGAGGGTCGTGAACTAGGGTAGAGGGTCGTGGATCGCCGAGCAGTCGAGGGTCGTGAACTAGGGTAGAGGGTCGAGGGTCGCCGAGGGGTCGAGGGTCGTCCAGGGGTCGAGGGTCCAGATTTATCAAGAATGCCCCCATTATGGATATGCACAAGTTGATCCAATTTTTTTCTGATCTCATCTATATATATATATATTCTTCTATATGTCACGTTGTCTGTCAAAGTATTGAAGAAATCCATGGCTTCATCATTTGCCAGAAGTAACAGGCGTATGATGCTACGAAGCTCTTCAAAGTTATTTTGGAACGGAGTTCCTGATAGAATAATTCGCCTTTTGGTACGAATTTCAGCAAAAGCCTTCCAAATAGCGATATTCGGAAGGCTCTTGCTGAACTTTGTACCAAAAAGCGAATTATTCTATCGGGAACTCCGTTCCAAAACAACTTTGAAGAGCTTCGTACCATTATACGCCTGTCATTTCCGGCTAATGATGAAGTCATGGTTTTCTTGAATTCTTTGACACTAGACAACGTGACATATAGAAGGGTAGATGAGATCAGGAAAAATATGGACCATTTTCTGCACATCCAGAATGGCGTCATTTTGTTAAATCCCTTGTCGGTCTGGACGTCGGACATTCATGAGAGAGGCGGTCCGACCCAAACCCTAGAAGCGTTGTCGAGGCCACCCCAAACCCTAGAAGCGTTGCCTAGGCCACCCCAAACCCTAGAAGCGTTGTCGAGGCCACCCCAAACCGTAGAAGCGTCGAGCTAGCTAGGTCTACATTTGCACTAATATATCCATCTGTCATGTTTTGTATATTAATTGCCATGTTGTAATATTTGCAGAAACTATGGAGCACCGAGACATCGAAGCAGAACAGTTGTTGGGGGACATAATCCTCGGCGGAGGTGATGTCTTGTCGTATCTCAACGACACCGATGGTCTGGAAGGAGAGGGTGAAGCAGGCTCCGGTGATCGAACAATGGAGGTGGAAGGACATGATTATGATGGCTCCGGTGACGGAATGCCGGTGGAAGAAGGAGACCGTGATGCTGCTCCGGTGAGCGAACGGAGGAAGGAGATGTTGCAAAGTCCGGCGAGGTATATATATTAATTAAGCCTGTGCTGACTAGCTAATTGATGCATTAATTGTTTTGGTATGTACACATATTAACTCTCTTCTTTCTTCTTTTCTAGCCCTCCGGATCAAGCCAAACTTCGGTAACGAGACGAGGCCCGAAGAAAAGGTTGCGCCAGGATGAAAGGTTCACGATCACAGCAATCAAGGGCGATGGCCAACCGATTGAACCCAGCCGGACCAAGGAAGCATTTTCTGCTCAGTGCGAGGTTCTTGTTAGGGACATGATCCCGATCAGCATCCACCAATGGAATAAGGCTAAGAGCGAAGACCCTCAAGTGTCTTTTGTCAATGATAGACAGAAAGATGATCTTTGGACCGCGCTGAAGGCAAATTTCACCCTACCGCCAGAGGAGGATCCGGATAAGCCAGTTATAGAGCCATTGGTCAAGGCTCATGCTCTTAAGAAGATGGCAGATCTATTCAGGAGGTGGAAGAATGAGTTGAAATCAACGTTTGTCGACAAAGGGAAGACTCCAGAATTCACCGGCCGATTTGGGAAGATAAGAGATCACTGGCCCGCATTTGTGGCCCACAAGACATCGGAGAAGAATAAGAAGATGTCAACGACAAACAAGAAAAATGCTGCAAAGAAGGAGCATCACCATCGCACGGGGTCAGGTGGCTACCTCAAAGCACGGCCGTTGTGGGACAAGGCTGAGAAGGACCTGCTTGATAAAGGGGTCGAACCAGAGACATTGAACTGGCCAGACCGTTCAAGGACTTGGTTCTTTGGGGTTGGGGGAACCTTGGACCTTGAAACAGGGAAGTGCCGTTGGACGAAGGAGCAACTTGAAATACCCGTCAAGAAGCTTCAGAAGTATATCGCCGCAGCGCAGCAAGGGACGTTTGTTCCCGACAGAGAGAACGACGAGCTCACACAGGCCCTCGGGAATCCTGAGCACCCAGGACGAACACGAGGCACGGCAGGCTCCGTTGCGTGGAAGGTTGGGTTTCCCAGCGCAGGAGGTTACAAAACCCGGGAGAGGAGGAGGAAAGTGGAGCAGACCGAACTACAGAAGCTGAATGCAAGGGTACGAGCGCTAGAGGAACAAGCACTACTAGTTCAGAGCCAGCGACCTGCCGGAGCTACCCCAGAAGCTACCCCACCATCTCAGCGGAGAAGCAGCGTGGCTTCCACCGAGCTCCTTCAGCAGTCTGACTTCACGGCTCCCAGCTACCCCGTGGATGCTATCACGGAGGCTCAAGATTGCCACCTTATGACGCAATGGCAGCACCTCAAAGTCAAGGCGGCTGTCGGCTCTGTTGCACCTCCTCAACCCGGCGCAACTTTTCACTGCCTTCCGATTCCACAAGGCTATGCTGTTGTGATGGTCGATGAAATAACGGAGGGATTTGAGGAGCTCGAGCTTGACCACCCTACCGGTGAAGGGGAGACTCGGCTGGGTCTTGCTCTGAAGACTCCATGTCTATGGCGGAAGGAGCTCATCAACCTTCCGAACTGGACGCCTCCTCCTCCTCCTCCGGCGAGTCAGGGCACTGTGCTTCCTCCTCCTCCGGCGAGTGATCAGGGTAGTCCGCCTCCTTCTCCGGCTGCTCCGGCGCGTGGCGGCACTCCGCCTTCTTGTCCGCCTGCGTCGGCGCGTCCGAGCAGCCCGCCTCCTTATCCGCCTCGTCAACAACAGCGGAAGACAGCCGCCGCAGCTCCGGCTACTCCGGCGCGTCGTAGCACTCCCGTCCTTCTCCGCCTCGTAAGCAACGAAGGAAGACAGCCGCTGCCGCTCCGGCTGCTCCGGCGTCTAGCAGTACAGCCAGAGGCGGGAGGCAATACATATTCGGTCCATCTCTCAAGCCTCTAGAGAAGTTACCATACGAGATGACCGAGGAGGAAAACGCGGAGATCTGTCAAGCCCAAGTGAAGGACTTTTTTGCAAAGAAAAATCCACCTCCGGAGGAGAAGATAGATCCGGTGAAATTGAAGCGCACTTTGAAGAACCTGAAGCGACCACCACCGCCTCCGCCGGATGACAACCATGTCCGCGCTCTTAAAAAGGCAGTGGAAGGAGCGCGCCGGTCGGGAACTACTTCAAGTGACAAAAGGTTACAAGAACGAAGAAGTGGGAACAAAATTCCCCAGCTCGGCGAACAGGCAAACCAATCGTGCCCCCCGCTCAAGGTGTCTAGCGATATCGTCGCAAATCTGCTGGGGATGCTGCCCGGTACCAATCCTGGTGATTACCTGCCCGACGATGCACATTTTGATACAATGGAGGTGGACGAACACAAATACCGGTACAGGAAGCCTCTCGTCAGGCCTGGTGATCCTCCTCTAACAACGATGATGCCAAGATTCCATAAGTGGTACATGGACACCTGCAAGTCTGGGAAGGATATTTTGACGCTGAGAGTTAAAAAGGAGCACGACCTCGTTGGAATTGATCTGTTGTCTGTTCCATTTGAGGAGTTCTTCCAGATTTCAATCAAAAGGACCTCGATAAAATAATCATCACTTGCTACTGTCTGTAAGTACTATACTTCTGTAATTAAGTCTCTATATATAGCTCAGCTCTTTCATTGCATGTATATATAATTAACCTCACTATATTATGCAGATTGAAGATCGTCGAATGCAGAAATGCACAAATCTATGATATTGGGTTCATTAACACAAATCTCATAGATGAATGGACGGTTAAATATAATGCGAAAGAAACCGAGGCCAACTTGCTACAATCGTTGCTTAAAAATCAAAACAAAGATAAAATACTCTTTCCTTACAACTTCAAGTGAGTGTTACTGTCTTCTGCATATTCGGTTTCCATTATTACTCGAGGTTATAGTAATGTAATTGATGAGTTATGCATGCGTGCGCAGCTTTCACTTTATTCTTCTAGAGATTAAGCTTGAGCAGGGACTAGTAACCGTCTTAGGCTTAAGACGAAAAGATCCCAAGGAGTATGCGGCCATGACTGAAATGCTCCAGAAGTAAGTTCAATCGATCATTATCACAGCATATCGGCAACTTTGTTCATTTCATGATATCAAGTAATTATTTTCTTTGTCTCGCAGGGTTTGAAAAGTGTTCACCGTAGAAGCTCCGGGACTGCCGGGGGAGCTGCGATTTACACACCCGAAAGTAAGTACTACTAGCTAGTTCCGCGCATCTCCCATTGATTCTAGCTAGTTTCATCAATACCATTTATAATGCTTGATTATCAGTTTGATTGACCTCTGTTTCTCGTAAAGTGGTTGTGGCAGGAAGGCGGGAATAATTTTTGTGGATACTACGTTTGCGAGTACATCTACAACGCGACGACCTCTAAGTGGGGCTATTCTGAAAAACAATATGAAGTGCGTAAGCAATAATATTCACAATTTTATTTTATTACCATCATTTGTGTTGAGTTTCATTCATATATATGTATTGACCCCCTTCTTCAAATTAGATTTGGCAGATGCGGGATGAACTCCTACCACAAGATCGCATAAAAGCAATTCAAGAGGAATTGGCGGGATTCTTTCTTGACCACGTCATCAATCCAGCCGGAGAATACCATGTGGAACTTGACATCACATGTTAGGGATTGTAAGAGATCTTATATTGTATATATGTAGCTAGTAGCGTCGGATAGATATACGAAAACTTGTTGTTCGACCAATCTTCGGAGAAGGAGGAGGTCGATCACTTCTCTCTGTATATGTTCATGACGATCTTGTGTACTTAATGGTTTCCTTCATTTGCTTACTAGCTAGCGTGTCGAGCCTCTCTTATACGTATAGTACGTAGCGTCGACCAAGCACGCAGATAAGAGAGGACACTTCTCTCTATTAGCTAGCTACACAATATATGAAACCCCTAAATTAAAACTACAAAACCCCCAAACCCCCCCCCCCCTCCCTCGTTTCAAAAAAAAAAAAAACCCCAGCTCTTGAGCTGTGACGCGTGGATGCTCTTTGGTCCCGGTTGGTGTTACCAACCGGGACTAAAGGCCCTCCTGCCTGGGCTCGCCGCAGTGGCCACGTGGAGCCACATCTGTCCCGGTTCGTAAGCGAACCGGGACTAAAGGTGTTGGGCTTTAGTCCCGACCCTTTAGTCCTGGTTCCAGAACCGGGACAAATGGGCCTCTGGAACCGGGACAAATGAGCCTTTTTCTACTAGTCTAGTCCACGTGCGTGTGGGCGAACTGCTTTTCGCCCACACGACAGTCGTACGTTGTTGGATGGCAACTGCAGTTGCGCGTACATGGCAACTAGGTAAACACACATGGCAACTATGATTCGTTTGCTAGACGGCAACTGCAGTTGCGCATACATGGCAATCAGATAAACATACATGGCAACTATGATTAACCACACGTGGCAACTAGGTAAACATACATGGCAACTATTTGTTTGACCATATGTGGCAAGTAGTTAATCACACACGATAACTATGGTTTGATTACACGCGGCAACTACCATAAATTAGACATGGCAACTATAGTTAACCAAAACAGAGAGAGTTGCCATGCTTTTACAACCATATTTGCCATCCCGGATAACTACATCTGCCATCCCGGATGGCAACTAAATCGTCATCCCGCGGGTACCTAATGTAGCTGCGCCAGGACGTGTGGGCATATTTGCTTCGTGCCACACGCGTGGGGTGGGGATGAGTAGTACTTGTTGGGCGTGTGGCAGGAAGTAGCTGCGCCTACACATGTGGGCAATTCTACTGTTCGCCCCCACACAGCCCGTGTGGGATGCCCCCTGCTCATGCCACACACGGTGTCTGGGCGAATGCCTATTATGCCACACGTGTGGTGGATATCGGCGTCCAAAAGCAATCTCGCGCGAGAGGATTTGCAACGAACGAAAAACATTAGTCGACGAAAAAATATCTGGGTTCCACCACAAACCAAAAAAAGTGGAGAAACAATCCTCCCTTTAATATTAGGTAAAGATAAAGATAAAGATTTACAACCGGTGCACCGGCCAAACGCGCGGCAGGTCACGTCGCAAGCGTTCGATCTATAGGTCTTACGTCTATCCACGTCCTCCTGCGTCCAATTTTTTTCCCCTTATCTTCCCGATCCCCCCTTTTCCTCTTTCCCTGGCGAGCACCACCGGCCAGTGGGCTCGCGCCCAGCCGTGCGCCCCATCGCGCCCGCTGCTAAGCAGCACAAAAACGCAATCCCACTGTCTTTTTGCTGCAACCTCGTCGCCATGGCCGCGCCCGTCGTCATGGCAGCGCCCTCGTGTTGCTCACGTCGCCATGGCCATGCGTGTTGGGGTGTGGAAGATGCGGCGGGGGCAGACCTCAGGGACGACGCAAAGATGACCGGCGGCGTTGTGTTGGGAGAAGGCCGGGCCGGCGAGGCTGGCGGGGAGGAGCTGCTTTTCCGACATGTTGCAACCGGCGATGGTGGAAGCTACCACCGGCAACTTTTTTGCTGCAATCATTCATAATTAGCACGAACCCGCGATGGCGATGATGCGCTTTTTGCTGCAACCATCGTCTATTTTTGCTACCATCGAAGATTTTTTTTTTTGCTACATCCATTACGACATAGTTGGCGACCCCTCGACGACGAGACGATGGTTTTTGTTTCAACCACGTCTTGATTTTGCTACTACCGGACAACGTTTTCGCTACATCCTTTGTACACGGATGGCACCTCGCCGGCCACCGGGTGAAAGAACATGTGGTGCCCCCATGTGTGGTTTTGGTAATTGATGACATTCTCTATGGACTAATGGTTGCATTGAGTTATATTTGAAGGATTTGTCCATAGGCATTTCTTGAAGTCCATGTGTTAGTTTCAAGGAGTTTATGAGTTGACCAAGGTGCTACTAAGGAATTATCCAAAGATTGGTCATGTGAGAGTTGAGCTTATTGCAAGCATGTCTTGAAGAAGAAGATTGTGTGAACATTCATGTTTGCCTTCAAGGCATCATCCAAATGAAGAGAGTTGAAAAGATTCAAGGTTGATCAAGACTAAGTCAAGATTGAATCAAGTTGATCAACTCACAAAGTGTACAAGACCGAGAGGGATCAAGTGATCCCATGGTATGGTATACATTGTCCATTACGCTTTGTGTACTAACCCAGGATCTACGTGTGAGTTCTATGTGGGGTTAGGTTTGTTTCCATGGGTTTGCATCAAGAGGAATATCTCATAAAACCCATGAAGGATGACATCAAGTGGTGATCATCATCAAGATTGCGGTGTGCAAGTTCAAGTGGAGCATCACGAAGAGATCATCCTTGAAGCTTGCCGTCCATTGTGGTGTTAATGGACTTGTGAAGATGTGCCAAAGAGTGGCTCACCCATAGTGGAGTATGGGAGAGCAATCAACTAGTCTTCATCGAGCCAACGCAATCAAGAAAGGTGGTCCAACTTGAGGGAGTCAAGATCGTCATCATGTAGCTCAAGTGGACTATGTGCAAGGCAAAGGTTTGCCCTTGATAGGTTTTCTATTTTACCGGTCTCATGGTGGTAGTTGGGAGACCGGGTTATAGGATCGATTGCCGTACTATCAAGGGGGTTCTTCATGAGTAGCTTGATCGTATCGTCCGTAGAGAGCTCAAACCATTGCATCATTGCATCATCTTTATTGGCTCTTGTTTGGTATTTCTCTTGGTGAGTTTTAGAGCTTATGGTCATTTTCATGACAAGCTCGAGTTCATCGAAAACGGAGTTCACATGTATCTTCTATGATGTTTTCGATGTTGGGGTTTTTGCCGGTTCTCTTTGTGAGTCTTAGAGCTTATGGTCATCTTGATGAGAAGTTCGAGTTCATCGAAAACGGAATTCACATGCATCTTCTATGATGTTTTCGATGTTGGAGGTTATGCCGGTTCATCTCTGTTGGAGGTTTCTCTCTTCTATATCTTGGCATACCTCCCCTGCCTCTTCTTACTTGGAAGTGGCATAAGGGAGGCGTCAGCGGTAGTACCGCGTCCCCGGAGCGGCAGTACCGCTGAAAGCCATAAGCGGTAGTGCCGCTATTTCACAGCGGTAGTACCGCCCACGGCCACAGGCGGTAGTACGTCTCTGGTTCCGCGCTAGTGCCGCCTCGACTTGAGACCTGTGTGTCTCGTGTCGGGTTCAGCGGCAGTAGCAGCGGCAGTACGAGCGGTAGTACCGCCCCTACTACCGCTACTAGTGCCGCTCAATGGCCCTCCTCTCTGTTCCTTCTCCCTTAGGCGCTATGCGAGGTCCCAGCGGTAGTACCGCTGGGCCGAGCGGCAGTACCGCTGCAGCCATTGGTAGTACCGCTCCCTAGAGCGGTAGTACGGCCCGCTGCGGGCTGAGAATGGGGATAACAGTTGGATTTTTCCCCACCTATAAAAGGGGGTCTTCTTCCCCATTGAGCCTTATCCTTTGAGCTCGTGTTCTTCCCCCATTGTTGACCTTCTTCGAGCTTACTATCTCTTAATCCCTCCATGGATTCTTGCTGGTTTTGGGGGAGGGGGAGAGAAAGGAGATCTAGATCCACATTTCCACCAATCACTTTCTCCTCTATGTGAGGGGAACCCCTTGGATCTAGATCTTGGAGTTCTTGGTGTTCTCCTTCTTGTTCTTCCTCTCTTTTTCTTCCATAGCTTTCGTTGCTTTGGTGGGATTTGAGAGTGAGGGACTTGGCCACTCCGTGTGCCCTTGCCATTGCATTTGGTGCATCGGTTTGAGTTCTCCACGGTGATACGTGGAAGTGAAGTTGAGTAGCTTATTACTCTTGGGTGCTTGGTACCCTTGAGCTTGTTCCTCTTGGGTGCTTGGGTGCCCTAGACGGTTGGTGGTGTTCGGAGCTCAATCATTGTGGTGTAAAGCTCCGGACAAGCGTCGGGGTCTTCAATTAGGTTGTGGAGATTGCCCCGAGCAATTTGACGGGTACCGGTGACCGCCCCCAAGGGTTGTCAAAGTGTACGGGTTCGATGACCGCCCCCAAGGGTTGCCATTTGTACGGGTTCGGTAACCGCCCTCATGGGTCCCTTAGTGGAATCACGGCATCTTGCATTGTGCGAGGGCGTGAGGAGATTACGGTGGCCCTAGTGGCTTCTTGGGGAGTATTGTGCCTCCACACCGCTCCAAATGGAGATTAGCATCCGCAAGGGTGTGAACTTCGGGATACATCGTCGTCTCCGCGTACCTCGGTTATCTCTTACCCGAGCCCTTTACTTATGCACTTTACTTTGTGATAGCCATAGTGTTTCATGTTATGTATCTTGCTATCACCTAGTTGTTTATCTTGCCTAGCATAAGGTGGTGCTGCGTTTGCTGTAACCGGCAACGAGAAAGCTACCACAGGCGACCGGATGTGCTGCAACCGGCGATGGTGAAGTATGGTCGTCGACGACGGCGCCATGATTTGCTACAACCTGTACCACCGGCGATGGTGAAGTATGGTCGTCGACGACGGTGCCGTGATTTGCTACAAGCTGTACCACCGGCGATGTGCTGGAATTGGGGCCGGATATGGTGAAATATGGCCGTCGATGACGGCGTTGTGATTTGCTGCAACCGGTACCACCGACGATGTGCTCCAACTGGCACCGGCGCCGGCGGAGCCGCAACTAATGAGGAATGCTTCGACAAGTGGTAAATTTTGCTGGAACCGGAAGTGCGGTTTGCGGCATAGGGGCAGACCCACGCAGGCACCGATGTTGCAGCGGCGAGCGGCCCGATGAGCCGTGCCGGTGAGCGAATAAATTAGAGGACAGAAAAGATGATGTGATCCTATACCCCCCCCCCTCCAATTTCAAAACTTCAAAATGTTTTGTAAATCAAACAATCAGTCCGATCAAAAATCGTTTTCACATAAAAAATATGTCACGACGAGAGTTTTGAGACTAGATCTCATGTTGATATATTCCGACGACATTTTTTTCGATCAAAATTTACCACGGCTGGGCTACGTAAGTTATCACGCATGTGCTATATATGTTACCATGTTGTTTACACAGATATTACCGGGAGTATGTCTTTAAACAACCCCATCGGGTTAAAATTACTGTGGTGTTTGTGCGTGAGTTATCAACTCTGTTGTGTGTATGTTACCATGCTATTTATACAGAATTTATCGTAGGTATATTTTAATTTTTTTTTGCCCTGGTCAAAAGTTACCATGGTGGTTGTGCGTAAGTCAGGTTAATGATTCGTATATTATCACATAGAAGTTATCGGGTCATGTTTTAAAAAAAATCCCCGGGTTAACAAGTTATCACGGTGTTTGTACCTGAGTTATCAGGTCGACGGTACATATATTACCATGTTATTTTCACAGAAGTTACCGGGGGTATGGTCTCAACAACAGTTTTTCTCTTCGGGTCAAAGTTACTGCATATTTGTCCATAAGTCACCACACCCACGATGTGTATATTACCATGTTATTTAAGGAGAGGTTACCGGGGTATGGTTTCAACAACTATTTTTTCTTCAGGCCAAAATTACCGTGGTGTTTATGCGTAAGTTACCATACTTGTTGTGTGTATATTACCATGCTATTTAGGCAGAAGTTGTCGGGACATGTATCCCACAACTTTTTCACCCGGTTCAAAAAGTAAACACAGCGTTTGTATTTGAGTTATCAACTCTACGGTGCATACATTAGCCTGTTATTTACTCAGAAGTTATCGGGGAATATTTTCAACTATGTTGTGCTTATATTACCATGTTAGTTACACATGAGTTACTGAGGGTGTTTGTCAACACCTTCCTTCCAAGTCAAAAAATTATCACACTTTGACTGAGTAAGTTACCAGCTCTGTTGTGCGTATGTTGCGATGTTATTTGCATGGAAGTAATCGATGTATGTTTTTCAACAACATTTTTCTTGGTTCAAAAAGTTACCGTAATGTTTGTGTGTGGGTAGTTACCAGCCCCGTTGTTGTGTATTACCGTGCAGGGTATTTTTCAACAAACTTTTTTTCCGGGGAAGGTTCTCGTAGTATTTCTACACAAGTTATCAGGTCGGCGATGTGTATATTAGCATGTTATTTATACAAATTTACTGGGGTATGTTTTAAACAACTTTTCCCCCTCCGAATCAAAAGTTATCGCGGTTTTTGTACGTAAGTTATCAGCTTCGCGTGCGCAAATAATCATGTTCTTACACAGAAGTTATCGGTGCAATTTTTTCAACACCCCCCCTCCATTTCTGGGTCAAAAAGTTACCGAGGCGTTCGTACACAGGTTGTCAGCTTCCTTGTGTGTAAATTACCAGGGTTTTGTTTTCAACAATTTCCAGTGCTCCCCCCCTCCCCCCCGGCCCCCACTAACGACATGGTTTGGAAATTAGCTACTTGATACTAGTAATATTTTTTAGTTTTTCTTGCATTAAGAAGGATAGTATTCATACAAAATGTACACATAAGCTTCTACTTAGTTGGCTAAAAATTCAGGTTCGAATATTCTGCATCATTCACACACGTGAGATCTTTTTTGCTTTTCTGGCCGGAGATCAAAAGGTACAAAAGAGAAACCAAACAAAATTTAATCAAAAAATCAGGATAGCCCAGGTGATTATTGAGTTGTGAACTTAGCTATAGGTAGAAAGTTCGAATCCCGGCTTCTACACTTTTTTTGAGAAATTGAATAGAAAAAAAAAGGAAACATATGCATGGACTGAGAAATTAGTGGTCGAAAAAAGGGAAACGGCTAGGAAAAAAGAAAACTGAGAAATTGAATAGAAAAAGAAAACATAATTAAATGCGCACACTAATTAGTTGCCGAAATAAAAGGAAACGGCCGAAGAAAAAAGGAAACTGCCGCCAGCGACGTGCGTAGCAGCGGGCGCTCGATGCGCATCCAACGGGGATCGCGTCGTGCGGATCTGTTGCAAACAGCCAGTCGGCAGTAAAATAGCTTTCTCACTGATAAAATAGTTTATTCATTCATAAACTGTTGGTTGATTCAAAAAATGATCATGCTTTTAAAAAAAATGTTCGTTAAATCAAAGAAATGTTCATGAATTTCAAAAATTGTTCTACCAATTCCAAAACAATGTTCGTCCATTCTAGAAATGTTCTTCAATTCAAGAAAATTGTTAAAAAAAATGTTTGCAAATACTATAAAATGTTCATGAATTCAAAAAATGTTCTTGATTTTCAAATATTTGTAAAAGTGTTCATGAATTTAAAAATGTTCACGATTTCAAATATGTTCCCGAGTTTAAAAAATGTTCATGATTTGAAGAAATTGAGAGTGATAGTATATCTTGGTGATGCAACAAAATGTGATCATGGTCATTGAAGATTCTATTTTTTTATCCGGCTGCGACACACGGGCCCTATTGTAAGTCGATTTTTAGAGGACTTACATAAATCCTAAGAAATTCTCCCGTGTAACATTGGAATTTCTAAGGATTGTTTTGCATTCACATCCACTCAAATCTCTATAAAGCTTATCTATTTCAGTTGTTGTATGCCAAACACTTATTTCCAATAATTTATTTAGTGTTCTAATCATAGGATTCAAAGTACATAATACTCCTTCCATCCCAAAATAAACAACTTTGTACGAAATCAGCGACACAAATTTTAGGATTGGAGAAGTATATACGGGAAGATGACGCCCGCTTCGCCGCTCCGATTGTTGCTGCCGGGTCTATTGTGTGGTTTTTTTATTTAGTCATTTCATTATCATTTGTTTATCACAATACAAACGCAGACGCTCATACAACAAACACACATCACAATCATCCTATAAAAGCACGCATGCACACCCTATCCATATGAGCACCTCCGAGAGATTGAGTCGGTACATCATCTTGAGATTGACAAAGTAGCCGCGGACGCCTTCAGAATCTACAGGAATGTCTCCTCTAACTCAATGCACATCGTCGACAGGAATGTCTCCTCTAACCATGTATGGCCCCCCTTGTTGATTGTCATTTGCAATTGTTGGATGGACAAAATCGGTACAACGTCCCCACTGCCTCTATCAAACCAACGCATCCAGTGGATGCATCCCCTCATGGGATATATACGTGGAAATCATCATAAGTAATAAAGTGACTGTTGATTGTCATTTGCAATTGTTCTAACACAAAATTTACAACTCACTATAGCTAAATTGGTACCTAGGAATTTAGTATAACTATTTTCTTGTGATTTTACAAGAAAACGTTCCGATGATAAACTGCACTTGACAGCTTGCCGGCATATATAGAACTAGAAGTAGTCTATGCTTGAGGTACAGGGTAGCTATAACGCGTGCCGGCGCCCAAGCCGAGCTCGCCATTCGGTTTCCACCATTGCTGGAGGCCGTGCGCATCGAGGCTGGTTTGCGCGGTCTTCCACAGCATCGCCGATGGCAGGAGGTGCGGCCGCTCCTTGTCCTTGCCAAGCAGGCTCCAGAGCATGTCACGGTACGACAGCGTCATGGACTTGCTTGCAACAGAGGGAAAGCGGTCTACGAACCGCTGCCGCAGCTCGAAGTAGTCGATGAAGCCCTGGCAAATCCAATCCTTCTCGTGCAGGTACAGATTCGGCACCCATGGGGAAAGCCGGTCGAACAGCTTCTCCATGCGCTCCCGGTGGCAACCCGAGACCTTCGCTGCACCGGCCTTGAAGAAGTAACTCGTGAAGTGCAGGTGCCTCTTGGCCACGTCCTGCGCGTTCAGCAAGTTCAGCGCCGCCGTCAGCGACACCTGCGGCGGGTTGAAGAGGAAGGTCGGGAGGTTGAACTCCCGCCTCTCCATCATGTCCCGCCCCACGTCCAGCGCCAGCGAAGCGCCGAGTGAGTGCCCGGCGAGCCAGACGTCGGCGCTTCCTAGGCCGGCTTGGCCATCCATAAGCTCGTCGACCGCCCCGCACGCCAGCTTGGAGCGCGTGCGTTTCTTCAGTTTGTTGGTCAATATTTTGAAGTCGAGGTAGAGGTCTTTCATCACCACCTCCAACTCGGGGTGCCTGGGCATGGTGCCCCTGAAGGCGACGACATACCGTGGAGCGGCTGGGTGGCGGGGACCGGGCACGTGCTCGTAGATGGCACCATATATGGCCTCATCCTCCTTGAGTTCCCGGTTGAGGCCGAAGTGAAAGGTCTCCCACCACGCCGGCGCCAGCGCCGCCGCCTCCGTCCTGCCCATCGCTCTGTCGCTCTCGAGGACGTAAGCGCCTTTGACCATGCAGGCGACCATGCAGCGGCGGTGCTCCTCGTTGCCCCTGTGACATTCATACATGTCGAGAGATCATCAGGCTATGCAGATACTAAATCGGGTTGGCTGGATCATATAAACGTACCAGTCAATCTTCGCCGCGGAAGAACCGGCGCGCACGATATGCTTCAGCTCATCGACGTTGAAGCGGTCTGAATCCATCGGTCAATATGATGCGCTTTGATCGACCTAGCTAGCTAGATGTCTGAGATGGCAGAAGCTAAGCTACCTATGATCCACAACCTGAGCTTGTTTTGGTTGTACTACTGAACTTCAGTGCCTTGATTGTGCTGAAGTTGCTGCGAAAACTTGCTTATATATACTCCGTTTACAAGGAGTAGTTGCCGAAAATCTACTCGTTAATATTGGGAAGAAAGAGAGAAGAAGATGGCAAGTCAACTCGGTCGTAACTGTCTAACTGACCCAGTCACTAACATGACATGCTCTTGCACGCAGAACCATAATACTACTACCATATTAGCCAAGTGGAGCGTATAGAACGATGTATGGCTCCCCATCTTCTCTTAAATACAAAAGACACGCGGCTTGTGTGTTTTTGAAAGGAAAAAAAGGCAAGTGGAGTGTACTTGCTCTCCGAATACACAAGATCACGTCAAAGTCGCGTTTTGGCAAATGATTGGCTCCTTTCTGACGGAAATGTTACTAGTAATATTTTCCACTGTTGTTTACATAGACCGGGGCAGCATTGACGCGGGAGTGTGCGTGTAATGAAGGTATAGTCACTGAACTATTTTTCGCCGTGCAGCTCCGTCCCACAACTCAAAATATCTCATATACGGTTCGCGATGACGAGTTCGTCGCAGCCCCTTGTCCGGGTGTAATGCACGCGCGGCATCGCCTTCGATGCCGAGGACGCGCTCCACGATTTCCTTCATCGCGCAGGCCTCCTTCGATGGTGCAAAACCCGGCACCGTCGCTCTACACGGGGCTCCGTCGCGACCTCTTGGCGCTCTTGGCACCGTCTCACACTGTTGGGCGAGTGCCACAGCGTGACCCGGCCTCCGGGGTGCGGTGGAGCTGATGCCTGCAGGGGCTGGAACATCTGAAGCTCAAGAAAAGGAGCAGACAAGGTTCACTGACGAAACTGAAGTTGGTTTGGCGGAGAAAGCGCTGCCGATCGGTTGACGTAGACAGGAGCAGCTGAGCGTGGGGCCATGTGGTTAGCGAGTGGCGTGGGGCCAGTTATAAGCTTGTAGTTGTGCCCAGGCTAAAATATCGATCAAGAAATGAAGTCTCAATTTTCGACAAGGGGAATATATTAATATCGTGAAGATACTAATTACACCCAGCCTCTGCATCAATAAAATGTACAAAAACATCAAGGATGCACACAACCAAGAAAAAAATAAAAAAGAAGGACCCCGTCACGGTGATTGAAACTCGCAACAGCAGCACTCTAACCACCACCGTAGACAACACCTGGGTCACAAAAGAGATTCTCCAAAAGCAACGCCTCCAAGAAGGAAACAATGCACAGACATTGTCGTCGCCCGATCGAAGATCTTGGGTTTTCACCTGGAGAGAGTCCGAGTTCACAAAAACAATGCGTACAACAAGACCATTGTCAGGTACAACCAATTAAGGCTAGACCTTGGGCTTCCACCCTGGAAATCAAGGCTCGGCACTCGAGGAGCACCATCAAAAATGTAGTCCACCAGTGTTGCCACCCCCTCTTGCCAAGGCTGCAACTGCAAGTCACCAAACACCTGACACACAGGAAGAACATGTGCCGCCGGTCTTCATCGCAACCAAAACACCTCTCCGCTATTTCAAACCTCTGATCGCAGCCGCCATGACTTTATCCACCTCTATCAATACCATAGAAATCTATATTTAAACATGTCCCATGGCACCAAAAAGAACGTGAAGCTTCGCGCCACGCCCTCATGAAGCCTCACTGGCCGAAGATAAGGGCGCGCACGACCGGAACGAATCCAATCTAGATATCCAGTGGCGCCATGCGCCAATCAGCAGAAATCTCCGAGGGGAAGGCCGGAACTCGTCGGCGTCTAGACCGGGGAGGCCGACATGAAGCAGATCAAACGACTTGGCGCTTGAAGATCAGCAAGTCCAAACCACCTGTAGATGCAAGACCACCAAGCCCCTACGCAGCCGGTCAACTCCCTGCCAGACTGACCATCGAGAAGAAGGCAGCCCCGCGCGTCCGCGTTGGCCCTGATCGGCCAGGAGGCCCAGATCAGGCTATGAGGCCCAGATCAGATCGGAGCACCACGTCCGCCGGTGGCACGGCAGCACCTCAACGACGCCACTCTGCCGGAAGACCTCATGCCATGGCCATAACGGCCGCGCTGCCCTGCACCACCAGCAAGCGCCCCACATCCGCCCATGGAGTGCTGCTGCGCGGCGCCTCTCCAGCCCTCCGTCTTCGACGGGTTGGGCGCCGCCACCACCGCCAGTGCCGGCAGCAGCGGCGGCCGGAGGAGCCAAGATCGGGAAGGGGAAAATTCTAGGGCGGAGTGCCTCCGGAGCCGCTCGAGGGAGGAGCGACCCGGGTGGGAGATTGGATCTCGGGGGAGGGAGACGGGTAGGGAGACGCTCGGGGGAGGGAGACGGGTAGGAAGTCTCAATGACTCACCTCCTCTGTTCTTCTTCTTTCTCAAATCTCTTACTCCTACCCAGAATCTTTAATGTTCTTCCGAATTGGTGTTACATCTAATATAAATCATAGGTGTGGTTTCCGATAATGGAAATCGGAGAGGGAGCTCTCCTTTACAAAAACAATAAAAATAATTATAGGTCAGATCATACAATTGGTGTTCAGATCTTCGTCGGTCCAGCGTTGCGATGTCTCATACACTCTTGGTTGACTACTAATTTTTTTGACTATGGGTTGTTGTTAGAGCATCTGCAACAGTTTGTATGTTCACTCTTTGGTATAAGTGTCCACGTCAGCAGCCAACAGCACATCATACAGGCTCTTTAATGAGTCGTAAGTTAAGTGTATGCTAAACAACCAGGCGGGTTCACTAAATGTTGAGGAAATGAACAGACTTGCCTCGGAGCTTGTGCCTGAAGCGTTGCTTCAAGTTTATACAATTTCATTCTCTCTTTTTTTTATTATGTGCCATGTCATCAAAATAGGTTGCAATTTTACCAACGATTATTGGAGATGCCCTTAGCCGCAAGGTAGTAGACATAAATCCTACAGACTGATTCAAAGGAATTGTCACGGCTCCATCATTCAAGCCAACCGCGGAGTCTTAGTTCATCGTGGCCCAATTCATTCCCATGGAGGAGAAGCTGCAGACCGAGATCAGACCCTATCCGAGCGGTCCGGCGCTCTGGATTTGGTCCAAAGGCAGCTTAACAACCTAACCAAGAAGTGGGAAAGCCATGCGTAGCAACTCACGCGGGGGGGGTCTCCCTTCACCTCACTGGCTAGGTTTCACTTCCACCGCCAACTCCGGTTACTGTTGATGTGCATGAGTCCTCTCATACAGATACAGATCACTGACGCAACTAGGTGTCTAAAATGGAGTTTCCCCAATTCGCATTGTATCAATTTCCTGAGGGGTTCAAGGTAGTCGCAGTGATGTTGTACATGGTTGAGAATACGGGTGCACTGGTACCAAGCTGACAAGCTCACCGCCGGGTGCATGACTGGCACACGTTCAATGAAGATGTGATGCAGGAATTCAAGATCAGTGTCCACCATGACAAGCCCCAAGAGTTGCATCCTCTCAGGGAGTCAGGCATGTTGGAGTACAAGCGCAAATTTTTGATCAATTGGTGCATCACATAAAAAAAAATTATCAAGTTTTGTAGCGTATTGTGAAGCACAGGGAATGCCATTCGTAAACAAAAGTTTGCTGGGGAACTTTGTAAATATGCATGAGTTATCAAGGGTGTCTAGATCCCGCCGTTAACTATTAAAGCGGAACACTTTCCGGGTCATGTCCACATATTTCCAAACCTGTAGGGGGTCGCACGCGGGTACTCCCTCCGTCGCAAAAGACTGCACATCTAGTATTCAAAAATTGTCCCAAAAAAAGTGTCAATCTACATTCCCAGTGCACATTGCTTTCAATCTAGTCGTCCTTAATTGACTCATGTAGCAACTTGTGGCCCTTTGATTTCTGCCTTAATTACAGCATGCAAGAAACATTCAGTTAATGGTCTTCTCTCAATGGTTGCATGCACGCATGTGTCTCCTAGTTTTCTGCGTCGATTAGGCCATGGAGCAACTTCAACTCTTTTCTTGGTCTATGTGTAAATTCCAAACGTATGATCTTTTGCGGACGAAGGAAGTACAGTTATGAAGATGAGAACTAAAGTATGAGAGAATGAGCACCGAAAGAGTTTCAGGTGGAGTTGGAAGTGGTCTGTATGGTCTCGAAAAAGTTTGGGGAATTCCTGAAAGGTATAACATGTTCGAAAATATTTCGGGTCTATATATGGAATGTTTTTGGAGGTTCCGGACGGGGTCCGAAAACTTCTAGAAAACACCGGGATAATTTTAGGGAGAGAAGGCCGACCCAAGAGGGCAGCCCCTAGTGGGCCAAAAATGCCCTAAGGGGTTGCTCCCTTTATATGGTATGGGGGGCTACATAGGGAAGAGGAGGACTCCTTCCTCCCTAGTTTGGCGGAACGAAGAGGAGGAGGACTCCTTCTAGTCGACTAGACTCTTAATTAGATGGGAACGCTGCTAGACTTCTATTAACATTTCTTTTAAAAATTTCCCCTAGCTCTGAATATTTACTAGACAGTTGTAACTCTGAAGGAGTTTTCCTCATGAGCATGTTTGATGGTTGCTGATAAACAGAATGTGCCCATGCACAAATCAGTGACCACAATTTGGTCGTCGTTCCATAACACTAGTTCATGGTGGCAGCTCATTGAGCAAAGCCCCGCGGGCGGTTAACACTTAAGTAAGCTGTTGATGCAGTCAAGCTTTGATTCTTGGATGCACACAATATGACAGTATGAAGCTGCAATCGTTTCGTGGACCACAGTTTGACGGTCGGGACTTGGGACAGTTTACGCCTTAGACGTTCCAGTTCAGAATATCAACTTGGCACACCCAGGATCTTGAATATATAATTTGCATAGATAAAAGTTGCATACATATGACAGCAGCATCCCCTCAAACTTGAAACTGAGGGGAAAGAGAAGCTACTAACATACAACGGCCAACACTCTTGGCAAACATCTATAATGGAAATTTGTCAATGCAGACGGATGGCAGTAAACTCACAGATATCATTTCCTCAACAACAGAAAAAACTTTCATGTATCGTACTTGGTTGGGTTATGGAACCCATGGTCATGGTAATTGATCAAAGCCGCGCACGAGATAAAGCCGCGGGAGCTTAACGAGTCAAAACCCCATTAACCAGTCAGTTCAGCGCTTTCAACTGTGCTCCATGCAGCAAAATGTCAGTTCTGAGAGTAGTATTTCTCATTTGGGCAGCGTCAAAGTTTAGAAGGTGCATGTAAGTCATGAAGTATGAAACAATATTATTTGTATGGAGTATTGGTTGCCTTCACCTAAACATATCACCGGTATTTGCCCGAACATTTTTTGCCATCCAACTACTGTCATTAAATTTTGTCCATACCAGTCCGGACAACGCCGGTCGTTAAATTTGTCCATACTGGTCTGGACTTCGAAATCCCCTAAACCGAAAGCAAACAAAGGGGTTTTTACGAGCGTCCAAACGGCCGCCACATCGGACTCGGCGACTCAGGCCCACCCAAAACCCCCCTCTCTCCGCGTCGTCTCGAGAACCCTCTGTGCATTGAGTGGGTGTGACCGGCCGATTGCCCGCATTGACGCCGGCTAACCATTCGTCCGACTACCCGGCATTCACATCAGGGTTGAGCCCGAGAAGCCTAATTCGGCGCTCCGCTTGCCCTGACTATTTTAAGCCGGCCGGCCAACGCCCCAAAACCCTACCCCATGCGAGCTCTTCTCCCACCATTCAATCGTCATCCAACTACCTATGCATTCTTGTCGGGCCTCCATCGTAGCTATGGCCTGGTCTTTTGCCATGTAGTACATGAGCCTTACACTGGTGCGGCAGAGGTCCACGACACGGAGGCTCGGCACCATGCCCGCATTTGATACAGGCCAACCTCTAAGCTCTCTGGAGCGCTCGGAGGAGGAGATGGAGGAGGGCGACCCCATGGCCATGACAGAGATCGCCATGAAGGAGGAGGCGCCCGCACTGGTGGAGGAGCCGCCAGTCTCCGGGATCACCGTGCTGCAAGCGAGGCAGCACTATGACAGGGTGTTGTCAGAGTTGATGGAGGAGGAGCAAGCACCCGCATCGGTGGAGGAGCCGCCGGTGTCCGCGTTCAAACAGCTGCTAGGACGTAGGACACGTTAGGGTCCGATCCTTTTGCTATATATATTTTTTTCAATAATTAATGAAAAAAATACATTTTCACCTAGTTGAATGGTTGACGCATGGCCTACCGTCCAGCGGACACTCGGTGATGCTGATTTGGTGACTAGCCGTGGAGTTGCCCTTGTCCCATCATATTAAAGCAAGTATAATAAGATGATGTGGGCGGGTTATAAGACATTAAATAATATATTTGTGTTCAGTTGAAAGACAGAAGAGGAGAGGGCTATAGATTAACAGTCGATATGTGAGAGGGTGAGATGGCCATGTATCCATAAAGTAGTACATATTTAAAGTAGTACATATTTAGAGCTAACACTTGTACTTGCTGGCTACTACCTCAGTCCTGGTTTATAAATTTTTCTTGTATTTTGTGCCAAATTTTGATTAGAGATTTAACTGACAAAATATTAATGCGTGTCATAAAAAATTATATGTTGGATTCGTCTTTAAACATAGTTTTCAATTATATTATTTTTTGGACATGCATTAACATTTTGTAAATTAAATGTAAGATCAAAATTTGACAAAAAATACAAAGGGATTAATAAATCAGGACGGAGATAGTAGAAGTTTGGCTATGATGACATTCAACATTATATAACCACGTTCTTATAAAAACGCAGATAGCGTGGGATGGCACATTGTGCCAGATCCTGCTTCCAAGACGCATGATAACAGGAACAAGACAGCATATTCATGATCTGACGGAGCGTATCCCCGATGCAGACCACGGATACCGGAGCCTGTCGTCGCACCGCACCGCTCCCTTCCCTAGCATCAACACGGACCAGACACAACAAGCTCTAGAGTCTGGACTAGACGCCTAGCTACACGACCACGCGCAGCAAGTTAAACACGACACAGATATCAAAGCCTGCGGTCCGTCCACAATCCTTTGGACAAGCACTACCATTCACTGCCTGTCGTGACAGCACGGCGCCATTCGTGGCATCGTGTCCAAGTATCTCGGCCACAATGCCACATCAACCTTGATGAGTCTTTCCACGCTGAACCCAAGTTGGAATTTGGAGCAGCGTTGCTACAAAAGCGTCGGAAACACCGCTGCATATGCAGACTTGGTTCGAGCCACCTTTCTGCCGGAACATGGTTACATGGATCACGGCTACATAGCCCCTCCAAAAGAACGGCAAAAAGACGCTCATGGAGCCCTACTACGTACCGCGGATTAACCCTCAAGAGTCTACCTGACGTCTAGAGTAAACCCAGCTGAAACTGTAAATTTAACTGGAGCTCTAAGCTAGGCCAGCTGCCTAGGATGATGATCCCGATCCCCGCGAAGCATCCCAGCAGCGACCGCGTACTCCTCCTCCGACGTGGACGCCGTCGCCGGCATGCCCATCGCCGGCACCGACGACCAGACGTCGGCGCCGTTGCCGCTGCCGCCGGCGACGTGGTCGGTGCAGGACACCGGCACCAGGCACAGCCCCCGGCTCCTTAGGTCGCTCGGCGCCAGCGGCTCCTCCTGCGCATCGCACATAAACACAAAACCACACGTCAGATCACGTACGCATAACCAGACAGCGACGGGACACAAAGCGCCGCAGTAAAACTCTGATGGCGCCGGGTAGCTTACCGGGAGTGGGGCGGAGGAGGGCGGCAGGCGCTGCATGTACGGCGAGCTGAGGACCTGACACCAACCAAGGAAGAAGAAAAGCGACCACCAGTGTTAGCATGCATGCGGAAGCGGTACACGCACTGCCAGAGCTACGGCCTACTAGCTAGCTCCTCTGCGTTGGCACGTCCCGTACTCGTACACACCACTGTTGAGTAGAGACAGTATAGACTGGGCCTGCTGCTGTCGCAGCGATTTAATTTTTAATATAATAATAATGGACGTAGGTCGTAGCCGGTGCGTACGTACCTGAACCTGGTCGTGCAGGAAGCGTATGTAGCCGAGCGCCTCGTGCAGGACGGAGGCCGTGTCGGTCTGCATCGGCAGCGGCAGGTCAGGTTAGGAGGGTCAATGCAGCAGTTCATATCCACCCGTCAGTCAATGGGTCAAAAGTAGGAGAGACAGCAGCTTCAATGACCCATAGTCTGCCTTAATTACCGTCCTATCAGTCTAACATGCAAGAGGAAACTACAGTGATGTAATGTTAACAATGTGTGTGTTGTGTGTGTCAGCCTATGGGTCTTTGACCACTTGATTCTGCGTGAGGAAGCTACAATCTGCTCCTACATGAGTCCAGCATGCAAAGTTGCAAGTAAGAGGAAACACTACAGTCTACAGTGATGTATGTCAGCCTATGGCTTTTGACCACTTAACTCATCTGCGCGAGTTTTTACGGCAAGAAATGCAGATTTTATCGCGGGTAGTTTCAGCCGTTGCACCGGCATGGCAAGGCAGGCGAGGCAGGCACGTACAGCAGATGGAGAGAGATGATAAAGAGCGTTTCGCCAAAAGCGAAAGGCTTTTCCAGCTTTTGTGATCTCCTTTTTCACTGTCTTTCTTACCTTCCCGAACGGAGAAACCAGCTGCTGCAGCGCCAGGATCCTCTCCCCGAGCCGCTCCTTCCTCGCCTGCACAAGCACAACACAACCAAGCAAAGTTTTTACTTTTCATCTTCGTTTTTTCACCGGACCATGAACTCAAACTCGTTCATCAAAACACAAGACAGGGCACTAATCATCCGGCCTGATCTTGAACTGATCAGCTTATTAGCGCAGGAACAACTCACCCTGGGTCTCTTGTTTGAGGTTGCAGGTGGAGCGGCCTTTCTCGGATCGCTGCTGCCTCTTGATCCCCTCTTCTGAAGAACAAGAATTAGCATGGCCATCAGTTAACTTATATATAATCGTGCAAGAAAGCTAAAAAAAGATAAACTTGCAGCAACAACCGGTCAACCATGGATTAATCTTGGAAGAACATTCACCAGAAATTAACAATGCAAAGGATGTTGACAGAGTTGGTAGCGCGCGCAGTACACGCTGTACACGCACCTTGGCGGCCTGTGGCTTGGAGGTGGAGATGGCCGAGGCGGCGGTGGCGGTGGGCGAAGACGACATGGAGGAGATGGAGGAGGAGCAGTCGGTGGACGGGCTGGACTTCTGCGGGACAGCCATCGGGACCGCTGGACCGCCGGCGCCGTAGTAGTAGTACTGGAACCCGAAGACGTCGCCGCCGTGGTACTGCTGTTCCGCCCGGCCGCCGAAGCTCATGACCTGGTGACACGGCGCCGCCGGAGGAGGCAGGTAGGAGGCGCGGGTGGGAGAAGCGACCGTATGAGTGCTGGCGCTGGTGGTGGTGGTGGTGGAGACGGCGGCGGAGGAGAGGTAGGAGGAGGTGGACGGCGAGAGGCAGAGGAAGTAGTCGGCCATGGCCTCCTCCCCGAGACCGAGCATGTCCATGTACCCCCTCCCTCCTCCGCCTCCTCCGGCCTCCGCCATGACCTCCTCTTCCTTCACCATGATCTCCAGCTCGCACTGCCACCCCACGAGCAAGAAACGCAGGGGATTAAGAAGGCAAGGACAAAAGCAAAAAAGATTGATGGAGACGATCAAGAACAAGTCGGGAAGAAGATCAGCAGTCGGTACCAACCGGATTGGGTATCCTTGTTGCTTGGCTCTGGTCAAAGAGGTTTCGCGCCTTCCGCCGCTGCCGCGCTCTGGGAGCTCTGTGCGCGCCCAGAGTTCAGACCTCGCATACACGCGAGCTTAAAAACGCTTCCACTTCTGAGTGTGGGGAGAGGCGAGTGAGACGGAGGATATCATGTGGGAGTGGACCATGGTCTCGCTCGCTGTCTGGGTCTGGCTTCTCTCCTTTCTCTACTAGGTAGGAAGTGCGCCTTGCCGCACTCGGCAGCAATGCTGTCGGGCACAGTCATATTCAATCCGATAATACAGTCGTAGTACCAAATCATTATCTATGGACCCAAGAAAAAATTAGATCGAAATCAACCGCATAAAATTTCTCATGGGTACTCAACTTATTGCCCAAGCGCATAAACAACACATTAACCATTGCAAAGGAAATTTAGAGTGATTACTCAAATAATGGATAAGTCCAATTCAATAAGGTTACATCAGAAGCATGGCATTGCCTTGATACATAAAAGTGTCCAGTGCAGAGCAGTTTGTCCAAACAATGCCAAAAGGTAAGGCCATCAAATATATCAGAAGCATGGCAACATTAGATCTGAAAGTTCATGACAAACGGGGGAATATGTACTATGTTCCAAAAGTAAGCCAAGCCGATGGATCAACAATAAGTAGATACAATAGTTGGCTTATTATATAACCAAAGCGAGCCAGATCAACGGTGTGAGATAAGTCCAAGCGAACACTCACAATGAACCTATATAGTTCTGCTAAAGCCTGATAGTTGATGACTTCACTTGGTCATCACATTGATTGTTCACATGCCATGTCATATTAACCTGTTGTGATCATTCTTTAGAAGATGAAATCACATGAAAACATTTGCATGGATAGTATGATGACAACCTTGTAACCGACCTTGTCAAAACAGATAGACAGCGAGCGACACTTTTCCCCTTTTAGCCTTGAACGCAAAGACACGTATCTAAAATTCTCCAAATTATCCAACCGCTGTCTTCACAAAGTCTGACCAATTAGTTGTTATCCTTCATAAGTTGGACATTCTCCTTGGCGCACCCACATGCAAGTTTAGTTCACATGGTCCTCATGTTCAGAGGCTGTAAGGAAGCAAGATTAATTCCGAGATGGACATGTTCCCATGTTCTATATATTAGTATAGTTATTTAAGGAAATCCTAGGAATAGCAGATAGACATGGCTAATTTAATAAACAACAATGAACAATGGATTTTATGAACAAAGTAGAGCAGTAAATATTGAACACTGAATTTATTTGAAAAAACAAAGTGAAGTTGCTAATAAAGAACATAACATCACAGTAAATAAAAACTGATTGACTGAACATATTTTATTAACTGAAAAACTGTAAAGGCATGCCTGATCCCACTATCCAGTCGAGGAACAAAGAATATTTCCCCACGATCTTAAACAACTAACAACAACAAAATAGACATCGAAGATACAGATATATACAAAACTGGAAATGCATCGTTCTTATCATCCATTATCATAACATCACAGATATATATATATATATATATATATATATATATATATATATATATATATATATATATATATATATATATATATATATATCCTTTGCCTTGTTCACTTTTTGTAGACATGTAGCGATAATGGATGAATTGAATGATGCATTTCCAGTTTTGTATCTATATGGATATCAGGAGGGTCATAGTTTGCATAGCTACCTCCCAAGATATTTAGAGTAAGACAATGTCGTCTGATCTATCAAAGCCAATGCAAGCTACCTCATCGGCACATCTGGAACTGCGAAGCCCTCCTAATAACGGTCATACAAAGAGAAGGAGCATCTGTAAGGTTACCGTTTAACCTGTCAAGAAGTGTTATTTGTATGAAATATTAGATTGGGAAACCCTTAAGCAAGAGTAAAGCATGGCAAATGATTTTAAATAATAGGATAGTAAGTAAGATCATCTTAAATAAAAAAATCCTATAACTTAAAGAGGAACTGCTTAAATTATTGAGTACAAAAGTATGGATGTGTTAGGCACCACAATGCTCAGACGAAAGCGAAAGAAGAAATTTTCTTTGCTGGCAGAAAAATGTGTCTAAACAACTTGCAAATGACTGGATGATGTCGAACGGATCTTAACTCCAGAGTGGTTTTATATTTATCAATATAAAGAAGTCAAGATAGGAAGTGCAGCCAGCCACACCCCACTTGGCCTGCTTTAGCCAACCCGGTAATAGAAAATATATAGCTTAGGATGGAAAGGTAGAGGGCACAAAGATATAAAAAAAGTATAATGATCCAACATATGGTATTACTCAATATATCCACGAAGGAAATGTAAAGAGGCGGAAAATGGATAATAGAAGTTTAAGGATCCAATTTCTGGTATTATTCGGTGAGCAGGAGATAACAAATTCTTAGATTCAGTACAAAATATCAAGTGTCATTACATGTCATGTGCATCCCAAGGGACAAAAAGATCAGTAAAACTAAGTAAACAAAGTTAAAGCATGACCCAATGATGGTGTGTATTTCACTTAGATAAAAGGTCACATACATATATATAATATATATTATATATATATATATATATATTATTATATATATATAATAAATTATATTATATCTATATATATATATCTATATATAGATATATATACTTTGTACAAAGGGGTGCAGAGAAAGCTTGCCCAACACATACTCAAATATCTATAATAATAAATTCAGAAAATCAGCAACACAAGGCAAGTATCAACAAAGGTATGAACATAGTGCATCAAGCAGAAACAACTAAACACAAAATAAAAATCAAACACATGCTAAAGGATATCAAAATGGTCCATCTCTTTAAGGAGTAGCTAGTCAAATGGGATGCAAGAAAGCCACATCACAAGCTAGTTTTGCTGCATATAAAAGCACAACAATTATGTGATCATGATAGAATATCTATAAACTGGTTCGTTGAGCAAGCGAAAAAGCTATTCTTTGATATAATGATGGGGAACCTATCGTGGGTGCTTAACTGGATGATTAATGTTGACCCTTTGTTTGGTGTAACACGGTAGCAAAGTTTCCCGTGCTCATAGTAAAAAAAATATGACATGCCTTCACGGATATTGCTTGACTTTTGTGTGAGTGCATTTTATAGCAACAATGATCAGGAACCAAGAGTTAGGATTCTAATGAATTGTTTTTCAATATTATACCTGGGGGGTTCCCACTTATGGAGCATTAGAATCTTTATACCATAATATTCTAGCCATTGGAATTAGAAAACTTCAGTAGATGACACTGATTAAACTGAGCTCGTTTTTGTTTGCGAGCTAACAGGAGGCAACCCTTTAGAGAAAGGAGCCTGGCAACCCTTTTAGAACTAACAGTAGCTAGGTTGATTAATACATAAAGCCATAAAAACGTCATATACCACTCGCAAGTCGAATATAGCTATAAGTACCTATGTAGTACTAATACTTCTACAGTATTACCCTATCAAAGAAAAGGGGAGTTAGGGAGACACTTATAACCACCAGACTTCTTATGCACATCTTGACCATCTTGTCATCATAGAAGTATTTCTTCTTTTCTTATCATAATCAAACAAAAGCAAAAGGACACACACAACCTATAAAATTCTTATACTTTAGATTGCATCCAAGATATGAGTAGTCTGAATACTCTCTCATGGGTAATTTCTTGCTGGTGAAAAGTGACAGAATATAAGCACGTCTTCATGTGTACGCTAGTGAAAAGGACAAACAGAAATAAGCCTGGTGGGATTTGGCCTCGTATCAATATAAGAAAAGCACAGAAAATACCATTATATAAAAACATCAAGCATCTAGTATACATTTCACACTAAAGAGAAACATCAAATAGGACACTCTGATTATTATTTTGTAAGAATGTTGCATCATGGCAAAGAATGTACAGATCTAAACAAATAGCATATATACTAACAATTACCGTGCCTGAATTGGCAGTAATATGGTATGAAAAAGAATTAGATAGTACACAAATACATCAGATTGTATTGCTTACACTAAGCAGAAAAATAAAATAAACTGGAATCATGCTTTCTGCTTCATAATGCTTAGAACAGAGTGGGTTTAACAAATCAATAATAGTAAGTAGGAATAGAAATAAAATGTTGCAAGTAATTTGGTGCTTTAGAATTTGCTATTATCTTCATGGGGCGACAAAAATCACAACTCATAAATTAGCAATGCAGTGAAAGGGCAGTTTAGGCTATTCATTTGTCATTCTTTGTCAGCTATGTTGGGGTGACGTTACAATAAGAGCAGAAATATACATTGTATGATAAAGGCTAAAATGTATGATAAAGGCTAAAAGATACAAAGGACAACCAATTTAAACAGTGTGAACCAGAGTCAGCTAGAATTGCAAAACATGTACATGTCCGCGCTTTAAAGCCTTTTTTGTCAAACACTACACGACAGTAACGTAGTAAGTAACGAGTAGTAATACTAAGTAGTAAGCAAGCTAGAGAAGGCAAGGCCAGTAAATTTTCATGGAAACTGCACATCTATACCATCAACATCAATCTCACCTTGGTCTCCTTTACGCCGAATGAGTACGCGAGCGTCACCCTGTTTCTGAAACTCGGCAGTATGGAACACTGAAATGGACATGCAGAAGTTCAGTTAGTGAAAACATCCAGTAAATTAAAACATAATAGATAAAATATTAATATATAAATGTAGACAACCATCAACAGGCCTTCTCCCATACCAAGTCCACCACACAATCAGTTCATAGCCTTTTTTGGAACAGTTCATAGATATCTAATTGGAATTTTATTTGCCATTTATTTTTTGCAAGTAAAAAAACTGCTACGAAATACAGAACAAGCCAAATGACTTAAATATACCCAATCGACTAACAAAGCATGCAACTGACCAATAATGAATCATTTAAGCAATAGTTTTAGCGGACCATCCACCTTGAATAATTAGCATCTACCATTCCATCTGATATGTTGAATCCTACCCCAAGTGTTGTAGCATATTTCTAGCTTAATTCAGTTATAGTTCTCAACCAAAATTATCTCCATAATCTTCAATCTAAATACTTCAAAGCCGTCGACCAGTTTCATGCATGATTCCCTTCTCTAGCCATCAGAGGGACTGAACCAATGTAAGTAGAAAATTTGAAACCCTTACTGACCATCAGACTCTCATAGAATAGACACTAAACTAATTCAACTACAACCCAGTATACGCACAACTCGCTTGGTGTGGCGACTTATTAATCTAGCAAGCACAGGAAATAATATTTCAGTAATCTAACCATAAATGGATCCCACCAACATTTAAGATTCAAAACCTAGTGTCTGGTTGGAAAATCTTAACAGGAGTATCTAATCAGCAGTGTTCCTCTCATCCTTTGAAGAAAAAGAGAGAAGTTGATGGCAAACCTTGATGCCCTCGCCGGTAAGGCAGACGTGGTTGTCATGAGCGCTTCGCATCAAGCGCCCTCGCCTTGCGCCTCTACCCCCGCTGCTCCTCGGTAGAGATGGTGAGTTCTTCCTCCGCTGCTATGTGTCCATCTCCGAACAGCTACATCAGAAATCATGCTTATAATTGTGATGAGATCTTCAGGATTAAGCAAGAAATCAGGAGCAGAACTGTCATTGTCTTGAGCAAAGTGAGCGTCCACCGACACAAAAGCATTATTATTAGTTCAAGAGAAGTAGCAAGTTTATTTATGTAGAGAGCAAAATCCAAGTAGCACTTAATGCACAAACCATTGAGGATTACACAAGTGAAGCATGTATATCAACATCAAATATAATCTGACATTACGGGAGAGAGTCTCAACATGTACTCTTGCACGGAATTGGACCAGAAGTTCCTGGCATCAGTAGTTGTATAGATCAAGCAAAATGTCTCTTGTAAGAAAGAGATGAATCTCATGGTCAGCTAAGCACCACGAGGAAAGCAGTAGCGCGACCTCACAAATGACAATAGTTCTACGCCTAAAATTGCTAGTACAATCGAATCATAAAACATACATGTACAACTACGAATCCTACCCAACAGGAGAAGATTTTTTTTCACCCATATTGATTTAGCATCTCAAAAACTAAATATTGTGCTATCCTCAAAACGAAGCTAATTTTGTGAAAACATGAACGAAATCTGAGTAGCGGCAAAGAAAAGAAGCTAACCTGGGCCACAAATAGCTTCGAGAGGAGGAGGGGGAGGCTCCTCAGCGAAGGTAGAGCGCTAGCCGGTGGCTCGAGAGGAGGGGCAACGGGGAAGGAGGACGGACGCAGCAGCGTGAGGTCGGTGGTCAGGGAGGAGGTCGCCGACAACCATGGAGGCCACCATCAATGCTTTGGCAGGTGAATCTGCACCCCCACTCCCGGTGATGGCGAGGGGTAAGCTCAACGGGGAGAGCAGCGCCGGCGGCGAGCTTGGCGGCGGGAGAGGATCGGGGAGGACAGAAGGACGGGAGCATGGCGGCTGCGGCAAGAACGAAGGAGAGGAGCGTGCACCCTCCCTCCCAACGATGGCAGGGCGTGAGCTCGACGGGGAGAGCAACGCTGGCGGCGAGCTCGGCGGCGGGTGAAGATCGGGGAGGAGAGAAAGACGGGAGCATGGCGGCTGCGGCAAGAACAAACGAGAGGAGCATGAGAACCCTAGCCAATCGTTCTTGAAAGTGCAACTAATCCCTGGGTGGTTTTGGTAATTCTTAACAACATATAGCTCATTGAACTAATACTCGTTCAAGATGATCATTTCAGAAAGTTCAATGATTGGCATGGCATGGACTAGAGATGTGGACCCCTCAAAATGCTAAGGACACATATTGGCTCAAGCTCAATACTCTACTCTTTTCATTTTAGTGATCCAAGATCACATTGAGTCCATAGGAAAGCCAATACTATTAAAAGGGGATGAGATGTTGCTTAATGGCTTGCTTGCTCAAAATGCTTAGTGATATGCTCCAAAACCCTCAACCACTTTCTCATATCCACATATGTCCTAAACCTAAAGTCAAACTCGGCCCCACCGATTTGATCTATACGGTGCCACCGAGTTCATTTGACATAGCCACTGCCAGAAACCCTAATCAGTTCGGTCTCACCGATAGGGATCTCGGTCTCACCGAGATGGGATTGCTAACTCTCTGTTTCCCTTGGTAGCGTTTCGGTCTAACCGAGATGAGCAATCGGTCCCATCGAGTTCGCAATGCAAACTCTCTATTTCCTCTTCGTAATGTTTCGGTCTCACCGAAGTAAGCGATTGGTCCCACCGAGTTTGCCTGACCAACTCTCTGTTTGCCTATTACAAAAATCGGTCTCATCGAGTTCATGTGATCGGTCTCACCGAGATTACGTTATGCCCTAACCCTAACGGAATCGGTCTCACCGAGTTGACATATCGGTCCCACCGAAAATCCTAACGTTCACATTTTGAACTAAATCGGTCTGACCGAGTTTCACTATTCGGTCCCACCGAGTTTGTTAAATTGTGTGTAACGGTTAGATTTTGTGTGGAGGCTATATATACCCCTCCACCCTTCCTCCATTCGTGGGGAGAGCCATCAGAACGTGCCTACACTTCCAGCATTCATTTTCTGAGAGAGAACCACCTACTCATGTGTTGAGACCAAGATATTCCAATCCAACCACAAGAATCTTGATCTCTAGCCTTCCCCAAGTTGCTTTCCACTCAAATCATCTTTCCACCATATCCAAATCTGTGAGAGAGAGTTGAGTGTTGGGGAGACTATCATTTGAAGCACAAGAGCAAGGAGTTCATCATCAACACATCATCTATTACCTTTTGGAGAGTGGTGTCTCCTAGATTGTTTAGGTGTCACTTGGGAGCCTCCGTCAAGATTGTGGAGTTGAACCAAGGAGTTTGTAAGGGCAAGGAGATCGCCTACTTCGTGAAGATCTACCCTAGTGAGGCAAGTCCTTCGTGGGCGATGGCCATGGTGGGATAGACAAGGTTGCTTCTTCGTGGACCCTTCGTGGGTGGAGCCCTCCGTGGACTCGCGCAACCGTTACCCTTCGTGGGTTGAAGTCTCCATCAACGTGACGTACGATAGCACCACCTATCGGAACCATGCCAAAAATCTCCGTGTCTATATTGCGTTTGCTCCCTCCAAACTCCTCCCCTTTACCTTCATATGCAATGATTTACATTCCACTGCTATACTCTTAGAATTGCATGTGTAGGTTGATTGCTTGACTTGTGCTAAGTTGCTAAAATTTGGAAAAGGCTAGATTTTTATTTGGTCAAGTAGTCTAATCACCCCCCCTCTAGACATACATTCGATCATACAGTTCTCCTTGCCTTTACACACCGACCAGCCACCCATGAAGCGCCACGCAAGGCCAAGCACGTGGAATGACGAATTTGCCCTCGGTGGCCACCGAAAATCACACGCGGTGGCACGCCCATTGTGCACACAAGAAGCAGCACCAGGCGCAGCTCACCCTCGCGGTCGCTGACGGGTGAGTCCCCCCCCCCCCCCCCCCCGGGCCCCGCTTGTCATTGTGTATGTGGGTGGTAGATTGGGGGAGAAATGCCAGGCACTATTCATTGGTTGTCACATCAGACTCGATCCGACGGACAGGATCAATCCATCAAAATATCGGACGGTCAAGATACGTTTGAACACTCAATCCGACGGCTAAGAGGTCACATGCCCTGAGAAGGCTCCATATGAGGCGAAAAATGCCAATGGTGGGTGACCTCCATGGAGGTGGTTATTTAAAAAAAAAATCAATAATCATATTTTGAAGTTTCAAAAAAATCTGAAAAAAATCATACATGTTCATATGGATGCATTCTACATGCGTGCAATTTTTTAAGATGATATATATTATGGTGAGAGCTACACAAAAAAGACAAAATCACTTTTTGAAACTGATGAACAGTACAAACACGGTTCGCTATTAGAAATTCAGGATTTTGTCTTTTTTGTGTAGCTCTCATCATAATCTATTTCATCGTCAGGTTTTATACACATGTAGAATACGTCCATATGAATGTGTAGAATTTTTTTCAAATTTTTTTAAAACTCCAAAATGTAATAATCGAATTTTTTAAAATAACTACTTCCATGAAGGTCGCCCGCCAAAAATCCGCACGGCCACAATGTAACAATGGGATGTAGAGGCCGAGGCCGAGGCCAGTGTACAAGTACGACCGACCGAGGACGGGCGGCTTTGTGATGCGGTGCCGGGACAGGGCTGCCAGAGGCACATACCAAACCAAGATTTGGAGAATCAATGCACTGGCCGTGCCGTGTATAAAGTGTATGTTCTTTCCGAGTAGTGCCGCCGTGCAGAGTGTTACATATCCACCATTTCTTCTTTTTTTTTAACAGACGCAAGCGCTTCTATACACATGCATACACTCATCTCTATGAACGCACACATGCACATCCTATCCCTATAAGCATCTCCAAAAGACTGAGCCGGCATATCATCTTGAGATTTTACGAAGTCACCGTAGACGCCTCGTAGTCGATGGGAACGTCTCCTTCCATTGAACGCGCATCGTCGGAAATCCTGAAATAAAGTCAGGAATAAATGCGAGCACTAGGACTTGAACCCTGGTGGGCTGGGATACCACTGCCCTCCTAACCATCCAAGCACAGGTTGATTCGCATATCCACCACTTCTTCGCAAGAAAAATACAGAGTAAAATTACCATACTCGGCTATGGCGATCACTTAGGGTTTTCGATTTGACGCACGCAGTCCTCAGCGGCGGCTACTACGCCGATGATTTAGTCGTCGATTCAAAGCATGGCACCGTGGCTGCGTACAGATGGCGAGCCACCTCCAGTCTATGGTGAGTTATCGTTTGTCTTCTCCTCGTATGTTCATCGTTGTACATGTTCCTGCCGCCCCTCGTGTAGATACCCCAATGGTGTTTCATGGTGCATGGATGTTTCCAATGCCATGCTTCGTTCGTCGGGTATGGTTGGGTTGTGGAAAGGAGGGTTGCGATAGGCCATTCTCTTTTCTTGGGTAATGATAAAAGCAAACGATTTTTAGCGCCAAGATGTGAATCATGTCAATAAGGTATAGCTTGGGGGCGGGGGTTAGGCCATTCTCTGTTATCTATTGTGGATGTGAATCATGTGAACCAGTCGTAGCCCATGTTCAATTATCATAGATGGAGAAAGTCAAAAACTGACTGTCACAACATGCGTAACTTGATCAGCGAACCGCAGGCAGTGTTACACTACAAAATAGCCGACAAAGGGTTACCCGAGTAAAACGAATTCGAAAAGGCCGAAATGTAGATGGTTCGACCTCGGACCGTCCGAGGAGGCGACATATACCGGGTGTTGGAAACATGCCCTAGAGGCAATAATATTGTATTATTATATTTTTATTTTCATAATTAAGAGTTTACATTTTATGCTATAACTGCTATGATACTAGAATACGTGAATCAGTGGAAAACTCATATGCACATGTGGAATGATAAACGGTAAAGTATAGGTTCCTAGTCTTGCCTCTAAGACTGGCAAAAGTGTTGTTGATGATCATATTTTCCGGATCTTAGGATATCATTAAGTGTAAGGATAGTCATAAAAAATTATTGTGAGTATGATGTTAAAAGAACGACCATATTGAATCGCCCAAACTTGTTTGTTATACTTTTAGATAATATTGTCTGAAATCAATTGATATAACACGGAGTGTTAGCATGTGTTTCAGTTCCTCATACCATGAGAGTATCACAGTCACTTCCTATCATAGGTGGACTTTGGGGTTACTCAAACGTCATGTGTAACACGGTGATCATAACGATAACTTACAGGTTCATCGACAGGTTTGACAGAGGACTGGATATCTCGAGAGTGGGATTTGCTCCCCCGACGATGGAGAGATATTCTTAAGGCCCTCTCAGTGTGACGGCATCCATCATCGTCTGGCCAGACATAGGTGACTATGTCATGGGATACCGGAACACTTCAACGAGAAAGAAGAACAAAACCAGTAACGAGGACAACGGTATAGTGAGCATGTGCATGACTCAGGGGGATACCGATGCATCTCGGGTTTTGTAAAGTACCACGAAGCAAAGGAACATCACATGATAACCAATGGTTCACTCGATTGTCAGTCGTGTAATCATAGGGGTCGATATGGACATCCACAGTTACGCTATCGGTCATTGAACAAAGGAGTTTCGTTCATGTCTATGTTTTACCAAACCTATGGGGTCACAAGCTTAAGGTAATCACAATCTGCTAAGTGTTACTAGGGTAAAAGTATCGAGGATTTATTTGTGAAATAGTTTTGTTAATATTTGGAATAGTTTCGAGAGGAACCCGAAGCGTTTCAGGGTCACCAGAAGGGTTTCAGAATTTATTGGTGTAAGTGCATCTAGTGCCACCCCTTGTTGGTTTTGGAGTATTGAAGACAAACTTGGTTGTGGTATTAATGTGTTTATGAGATTCACAAGAGAACACAGGTAGAAGTCCCTATTGATTCGGTTTACCCATCGAAGATGACCCCTAAAAATGTATGAAGACATTGAAGACAATGGTGGTCCGCGAAGACATTCATGTTGAAGATAATGACACGTGAAGACATTCGCTTGAAGTTAATGGAGCGCGAAGACATAGTTTCTTTGTAGTTTCATTCTCTTCTTTCCTGAGTCGTAGGAACCACCGAACTGTTAAGTGGGGTCGAGGTGAACAAAGTCAGAAAACTGACGTGATGCTCAACCTAAAATCCAATGTCTTCGAGCGAAGACAAATGAGAGAGTAAAGTTGGTAGAGTCAGCTTTACTTGGAGCCCGAGTAAAGTTTCCGTGTGGGTTGGGATCCGACCGTTGGACACGTGTCAGTTCCCCAATGACCCAGGGTCATTTCGGACAAATCATGTCGGGTTGCCCCTGGCTATAATATGCACCCCCTTCCACCATGAGTTTGTGGCTGCTCCGAGTTAAGAGTACGGCTTTTGTTGTTTGATAGCAACCCACCTCCGAAGCCTTTGAGAGAGAATCCTTCAGAGGACAAACCCAAAACACCCAGAGCCCAAAGAGTTTTGAGCATCACTGAAGTCTTCCTGTTCCGCGTGAACCGAAGACTTATTACACTTGAAGACTGTGATGTTCCAGTCGGTTAGGCCAAGATTCATTGTGGATTGCTGGTGAACAAAGTCTGTGAAGGTTTGGAAGTCTACCTTGAAGACTAACATAAGTGATTGGCGAGATCTGCGGGTCTTAGCTCATGGGGAATAAGGTGAAGACCTGGTCTTCTGAGTTCAATCTCAGCCTCCCTAACCAGATGTACAGTTTTCACAGCAACTAGAACTGGTCTACCAAATCCTTGTCTTGATCGAGCAACTGGTTCTATCACCTCACTCCTTTACTTATTGTTCAGTTTCATGAAGTCTTTGCATGCCTGTTCTGTTCGAAGACATTGTGTGAAGACATACCCTCTAATTTTTTATTTGGTGGTGGTGGTCGTGGTGGTGGAGACGGCGGCGGAGGAGAGTTAGGAGGAGGTGGACGGTGAGAGGCAGAGGAAGTAGTCGGCCATGGCCTCCTCCCCGAGACCGAGCATGTCCATGTACCCCCTCCCTCCGCCTCCTCCGGCCTCCGCCATGACCTCCTCTTCCTTCACCATGATCTCCAGCTCGCACTACCACCCCACGAGACGGAAACACAGGGGATTAAGAATGCAAGGACAAAAACAAAAAAGATTCTTGGAGACGATCAAGAACAAGTCGGGAAGAAGATCAGCACTCGGTACCAACCGGATTGGGTATCCTTGATGCTTGGCTCTGGTCAAAGATGTTTCACGCCTTTCGCCGCTGCCGCGCTTTGGGAGCTCTGTGCGCGCCCAGAGTTCAGACCTCGCATACACGCGAGCTTAAAAACACTTCCACTTCTAAGTGTGGGGAGAGGCGAGTGAGACGGAGGATGTGGGAGTGGACCATGGTCTCGCTCGCTGTCTGGCTTCTCTCCTTTCTCTATGTAGAGGCTGAGGCCAAGGCTAGTGTACAAGTACGACTGACCGAGGACGGGCTGCTTTGTGATGTGGTACCGGGACAGAGCTGCCAGAGGCACATACCAAACCAAGATTTGAAGAATCAATGCTTCGCACTGGCCGTGTGTAAAGTGTGTGTTCTTTCCGAGTAGTACCGCCGTGCACAGTGTTAGAGCATGGCCAATGCATAGCCCTATAAGCCACGTAGCTTTAGAAAAAATAGGTTTGGATGAAGCAGCGGGATCCTCTGTAGGAGATGGGTGCTCGGGAAAAAAGTGTGATTCGATGTATAAAGCTGAAAAGGTTGAAGTAGAGAGCAGAGATGCATGTGTAGTGGGAGTCTTTATTTTCTATTCTTTGATGAGGCCCACTAGTGGTAGCTTGCATTGGGGAGAAACAATCAATATAGATGCCTCAGACTACTTTTTGTCATGATGCATATGTATTTTTTGGCACCATTGTACATGCCCTTACATATCCACCATTTCTTTCCAAGAAAAATACAGAGTAAATTTTGGATAAACGTATATGTTAATATCAAGATGATACCAAATACACCTAGCTTCTAGAAGAACATAATGCTTAGATTAATTCTAAACATCAAGGATGCACACATCCAAAAGAAAACAAAAGAAGAAGAAAAAAAGAAAACAAAGACCCCGCGGAAGCAAATAGAGATTCGCAGCAGTAAGAGCACGACCATTGGTGATGACACCTAGACTTTGAAGAAGGTTCTCCAAAATGACGCCTTCAGGAAAGTGATACGACACCAATGTATCTATAATTTTTTATTGTTCCATGCTATTATATTATCTGTTTTGGATGTTTTATATGCATTAATATGCTATTTTATATTATTTTTGGGACTAACCTATTAACCTAGAGCCCAGTGTCAGTTTCTGTTTTTTCCTTGTTTTTGAGCTTCGCAGAAAATGATTACCAAACGGAGTCCAAACGGAATAAAACTTCACGATGATTTTTCTTGGACCAGAAGACACCCAGGGGACTTGGAGTCCAAGTCAGAAGAGCCGCGAGGCGGCGACAAGGGTGGAGGGCGCGCCCTAGGGGGGCGCCCCCTGCCTTGTGGGCCCCTCGGGACTCGTCTGACCTAGCCCTTCCTCCTATATATTCACATATATTCCAGAACCACTAGAGCAGTCCATGAAAACACTTTTCCACCGCCGCAACCTTCTGTTCCCGTGAGATCCCATCTTGGGGCCTTTTCCGGCATCCCGCCGGAGGGGGAATCGATCACGGAGGGCTTCTACATCAACTCCATTGCCCTTCCGATGATGCGTGAGTAGTTTACCTCAGACCTACGGGTCCATAGCTAGTAGCTAGATGGCTTCTTCTCTCTCTTTGATTCTCAATACAACGTTCTCCTCGATGTTCTTGGAGATCTATCCGATATAATCTTCTTTTGCGGTGTGTTTGTCGAGATCCGATGAATTGTGGATTTCTGATCAGCTTATCTATGAATATTATTTGAATCTTCTCTGAATTCTTTTATGCATGATTTAATATCTTTGTATTTCTCTTCGAATTATCGGTTTGGTTTGGCCAACTCGATTGGTTTTTCTTGCAATGTGAGAGGTGCTTAGCTTTGGGTTCAATCTTGCGGTGTCCTCACCCAGTGACAGTAGGGGTAGCGAGGCACGTATTGTATTGTTGCCATCGAGGATAAAAAGATGGGGTTTTCATCATATTGCTTGAGTTAATTCCACTACATCATGTCATCTTACTTAAGGCGTTACTCCGCTCTTTATGAACTTAATACTCTAGATGTATGCTGGATAGCGGTCGATGTGTGGAGTAATAGTAGTAGATGCAGGCAGGAGTCGGTCTACTTGACACGGACGTGATGCCTTTATGCATAATCATTGCCTTGGATATCGTCGTAACTTTGCGCTTTTCTATCAATTGCTCGACAGTAATTTGTTCACCCACCGTATTATTTGCCTTCATGAGAGAAGCCACTAGTGAAACCTATGGCCCTCGGGTCTATTTTCCATCATATTACTTTCCGATCTACTATTTTCCATCATATTACTTTCTGATCTACTATTTTGCAATCTTTTATTTTCAGATCTATATACCAGAAAACCCAAAAAATATTTTATCTTTTGTTTATCTATCTCTATCAGATCTCACTTTTGCAATTGACCGTGAAGGGATTGACAACCCCTTTATCGCGTTGGGTGCAAGTGTTTGATTGTTTGTGCAAGTGTTGGTGATTTGTGCGTTCTTCTCCTACTGGATTGATACCTTGGTTCTTAACTGAGGGAAATACTTACCTCTACTGTGCTGCACCACCCTTTCCTCTTTAAGGAAAAAACCAACGCAAGCTCAAGAAGTAGCAGGAAGAATTTCTGGCGCCGTTGCCGGGGAGATCTACGCCAAGTCAAGACATACCAATTACCCATCATAAACTCTCATCTCTTGCATTACATTATTCGCCATTTGCCTCTCGTTTTCCTCTCCCCCACTTCTAAAATGATTTTCAAAAAGATTTGCCTTTTTATTCGCCTTCTTTCCGTATGTCTTTTTGCTCGTTTGCTATCTTTGCTTGTGTTTCCATGTGCCTTCTATTTGCTTGCATCTTTGCTTGCTAAAAATCTTTTGATATGGATCCACTTAAAGTTTTCTACTTGGATCATCTTCGATCCATATGTGCTCGTGCTGAAACCCCAACTAGTTTAGTTGAGGAAAAATCTTTAGATGAGCATGCTCATTTTGTTCATCACCCTTTGTCTGAAAAAGGGAGACTCTTATGGAATCAAATAGATTGTTTACTATGTTATGCTTGGAATCTTTGTGAACTTTGTGATTTTACTTGTTGCTCTAAGAACCCAAAAAAACACCTTCCCTACCTATGTGAGTTTAATGATAATGAAATCTTATGTTCTTATGAAAAGGGTGTTTACTGTTACTATGATATCGAACAAATTGAAGAATTTGTTGCTTTTAAGGGTGCTTATGAAGTTGCTTCTTTGATTGAAAAGTATGATATTACTCTATACAAATCTGAAAATTTTGACATACTTAAATATTGCTATGAAAACTATGCTCATAATGCCTATGTCAAAGAATTTATTGAGCGAATGACCATTGCCTTGGAAGAAAATAATGATATGCATGAATCTATAGATAATTATGATTCCGTTGATTTGATTGAAATATCCCTTGATGAACATGATGCTTGTTATTCTTATGGCCATGATGCCAATATTAATTATGCTTATGGAGATGAATTTGCTATAGTTCCTTATGTTAAACATGAAATTCTTGCTATTGCACCCACACTTGATAGTTCCTTCAATGAAAAGCATGATTGCAGTGATGTTATTATAAATTCCATTAATGTCAATTGTGTTAATGATATGCAAAACCCTAAGCTTGGGGATGCTAGTTTTGCTATGTCCACTACTTGTTGCAATGATCATGATTGGGGTGATTTTTCTTATGATCTTGAAAATTTATTTAAGCCTCATGATGAATATGTTTGCAATATTATTGAAAGTGGGCTTGGACGAGTGTCAACTCTAGGTAATAATGATCCCACTACTTTGGAGTATGATCAATCTTATGAAATTTTTGATAAAAGTGGGCTTGGAGAGGTCATGACTTTAGTTAATGTCAATCCCACTATTTTGGAAGAGTGTCAACTTTGCATGCATGTGGATCATGTAGAGAATATGTTATGTGATAGCTATATTGTTGAATTTGATTATGATCCTACATGTAATTATTATGAGAGAAGAAAATATGATTGTAGAAATTTTCATGTCACTAAATTACCTCTCGTTATGTTGAGATTGCTATTGTTTCTTTATTCTTCCTTGCATATACTAGTTTTTGCTTTCCTTGATAATTTGTTTGCCTATAAGATGCCTATGCATAGGAAGTATGTTAGAATTAGATGTATTTTTCACATGCTATATGATGCTCTCTTTGTGCTTCAATTCTTGTCTTTCATGTGAGCATCATCGAAATTATCAATGCCTAGCTAAGGGCGTTAAACAATAGCGCTTGTTGGGAGGCAATCCAATTTTATTTTTGTTTTTACTTTTTTGGTTCTATTTTTCAATAAATTTTTCATCTAGCCTCTGGTCAGATGTGTTTTGGTGTTTTAATTAGTGTTTGTGCCAAGTAAGACCTTTGGGATGGCTTACGGTGATAGTTGATTTGATCTTGCTGAAAAACAGAAACTTTTGTGTCCAGTCACAGAATTTTAGTAATTCACTGAAGTATTCAAAAACCCTGAATTTTTTACAAGAGATATATATACAAAGTTACTCTGTTTTCCTAATTTATCAGAATTTTTAGAGTTATATAAGTATTATAAAAATTCGGATATTCGCAGAATATCCTGTTTTTGACAGATTCTGTTTTTTTTGTGTTGTTTGCTTATTTTGATGAATCTATGGGTAGTATCGGGGGGTATGAACCATGGAGAAGTTGGAATATAGTAGATATTACACCAATATAAATAAATAATGAGTTCAAAACAGTACTAAAAGTGGTGATTTTATTTTCTTGTACTAACGGATCTCACGAGTTTTCTGTTGAGTTTTGTGTTGTGAAGATTTCAAGTTTTGGGTAAAGATTTTATGTACTATGGAATAAGGAGTGGCAAGAGTCTAAGGTTGGGGATGACCAAGGCACCCCAAGGTAATATTCAAGGATAACCAAGATCCTAAGCTTGGGGATGCCCCGGAAGGCATCCCCTCTTTCGTCTTCGTCTATCGGTAAATTTACTTGAGGCTATATTTTTATTCACCACATGATATGTGTTTTGCTTGGAGCGTCTTGTATGATATGAGTCTTTGCTTTTTAGTTTGCCACAATCATCCTTGCTGTACACACCTTTTGAGAGGGACACGCATGAATCGTGATTTATTAGAATACTCTATGTGCTTCACTTATATCTTTTGAGCTAGGCAATTTTGCTCTAGTGCTTCACTTATATCTTTTTAGAGCACGGCGGTGGTTTTATTTTATAGAAATTATTGAACTCTCATGCTTCGCTTATATTATTTTGAGAGTCTTTCTAAACAGCATGGTAATTTGCTTTGGTTATAAATTTAGTCCTAATATGATAGGCATCCAAGAGGGATATAATAAAAACTTTCATATAAAGTGCATTGAATACTATGTGAAGTTTGATTCCTTATGATTGTTTTGAGATATAAAGATGGTGATATTAGAGTCATGCTAGTGAGTAATTGTGGATTGTAGAAATACTTGTGTTAAAGTTTGTGATTCCCGTAGCATGCACATATGGTGAACCGTTATGTGATGAAGTCGGAGCATGATTTATTTATTGATTGTCTTCCTTATGAGTGGCGGTCGGGGACGAGCGATGGTCTTTTCCTACCAATCTATCCCCCTAGGAGAATGCGCGTAGTACTTCATTTCGATGACTAATAGATTTTTGCAATAAGTATGTGAGTTATTTATAACTAATGTTGAGTCCATGGATTATACGCACTCTCACCCTTCCATCTTTGCTAGCCTCTCTAGTACCGCGCAACTTTCGCCGGTACCATACACCTACGTTTTACCTTCCTCAAAACAGCCACCATACCTACCTATTATGGCATTTCCATAGCCATTCCGAGATATATTGCCATGCAACTTTCCACCGTTCCGTTTTATTATGACACGTTCCATCATTGTCATATTGCTTTGCATGATCATGTAGTTGACATAGTATTTGTGGCAAAGCCACCGTTCATAATTTTTACGCATGTCACTCTTGAGTCCTTGCACATCCCAGTACACCACCGGAGGCATTCATATAGAGTCATATTTTGTTCTAAGTATCGAGTTGTAATTTTTGAGTTGTAAGTAAATAAAGTGTGATGATCTTCATTATTAGAGCATTGTCCCATGTGAGGAAAAAATAAAAGAGGCCAACGAAGCCCACAAATAAAATAAAAGAGGCCAAAGAAGCCCACCAAAAAAATGAGAGAAAAGAGAGAAGGGGCAATGTTACTATCCTTTTTCCGCACTTGTGCTTCAAAGTAGCACCATGATCTTCATGATAGAGAGTCTCCTATGTTGTCACTTTCATATACTAGTGGGAATTTTTCATTATAGAACTTGGCTTGTATATTCCAATGATGGGCTTTCTCAAATTGCCCTAGGTCTTCGTGAGCAAGCAAGTTGGATGCACACCCACTTAGTTTCTTTTTGAGCTTTCATAAACTTATAGCTCTAGTGCATCCGTTGCATGGCAATCCCTACTCACTCACATTGATATCTATTGATGGGCATCTCCATAGCCCATTGATACGCCTAGTTGATGTGAGACTATCTCCTTCTTTTTGTCTTCTCCACAACCACCATATTCTATTCCACCTATAGTGCTATGTCCATGGCTCACGCTCATGTATTGCGTGAAAGTTGAAAAGGTTTGAGAACATCAAAAGTATGAAACAATTGCTTGGCTTGTCATCGGGGTTGTGCATGATTTGAATATTTTGTGTGATGAAGATGGAGCATAGCCAGACTATATGATTTTGTAGGGATAACTTTCTTTGGCCATGTTATTTTGAGAAGACATTATTGTTTTATTAGTATGCTTGAAGTATTATTGTTTTTATGTCAATATTAAACTTTTGTTTTGAATCTTATGGATCTGAACATTCATGCCACAATAAAGAAAATTACATGGATAAGTATGTTAGGGAGCATTCCACATCAAAAATTCTGTTTTTATCATTTACCTACTCGAGGACGAGCAGGAATTAAGCTTGGGGATGCTTGATACGTCTCCAACGTATCTATAATTTTTTATTGTTCCATGCTATTATATTATCTGGTTTGGATGTTTTATATGCATTAATATGCTATTTTATATTATTTTTGGGACTAACCTATTAACCTAGAGCCCAGTGCCAGTTTCTGTTTTTTCCTTGTCTTTGAGCTTCGCAGAAAAGGAATACCAAACGGAGTCCAAATGGAATAAAACTTCACGATGATTTTTCTTGGACCAGAAGACACCCAGGGGACTTGGAGTCCAAGTCTTGATTGCTCTGGTGGTTCTGGAAAATATGTGAATATATAGGAGGAAGGGCTAGGTCACAGGAGTCCCAAGGGGCCCACAAGGCAGGGGGGCACCCCCCCCCTAGGGCGTGCCCTCCACCCTTATCGCCGCCTCGCGTCTCTTCTAACAAAAACACTTTTCCACCGCCGCAACCTTCTGTTCCCGTGAGATCCCATCTTGGGGCCTTTTCCGGCATCCCGCCGGAGGGGGAATCGATCACGGAGGGCTTCTACATCAACTCCATTGCCCTTCCGATGATGCGTGAGTGGTTTACCTCAGACCTATGGGTCCATAGCTAGTAGCTAGATGGATTCTTCTCTCTCTTTGATTCTCAATACAACGTTCTCCTCGATGTTCTTGGAGATCTATCCGATGTAATCTTCTTTTGCGGTGTGTTTGTCGAGATTCGATGAATTGTGGATTTATGATCAGCTTATCTATGAATATTATTTGAATCTTCTCTGAATTCTTTTATGCATGATTTAATATCTTTGTATTTCTCTTCGAATTATCGGTTTGGTTTGGCCAACTCGATTGGTTTTTCTTGCAATGGGAGAGGTGCTTAGCTTTGGGTTCAATCTTGCGGTGTCCTCACCCAGTGACAGTACGGGTAGCGAGGCACGTATTGTATTGTTGCCATCGAGGATAAAAAGATGGGGTTTTCATCATATTGCTTGAGTTAATTCCTCTACATCATGTCATCTTACTTAAGGCGTTACTCCGTTCTTTATGAACTTAATACTCTAGATGCATGTTGGATAGCGGTCGATGTGTGGAGTAATAGTAGTAGATGCAGGCAAGAGTCGGTCTACTTGACACGGACGTGATGCCTATATGCATAATCATTGCCTTGGATATCGTCATAACTTTGCGCTTTTCTATCAATTGCTCGACAGTAATTTGTTCACCCATTGTATTATTTGCCTTCATGAGAGAAGCCACTAGTGAAACCTATGGCCCCCGGGTCTATTTTCCATCATATTACTTTCTGATCTACTATTTTCCATCATATTACTTTCCGATCTACTCTTTTGCAATCTTTTATTTTCAGATCTATATACCAAAAAACCCAAAAAATATTTTATCTTTTGTTTATCTATCTCTATCAGATTTCACTTTTGCAATTGACCGTGAAGGGATTGACAACCCCTTTATCGCGTTGGGTGCAAGTGTATGATTATTTGTGCAGGTGTTGGTGATTTGTGCGTTCTTCTCCTACTGGATTGATACCTTGGTTCTTAACTGAGGGAAATACTTACCTCTACTGTGCTGCATCACCCTTTCCTCTTCAAGGGAAAAACCAACGCAAGCTCAAGAAGTAGCAGAAAGTACTAGTGCACAAACACCATCATCGTCCGGTCTAACCAGCATGGTAAGATCTTGAATTTTCACCCTGGAGAAGGTCTCGTCTCCACACAATGTCTTCAACAAGAAAAATGACTAGGGAGCCGCCATTACCAGGTACAACCACCGAAGGCCAGACCTAAGGTTTTCACCCCGGAAACTGAGACGCGGAACTCAAAGAGCACCGCCAAGAACGAAGTCTGCTACTGGCGCCGCCCCCACTCACCAAGAACACTACTGCAAAACACCAAACATTCGACACACATACTTCTTCCGATCCGCTATGCATGCCCTCTGGAATCTTCACCGCATCTCGACTCGATACGAGCATGCAAGATGGAACCTCCAGAGTGATAGGTGGGACCCGATGAACGAGTTCACGCCCGAGGGTGGCCCGATCTTTACGTCGTAGGATCGAATCGGGGGGATAACTAGCTGCAAGCAGCCAGGATAACTAGCTTTATACCTGCCAAGGTTGGATGCAACCCATATGTTGGGGATGGCTGACCAAAGCTACCAGAAATCCAACCTACTGTCCGAACAATCGCAGAAAAACAAACTGGGACTAACCCACATAAAACAGCTGAAACCGTAGAGCACAAATTAGGGGGAACCAGAAGCTCCTTCTCACGAATCTGGATGAACTCACAAGAGCAAAGGTAGCAAGGATCTCTCGGATCTCTCTAGCAGTCTTGCTGCATAAGCTTGTAGCTGAATGGTTTGACATAAGGTTTTTTAGAGGATGGGGGAGATGGGGTTTTATAGCAGGGACAACCCCCCTTAGCTAGGTGTGAAAATGGTTTCAAAAGTAAGCAGGTTTGCATGGTTTCCTTGGGTGAATAAGCAGTCAACTTTGGGAGTTGTTGGAGAGCTCCTCGAAAATTCGCGAAGCCTTGACAGCCTGGACACCTTCCACAAGAATGACTAGAGCTTTTGACTCACAACTCCAAATGATGTGAGGTTTTTTGTATTGGAAAGTAAATTTGATGTAGCTTCTGGTGATGTACCCCTATGGCCCCGTCTCTCCAACACATGGGTGTGGCACAACGGAACATCAGAGATAAAAATTGACAGCATTAGCTTCACTGGAAACTTGTTTTCTCCATTGTTGGATTTCTTCCATGTGATACTAAGTTCAACCAACAACAATGGGGATGAAAGCATAGTTGTGTCATCAAGGTTACAAGGTAAACTTAAGTTAGCGTTCATCTGGTCACTTATTAGTTTGGCGCGACTTCTTATGATTGGACCTATAATTGTTAGAGACTTGTCGATGGTTGTGGTTTCCTCATCATCCTCCCCCTCTTGAAAAGGAGTCGTCCTTGACTCTGATGGTCCAAAGTATGGAGAGAGGTCGAACACATTGAAAGTTGGACTAACACCATAATCTATCGGAAGGTCAATCTTATAGGCATTGTCATTGATCTTCGCAAGCACTTTGAATGGACCATCTCCACGTGGCTGCAACTTGCATTTGCGTTGATCCGGGAAACGATCCTTCCGTAGGTGTACCCACACAAGATCACCTTTTTCAAACAACACCTTCTTTCTTCCCTTGTTTGCTCGTTTTGCATATTGTTCAATCATCTTCTCAATATTTTCCTTGGACTTCTCATGAATTTTATTCATGAAGTTAGCACACTTACTTGCATCAAGATTAGTTCGCTCCTGCAATGGTGAAGGCAAAAGATCTATGGGAGCAGCAGGTTTGAAACCATAAACAATTTCAAAAGGACAAAATTTAGTGGTCGAGTGTACCGCCCTGTTGTATGCAAACTCCATGTGGGGGAGACACTCTTCCCACAACTTCAAATTTTTCTTTAAAACTGCTCTCAGCATCATGGATAGTGTGCGGTTGACAACTTCAGTTTGTCCATCTGTTTGTGGGTGGCATGTAGTGGAAAAGAGAAGCTTTGTTCCTAGCTTTGCCCACAAAGTTTTCCAAAAATAGCTCAGAAACTTGGTGTCATTATCTAAAACAATAGTGCGTGGTACTCCATGTAGCTGCACAATTTCCCTGAAAAACAAATCGCCAATGTGTGAAGCACCATCGCTCTTATGACATGGGATAAAATGAGCCATCTTGCTAAACCTATCGAACACCACAAAAACTGAATCACTCCCCTCTTAGTGCGTGGTAATCCAAGAACAAAATCCATAGAAATATCTTCCCAACGTGTACTAGGAATTGATAAATGCGTATAAAGTCCATGAGGGTTTAAACGTGACTTAGCTTTGCGGCAGATCTCACAAAGTAGCACGTAGCGCTCAACATCACACCTCATCCTTGGCCAAAAGAAATGGTTAATCAACACACTCTCAGTTTTCTTTGCTCCAAAATGTCCCATGAGACCACCATCATGAGCCTCCTGCAAAAGCAACAAACGAACAGAGCAATCTGGGATGCACAATTTGTTAGCTCGAAACAAGAATCTGTCATGCAAGTGAAACTTTTCCCAACCTTTTCCCTCACTACACTTTGAGTGTGGTTCAGCAAAATATGGGTCATTGGCATACAATTCTTTGGTGTTTTACAACCGAAGAATTTTAGTATCAAGTTGTGAGAGTAAAATATGGCGTCTAGACAAAGCATCGACAACAACATTATCTTTTCCTTTCTTGTACTTGACAAATATAGGGAAAAGATTCTATGATTTCACTCCATTTTGCATGTCTACGGTTTAGTTTTTGCTGACCCCTAAGGTGCTTTAAAGATTCATGGTCGGAATGTATCAAAAATTCTTTAGGCCACAAATAATGTTGCCATGTTTCCAAAGATCTCACAAGTGCATATAATACTTTGTCATAAACTGAGTAATTTAGAGTTGTGAAAGTGCAACTAATCCCCGGGTGGTTTTGGTAATTCATAACAACATATAGCTCATTGAACTAATATCCATTCAAGTTTAATATTTCAGAAAGTTCAATGATTGGCATGGCATGGACTTGAGATGTGGACCCCTCAAAATGCTAAGGACAAAGATTAGCAAAAGCTCAAGACTCTTCATTTATATTTTAGTGATCCAAGATCACATTGAGTCCATAGGAAAGCCAATACTATTAAAAGGGGATGAGGTGTTGCTTAATGGTCTACTTGCTCAAAGTGCTTAGTGATATTGCTTCAAAACCCTTAGCCACTTTCTCTTCCAAATATGTCCAAAACTCAAAGTCAAACTCGGCCCCACCAAAATTATCCATCCGGCGGCACCGAGTTCAGTTGACATAGCCACTGCCAGAAACCCTAGCAATTCGGTTACACCGATACGGATGTCGGTCTCACCGAGATGGCCCTGCAAACTCTCTATTCCTGTTGCAATTATTTCGGTCTCATCAAAATGTGCAATCGGTCCCACCGAGTTTGCTTGACCAACTCTCTGTTTGCTCTTTGCTAAAATCGGTCTCACCAAGTTCAAGCAATCGGCTTCACCGAGATGAGGTTTTGCCCTAGCCCTAGCACATCAGTCCCACCGAGTTGTTCCAGTCGGTCCCACCGAGATTCCTAACGTTCACATTTTGAACTGAATCGGTCTCACCGAGTTCTTCTATTCGGTCTGATCGAGTTGGGTCAAATGTGTGTAACAGTTGGATTTTGTGTGGAGGCTATATATACCCCTCCACCCCCCCTTCTCCATTTGAGAGAGAGCCATCATAATGTGCCTACACTTCCACTACTCATTTTCTGAGAGAGAACCACCTACTCATGTGTTGAGACCAAGATATTCCAAACCTACCACAAGAATCTTGATCTCTAGCCTTCCCCAAGTTGCTTTCCACTCAAATCATCTTTCCACCATATCCAAATCTGTGAGAGAGAGTTGAGTGTTGGGGAGACTATCATTTGAAGCACAAGAGCAAGGAGTTCATCATCAACACACCATTTATTACCTTTTGGAGAGTGGTGTCTCCTAGATTGGTTAGGTGTCGCTTGGGAGCCTCCGACAAGATTGTGGAGTTGAACCAAGAAGTTTGTAAGGTCAAGGAGATCGCCAACTTCGTGAACATCTAGCCGAGTGAGGCAAGTCCTTCATGGGCGATGGCCATGGTGGGATAGACAAGGTTGCTTCTTCGTGGGTGGAGCCCTCCGTGGACTCGCGCAACCGTTACCCTTCGTGGGTTGAAGTCTCCATCAACGTGGACGTACGATAGCACCACCTATCGGAACCACGCCAAAAATCTCCATGTCTACATTGCGTTTGCCTTCTCCAAACTCTTCCCTTTACCTTCATATGCAATGTTTTACTTTCCGCTGCTACACTCTTAGAATTGCATGTGTAGGTTGATTGCTTGACTTGTACTAGTTGCTAAAATCTGCCAACAATTAAAATTAGGAAAAGGTTAGATTTTTATTTGGTCAAGTAGTCTAATCACCCCCCTCTAGACCTACTTTCGATCCTACAAGTGGTATCAAAGGTTTGGTCTCCATTTTTCCTTGATTTCCATAGCTTTGGTGATCATAGCCTTGGTTTCATAACCTAGGAGAGTATGGCGTCTAGCGAGGGAAATTATCACCGTAGAGGTCCTTACTTTGATGGTACAAATTTTCCTAGTTGGAAGCATAAGATGAAAATGCATATTCTTGGTCATCACCCCGCCGTTTGGGCTATTGTGCATATTGGCTTGCAAGGTGAATACTTCGAGGATGGAAGAGAACAGGATCGTGAAGCGTCCGCAGAAGAATTGAAGATGTTGCAATACAATGCTCAAGCTTGCGATATCCTCTTCAACGGATTATGCCTCGAAGAATTCAACGAAATCAGCCGCCTTGAGAATGCAAAGGAAATTTGGGATACTTTGGTTGATATGCACGAAGGTACCGAGTCCGTTAAGGAATCCAAGTTGGATGTGCTTCAAAGTGAACTTGATGATAACCCACAAGTATAGGGGATCGCAACAATTTTCGAGGGTAGAGTATTCAACCCAAATTTATAGATTCGACACAAGGGGAGCCAAAGAATATTTGTAAGTATTAGCAGCTGAGTTGTCAATTCAACCACACCTGGAGATTAATTATCTACAGCAAAGTGATCAGTAGCACAGTAGTATGATAGTTGATAATAGTAGCAGCAGCAATAGTAACGGTAACAGTGATAGAAGTGATATTATAGCAAGTGCAATAGTAACAGCAGCAGTAGTAACTTAGCAAGATCAATATGTTGGAAAATCGTAGGCATTGGATCGGTAATTTGTTGGATGATATACATCGAGACAGTTATAACCTAGGGCGATACGGCACTAGCTCCAGTTCATAAATATAATGTAGGCATGTATTCCGTAAATAGTCATACGTGCTTATGGAAAGAACTTGCATGACATCTTTTGTCCTACCCTCCCGTGGCAGCGGGGTCCATATTGGAAACTATGGGATATTAAGGCCTCCTTTTAATAGAGAACCGGAACCAAGCATTAACACACGGTGAATACATGCACTCCTCAAACTACGGTCATCACCGGGAGTGGTCTCGACTATTGTCACTCCGGGGTTGCCGGATCATAACATGTAGTAGGTGAATATAACTTGCAAGATCGGATCTAGAACATAGATATAATGGTGATAACATAAATGGTTCAGATCTGAAATCATGGCACCCGGGCCCAAAGTGACAAGCATTAAGCATGGCAAAGTCATAGCAACATCAATCTCAGAACCTAATGGATACTAGGGATCAAGCCCTAACAAAACTAACTTGATTACATGATGAATCTCATCCAACTCCTCACCGACCAACGAGCCTACGAAGGAATTACTCACTCCCGGTGGGGAGCATCATGGAATTGGCGATGGAGAAGGGTTGGTGATGACGAAGATCGAAGATCCCCCTCTCAGGAGCCCCAAACGGACTCCAGATCTGGCCTCCCGATGAAGAACAGGAGATGGCGGCGGCTCCGTCTCGCGAAACGCGATAATTCTTTCTCCCTGATTTTTTTCTGGAAAAATAGGATTTTATAGCGTTGGTTTCAGGGTCTGCGGGGCCACCAGGTGGGGACAACCCACCTGGGCGCGCCTGGGGGGCAGGCGCGCCCTGGTGGGTTGTGCCCACCTAGGTGCCCCCCTCAGGTGGCTCTTGGCTCCGGAAATTCTCTTATTTTATGTAAAAAATCCTCGCAAATTTTCGTTCCATTCTGAGAACTTTTATTTCTGCACAAAAACAACACCATGGTAGTTCTGCTGAAAACAGCGTCAGTCCGGGGTTAGTTTCATTCAAATCATGCAAATTAGAGTCCAAAACAAGAGGAAAAGCGTTAGGAAAAGTAGATACGTTGGAGACGTATCACTTGACAAGTTCAAAATGAAGGATGGTGAAGGAGTCAGTGAGATGTTGTGGCACCCCGGCTCAAAGAACCGGTTTACCAGTGTTTCCAACCCGGAGATCATGTCTTCTGGAAACACTCAACAACTTGGAACAGAACAGAACTGAACTTTATTGATAATCTTGGAGTACAAGCTCATATTTTACATCGAAAGCGAGGCCGAAGGCACACTCGTTGCTATGACAGTATCTACATTATTTATGAAACATAACTGGGCCTCGGTACTACTGGATACTTCTATGGCATAGCGGAACATAGCGGAACTCCAACCACGGGGACACTGCCGTGGACATAGCCTAGTTAGCGTAGCCTGAGCCATCGGGACCTCCGTCCTCGGCTTCTCCTGCATCTGGCATGATACGCCAGGTGAGTACTTTGAATGTACTCGCAAGCTCATGACAACCAAATAATGCAGCAAACAATAGCATGGCAAGTAACGTGTTAAGTTCTTAGGTGATTCACTTACTGTCTCCGGTTATCAACTTACTCTCTTTCGGGTTGTCCCACAACCCTCGGAATACTCATATGTCACCAAGTACTTCCGGTCATAAGATGAGTTCTTCCATCATTATTATCACTATTATGGTTGACCACCTAGTGAGGTCTAGACGGGCTGTCCAATACCATGGACGCGGCTATTCGAATAGATTTGACACTCTGCAGAGGTTGTACACTTTACCCCCACCATGGAGCACCTGACCTCATGATCCCATTCGGGTGGACCAGCATTGCTCCAACGAAACCCGCCTGACCCGTGACCCTCCCATCATACCACCGGCAATCATCCTCCCCCGGAGTCAAGCCCTGGGTGGCCCCTGTATCACCTCGTGACACCTGCCACCGTCGTGGCCAAACTAAACTGTCCCAAATGGGGACGCCGGCACAATACTCAACTGGGCTCATAGGGTTATCGCTGTCTACCTGATCAGGGCAGCACGCACGCATAACCCTCCCTAGATGGAGGTACCGGTGAAAGAGCACGGAGCCAGACCAAGTCAAGGCCGTCCCATACCGGCAAATGTGGTTGCACGAATGAGCCCGGACATGTGACTCAAGATCAACCGACTAAGTTCATTTAGCAGGCATAGTGGTTCATCACACTAACTTGAGTTTGCATCCACTAAGCATTTTAAATCATTTCACCATGAATTGTTATATAGCAAGTAAATGAAAATAATTACTTTAAATATGCAATGCTATTGAAATGATCATGAAATGGAAGTCATGGCTTGCCTTGCTTTGTTGGGTTGCCCAAGAACTCCTGGTCTTCAAAATCACCAAAGTTTCCCTCTGAAAATATTTTCAAACAACAATTGGAAATGTCACATAACACCATTTTAGTCACCAGAAATTCTGTGAGTGTGAGAAAAATACCAAATTTTACCAGAAATTAGAGGGGTTCAAGACAAACCAAATGCAAAAAGAATCAAGTGATTTGGACTTGTAGATAAAAAGTTATAACTAGTCAAAGTTGCTGGTCAAAACTGAAATTTAAAATAAAATCCAAAAACCTGACAGGGGCCACGTCGAAGGCGTAAAGTGGAGGGGCGCCTCCACTTACCGCTTCGCGTGCGCGCGGCTGAGCCACTGACGGGCGGGCCCCGCAGCTGGTTTGAACAGGAGGGGGAGAGGGAAACAGAGGGAGGCGGGGCTCCGGCGGTCGTCGCCAGCGATGTGGGCGGCGGCGAGGTCGGGCGACCGCGGGGATAGAACGAGCGCACGACGGCGAACACGTACGTACCCGCATATCGGCTAGGGATGGCCGGACGGCGTCGCCCCCTTCTTCTCCGGTGGCGGTGGCGCTCGGGGGTCGTCGGAGACGGCGGTTCCAGCAGCGATTTGCTCGGGCAAGTGGTCGGGCATGGTCAGGAGGATGAGCTGAGCTCTGTAGTGGAGTCAGAAGAGGTCGGGGAGGAGTGGAGCGGTGGGTCGGCTGAGCTCTGGTGGTGGCAGATCTCCGGTGAGGCTCGAGGCCAGAGGGCCTCTCGGCCGTGGCTCGCTACTCGGGGAGGTAATTGGGGAATGGTGGAGTGGGTTGAGGAGCTTGGAGAGGCCGGCCATGGCTTTATATAGGCAGGGCGAGCGCGGGCAAGCTCTCCCGAAGCGGCGAGACTCAGGCCACGTCGCCGGCGCAAGGATGCCGCGCTGGTTGGCCGCTTGCGGGGTGAGGTGATGGAGGAGGGCCGAGGCAGTAATGGCGGTCAGTGGCGGCTAGCGGGGAAGACGACGAGCACATGGTTGCGCCGCCGCCACGGGCGACACAGTGCCCGAGTGCGTGGCGGCTGTCGGGGAGGTTTCCGGCGAGGGGAAGCTACGAGAGAGGGTTAGGTGGATGGCATCGGTGATGTCGGCACTCCAGGACACCGCCTGGCAACGCGAGGACTCGAGAATGACCTTGACAGACACCGGCGGGATACTAAGCACGCGAACTGGCATGCCAGTGCGGCGCTCACCATGGTGCCCGGCGCGTGGAGGCCGACCTAGGCCAGCGCAGCATGTCTGGGGGCTTCTCCTTTGGTCATTTAGTCCATCTACACTCTTGGTTTGGCTAGATACAAGCTGACTCAAAGGGTAGCATCAACTGAAGTTTCTGACAGAGATATTGAGAGGGATCTGGAGAAACAATGAGTTGGGCATGGAGCCAATGGAGATGTCTAGGGTGATCTAGGATGGAGGGACTACAAACTGACCAAATTTGAAAGCATTTGGAAAAGTTTTGAATGGGGTTCATGTGCAACCTGCCATACTGGTCCAGAAACTTGATCAGCTTGGTTCACTCATATGGTTGATCTGGTGAAGCTGAATTTTGATGTGTGGGATTCATTTGGTGAGTAGGAGATGCCATAAAAATTTCCGCTCAAGGGGAAACCTCTAGATGGCACTTCCTTCACAGAGGTTCAAACTGAGCAGAAACTTGGCAGAATTTTGCTGCTAAAAAGTTGTATTGGTCAAGATGATATTTTTGGGTATTGTGGCTAGATAGGTTCTCTAATACCTCAGAGAATTTATTTGGGGAGTTTCTGAGTTAGGAAAATAAGGGTTGCTTCACAAATTAACAATTTTGACCAGAAAGAAAATAATTATTCTGGCCAAAATTTATATTGGACAATGGAATGTTTTTGAAGATTATGAGGCTATATGATGATGAGAAGGTGTGGCATGAGTTTGGGACCTTTCTGATCATCAAAACTATAGGTTGCTTCACAACCATAGTGATGTCATAGCTTTCCCAAGGAAGAAAATAATTACTTGGAAAAGATTAAATATTGAAATTTGGTCCAAGAGGGATGTGACAGGGTTTTGGCAAGGTGGTGATGGTTTTGGATCAAGAGGTTCAAGGATTTATAAGTCCAAAGTCACTTGAAAGGATTCAAAAACCATCCAAATTCAAATAAAGCCAAAAAGATTTTGAAAAGAAAAAGTTGTCAAAACCAGGGTGTCACATATGTACTCTAGGCTTTCTCTCATCACAGATGAAATTGTCGGCTTAGGAAGCGAAGAGATGACCGACAAATTCATCATCAAGAAGATCCTAAGAGCCTTGGATGGAAAATATGACACCGTGTGCACATTGATCCAAATGATGCCCAATTACAAAGATCTCAAGCCAACGGAAGTCATTGGTAGAATTGTTGCTCATGAGATGTCACTCAAGGATAAGGAAGAGCTCCACAATAAGTCAAGTGGTGCTTATAAAGCTTCATGTGATGCTCCTACAACATCAAGTGAGAAACAAGTCTTCAATGAAGAATTGAGCTTAATGGTGAAGAACTTCAAGAAATTCTACAAGAATAGAAGCAAAGAGAGAAGTTCCTAGTCAAGGTCCTACAATGACAAAAGATCTTCTAGTCGTGACCGTATTTGCTACAATTGTGGAAGACCCGGACACTACTCCAATGAGTGTATGGCTCCCTACAAGAAAAGAGAAGATTCACCAAGAAGGAGAAGTAAAAGAGATGAATCACCACCAAGAGAGAGAAGGAGTAGAGATGCTCGTTATGAACGTAGACCCTCTCGTAGAAGCAAGGATTCAGAAAGGAAGGACAAGTCATCAAAGAGCTACACAAGACGAAGACATCAAGCTCATGTTGGTGAATGGGTATCTGGTTCTGACTCCGACAACTACTCCGAGAGAAGTTATCACTCCGACTCCAACTATACTCAAGATGAAGGTGTTGCTGGTATTGCGCTTGTGCCATCCAACTCCTACGACATATTTGACTCACCAAATGAAGGAATTGGAAGATGCTTCATGGCTAAAGGCCCTAAGGTATCACACCCTGAGTATGTTGATTTCAATAGTGATGACGATGATTTGCTAGGTGATGATGATTTACTTGTTGACAACACTAGTGATGAAAACTGTGATGAAATTGCTATTAATCATGCTAATCAAAATGAAACGAATGACAATGATAAGAAGGAGATTGAGCGTCTAACTAAAGAGCTAAACACTCTTAAGTTAGCTCATGAAACAACTCTAGAGGATCATAGAGAGCTCCTAAATACTCATGAGAAGCTACGCTCTGAGAAGCTAAATTTAGAGCAAGAGCATGGATTCCTAAAAGCAATCAATGATGATCTTCGAAAGAAGAGTTCTTCTTACATTGCCAAGCATTTACTCTTGTCTACTTATATGCCACAAGTAAAATCTAGCAACAAGAACAAGAAAGATTCTTCTTTTAGTAGTAACAATAACAATGTTAAATCCAATATTGTTGCTTCTTGTAGTTCTCTTGATTCCACTAATGATTCTCTTAGCCAAGTTACACTTGAGCAAGAAAATAGCTTATTGAAGGGAATTATAGAGAAAGGTGTTTACAAGAGCCTTGCCGGAAGTAAGAAATTTGAGGAAATTGTACGCAAGCAAGGAAGGCACCGGAAGAATCAAGGTGTTGGTTTTGAACGAAAGTTCAATCCCAATGGAGTTGAGTGGAAAGAAGATCAATACCCCAAGACGAAGTTTGTTCCTCAACAAGAGAAGTATGACCCCACTTCTTTCAAAGGAACACAAGCTCAAGATGATCTTCCACCACAAGACCACAAGCTAAAAGGCAAGGACAAGCTTCAAGAGGAAATTGATTCATTTGAAGAAGCTCCTAAGGCCTTGGCCAAGTGGGTTCCCAAGACTACATCAAGTTCTACTTCATCAAGTACGACTACAACTCCAAGGATTCCCATCAAGTTGATGTGGATCCCAAAGAAGAAGAACTAGAGAGTTCTTGAGGGTGACTCCGCCAACATACTTCACTCATATTCATTTTGGCAAGGGCAAGTGCAACCAATTTCCATATCTTGCACTAGTTCAAGGAGTCACAAACCCTCTTGTTGGTAAGACAAGGGACAAGGTAACCTAATGCTTTCATGGACATCATCACATTTGAGTTTCACACTATGTCTATGGATATCCTTGTGTGTTCCTTGTGGGACTAACCCATGTAGGTATTGAAAGTGCAACACTCCAACGGATTGCTCCAAACGATCTACATCAACATTGAGGATCCACATCTTCAACACCTACATGAAGTCATCATCGACAAAACCCAAGGTTAGTTCATCCCTCTAAGGGGGGATATCACATCTAGGGGGAGCTTTGCTCTAAAAATTGAGCTAAAGCAACTCTAACAATGTGAACCCAACAATGCTTTATGTAAAAGTGGTAACCCCACTTGTGCTTAAACGATGAGTATGACCTATGATCAAATGTTCTCATTTGACTCCTAAGTCAATATACTCATATATAGATGACCTAGTCATCGCCAATTGCTTGATAGATGCTAGAGTGCTTGTACATGCTTTGCCACATGTTTTATTTGCTATCTTATTATGTGAGCATGTTGGATGCATAATTCTCTTCATTCGAGGACATCCATTTGTTGCTTTGATTGTTTGGTTTTTCTTTTTGCCAAATGGATGGACAAGAATGCCTAAGTACTCCCTCTAGTTATCTATGTTTTTTCTCGTCTCAAACTCTATTCATGCTACATCACAAAGTTTGAACAAGTCGAATTCGGACCCTCCAGGTGAGGAGCACTCGGAGCCACTGATCCGTCATGGGCTTAACTTCCAAAACCTCTTAATGCCTTTCGGTCAGTCCAACTCACTCCTATTCGGTCTCACCAAAATCATTAAGTTGATCTAGGTTTTTATCTCGGTGCAACCGATTAGAACAATTCGGTCACACCAAGTTGCAGCAACTACTAGCAGTTTTGCATCTCGGTGCCACCTAGTCGTTCCACTCAGTCACACCGACTACGTCTGGGTATATATACCGCGGGTTGAAATTTTGGAAACCCCTTCAAAACACTCGACCGCGCCTACCAGCACTGCCGCCCCTTTGGTCTCCGGATCGTCGCCGTCGTCACCAGTGACCTTCTGCCGCTGGTCTCTGCCGCCGTTAATGGAATCCTCACCGCCATAGCCGCCGTAGCAAGTCCATCGCCAAGTTAGGGTACGGATTTGACCCTTTGTGCTTTCCATTACTCTGATTCTAGCACAGAGTATAATGCCTATGTTCTTCCCACGTATGAGATCAATTCATCCACCAAACAAATTCCATAGAATAGATTTGATGCAAAAACTTAGGGTTAGGTTTCCGCCGAATCCATCTCAGACCGACCGATCTGAGGATCTCGGTCACACTGATTGGCCCTGGCCATTGCACAAGTACAACTCGGTCTGACCGAAGTGTACTGATCGGTGTGACCAAAATCACTTTCTCTGTGAAACCCTAGCATCTCGGAGTCACCGAACTGCATTTCGGTCTGACCGAAACCGTATGTTTAGACTCTGTTAGTGCTTCGGTGTCACCGAGTTTGTTAAATCGGTAGCTCCAAAATGCTTTCTGCAGAAAACTAAAGTTAAGTTTTTGTCTCAATATTTTGCAAAACAAGCTGTACTTTGTGATGCTCATCTACTCTATCTACACCCAACTATTCACAGGGTCAGTTTCAGCAATGTCAGAAGGCAGTGATAGTCAGAACAGACCTGAAGAGCAGTTCAATCTCAGTGAGGGCACAATTCCCTCTAGCTATGATGATGGAAGCAGAAGCACTCCCAGCAGTTTGCCTAAGGCAGCAACTAGGCAAAGGAAGAAGAGAACATCTGAATCTGAGGATGAAGTGACCTCCAAGAAGAAGTTGCTCAAGAAAGAGTATGCTACTGCTGCTGCAACAAAGCCTGGAATGCAGAAGAAGGCTCCTGCCAAGAGAGCCCCAATGTTAAAGGCCAGTGCCTCAACTCAAGAAACCATGGAATTCACTCTTGAACGAAGAGAGGAAGAGGCTGCAGGTGGAAAGAAGAGGAAGGAAAGGGTCAGAAATACTATTGCCAGAGTCATTGGTAAACCTTCTATGATGAGAGATTCTGATGAAGAAGAAGAGGAGGAGGATGAGCCAGTTGCCCCTCCACCTAAGACTCAGAAGCTGATGGGGGATGCCATCAGGACTGGGGCTGCTCCATCTAAGCCCAAGTCTGCCCCCAAGCCTTCAGCTCAAGCTCAAGCCCCCAAGGCAACTACACCTAAGAGATCAACAAGGAATATTTCTACTGCTCAAAAGAACAAGGCCCCAGTGCCTGAAGCTCAACAAGAAGAAGAGCCACAAGTGCTCAGAAAGCTCAAGACCAAGATCCCAGATAATAGTGATGATCATCCTGTGGCAGAGAACATGAAATTGATGAAGGATGCCGGTCTGAGACTGTGGAGACAGACGAATCCCTATGCCACCAGGAGAAGAACTGATGTGGACTATCACTTTCATACCAAGGAACAACATGATTTCTATGAGACTGTCCTATTGGACAAGAAGCCCATTGTTTGTGACATGAAATGGGTGGACTGGAAGTACATCGATGACAATGAAGATTACTTCCCAGGTGTGCATGAGAGCTTCAAATTGAATGGTGTTGACACTTTTGTTGGTCAGAAGTTGACAAAGTGGAATGATGAGATGATAATGCAATTCTACTCCATAGCTCACTTCTACCCCGATGGTAAGATTGTTTGGATGACTGAAGGAACAAGATATCAATCTACTATCTCAGAATGGGCCAAGCTGATCAATGCCCCAGAGGAAGAGGAGAATGACATTGATGTGTATGCTAAGCCTAGAAAGGATCACAACTCCATGGCTAACATGTACAAGCCAATTCCTGACAAAGCCTTGGAAACTCACAAGCTTGGATCTATCTACTATCTACTCTCTGGCTTGATCACAATGAACACTATATTGAGGCATACTCTATTGCCCAAGTCAGGAGATCATAGGATGATTCGTGGTCACTCCATCAACTTGCTTCACTTATTTGATGTGCCACAGAAATTCAAGGTGATGAGCTTGATTGTAGAAATTGTGAAGAGAACAGCTGCAGATCAGAAGAGATCTTGTGGATATGCCCCTCACATTCAGACTTTGATCAATTCCAAGATGGGAACCGGGACATATCTACTAGACAGTGAGCATCTACCCCTGAGGCCAGATTTTGAGGACAACGAGATTGTCATGGATGCATCCCATCCTACTTGTGCAGAAGCCCAGGAGAAGATAGAGAAGGCAAAGGCTGCCAAAGCAGCAAAGGCAGCAAGTGCACCAGATGCCTCCACGGTGCTACTCAAGACCAAGCAAGATCAACTCAGTTATCTGCTTGAGGCTACAGTGAGAATTGAGAAGGGCTTGGCCACCCTGACTCAAAACCAGGAAAGTCTTGAGAGGATCATTGAGACAAAATTTCATCACCTAGATGTGAAGGTCACTGAGATACAGACCATTGTGGAGAAGCTCCAAGAGGATGCTGAGGACGGGGAGGATAGACCAACTACAGATACTTTTCAGAGAGTGCCAAGGGCACAAAGGTCATCAGTTGTGCCAGTTGTCAAAGACTCCAGGACTACAACTTCAGCACCTACAGCAACTGCCATGGTTGTACCTCCAGTGTCAACCCCTCCAGCTCCACAGACTTCTTCAGAAGCATTTGCAGATGCCCTCCTCTCCACGCCGTCTACGCACACTGGAGCGACAAGCCATAAGAACCCTTCAGGAGCTCCCGGAGATTGTGCCTAGAGTGTCGGATAGCACTATACGTTTTCAAACTTTTTGGTAACTTGTTGCCAAAGGGGGAGAAAGTGTATAGATCATAGGCTTCGAGAGAGAGAGTGTCTTGCTTTCATTTGCTTCTCTTGCTACTTTGATCATTTGGTTGTTTGATTCCTATGCTACAATTTGTGTTATGCTCGTGAGATATTTATGTGATCATGTGTTTGATCATATGATGCTTAATGTGTGCTTGCATGGTTATATCTATGTTTTGTTTATGTATGATCAATCACTTTTTATCCTTGGTGATGAGTGCATGTTATTTAACTCTTATCATTTTGAGCGCTCCACCAAGATGTATGTGACATGGAATAGTGACCCATGATCCTAATCGATTGTGCATTTGCATTCAAAAGCAAATTTTAAATAATGCACAAATTTAGGGGGAGCTCTTGCTTATCACATACTTCTCAAAGCGACGATGTACTTCATTCATATTATCATTTGTCAAAGCTTTGATCTATATGTTGTCATCAATTATCAAAAAGAGGGAGATTGAAAGTGCAACTAATCCCCGGGTGGTTTTGGTAATTCATAACAACATATAGCTCATTGAACTAATATCCATTCAAGTTTAATATTTCATAAAGTTCAATGATTGGTATGGCATGGACTTGAGATGTGGACCCCTCAAAATGCTAAGGACAAAGATTGGCAAAAGCTCAAGACTCTTCATTTATATTTTAGTGATCCAAGATCACATTGAGTCCATAGGAAAGCAAATACTATTAAAAGGGGATGAGGTGTTGCTTAATTGTCTACTTGCTCAAAGTGCTTAGTGATATTGCTCCAAAACCCTCAGCCACTTTCTCTTCCAAATATGTCCAAAACTCAAAGTCAAACTCGGCCCCACCGAAATGATCCATCCGGCGGGACCGAGTTCAGTTGACATAGCCATTGCCAGAAACCCTAGAAATTCGGTTACACCGATACGGATCTCGGTCTCACCGAGATGGCCCTGCAAACTCTCTGTTGCACGTTGCAATTATTTCAGTCTCACCGAAATGTGCAATCGGTCCCACCAAATTTGCTTGACCAACTCTCTGTTTGCTCTTTGCTGAAATCGGTCTCACCGAGTTCAAGCAATCGGCTTCACCGAGATGAGGTTTTGCCCTAGCCCTAGCACATCGGTCCCACCAAGTTGTTCCAGTTGGTCCCACCAAGATTCCAAACATTCAAATTTTGAACTGAATCGGTCTCACCGAGTTCTTCTATTCAGTCTGACCGAGTTGGGTCAAATGTGTGTAACGGTTGGATTTTGTGTGGAGGCTATATATACCCCTCCACCCCCCTTCTCCATTTGAGAGAGAGCCATCAGAACGTGCCTACACTTCCACTACTCATTTTCTGAGAGAGAACCACCTACTCATGTGTTGAGACCAAGATATTCCAATCCTACCACAAGAATCTTGATCTCTAGCCTTCCCCAAGTTGCTTTCCACTCAAATCATCTTTCCACCATATCCAAATCTGTGAGAGAGAGTTGAGTTTTGGGGAGACTATCATTTGAAGCACAAGAGCAAGGAGTTCATCATCAACACACCATTTATTACCTTTTGGAGAGTGGTGTCTCCTATATTGGTTAGGTGTCACTTGGGAGCCTCTGACAAGATTGTGGAGTTGAACCAAGAAGTTTGTAAGGGCAAGGAGATCACCTACTTCATGAAGATGTACCCGAGTGAGGCAAGTCCTTCATGGGTGATGGCCATGGTGGGATAGACAAGGTTGCTTCTTCGTGGGTGGAGCCCTCCATGGACTCGCGCAACCGTGACCCTTCGTGGGTTGAGGTCTCCATCAACGTGGACGTACGATAGCACCACCTATCGGAACCACGCCAAAAATCTCCGTGTCTTCATTGCATTTGCCTTATCCAAACTCTTCCCTTTACCTTCATTTGCAATGTTTTACTTTCCGCTGTTACACTCTTAGAATTGCATGTGTAGGTTGATTGCTTGACTTGTACTAGTTGCTAAAATCTGCCAACAACTAAAATTGGGAAAAGGTTAGATTTTTATTTGGGCAAGTAGTCTAATCACCCCCCTCTAGACCTACTTTCGATCCTACAAGTTGGCCCACTCAGCTTCTCACTAAAATATGCAATAGGCCTACCTTCTTGCATTAGTACGCCTCTAATACCCACACCACTTGCATCACACTCAATTTCAAAAGTCTTACCAAAGTTGGGTAGTGCGAGCAATGGTGCAGATGTCAATTTTTCTTTCAACTCTTGGAAGGCCTTATCTTGTGCGTTTGCCCACTTGAAGGGAACATATTTCTTGGTTAGCTCATTCATTGGGGTAGCAATGGTGCTGAAGTCCTTCAGAAACTGATGGTAGAAACTAGCTAGGCCAAGAAAGCTTCGTACCTGGCTTACATTTTGTGGAGGCATCAACTCATGGATGGCTTTGACCTTCTCCTCATCTACCTCCACACCTTTACCTGAAACAACAAAGCCAAGAAACACAACTTTGTCTGTGCAAAATGTGCATGTTTCCTTGTTAGCATATAATCTCTCCTCTCTTAGGACAACAAGCACACAGTGGATGTATTCAACATGTTTATCCAAAGTTTTGCTATAAATCAGGATGCCATCAAAGTAAACAACCACAAACTTTCCAATGAACATTCTAAGCACATGATTCATTAATCTCATGAAGGTACTAGGTGCTTTTGTCAATCCAAATGGCATAATTAACTAACCACTCATACAAACCAGATTTTGTTTTGAAAGCAGTTTTCCATTCATCACCCTCTCTCATTCTAATTTGGTGGTAGCCACTTTGCAAGTCAATTTTAGAAAAGATGGTGTCGTGGGGGAACATGATCACCTATGGGGCCGTCGGCCCCTTTGTGGTTTGGCAAAGGGGGAGATCACGCTGCACAAAGAGTAGAGGCCATGATGCAGCACGACGACAGTGACACTAGTGGTTTTTACCCAGGTCCGGGCCGCTGTGAAGCATAAAACCCTACTCCTGCTTTGGTGGATTAAATAGAGAGACACGACGAACATGCAGCGATCAAGCCCGGCAAGGTGGCCTCAGGGAGAGCAGCTACGCGCGTACAAGTGTGCGAGGGTCCGAATCCTTTGCTAGGTCGCCTTGGACCTCCTTTTATAGTTCAAGGGGTAACCACAATGGCAAAACAGTCTTTATCTGATGATTAGATAGCTAACAGTGCTATCATACCTAACTCTGGCAGTTAGGACAAAGCGCATTAAATGCATCACTAGGTGTCATGCTGGGGGTGAAGCCCGGCAAGCCTGTCGTGCCGCTTAATCACCTCTTGCTTATCATCTTGACACGCCTCTCGACGGGTGTCACTTGGGGGTAATCTGTCTTCCAATGGGCCGCCACATGCTTAGTGGAAGCCACTTAATCACTTGGGGGCTCGACACAGCACTGATAAGTGATTGGCGTTGTGGTGCGGTGGAGCGGTGGCGCCTTGGCGGGGATCTTGGTCTTGGCGAACTCGGCAAGCCTGCCGGGGAAATCTTGGACTTGCTTCCGGGGCAGCCTCGACCTGGCCGAGCTCTCCTGCTCGGCAAGGGAGGCCTACTCACAATGGTATCTTGCTCTCTTTGATGTTCTTAATGCGCTCCTTGATCTCACGAAGAGCGGCTTCTCTGGCCTCGGCCTTGCTTCGGATGTTGGTGCTGGACATGCGGCGCCAGCTTGCCTGTGTGTAAGTCTGGGCAACGATCGTGAATGTTCGTTGCACGGACAGATGGTGGCGCCACTAAGTTCATCAAGCATATCATCAAGCCTAGGTATGGGGTCCCTATACCTCACAGTGATATTGTTAATAGGCCTACAATCACAACACATTCTGGAAGATCCATCTTTTTTTGGTACTAAAAGAACAGGTATAGCACAAGGAGAAAGACTTTCCCTTACATAATCTTTGTTTAGTAGGTTTTCAACTTGTCACTGAATCTCCTTGGTTTCCTCCGGGTTTGTGCGATATGGTGGTCGGTTCGGCAATGGGGCTCCTGGAACCAAATCGATTTGGTGTTCAATGCCTCTTTGTGGTGGCAGCCCTGGTGGTATTTCTTCGGGGAACACATCTTCATACCCCTACAAAATTTCAACAGCGTAGAGGATAATTCGTTAGTATAAAGAAAGTTGTCCTTGTACAAAAGTACAAAGAACACAGAATTGGGTTCTCTCAATTCTCTCATGTCCCTTTTCCTAGCCATCATAACTAATTCCTGTTTTCCCATGTCTTGGTCAATTTAAGCTGTGGGGTTTTATTTGGCTTTGGATTCTCTCGCTCACTATGTTGGTGGATGTCACTCACACTACAAAAAAAAAGACACATCCGTGACATTTTGGGCCGAACGAAAAAAAAATCTGTCATGCTTATGACACTTCTATGACGATAATTGTGACAAAACCACATATCATCATAGATGTGGTGGGCTCCTACTTCTATGACAAAAAATCATGACAGAAAATGGGCTTTTCGTCCTGGGCGGGCCGGAGACGCAGTTGCATGACATTCTTTGGGCCGTCCATGACGGTAAAAATCGTGGTAGAAGCGAGGGCGAGGAAAAATCAGGGAGTTCGTTATGGTGGGTGGTTGGGGCCGAGTGATGCACTCTGGTTTGCGCGTTTCTCTCGTGTACGCGCGTGTGTGTGAGGCGTTGGCTAACTGAACCCGAGCGATCGCATGTTACTGAACCCGAGCGATTGATCCCTTGGCTGTTAACTGAACCCGAGCGATTCATTCGCTGCTAACTGAACCCGAGCGATTCCTTCACTTCTGCTGCTAACTGAATCCGAGCATTCGATCACTGTTGCTGCTTACTGAAGCCGATCGAGCCCCCGTGCGAGACGTAGCCAGCCGGTGTTGGGTTGCCTCTCGATGAATAGTGACTGTTGCTACCGTGCGCGCGGTACGTAGAACGAGTTGAGTCGTGGTGAGTCAAGCCGGTTGGTTGGCTGTGGATGAACAGTTCCCGGTGGGGCTTGGATGAACAGGCCCCCGTGGTAGTAGGCCGTTGCCGCTGGATGAACAGGACCCCGAGGAGGCTGCCGCACCCCACCCGGTTGGGGGTGGATGAACAGGACCCCGTGGAGGCTCTATGAACAGGACCCCGTTTCGACCGTAGGCGCTCCAACAGAAGTCCGTTTCCTCCATTTTGCTGTACGCCACACCCCTCCCGATCAACAGGACCCCATTTCGACCGTATGCACTCGAACAGAAGTCCGTTTCCTCCGTTTTGCGATACGCGAGACCCTTCCCGATGAACAGGACCCCGTTTCGACCGTACGCGGTCAAACAGAAGGCCGTTTCCTTTGTTCTACGGTACACCAGACCTCGTTTCAGCTGTTCCGTCCAAGCCGGTTGGCTCCCGATGAACACGACGCCGTTGCTGCCATCTGCTGCCTCTCCATGTACACGAGCCATGGCCGTACGTATGCGCGAGTAGGCGTTCGAGACCCCGCCCGTATGCATGTATGTACGTGGCCGTATTTTTTGGCATCTGACTATATGTACGTGTACACAGTTTAGAAGGGACTGCCTGAACTGCTACGTCGGGGGCTCTACTACTACACGTGCCTCTGCTTGCTCAGCCACGGTTCATCGTTGCAGAGAGACCGATCGACTAGTATGTACGTACACGTTCACGACCAGACAGACAACCCTACGGACGGTTCGACCGGGTGGGTCCCAGCCGTCAGGGAGGATAAGGAGGCACTCCCTTGCGTGCGAAGATATATGTGGTGGGTCCCAGCTGTCAGGGGGAGGAATCATTTTTTTGCGCGTAATAAGGAGGCACTTCTTTGCGTGCGAAGATGTAGGTGGTGGGTCCAGCTGTCAGCCTCACCGCGTACAGTCGTCTTCCGATGGCAGTCGTTCGTTGACAACGTTGACCACGCCACGCCGAGAGCACCAAGGCGGTGGACGACGGCGAGGCCTAGGAAGGGAACAACGCGGAGCCGAGGAAAACGCGGCAGTGGATGCCCACGCGGAGGGGAGTACGAGGGTTGACTGCTTCGGCTGCGGTGTAAGGCTGCCGTCGTCGGAGAATAACAGAAGGTGTGGTGAGTAGAGGGATGGCATGGCCAGCGGTGGCAACACAACCAGCCACGGGAGGCAGTAACAGGCGGTCCAGCTGGCGCTGGTTTCGGCGGCTGGAGCAAGAAGATCAGAGATTGAAGAAGCAGCGTGGCCGTTGGATGTTAATCCAACGGTCACTGCTGCTAGAATCGTTTGTTGACTAGGTTAACAAAGCCCTGCGTATGTGTCAACTTAGTAGGCCCATAAGTCAGCCTCCAAATCAGGTGGGTTCGAACTAGCAAGGGGAGGAATCATTTTTCTTGCGCGTAATAAGGAGGCACTTCCTTCCGTGCGAAGATGTAGCTCGTGGGTCCCAGCTGTCATGGGGACGGGGACTTTTTTTCGCGTAATAAGAATGAACATCCGGCCATGGGAGGCAGATGCAGGCGCTCCAGCCGGCGATGGTTTTGACGGCTGAAGCAAGAGCAACTAGATCAGAGATTGAAGAAGCAGGATCGCTGTTGGATGTCAATCCAATGACTACAGATGTCAGAATAATTTGTTGACTTTTTGTTTTAGACCATTAAATCGTTTTGTTTACTAAATGGACAACACCTTGCGCAGGCTTCGTCTAGTGGGCCAGCAAAGTCATCTTTGAAAGCTGTGGCGGAATGCAACCCATTTATTTAGGTTTTACATCCCATTTCATTTTGTTTGCCAATACATCTATTTCCTGGGCTTTGACTCAAAAAATAATCTATTTCCTAGGCTAGGTATAAATATTAATCGTTGATTTACTATTTATGATAATTTACAGCGCATTTGATTATTTATTCGAATACACCTATTTACTGGTCTGGGTGAAAAATAATATTGCGTACATGCAGCCCATTTATCATTTCTGATAATTTACAAGCCTTTTGATTTTAGGAGAAATGGACCCATTTTCTAGGATGGGTGAAAAAACAATGATGGTCTGAACTGAGCATTTCGTATAAAAAATAATATTGAAATAGGAATATTATTAAAAAATTAATTTGGGCTTGGTAATCTTATTATATAAAAAATGAACTGAGCTGTGTATTTTATTAAAAGAAACATAGGCTAGGCTACGCTTATTTTAGGATATTGTGTATAACTGTCGGCCCAGTTGCATTGCTGATGGTCAACGAAAAAGACATGTGTAGTACTCAGCCCACATTCAATGACGCCTGAAAAGGCCCAAACAAGGCTTTTATACAACTTTTTGAAGTCACTGAGCTCAATTAATAACTTAACAAAAGTTAGAGTACAGTGGAACCTAATTAAAAGCTATCACGAGCGACGAAATAATTCAACGGTGCCACTTGTGTGTGTGTGAGAGAGAGAGAGAGAGACCCATCGGTCGATGCTCGTAAATACATCTTTCAGCCATATGCATTGTTGATGCTCAGTAAAATCTTATATAGTTGACACAATCATATAGAACATCATAGCACACTGAACTTGCATACAGAAATTTAACGCAGGCGGCACAATCAGGGTGGAAGCAGTGGATCGCTATGGGTAGGGCTATGTTGAAACCAACGAACTCGTACATAACCGTTCATCGTCTTTATCAATGACGGGGAAATATCTTAAATGTTGTGCAAAGAAATCAGACACACAACACAATAAGTTCTGCTAGCACATTAAGTTGACGTACACCCCTTTCTAAAAAAAGTTCAGGTACAAAAATAGAACATGTCACAATCAAATGTACTCGCACATCAGTGCTTCACGCCGATAGCTCGGATTTAACTAGTATCTGAGAAGATTCAGTTGTTACCTCAAATTAGAGCACATCCAGGCAGCCAGCCCTGCCTCTTCTCCCAAAGAAGCAGTGGCCTCCGCCGCGCGATGGAGTAGGCCATGTACCATCCATCATTCCAAGCAACACGGGGAAAGTCTGACATTGACTCCTGTAATGGACGTCGTCGACGGACCCTGGCACCAGCAGCGGCGGCAGGACTTCGATTGATGGATTGACCACTTCTTCGACATGCATGAACACTCGATACAGGTACATCCCTAACATGGTCCACGGCAGCCTTGGGGGCGATGAATAGTACAACCCCGGTTCCTGCACCGGTATCTCAACACCAATCACCTTCGGTATGGTGGACGGTTTCTTCATCCATGCCATAACCGTCAGAGCCCAGCTGTCTGGAGGAACAAACATACTTACGAGCTCACCTCCTAGGTCGTTGATAAGCTCATCCATGGACTGGCTATTTTTTGTGAGGAATTTTTTTTGCCACTAGCTCCTCGAGTGTCGAAAGGCCACCAAATTTTGGTAGCACCTTGAGCATGTAAGCATATGAGACCCCAAAAAATTCAGATTTTTTTGAACTTTTTTTATTTTTTTTGAATTTACTGTTCATCGGACGTAGATATTTTTTTTGCCACGAGCTCCTTGAGTGTCGAAAGACCATGAAACTTTGGTCGCACCTTGCGCATGTAAGCATACTGTACCACAAAAAATTTCAGATTTTTTTGAAGTTTTTTTCTGAAATTACTGTTCATCGGCGCGGTTTTGGGGTGGTCAAACCCGGTCAATGGGCTCAAAATCTGGTTTAGGACCAAACTTGTCCGGTTTTGAGACTTGAGGGACCAAATGTTTACCAAAAAAACTTGAGGGACCAAGTCTATACTTTTTGGGAACTTGAGGGACCAAAAACATACTTTTCTCAAATTTTTGTGAGGATATTATTCTAGCCGTTGATTGCTGAAGGGCGAATTTAGGTATGTACACATGGTAAGCATTGCAGGATTTCACTACTTCCAAATATAGAGTTCTCCATATGCACATTTACTTCCCTAATGTATGGTCAGATGAAACCAACAGTGTGATGCATGTTTCTACATCATGAAAATGAGGAAACTAACATGGCTATTGATACACACTCATATTTAGTAGTATATAGATTACTATAAAGTAAGGAGAATATCCATATCTTCCTAACCGTTTGATTATTCAAGGGTACAAATTGGCTGTAATGACATGGTCACAATCGCATGAATTAACTCATTCCAAATATAGCTTATTTACGGCGTCTCTAATACATTGCCATAGTTCTACTCAAATTCTGCTCAAACAGGGATATGCCAATCATCACAAAAAGTTCAAACAGTGTCATGGCGTTATCATTAAAATCAGACGAACACAACTTACACGCGCCATCCTAGCAATACGTGGTGCCATATGCTTTGTCGATCACGTAGATGATGCCATTGTGTTCAATAGCATCACATAAGTGTGTATCAGCTTTGACGATCCACTGCGAGGTGAGTCGTCTCAAGCTAAAGAAGGCACCGGCGGAAAGATAGGCGAGTTCGCGGTCAAACAAGGCAATTAGCTTGAAGTCCGCGTAATCTACATATTGTGTGGGAACTTGGTAGATTACAATCTTCTGCAAAATAAGGTCCGTCCGACTGACGTGGTAATCTAGATGACTTGGACCGCGACGGTAAAACCCTACATACTTCAACGGAGGAAGGATAATCTCATGGGAGGTGTGGAAGTTCACAAGCACCAACTTTTTCCCGTCTTCTCTGACAGCAGCCATCCAGTGGGAGTTCATGCCGACCCAGTACATACCTGCCAAGAAGTTTCGGGCGATGCTGATCGGATCGAAGTCGAGGGAAATGATGTACGGCGACCCACTACATACCTGCAAAGAAGTTTCGGCTAATGGAGGTCGGATTGAAGTCGAGGGGCATCATGTACGCCTCCGTATCATGGTGAGCAAATCTCGGTAGACCAGATAGCAGCAAGCAGGGTGTCTTGAAAAGCTGAGGCCTCGCTTCGATGATGGCCACGTGCATGTCCCTCGAGCATGCAGCCAGCCGCACGGCGCTCAACATATCCATACACGAACAACAGAGGTCATGGATGTCACTGGGGAGATTGCTCCAATCGCGGCTCATATGGATGCTGCACGGTTCGCGTTCGGCCATGGTGGAGTTTGGAAGGTGGGGTTTTGGGGGGCTTGATTTACGGGGGAGAAGGCTCTCGGTGCTGGAGCGGCTAGCGAGGGAATAGTGGTACTGGGGGAGGCGGGCGAGGTGAGGGTACGCGGGGGCATAGTGAGATGATGAAGAGTGACCTCAGGATCTCCGGCGAGACGGAGATGGAGATGGATTGGTGCTAGGGGGGAGAGGGAGACGAGGCGAGGCATGCTATACAACGGCGGTGACAGTGACTGCATAGTGCACAAGGTGAGGATGACTTTGGTAATCCGAACACGTCGCCTGGACCAGTGTCACCTCGGGCGCAGGGTCCTGTCACTTCACAGTGAGGACCGGATGAATAATATTTTGACCATCAAGTGTACCACAGTTGTACTACTACTAGTAGTAACATAGTATGGAGTAGTACTATATAGCGGAAATAGGTCTCCCATGCTAGCATGCCTCTGGGTTCACTTCATCCTTCAGGTAGCATCCATATTGCGAGCATAACAAAATTCTCATGCATGCGGAAGCGCGAAGAAGGGCTTTCTCTTTTTTTAGGATAACCACATATTCCTTAACCAGAAAAGGTTGTGTCTCTCAGGCACGCGCCAATATCAATCCGAACCAGCTACGACACATCTTTTTTGTGCAAAGAGATGGATATGTTTGTATATCTGTTCGTCCACCCAAGTGGGTTTTGCGTAGATCCCACCTGTCAGGAGGGGTGCAGAAATAAAAAGGAATCATAAAATGTTTCGCCACGGTGATTCGAAAGAGTGACCTCACCTAACCAGTGGCACATGTAGCGATCGAAGGATGGGTACGTACACGGACATGGACCACTCCTCAGTACGCTACCCACATAGCCTTTTCGTTTTGCAGGAAGGTCTACCTAGCCGTCTAATCAACTGCCTGCATGCCACTTCTCCCATTTACTTCTCCATCGGGAACCGATTTTCCTCGGCTTCTTCACCTCTCCTTCATTTGCATTCAAACCCCACTGGATTCACATCCTCCTTGAGTAATTCCGAAGCCCCTTTAAATAATCATCTTCTTCAGTTAGACTAGCCATCTTAATCCTACTTCTCCAAACCATAGCCCTCCGGTCCAGTGGCTCCAAATGGCGAAAGAGATCCCCATGCAGGTTTTTAGCGTCAAACATGTCCTGGTCGAAGGCTCATTGAGGATAGTTGCCACCGTCACCGACCACCCAAGGGTTGTTCGGGAGTGGATCAACAATGTATCCAAATCCCTCCAAAAGGTGGAGATGAAGGTCGTCGGTCTGACGCAGAGTACATGGAGCGTGCCACTGGGAAGATCCAATGCACCGCCGTCCTTCAGTTGTGCCTCGAAGATGAAGTTTTGGTGTATCACATCATACACGCGCCCTCCATACCAGGTGAGCTCCATGATTTCATGTCTCGGGAGTACATATACTTCTGTGGGGCAGCCATCGAAGGGGACAAAGAGAAGCTGGCGCCATACAACCTTGACTTGAAAAACATCGCTGACCTACGAATCAGAATTCCTATAGACGATTGTGATAAAGAAACACCATCCCTGTTCAAGGTAGCAAATTCTGTGCTCGGAACAAATCTTGAGAAGGGTGACGAGACGCTGGGATTAAGGTTGTCTGGATGGGAGAATTATCCCTTGACCTACGAGCGGATAAAATATGCTGCCCTCGATGCCCATGTGAGTTTCGAGATAGCTGCAAGGTCAAAAGAGCTTGTTGCGAAGCCGTCTCCCACAGCAGAAGAAGAAGCAACAGGGCATTATAGATGGATGAACTATTTCCTCTCTTGTAAAAAAATATATTTCCTCTCTGTGTACATTGATATAGATGAACTATTTCGCTGGTGTGCATGTCTTTGGAACAAGTGTACTATGTGTACATTGATATAGGTCCGCTTGACTATAATGAACTATTTATCCGCCTAGTTTTCTCTACTACTACTCCTTGCAGTGAGCGGTATGCAATGCATGTGTCAGTAGACATGATAGCTTGCCCATGGAAGTTGAACTACAGCGACCATCATGTTTCTACCACTGCCACACGCGATTCCCACGACGCCGCTCCAACCGACGGCACCACGTCCCCCGACATGAGCCTCACCACTCTCGGCCCCATCGCTCTGAAGGAAATATGCCCTAGAGGCAATAATAAAGTTATTATTTATTTCCTTATTTCATGATAAATGTTTATTATCCATGCTAGAATTGTATTAACCGGAAACTTAGTACATGTGTGAATACATAGGCAAACAGAGTGTCCCTAGTATGCCTCTACTAGACTAGCTCGTTAATCAAAGATGGTTAAGTTTCCTAGCCATGGACATGTGTTGTCATTTGATGAACGGGATCACATCATTAGGAGAATGATGTGATGGACAAGACCCATCCGTTAGCTTAGCATGATGATCGTTTAGTTTGTTGCTATTGCTTTCTTCATGACTTATACATGTTCCTATGACTATGAGATTATGCAACTCCTGAATACCGGAGGAACACTTAGTGTGCTATCAAACGTCACAACGTAACTGGGTGATTATAAAGATGCTCTACAG